>OY970800.1:20017500-21452220 GCA_963853775.1 Xanthia togata
TGAAACTGACCTATCCTAAGTTGAAGCTAGCGAAAATAAAATCTACCTAGGGTGCGATACGTAAGCATAGACTCTTTATTTATCACTTTTTTGTGATTGTACACACAGCTACACATCAAGCTGTACATTTCCAGCATAAGCTGATCTCGCATTGTATAGGATTTCCGTACAATGCGAGGTCAGCGTAAACTAGCCGTGGCGTGTAACCGTGTGTTCCTTCCTACCCCACACAAATTCGTCTACCACTACTTCCTAAGATACACTAATACACACTAATCTACTGCATTAAAAAAAAAAACCTACAGACGAACACAGAACCTCCTCCTTTTTTGATCTATCACCTAATTTGATTTTATTGTCGAAAGAGTCTTTATGTCCAGGGAACTTCAACACAATTACCAAGAAGTTTTCTACTGGGTTTACTTCTTGGCAAGTAGTAGGTACTGCCATTTTCAGCTATATTGTTTTTGTGGCAGTATATTCGCCGCCATAAACCTAGTTTCCAGTTAATGGCACACTATGGGTTTTTATTATCTTTATACTTTTCTATAGCAGATAGAACGTTCTTCTTCGCTTTGATGACACGATATCTATTGTTATTTATAGGCTTAAAACTTCACCACTTTTACGGTGTGGTGTTGGGCCAAACACAGCAGGGATCGGAATAGGAAGTGAGCCCCATCTTCTTTCTACTACCACCTTAAAGAACAGAATACAATTCTTAGATACAAACTTGGCAATACGTCAGTGGTAACACTTTGGCTTTGAGCTTTGCGTAGTACGGAGCTTCAAGGACAGCTAAACAGCTTAATATGCTGGTTTCGTTACTACTGACGTGTGGCCTACCGTACCTCATCATTCATCATTTCAGCCGAAAGACATCTTCTTATGGACATATAATAGGCCCCTCTCGGTCGATGTGTGCTTGGACCGCCACTTCGACTGGTTCTGTGCTTCCCGCATTCAGCGGATTCCTGCGGCCTTCGTGGGAGGCCTTCCAATGCTACGTCTTCCAGTACGCGGTCGCCACTGGAGAACCTTTCGGCCCCATCGGTCATCTGTTCTGCGAGCAATGCCCACTGCCACTTAAGTTTGCCAATTCTTCGGGCTATGTCGGTTACCTTGGTGGTCCTCTTGCGGATCTCTTCATTTCTGATTCGATCTCGTAGGGAAACAACAAGCATAGTCCTCTCCATTACCCTTTGGGTGACATTAGCCGATGAATGGCCATTTTTCCTTATAATTTGCATAGTGCACGACAGTGCCCCATTTTCCTATCCCTCAGAGACAACAAAACCGCAATAAAGTATGATACAATCGTTCTACTTTACAAGAAATATACCCTAATTAATTTTATTATAATTACAAGCAGTTTTCGAGCGTTGAAAGTAACAGAAATGCTTGTGGAGAAAGCAACCCCCTGTAATGATTGTAATTTATGTCAATTATTATTTTTTGTGCTTTGAGCCGGACACGGAATGACAAGAAGATTATATAGCTATGTTAAATATTTTAACTGCAGTCTTTTAAGTAGGTGTTGAAATAATTGCATGACCTTTTAATGAACAAGATCTTTCGGCAAAATTGTGGCGTGCTTTTTGTAAAATTCTTTTGAGGTGATGGTAACATTTTCGAAGTAAAATAATTGTGTTTAACCCTTTTGCGAAATGCAGCAACCACCAGTAGCCGAAATTCATAAATATCTGCTAATAACCTCGTGCGTGCAAATTCCTCAGTTATTTATAAGCATACTTAATCCTAACTAATATTATAAATGCGAAAGTGAGTTTGTTTGTTTGTGTATTTGTTACGCTTTCACGCTAAAACGGCTGAACGGATTTGAATGAAATTTGGCACATGGGTAGACCATAAGAAGGGTTAGGACGTTGGATATTTTTTATCCCGATACTCCCACGAGATCAAGACTTATACAGCTTATCCTAACTAATATTATAAATGCGAAAGTTGCGCTTTTTGTTAAGCTTCCCCTATACGCAAAATTTGGCAAATGGATAGACCATGAGCTGGAGAAAGACATAGGATACCTTTATTCCGATAATCCCACGGGATTAAAACTTGTGCGAGTGAAACCGCGGGGCAGGGCCCAGCTATTTACCTATAATGTTCGCAGTGCTGTTAGAGGGATTGGCCCTAATCCATCACACGGGCCCAGTGCGGGTTGGTGGATGTCACATGTCTTCGAATTTTTGGTTTCTAGGACATGCCGGTTTCCTCAATATGTTTTCCTTCACCGTTTTGAGAGTAGTGCTGATGAAATAATTTACACAAAGTAGTATGCCTGCCTGTGTTCGGACGTATGACTTAATTACTACTGGGCGACCACTGCTCCACTGATCATTTTTATGGTAGAGTTCAGCTAATGTGGAGCTAAAATATTGCGCATAATTTCATTATGTTTTGCCTCTAATGGCTGCTCTTGCACTATCGACTCAATTTAGACAAAAGCGTGGGCGCAGATCAATAGACCTACCTTATTTAGTTTAAGTAGTTTCTTATAAAGATTTCAAATCAAAATCAGTTTATTATTTTTGGTATGTGTGGCAATGTAGCCTTTATAATAATTCACTATCATAAAAGGAAATGATTCATAGCTGTCTCATTTGTATTCATTTCTTGTTTCTTAAATATCCACGAAATGAATTACTAACAGGCACATAACTTCGCCTGCGGAAACTGTCGAAGTTGTATCAAACTTGAAGAATATGAAAAAAAAAAAAATTGCCTTAGGTTTTACGGAAATCATACAGAGCGTATTTTTTATGCTGAAATTATTCAAATGAGCACTGCGAACTTCTCGGTGACATCATTGCACAGTCTTGCGTAGTTTTCGAGGTCAAAGGCTTCAATACATCTAATAACATAACATGATGCCTGGCCCGTAATCCCCAAAGGGTTAGGCAGAGGTGTGAGGTTAGAGAGACCTATAGTATCTACACCCAGATTTCGCCAGTCATGGAGGCCGAGCCTATTACCATCAATCGGGCGCAAATCCAGACTCAAGGCTGGTACTAAAATATTTCTGATGGAAAAATCCAATAACCTACTTTGCCAGACCTGGGAGTCGAACCCAGGACCTCATACTCAGCAGTAGCGCTTGGGACTACTAGACCAACGAGGTAATATTGTAACATTATCTAGCTATACGCACTAAGTTCTAGGCTTCTAGAGGGTCGCGTTCAGCCTAGGTGACGACGGGACGTGCGTCGCCAGCTTGACACCCTTCACCGGGTCACAGCAAATAGAGCGATCGCAAACTCCGCATCGGAATATAAATGCAAATTTTAAGTCTTTAGGTTTGTTTATTTCATGCTAGATTTCGCCAGCGATTTCACTCGGCGTGAAATTAGCCCACGGTAACGTACTACTGGGATAAAAATTATCCTATGTCCTAACCTAGGCCAGGATCTACCTGTCTGCCATTTTTCATCGAAATTCGTTGAGCCGCTAGGTACAAAGAGACAGACGGTTACTTCCGCATCTGTAACTTTAGTATGTTATAGAAGTATGGATCACCATGTTATTATGGCATTGAGAAATACGATTTCATATTTATAAAGGTATTTACATAATAGACACGTCATGTAGAATAGGTGTAGCCCCGTATAGCGCGAAATGAATGAATTCTTTCAAATACTGAGGAATTTATCAATAGCAACAGAATCATATTGATTGATAAACTTATAGGCTGAATGCCTGAATAGACAAAAGGAATAAATAATATTAGCCTATTATTTCCGATTGCAGGGCAAAGGCCTATTCTCAGACAGAAGGCACGAGCATTGATCACCACGTTTGCTCAAGACGGAGCTGTCGTAATAAATTTTAGTTAAAATATTTTAGTCTTCATTATTTTCAGGGACTTTTCAGCCGCATTTTGTTACGAAATAAAACCAACCAAAAACTTACTTTACCCATGGATCTATTTTTTTTTGTGGTCGAGGGCACCGGGATAGTGTAATGTCCAGGTAGCAAAGACACACCTTTCATCACTCTTTACCGTCATTCGTAGATCTTTGACAGTCGTTACGGGTAGTCAGAAGCCCAAAAGTCTGACAACCAGTCTTACCAAGGGGTATCGTGTTACCCAGTAACTGGGTTGTGGAGGTCAGTGGGGTAATTGCGTCACACACTGACAGCAGCAATGGCTTTCATTTTGACAGTTCAACAACATTCATTGCGTAATTGACGTTGTTAAGCAGATTTTTTTTTCTAGCATAAGAAGCAATGGATTAGAAATATCCTTCAAAAATTTCAATATCATTCAGATTCGCTACAAGTAAAATACTGGTATTCAGCTGCATCCAGTTAGACTGGAAGCCGATCCCAACATAGTTGGGTAAAGGCTAGGCAGATTGAATAGGGCACAGGGCACTACCAGCTATGGTATAGCTAGCCAATAGATAGGTACCAACTCATGTGAAGTGTTAGAGAGCTAAATAGGTAGGTATCAATATATTTATTTGAGATAAAGTTAAGGGTGTTAGCGACGACTACACGTGGATAGCACTGGATAGCCAGCCTAAGGGTCTTCCTACCGATTCAGGAGCATTTACCACCTAGGTTAAGCATACATTTAGCTTACGCTCGGTAATTGGTGGTAAACAGAGTTCACAGAGTTTTCAAGGATAATTAGAAGAAAAAAAAATCTAACTGACTACAGACAGAAATACAATATGTTACTTATCGATGTTCTGAAAAGACATAATCAGCAGAAAATAATCATTATTTGCTTAAATTGACTGCGTATTTGGTCTAGTAGTCGCAAGCGCTACTGCTGAGCATGAGGTCCTGGGTTCGATACCCGGGTCGGGCAAAGTGTTATTGGGTTTTCCATCTGGAAATTCTCAGTAGAAGCCTGAGTTTGTTTTTTTTATTTGTGCCCGGTTGATGGAAATAGGCTTGCACCCTATTACATGGGACTTAAACATAACTGGCGAAATTTGGGTGTATTATAGGTACCTAAAGCTCTGCCTAACCCTTCGGGGATTACAGGCGTGTTGTTATGTTATGTTAATTTTTTTTTTGTGTTTACCCATATAGGTTTACCGTGCCTCGGAAATGGTCCCGGCTGTCATTCGTGGATCTTTGACAGTCGTTACGGGTCGTCAGAAGCCCGAAAGTCTGACAACCAGTCTTACCAAGGGGTATCGCATTGCCCAGTTACTGGGTTGTGGAGGTCAGATAGGCAGTCGCTTCATGTGAAATAATGGTATTCAGCTGCATCCGGTTAGACTGGAAGCCGACCCCAATATAGTTGGGAAAAGGCTAGGCAGATTGATATTTGTTTACCTATGTAGGTACCTACTACTAATATCGTAGGTACAATAATCCTATGGAATGTGACAAAATGAGCGATCTATTTTTATTGGGTTTCGCCGCGTATCGGTCTGATTAACAATTCAGTGTTTTAAAATCCGTGTGTAGGTACAATATTCGTTGATAAACAATATAGTAAATAATATGTTTATCACAACCAAATTACCCATAGGTATATATCTCTAGATAAAACTACTCACGAATTCCTTAATTGCATTGGCCTGTCGGCTTTCCAGACACGAAACTAATAAAATACGCTACGATATGAAATAAGCTGATTATCTTTATCTATTGTCTAACATAGTTCAGTCGCATATTTTTTGGGGTTTCAAATATGGCCAAAACGAAAAAAATGTCAGCCTGTTCAAAAAGCCAGTCTTCTATTAGAGGCAGAGGTGCAGTACAACCTAAGTATACGAATATGACTATTACACGTGGACTATTTAGAATCTCAAACTCAAACTCAAGATTTATTTCAATTAAACCATTTACAGGCACTTTTGAATTGTCAAGGGGTCGGTCAGTCAAAAAATATGAAGCTAGTTGCCCATTCCAAAGCGTAGTAGGTACCTATGGAGACGAACGGGCAAGAAACTCCACGGACACTCTTCACGAATCAGCCTAAAATTTATACGCCATAGACCCTTTACACTCATTGTGCAAGAAGATGTGTTGACGACTAAATTGTAGATCGTGATTATCTTGATCTTAGAGGAACCTACAACCAGCATGATCGTAGCCGTAGCCACCGCTGGGACACAGGCCTCGAGAGGGAGTGGGCTGTAATCTACCACGCGGGCCCAGTGCGGGTTGGTAGATGTCACATGTCTTCGAATTTTGGTTCTTCTAGGACATGTCGGTTTCCTCAAGATGTTTCCCTTCACTGTTTTGAGAGCAGTGGTAGAGAAATGATTTAGAAAAAGTAAAGCGTGGGTGGGAAATCATCAAATGACGTCTCCCGCTCTGGGTAGAGCGGAAGGGCGTGTCAGACTCTTACTGACTAAAACCCACCCGTGTTCCTTCTGTTGCCTGTGCAATGCCAGGGGGCCACGGTATCCCTTTCGGACTTTCCCGCAACCCCGGCAGGAAAGCGCCTGCCTGTGTTCGACTCGTAAGTCAAGGCTATTACCACTGGGCCAGCATTTCTCTCGTTGTACAGTGTACCTGTACAGTATGCGTTTATCCTAAACTGGACTTTTTGGGTAAGTTGGGGCTTTTTACCCCTGCTCTCTCCGTAGACTATTTACCTACCGAATAAGTACCTACATTATCTTTACATAAACCATTCATTAATGACATAATGATTCATAGAACTTTCCATTCTTATCGGCACAAGCTAAATTGATTATGTACTACTTTAGATGTAGATAAGTACTTATTTGTACCTGCGTTATCCGGTGACTTCTTCTGTGTTGATTTCTGAAATATTAGGGAAACATATTTTCCCCCGGAAAAACTGTAACCCGATGGTCTACAACTACAATAGTACAATGAGTCTAGACTCTATTTTATTTATTCTACAACAATCTACATTTTTAAAAGGTTTTAATCTATACAATACATATTATAAATTAAAGTCGCTTTTCATGTTTGTCTGTATGACCGCGTTATTCTTCTAAACCACGCAACAGATTTTGATGAGGTTTTCAACGTCCTTTAGATAATTTAGTCCGGCAGGTATGGTGGGAGTCTACTCCCTTGGCGAAATCCATAATGTCAGGCGAAGTTACGGGCGCTTCGATCTCCGTCTAACTTACGGTATGTCCGCAAGTGAGACAGATTACGAAGCGCCCGTAACTACGGATTTTACTTAGGTAGTAGGCCCCCAGGAGCGGGTCGCTAGTAATCTATAAATCTATACAAATAAATCAAATTGAAGTGTCTGTTTGTAATATCAAAATAACAGCTTTTTACTAAATGCTAAATTGTCACCGTAAGTAACCGGTACATACAACAAAAGAAGTATAATTTTTTTGTTTGTTGTCTTTCTGTCTGTTTGTTCCGGTTAATCTCTAAAACGGCTGAACTGATCGACAGGACTTTAACTGGCAAATAGCTGATGTTATAAGGAGTAGTTAGGCCACTTTTAAATTAGAAAAAGAATTAGGGTCCACACGGGTGAAGCCTCGGGCGGGCAGCAGCTACTTACATAAATAATTGTTATTTATCTTCGATTATCTTTATGAGAAGTACCTACTTCCCTAATTATGATTTATGTACCTACCTACGTTACCTACCTAATAGATATTAAGTCAATACCTAATACAAGTTAGTTGCTGACATATTTACTCTACTATGACTTGGGATTGAAATCATAGTGTAAATGAAACTATTGATTTTTATGAAAGAACTGTGTCGTAAATCTATTAATAAAAATTAGAGCTAAAATAATGAATCATATTGCGTCTATAATAATAATAAACTTTGTTATGTTTAACAAACGTTTTTGAGAACACAATGTTTACCTACGAGATGTAAGCAAAACAGCGCTAGTGTGTAAATGCGTGATATTTCATGTTTTTCCTTGTTTCACTAAGAATTCAAGTTATAGCAAAGTCTAGGTAGGTAGGTATCTAACGGTAGATACAAATTGGCGTGAAAAACGAAGATCTTCCCAACCTCAAAATCTGCTATTCACCTCCACCATCTCTGATCAAACTCCGTCCTGTATCATGTCCCTTAGATCTTTAGAAGAAGAGCTAAGGGAATGGATCACATGCCACAGGATGAAATTAAAAAAAGTAAGAATAATTATGAAAACCGGCCAAGTGCGAGTCGGACTCGCGCACGAAGGGTCCGTACCATTATCTATAAAAAACAGCAACAAAATCATGTCTGTTGTACGGGAGCCCCCCTTATTTATTTTATTTTATTCTTTTAGTATTTGTTGTTATAGCGGCAACAGAAAGAGGTACATCATCTGTGAAAATTTCAACTGTCTAACTATCACGGTTCATGAGACAGACGCCTGGTGACAGACGGACGGACGGACAGCGAAGTCTTAGTAATAGGGTTCCGTTTTTACCCTTTGGGTACGGAACCCTAAAAAAGATCGTGCACAGAATGGCCCTAATTTTTTTAGAAAAATATAAATATAAGTACCTAAATATTTGCCAGTAGCCTGGTGTGGCACTGCCTGACTCTTGGAGATAACTTCTTGTACAAAGCACTTTATTTCAGGTAAATCGTCTTCACACTCTGGTATTAATTAATTATGCGAAAGTGAGCTGAACGGATTTGGACGAAATTTGGCACATGGGTAGACCATGACCTGGAGAGACATAGGATACCTTTTATCTCGATATTCCCACGTGATCGAGACCTATGCGGGTGAAGCCGCGGGGCGCAGCTAGATTATATAATTACTGTAGGTAGATACCTACTTAAACAAAATATTGTAAAACATTATGAAAGATTTTCTTCCCCATTTTTCTGCATAAGAAATTACCTTTTGGAAAGGGCAATTAGAATCAATTATATTTTCTTGCAAAAATTGACGTTCAAAAGTGCCTTGTACTTGTAATAAATTATTTGACTGACTTTCCATCACCAAGTAAAAGTACAACACACTACCTCTCAATCGTTACGTTGATCACCCTGTCCTTAGGTCATTGAGGGACTTATAACGTAAATTATTCTCTTACTTAGATAGGTACTTATTATTACTTGGATTGCTTGCTTTGATTAGCCTAGTTATTCTTAGATTTGATTTTTCCATTATAGTGTACCTATGTAGCTATTGTAGAGGCTATTGTATGTTGTTACTGCAGCTGAAGTAAATCGTTCCTCTCCATTGACTTTTACAACTTGCGCATAATAAGTAGTTGCTGTTCATGGACATTGTAACTTAGGTCACACAAAATAAGGCAACCTATAGGTAATGTTTAATTTAAGATGTTAGGTACCTCTTCCTTACTTACCCATTTTCCGCTTTTCCGCAACCGCTTCCGATCGTCTCAAGATTTCCATTATGTACTTTGTCAAATCTCTATACTAGTACCTACATAACTAACCTATTAATTATAATTTTTCCCAAATATAATGAAAATGGAAAACAGTTAGGTATCTTGAGAGAAAATAAAGTTATGAAAGGTGTAAACTTACCTTTAGCTTCGACTTGTGTACGAAGTCTTTATTTTGCAAGGAATCAAAAGCATGCCAGATGCAATTAGTTACGTTCTTCAATAATGTAGACATTTTTTCATTCCAATATTTTCAGCACCACAAATTTATACTAAGTATTTTCTAAAAGCACAAACACATTATTTCTTCAAGCGTCGCTCTATTCGTTCAAAATATTTACACCATTAAAAATACAGCAAAATTAAATAAAAAATTATGAACAGAACACGCATAATCCACTATTCAAATTTTAAAATAAAGCAAAGCGCGCGAAATATTACTTTTTTTAGTCACAGAGCGATAATAGCAATGGAAGGACACGTTCTGCCTCCGCCCGCTTAAAAACCAGACTGGCAAACGTAGTGCGATAACAAGGCAAAGGAAATGGCTCACCACGCGGATCGGAACTAGCACGACTACACGACTGACAAAATCGACTTGCTTGGTAGGTTCCTACATTATGTAGGTATGGTTAGATATCGATGAATGCAATGAAACTGAGAACTTGAATGAGAGAACAGTATCAAAAACTTAAATTAGACAACCTGGTAGGCTCAAGCTTACAAAACATGCCAGCATTGTTTTGATACCAAGAAATACATAGAGAAAACATTTTTTTTTTGTGTGAATCACGAAATAGATTTCGTGGTGTGAATGGTTCTGCTCATATTAAACCATCATAAATTACATAAAACCGTTTTACACATTGATTTTGGCTATAGGTGTATAGTTGCTGTTCTAATTTACCACCACAATACTTTTAGGTACCCAGGTATCAGGGTTTAATTTAAAATATAATGGGAATTGGAAGGAATCAGAATGTACGTAGGTACCTATACAAAATGGCAGTAGGTAAACTATATATAGATATCCAACTATACCTTAGGTATATCGAATAGGTATATCTATATAAACCTTTTAGTTGTGCTCAGACGAATGAATATGTAAGTAACAGAATACTTAATACTCGCTAAGTGCTGCATATTGACATTAAACATGTGTTACTCATATTAAAACATGGCGTTAATCGGGCTTCCTTACGAGTACGACCGCGACATGACCTTAATGGCTCTACTAATTTGCATGACAAGTCAGTTGCATTCATAGCCGGATGTCTTCATTGATTAGTAAAAAAAAAAAAGTGTCCCTAGTGATCAAAATACGAATAGGTTTAACCTTTTAATTTTTGTCATGTATTTACATCTACTTTATGTAGAAGATAAAACTCAAGGCTGACTTAAGGTGGCACCGCCACCTTGGTATAGATTTTATGAAAAAAACTACTTTATGGTATTGAATAAATTAGGCATCTATTCCTGTACGGTAATAATTTTACCATTTTCATACTCCAGAACTTATTTATTTATGACAAAGATTATTAGTTAAAATTAGAATTTAAATATGAGTTTCGACGCTCATATCAAACCATTTTTTTTTAATTTGTTTCCGTACAGGGCTAGATAATGACGGGACAAGTAGATATGTAGGTACGCTGTCCAACAGTGGAGTCCATAAGACGTTAGTATGGAAGAATGACTGATCAGTGGTAGGGTAACGTTAATGCTATCAAGGTGAAGTGAACCCTTTAAAGGCCACTCTTTATTTTTAGTACATTTTCTTGTTAAGAGTCCCTTTTCACACCTTTGGGCTGTGCATAGGTTAGCCGACTTCGGGTACAGGGTAACGAATATAATCTAAAAAAATCAGCGAATATAAAAATAATAAAAAAACATGATTCCATACTATACTCACTTACACCTTCTACACTGTAGGCTATCCAGCAGCCATAACGTGGAAAAAGAGGCTTTCTCGATGTTTTATAGAGCTATCCGAGTGCCTTCCACCTGGGCACGCGTTACCGTGGCCGACTTGGACATCCCTAAATAGACTAAGAATCCAAGTCAGCCGTAGCAAAGAGAATCTCCACAGATGGGGGATTATGGAAGACTCTGACCTCATATTCACTTATGCGGCCTCTCCGTAGACAATGGCCCACCTTCCAACTTGTGCCATAAGGCCTGTCAGTCTGTCACCTGTGCACTTGAGGATCTTATGACTGCAACAGCGAACGGAGTTCGCGTAACAAAATTTTGGACTAAACATAGATAACATTTGAATTTTCACAACAAATTTCGGTCAGTGGGTCGTCTACGGGGTTCTTATTTGCCATCGACACGCTAAGAACAAGACAGCTGCCAGGTTTGTCCGACTCCTCAATCGCTTTCACCGTCTTCTAACAGATAGGTTCAGTTTTAAAACTTGTCACCTAGGTACAGGCGACGCTAAGTCCTATTCGTCCTAGAAGACCACTAACTACTGCATCTCGCCTTGCACTTGATATCCGCAATAAAAACAGCAGGCTTGCGATATCGGCAGTTTGATCTGACTGACTGTACAGCCTCCCTCACATTATAATTATACATTACTCATCATTCGAGATAGGTACCGCTCACCTTCAGATGTTTTCACCTTATGTGCACGCGCCGACACTGAGTCATGAGGACATACATACGACTCATTTAAATATACATTATCCAAAGATGCGTTGAGTGGGTATACCAGATTGATACCTTTTGGCAATATTTAAGCCTTTCCCCCACAGGCGCGTTTTTATCGTGCGATAATAACGCAAGCGTTATTGCGATAGCTGTTTTCAGTACCTACATTTTGTCATAGGACGGCCACGAAGTTACACACTGCCTGCTGCGCTTCCGTTTCTCCGTCGTCGTGCGATATGTGTTCTTAGAATTTTTTGTAGTCCGCATTCACATAGGTACCAACAAAGCAAGCATGTGAATTTCATTTAGATTTAATCGATTTCTAACGTAACATAACATCACGTCGTATTCCCAGAAGGGTTAGGCAAAGGTGTATTCTATAGTACACCCACATTTCGCCAGTTATGTTTGAGTCCCATGTAACAGGGGGCGAGCCTATTGCCATCAACCGGGCACAAATCCAGACTCCGGACTGCTACTGAGAAATTCCAGATTTAAAAAAATCCAATAACACTGCCCTATCCGGGAATTGAACCCTGGACCTCATGCTCAGCAGTAGCGTTTGCGACGAGGCAGTTACGTAATAAAGCAATTTTTGTGAGAGCACATGGTTAGGTACTATTGCCTACAGGTAGTACCACTTCAAAGAAAAGTTATAAACTGACAAACATGAATTGAGAGCTATAATATTGGTTGTGTTCGAAATTTAAATATTGCCGCGCAAAAACATTCCTTTAACCGTGCGCGCGTACCCAATGCCCTACCATAAACACAATTACCCTCATTCTCGAGGTCGCCTGTTACCAAACGAGTTGCAGGAATCATCTCTGTCGTGTCCATATGTGTAGGTCAGACATGCAAATAACTACTTCTATCGGAAGCAAATCAAGGCTTTGCCCTTATGTGGAGCGGACAGTTCACGATTTCAAAATGAATAAGATCTTTTTTCTCAAATAAATGTATGAATGCAGTTTTTGCAGGCTGTAACGTTACTTTCAAGTAGGTACGGGTTTTTAGTGGTGAAATAAATCACATTGCTTATTGAATAGACATTTTATTTATTGACATTTTATACCATCTTGAAATTGGAAATTCGGGTCAAATAAAACAAGAGTTTCTTTGGTAAGTGTTTATTAAGGTAAATACTACTACACATAAATTACATTTATAGATAAAAATTACGATTACAAAAATGTACCGTCTTGTCGATTGTCATCGACCTTCCTCATTAAGGACCAGCTGCCAATATCTCAGGGTTGTCAGAATTGATAAAAAGCCAGTTATATAAGTTGTAAAATCGCGAAAAGTCTGACGAAGCCCTAACTATTTAAAGTCAACTATGTTAGCTTTTCCCTTTTAGGGCGAATTTAGGCATGTTTATATGTAATGCCAAAATTAAGTAATATTTCTAGTAAAATTTCTAAAAGCACTTTTTTTTGCCTTTGCATCTCTAATGCATCTGACAACCCTGAAAAACCCTATTCCTGACACCTATTGGCTAATAAGCGCCATAAAAAGCCAAAATTATGCTATGCATGCACTAACACTATTCCAATATATGCGAGTAGAAGAAATGACAAATATTGTAATGTTTTCTCGAAATATTCACAACGAAACAAAGTTGTGCAGAATAAGTACGATTCCCATCCCAAACCTTTCTCGCTCCGAAATACATGAAAAGAGTTAATAATATCTAAATAATCTCATGCTATGTACAAGAAACCTTATTGGAATGTAAAATTTAACAAACCATTTAAATTAATTTAATTTAAAAAATAAATCTAAGTGTGAAAATGGCAAGGAATTCTGTTTGTTAAAGTACACACAAATAATTACTGAAGAAATCGTTTATAAGGCTTGTTTACAACGGCTAATGTTACGCAGAATGTAACTTCCATTTCCTATTTGTTTTCATTTCACTAAAATTCAGTGTCTTTTATTCAAAACTGGCCTGCCTGTCTGAAGCTGGGATTATTTGAGAAAATATGTTTTAAGAGTGGCAAAACCAATTAAATCTTAAGTAGTGTTGCCACTGCCGTATTTCAGACGTACATCATTTCATATCTTTTGGAAGTACAAACACATTAATTAACCTTTGCTCCACAATACCCTAAGGCTCAATTTACTTTGCCACGGAACGGAAAGTAAGCGGATTTTTATCACGAAAGTGGGTTAAAGCATAATGAACTTTATGTCAATTGTGTATCGTACAAACTAGATAATAATATGAGCAAAACATCGCGCGCCTTACGGAGAATTCTCGCGCAGTCTTAAGAATTCCCGCAACTAGGACCTCGAATCTAGTTTGTACATTTAGCAATTGACATAATTATAAAGTGCTTTGACCCAATTTCGTGACAAAAATTCGCTTCCATTTCGTTCCACGGCAGCGTAAATTGAGCCTAACTTATAAGTTACAGAAGTATAAATTAATTATATTTAAAAATAATTGTTTCTGAACTAACCAAAAACAATTATTTTTAAAGATATTGTTGCAATAACAAATTAAATAATATGCCAATTACAATGAGATTTTAAATAGTAGTTTTCTACTCATTATTTATCCATTTTCTGGAAAATAAAATCTAACTTCGAGTTAGTATTTGTATTGCAATACTTATAACTGGTAGAGATCTAGAGAGATTAAGAAGCTTAAGATATTACAACACAACCTTCCTAAGGAAAATGTATCAAATCAATTATCTGTAGCTTTCTAACTTAATTATTATCTAAAACATACGACACATGTGTTTTCTCGTCTCTTTCATCCGCTTATTACAAGTCCAAATAAATATAATTTAAATTAAAATAACATTTATTTTGTTTTATATAAAAATATCGTAATCATATCTAAAAAAACTTATTTGTACATATAATGAATTTTAACGTCAAGTAAAATATCAAATTAATCAGGACTCCCTACCATGTTATTACGAAAATAAAAAAGTAAGTAAAAGGAGACTGTACAAATTTGTGTTGGAAGTGGTCTATGAACCAATAGCGATACGGTTTTAATATTTGTGTAGGGATACTTCATCTAT
Source organism: Xanthia togata (assembly GCA_963853775.1). Lineage (NCBI taxonomy): Eukaryota > Metazoa > Arthropoda > Insecta > Lepidoptera > Noctuidae > Xanthia > Xanthia togata. Next base: position 20,032,499 of record OY970800.1, read on the forward strand.
ACCCTTGTGCAAAGGAGCATCAAAATCTGACCCTGCAATTTCGAGAAAATATACTTTTAGAATTTACACGATATTCAAGGTCAGGTACCTTAACCGTTGTAGCTACAGGAAACCGTTCTTAGGAGACTGCCCTTAACTTTTTAAGTAATTGCTTACTGATAATAGACTCTTCTATACCTACAGAGGTTAGAGTGCTAGAAAAGTCGTAAATAAAAAAAAAACATTCTCATCATGTACAGACGGGCGTCAACCTACTACAATCTGTCGAATTTCTTTAATAGATTTTCAACTTTATAACTAAAATATAAGTTTGAAGTTGGTTGAGAAAATTTTACAGTTTCGGGTAGGTTGATGTGCTGGCGTCTGTACATATTCAAACTATTTTTTGTATAGAGATCCAAAACGTAGTTTGAATAGATTCTTCTTTTGATAGTTTTTTCTATTGATTGTTTAAAAATATTGACCTCTGTGACCACCTCGTAGATTAAAAACCGCTTGATTTGGTGAATCAAGCGGTTTTTAATCGCGTCTCCTCAAAAAAAAAAAAGTTAAAAAAAAGGAATAGTATTTACAATAAGATGATTTTCTTTTTTCAAATGTAATGCATACGTTATTAAAATCGAGGATAATGTGATCGATCCGTTCGTTCGTCCGTGTCTACGAATCGTTTTTGGGAAAAGTTTTTACCATTTGTGATATTTCTTGTTCTCTACACTAGGTTGATCCCCTAGTTTTTGATCCTTATTAGAAACAATCGAATGGCATTAACAGTTTTAGTATAAATTGCCCATTTTCTTGCAAACTGTAATTTTTTTAACAAAATCTGTAAATAGGGGTTAAATGTTTAAAAAAGTAAGAAGTTAGACTCTCCGTCTTCTAAGAATGTTTTCCTCTAGCTATAACGGTTAAGGTACCTGCCATTACGACCCGTCTGAATATCCAGCCTGTATATTATAGGTAAGTGTATTTTTCCCAAAATTGCCGGAGTCAGATTTTGATGCCCTTTTGCACAAGGGTTACGATGAGGTATCCCTACACAAATATCAAAAACATATCGTTATTGACCCATAGACCACTTAGCTCAGTCTCCTTTGTCAAGTGACATGAAAATCTTAATCAATCTAAGACAGGTTAGCTAAATGTAATTCTTATTTTTAATGACTTATTATACGGTCAATTTAATGCAATCTGCCAGCCCGTATTGTATTACCCAGTTGCTGGGTAATACAATACTTTCGCACATGTCTCCCACTCACACTCGCCTCATGTCAACATTCGGTTCCTAAAAAAATGTTATTGCGCAGCCCTCTGCGCAAAGTTCAGACCTGCCAAGTTATATCGGCCGTATTGTATTACCCAGTAACTGGGTTTGGGAGGTCAGATAGGCAGTCCCTCCATGTAAAACAGTTGGTATTCTGGTCTTCAGTTGCAACCGGTTAGACTAGAAGTCGACCCCAACATAGTTGCGAAAAGGCGACGATAGTGAAGCCTTGATGAACAAATGATGAAGATGGCCGTGGATAGAATATCTGCGCATGCACATAACACAGACGCTTTATACTCATTGTGCAAGAAGATGTGTTCTGCGACTAAATGTAGATCGTGATTATCTTGATCTTAGAGGAACCTACAACCAGCATGATCGTAGCCGTACTCGCTGTCGATACAATGTGCATAGTCAGCCTACAATGATGCCACCGCTGGGACACAGGCCTCGAGAGGGAGTGGGCTGTAATCCACCACGCGGGCCCAGTGCGGGTTGGTAGATGTCACATGTCTTAGGATTTTTGGTTCTAGGACATGTCGATTTCCCCATGATGTTTTCCTTCACCGTTTTGAGAGCAGTGCTGATGAAATTATTAACACAAAGTCAAGCGCCTGCTTGTGTTCAAGCCCACGACCTGCAACTCGTTGCAAGTCAGGGCCGTTACCTACCACTGGGCCACCACTGCTCTCGTTGTACAGTGTACAGATAGTGCAATCGACGACGACGCGCCCCACTCCGCGATGACTGTACTGTAAGCTGTACTTTAGTACGGAGTGGGGCGCGTGTCAGTGCAATCGACGACTACGCGCCCCACTCCGCGATGACTGTACTGTAAGCTGTACTTTAGTACGGAGTGGGGCGCGTGTCAGTGCAATCCACGACGACGCGCCCCACTCCGCGATGACTGTACTGTAAGCTGTACTTTAGTACGGAGTGGGGCGCGTGTCAGTGCAATCGACGACTACGCGCCCCACTCCGCGATCACTGTACTGTAAGCTGTACTTTAGTACGGAGCGGAGCGAAGTGGGGCGCGACGTCGTGGATTGCACTATCTATACAGTATGGGTTTATCCTAATGCTGGACTTTTTGGGTGTTATGATGCGGCTTGATTGAAGCACGTCAGAAGGTTAGGTTGCAATTTAAACTCTGCAAAAAGGGGAATCATTTTGGTTTTTATTTTATTCGGATCGGTTTTTAGCTCAGCTTAATAATAGGATATTTTCTCCGAGCCGTTTCTTCACTATTACACACGTTCGATCACTACTCTGGTAAATATATTATAAAGTGTTTTAGAAGTGTTTCAAAAACACTTCGAATTTTTCTCTGGGTCTTGTCTTTTTCTCGTCATACGGGTTTTGTCGACGGAAGAATAGACAAAATGACAGATAGTCATTGTTTATCTGTCATTTTGTCTATTCTTCCGTCGACAAAACCCGTTTCTATTGTGGTCATGCTAAGCGTGCTGACGCGAGTTTACTCGTACCGTATGGCCCGTATTATACGACCTACGAAAACGAGTTTCAATCAATCAAATTGCTTTCAAATTAGACCCAGGCATAGATGGCACGACGAACTTGACGCTTATACGAGGATTTGGTCCATATTGGGTCAAGCTCGAGTTGCGTGGAAAAAGAAAAGGGAGGCCGGATTATTATTTATTATTAGTTTTAAGTTACCTACGCCTTATGAGGGCGCCCAACGGCACACTAGCGCCACTCCTTTAAAAAAATATTATCTCGTGACTGAGAAGGAATTATGAATAACGGCTAGTAAGGACCCTCGGCAAGTGTGTCTAGAATTTTTTAATCCCTTTTATAAAATTTCTTATTGAGAAACGAAGCAACAAAATACAATCTAGAGGAATGTGGCCGTTTTTATTTAGATCGAATTTTATTGCGTCGTGTCTCAATAATAAATTATATAAAAGTTATAAAAAAATTCTAGACACACTTGCCGAGGGTCCTTACTAGCCGTTATTCATAATTCCTTCTCAGTCACGAGATAATATTTTTTTAAAGGAGTGGCGCTAGTGTATCGTTGGGCGCCCTCTTATGTCTTGAAGAAGGTTATATACGGGCTTTACTGTACTAGTGTCTTTTTCTGTATTTTGAATTTTTCTTCAGACCGAGATAAGATCAAGAAGACTGCTAGTGAGATTTACAAGAAGCCTGAAACGGATAGCGGTGTGACCACTCAGACGAAGACATTGGAAACAGCAAAGAGCAGATGTACCGGTGAAGCTGGACCTGAACCCGCCTGGCGGCGACACCGTAAAAAGATGCCCATCCATAGATAAATATCACCCGTTTCTCCACTATTCCATTGCCTACTCAAGAATACATATCCGGTACGGCTAGCAAACCCTTCCATATTCTGAGGTCACGTCTTCCCTACCATTACCGCGCCCCCCGGTCTACTCCTTGATATACAATGGCCTCTGTAGCTCCATGAATCATGAGGCTCCAGGGGCTAGTGCAAATCTTGGGGTTCATTCGATTTATCGAGTCTGGTTAAACCACGCTGGGGTCGGTGCATTTCATTCATTCATTCATTCAACGTAAACTAAAGTTTTCTTTCCATTAAATTGACCGAACAACGCAAACATTTGACACGTAGTTACAGTACATTTATGATTTTAATTAAATTATGTGGAATACTAGTTTATGATGACTAGACTCGTCACAGAAACGTGCCTTAAGCTAAGAGTACATTCAACGACTATTACATTCATTATTATTATTTTGTGCCATCTCACTTTGGCTGTTGAGAGATTTGCAGTATTTGACCAGCGTTTGGAAGTGTTTAAAACTTTGCACTAATAAAATTTTGTCTAAATTCTTTGATCATGTCTAAGTAGGCTAGACACGCAAATAACCTGTATTTTTTAAAATGTCTGTTACATGAACAATATACATATAATTTCATTAAAGTTATGTATTGAATTCGACTTGTAAAATTAGAACCAAATATTTAAAAGGTGTGAGCAGTTGCATTCCGAACGCTGGTGTGAGTGTTGGGATGACGTCAGAATAGACATCAACTGCATTACTATAGTTTTCTGAAATCTGTTGCGTGACTTTGCCTTACATTTTGACTGTGGTTAATACATCTGTGAAGATCCATGCGTGTTGACTGGCGTGAGAATGGCCGGTTTACACTTTGAAAAGTGCAAAAACAAATTAATTCAGGACTAGTTAGAAGCAACCCTTTACGAATGCATTTTTTACTTTTTGACACCAAGTGCAGTTTTTTTTTCTAGTAGGTATTCGTTAGGTAATACTTCATAATACGGACCCAGTACGATTTATTTGACTGACTTATCCAAGTGTAAACCGGCTCTTACTCAAACATGCCGCATTATACGTTTCTATGATTTAAATTGTAGAGATTTTACGATTATTTTGAAGATTGAGATCAACATCAAGATTTTGCGTTCAACAATGACTATACACTGACGATTTCCGTACAAAAATAAATTATTTCAAGGTTCTTAAAAAGATTTCGAGAATTTGGGAAAGTTCAGAAGGTACTTAGTGAGAGTATTAAATGTAAATACAAAAGGGATTCCTTTCAGATCTGCTATTCCGTTAACGAGCTGAAGATTATAGAAAAACAATTTGTAAAGTTTCGCAATAAAGTGAATACTCACAGTGGCAGTGTTTTATTTGAAGATTTATTATAATTTTTCTGTAAATACTGGATGGATTATTAATTAAGGAAGGGAGTTAGTGTCGCCATAAAGTTTGGTGAAAAGGGCCTAAATCCGACAATGTTGTACAGCTGACTAAAATAATGGCAGAACTAGTTAGTTTAGTCGACGCCCTACTATATCACGCGTTGGTGGGCAGATGTTAATCGATATAGCTGCAGTGACAACCAAATTTCGTTTGGGCACAACAACGGCGAATTGTTCAGAACATTCTTAACGAAAATATACATCTGAAAGGGGGCCACGATCACTGGGTACATTTGTAAACTAATTTGCAACTAAATTCGCGAGATATTGGCAGGGATATATTATAGAGTTCAGTGGTCCAATCGATATGGTCTAAAATTACAGTAGAAAGCGCTCCAAGCGCCTTCGAAAATATAAATAGGATTGGGTAACTAGGGTAAATCGTCAGTCTCGAGGGGTACGGTTCAGTCCGTTTTAGCAAATAAGACCCTGTATTCTGATAAAATATATTTTCAGTCCCCTGTGCAGTCTCGATTACTCTGTTTATTGTCATATATGTGAACACTGACAATGTAAGAGTGACATAAATAACAATACGTGCCGTTAGGCGTGAATATAAGTACGGTGTGCGCAACAGATATTCAACTGGAAACTGACAGGAGACGCGTAAAAATTTAACAAACGTGGACAGGTATAACGTGTTATTTAATAACATACCTGGCCAATATTTAGGCGGTATCTTCACAGATGTATCACCGCGGTCAGATAGGTGTCGGTCGGCAACAGAGTTCAGTGCTGGGAGACGGGCGGGGCGGGCGGGGCGGGCGGGGCGGGCGGGGCGGGCGGGGCGCGCGGCGCGCTATGCCGTGCGCGGCGAGCGGGCGGCGCGCGCGGGTCACCGCGCAGCGCCGCGCCCGCGCCGGCCCGGCTTGCCGCGCCGGTTGAAGCCCCTGCCGGCAAACAATTTGCATTAAAGGCCGTTTTTAGCGTTCTGTACCCAAAGCGCGAAACGGGACCCTAATACTAAGGCCCGTATTACAGAACCTCACTCAACACTCAAGCATTACTTAAAACTCGTTTGGAGCCTTTTGATTGGTTGAAACTAGTTTTAAGTAATGCTTTGAGTGTTGAGTGAGGTTCTGTAATACGGGCCTAAGACTCCGCTGTCCGTCTGTCACCAGGCTGTATCTCATGACAAACAAGCAAAACATCCGAAAAAAAAAACAAAACAAAGTACTTAAAAAAAATATTACAATATTAATATTGAACACAAATGGCGGAATACGACGTTCATTCGAACAAACCGATAAGTTTTTTTTTAAATTACGGCGCTATGGTAGTGAAACACGCGGGCATGACAATGTTCTTTTTTTGAAAAGGAGATGCATAATGAAATTCAGTACAACATTATAACTCCCGTTTGGATGCTTTGATGCGATGCCCTTCACCTGTGGCGGCCATTTTGCAAAATTTTGACAGTCTGTTAACGCGACGTGGGTGGTCCCGGGCCCGACGGGACCCGGGTGATTAAAACGACGATATCTCTAAAATTACGATAGGTAGCTCTCTTCAAGTTATGTTTTAGGAATCGTTATTAAATTAGCTAACAGATTATGTATAGATTAGGTCCACTTTTGTTTTCTAATAAGATTCCAATTCTAGTTAGAATCTAGTTAGTTTTTTTTTTTTTTTTACTAAAGTCGTTTTAATTACAAAATAGAACCATTATTTCAAAAAGTATTTGTTTTATCTTCATAAATATACATCATTTCACATTAATAAATAAAACGAACACACCTCCTTGAACATTTTTTTCTTATCACACATGTTTACATTATCGTGACTCATTTGTTTGCCCATGCGCGCCGAGCGATAACAAAGGGTCTATTCATTGTTCAATTCCTTTGTAACTGAACGCCTAGTGGCTTGGGTTACTATTTTAATCTATTGTTTGGTTTTAACATGCATATCACTGACGGAGTTTCGGCTGCTACAAATATTTATTTAGAATGTATCGTATACCCAACCCAACCACATGAAAAATGCCTTAATTTGGCCGTAAAAAAACTACCTCTTGAACTTAGGGTCTCAAATTACATTCGGATCCTTTTTTTTAAATACAAATTAGCATTCTATATTTTGAAGATATTTATAAATCGATAAGTACAATAAAAATGCATGCTGCCTTACAAAAACATTATGGGAATCAACGACAAAAACGCCCTACGAGGAGCCCTAACAGCAACCGAATTTGGCGGCCCGAGTAGGTATTTTTCATTTCAATTTTATGCAAGTATAATACGATAATATTTAAATTAAATGCCTAATATCAATAATACGATACATATAAATATATGTAATAGCGATAGTTTCTATCATTCACATATTTACTAATAGTATTACCTCGAAATAAGTTCCGGCCGGCGCGGGATGTCACTTTGCCGCCGCAACGGGTCACTATTTTCACAAAAATCACTATTTTCTGTTGAAATCTTTATAAATTACACTTTAAAGGTATTAAAACTGTTTATTAACTACCCAGGCATGATATTATACACGGTTACACCCACTTTCACTTTATTTATGTAATTTTCGGCGGACTTATTTGATGTTCGCGTGGTGCGCGCGCTGCGTCAACTAATCGGCCGAACGAATAGCCACTATTACGCGTCGTCATTCATTCAATGTACTTGACAACCACAGTGTAGCGTTCTTGTTTTGTCTTGTACACTGTGTGCGAGTTTGGTCAAGATAGAAACGCTTTTTGTAAACGAAATCACTGCCAAAATTATGGCGGGAATTTGTGGCGCCTGGCGCCACCTTCACACGCGACGCTTTTTTTTTGTGGCGCTCAGCGCCAGCCTCACACGGTTACTATTACACTGGGTGTTTTAATGTTGGCAATAATCTAACTGTTTCAGAAACTTTTATAGAGGATTTATATAGCATGGGCGTAGATAAAAATATGTAATACGTCAGCGGCGGCATAATTTTTTTCAAAGCGGCTTTTCTTTGAATTTGCGTTTATTTTTAAGGTCGCCACAATTTTGTCGGTTGGACTGTACCGGTTGAAACGTAGTTGTTACCAAAGGCTGTGTAGTTACCTGTAAGGGCCGCGGTATGCAGGGCGAGCAGCCGGGGACCCAGGAGCAGAGTTATTGTTGGATGAGTTTCCATTCTGTCGTCCGTTGACAATCCCGTTGCTAGCTTTCGCTCCTTCATTGGAGGCCCCAGGAGATCCGTTAGTATTCTCCTGCACATAGTACAATTGTTTTAACACATAAAAATAGAAACAAATCAAAGATCACACAAAATAACAGAAAACACGAGCGAGTCTAACAGTAGTCGCATATGATTTTGTAACATCTGACATCTCAGCTTGGTAATAAGCAACAGTAATGTAAGAAGCAACATTAAAGGCTCATGTCGTTTCTGACAGGAAACATTAGCACCGCGCGCGCTCATTGGTCAAATCAAATAGCGCGCGCTCATTGGTCAAATCAAATAGCGCGCGCTCATTGGTCAAATCAAATAGCGCGCGCTTCCCCGGCTTCCTGTGACACTTCCGTCCCTCACGAATCACTTCATTGGATTATTTGTTTTATTTTGATTGCAGAAAAGCGAGAGGAAAGATGTTACATATAAAATAAAATAAACATAAAATGTATGCAATAACTCAAAAAGTCACACTGTATTATAGCTTAACAAGTAAAAGCTGAACATAAAAATACAAATTATATTATTCAATTAGGAATTAAAATATAAATTATATATTATGTTAATACATAATTCTAATAATATTGTATCCAATGTTTTAGATAAGTTGGTAATGTTAAATTACTGGTAAGTGGTAAGATATATATTTTGAATTGGTGGAGTCAATTTTAGATTTTCGTAGTTTAGTGATCAGAAAACATAATGCGCAACTTTAAAATTATATAGTTCTAGGTGCAATAATATCACCTGAACCCATTTTTTTCAATTTTGTCAGTTCAACAACATTCCTTAGGCGGGCAATTTTTTGAACATACGGAACAATTCAAAGTGATTCAGATTGTGAATGATCGTGTGTTACGCAATTAGGGACCTGGTGTGTCTAGAATGTAAATATTCCAAATGATACCGTGTACTAGGTCTGAAATAAGCCAATAAACAAATAAAAGTATGAGTAGGTTTCAACATATTCAGTTTTAACCACATTGACAAATAGTGCAAATAGTACATTATTAGAGTAGTGTATTTTGTATCCATGGCGGGGGACAATTTTCGCAATGTTTCGTTTTATGTAACGACCCCAAGTTTAGTTTGCAAACAAGATAACCTAATAAAACATTTAGAAATAACTTTGACATATGGTCAGCATTAAGTTTAGTTATCAACGTACATATCTAAGGTATCTAATAGCTCCCTACGAATATTCAGGCTTTAAAGATAAATATTAACGATTCTCATTATGATTAAAATTTTCTCGCGCCGATAGATATAATAAATATTTTTATTGGATAGTTGATGAACGAACCTTTTTAGAACTCGCGTAATCTCTTGCATATCAACATCAACCTGAGATGAGCATACCTGTGACAAATAGTCCAAGTTACTGCGAACCAACGTGTTCGCCTCGCATACACTAGGCAAAAAACATGGATACCTTGATGACTAAAAGTCGCGCGTAGCAAGTTGGCTTAGTAATAAACACCACAATTCTCAAAGCCGTTCTTAAATCTTTCTGTCGCTGCAATACTCTTTAAATTGACAAGGACAGCAAGACTTAAAGGCGAGATGTTTGTCGCCTAGTGAATGTGAAGCTGTTTACACCGTAATGCTTTTATCATTTTCGGGACGCAGTGTAACCCTTTCCCTCCGTACTGTTTAATACTGTATTGTTTTCTTAAGATTTATTCTTTGGGTTTTTGAATTTGACGTAATAATAGAACAAAAGCACAAATGTGGACTTTACCGCGCGGGAAAATGGCAACAACATTATTTTGGTTGTAATGTTTATGTGGTCCTAAGTCCTACTCCTTATTTGCTTATTAATAATATCATATTAAGTGGTAATAGTAATTTTAGTTTGCTTATCCAAATTTTCATGGATAACATTTCAATAAGTGTCTAGTGTTAAATAGAGTATTAGGTTGTACGTAATAACATATTAGTTAGGCACTGGGTAATTATATTTACTAGTTAAGTAGTGAATAACAATTAGTTATGGTCGGAGTTGTGAACCTTGTGGTACCCCACAAATACGAGTAGCGACTACTTAGCTATGTATTCATAAATCTATAGTGATGATAGACATACATACATAAACACACACCTTCTGCCACGCACAAAACCACCACAACCAACAACCACCATTTATTGTGTTTTACATTGTCAAACGCTTTGCTAAAATCCGTAAACACTGCGTATTTTTAAGGCAGTTTTTTCCGAGAAATTCTTAATCTGTCGCGCGCGCAATTAGCAGACACAATAGAATTTTATTGTTATCTGTCTCCAATATGAGACACCAGTATTATAAAGGTTAAATAAAACCAAAATATCACATCTTATAAATACTAGCATTGGCGCGTATAACCGAAGTTCATTTTTATTTATTTTAGTTCATCAAAATAGCCATGGAGTTTAATTTATACCCAAGAGTTGAATTTATCTCATGCCGCTAAATATTCTCCAATTATTATGTAGGTAAATATAAATATTTTATAAATAAATGTTTTAGCTATTCAGGGTTACAATGATAATTACTATAATACGCCATTACAATACCTATATTACATGATGGAAATCCAGCCAAGTAAAAAAAGGAAATAAGTAAGTACATTATTCTCATTGTCCTCAGGAGTGGTGATAGTCAGCGGTGGCGGTCCAGAGTCGCCACATCCAATCACGCCGCCCTTGGACATCTGGTAAGCCAGGAGCTTAGCCATCTTGTTCTGCAGCTCCTATAAAAATAAACTTTATATATTTGTATGGATGAAAATACTGTTAAACTGAGTGTGCGAGCGAGAAAGAAAGAGAGGAATGTGGCGGAATGCGCAATGTTAAGCTAAGAAGTAAACACTATTAAAAAAAAAAAAAAGTTTACGTATCTCTTTGATTTCCCACATAACTAATGGTAACCATATTCGTATTTTTTTAAGTAAAATCTTCTTTAGGCGCAGGCGCATTGAGCGCGTCACCGACATGCTAATGCTAACAACAACAGTATGTCTGTAGTTAAGAGTATGACGTGTTGCACATGACCAACAGTGACAGCATATTTTAGTTTTAAGTTTTCACTTATGTTTTTTTTATATTATTTCAAAATGGCAGTTGTTTTAAAACAAAACTATAGTCTGAAGGTTTAAAGCCAACTATTTCATCTTATTTTCTTACACGAGGTTACGGTGTTGTTGAATCTCCTGCAAAACTGGCCCGCTTACAGCATCATAATCATTTTCAGGGAAGTTTAAGTGCAGAGCAGAACAAAGTGTAAGTTAATAGTAGTTGCACCGCACAAAGTTCAAAATAGCTTGACACTCCACTGTTTACTTCAAGTCTAATATTGACCTGCTATAAAAGTGTATGGTAACACTTACTTTCATTTCGTCTGTCAAGAAGAAGGGCGCTGCAGTGAATGAGGCTACGGGCGGTGGCGCATCAGCCAGCGTCTCCACCTCGATGGTAGTCAGCGTGATACGGCAGACCGGGCAGCTCTCCTTAACACATGGAAATCACCTTTAATATTGGGCCACCTAGGGAATGCTATCTCGATCTCGAGCAATTTTTCGAGATTCAATCTCGTGAGAAGACAATTTCGATCTCGCCGGATTGCTAGGCGAGATGTCGAATGGCCAATATCGACTCGATACTGCATTTCCTAGTTCGATACCATTCTTCCCCAAAATATCTATTAAATAGTGACTACATTTATTTGATAATTTTCATTGACATTTACCATCGTAAGCCAATATGAACTTCCTAGATATAGTGAGTGTCTTGGAAAGTCTCTTGCATTTTAATAAAAATAGCCAATTAAAAACTTATGGCTATGAATCAGCAAAACCTTTCAAACGGAGCGCATCCTGAAGGTGACCGGAGAGACTCCACTATTTTCCACATAAAGAAGATAGATAGAAATTACTTATTTTTACTTAGATATGACTTATTTTATTTACTCAGCTCAGCACCATCATTTCCATTCTTACACTTGCAATTGATTAATGATAACGATGCAACCAGACCGCGGTCGATCAACGCCGATTGATGACATTTTTACATGTTTTGAGCTTTGATTATTTGTATGTCTAGTAGCAGTGATTATTTATAATACCAGTGTCGCGCTGCAAAAGCACTAAATTCTAGCGACGAGGAAGTTTGCTTGACGCCAACAGAATTGACTGAAACTGTTAATAATGCGCAAACGTTTTTTTTTTTGCATTTAGTCATTTCCTCGCTGAGGTGGAATGAAAAGTTACGTGTTGCACTCGAGTGCAAAGATTTTTCACCTCGTGCTCTTTTGATTCCCTCGCTAACGCTCAGGATTCTAATTTTGAATCACTCGCTGCGCTCGTGATTCAATTTTAGAATCCTTCGCTTGCTCGGTCATCAAAATTGAACACGCGGTTAAAAAGCAACTTTGCACTCTTGTATAACAAATAACTATTTTTTAGTTCATTACTTTATGTGCTCTAGAGGGCGAAATATTGAATTAAATGTGACGTCACATAGCCAATAACCAGCGGACGCTGAAGCACAAGACGCTTCCAACGATATAACAGATTAACATAGGTACATACATACGAGTCAAAATCATAACAAGGATTTATTTTACTTAATTTATATTTTATTTTATTATTTGTCCTATGATTTTGACCGATATGTATGCTTTGCTTCGCCGTAGTCGGGTAAGACAAAAAAAAACAATTTTGTAATGCTGGTGTGCGTGCCATCATTGCATCGCGCCATGTCAGTGCTTTTCTAGTGTGCTTGTATTTCGCGGCCAACAGTAGGACGCTATTTTTTTCGACTGACTTATTTTATATCTTTTGTTTTGAGAACATGATGTGACGTATTTTGAGCCGTCAACTTATCACGTTTAGTTGGACCCTGATTCGAAGGGTGATAAGAATAATATAACATTCAATTTGGAGTTTCTGTAAAAGAGACTAACCTTAAATGGTGACCTGGTCACCTGCTGCCAGTTCGGCAGTAGTTCCAGCTCTTCTTGATAATACCGCCTGCCAGAAATCAGGTGAGCAGCAAGACAATGGCTATGAAAGTAGTGATAGCATTGTGTCCTGATGAACTCATCCCCTTTTGTGAAGCCAAATAGGCAGATCATGCACTGACCGCTTGGCAAGTTGCTCTCCGTAAGACAGTCGCGGATAAGCTGTAAAATACGTGTATTTCAGGAAAATTACATTAGGAAGTACTTAGTTATTAAATATTTTGAAAGTGGGTAAAGTCAGGTCGTAAAATAATTCCTTATTATTTTTATATGGTATGTTTAAGAAATATACATAATTATACAGGTAATATATATGTCGGAAATACGTTACTGAGTTGACTAATCGGGACGCCAGCGCCGCCTAGCGGCGTTCGACAGAGTCTACAACATAACGCTCGGACTGGCCGAAGCAAAGCAGACTTCGTCAGTGGCATCCATATAGTTGTGTTGTGTACTACAGTGTGAGAATTGCTAGTCTGATTAATTTATACTGAACTGCAAACGGTTTTTCTATTGCGCAATAACCAACACTACCCACAGTACGCCCATAGTAGTTGAAATATGGCAGATAATAGATCGATCATAGAATAGAGACACATCCCTCCGTCATATATATTTTATTGACGATTTATTTATCAGCTAAATGTACAACAAAGGAACGAAAATATATAGAAGCAATTTTCAAATTTTCAGATTCCTTTTTCCACATGCGAACCCTTTTGAACGGTAATTTTCATTGAAAATGTTGTCAATGTCAGAAAAATAATAAGTAGAAATTAACCTGCAGATGCTAAACATTTTCATTCCTTGATTTTTAACAATACATTTAAAACGAAAATTACAGAAAGATTATTAGATAATTAGAGAAAGGTACTGCCGATTTCGTGAGTTTGAGATAATACAAGCAACATTATTAAGTCTTTAGAAGAATAGTTGTTCTAATTTTTATTTTTTATGTAAGTACTAACTTTTTCTCTGTCTGTGTTTTTAACTGTCTCTTAGAATACAGGCTATCCTAGTCTAAGAGACAGGGTTATATGCATTTTGTACAGATTTTGCAAGTTGTAAAGTGCATAATGGATGTTTCTGTATTTTTTTGTGAATAAACCTTTTATTTATTTTATATTTTAGCTAATAGGTAGTGGGTGATGCTATTAACGTGGTGCATTCTGAAACTGGACAAAGTCACGAATAGCTATCAAATATTTCGCTGTTTTGATTAACTTATCAATAACTATCGACCTGTACCCTAATTACCTACGTAATACACGCTCAATCGGAATTTGAATGGTTTTGAAACCAATTGCTAATCCATTGCTTCACAAGTTCGAAAAAAAATCTGCTCAAGAACGTAAATAACGCAATGAATGTTGTTGAACTGTCAAAATGAAACAAATCTGTCGTAATCGTTAGGTAACAAAAATGTGTTGCGTAATTAGATAGTTGAGCGACTGTTATTATGTAGCCACGAGCCTAATTGAATATTCAATGTAATGACAGAAATGATTACAAGTTTATTATACAGAGTGGAAGGGACATCGACGCGAAAACTGATACCCTGGATTCAGTACATGATTCCGAAAATTTTCGTCGGTTATTTAAAAAAAAAATCAGCTGTTCCATACATTTTGACCGCGTAGGTATTTAACTTTTCTATGAAACAGCTGTTTTTTTTAAATAATCTACGAATAATTTCAGCAGTTGGGGGTTCAGAATCATGTACTGAATCCATGGTATCAGTTTACGCTTCGACGTTCCTTCCACCTTGTATAACATAATGAATATTTTAGTGCACTAGCAATATTTCATTTAATAATATTAATTAATCAAAACAGCAAAATATTTGACAGTTTTTTGTAACATTGCTAACTATCAGAATGCTTTTCTTATAAGAAGAAAAACGGGCAGTGTTTAGTTCATACAAACATATCCTATTGTTACATTCCCTGGATAATTCATGACACTGATCAATAAAATGCTACTGCATGCTGCAAGAGTTTTTTGAAGATAAAAGTAAACAGTACAGTACATTCCATGTAAATATTAACCTCATAAAATCTATACAAATAAATAAAATTTAGTTGTCTGTTTGTAAGATCAAAATAAAAGCTTTTACTAAATGCATATGAAAGTAAGTATATACAGTCCTACTTATAACAAAATAACATTAAAAAAAAAACAATTGTCTGAGTGACTGTTTGTTCCAGCTAATGTCCCAAACGGCTGGACCGATTTTGACGGGACTTTGACTGCCAGATCGCTGATGTTATAATACTATTATAATATTATAAAGGCGAAAGTTTGTGAGTGTGTATGTTTGTCTCTTCTTCACGCTAAAACGACTGAACGGATTTGTATAAAATTTGGCTCACAGATAGTTTATATAGGATACTTTTTATCCCGATATTCCCACGGGATCGAAACTTATGCGGGTGAAACCGCGGGGCGCAGTTAGTTTTTGATATTTTGGAATGGTGTGGGAATAATTTTGCACCAGTCTATGCTCCCTCCGTCTTACGAATTTTCGATCAGGTCACGTGTCCAGACGCGAGTTTAATTTTTTTTACCCATCACATAAAAAGTGCACGACGCGATTAGGCATGAAAATTGCCGTCAATATTGCGAAAGTTGCCAAAACTGCCGGGAATGTTTCCAAACTTGCCGGCAACATTGGCAAGAAACGTGTAAATAGAAAACGTATTTTATTTTATATAATTGAATAATAGGGTAAAATTGCGGTTTGCAGGGTGCTAGTTTTTATCCTTACCTACATTATAAAACCGAAAATTTTCGTTTTTGCATTAATTTTCTTATTGATAAACTAAAGAAAAGAAACAGGCTATCCACGATACTTCATTGGTGATGAAACCATAACTATTTTAGAGAAATCATATTTTTTTTCTACTTTCTTTTATCCAACCACACTTGTATGTAAGAAAGTATATACATGTATATGTTTTATACATATACTTGTATATAAAAGAGTCAAACCTTGCAAGAAGATTTGATCAGTAACAACAAGTTGACGTTTCTGACTTCAAAAAAGGAGGTTCTTTATTCGACCCGTATGTATGTATGTTTGTATGTCCGCGTTTTTCTTAAAACCTACTGATCCGATTTTGAAAATTCTTTTGAGGGCACGATTTGTCAAGTGGCTAAGCGACTAGTGTGAGGTAACGTACCAACGTAGTATTCAACATTTAAGTTATCGTAAATCAAAATAAGGGTACCTACAAGAGGTAATGTGAACAAAAAAAGTGAAGTATCTGGGTACTTCTGCATATTTCTTTAATTTTTAGTTGAAGGAGATTTTGATTTAAAAAAATCACTTATTTATTTTATTAGGGGTTAAAGTATGAAATTGCCGATTTGTACTGAAAAATTGAAATTCGTTTTTTTTTTAATTTAACTTATTTATTTAATCAAAATAATTACCATTATTATCTATACATTGCTGCCATCTAATGGGATATTATAGGAATAATAAATAATAAATATATTATATAATAGGAAGGGTCATTTATGGCTTAGCGATAGAACTCTCGTGATCTAGATTCGACAAACTGTGTGAAAGCATTTTGTACTGCCTCCTGAGAAGAAAACTTTTTATCACGTAGAAAATTGTCCAAATCACGAAAAAAAAATGGTAGTCCGTTGGAGCAACGTCTGGCGAATACGGATGGTGACGAATGGTTTCTGATTGCAGTTCCTGTAGAGTTAAAACGGTTTCTCGTGCTGTATGAGGTCTCGCGTTATCGTGGAGATGGTGAAGATTGATTCATGAGTTGGGGCTGTTTCACTGCTAGTTTAGCTATGAGTGTTCAGAGTTTTACTTAGCAGTCCCCCCTCTCCAAACGCAACATTGATATTGCTAGCTGTTTCTGCCGCGTTAGTTCCGCGTCGGAACTCGTATTAAAAAAAAACTCGAATTTTCGAAGTATCCATCTTTATTGTCTAAGCTGAATAAAAAAAACAACTGAAAGTCGATAATCGAATTTTGCACATTTTTTTAAAGAAGAACTTCATAGGTAGGTACTCGTACCATGTGAAAAAGTTTCACTCAAAAATCTCAAACCATGAAGGTTCTATGTCAATTCGAAGTACCTATTACAATAAACCGGCAATTTCATACTTTAACCCCTATTATATCCATATTATTATAGTTTTCTGTATTTTCATCTTCCGATTCATCCATAATGTAATCGTCATCTGCTTCAGAATTTTCAATGTTCTCGCTGCCTTTTTATTTCCGTCAACGAGCCCTAAATTTTTTCTTACCATGATCAGTTTTGACAACTTTTCTGGTGTTTAAGTTTTTATCAAATGTCTGTATATTATTAGATTTTAAAATAATTACATTCTTAATGTTAAATTTGGTAGACAGCAGACACAATACATCTAAAACTCACGTACTCTCCTAGACCAATCAAACGACCCTAATCTCGGTAGATTTACGAATATCAGAGCGTAGATCCTATGACCACCTTCTAACTCCATCATCAGGCTGGCACAGTACTATCATAATATTGCGTTCTCACCAGACTGACATAAGTATTTATAATATCAACACTATCAGACTTCAAGAAATAGATGAAAATCGATGTTAATACAAACAGATGAATTTACTTAAAGTAAAGTCCAAAAAAATTACAAAAGGGACTACACAGTTGTATGATTTAAATTTATTTAATTCGGTATCAATACCCTCTGTATTTGTTTATAAAATTTATAAGTGAAATTCTCAAAAAACTATGGGTTCAGCTATCACGAAGTTACCAGTGTCTTATTTTAACTTTATCTTCAAATATTAGCATTGATAATTATAAATTAAGTATAATTAACAATAAACCATACAGGCTTACTAGTAATACGTATAATTACACCATTACATAAAACCTCATGAGCCCATAAACATTAAAAATGGCATTTGAAAAAACCTATGTAATCTGGCAATTTTGGCAACTTTCCGGCAATATTGACGAATATTGCCGGCAATATTGGAAACTTTCCTAGTAAGTTTCGGAAACATTCGGCAATTTTCATCCCTAGCGCGATGCCGCTAAAGAAGTTTTCACTTCAACAAGTACCTACTGACTAATGTATTTAATTAAATGTTTATTTATTATTTATGTACACGCAGAAAAATAGATACAGATAAGACATAATCATAATGATGAGTACAAAGGTACTGCTTATTTCTTAAGAAATTTCTTCCAGCAGACCTGCGACAGGAGAAATGAGAAAGAAATGTAGAATGATTATACATTTTTATAGGTTTATTTGAAATCATCATCATCTGCCTAGAACTTTCCGAACTATGGCAATATTACGGCTTGTATTTTAATCGGATGCAGCTGCAGAATACCAGTATATTATATGGAGCAGCTGCCTATCTGACCTCCACAACCCAGTTACTGGGTATTACGATACCCCTTAGTAAGACATGAGAAATGTATAAATATTTACATTTAATATTGTAAAAATTGCTGTGCTCTTACAGGGTTCATTTCAGATGCTAAACTTAGTTTTTTTTAACCATAAATGATTGTAATACATGTTTAAATTTGATCTAATTCTAATTCAAGTATTTATTGCTTAACACAGTACATTTTATCCATTTCTAGATGTCAAGTGAATGCTGCTTCTATGTTGTTTTTATCCTTTAATTAATTACTAGCTTTTGCCCGTTCAGTGCAAAACCCTCGGGTATAGTATTATTTTTCAGGATAAAAGGTACCCTATGTCCTTTCCTGTACCCCTGACAATGTGTATGCAAAATTTCATGATGACCAATTGAAAAGTTAAGATGTGAAAGCATAACAAATAAATAAACTCACTTTCGCATTTATAATATTAAGTTATGATTATAAGAACTAGGAACCTTCTAAATTAATTTAAATTGTCTGGTTATACTGCTAATATCAGGAATCTGACAAAAACAAAACTGACAAATACAAAAGAGAGCTAAGAGATTATTATTTTGTTTATTTTGCATTGGAATAATCAGTCCCTTTCACTCTCAATAATGAGGTGGTTTTCAGGAGGGGGCAGCAATAGATCAGTTAACGACACTCCTCTTAAATGGTTAAAAAATATATGGCAAGTTAAACAAAAGCTTGTAACAAACCAAGACCTTGGATTTGTTTCTATAATAACCCTATACACTTTAGCAAATTTATGTATATATCATTCAGGTTTTATTTACTTATTAGCTGTTGCTGTTGCATAAACATAACTGGCAAAATCTGGTTGGACTATAATGTACACCTCTGCCTAACCCTGCGGGGATTACAGGCATGACTTTATGTTAGGTTAACTGTTGCTCACGGGTTCACTTGTATCAGCTGCATCCTAGAGAAACTACTACATGTAAGTCATGTAACTACTTGGATACATGTAGGAGTTTTTAATATGTAATTCCAAATGTTTCAAAGAAGAATCCTATATTTCTATTCTCATCTAAATCTTAAAGGAAGAACTAGCAGCAGCATTATAAACAAGCTTTCGAAATTGTGTTAATGGCTTATTCAGTACAGGACACAGGCAATCAATACTGGTTAATCGAGATAATTAAGTAGCAGTAATTAAGGTTTTTTTCTGTATTTATAGAACAAAATTGTATTTGAGATTTATTTGGTCAGTAGGTTGTCTTAGGGGCGGTTAAAAAAGTATGATCAAAGCCTTACCTCAATCAGTTCAAACACCACAGGCTCACCACGACAATCAGCCAGTTTCTCTCGGATTTGTAAGTGAATGTTGGTCAAGATCTCATCGTCGAGGCCTCGCGGGTTCCTGAGCGTCACCTCCGGGCTACTGTCCGGGTATCCTGGCGTCAGTTTCACTACCAGGGTCGCACAGACGTACTGCCGGTCGACGTCATTTCCCGTCGACGGATGAAGGACGGTTTCTATTATATGCGGTACGTCCCCAACACGTTTAATCACAACATCATCCATTAAAATTGCTTCTAGAGCTTCAATCTCATCCGACACTCTGAAAAATGCAAATTATCGATAACTTTGCTCAGGCTATGACAAGTTCAAGACCTACAACAAATTACACACCTTTCATCCATGATGGACGACATAATGACTAGATTATACAAAAGCTAGCCCCGGGAATCAGGGTGCACTGCAATCAGTTCAGACAGGCGCACTGCAGCTATTGCAACGAAACAGCTGGGATTTCAGTGGAATTCGCGACGAAAATCAATCATGACCTCCATAGATTAAAAATATTTTAGGGTTGTGCGGAGTTCTTTGAGTCTGGTATTTGAGTAACTCGACTAAAAGTTTAGGCGAGTTTTGTAAACTTGGTTAATTTATTAAAATCAACATTGCGTTGGTAAATTAAAAAATAGCGCGCAATGGAAGTCATCTCGAAACAGATGTAGGCCCAATCCTCAAAACATGTTGGTTTACACCCAGTTCAAGGCCCCGCAAACAGGCGCGACGGACTCCTTTAAAATCTTTACCACAATACGTGATGTAAAAGGTGCTTTTGACAATGTAAAACCAGGTATACTTGAATAGAAGAACTCATTCAAGTATAATAAATAAAAAAAATAACGGCAACACTGATACGTCAACAATGTCAAATTTTTTTTCGGGTTGGGTTTAGATACGTGCTGCCTCGCTGGACGAAAAGTGAGGATATTAGGGGGTTCTAGGGGGTTTACAAAAATCCTAATTTTTAGGTTAGGTTAGTATAGGAACACAACTGCTTTTTTTAAAATACGTAACACATTATTATTTACAAATAATGTGAATCCAAATTTGGAAAAAGAAAACACAGCAAAGGTAAATATAGTGTAGGTTAAGATTTTATTTTACTTACTACGTAGACAGAACTTAGCCTCAGAACCGGCACGGGGCACCCCGACCCCACGTAGTCTTTTGGACCCTACCCCTAGAGTGTTTTTATAAAGGCGGGAGCCAGAAGCTGGAGGGAACTCAGGGTTGACTGAGAGCTTTTGGCGGGAGCACACCCGGAGTCCGACTCAGTACACAGTACAAAATCATACAAAGAAAATAATTTCCAATATGGAAAATAATGCGGGACTACATCTCCCATCCACATTTGCCCTCCCCCTTTCTCCTGAACCCCCCAGAATCTTCAGAATACACATTTTCTATGACAAGACTGCTATACCAAAAAAATATTTAAAAAAAACTATACGTTTCCGGCGGGGGGAATAAGGGGGGATGGCATACTACAGGTCTACAGAGGGAGGAACTAACCTCACTGCGTACCGTGTTAGGATGCTGTCTCTGTTTCAGGAACTAGAGCCAACCGTCAACGTCTCGGCCCAACGACTGTCGGATCAGGTGCGGGTCATCCAACTTATTCACAGGTTGGACGATGCCGCGCTTGATAGGCTACGCTCAGAGGTGCTGAGCAACCATATCGCCTCAACTCCAGCACAAACCGCGGCACAAGCGTCTGCTACTATGAGTGTAATTCCGCCGCGGTCCGATCATAGTGTCGAAGAGGAGGAAGATAAGGTTGCCACAGTAAGTAGCCAGTGCAACGCCCGATTGAGGAGTGCACTGGAGGATGCGTTTCGTGAGTATAGATACACCCCGACCGATCTTAGACCCCGATTACCACGCCTATCTATGCACAAAAAAAATAGGGCGCTGGTGTGTGCCTTGGACTCGCAGATTGGATTTTTTTTCGAGAGCAGCGAGGATCTCGTTGATACTCAATCCTGTATTGCACGGCTGCTGCGGCATGTCATTTAGCTAACGTCAAGTTTCCAAACAGTGACGGAGCTACTCGACCAAAACCAGCCGTACCAGCCTGGCAGTGCAGGATCGAGCGACGTATCGATAGGGCCAGGGTACTCATCGGCAGAGGGTCATGGCCACCCGGCTGGTCTGGGGATACCGCACGGTCTCCGGTGAGGCGGCGAGCCTCCTTGCCGGATTGCCGCCATGGGATCTGGAGGCAAAAGTCCTCGCACATATTTGGGAATGGCGCGAGGAGGCGAAACGCCGGGGCTTGACTCCGATGCCGCGAGAAATTGCGGCACAGCGGGCAGAGCTCCGACGGGATCTCATGGCGGCATGGAGAGTGCGATTGTCGCAACCCAGTGCTGGGCGTGGGCACGCCACTATTGCGGCGATAAGTCCCCTCTTTGAGGAGTGGCTGGAGAGGCGCCACGGCGGCTGCGTCCTCACCTTCCGCCTGACGCAGGTCCTCACCGGACACGGCTGTTTCGGGAGGTACCTGTTTCGGATAAGGCGGGAGGAAACGCCCGGCTGTCATCACTGCGTGGATCGCCCGGAGGACACGATGGAGCGTACGGTGGAGGTATGCCCGGCTTGGGCAGAGCACCGCCGTGTCCTTGTGGAGGCGATCGGTGGAGGGATCTCTCGCGGCCGGCCCTGGTCCATTCCATGGTACGGAGCGAGAAGGCATGGGAGGCCGTCACCTCCTTCTGCGAAGCAGTAATGCTCGCGAAGGAGGAGGTGGAGCGCGTGAGGGAGAGGCAAATTTCGCGCCCTCATGCCCCTAGCCGCCGCAGGAGGAGACGCCCGGCCACCGTAGGCGCGGGCTTGCGGACGGTGAGCAATGGGTAGCTCACCGTCCGGTAAGGACCAGGCCCAGGTCGACGGCGCGTTGTGTTCCACGCGCGCCTCAAAGAGATGTCAGCAAGTGAAGGAGTCCGATGAGACCATTGCCTGCCGGGGTTGCGGGAAAGTCCGAAAGGGATACCGTGGCCCTCTGGCATTGCACAGGCAACAGAAGGAACACGGGTGGGTTTCCCGCAAGGATCTATCGACATGCTGGATAGACTATAAGAAGGCCTACGACTCGGTGCCACATACATGGCTCATGAGGGTGCTGCAGTTGTACAAGATAGATGAAACTCTGCGCTCTTTCCTGAAGTCGTGTATGGGGCAATGGAGGATGGTCCTTCGCTATCCAGGATGTCGACAGATCCAGGGGAATGATGAACCTGTATGGATTAAACGGGGAATATTTCAGGGCGATAGTCTGAGTTCACTTTGGTTCTGCTTAGCCCTGAATCCTCTAAGCACACTGCTGGAGGATTCAGGACTCGGCTATTGATAGAGGAGAGATGGTCAGGTCATATCTCACCTTCTCTACATGGATGACTTGAAACTCTTTGCCCCCAACAAATTGCGACTGATGGAGCTACTGAAGGTAACTGAAACATTCAGTAGCGCCATCAGGATGGAATTTGGTGTGGACAAACGTGCAGTCATGCATGTAAAGCGAGGGGAGATTATGGAGTCCGAGGGAACTCAACTCACGAAATCCATACACCTTAGATCCCTCTCCTCAGCCGAAAGCTATAAGTATTTGGGTATGTCAGAAGCGTTAGGCATCAACGTTGCTGACATGAAGCAATTGTTGAAGGAGCGCTTCTTTGGTCGCCTGAAGAAGGTATTAATTAGTCTTCTTTCGGGCGGAAACAAGGTGCGCGCCTTCAACGGTTGGGTCATGCCGGTTTTGATGTACTCTTTCGGCATACTCAAATGGACTCAGACCGAATTCGACGCCCTGGACAGGAGGGTCCGTACACTCCTGACCGCAAACCGGATGCATCATCCACGTTCATCGGTGATGAGACTGTACATCCCGCGGAAATGCGGGGGTCGAGGCCTTTTAAATGCGAAGACCCTCCATAACCGCGAGGTGTGCAGCCTCATGGAATATTTTTTAAAAGCCGAAATGGGTATGCACCGTGATGTGGTGTAATGTTCGTATTTTTTTACTTACGTTTTAGCTATTTTAATTAGATATTATATGTTCTCTCCAATTATCTGCATGGCCATTGTCTGTAGTTTAAGCATTCCTAGGCCTCTATATTTCGAGCTATTTAGATTTTCTAGTGCTCTCCGAATGTTTGTTTACTTTTTGTAATGTCAGATAATGACAAGCCTAGGTTTTATTTTTAATTTATTGCTAGAGCTGCCGGTAGGTTAGGTTGTATTATACCTAACGTATTAGACCTTGTTATAAATTATTATTCTTTTATGTTCTAGAATCACATTGCTAAAATTTTGAAATGCTAACCAATCCGAAAAGGAAGGGAGCCGGGGCCATCAGACCAGTTTTACTCTTGGGCTCGCCTTGGCAGGAGGTCCTGTTGATAGCGCTCGGTGGGAGGACTGTGCCCTCTGATAGTGTGGGCTGTGCTCCAAGACAAACTCAAACTCAAGTCTTTTTACACCGGACGTCCTTCGTGGGATAACGCCGTTGTCTGCAAACCTGTGAGGCCGACCGCTGATAGCTCTCAGCCCTCTGCCTGTCCTCTCTACCACGGCCTGCCCCTCCGAGGTCGGCGACGTGGAGGCCTGACTCGAGGCCCTTTTCTGCACAACCTGCGAGCCTCTTTTCTTCACAACCTGCGAGCCTCTTTTCTTCACAACTTGGACCTTCAATTTTTTACCCTGGTTTCCCTGGTCTTATTTACATAAATTAAATTATTTTACCATTTCTTTTTTTACTTTTTCTTTTAAGCCGTGACTCCTCCAGTTCTGGTGATATTTTCCTCGTTGACCTTACATTTTCCCCCTCCCGGGAAAATGTAACGTTACAGTGGTCGCAGTGGACAAGGGGCTTACCCCGCTCTCCATGGCTAAAGAGAACTGGCGCAAACCTGTGGTACTTAAAACAGATGACCGCTAGGAAGTATTGCAAAGCAAGGAGCTTCACGTGCGCTTCTACCGGGCTCTTCACGAGCCTGGTGTAGATTTCTTAGCGTCCGTATCCTGGCTACGTTTTGGTGACCTTTTCGGGGAAACTGAAGGTTTCGTCTGTGCAATTATGGACAAAGTTATCTCGACGAATAACTACCGGAGACATATTATGAAGGACGGGACGGTTGACGTGTGTCAGGCATGCCACCGTCCGGGTGAGTCCATCAGACATATTATCTCTGGTTGTTCTCGTCTGGCTAACGGCGAGTACTTGCATAGGCGTCCGGAACTCAAGTCCCCGCAAATGGCCTCCATGCCCCCTGACCTGTCCCGACAAGTCCATCGCGTTCGAGGATTTGGAAAAGGCTGAATGCCCAGCAGACAGTCTCGAGGCTCAATGCTCCCCAAGCTCCCAACCGGTAGACCAAGCTCACCTCCTAGAGGTCGACGCTGAGCTCGAACGTAGATCCTCTCTCCCTCCCGTTGTAGACCCTGATAGTCCTCTGCCTCCCGTCACTCCAGACGAAGTGCATGACATCATCAAAGGTCTGAAAACCCGTAAAGCCCCAGGCTCTGATGGAATCACCAATAGGGTGATCCAGCTATTCCCTGCCCACCTGATAATGCTATTGGCCACCATCTTCAATGGTGCCCTAAGCAATAACATCTTTCCCCAAGCATGGAAAGAAGCCACGGTCATCGGCATACCCAAGCCCGGCAAGCCAAAGTCCGAGCCGTCGAGATATCGCTCCATCAGTTTGCTCAAGGTACTCGGCAAAGTCTCAGAGGCTTATTTATAAGCGTCTCAGAGACTATGCCGAAACCAAGGGCCTCATCAGGCCCACAGGATTATTGAAAACATAAGCGCTGGCTTCCAACGCGGTTTGATAACCGGTGCAATATTCTTCGATATAGCGAAAGCGTTCGACAAAGTCTGGCACAACGGCTTATTATATAAGCTCTACAAACTCGGTCTGCCAGATCGTCTCGTGCTCATCTTACGGGACTTTTTGTCAAACCACACCTTCCGCTACCGTATCGAAGGAGCGATATCCTCCCCCCGTCCTATCCACGCAGGAGTCCCTCAAGGCTCTTTGCTCTCCCCCCTAATCTTCACGCTTTTCACCAGCGATATCCCAAAGAGTAGAAGGGCGCAGTTGGCTCTGTTCGCAGACGATACGGCCATCTACTACAAGGGTTCCAGCTCTGACTCGATAGCCCGCACTCTCCAGACCTCACTCGACATGCTCGGCGCCTGGTTTAGAAAGTGGATGATCGAAGTCAACCCGGATAAAAGCCTCTCTTTTCGAAACCACGTAAAAGGTTCAAACCCCCCCGACCAATCACCATGTTCGGCAAGCCTATCCCCTGGGAGAAGCGAGCCAAATACCTAGGTGTTGTCCTCGACCAGCATCTCTCCTTTAGCGATCACATAAAACAGGCCCGCTAGCGAGCCGCTTTCGTTCTCGGTAGACTTCACTCTGTCCTGAATGCACGTAGCAAAATGTCACTTAGGTGCAAATTGCGTACGTACACGGCGTGCGTTCGTCCCATTATGACCTATGCGGGAGCCGTATTTGCACAAGCAAAGCCCCGCCATATCCATAGGATGCAAACGCTCCAAAATAGATTCCTCCGTAAAATCACCGGTGCCCCCTGGTACGTTAGGAACGAGATCCTCCATTTCGACCTAAAGATCCCCACAATACACCGCAACCCTCTGGTTGTCGAGGCCGCCAACTAAGTCCCTAGTAGAATCAGTCAGATCCGCCGCCCGAGGCAAATCCTTACCGACCCAGACGACCCCATAACCCTCCTCCAGAAGAGCAATAGGGCCACAAGTACAGTGCACAAACACAGACACCAACCCGCATTTCGATCTCGCCGCTGAGGTCCTCCGCGATCGCGACCCGCCCGAGTAAGTAATACTTACTCGGGCGCTGCTGAGCCAGTAGCTTTAAATTCCCCGATTAATAATAATGAATTATCTTTGATCCAGCCTGTCCCAACTTGCTGTCCTCCCCCTAGTGACGCCCTAAGCCGAGGTCCGTACCCCACAGGGGGTGCCCTTAGCGAGCGCTCGCCTAGTTTTAATTAGAATAGTTTTTGCCCCTGGCTGGAGGCTTTGAGTTTAGTAGCTGCCGCAGGAATGTCCGGTTAAGTAGTCATCACCTCAGAGGTGAGCTACGAAATGCCCTAATCAAAAAAAAAAAAAAAAAAACATGGCATATTTTAACTCAATGTATCGCCGTAATCTTTTGAAAGCGTAAAAAAATAAAAAAATACGTGTATGTTATTTTTCCATAATCTAAATGACGGACAAAAAACATTTTTTTAGTCATCATCCCTAGTATACATTGTAACAAAGCGCTGAATGGTACCTATTAATCTATTGAGACATCAGGAAGGAAGTTTTTGGGGATCTGACCTCATGATCAGACATGTATACTTCCCTTGACATTACGAAGGTTGTTGTTGGCTGAGACATTTTTAATAAAAGTCATGGCATCAAATGATAATACATATTTTACATAAGAAACTAACAATACATCCTGAAATCTCACAGTCAATAATTGCTTCCAATGCCATCTCTGCTTCTTCTTTGGATGGCGGAACTTTATCTGAAACGATACCAATATTATGTAAGTAGGTAATAATTTAAAAGATATTGTTAAAAATTATATTTGGCCTTTAAACAACATTCCTTATATTGGTATTAATAGCTTTGCACATTATGTTATATACACAGATGGATCTGAAAATGGCCATAATGTAAATGCAGCTTTCTATGATCCACAGCTAGACTTTACCTAATGTATTTTAACAGGGTGTGTAGCATTTTCACTGCAGAATACTATGCAATTTGTGTGTGTAATCACAGCGCAAAAATTTCGAATTTCTTAATTTCAGTTTAGCAGATATTTTAGTGTATGACGTCGTGGTTTATGTAAATACAAATTTGTGCATCCAACCATTGGGGAGCCATTCAAAAAAAATTGTTTCCGCTGGAACTACGTCATTCTAGCAGCACTTTTTTTTTCTATGGACTTTCTAGAAAAAAAATACATTCAATAATTCGTGTGTTATGAGAGAGTAATTAGTGAGTAAATTATGTCAATCCTTTTTTTTGGGTGAGAAATTATCAAATAACTTCTCGACTCGACGCCGTTGTGTGATGCGCCGGTGGCGGGTTTCGAGGACCGTGCAAACACATGGCCTCGGACTTGTGCAGGGCCACCTCTAGTCTCAATTGCCGGATTCTGTTGACGATTGTCGAAACCCCGCATGTCGCTAGTTCAGCCGCCGCCTAGTGCGACCTTCCCAGCGCCAGGACCAACGTGTCGCCAACGTAACAAACGACGCTGACGCTGCTAGGGAAGTCGGCGTGCAGCAACCAGTCGTATCCAATGACCCACAGATGCGGCCCCAGAACCGATCCCTGTGGGACACCGCACGACATCTCTCGCCTCCATTCTCCCTGGTGACCGAGGTAGATGTCGGCCCTGTCCGTCAAATAGGCCTCGACCACACGACAGAGGTAAGTTATACGTCCGGTGATACCGGAGTGCCTCCTTGATGCAACTCCAGGGCAAATTATTGAAGGCGTTGGCGATGTCTAGAGACACCGCCAAGACAACTCCACCCCGGGCCACAGCATCCCCCGTCGTGAGGGCTCGCACGCACATGATGGCGTCCACCGTAGAGCGCCCCCTGCGGAAACCAAACTGGCTCTCCGCCAAATACGGCCTCACCCGCACTAGCCGCCTGACGACGTGGCTCCAAACATGCGCTTAGCAGCCCCCTTAGTCGAGGCCCGAGAGCATCCAAGGCAAGACCCAGGCAAAGTAAGCCGTCGGGTCCTGGGGCGGTATTTCTGGCAATCAGCCTACGTACCGCCACCCTCATCTCTACCTCGGTCACCTCCGGAGCATTGTCGTCGTCGTCGGTCCACATCGGGCACCGCAGTAGGCGGAGCGGCATTTTCCCCTCTCGAAGGGAATAGAGCGCTCACCACGTCCCCTACAAGCTGGGGCCGGAGACTCTGCGTCAGCGGGGTAGCCCATGGGTGGAGTTTCTCCCGCAGCATCTTGTACGGGCGTCCCCACGGGTCCCTTCAGAGTTCAGAGTCTCCTGCGACTCCTCGCGGGCCAGTCCCCTGGCCCGCAGGATCTCTGCTTGGAGGGTGGACTTCGCCACTCTGTACCTCTCGTACAGCTCCGCCTTAATGGCTTCCATATCCGGAGGGCAAATTTGGAGCCTGCGGTGCCTGGTGTACCGGCGTCGCGCAGCAACGCACACTGTGCGCAGTGTCGTCAGCTGTTGCGACCACCAGTACACCTGGCGCGAGGCACGCCCGGGCTGGACCCGGGGCATTACCACGTCACATATTTCAGACATGGCTTCCCGGAACCACTCCACCTCGTCCTTGATGTCAGCAGGCCTGTCCTGTGATGACACCCAGGCCTGCACGATCGAGGCTTCCAGGAGGAGCTCCCGGTTCAGCTGCTTCAGCGCCCACCGCGGACCACTCGGGCTCTGTCAGACTGGCGCACTCGAGGCCTGTGTGGTGACGTCAAACTGCATGTACCAGTGATTGGAATAAGTCTCCACCCCCTCCATGATGCACCAGTCAATGACACGCGGCGACAGAGCGGGGCTGGCAAACGAGATGTCCACCACTGAATCATCCCGCATTCGCACACACGTGGGGATAGAACCACGGTTTAGGACGACCCCAACATCCTGCCCCGTGTGTACCCAATACCCGGGAACCCCAAGCCACATTCTTGGCATTGAAGTCCCCGAGGACGAGCACGGGGACGGAACAGAACCCGAAGACGACGATTCTTAATTCCGCAAGGGAGTTGTGGAACTCGGCGAGAGTTCGGCTCGGGGAGAAGTATACCCCTACCATGACAATCTCCCCGAACCGTGATGCAACGCAACCCCATCCTCTCTTAACAGCCTCGAGGGACGGAGTAACGGCGGCGGCCAACGAAATTAGGGAAACAGCCGCTCAGGTTCTCCACCCAGTCATCCCTGGGCGGGACAAGTAAGATACCAATAGAACCATTATAAACCAAGACTCACGTATATTGCGCCTCAAAATGACTTTTGCCCCTATTTTTTTATAATTATGTTCTCTTCCAGGCCTGCAGTGATAGAAGCATCGTCTTCATATTTTTTTATGCATTCACGAGCCTTTTTTGTTAGGTATCTGGGGCAATCTATGTTATCTACAGCTGTAAGTTTTTTTTTTGGATGTGGGGGAGATCTAAGCATTGCAGTATTTAATTGTTGACACATGTTTTTTGTAGGTAATAAGCAAACGGTATCATCAGGAAGTTTCGAGAGGCGTTCAATTATTTCAATTAATCTGTTTTCATTTGAATTGGATTTGAGAGTTTTTAATCTAGTCGAGAGTAAGTCGCGGCCTTTTTGTGTAGTCACACCTAATCTTATTCTATTTAGCATTTCAACAAAGTTAGAATCATTGAGCTGTCGCATGTTAAATTGTAAGTTCATCGCTTTGCGTGGTTCATCGTATATGGACAGTTCAAACCACAGATTCGGTATACTGAGGGAACCTCACAACTTGTTAGTTTCAGCAGTTGATAGTTTTTCATATTTTTTTTGCATAAGTAGTATGTAGGGCCGCACTCGTCAAACGTCGGTTAAAGTTAATCCTTACTATAAACACTGTCAATGTACCTAACAGAAAAATTTACCTAAAAGAAAAAAATTACAACATCAAGCTTAACAGAGGATTAATTGAACTTAAGTACGGCACTCACTGCCACACTCAAAGCTACCGCTCAAGCCCAGGCGACCAACAATGAGTGACGTTGCCCCCATGCCGTCAAGCCCCGGTTCCGGCTTCCATCTCTATTTGTACAATAAATTAAAGTCTAATATCCTCTGTGGTATTTTCAGTCTATGGTCTGATAAATGCCCATAGAAAAACTGCAAGGGAGCGTTTTTTGTTAACAAGGTCAGAATGACGTCACGCTGTCGGAATGCGAGCAGGGCTTAAGGGATGCGTCATCGGCGCGCAGGGCCGAAAATTACTTAACCCATTATTTTTCTGTCCCATCCTTGCTTTTTCATTCCGTTGACCATTTTACAAGTTTTGACCATTAATTTGATTACAAGCTACCTTTAAACATAATTATATCTAGGTACCTATCTATCTTTATTACCAACTGCATACATAACTTTGTAATTCCATATAAATATATGGGATTACAAAGTTATTTATGCAGTTGGTGTATCTAGAAAATTGGACTGAAATTGCAAAATATTTTAGTTTTTCCTTGATTTATATACTAAACACTAATCGTATTCTAAATTTGAAGCTTCTATGTCTGCTAGAAGTGCCTTAGTGTTTTGATGATCGGTCAGTCAGTGAATGAGAAAATTAAGAAACTTTGATTAGTTTTAATTGATAAGCTACTGGTTCAAATTGAATGAAATTTGAAATATACCGTGTTTATACAATGCCTGCTTGGTTACTAAAAATTCACGCTTCTAGTTTTATCGAAAACGAAGTTATAGGGTGGTCGAAAATGGCCTGAACTGCTTCAGAAAAGGACTTGGCGGGGGCACTGCCGTGCCCCCAGATTATTTGTAATAATTAATTATAATTATAAGTTAATTAGAAAATAAGTTAGGATAAGATAAGTACGCTATCGCAATAGGTTACCCTGTAATTATAGATGTAAGTTGGAAATAAATAAACCAATAATAAATAAACTTTACATAGTTGGTGGTTCGTGATTTCAGGGTTCCGTAAAAGCTAAAGGGTACTTCCAGTCGATCTAGAATCTTGAAATTTGGCATGAAGCAATGTTTTATACCACGTAGAAAGGAAAAAATCCGAAAACCTTAAATTTTTAGTTACATCACCTATATATATATATATATTTTAATAATTATAAACTTTTTACCCTTTTCCTTATGAGTAGAGATATCAAGTTGAAACTCATATAAAATGGGTCTTGCCTTTAATTAAGCTGTGAAAATAAAACAAATTTCTAAGTCAACGCAAAAACGCAAAGGTACAACAATTATACCGCATATTTTGAAACTCGCAACTACTCGCAAGGGAATCAAAACTTAAGTATATTTATTTATTTTATTTATCTATGATCCACAGAATAAATCCAAAAATAGATATAGATAAGACATAATCACAATGATGAGTACAAAGGTACTGCTTATTTCTTAAGAAATTTCTTCCAGCAGACCTGCGACAGGAGAAATGAGAAAGAAATGTAGACAGTGTGTGAGAACAAGAAGAGAAAAAAATTATAAATAAGTCTTAAAATAAAATATTGAAATAAACCTACACGTATAACGGATTAAATTAACATTGTAGATGGTAGTAGTTGGTTATCGGCGAAGTGAAACGCGAAGATGGCTTAGACAACTTATATTTTTAAAAGACACGGATAAATTAACAAAACGAGGTAAACACATACAAGCGCACCCGCTTGCGGTGCTCGCACGGACTGAACTGCCGGCGTGTTGGGTGGGGGTCTAGCGGCCCACACATCTGTACTTAATTAGTTATACATATCTAACTTACTATCTAGGAATCTAAAAATCTGAGCGCGTCGCTAACATTCCCCCCCCCCCCCAGTGCTGGTTCGCACTCCTCATCAAGTGAAATACGTGCGACGCGGGCTGTAGGTCGCTTCCAGACGCCAGTCTTAGTCTTCACTTCGACCAGTTCGATTCGTCCATCCTTACCTGGACATGTCTTCTGAATAATACCCTTCGGCCAGGTACTACGAGGACAGTTAGGGTCAGCCACTACTACTACGTCACCTATCTGCAATGCTTTCACCTCCTCGTTCCATTTTCTTTGAGGCAGTAAGTCAGGAAGAACCTCTTTCACCCATCTTAGCCAAAACATATCCGCTAACGCTTGTGACTTTCGCCATTGTTTGCGTAGAAACATGTCGGAATCGTCGAAAGTCCCAATGATAGGTGTGTTGGATGAGCTATCTAAAATAAAATGGTTAGGAGTTAAAGATTCTAAGCTTTCAGGGTCTACGGAGACGTGAGTCAGCGGACGACCGTTGACCATATTCTCTACTTCTGCCATCAGGGTAAGCAGCACTTCTTCACGTGGAGCGCGTTCGTTCATTATAACTCGAAGTGATGTTTTGACGCTTCGAATCAGCCTCTCTCAGGCTCCACTCCAGTGAGGACTAGAGAGAGGTATAAAATGCCACTGCATGGCGTTGTTCATACCGACGGCCTTGAGAGCATCTGTATTAAGTGCCTGCCCTGATTGCTTCAGCTTTTTTTTTTTTTAAACGTTGCCCCACACTAGGAATTTCTCTTGTATTGTGGGTGCGTTTACAAACATTTAAACACACATACACAAACAACCAGACCCGGAACCACTACTTGTAGGTCATACAAATATTTGTTCCGTGCGGGAATCGCACCTGCGACACGCAGTGCAGCAGTCAATCGCTTAACCATTGCGCCAACCGTGCCGTCAAGCTCCTTATCGCTTGCTCTTAGGTTGGTGCCATTGTCAGAGTAAAGATGACATGGCCAACCTCGCCGTGCTGCCATGCGTCGCAGCGCCATAATCAAAGAGTCTGACGTGAGTGACGGAACAAGCTCGATATGAATCGCTCGTATAGTGAGGCAGGTGAACAAAACGTCATACCTCTTTTGCCTTCCTCTGCCAACAGTCACTTCCATTGGACCAAACAGATCCAGACCACAAAATGAAAATAGTCGTTGGTGATGTGCTACTCGGGCATGGGGTAAATCACCCATTCTGGGCACTTGAGGCTTACATTTCCTTATACGGCAAAGCATGCAAGCATTCGAAACCACCCTTTTAACTGTTGTCCTTATTCTAATAATCCAATATTTTTGTTTCATGTTATTGACGACCATTTCCTAGTTCCCGTGTGCTGCCTTAATGTGAAAGAACCGTACCCAGAAGACGCGTTATGTCATGTTTTCTATCTAATATAATTGGTCTCTTCATTTCTAGGTCCACGTCTGACGCAACATCGATGCGGATACCGAGTAGGAGTAAACCATTTTCGTCTAGATACGGTGACAAGGTAAGTAACTTACTATCTCGTGATATGTGTTTTCGGTTTTTGATTGCAGATACTTCGGCGGAGAACGAGTCCACCTGCGCCTTCTTTAGCAACAGGATCACAGCTCGAGCCATCGCATTGCAGTCAAGCTCACCGGTAAGTCTCTTGCATCTGTCAATAAATTTCAGAATGACGGCCGGGGCTCGCAGCAAGTGAAGCCAGGAGGAAAACCACTGTGGTTCAGGAACAGGTAAGTTACATGTAGGCTCATGCATCACAGCTACACACTCTAAACTCCCTTCGTCTCCATCGATGTCGGGGTTCACGACGTCGGCAGGCCACAAGGACTCGACATTGTATAAAAAATCGGGCAACGTATGGTTAAATTTATCACGAGTACCAAGATCTGCTACATTTAATTTGGTAGGTACATATCTCCATTCGGAAATACGCGTAAGTTCATCAATTTCTCCTAATCGGTTCACTTCGAACGTTTTATACGTGCGTGTGTTATTTCTAATCCACTGTAAAACGGTGGTGGAGTCACACCAAAAATATCGTCACTCGGGCGCTAGTCTGTGTTCCTTCAGAACGGTATCAGCCAATCGTGCAGCCAACAGCGCCGCCTGTAGCTCGGCTCGGGGCACAGTCATGGGCTTAACAGGTAAAACACGACATTTACTTGCATTAAATGCAACGTTAACAGTCCCATTGAGTATCCATCGCCAGTACGCCACACAACACATGGCTTGAACAGATGCGTCGCATAATAAATGCAGCTGTAAGCATGTATAATTACTACTTGCCGGCGTAGCACACGTAGCGGTTGTCGTAGGCGGTCTGCACGTTTCGTAGCAGCTTCACGTAGCAGATAACTCAAGCACGGGGGTCGCGGGTGCGTTGAAGCTCGTTTTTTCTACATTTAATGTTAGTAAATTCTGAGTTACCACTGAAAAGTAAAGCTGTATGATGATACAGCTTTACTTTCAGCTTTGCTTTCTTTAACTTTTTTTTTATGTTTCTGGATTCGAAAGTTGTTGCGTTTGCTGATGAGCTGATTTTCAGAAACATTAACTAACATATATCATTTATATAGACTAGGAATAGCGTCGGTCCAAGAATACTGCCCTGTGGAACTCCAAAAGTCACTGGGACCTCTTCACTAGTTATGTTACCGATTTTAACACATTGTGTTCTGTCAGTTAGGTAATCTTTAAAAAGTTTTAATTGAAGATCCCGGATACCCAGGCTTTCGAGTTTTGTTAACAGAATAGGGACAGAAAGTGTGTCAAAAGCCTTTTCACCTCAGCACCTCAAACAAGCAGGTTTTGCTGTCAAAAAACAGTGAGCAAAATTCGATTTTGCTGCGAGCGTGAGACAAAGTAACTTTTTAATTATTTTTTTTAAATGACGTGAGCAGTGTTGGGTCTACTCACAAAAATCTAAAGATTTGAACTTCAATTAGTTTTGTCACTTTCACTTCGATACGAAAAAAGCGAGAGATAGAAACAAGTCGATTCGAACTTCGATTTCAAAATTCCATAACTAGTAGGCCCAAAAATGAAACAAACAATAAAACGTTCGGATTCACATAAATCCTTAAAATTGCAAATCCTAAGTTAACGTTTTAATGAAATTCTGTTTTTTTTTTAAACGAAGTTCTTTAGGCGGCTTGCGGTAAGAGTGTACTGGCAGAAATCGTCACGGGAAAAGGCGCTTGCGACTGTCTTCTTCTAATTCAAAGAGAAAGAAAGACGGAGTGAGATAGTAAGTGTGAATTTGGTCAAAATGCAAATCCAAGATGGCGGATGCGAAAATTTTCACATTTTTCATAATGGGTGTCGTTTTCATAGTTTTCAAGGGTGCTAAAGCCGATCGTGAGGTGAAAATGTAAATCCAAGATGGCGGCTGCGAAAATTTTCAAATTTTTCTTCATGGGTATCGTTTCTATGGTTTTCAAGGTTGCTAAAGCCAATAGTGAAGTCAAAATGTAAATCCAAGATGGCGGCTGCGAACATTTTCAAATTTTTCTTCATGGGTATCGTTTCTATGGTTTTCAGGGTTGCTTAAGCCGATAGTGAAGTCAAAATTAAATTCCAAGATCGCGGCTGGAAAATTTTCACATTTTCGTCATGGGTGTCGTTTTAATAGTTTTCGAGGGTACTAAAGCCGATAGTGAGGTCAAAATATAAATCCAAGATGGTGAATGAGGTGATGAAGATTATATAAAAAAAACCTTGTCCGATCCGAAAAGGGCATTTGGTACTGCATTAACATTACAAAAGAGTATTTTTTTTATTATTATATATAGTAAAAAAGTTATTGGTATTTAAAATTCACATTTTTATTTCCAAAATTACCCCAAATCCATAAAAAAAATTGCAAAACTCATACTACGACGGCCGCCGCCCGCACCAAACGTAAAATTCGGTAAAATTCACCATTGAAAAAAAAGTGGGGATTCCTTTTTCCAGAAAATTTCCACATAAATATGCTCACTGTACGATACCTAACAACACCCTCATGGATCGGACAGGTTTTTTTTAACATGTTGTATGTTCTCGCTGCTGAGGTGAAAAGTTGTATGTGTTACACGAGAGCAAAGTCATTTGCATCTCGTGTCTTTGAATCCCTCGCAGCGCTCAGGATTCTAACCTAGAATCACTCGCTACGCTCGTGATTCAATTATAGAATCCTTCGCTTACTCGGGATTCAAAATCAACACTCGCAGCAAAAAGCAACTTTGCTCTCTTGTTGCACAAATAACTATTGCTAAATCTAAGAATATTCCAATGGTTTTCCCTCTTTGAATCTATGTTATTAACTATATAATTTGTTCGTTCTGACACAGCATCGGCGGTGAATCTCTTGGGTCTGAAACCAAATTGTGCGTGTGAGAGAAGATTTTTATGTTCCCAGTAGTTAACAAGTCTTTTTTTAATGATGCACTTTAAAATTTTTGATAAGGTAGGGAGAATTGAAATTGGCCTATAATTATTGACACAGTTTCTGTCACCACTCTTATGTATCAGGTGAACTCTTGACTTCTTATAGATCTTCGGAAATATTCCGGTCGTGAGCGACAAATTACAGACGTATGTTACAGGTATTGTTAGAATATCCATATTTGATTTCAAGATGTCACTAGATATCAAATCAAGGCCCATTGAACAATCACTCTTTAATCCTGTCATCCATAGGGAGCAGACAAAAATAATGGCTACACGAGTTAAAGGTGATGGTCCCGTTTATATATTATTCTTAATGATTTTTTTTACTAGCGTTTTAACAACATTTGCAAAGTATTGATTAACATGGTTTGCCGAGTGTTGGGGGTGCTTATAAGTTCAATCGGACTGTCTTTGGGTTTAGTTGAGTATGTAATAATCTCTTTAACTATTTTCCAAATATTTTAACTATTTTTCCCTGCGTTTTGGAATTGTAGCTTCTCATATTCTCTTTTAGGTTTTTTTAAATAAAGACGAACAAAAATTTCGGTATCGTTTGTATGTAGTTTTCGTATATCTCATTGTCTGGGTGTTTCTATACTTTTTTATATTTTAGATTATCGCGGTTTAAGATTTTTTTCTTGTTTGATATTTTGACTTCTTTAGTGTTGTTTTTGATAGCCCTATATAGGATACTGTGGAAGAATTTAGCAGCCTCGTTGGCGTTTTTCCGCTTTAGTTCCGCATTTAGAGTGTTCTTATCTAAGTAATTTAAAATTTTGGCAGGTTTTTTTTTGGGAAGATTAGCTATGTAGAAGCAACACTATTATGATCTGTAATTGTTGTTTGGAGTATAAGCAAAATTAAAGCGCACATTATTCGTATTGAATCGATTAGCTGATTCAAATAAAATCCGCCATCTTGCCTCTTAGCATCCTCTTAACAGTAAACCGGTGGCATTAGTGGTTATTCATTTTGACAGCTACTAATCAATTGCTTAGCTACCTCTTAGCGCTAAATAACGTTTATGAATAAGAATTTTACTAATAAATTCCTTAGCAATTGAATAAAATTTAATAGGTGTTTGTAAATAAGACTGTTATTTAATTAGACTGTCAGCATTTAATTAGAAAGCTAGTTGTCCGTTCGCAAAGCAAGGTCTTCATGGAGAAGAAGGACAAGAAACTCCATGGAAACAGTATTACACTATTCAATCAACACACTTCTTACATTCCCATAAATTATAGTTATCTCAAAAACAGTTAATTCTATTCTTGAACCATTATTCAGAATAATAGCAACATTATGAAAACAACAAGGAAAAGAACATGAATACATATTCCATTATACAATTTTAACACATTAGCAATATTGGCAATAATATACCATACACAACAAATAATCATAATAAGCAATAATTACGGTATAATATCAAATATGTAAGCGATCTCAAAAATTACGGGAATTATCTATTCCACACAACAACGGGCATTAGAATCAACCAAATGACCCTACCGAGCAATCACAGACTAAGCGAGCAACTGACTCGATAACGTGATGACGTTATCGAGTCAGTTGCTCGATCTGTGATTGGTTCAAAATGGCGATAGATGTTTGAAGGATTGACATTTTGAACCAATCACAGATCTTCATATATTTTGGCTTCTTCTAATATAGGTAATAATAAACAAATCTTAAGCTGCGAAACCGTTTGAAAAAAATATAAGGTTTAAGCAATTTAATAAGAGCCGATTTATAATTGTTATATAATAGGGATGATGACAAAAAAAAGTTTTTTGTTCGTCATGTAGATTCTGAAAAATTAAAGTACTTACACGTATTTTTCATTTTCCACTTTATCATAAGATTTCGGCGATACACTGAGTTAAAATGTGCCATGACGTCACGAGTATGTAGATTTTATACTTACTTGTGATGTAGCAACCCCCACTCCCCAACTTTATTGCGTTTGATCTAAGTATTTTTTTATTAATTTGATAAAGCAAAAAATTAGAGTCCAATATTTTTTATTGTCTGACTGACGGACTAAATAGTTTTTTTTTTTGACCCAGGCATCATCCTTATTCAATAGAATATTAACAACAAATGACAGTATTGTGCCAATTGTTTATAACCGCTTATTGTATTAAAATAGCAATATAAAATCCAAGTATCATTAAATATTACTTATAATCATAACATCACGCCTTGTCTGCCCGAAGGGTTGGGCTGAGGTGTACCTTTAGTAGGTACACCCACATTTCACCAGTTATGTTTAAGTCCCATGTAATAGGGTGCGAGCCTATTGCCATCAACCGGGCACAAATCCAGTCTCCGCTGCTACTGAGAAATTCCAGATAGAAAAACACAATAACACTTGGCCCGACCCAGGAATCGAACCCAGGACCTCATGCTCAGCAGTAGCGCTTGCGATCACTAGACCAACGAGGCAATACGTAAATCATTAATGTGATTCAACATCTAGGTGATTTTTACAAGTTATTATAGTCTAGTCTAGTAAAGAAGTTCTTTATTTACAAAATTTATAGCTTCTCGTGACGGGGACTTTATTCTAATATTATAATAATCTCAAAAGGAATATCTAACACACGCGACAGCGGCGATCGCTTTTAAATAGGACGCGGCCGTGCGTGGTCGTTTTGACGTCAAAAATACAGCACACTTACAATCACGGAATAGAAATCTATTCCGTGCTTACAATCAACTTACATACAAAGTGACAAAAAAATATCGGTATCTAAGTATTGAATTTCACAGACACAATCTAATACACAAGTGCGTTCATTTTATCTTGTCCCGTGATACGATTGGTAGCAT
Organism: Xanthia togata; assembly: GCA_963853775.1. NCBI lineage: Eukaryota > Metazoa > Arthropoda > Insecta > Lepidoptera > Noctuidae > Xanthia > Xanthia togata. The sequence goes on from OY970800.1 coordinate 20,072,193, forward strand.
TGAATTTTGCAGTCATGTGATTGGTAGTATTGTTCTGTCAGTCGCCATTTCGAACTCCATGAGTATTGAAACTAAAACGGCAAAATTTAGTGTTACCAATCGCGTCACTGGACAAGTTCTAATGAACACACTTGTACCTTTACATAACTTTTATTAAAATGATATTCTATTAGACTATAATATATCTAGCGCCAACAATTAATGACACTTTATTCAAATTTTTCGCACTTCTTCAAGTTATTTGCAAACTGTACATAAACTACTACATAATATGTGGATGATGTAATTCCTAGACAAAAGATCCAACTGACGGTTAAATGATACCTGTCCGCAGACATCAGCGACGCGACGGCGCGGGCGCAGCGCGACTCTGGTGGAACATTTTTGTGTCGGTTATTGTCCGGTGTCGCGTCGCGCCTGTCTGCGGGATCATGGACGTCCACGGCATCACGCTAACATAGGGAGCTAAAATGTATGGAAGCATAAAATGAAGGCGCTTCTAAATTTTCGTCCTGGATTACGTTACAACGTGCACGTATTTCCTTATTATGTTTTTCAACACACTTGCTTGGAAAGTGGCATAATGGCATGAAAGTGTATTACGCGTACTTTTTACTATATAGGTAGTAAGGTAGTATGTGTGCCACCGATAACTATTTACTAGTCAGAGTATGTCATGGCGGTATGGAATTAGTAAGTACTATCATGGCAGCATGGCATTAGTATGTACAGACGCCAGCACATCAACCTACTACAATCTGTCAAATTTCTTTAATAGATTTTCAACTTTATCACTACTACTATAAAAACTACAAAAGTAAAGTTTACTAAAACTATAAAAGGTTCAAAGTTGATTGGGAAAATTTGACAGTTTCGGGTAGGTTGATGTGCTGCGTCTGTACTATACATGGAATTAGTATGAACTATTATATACTATTAAATGAGCATTCTTTATTTACCAGAGCAGAGATATGCGCTTTTTAATCTCATCAAAGAGACTATTGCCTTTTTAAGCCTACTGTGTAAATAAATAAAATATGATAAATTAACATAATATTTCATCAAATTATATATTTTTCACTACATATTAACTTTAATTTGCGTATTAAAAGCATCATTTTATGCTTAAAATATTTTTATATAGGCTGTTTAGCGGTTTTGCCAGTGCCTTTATTTACACCTGCGCGCGCATCTCTAACGCGGCGCGCGTGGAAAACAAAACCATTTTCCATAAATATTTGTTAACGTTTTCGTTGTCTGATTCATTATTATCAAAAATACGAAATCTAAAGTACTGTCCCCAACCGACGTTGTTTTTAAAAAAAAAGAAAGAACAAAGGTCAGTTGAACTTTATAAATCTAAATGTATCATCTCTATTATTGCGTTAGTATAGCATAAGTACTTACAACAACTTTGTTTTTTTCCTCGCAAGTGTGTTGAAAAATATCGTATGATACACGTGTAAATTATTGATCATTACACACTCGGCTCCGATGTGCTCTGATAGTATCGTAACGTTAGAAATTATAAAGGCGCACAATTAAACTATAGTACTTTCTTCATTAGGGCAATTTTTCAAGTTCTATTTCTGGATTTTGGTCCTTGGACCTGTTCTTAACGATGGAGCTGGCGACCCCCGTAGTTCTGGTAATTCCACTTTTGTTATGCTGAGATAATTCCAACTCCAATTTTTTTATGAACCCATTCTGTATGTTAAACCTATAAAAATAACACACAGCTTTTTTATTGAACACAAAAGTGGGCTTTTAGTGTTACAATCTTCCATCACAATGTAGGTAAAGGGCAGTGAGTTAGTTTCACGGCGCGATTATCGCCCGCGGCGGGTGTGCTTATTTGCTCTTCGCGAAATGGGGTCGAGGTACCACTACCACCAGCGCACACAGGGGTATTTGAGCGATTTGACTGGCCAAAAATTTTTTTTAATCAATGATAATAGTGCTTCTAAGTTGATTTTTATCATTTCAATTGATTTTTATGGATTTAAATGAAAAATAAATGTTTTCTGTTATAATACCTATTTAATTAACTAACTAATATAATTACAATGTATTAGCGAAAAACACGAGAAACTACTTAACTAGAAGAAGACCACGGTACTTCATCTGAAGAACCGTAGCCTGACATCGTGTAGGTACGATGTCTAGGCTCAGCGGAAAGTAACAAATCTATCGTTTCCTTCATAAAAGGTTTGGTTATTTTTTTTGGAATGGTTCGCGTTCCTGTTAATAGCGGATAGGAACTAAGGAGTAGCAGCTGCAGGCTTCCCGATATAGTTTTTGGCGATACATAAGTATATGTTTTTTAGGTGCTTCCGGCCTTCCGCAGCTTAATAATTAATTATAACCAATAATAACTGACCAATCGGCAAATAACTTTATCTATAATTTCAGATCCATGCATCAGAATTTTGTGCAATGTTGACGTCAGGGGCTGCCATGGGTAAGCGCAACATACTGTTCTGCTGTTTCCTTGGCATAAATAGAAATAAAATAGGTTCCGTCTATCTGGCAGAATCTTGATGCTCCGAAATTTATTTGGCATAACACACTTGGCCTAATCTTCTTTAAACGAATATTTGAAAGGCATACAAATTATTTAATATAATGATTGTTTGGCTTAATGTTTGTATGTCCGAATTTACAATGGCAGAACTTTATTATAGAGGGATATTATAATATTTATGGTAAGACTAGGTATTTGTAGGTATACGTCAAACTCAGGGAAAATAGATGCAAACATATGGCCTGCACAAGTGCGCATACAATCTACTGAAAACCAAAATGAAGATACATTATGCCACGTCTATCGTCATCGAAAACTCTGAAATTCATGTCGTTACGGCAAAAAATCAACTCACCTTTTGCACAGCTGTACCAATATTTTTTTCTTGCACACAAACCAATAGAATATTGCGATCCCGATGAGTAGGTTATACAAATTGATCAAGATGTAGAACCATAAAACCCTTATAGAAGGAAGAAGTTCCAAGCACCAACTCAGTCCCATCATCACAGATAACTTTGCGTATGTGGAGAATCTAAAATAAAATGAAATTTACTTGCGTGAGTTATTTAATCTAACCGTACTAGACTAAAATAAACTGAAAATGTAATTCTATTGCATTGTTAGAACTTAAGGAACTCAACGACTCGACGAGCTGCACGAGTTGTGCTGTACGATTACTGATAAATGCGTGCACTGACTGGACCAGGTCCACTCAAATCTCTATGGTTCTTTCCCAAAAGACCATTTCAGACACAAATCTACATGGTCTTCAAATGATCTGGCCAAGATTATTTGCTGGTTTTTATACAGGGTGTTTGGCGCATGGACCGACACAATTTTTTCAGGGATTTGGGAGGTCATTAGCTAGGTTCTACCCATACACCCTTTGTCCCAAATGTCACGGTTGGTTACATATGATTATTTTTTTAAAATGAAAAAAATTCCCAAAATGTGTCCTTAAATTTGAAATAACTTTTTTGTTTGTGGGTGTAGTGGCACAAAACAAATTTTGTTGCATTCTACAAAGTCCTTTAAATCTAAAAACATCTTTGTTTTATACAACTGGTTTCAAGAAAATTCCTTACAAGCTTCCAAAGTTAATTTTTGTATTTAATGAATGAAATTTTACAACTTCTAAATTAATTATAAAAAAAACTAAAAGCTATTTTGAACTTAGCTAGAACCTAGCTAATGACCTCCCAAATCCCTGAAAAAATTGTGTCGGTCCATGCGCCAAACACCCTGTATACAAATTGACATTAATGAATTTTATATTCTCGTACATGTTGTAATGGTAGATGGCTTGAGCGGTTTTCTATGAGTTTTCATTGTTCGTCTCGCGATCGCATGGTTCACGTGCCAAAAATATAATCTCTTGCGACTGTATTGTTCGCTACCCAAAAATAGAATGTCCAAATTCCAAAGCAACGATCAGCGGTGAAAAATGCACGCCCGTCTCTTGCCTAAGTATTTCAAAAACGACATGGGAGGTAATAAAGATGTTAGATTTATGGCTATCGAGTGCTGTGGGAAAGGATCAAATTATCGATTCACAATTTTAACTAATTGACAAAACTTAACCAAGATAATATTGAGATTTATGATTTATGTTTACTCCAAATCTAATAATGGTGAATTTTACAAATTAGATAGCATGGGAGTAATAATCATGCTTAGAAAATGGACTGCAGGCGTTGTTTAGGCGTCGGTGGATCTCAATTTGGCCTGGCGCCAACATACATTTATGTCGTGGTCAGATCTTAGAATTGATCATTTCATGAAGTGTTCAACCATTTCAATTAAACATCGATAGCTGGTCACGTCATGATGTGGTCTGAGGGGCAATTCCCGTAATTTTTAAGAACGTTCGCAATCGCATTTCATTCAGAAGATCTATGGGAATGTGTGTAAAAGTCTGTACAAGTCTTATTGTTCCTTCTCCATATGAATGAACTTCCTGACAAAATTTCAAACGTTTTTGACGTCCAGAGGTCCCCCAAACTCGAGTAAGTCTTGTATCCGGCCTCATTTGGAAAATTTCATTGGAAAAGCAAACACAACGGCAGTCTTCTTCCTTTCAATTTCTGTGTTCGCGAGCCCATTGTAAACGGGCCCTACGATTGCAGGGCGAACTCTCAGCGGCCTTCGGGAACGCAGGCCCACTTCACGTAAACAATTTCGGAATGTTTGGTCGCTTATCATCAAGCCTAAAGAGCGGTGCAGTCTCGTAGCCAATATCAAGGCGGTCATAGTACGATTTCGATTTCGATCCTTGACAATTCATAAATGCCTGTAAATGGTTTAATTGAAATAAATGCTTTGAGTTTGAGTTGAGTTTGAGTTTGATTCCGTCGAGCAGTATTTTGCCTGTCTGTGAGTGGTAATGCGAGATCGTCCTCCATGTCGCTCGGCCACGCTGCTTGTGATACGATAGCATGTCTAGAGGCGGCTTATGACGCTCTGTATGGTGCCAAGAGCGACAGCCACAGAACGTTGCCCGGGACCAGCTTGCAACATTCCGACGGCTCTCATCATCTTTTCTCGTGTCAAATGATGTCGTCGCTCCATATCGATGCAATTTTTTTCAGTTCCGATGTTCCGTTGCAGAAATTATAAAGGTTTTATAAAAACACTATTACACACTTTTATAAGAATCCTGATTGACAGTAAGTTGATTAGCTATTTTTAATAAAAAAAATGTTGAAAATTCTTTATTAAAATAGTGAAATTCACAAAAAGAATCAATAACGATCCAAAAAAGTTAAAATAATAATCCGTAATTACGGCGATACTCTAAAACGTATTTGATCCCTAGACACTTTCGATGTGTGTACAATTACATGATTATTTGTTTTTTAAAGTATTATATTATTTTAATTATTGTGAATGTGAAAACTGAAAACAGTGGGGTGGGTCATTATTATTTTTTTTATTTTTTCTCAGTTAGTTTTAATAATGGTCTGGCACTCAGTATTACCAATACACGTACTAAAATAATGATCTTGAAAGAAACAACACTGATTGATTGTGTGTGTCCCTCTCGCACAATGTGGAACAGTTCATTAATTTATTAAACTAGTAGTGTTTATAAAGTTCTCTGGTAACTACATTACAATTACAAATTTGGTAATGGAAATCGTCTAACATAGCCACAAGACTGCCAAAGTCAACATTAACAAAATTACATAAGACAGTCCCCCAAAACGCCCACCTTTCACCACTTCTTGGGCCTCTGCCTCGAATTTTGCGGGCAGCGGGGCGGCAGCGGCGGCGGCGCGGGCCGGTCACCGCTTGACTGGAGTGCACCGCTCGTTGCCCGCCCCCGCGCCGCTGTTTTCGAGAACCGGTCCATTTGATTTTACGCATAAGATCCTGCCACTCACGCGCCTCCGCCGCCGCCGCCCCGCTGCCCGCAAAATTCGAGGCAGAGGCCTTAGTGCTAATATTATAATATAAGAAATGAAGTTTGTGTGCAGACAACACCCTGACAAAAAAGAGGAATTCGAGGGGAAAAGAATATGACGATAGCAGTATGATAATCGTATGAAACCTTTTTGGTAATTAAAATTATAATGGTAATTTAAATTGCGATATAAAAACAATTTGTTCTGATAATGTTAATATTTCGCTGATATTTTGAGGTAAATAAACAAACCAACAAGGAACATTATTAATTGGTTACTCAAAAATTGTCAACTAACCTATTGGAATTGCACACCCTATGAACTAATAATACTTATAAAAATAGTCTGCTTACATGACCACAATAGAAACCGGTTTTGTCGACGGAAGAATAGACTAAATGACAGATAAACAATCACAATCTGTCATTTTGTCTATTATTCCGTCGACAAAACCCGTAAAAAACCCGTTTCTTTGGTTGTCATGTTACGCGTGCTGGTCTGAGGTACGACACATTGTTTCCTACTTGAGGTCAAATTACAAAATCTATATAGCCTCTATAGGCGTATTTCGTAAAAAAAAATGTAGGTAGGTACCGGTACTTACTTGTAGTTTTTCTTCTTGGTGCTTGTGGAATCTTGACATTTGTTAATATTATGTTCGACCATCCGTAAGTTATAGACAGTCATGACGAACAGTACGATATTAATGAAAATTAATATCCCTATTGGTATCTTTAAGTAATAATCAAAAGTATCTCCTGAAAAAAAAAAAAAAACTTTTTTTATCGCTGTCTATGCAGGTACCTACTTAGAAAGAATAAGGCCCGATGTACACTAGCGGAATGGTATGACGATGAGGGATTTATCCTTCAACATGATTGTGTGTGAATAATTATAATATCATAATCATTAAGCTCCGAGCGGATCCCGCGCGGTATGCGCGACACGACTGCGCGCTTCCATTGTTTTAACGATTGAGTCACCAGTTTTAAAACACCACCATGCAAGTCAGTTGACACAATTGGCTCTCAAATTTCATCTCTTATCTCGTGCGGGATTCGACTCAGATCGGCAAGAGCTTAATTCGTCGCCGAGAAATCCCTTGCCATGCTGTTATGACGATGGTGCCGGTAGCAACTAGCTCGGTGGCGCGCGTTTTAACTGAACTGCACGCGTAGTATGACCACAATAGAAATGGGTTTTGTCGACGGAAGAATAGGCAATGTTACAGATTCACAATCACAATCTATAATTTTGTCTATTCTTCCGTCGAAAAAACCCGTTTCAACGGTGGTCACGCTACGTGATGTTTTGTGTATGCGGTGATTGTCAGGTGCGGCAGGCATCTGATCTGGCGTAGGTTCGTCTGTTCATATTATTTTTGACGTGAAACGTATTTAAAAACCCAATGAAACATACGGGTCATCAGAACAGAAACGAAACGTGAACCGTAACGAAACGGTCTGAGGGGGAGATGTGAGGGGAATTATTAAGGCACATGACAATGTTTTCATGTGCCTTAATAATTGCCCTCACATCTTGTTGCATAGATGTTTGAAATAATCACTCTGAATTTTAAAGTAATCATTTAAGTAATGATATCAAGCTTAAAATTAATTACTGTGGTAGGCATTCTTCTGTTAGGCTACTTATAAACCTGCTAACATATCCTTTGCAAATGAATTCTTTAAAAAACGTGTCACTGCCAGATTGACGGCTGTTGGGGCAGAAGAGTTCTCGAGTTGACCAAAGTGATAGATGAGATATATATATATATATTAGGTGAAATATTAGTAGTCTTTAATTTTAAAATAAAACGGATGTTCATACCATATCCACATTACATGCATGTTTTATTTTAACTACGGCGAAGCATAAAGGAGGGTTATGATTTTGACCGGTATGTATGAATGTTCATCTGTCCCCTGATAGCTTCTAAATTACTTATCATTATTTGACAAATGAGAAAACAATGACAAATGGTGGCAGCATCTTGATTGTCATTGGTTATAGATTACATATGTGACCTCAAATTATATTGAATACGGTGCCCTCTAGAGGACATAAAGTTATGAATTATGCCATGATAAATATCAAATGAAAGGCCTAAATAAAACCCCAAAATAATTTAAATTAAAATAAAAGTTATAAAAACTACAACCCACCTACGACAAAAATGCCAACTAAAAAGGTATAAACAAGACAGCACAGACAGACAAATAAAAATCCGGAGTCACACGTAATCTGTTCGTTTAACACGACGTGTGACTCCGGATTTTTATTCCATTTACATGTCAGTAAATGGAATTAATAGTATTTGCATACGTTTTCAGTAAACAAATACCCTTTCTCGCAAGATCTTGTAAAGCTCGAGACCTCGCGAGACTTTAGTTACAGCCAGTCTCGGCTAGGTCTAACGTCTCCCGAGATTGCATTCCTTAATCAATATTTTTCCAAGTTTGGCGATAGCCTATATACAGGATCTGCTGACTCCAAATGTGTTCTACTGGGAGCTTCCGAATTCCTCCTTAATGATGTGGGCACTACCGTTCGAAGCTGAAGCGCCGGGAATGAGCCCGCGGAACGGCGTAGAACAGACGGCGAATCTCTTGTAGCCATAGCAGAGGTAAGGGACCGTATTGTTGCTAAGATTCTCCTGGTTTTCCTCGCTCTGAAAGGCTGCATCAGGATTGCGTCTTTTCCTCCCTCGGTACGTGCCAACATAGTACAGTCAGGGCACTGCCACTGACTGAATTCCACGCTAGTTGTCGGAGCGCCGCCAAATGTGTCAAGGATGACTTCCGGAGTTACAGAGGAAGTCGGTCACTATCCGTTATTGAATCAAAAACAAGTTGTACTTAAACGTCCAAAAAATTTTTACAAACCAATGTAAAAGCAATTTTTGAAGGGTGGTTCGACAGATAAATTCAAACCGGCTATGTTATCCAACGTGGTGACTATTGCCGTTACCAGGAGTGGGGTCCCCCAGGCGTACAGACCGTACCACATGAACTTCACCAGCTCGCCACGCTTAGAGCCACGGTTAATACGAAAAGATCTGCGAAAGAGAAAAAGTAAATGTGAACTCTTAGTATACCGGAGGGATACTGATTTTTAAGTACTTTAATGAAATAAAGTCAGTTTCTTTCAATGCGCTGTAAGGTCATAGGGCCATGAGTTCTGTGAATTGTTTTATTGATTTTTCGTGTGCAGTCTGGGAATCGTATTGTCATCTCCACCGTGTATAAAATGAACCATAAACAGGGAATATTAATATATCTAGTGAAACTCGCGCAGGCGTGATAAGTTTCTAGCTGATAAACTGATTTATTAAAATAATCAAATCATTTTTAGGTTTCCGTACCTCAAAAGGAAAAAAAACAGAACCCATATAGGATCACTCGTGTGTCTGGCTGACTGGCTATCTGTCTGTCTGTCCGTCTGTCACAGACAATTTGCTCCGAATCTACTGGATCAATTTATTAGAAATTTTGTACACATACATTGATATACTAAGAAACCCAAGATACAAACTCAGTGTCTCAAAAACGTCCGCAACCAAAGAGCGAGTTAAGTGTGACGACCCTAACACTATTTGCTTTGTCAGCAAATCCACCTCCACTCAATGTGGCAAATAAGTAGTGCATAAGAATATTGTAGACTTAATAATAGGGTGTTTTACTCTACATGAGAAAAAATCTAAAAATATATTATTGAGATAGCTTAGGCAAAAAGCAGTTGGAAAACGTTAGCTTTAGTTCATAAAATAGCAAACTAAATTATAAAATTCAATTCAAAGGTTTCAGCTTTTTTAATCTGTTTCATAACACCATTAGATAGTTGTCGCCATGTTATTAATTTTAAGATAAATAGACGTGCATCAAATCTTGACGATGTAAATAACGCCCTACTGCAGGTCCAAAATTGGTTTACTGCTAATAATTTAGTATTAAATGGGAAAAAAACTAAATGCATAAGATTTGCTTTACCGAATGTTAAAAGTAGTGATTGTGATATAGTATTGAATAAGGAGAAGCAAGAATTTCTAGATAAAACTGTTTTCCTGGGGATCACGCTCGATTCAAGGCTGCAATGGGGTCCTCATTTAACATCTCTTGCAGGACGGCTAAGTTCAGCAGCATATGCTGTCAGAAAAATCCGTCAATTTACTGATGTAGATACCGCAAGGCTAGTCAATTTCAGTTATTTTCATAGTATCATGTCTTACGGTATTTTACTTTGGGGACGGGCTGCAGATATCGACTCTATTTTTATTCTGCAGAAAAGAGCCATTATAGCAATATATTGCCTCCGTAGGCGCGATTCTCTAAGGGAACTGTTTAAAAATATTAACATCATGACGGTACCTTGTCAATATATTTATGAAAACATCATGTACGTCAGGAAAAATCTTAATCTTTTCAGTAAAAGAGGTGAAAGACACAATTATTGTACTAGAAATAGGGACCAATTAGTTCAACCGGGTTTCAGACTGGCTAAAGTAGACTCATCTTTCATGGGGTACTGTTTAAAATGTTACAATAAAATACCTTCCCATATACTACAACTAAATGAAACGAAATTTAAATCTTGTATAAAACGCACACTATGCTGCCAAGCATATTATAAGCTTGGGGATTATATCGCTGACAAAAATGCTTGGCTTAACGCTGGTCCAGCTCCACAAGGGCGCATAAACTAATTGATTGGCATTCAAAAATATTGTTGGAATTGCTGAAGATTGCAAAAACTATCTTTGAATTGTATAACTTCAATCTCTTTTTTTTATTGTATAATTGCATAGCACATTTGTGAGCACTGTGACCTTTACCTTCTATAAAGCTACCATTTACTGGGTACGTCTTTCATTGACTCGATATGCCCTGGCGGCTAAGAGTATGTCATGCTCACTCAAATGTCTTGCTGGTGGTGGCGTGTGTGTTGGATCGTCGAGTTCCCTTCAAAATGGTTGAGCTAAACGGTGCTGATCCATGCGTCATGTTCGTGAACGGGCGCCATCAGTAGGGACTGGTCATCTCTTATCTGCCACGGCTTATTTTAATTTTTGAATTGTTTTTTTATTTTTATTTTTTATTACGGACGCTTTTTACGTACACGTCTTTCTACATTGTTCTCACATGTATAATTTCAACATGAATGATGTAAACAATATTTTGTAAGAATATAATTTTTTTTAAAGAGTGTCCGTGGAGTTTCTTGCCCGTTCTTCTCCATAGGAACCTACGCTTTGGAATGGGCAACTAGCTTCATATTTCTGACTGACTGACTCCTTGACAATTCAAAAGTGCCTGTAAATGGTTTAATTGAAATAAATGCTTTGAGTTTGAGTTTGAATTACGTCGTACGGCTATGTAAACTTAGGAGTGTTAACTGTCAACTATCAGGGTACCTTTAATCTATAAATTTGTTTACATAGTGAACTGACGTCGTGACCACAGAGCAATATGGCGTCCACTGCGTCCAGCGTTTTCGTCAAATTACGCGCGAAGTTTGAAAATGCAAAATTTAAATGCATTTTTATGGCACTTAACGATTGAATAAAAATTATGTGAATTTTTTAGTGGTTCATTAGCACTATACAGGGTGAAATTGAATTCATGGGCAATCTCATAAGGGGTCATTGTACTCATAATTATAAACAATTTTCACTATGTGACCAACTCTAAAATCGCGAAAAAAAAATCAGCTGCTCCCTACATTTTGACTAGCTATGCGAACATAAATGTAGGGAAAAGCTGTTTTTTTTTCACGATTTCAGGGTTGGTCCCATAGTGAAAATTGTTCATAATGATGAGTACAATGACCCCTTAAGAGATTGCCCATGCATTCAATTTCACTCTGTAGAATCTAATTGAGACACTTTTCAAAAATGGGTGTAATACTCTATTAATTAAAAATACGTCTCACGACTAGAATAATCATTACTATCTTAAGTACTGTAACGCTGTTCATCTAAATAAAGTCTTTTTTTTTTACTAATCAAGTGTCGATCACTTAATTGGCGCAGCCGGTAGGATCTCTGTAGTCAGTTCGTGACGTATACAACTCTACAAGCATAGCTGGAAGTCTGTTTCTACAGTTTAACAGAGATCGCCGAACAAACAAATCTACACAAAGGCTGGCGCAGTATCTGATAGTAGTCACAAGGAGATGGGACTAACTACAGGACTGTGAGTAAAACTTTTTCACTATCCTTTCTGTTGTCATTTATCATTTTTCTCTTTGTTTTAATTGTATGTGTTGTGTTGTTGGGGGTTTAGCAATACCGCGATAACATTGTTTTATTTTATTACGATAAATCTTGCATAATAAGATTAACTTTAGTTAAGTATTTAGTGCATTTTCCCTTTCTTTCTTTTCTCTCTTTCTCTGTGTTTTGTTTTTTCAAAATGGATCAAATCGTGCAGGTTCCGTCAACCATGGCCAAAATTATTCCAGAGTTTAGTGGCGATTCTAGACAACTCCCACTTTTTATAAAGAAATGTGAATATTTTATAAATACATTTCAAGGGGGAGAAATCCAAAACGAATACCTATTCCACGTTCTTACTAGTAGATCAACTGGGGAGGCCGCGAACCTAGTAGGGGAACGGGAAAATATTCGTACTTGGTTGGAGTTGAAAACATTACTGGCCCAACATTTTGGTGACCCTAGAACTGAAGATTGTCTAGTATTGGAATTAGAGTCAATGAAAATAAAATCCAACGAAAGCTATTTAGACTTCTGTCATAGGATTCAAAACTTGCGTAATATCTTGATTGCAAAAATAATAGAAACTGTAGACGATGCGAATTTACGTCAAGCCAAACAATACATCTATACTAATTCGTCATTGAATGTTTTCCTGTATAATTTACCTCCTTATTTAGTTAGATTGGTACGACTGAAAAATGTGACAATATTAGAAGATGCCTTGAAAGTAGTGCTAGAAGAACAAAACTTTCAGACGATTTATGAATCTAAAAATAATAGAATTAAAAATAATTTAAAACCGCCAGGAAAAGTGTTCAACAATAACGAAAATATTCAGCGTTCGCCCTATCTACAAAATCAATTCAGTACATCAGCACAAAATAGTTCAGATTCGGAAAATAATAATTCAAGTCAATCTAGAAATTCTTTTAGAAATCAAAGTAATGCTCAAAATCGGTCAACAAAGTTGGTCAACGCCGTGGCGGAATCAGCAGGTCACGCCGCGATCACCATCGGTGCATAATGCAACACCGGCAAACTTGGGTTCAAACACCGATGTTACCATGCGAAGTGCAAACTCTAGACGCGTAAATTACACGAATAATGACTCATTTACGACATATGATAATAATGAACAAAATACTTGTGATTACGAACCACAACCAAGCACATCAAATGAGCCTAAACAAATTGAGAATTTTCACCTGAGAGCCTTCTACAGAGAGAAAAGATAATTTTAAATTGTACTAATTATCGTTCTTTGCCTTACATTGTAGTTCCAGCGCTAGGTAATGCAGTTTTTATGTTAGACTCTGGTAGCTCTAGATCGTTTATAGGTCGGCGTGTTGCTTACCAATATTTTAAAAATAGTATTTACAAGGAACCTTTTGAAGTAGTCAGTACTCATGGTGTTAATATGCATACAGAAGTTGTTAACTCCCTTACCCAAAATATTTAAAAGTTCTGAAAGTCACAACTTTAACGTTTACGATGTTGATAATCACTATGACGGTTTACTAGGCAGTAATTTATTAAAATAATTAGATGCAAAAATTGATTACCAAACACCAATTTTATGCACGAGGAATGCTGACATATCATTTGTTTATTCTTCAACGCTAAAAGATACTTACATTTTACCGCCACGTAGCGAGTTAAGGGTAAAACTTCCTGTAAACTTAAATAATGGAGAGGCTATTTTAGATTTTAAAGAATTGTCCGAAGGGATTCGGATGCCCTGTGCGTTAGTCAACTGTGTGAATGGTTACGCGTATACGGTCATTCAGAACTATTGCAAGGACATAGAAATGACCCTCAATGTCACTAGTCCAATCCAGGTAGAACCTTACAATCACTGCGAGATCTTGGTTAATCGTCTAAACGACACAGACAGTATTGATAAGCTATTATCAAATAACTTTAAAAAAATAAGGTTACAACATACGAATGAAGAAGAAAGAACGATGATTAAAAATATTTGTGAGGACTATAAGGAGATTTTTTATTGTGAAGACATACCGTTGTCTTTCACTAACGAAGTGAAACATAAAATTAGAACGGTAAACGAGGATCCCATTAAAGTAAAAGCCTATAGGTTACCGCCCACTCAAACAGACGAGATTAGGCGTCAAGTGGATAAGATGCTTAAGGACGATGTAATCCGGTAATCAAATTCTCCTTGGAGTGCACCAGTCCACTTTGTTCCAAAGAAGTTAGATGCCTCCGGACAACAAAAGATGGTAGTAGATTATCGACGTTTGAATGAGGTAACTGTGGACGATAAGTACCCTTTGCCAAACATCAATGATCTTTTTGATAAGTTAGGAAAGGGTATGTATTTTTCCACCTTAGATCTTACGTCTGGTTATCATCAATTACAAATCCAGGAAGAAGACAGACAATAGTCGGCGTTTTCAACACCATTCGGCTTATATGAATTCAACAGAATGCCTTTTGGTTTGAAAACAGCGCCTGCCACGTTTCAACGTGCAATGGATAACGTCCTCCGAGGGTTGCAAGGCTTGCATTGTCTTATCTACTTTGATGACGTCATCATAATATTCTCTACCAGTTTGCAAGAACACATAGAGAAATTACGAGTTATATTCGAGCGTTTTCGAAAAACTAACTTAAAGATCCAGCTCGATAAATCCGAGTTTTTAAGAAAAGAAGTAATTTATTTGGGACATACAATAACAAAGGATGGCCTTAAGCCTAACAATGACAAAATCGAGGCTATTCTGAAATTACCCTTCACCTAAATCAGTGACAGAGATTAAGAGTTTCTTAGGTTTGATAGGTTATTATAGAAAGTTTATCAAAGATTTTTCTAAAATAACCACACCTCTTACAGCGTGTCTGAAGAAGGGAAAAAAGATTGTGATAAATGACGAATATAAAAAAAGCTTTGAAACGTACAAAGAGTTACTGACACATGCACCTTTGTTACAATTCCCTGATTTCACAAAACCGTTTTTTCTTACAACCGACGCTTCAAACTTTTCGGTAGGCGCGGTACTTTCTCAAGGTACTATAGGATCAGACAAACTGATTGCATTTGCCAGTAGAAAACTAAGCGATACAGAATCTAGATATAGTACGATAGAAAAAGAGTTATTGGCCACAGTATGGGCAGTCAAACATTTCAGGCTCTACTTATATGGTCGAAAGTTCATAATATATACCGACCATAGACCTTTGGCATGGCTGAATTAATTAAAAGAACCCAACAGTAAACTAACTCGATGGCGTTTACGTTTAGAAGACTATAATTTCGATATACATTATTAGAAAGGTAAACAAAATACAAATGCAGATGCCTTATCGCGCATTAAAATTAATATAACAAAAGATGACTCGGAACCAATGGTAGTGAATGTAGATGAAAAGGAAGCGAGATTACAGCAGCATTTGAAAGATATGACGGAAGAAATCGTAAGACTTAGCGTTAAAGAACCGGGAATAGAGACGATAGAATTATCTGATCCCGAAAGTGACGTCGCCACAGAAAATTCAAAATCTAATATGGGAACATGAAGGTATTCCTATCCTTAATGAGGCAATAGATACCAAAGCTAGGCAAATTCATGTTTTCACCTGGCACAGTGACGATATTTGTGTAAAAAATATTATTAAAGAAAAATAAAAAAAAAATTGAAGTCCATCTACCTTCTAGTAACAGCGAAAACTTAGTAAAAAAAATCTTAAAGAGTATGTAGATTACAAAAAAAAGTATTTTATCTATTTTGAGGATCACTATCATAGAAAAACTTTTGATAATGTAGCTACATCACTTTACAAAAAGGGAACTCTAAACTTTGTTGAATGCACTGAAAGAGTTGTGAACGTTACAGACGAAAGTAATCAAAAGGATTTAGTTACCAAATATCATCAAGAGAAGACTTGTCATAGAGGTATTTTTAGAGACTAATGAACTTAAAAATATCATATTGGTGGAGCAATATGAAAGAAACAGTGACAGCCATTATCAATGCATGTGAAGAATGTAAAAAAATGAAGTATGACAGGAAACCTCTAAAACCATTTATACAATTAACTCAAACTACAGACACTCCATTCCAGGAAGTTTTTATAGATCTATTATACAATGTGGATCTGGATTTACGACATTAAATTAAAACAAGCACAGTACTAGTCCATAGAAACATTTTAAAAGACGAAGATTAGTAGTTAATGGAAAATTGAAAAATTGCAATTTTCAAACAAAATAAATAGCAGAATCAACTGCATAAAAAGTAAACACGCTTTATCTACGAAAAGTCACTAACCTGTTGCGCGGCCCGATGCGGGTCGCGGCGGGGGGCGACGCCTGCGCTGTGGTGCGGGGCGTAGGTGGACGTGGGTAGGTAGTTTAGTCGGAGAACAACATATTAGCGGCATAAACTCACTAAGTTGCGCGTTGTTAATTAAAAGATCACTGATTGAATAATTAATCACATAATATCACATCACAATCAGAATTTACATCAATAGTCAAATTTTTAAATTTTCAAGGTTTCCACCGCTGTTCATTATGCACAAGCGACATCGATACCTAATTAACTAACTAATATTAAACTAACACTGAACAATAAAAAACACACACAGTCACACTAAATCGTCTTTAATCACAAATAACAACTAATTTTTTTCACAAAATCACGACAATGCGCGCGCGGCTCGTCTCGTATTAAAAAAAGTAGCCGTGTGCGCTCCTCAAAGGGCGCCGCTATGCACTGACTAGTGACTGACATAGTGACCGAGTCCCGAGTATTTTTGCCGAAAAAATTCCGCTCACACACACACTCGCAATTGTCTATGCACCACTAATGCATAATTTGCGTAAGTAATATTTCTTTTTCTTCCTAATTGTAGTATTATTTTGTGGGACTGGGCGGGGCGCGTCAGAGTGGAATCGTATGACACCTTTCTCTGTCTCTCAAGAATATTGAGACGTAGAGGATAGAATCGTACGTTTTGCACAGGTTCTTGACCTTACAATGTTTACCTATTATTACGGACTCAGATCTACATCATGTTGAAAAATAAGAAAATGAAAAATAATTTCCTGTGGCTAAAGTATTCATTGGATTTGATTGATTTTTTGTATACGGGTAAAGAACATGACACTCTTTATGTGGTTTTAAGGAATGTCAATCGTCCTGCTCCACATTGTATATAGAGAAAAACCGAAAAAATCGACTGTCTTGGTATGGTCATGTGATGAGGAGGGAAGAATCGCATGTGACTAAAAGAGTGATGAATATAAATGTTGAGGGATGGAGAGGGAGAGGAAGACCAAAGAAACGATGGATGGATTGTGTGAGGAGTGATATGAAGGAAAAAGGTGTAAATGATAGCGTGACAGTTGACAGGGGAGAATGGAAGAAGAAAACGTGTTGCACCGACCCCAAGTAACATGGGATAAGGGCAGGAAGATGATAATATATAGAGAAAAACCAATATTTAAGTAAAGTAGACTCATATAGTAAGTTAGGTCAAGCAATACAGATTCCCAATGTAGTGAAGTAGTGAGAGCTCTAATTAAATACTTTAGTATGTATGGAATACCAACAAAAAATTAGTAGTGATGCAGGTACCGGGTTTAACAACGAATTGTTTAAGGAAATGTTAAGTTTATATAAAATTGAGCAACACATAGGGACACCTAACAACCCTAATTCAATGGCAATAGTGGAAAGATTTCATTCCACAATTATCGAAATATATAGGTTAGCAAAATATGAACAATCTGGTTTAGATGCAGTATCCGTTATGACGTATGCGATCATGGATTGTAACAATACTATTCATAGCGCAACGAAGTTCACACCTTGCGAAATAGTTTTTGGGCACACGGATTCCAGAAATACTTTTGATATTGACAGGGACAAGACTTTAATGCAAAAGATATTACAGAATCATCGCAAACGATTGAAAACACTTTAAGAGCATTTAAGTAGTCAAATGATTGCACATAAAGGCTTAGTTAGAGACAAAAAAGGAGGCGAGGACCAGCCAAAACTATTGGACGGTGACACGGTTTTTATGAAAAACACTAGGACTAGGAAAGCAAAAGAACTACCGCAATACGAAAAGGCAATATTACTAGAAAGCCCAAGCGTAATATAGTACCAGTTAAGCTGAAAAATTGAAATACTAAAGTAGCACTAAGGAATGTCAAACGCCCTCCACAGATGGTGCTTGACACTGCTCGTCCTAGCAGATCAAGGGACAACCCTGAACATACAGAGGATCGACCAGAATCCGGGAATAGTTCCGATTCGGATTGGAACAGCTCTGAAGAGGACTATCCATTGGGATATTATTGAAACCATGGATTTAAATTCACTAACGGTCCAGTTAGAAAATAATATATAAGAGTATAATAAGTTGAAAATCATAACTCAAAGTAATAGCGAGATCAGATACGTAGGGAACTTTTAGGGTTGACAGCACAAATATAATCTTTTATCGAATTGACAAAAGATAGGTAATAACGGGAACAGGAAAACAGGAGAGGAATTTTAAACCCCCTAATTAAGGTAATATCGGGAAATTTAGATAACGAAGATGCTAAGAAATATCATTTAGAGATTAGTAATTTAGGAAACAGGGAACATTCAGTAGAACGAAAAGTGTCGTTAATGCAAAGGCTTTTGATAAATTACTCAATGTTTCTGATGACATTAATTTTAATACTAGACATTAAAATTTCAAATAACTTAACTTACTTTACTTACTTATTTTGTTACATTTTTTTATTTTAAATAAGACAATTTCAAACACTTATTCAAAACCAAACCAAATACTCTAACCTTTTAACCGTAATGAATAGTATGAATCAAGTTTTAAATAATTAGTAAATAATTTATAAAATGAAAATGTAAAATGGTGTCCTGGCCACGAGCCTAGCTTAGGCACCAGTCTCCCACAATATATACTTACCTGAATTGTGTACCATTATCTGTAATGTATGTATATTGTGGTGACAAAATAAAGTTTATTGTATTGTATTGTAATTGTCGTATTATTTATTCCATTATCTACGTTAGTTAGAAACTGCTATAGCTTTTAGTAAAATGCACATATATTACATCCATCCATAGTAAATTCCACTGAATGATTTAATATTTTTAATGACCCCCCCTATAACTTTGTTGTGGATAAAACTAGAAGCCTGAGTAGTTTAAGAATTATAACTAATCAAAGTTTGAACAAAGACTGACCGATCATCAAAACTCTAAGGCACTTCTAGCAGACATAGAAGCTTCAAATTTATAATACAATTAGTGTTTAGTGTATAAATCAAGGGAAAACTAAAATATTTTGCAATTTCGGTCCAGTTTTAAGATACAACAACTGCATAAATAACTTTGTAATCTGATGTATTTATATAGGATTACAAAGTTAGTTGTGCAGTTGGTAATAACGTCAGAGAGGTACCTAGATATAATTATGTTCAAAGGTAACTTGTAATAGAATGGTCAAAACTTGTAAAATGGTCAACGGAAAGAAAAAGCAAGAATGGGACATAGAAAAATAATGGTTTAAGTAATTTATTAATTTAAAAAGCTTTGAGTGCGTCAGTGAGTGCATTAGTTCAATTAATCTCTGTTAAGCTTGATGTTGTAATTAATTTTCTGTTAGTTACATTGACAGTGTTATCATAGTAAGGATTAACTTTAACCGACGTTTGACGAGTGCGGCCCTACATATAACTTAAGCAAAAAAAAAAGCTTTTTAATAAAAACTGAAAGTTTGGGTTAAGACGTATTTTATTGACTATACAAATACTATTGCAGCTGCCTGTGGAACACAAGCAAACACCGAAGTACAAACCACTTTCTGATGAAGTACTCAAAGTTCGGAGATCAGATTTTAAAGAAGTAGTGTTGTTTATCATAGACGAAGTGTCGATGATAACCAATGTTACTTTAACATAATATTCATTTACGCTTATCTGAAATATTCAGCACATGCGACGATGAGAATGGGTGTTTTGGAAAAAAAAAACATCTTGTCGTTTTCGGAGATCTCTTACAGCTTCCCTTACATTAAGAGAAAAGTCACCTTTTGAACAACTTAAATTACAGCTTGAGTTAAAAGCATACTGTACACAGGCTCATTTAAGGCAAGGCTCAAGGCATTCCTGTTGGAAAGATGCCTCTATTCATTAGATGATTTATAGTTTCTCCAGAGCCACAAGATACAAGCGGCGCTTTTTTTGATGAATAAACTTTATTAATATTGTAGCGGTTACACCGCCACATACTAACTACGCATCAAAGATATGACGTCACACAAATCCTGCATCGCGCAATTAGAGTTTACCGCGCGAACGACATAGATAAGACTATCCGAAATCAACAGTCGGTCAGTCGGCCCGCCAGACATAACACCCGACTGACTGCCTCGTTGGTCTAGTGGTTGCAAGCGCTACTGCTGAGCATGAGGTCTTGGGTTCGATTCCCGGGTCGGGCAAAGTGTTATTGGGTTTTTCTATCTGGAATTTCTAAGTAGCAGCCCGGGGTTTGGATTTGTGCCCGGTTGATGTCAATAGGCTCGCCCCCTATTACATGGGACTTAAACATAACTGGCGAAATGTGGGTGTACCTACTACAGGTAGGTACACCTCTGCCCAACCCTTCGGGGAAACAAGGCGTGATGTTATGTTATGTTATTTACGTCTTTGACATTTCTCGGGACCCTAGGGTCCCCGGACCTTTGGAAGACGTACGATACGCCGAAGCCAACTCGCAGAGGCCCGTTAAACGTGTCTAATGAAACGAGGCACTAACCGACGTTTATCCCTGTACGCACTAATTTAGTACACCCAAGGACAACCGTCGGTTAGTGCAGGACTATTGCAAGATATGGAAACAATGTTAAAGGGGTTTGGGTGGCTAAGTGAACTGGTTATCTATAACTATGGAAAGACTGCGGGCCCTGCCTGAACAATATCTTATATAAAATACACAGGTAAAATGGCAGGGGGTGACTTGCAAACTCAATAATGGGCCCCCGAAAACGGTCGCTAGCACAAAGTGTCGAAGCGACAAGGGAGCAACATGTCCTGAGGGGCTTATAAGGAGTGGAGCGGTATTCCACGGCTATCAGGACAATCCCGGAAGTACGGTCAAGGTCCCTACCAGCATCTTACTGGAATACTTCCTTCCTCCGAGCACATTTGCTCTTGCGAATCTCCACTCAAGCCGGCCAATAAAGGCAAGAAAGAGGTGGGAGCTCTATTCCTCGTCAGTGTTCACTACAGCCGGCCAATAAAGGCAAACCAGAGATGAGGAACAAGATTTCTCCCGGGAGATAGGGTCCGTGGGGTCGCTATTGCCCAACAGCTCGCCACATGCTGCCCTGCGGGTTTCTGTATCTCTCTTGGTCTGGCTCCTTATCCCAGACCTGTTCTGGCAAAAAAACTCTACCAGCATAGACCTAGAGTTCGGAGCGCGCAAGCTCCGCCACGACGTCAACGTAGAGATACGGCGGAGGGGTATTATTATTATTTTTAGTCCTTCTCTTAAAACTGACATGTGTCATTATTTGTCCATGGGTTATGTTGTGTTTATATTTTATTTTATTGATTATCGTTTGCGTTTTTTTGACAAATAATTATAGTTTTATAACTAATAGTTTTTTAAAATTTTGTTTATTTATTTATTTATTTAACCATTTATGTACACACAAAAATAAACAGACAAGATTATAAGAACAGAAAAATACGTACAAAGGTGATGCTTATTTCTAATGAAATCTCTTCCAGCATACCTGCGATAGGACAGAGGGTAAAAAGAGATGTAGACACCGAAAGTAAAATACATAAAATCAAAACAATTCACTTAATAAAATAAAACAAATTATATGACAATATACTTACGAACATACATACATACATACATACTTCTAAAATAAATAAAATACAACATAAATACCTACGCAACTATGACGAAGTGGAAAGATAGTGTTCTTTCACTCTTCTTTTAAATACTGCAACAGTTTGGCAGTCCCTAATGTCAGGCGGAAGTGAATTCCACAACCGCACCGCGTGCACGGTGAAAGAATAGGAGTAGAAGTCAGTGGAGTGGGTAGGGCACTTAAGCAGGTTTCTAAGATGCGACCTGCAAGGCACATCAGAAGGACGGTCATAGGAAAAGCGC
The DNA here is from genome assembly GCA_963853775.1 of Xanthia togata. NCBI lineage: Eukaryota > Metazoa > Arthropoda > Insecta > Lepidoptera > Noctuidae > Xanthia > Xanthia togata. The sequence goes on from OY970800.1 coordinate 20,094,510, forward strand.
TCCCGCAGATATGAAGGAGTTTTAGGATTATGAAGGAGGTTAAATAGCAGACACAATATAGATAGATAGATAGATAGATAGAATACTCTTTATTGTACACCATAAAAATCACAGACATAATTTAGAAATTTTACATAGGGTGACACAATGGGCGGTCTTATCGCTTAAAGCGATCTTTTACAGACAACCTTTGGATGGATTAAAGGTAATAGGAGAGACAATACTGCAGGTAGTCAGCGGTGTACCATCTACATATATTCTTATATATGTAGATGGTATGTATGGGAGGAACTCTCGTATATTCTTATATACGAGAGTTCCTGCGAAGTCGAATAGGGAGCCACTTGAGTATCTTGCGGAAGTTAGAGACGTGCTCATATTTTTTAAGGTTAAAAACAAAACGAATACATAAATTTTGTAAACGCTCAAGGTTATTTAAAAGCTCCTCGGTGGCATCCAAATAACAGGCATCGGCGTAATCTATAATGGGCTGAATGAGAGTTTGAGCAAGGGAGATTTTTGTGTTCAAGGGCAAGAAGCTCTGGAGGCATTTCAACGAATGGAACGTAAAGTGCACTTTGCGACTGACTTGAGCAACATGGGCAGCCCACGATAAGTACGAGTCCATGGTCACCCCCAGGTTTTTAACTGTATTTGCGTAAACAATCTGAACTCCATTCAGACAAAGAGATTTATATAATATTTCGTAATTTTAATTGAATTGTATGTTTTTTAATTATAATAATCCGTATCATCGTCATTTTCTAATTCTGGATTATTGCGAACTTAATGTAGATTGTTACTGAATAAATTGAATTGAAATAGAATTGAAAAAAGTAGTAAAAGGAAAAAGTAAAATAAAAAAACATATTTGTTAATTACCTTAATCCCCACCAAACTTCAAACGATATGGCACTCAACCAAAAGATACTAGACATCGCCGCAAAATACATGACTGGAGCTGAAAATATAATTAAAAAATTTAAGCTTGTTAAGTAAATAACACGGCAAAGGGCGAGGGTTCCGTGCCTTGGAAGAAAAATATCTTACCATTTTCAAAGTTAATTATTATTATTTCATTGTTTTGGGACTGCAGAACTAAGTTGCAGACCAGCGCGACGCAACGGCCCGACGTGACTCGAACAATACAATTTCTAAGAAAACTTCTCGGTATAACAATAGCCAGTGTCGCGTCACGCTCTCGCGTTGCGCTAGTCTGCACGAAGCTTAAAGGTATTTTTGTTGAAACTATGCCAGTGACCGCAAAAGAGCCAAGGCGGGTCAGCTTAAAGAAAAATCGATCTACCTAGCCGTTTCCCAACTATGTTGGGGTCGGCTTCAAGTCTAACCGGATGCAGCTGGATACCAGTATTTAACCCCCGACGGAAAAGAGGGGAGCTATAAGTTTAACGTGTGTATCTGTGTGTCAGTCTGCGCCATCGTAGCTCCCAAACGGCTGAAACGATTGTATTTTTGTTATTTTTGTTTGAAAGGTGACTTGATCGAAAGTGTTCTTAGCTATGATTCAAGAAAATCGGTTCAGCCATTAGAAGATTATCAGCTCTTTTCTAGTTGATGAATGGACGTGAGCAACTTCCACAGGTCTGATCGATTTGAAATTTGGTATTCTCTTACTTCAATTACATTAGAAGAACATAGTAATCTTGAACTGATGCTGCAGCATCACCTGGAATTTGCAGGATAAGCTCCCTTACCAACTTACAGCACAGGTATCGTGTTTGGGCTCATTGGAATGGTCTCAATGAATAGGTTATAGAGAGATGGTGAACAGGGTCTGGTGATGAAGTAGGAAAGAGAAATGAGGAAATGTTTTTGTCGGAGGATTTTTAAATGTTTAGTTTAGGCTTGTTTACATGGAGCGACTGCCTACCTGACCTCCACAATCCAGTAACTGGGTAATACGATACCCCTTGTTAAGACTGCTTGTCAGACTGTCGGGCTTCTGACGACCCGTAACGACTGTCAAAGCTCCACGAATGACAGCAGAGACCAACGGCTTAACGTGCTTTCCAAGGCACGGAGGAGTCTCAGTATGTAAAGATGGTGACCCATTCACGGACCAACCCTGGCAAGCGTAGCGTAACCTGATGGGTCGACCCGTGCAGCTCTTATTACTTAGCCACGAGCTCCAGGGTCAGGTAAAAGAATAATTAAATAATTTGTTACTTACTAAATTGTTTGCAGAACCCCTCTGGTGGGTCCCTCTTAATGAAAGTGAGAATCACTTTATTTACGAAAGCAAAGAGTAGGGAAAATGTGTAGGCCATCATAATTAGTCCGGTCAGGTTTCTGAGATCGGGTATCAGACAGTACACCACCAGCACCAACACCAGGAAGAATGATGATATCAGGAGTGCTGGAAATTAACAACGTTTTTATTATGGGTGTCTGTATTGCATCTGCCTTTATACATAATTTACGCAGCCCGGTGCTCCGGGTGACAGATCGGCAATCGGCAATAAGCCAGGGATGTGTGGCTGGTTTTGGGTTTCAACTCGGTAATTTATTGCGCTAATTGATACTGTAGATTGTAAGGGTTCAAATATTAAGAGCGTCCATGTCTACTATGAAAATGCGAGCACAGATCAAAACTTCGTTTAGTCAGTTCTTCCAATCAACTGACATTAGATTCTACTTATACTATGAACACAACTTTTTTTATTACCATACACCTCTTAACAAATTGTACTCATCATTATGATTAATTGTTGAAAATTCCCTTTTCATTTGGTAGAGGAGCTGGCACGGTGGTATTAACTTTGCTTGGGTAGTTTTTGAGATAGCTTCAATACGTATTTTTCTCACTTAGTCTACGGATTATGTTATAATAACTTCTTGTCGCTGTTATTTACATACTAGGTAGTAGTATTCGATTTTTTGTAGATGTACCTACCACAACTAAAAAGTGAAAAATAAAAACGTTTTACAAGAACAAACAACAGACTTCAAAAAAAAAACACAACAAGAGTGAAAAATTACTTTAGTTTCGGAAGTCGATGACTTTGGAAGCCTGTTGTTTTTTTTTTGTTAAATGATTTTTTGAGGTATATTGCTTACCTATTAAACATCTAGGTTTCTGTCTTTCCTACATTAACATTTCAATGAATAACCCGTAGTATTACAGCCCGTTAATAAAACTGTAAATACTTTACAGTTTTATTAACCTTTGACGCCCTTTGACGTAAGTACTCGCCCGGTTTGTAATGTAATTATGTCCAAAACTGTTACTTACCCGGTATTTCAAAAGCCTCTATCTTCTCCGATTCTTGATCAAACGTAGCACTTTCCATGATGACTATCTTTATACCTATCGTTTTATCAGTTTTTGGAAATAATGTGTAGTCTATACAATATTCCAGTTTTTCAATTTGATTCCATTTTGTTGATACATTATCTCGCCACCATAGCGATCCATTCTGTAAACATAGATAAACTTTTGGTCATCCAGTTGATAGTTTTTTTTTCGACCTACGTCTCTGGGTCTGAAACTTTTCCATAACCTGTTTATGGCAATAAAGAATGTATTATTATTTTTGACTTCTTGAACATTTCTCGGGACCCTAGGGTCCCGGACCTTTGGAAGGCGTACGAGGGGCCGAAGCCAACTCGCAGAGCCCCGTTAGACATGTTTGAACGGACTGTAAAGGTTTTCTATACCGTAGGATTTAAGTACTTCCGAAAGGATGCAACTTTTTTCGGTCACAGCACCGTAATGATATGAATGAATGAATGAAAGGAACCGATCCCAGCGTGGTTTAACCAGACTCAATAAATCGAATGAACCCCAAGATTTCCACTAGCCCATGAAGTCTCATGTTTCATGGGACTACAAAGGCCATTGCATATCAAGGAGTAGATCAGGTGGCACGGTAATGGTAAGGAAGACGTGCCCTCAGGATAGGAAAGGATTTACGAGCCGTACCGGATATGCATTCTTGAGTTGGCAATGGACTAGTGGAGAGACGGGTGTTATTTCTTTCTTTATTTATCTATGTATAGGCATCTTTTTGAGACGTCGACGTTATGTTGTTTCGAGTCGATCTTCACCGGTGAATCTTGAGACGGGGTTACGTTGCTTACTCGTCTCCTGTCTATATCATTGCTGTGCTGTGTTGCATTTAGCCGATTCTATGTCTTCGTCAGAAGCCACGCTGCTATCCGTTTCTGGTTTCTTGTAGATCTCGCTGGCAGCCTTCTTGATCCTGTGTCGGTCTGATTAAAGTTGTCGTTCCATGAGTAAATAGGACGGCCTATTTTGTTGGATTTGGCCTTGTACTACTGCATTGCTGCGTGTAACAGCCGGTCTATTCTGTAATAATCTCACGGTGAAAACTGAGGTGAAGTGATCTAAGGAGGAGGCTGACATGGAGTGCTAATGGTCACATTTTGCCTCCTCCAGGCGAACATCAAGCACTGCGCCGCAGCTCAGCATCTGTTGCTCCAGAGCATGGCGCAGTGGTCGATTAACATCGCCGTGGTCGCTGACCCGTACTTTGTCCCGCCCAGAGATGACTGGGTGGAGGACCTGAGCGGCTCAGTGGCCCTAATTTCGTCGGCCGCCGCCGATACTCCGTCCCTCGAGGCTGTTAAGAGAGGACGGGGTTGCGTTGCAGCACGGTTCGGGGAGATTGTCGTAGTAGGGGCATACTTCTCCCCGAACCGAACTCTTGCCGAGTTCCACAACTCCCTTGCGGAGTTGAGAGTCGTCGTCGTCGGGTTCTGTTCCGTCCCCGTGCTCGTCCTCGGGGACTTCAATGCCAAGAATGTGGCTTGGGGTTCCCGGTATACGGAAACACGGGCAGCATGGTGGAGCACTGGGCGCTGGAGACAGACCTGGTCGTCCTTAACCGGGGTTCTGTCCCCACGTGTGTGCGAATGCGGGGTGAATCAGTGGTGGACATCTCGTTCGCCAGCTCCTCTCTGTTGCCGCGTGTCATTGACTGGCGCGTCAAGGAGGGGGTGGAGACGTATTCCAATCACCGGTACATCCGTTTTGACGTCTCCGCCCAGACCTCAAGCACGCGGGTCCGACAGGCCCCGAGTGATCCGCGGTGGGCGCTGAAGCAGCTGGACCGGGAGTTCCTCCTGGAAGCCTCGATCGTGCAGGCCTGGGTGTCATTACCGGATAGGCCTGCCGACATCAATGACGAGGCGGAGAGGTTCCGGGAGGCCATGTCCGAGATATGTGACGTGGCAATGCCCCGGGTCCAGCCCAGACGTGCTTCGCGCCAGGTGTACTGGTGGTCGCGACAGCTGACGACACTGCGCAATGCGTGCGTTGCTGCGCGGTACACCACCGGAGCCTGCGGTGGCCTCCGTATTCGACCTCCGGATACGGAAGCCATTCAGGCGGAGCTGTATGAGGGGTACAGAGCGGCGAAGACCGCCCTCCAAGTGGAAATCCTGCGGGCCAGGGCACTGGCCCGCGAGGAGTCGCTGGAGACTCTGAACAGAGACCCGTGGGGACGCCCATACAAAATGGTGCGGGAGAAACTCCGTCCATGGGCTCCCCCGCTTACGCAGAGTCTCCGGCCGCAGCTTGTGGGGGACGTGGTGAGCACTCTGTTCCCTTCGAGAGGGGAACATGCCTCCTCGCCCATGGCGCCGCCTACTGTGGTGCCCGATGCAGACCACACCGCCGACGACGACGAAGATGCTCTAGAGGTGACCGAGGTAGAGATGAGGGTGGCGGTACGTAGGCTGAATGCCAGAAATACCGCCCCAGGACCCGACGGCTTACCTGGGAAAGCCTGGGTCCTGGCTTCAGAGGCTCTCGGGCCTCGACTAAGGGGGTTCCTAAGCGCATGCTTGGAGAGGGGCCAGTTCCCGCTTCGTTGGAAGACGGGGAAACTGGTCCTCATCAAGAAGCCGGGGCGCCTTGCGGACTCTCCGTCCGCTTACCGGCCCATCGTGCTGCTCGACGAGGTGGGCAAACTCTTTGAAAGAGTCATTGCAGACCGCCTCGTCGGGTGGCTGGTGTGGGTGGGGCCGGATTTAGCGAAGAGCCAGTTTGGTTTCCGCAGGGGGCACTCCACGGTGGACGCCATCATGCGCGTGCGAGCCGTCACGACGGGGGATGCGGTGGCTCGGGGTGGGGTCGTCTTGGCGGTGTCTCTAGACATCGCCAACGCCTTCAATACCCTGCCCTGGAGTTGCATCAGGGAGGCACTCCGGTATCACCGGATGACGACCTACCTCTGTCGTCGGGCGAGGCCTATCTGGCGGATAGGGCCATCATCTACCCCGGTCACCAGGGAGAGTGGAACCGGCGAGAGATGTCGTGCGGTGTCCCACAGGGATCGGTCCTGGTGCCGCATCTGTGGGACATCGGATACCACTGGGTGCTGCGCGCCGACCTCCCCAGTGGCGTCAGCGTCGTCTGTTACGCTGACGATACGTTGGTCCTGGCGCAGGGGAGGTCGCATCAGGCGGCGGCCGAACTAGCGAAACACGGGTTTGCGACAATCGTGGCCAGAATCCGGCAGTTGGGACTCGAGGTGGCCTTGCACAAGTCAGAATCAGAATCAGAATAAGAACTTTATTTGCTATGAATGTAGGTACAGGTATAAGATGTTCATAAATTAATAAGATCGGCTACAGTCTACCTTACGGCGTGCAAATTATTACATTAATTAAAATATCAATACATACAAAACAATGTCAACAAAACAAAACAGAAATTATAGGGAAGTCAATTAATAATATTATAGTCAGCTAGATAAGTCTTACAGTGTCAAATTGCAATTAATTATATCAATCATAATCTGGACAAGTTCATATCATTTAGAAAGTCTTTCACAGTGTAATAACATTTGCCTAAAAGAAGTCCGAGGCCATGTGTTTTCATGGTCCTCGGAACGCGCCACCGTCGGGTTCCCAAATAACGGTACTCGTCCTCGACAGTCTGTGGAACTCCGTGGAGCATTTCTGACGTTTGGCTCCTAGACTGGAGCGGGCCGGGGCTGCCTTGAAGCGGCTCCTGACCAATCTAGGGGGTCCAAACGCCTCCTGCCGGAGGCTATACGATTCCATGGCCCTTTACGGGGCACCGGTGTGGGAGCGTTCATTGAGGCGGCGGCCAGCCCGCCGGTTGAACGCATCCCAGAGGGTCATGGCCACCCGGCTGGTCCGGGGATACTGCATGGTCTTCGGTGAGGCGGCGAGCCTCCTTGCCGGATTGGCGCCATGGGATCTGGAGGCTAAGGTCCTCGCGCATATTTGGGAGTGGCGCGAGGAGGTGAAACACCGGGGCTTGACTCCGATGCCGCGAGAAATCGCGGCACAGCGGACAGAGCTCCGACGGGATCTCATGGCGTCATGGAGAGTGCGATTGTCGCAACCCAGTGCTGGGCACGCCACTATTGCGGCGATAAGTCCCCTCTTTGAGGAGTGTCTAGAGAGGCGCCACGGCGTCCTCACCGGCGTCCTGACGTAGGTCCTCACCGGGCACGGCTGTTTCGGAAGGTTCCTGTTCGGCATCAGGCGGGAGAAAACGCCAGGGTGTTATCACTGCGTGGATCGCCCGAAGGACACGGTGGAGCATACGGTGGAGGTATGGGGCGGCTTGGGCAGAGCACCGCCGTGTCCTCGTGGAGGCGATCGGTGGCGGGGATCTCTCGCGTCCGGGCTCTGGTCCAGGCCATGGTACGGAGCGAGAGGGCATGGGAGGCCGGCACCTCCTTCTGCGAAGCAGTAATGCTCGCAAAGGAGGAGGCGGAACGCGTGAAGGAGGGGCAAATTTCGCGCCCTCACGCCCCTAGCCGCCGCAGGAGGAGACGCCCTGGGCGTCGGGAATCAATTGCTGATTCCCGGACACCATAGGCGCGGGCTTGCGGACGGTGAGCAATGGGTAGCTCGCCGTCCGGTAAGTAGCAAGCCCGGGTCGACGGCGCGTTGTGTTCCACGCGCGCCTCAAAGAGTGTCAGCGAGTGAAGGGGTCCGATGAGATCATTGCCTGCCGGGGTTGCGGGAAAGTCCGAAAGGGATACCGTGGCCCCCTGGCATTGCACAGGCATCAGAAGGAACTCGGGTGGGTTTTAGTCAGTAAGAGTCTGACACGCCCTCCCGCTCCACCCAGAGCGGGAGAGGTCATTTGATGATTTCCCAACAAAAAAAAAAAGAAAGGGACATGTGTCAGATGTGTCACAAGTAACAAACAGTTTCAAAATAATATAATACTTATTTTTTATATATACTTATATATAAATAACAAACATAAACACACAACATAATATCACGTCTGAATTCCCCGAAGGGTTAGGCAGAGGTGTACGTTTAGTACACACATATTTCGACAGTTATGTTTAAGTCCCATTTAAAAGGGGGCGACCGTATTGCCATCAACCGACCTCAAATCCCGTCAGCAATAGTGCTTGCGGATATAATTAAGCTCACAAAAAAAAAAAAAACTGTCTTAGCAAAACGTCCTTTGGCGATTAGCTAGATCGATAGGCTTAACTTTCTTTTTTAAATCAATTATGTAAGGGTTTATATGTACCTATGTACGAGTATAATATTAAGTAGTCCTTCATTAGATACCAATAACCAAAGACAATGTATTAATCTATAATTATTCTTTTCGGTCTCGTTTTTAATTCGCTGTGGCGCTATGTTGGATTTTAAACTTCTCTAATTTATACTCAAATTCAAACCATTTACAGGCACTTTTGAAGTGTCAAAGGATGAAAGATGAAGGTGGATGGATGGAGAAGAACGGGCAAGAAACTACTTGGACACTATTTTTACCCGAATGCGGCGAAGCCAAAAAGGAGGGTTATGTGTTTGACCTATAACTACTAAACGGCTGAATCGATTTTGATGAATGATATGTCGTTAGATTCGTATTTATTGCGCGAGTGTCACTAGGTATATATAAATTAAAAAATACCCTACCCTATTCGAGGGGGGGTATGAAAATTAAGAGTTTTGAAAGGTGATTACAAAAATATGTACAAATTACATGTTAAAATGTAATTTGGAATGAGAAATAATTTTAAAAGCTGAAAATTAAAAAACAAATATAAAAAAAAAAAAAACTAATGGTATTGCAGGCGGGACAAACCAATGAAATATGGTGAAACTTTAGTTTGGCTGCGTATTTTGCCTGCGATACCAAAATTATCTAGATTATTCAGTTTTTTAAATTACTTTTTATTTACCTAAATTATATTGTTACAACAACAATAAGTAAAAAAATAAAATAAAATATAATTATATTTGGTCCCCACCTATGAAATCAGCGTTTTGTATGGAGAATTTTAAAGAAGTTGCATACTATTTTCTTAATTTAATTATATGATACATAGTTTAATGTGTTACAGTGTCACAATATTAAAAACCACTGCGCTTAAACAAATATACTAATTTTAACAAGTTTACCAGATGTCCATCATTTTTTATTTAAATAAGAAACTGTCATGATATAAATATAGGATAGGGTAAGAACCATTGATCGGTCATCATTTCCATTCATAAATTAAAATACGATAAAAATAGCGATAGTAATAATCATGAAACAACATAACATAACATAGGTAGGTAGTAAGTCAAAATTGTAGGTATTATGTATAATATGAATGTGGAATTATCAAAGAATTCCTTTGGAGTGTAATACGATTTTAATGGTATTTTTGGAGACTGTTTTTAAATTTATTTTCGTACTCTACATCTTTAATTGAATTTGGAAGCTTATTATATATTTTCACGCACATGGCTAAAGGTCCTGAATGGAACATAGTTAATTTTGAGCTTGGTAAGGCTAATTCATTTTTGTTTTGGCGTCTAATACTGCGATGTTGCAGGCGAAGGTCCTTAGTGAGTGGGAATAGTGATTGGTGTTTTCTTACAAAGCCAAGTTCTAAAATGTAGATACCAGTTAGTGTAAGGACTTTGTAGTTTACAAAGAATGGCTTGCAGCTTTCTGTGCTATCTATATTGGCAAGAATTCGTATACATTACTTTTGTAGAATAAAAAGTCTGTCTTTGTCTACGCCATTTCCCCACACCACGATTCCATAATTTTGCCAGGAGTATGCGTAGGCATAGTATGCTGTTAGAGCAGTTTTAAAATCAGTAGCTCTTTTAAGCTCCTCAAAAGCATAATATATAAAGCTGGCTAGTTTGTTTGCCAACGCATCTATATGGGCTTTCCAGTTTATATTGGTATTTACAGGTAAACCTAACAATTTAAACTCGTTTATGCATTCCAGCTTTATGTTGTTGCATAAGTAATCCATATCCAATTTGCGTTTTTGGTATGGTCTATATTGCATTAGCTTTGTTTTGTCAAAATTTAACTCTAAGTTATGATCTTTTAACCATGCTATTATTTTATAGAGTTTATCGTCTATACTTTAGTTTAGGTTTACTTTATTGTTGTAAGGAAAAATGATAGAAATGTCGTCAGCAAATAAAATACTTTGAGCGTCAATTTCTTTAGGCAGGTCATTAATATAAACTAGAAATAATAAGCATCCCTATATCATAGAAGTAGCGAGGTTCTCTATTTGTGAGAAAAAAACGCCAATTTCATAAGTGGGAACCCAATATTTCTTTACATGGAAGCAGAGCAGCGTGTTCAATGGTGGCGCAGTGGTAACGGCCACGAACTACGGGTTCGAAACCGGCATGTATTAGAACCAAAAATTTGAAAGTCATGTGTGACACCCTCCAACCCGTAGGTACTGTGCCAGTGTGGTGTTTCCCTCGTACACACGGCGATCACCCGTGCGTATCTGGGCCCGTGCGAACCTGGGCCCGTGCGAACCTGGGCCCGCGCGAACCTGGGCTATTATATCAAAGTCAAAGTCAAATAATTTATTTCAATTAGGCACAAACAAGGCACTTATGAACGTCAACATTTTCAAAAAAAAAAAAAAAAATTGATTCTAGTCGCCCATTCCAAAAGGTAGTTTTCGTATGGAGAAGAATGGGCAAGAAACTCCACCGTTACTCGTATCGTGTTTGTTATCTAATGAGGTACTCTGAAAATATATGTGTTATCCATGATTATCTGTACATAAACCCCTAATTTTATTGTTGAAATTTCCAAAGCCCAAAATAATAAAAATAAAACTGAAAGTTAAATATTAAAAATCCAACTACGACAAAATCCGGAGTCACATGGAAATGTGTTATTATTAATGTGTCTGTCTACGGTGTCTTGTTTATACCTTTTTATTTGGCGTTTTTGTCTTGGGCGTTAGTTTTTGACTGTTTATGTAAATAATCATTCATTTTAATTTTTAAACAATTGTTTGCTTCACGTATTTAATCTATCATTTTCCTTTAAATAAGTAGCTACGAGGAAAAAAATATCAAAAATAATTTTAGTTCGTAGTGTACTTAGTATTTAAGGAAAAAAATATAATATTCATACATTATGAAATACTCAATTTGGTAGGTACCGTTGTTCCTGTACATAAAACTGCATATTCAAAGCATAGCACATTCAAAGCCATAGCTCATATTAAAATAATCTAACTTTACTCTTGTAACTTAAAAGTAGACGTGCCAATTTTTTTTTTTTTTTTTATGTTTCTTAACAATATGTATACGGCTTTAAATATTTATTAATAACTAGCTTTTGCCCGCGGTTTCCCCCGCATGGAGGTCGGAAATTATAAATCCTATGTCTAATACTAAACCAGGTCATGGTCTACTTGTATGCCAAATTTCATCAAAATCCTTTCAGCTGATAAAACGTGAAAAGATAATAGACAGACAAACTGATTAATGTTGCAATTACGCGCTACCAGATGGTGTCCCGCCGGCGTGACGGGACTAAGAGGAGCCTGCAGGATATAATCACGCTGTTTAAGGAGACCGACGCGGACGTGCCGACGTTTGCGGCGAAGGAGCTACACATGCTTCCTCCAGTCACCTTCGACCACGTCGATGTAACGAGCCTTCTGAAGGACATTGTCTTTCGGAAGGCCCGTCTCGCGGATGTGCTAACGAAATTAGATGCATCCCAAAACACCGTCGCTGATTTGCGTAAAGAAGTTAGTGATTTGTGCAACAGCGTGGCGGTAATTAGGTCACCGGTCGATGCGTCAAACTTCAGGTCACCGGTCGATGCGTCAAAAGTCAACACATGTCGTGGAGCTGGCCTCGATATATCGTCGTCGAAACCCGCGTCAGTAGTTTCGCCGCTAGCGCATCCGTCAATTGCTGAGCTTGCAGAGCGCCCCACCACTGCCGCGCCGTGTCCTCCCTACAGTGGACGCAGTGGTGACACCGAGCGTCCGGCTTCCTTTTTATACGACATAGGTATTTCCCGAAGCGGCCATGCCCCGAGTGCACCTGCGCCGCCCGAAACGGCAGGGAGCCGTGCCTCCTCCCGAGCCATTCCTCGAGCACTGGTTGGATCGCCTCGCCGGTAGTGATACGGTAGGCTGTAAGAGCCTCTCCCGCCATTTCGCCACCATGACCTGATGGAGCTCCACCGGCGCAGCGTGATCTGTTGCTGCACCAGCCTCTCACTACGTGTCTTGGCCTCCTCACGCCACAGATGCAGTGATGCGAGTGTCTTTGCCTCCAAGTCCCAGGGCCCCATCCTGGGACCCTGAATCCGGCCAATGTACAAGCCACCTCGTAAGAGATCGATCGATATTCTCTAATGACTCTGACAGCCATTGCTCTCTGCGGTTTACTCAGTATTGCAATGTGGCGGGCCGTCAGGTCAGCTGTCCACACCGGGGCTCCATAAAGGGCCATCGATTGTACGATCCCCACGTATAACAGACATGTTTATATGGAGTTAATTGTACATTCAGGAAAAAAATAACAGCAGTTTTTTTTTGCATTAAATTACTTAATTAAATATTTTAATACGCTCTCCAACAAAATTAAACATAGTGTACTAACGCAAGATATTAATCAATAGTTATTTGTGCAACAAGACAGCACAGTTGTTTTTTGCTGCGAGTGTTGATTTTGAATCCCGAGTAAGCGAAGGATTCTATAATTGAATCACGAGCGTAGCGAGTGATTCTAGGCTAGAATCCTGAGCGCTGCGAGGGATTCAAAGACACGAGATGCAAATAACTTTGCTCTCGTGTAATACATACAACTTTTCACCTCAGCAGCGAGAACAAACAACATGTAAAAATATACCTGTCTGATCCGTAAGGGTGTTGTTAGGTATCGTACTGTGAGCATATTAATGTGGAAATTTTGAGGAAAAGGAATCTCCACATTTTTTTTCAATGGTGAATTTTACCGAATATTACGTATGGTGCGGGCGGCGGCCGTCGCAGTATGAGTTTTGCAAATTTTTTAAGTATTTGGGGTATTTTTGGAACTAAAAATGTGAATTTTAAATACCAATAACTTTTTTACTAGAAAATAATAAAAAAATACTCTTTTGTAATGTTACTGCAGTACCATATGCTCTTTTCGGATCGGACGAGGTTTTTTTTTACATAATCTTCATCACCTCGTATTTTGCAGCCACCATCTTGGATTTACATTTTGACCACACTATTGACTTAAGCACTCTCAAAACTATGAAAACGATACCCATGATAAACACTTGAATATTTTCGCAGCCACCATCTTGGATTTATATTTTGACCTCACTATCGGCTTTAGTACCCTCGAAAACTACGAAAACGACACCCATGACGAAAATGTGCAAATTTTCTCAGCCGCCATCTTTGATTTTTATTTTGACTTCACTATCGGCTTAAGCAACCCTGAAAACCATAGAAAAGATACCCATGAAGAATTATTACATGTATAATTTTGTTAGATATCATATTAAAACATTTAATTCATTAATTTAATGCAAAAAAAACCGCTGATAACATGTTTGCTTGAAGTATAATTAAAAAAAATCTTAATTCAAATTTTATTTACATTTCAGGGAAGCAAAATGTTTAATTCTGAAATAATATATTTTTTTTTTTGCATAATGTAACCAAAATTTTCCTTTTGACTATTTTGACTCAATTTGTATTCACATTTCGTGTTTTTTTTTTTACCTTGAAGCTGTCCTGGAAAATGTTTAATTTTTTTTATATTATTCGAATAGCTAAGTTCAAAAACACGATTCAAGAAAAAAACTCACTGTTAGGGTTTAGTGCAGGGTTCAAACCTAATTTCTCCGGCCTACTAGTTCAGACAGACTGACGGACAATCTCGATCTTCTGCCGACGGTGACGCCAACGACGCCGCTGCGCCATTATAAGACGAGCTCTACTTACTCCTTTGTCTCAAGCGCCCGTACCTACTGTATTCATTTGCTGTTGTGTGTGTGTGTGTGTGTCAACACCCTTTGTCAAGTCTCGTGACTGTAATAGGGTTAATGATTAATATTCACGTAAAACATTACACTTCTTTCGGGCTTCACCGCACTCAGATGATGATAAATATAACGAGAAATAAACTAAGCAAGAAAAAAATGGTTACCTCTGAAATTTCATAATCTTGGACTTCGAAATGCCAGGCGGTGCAATTTTGAAAATGTCTATGATTATAAACGAAAATATTCTTCTCCGATTTCTTATTCACGTCCCGAGAAGATAAAATATTGATGGAATTGTATAGAGAAGTACCATTATTAGTTATGTTTTTAAATGCAAACCATTCCGTTTTTTTTGTACATATATTATTACTACGAATCATTTCACCAGGACCACAGCATTTCTCGATGCACAGCTTATTTGAACAATATTCTAACACATCGATTTGATTACTGTTCTCATCTCTGTAATCATTTTTGCACAGGTCCACTTCACTTTTTGCAACATATATCGTTAATAGAAATATAAAAACTTTAAATGGAAACATTATTAATTATTATTGATAAGTATCGACATTTATTTGAGAATTAAAAAGAAAACCAGCATAACATGTTAAATGTACATAATGACACTAAGTTCCTATCGTCGAATAATGTCGATTTGGTAATAACTTTTCCGGCCAAATATATTAGGGTTCCAACAATAAAAGGTAAAACTTTGTAATTAATTTTTTGGTCCGTCTGTCATAGGGATTTTAGAAATTTAGTTTTGGCATAACTTCAGGGCCTCAAGTCTGCTATTACAATAGTGTCAGAATGGTCTATCATTGATTTCATAATTGTTGATTTTGACAAGTTTGGTAATCTACTAATATATTGGCGTTATTATGACTTTCCAATGGTCAGCCTCTGACACTCCATTGAAAGAAATGCCATCTATTGGTAATCTCGTACATAATGAAAACTGAATGACTGACTTAGGCGGTAATCTGCTAAAATTTTGACAGTTCCTTTGATCAGTGACCTACCATGAGAGCGTCATTGTGCAGTCATTTCTTTTAATTCGTTACGAGTATCGTATTTGTGGAATACAATGATCAACCAATGATCGACCATTATGAATTTAGCAGATTACGAACTTTTAGCAAAATGACAATGGGATCGTGTTGGAATGACGAATTTATAAAAATAGCAGACTTGGGCCCCAGGTCTTGGGGACATGCAAACAGATTGCAGAAGACTAAAAAAAAACAGTTCTAAAATGTATCGTGTTAGGTATCATTTATTTTTGTACTCTCATATATTTTTGTTGCCAGTGGCAGCGGGACGTCACATATTTTTTTGCTAAGGCCAAATATATATTTCTATTTTTCGTTTTTTTTTTTTAATTAAATTGTCGCGATAAAGCGAAGATTTGCGTTGTAGCGACACGTTTGGAGCTCTGGAAAAGCAATTCGTGATATCGCGACTCATTCAGGCGAAATTGAATGCGAAACGGCGAAGTTTTTTAACAAGGTGGTCAATATAGTGCGTCGTATATCAAACAAAAAGTTTTATCGCGACAACGCGACACAGATCATTGTGCGACAATGTAGCCGTAGCATTACAATATAAGCGGCACTTATTGCTGTATAAAAACGGCTCGAAAACTTATTTGTCAGATATTTATGCTGCCAAAGTGATTTCAGATATGTATGTTGCGAGGGCACACTGCTTACAGAACAGATGGCCGAAGGAGCCGAGAGGCTCTGTAGTGGCGACCGCGTACCGGATGACGTAGCATCGCCAGGCCTCGCGCCAGGTGGACTGATGACCTTGTGAAGGCCGCAGGAATCCACTGGATGCGGGAAGCACAGAACCAGCGTGGCAGGTAAACACCTGCATATCTTAGATGCTCAGTGCTGTGACTGTGACGCTCGGGGAGACTTACCTCGCTGCAAATTACTTGTCACACATGTATTAGTATAAATCTCATATGCCACTTCTGAGCAACAGCACTATTACATCCAAGCGTGGAGGGACGTGGCCACAGAGCCAGGTCTTAAAATGGAGTTTAAGGAGATTAGCGATCACGTCGTGGTCACTGACACCATTCACACTCACAGGAAAGCCAGCCTAACCTAATATTAATTTTCCCAGTTTGTTTTCAAAATCCCTTAAGAACGTTTATACAGAAAGTGGGCAACGCCAACGTCGTAAATAGCTGTCAAATATTTCGCTGCTTTGATAAATTTGGCAATAATAATGCATGAAAATAAGAAATATGGCTAACTAATGAACTAAATTATAGATAATGAATTGCAATAATTAATATCGTAACCGCAAATATTTAGTTTTATATGTTAAAAAAGTGTTTGGAATCTTTCCAAATGCCTTTTTTACACCTAAAACCACGGCCTAAAACGGTTACAACATCAAATTCAATGTTATAATTGCAATTCATTAATAATATTCTAGTTTACTAGTTAGCCATATTTCTTATTTCCATACTACTGTATGGAAATAAGAAACATATATATATATTACAGCCAGACCCGGAACAAATACTTGTACAAGGTCATACAAATATTTGTTCCGTGCGGGAATCGATCCCGCGACACGCAGCGCAGGGGATCCCTTCTTTTTGCATAATGTTCTCTTTCCTAATATACTTTGGCATAACAGTTTTGGCATAATTTGTTTTGCCATCGTAATACTTTGCCATATTTTTTTTTGGCATACAGTTTTTGTTCATTTTGAAGGCTAATTTGTTTTGGCATAAATTTAACTCACATAATGTTACTAGGCATAGTGACTATTAACATAATAGTAGTTAGGCATACAAATACAAAAAATATGAATATAAATTTATTATTAGTTTTCCCTATATTATTTGTAAAGTGCCTACAATATTATATTAATAAATCATAATTAATTTCTAATATATCGTTTATTTAGAGCGATGTTTTTTGGTAAAATTCCATTTTTAAACGTAAATTAGAATTAAAGTATTGCCTTAAAAATTCAATACGTATGTTGTGCTACAAAAGTTGATGACAGAAACGAATCGCTGCAAAACCGACCCCACGTCAAAGTCAAAGTCAAATAATTTATTTCATTTAGGCACAAAAAAGGCACTTGTGAACGTCAACATTTACAAAAAAAAGATATAATAATTGATTCTAGTCGCCCATTCCAAAAGGTCGTTTTTGTATGGAGAAGAATGGGCAAGAAACTCCACCGTTACTCTTTTAAAATATTTTCACAATATTCTGTATACTTACATTAATTGTATGTGAAGACGATGCACCTAGAATAAGATTACTATACCACGATAGGTAAAAAGAATGAAAAATGAAGGAATGACATAAATTATTTATGTGATAGATGCATGGTGCTCACATATTTACAAACATTGTAAAATTATACGATATTCTTCGATTGTCATATCTGCCCTACCCCTAGAGTGTAATTTAAAATCGCGTAGGCGCGGAGGGGCGAGGCGGCTCGCGAGCTGAGGAGCCGGTGGTTTTGTTCAGCTTCGGCTTACTGGCCGGCTGCCGCCGGTCAGCCTCAGCTGCGGTGGCGAGCGTAAAACACATCTGCGACGATAAGCTCGCCTGAGACCGCCGGAGCCCCGCAGCGCCGGAGCCGTGACAGAAACCATGCCTGCTGCATGTTGCATGATGCATGATTGCTTGCATGCTGCATGCTTGCTTGCATGTTGCATGATGCATGCTTGCTTGCATGTTGCATGCTTGCTTGCATGTTGCATGATGCATGCTTGCTTGCATGTTGCATGCTTGCTTGCATGCATGGTGTATGCTAACATTTTAGAAGTCATAATTATGCTTTTTTGTTATGCATATAAAAAGTATGTTTTAATATCATTACGCGTAAATGAATTTATGCTTCAGAATGTTATGCTTAATCATTATTATGATTAGAGAAATTATGCTTAAAAAATATGCGTAAGCTGTTATGCGTAAAAAATACTATGCGAAAATATAATTAGGAGAAACAAAAGTGTGCCAGATTATAATTAGGTCTTAAAGTTGTATGCAAATGGCTTAACTACTGCGCCAACCACGCCGTCAATTATGATATGTTTTGATTAATTTGGCAATATTAATTCGCGTTATCGCTACAATATAGCCCCAGAATTATTGTCATTTAAATACGCCGGACTGGCGTCGCCGCGTTCTGTAGACTGATCAGTGTAGTTTGGTACGGACTCTATTTGTGTGAGCCCGATTCGCTCTTAGCCAGTTTTATGATTTGGTAAATAAGGTAAAGTTCATTGGTAATTTTATTAATTACAGTGGGGTTAAAGGTTATTTGACAAAAGGACAAAAAACTAACACCAAATTGTATGTTATGTAGGTAATATGGGCAAAACTATTTATTTAATGCATTTGTTTCCTTATAATTGCAAATTGTTACAAGGAAAAAGGTAAATAAGTACTCGTACCTATGTAACTCCACAAGGCTGAGTAAAATCAACATAGAATAACATCACGCCTGTATTCCCCGAAGGGTTAGGCAGAGGCACACATATAGTACACCCACATTTCTCTAAGTTAGGTATGTTTAAGTCCCACGTAATAGGGGGCGAGCCTATTGCAATCAACCAACCGGATTCATTCGTTTTAGTAACATCTTTCTCTTACAAAGTATCCATTGATATACACTCGAGAGCAATGAATCCGGGTCACTTAAAGAATCTTAAAAATCTCGGAAACTAAAAATGCTAGGTTAATGCAATAAATTGTATTTAATAGACAATGTAATACTCCTTAAATGAAGGTATTAAAACTTCTTAGTTATTGTAAAGTTATATCATAAAAAAATCAAATTTGAAAAAGGGCCACTTTCGAAGATGGAACTACGAAATTACAGCATTTGGTTTTGCTTTTGTTTGTAATCTGTCATTTATGTGGGTACATAAACCATGTTGATAGTGCTCTATATTCATTATTCAAGCTGAAATTATGTCGCTTACGCCTGAAGAATGCACCAGAATACTTACAATGCTGGAAACCGGCCGGAGTCAGCGCGATACAGCCAGGACTGTCGGTGTGTCGCTGTCAACAGTACAAAGAGTTCTCCGACGTTACGAAGAAACTGGTTCTAACCTACGCAGACCAGGAACGGGCAGAACCAGGTGTACCACAGCACGAGAAGACCGATACTTGGTGAACACCATGCTTCGAAATCGCTTTCTTACAGGAACTGAACTCACAAATCAGTTTCGACGCCTCGGAGGAAGTAACCCAAGTGCATGGACAGTAAGACGTCGGCTTGCTGAATCTAACTTAAAACCCCTTAGACCTGCAAACGGCCCTAAACTGGAGCGTGGGCATCGTATTTCAAGACTAAGATATGCCCAGAGCCACGTAAATTGGAGTATTGAAGATTGGTCAAAAGTAATGTTCTCCGACGAATCAAAATTTATGCTCTACAAGCACGATGGAAGACACAGAGTGTATCGAAGACCAGGGGAAAGATTCAAGCAAGCATGCATCGAAGAAAAAGTTGCCTACGGTGGTGGGTCTGTACTTGTGTGGGCCGGAATTTCTTCTGAAAGTCGCACAGAGCTGGTGATCATAGAAAACGGCTCTTTAACTAGCGAAAGATATGTGGAAGAAATCCTCAATGATCACGTTGGTCCATTTATGGTCAATTTAGGTGAGGATGCTATATTTATGCATGACAATGCCCGACCTCATACAGGTAGGATTGTGAATGACTACCTTCAAGAGATGAACATTACTCGTATGGAGTGGCCAGCGCGCAGCCCGGATATCAACCCGATCGAGCATGCTTGGGACGAGCTAGGCAGATGCGTAAAACAACGAAACCCTCCCCCAATCACGCTTCGTGAGCTCAAAATTGCTCTCACAGAGGAATGGGAGAATATTCCCCAAAATCGTATAAGGAACTTGGTGTACAGCATGCCAAACCGCGTAAACGCAGTAATTGAAGCACGAGGAGGCAATACGAAGTATTAAAATTCAAGAAAATCGTAATAAAGTTCAAAAATTTCATGTTTCCTATTTTTGTTTTAAGGAGAGATCAGCAGTTTTTTTCTTTATGTAATTTTGTGTTAATAAAATGTATGGTGACTCATATTTTTTTTACTTTCATTTAAGGAGTATTACATTGTCTATTAAATACAATTTATTGCATTAACCTATCATTTTTAGTTTCCGAGATTTTTAACATTCTTTAAGTGACCCGGATTCATTGCTCTCGAGTGTATTAATTATGGCTTGGGCTTGGGCGCCAAGAACATTCCAAAACTACTTGGCCAGCTCAAGTAGTCACCTATTTAGGTTATTAACTCTGAATCGACTAAAAATATTGGCAAAAGTCGAGTTAGTAGCAAAGGTACTTCTTGAAAAGCTCTTTCCATTGGTAAATTTTTAATTAATCACAGTTTGGTCAGGAATTTTTGGGCAATATAATGGCACTCGTGGGTTACAGCTGAAAATCAGCGTGTGGTACCTACATCTTGTGATATCATTTGACATTAAGCTGAGCCTTTTGACATAATAATAATTATTTTTATAGAATATGGGTGTATTTTTCTGCTGTCATGCCAATGAACGCACTTTTCTTTCTTTGTTTTAATACAAATGAAACGCTGTTCGTTGTTACGCGCTTATCACTTGAGAATGGCTGGACGGAAAAAAAAGTGTTCATAATAGTCCGAATTAGGTTTTTATGAAAGAAGAATTGGAAATTTTACCCGGGGAAAACAAAACGTCCTTATTTCTATGGGATTTTTGTTTGAATTATTGAAATTTGGATAGGACAACGTCTATTGGGTCTGTTAGTCTGCTATACATAAAAAACATAGATATAAATATATAATAAATAAAAGAAACACTTTTACACGTCAAATATCATTAGAAATAACGCTCTGTGTTGCATTAAAATAATTTGATTATGAATAGCAATAAAGAGGTACTGTTACAGTATCAGGTGTAAAAAATAATTTGGAAGGTTTCTATGTCATTCCTTCATTTTTCATTATTTTTACCTATCGGGGTATACTAATCTTATTCTAGGTGCATTGTCTTCACATATAATTATATAATTAGTGTATAAAAGATATAATGATTGTTTTAAAAGAGTAACGGTGGAGTTTCTTGCTCATTCTTCTCCATACGAAAACTACCTTTTGGAATGGGCGACTAGAATCAGTTTTATTATTTTTTTGTAAAGTTTGACGTTCAAAAGTGCATTTTTTGTGCCTAATTGAAATAAATTATTTGACTTTGACTTTGAAAGTGCTTTTTTACACCTAAAACTGAATAGGTATTCAGTGTCACGATATTAGTTATTACAACTCGTCTATACATCTATACAAAATAAATACAATTTAAGTGTCTGTTTGTCATGTCAAAATAACTCTCTATTTCTCTCTCTATTTACTAGTCTCTGATGCTTCTTCCGACAGTTTCCCGATTGGTAATAGTCCAAAATGTTCGATTACCACAGTATGCCGAACTCATCTAGTAATATTTTTTTTAAGATGACGTATTAAATTGTTTCCAATATCCTATTTACAGAATAAACAATTTAATTTCAATTTAATTTCATTTTATTTCAAGTGGCTGTATCTTTACAAAATAGGGAGAATTTAAGGAGATCCTCGCTCACCAGAAGCCACTGTCTGTAAAATTATGTGGAACCTTTCAATGAACTCTCCATCAACACCAGTGATGTTATCAGATGTTTTTGCATCACTAAAAAATCGTCTAGCAGTGTTGCCATCGTCGTTCTCATCTTTAAAGGCTTGCTGGATGTACAACATCCTTATTTAGGACACCACTTATAAGTATATTTTCGATGAACTAGTATTTTGAATATAATAACATAATTTATTCGTTATTATTTTTATGTAACACATTAATTTGGCAAAATATATGATCATCTATGATATTAGAAATAAAAAAGTGACATTTATTTTGTATTTTTTGGTTCTTCATAACTCGTGAAGGGGCAACATTGAGCGCAGGCTGATAGTGTAAGATTATAATCAACAAGTCAAAAAATAAGGCTCAAGTAGTTTTAAAGCAAGACCTGTCAGACTTTGCCGAAATTGACCAATTTCTCTCATTCCATACAACAGAAATTGAAAATATTTTTTTCCAGGCAAACTATCAGTTTTTAGACAAAAACGTTTAATGACAATTATTTGTTAGAGTGACAAAACCTGTCGATACAAATATAAAATATGAAAAAAAAAATGAATTTGTAAAAAAAAAAACCCTTATGTTCCTCATTGTATAGCAGTTTGACCAACCGGTGCGGTGTGGCGGTGGTGAGGGGAATAGGCGATGTTCATTCGTATACACGGACATGCGGTCCGGCGCCGGTGCGGCTCTGGCGTCACGTACAAGAAGCCTTAACGTTTCAAAAGTGCCTGTTTATAATTGAAATAAATGCTTTGAGTTCGAATTTCAAGTCTGATTTCCTCTTTATATTAAAGTTCGGAGGAAAAGTGTGAAAGAAAAAATAAAGAAAGCAAATAAATTTATTTGACTCAGGTCAAGGCACACAACATTAACACAAAAACAAAAAAAAAAATAACTTAGAATAGTAATGTGTGCCTCACGGCTGCGCCAAATAGGCCCAGTTCAGCAGACAATTAGTGTCTGGCGCTGGTTTTCAACTGGACCTTATGTTACGAGGACGTCTTACGAATGTAAATCAGTTTTATAGTGTGTAAGTGTTTTGTATTTAAATTGTGTGGATTTTGTTAGTAATTAGTCATACTGCGTTGTTGTTTGTTGTAATTAAAATTAATAACCTACAAAGAATGGTATGGTAAACCGCACCGCGCACGATAGTAGATATCAACATTTTGTTGTTGCAATCTACTGACGTGCATTTGAATTACGAAAACCACCATTGTTAATGATAAATTCTAGGTGATTTTTACAAACACTTTATTCAATAATATTTAAACTGCCTCTTTGGTCTAGTGGTCGCAAGCAGAACTGCTGAGCATGAGCATGAGGTCCTGGGTTCGATTCTCAGATCGGGCAGTGTTATTGGGTTTTACCATCTGGAATTTCTCAGTAGCAGGCCACTTCCCAGCCTGGATTTGTGCCTGGTTGATAGCAATAGGCTCGCCCTCTATTTACATGGGACTTAAACATAACTGGCGAAGTGTGGTTGTACTAGTTTGTTTTTAATATTACTTATGTTGTGTAATATTTAAAAATAAACTAGATGAGTTCGGCGCTTCCTATCCAACTGTTCTCAGATGAAACAGCAGCAAAAACTCAGAGGTCACAGTCTCTTTTAAAGTTCAGCCATAATACTGGTCAGATTATGTGTGGACCATGTTGATTAGTGTCTGAAACGGTAATTTCGAGGAAAGAACCACACAGAGTGGAGTGGACCTTTTTTTTTTTTTTTTTTTTTTGGGTGGGAAATCATCAAATGACTCCTCCCGCTCTGGGTGGAGCGGGAGGGCGTGTCAGACTCTTACTGACTAAAACCCACCCATGTTCCTTCTCTTGCCTGTGCAATGCCAGGGGGCCACGGTAACCCTTTCGGACTTTCCCGCAACCCCGGCAGGCAATGGTCTCATCGGACCCCTTCACTTGCTGACATCTCTTTGAGGCGCGCGTGGAACACTACGCGCCGACCCGGGCCTGGTCCTTACCGGACGGCGAGCTACCCATTGCTCACCGTCCGCAAGCCCGCGCCTACGGTGGCCGGGAATCGGCAACCGATTCCCGACGCCCAGGGCATCTCCTCCTGCGGCGGCTAGGGGCGTGAGGGCGCGAAATTTGCCTCTCCCTCACGCACTCCGCCTCCTCCTTCGCGAGCATTACTGCTTCGCAGAAGGAGGTGACGGCCTCCCATGCCCTCTCGCTCCGTACCATGGCCTGGACCAGGGCCGGACGCGAGAGATCCCCGCCACCGATCGCCTCCACGAGGACACGGCGGTGCTCTGCCCAAGCCGGGCATACCTCCACCGTATGCTCCACCGTGTCCTCCGGGCGATCCACGCAGTGATGACACCCGGGCGTTTCCTCCCGCCTTATCCGAAACAGGTACCTCCCGAAACAGCCGTGTCCGGTGAGGACCTGCGTCAGGCGGAAGGTGAGGACGCCGTGGCGCCTCTCCAGCCACTCCTCAAAGAGGGGACTTATCGCCGCAATAGTGGCGTGCCCAGCACTGGGTTGCGACAATCGCACTCTCCATGCCGCCATGAGATCCCGTCGGAGCTGTGTCCGCTGTGCCGCGATTTCTCGCGGCATCGGAGTCAAGCCCCGGCGTTTCGCCTCCTCGCGCCACTCCCAAATATGCGCGAGGACTTTTGCCTCCAGATCCCATGGCGGCAATCCGGCAAGGAGGCTCGCCGCCTCACCGGAGACCGTGCGGTATCCCCGGACCAGCCGGGTGGCCATGACCCTCTGGGACGCGTTCAACCTGCGGGCAGGCCGCCGCCTCAACGAACGCGCCCACACCGGTGCCCCGTACAGGGCCATGGACCGCACGATCTCGAATTTCATGTCTGATTTCATCTTTATATTAAAGTTCGGAGGAAAAGTGTGAAAGAAAAAATAAAGAAAGCAAATAAATTTATTTGACTCAGGTCAAGGCACACAATATTAACACAAAAACAAAAAAAAATAACTTAGAATAGTAATGTGTGCCTCACGGCTGCGCCAAATAGGCCCAGTTCAGCAGACAATTAGTGTCTGGCGCTGGTTTTCAACTGGACCTTATGTTACGAGGACGTCTTACGGATGTAAATCAGTTTTATAGTGTGTAAGTGTTTTATATTTAAATTGTGTGGATTTTGTTAGTAATTAGTCATACTGCGTTGTTGTTTGTTGTAATTAAAATTAATAACCTACAAAGAATGGTATGGTAAACCGCACCGCGCACGATAGTAGATATCAACATTTGTTGTTGCAATCTACTGACGTGCATTTGAATTACGAAAACCACCATTGTTAATGATAAATTCTAGGTGATTTTTACAAACACTTATTCAATAATATTTAAACTGCCTCTTTGGTCTAGTGGTCGCAAGCAGAACTGCTGAGCATGAGCATGAGGTCCTGGGTTCGATTCCCAGATCGGGCAGTGTTATTGGGTTTTACCATCTGGAATTTCTCAGTAGCAGGCCACTTCCCAGTCTGGATTTGTGCCTGGTTGATAGCAATAGGCTCGCCCTCTATTTACATGGGACTTAAACATAACTGGCGAAGTGTGGTTGTACTAGTTTGTTTTTAATATTACTAATGTTGTGTAATATTTAAAAATAAACTAGATGAGTTCTTCGCGTCCTATCCAACTGTTCTCAGATGAAACAGCAGCAAAAACTCAGAGGTCACAGTCTCTTTTAAAGTTCAGCCATAATACTGGTCAGATTATGTGTGGACCATGTTGATTAGTGTCTGAAACGGTAATTTGAGGAAAGAACCACACAGATTTGAGTGGACCTGTCGAGTAGTGCATGCATTTGGCAGTAATCGTGTAGCTTAACTCAGAACTTACCAAAAAAGGGCATTTGGGTAGGCCATCAACAATATCCTCTTCTGCACTTCAGAGTACTGTCCTAAATAAAGCAGATCATAATACTTTTGGTACACGAATCTAATAAGTGTACCTAGTTCACTAAACTTATAGATGCCTATTTCACGATAATGTATAGCTTGATTCATTGAGCATACAATAATAAAACAGTAGAATCTGGTGTCTGTCTGCTTGTTTGCTCGAGCACATCTCCGGAATTATTGAACAGATTTTCATGCAGTTTTCCTATGTAGACAGAGATTAATTTGGAGCAGAATGTGGCTTTGTTTCTTCAAAATCGTATGTTTGAAAAAAAAAGAGTTAAAGTCATACAAGACGGAATTCTGTTCACGACACGTTGTGCAAAATTTCTGAGCATGAAATCATTGCATCATGCATTTGTGTAAATTCACGTTTAATTTATTTTGAGTACATAAAAACAAAATGCTATGCTATCTATAAATAAAAACCTATTGCTGCATGTATGAAAGATCATCACTATAGAATGGATAGACCGATTTGGCTGATTTTTTGTTGTATTCGTAAATGTCTTGTTGTCTTGGTTGTACGAAAGAAAATTTTGGAAAATCCATCGGAATTGTCAGAAATACACCCGGGCGACGCCGGGCACGAACAGCTAGAATATAATTATTTTTGTAGCATCTTTCGAACCCTTAAAGCACTTAGATGTGTGGATCATGACAAACGGTTATTAATATTTTATAGAATAGAATATAATGAAGCAATCGTGAAATTCGTTTAATTTAGCAGTCGTGAAAGAGACGAAGTGTCTACTGTTTGCAGATGACTTAAAATTATTCCTAAATGTTGAGAACACTGCAGACTGTAATAGGCTCCAGTCTGACATTGATAATGTACTCCCATGGAGTAAATCCAACAAGCTGCATTTCAATATTAAAAAGTGTTGTGTGATGAGCTATAGCCGCGCACGTGCTCCATTGCAGCATCAGTACGAGATGGACGGCGAAGTTATACCGCGCGTCTCACATGTACGAGATCTCGGTGTAC
Organism: Xanthia togata; assembly: GCA_963853775.1. NCBI lineage: Eukaryota > Metazoa > Arthropoda > Insecta > Lepidoptera > Noctuidae > Xanthia > Xanthia togata. Next base: position 20,121,337 of record OY970800.1, read on the forward strand.
AGATGGTGTCTGAGCTGACGTTTCGCAAACACATAGTTGAGATGTGCGGCAGGGTTTTCAGAAATCTCGGTTTCATCTTGAGACAGTGTAAGGAGTTTTCCGAAATTGCAGCTGTAAAAGTTTTATATAATGCACTTGTGAGGAGTAATCTCGAAACGAGTGCAATCATTTGGAACCCGCATGAAGGGAAATACAGCCTCATGTTGGAAAAAATTCAAAACAAATTTACTGGGTTTCTTTACCATAAACAGGTACGGGGTGTATCCCTTTTATCCTCTGATGTACCCGAGTCTGTTCGTTCAAAAACAAGTGGTGTTTTTCGTAATTTAGCTGAATTTAATGAATGTTATGGAGGTGCTGGCAGCGCTGCGGCTGCTCGCGCCGGACGGGTGCGTAGGTGCGCGCCGCCGCCCTGCTCTGTTAGACGTGCCAGCGGCTAGGACTAACCTACTCAAGTTTACCCCTATGTCACGAGCCGCACGTATTATTAATATTATTACGGTATCGGAGGATATATTTGGGCAAAACCTGCCGAAATTCATGCAAATGGCTCAAATAATACTTGAAAGAAGTATGATATTATAATAATATGTAATTATATGTATAATTCTTTGGCATTTTGCTTACAGGCTATTTTTATTTTATTTTTTGTAAAAAAAAGTGTTACAGACCTTGTAATTTATAACATCGCCTTGGATGAATCTGTAAAGGTGTTATAATTGTGATATAAATAAATAAATAAATAATTTTATTTTGCAAATATGGGTAATACACATTTACCTAGTCTTGCCATAAATATTGTCACGAAGATTTTTTTTATTTTTATTGCAAATAATATTTATTACTTTTACAGTGTGTTAGTTTAATACATAATATAAAACAATTTAAAATATAAAAAGCTTATTAGAAGTGGTCTCCATTGGCTGCAATACAGTCCTTTAAACGTTGAGGCCAGTTATCAATAGAAGCACGCACTCTGTCCATGGGAAAATTCTTCACTGCCAATCGTATGGATTGTTTTAGGGACTCCAAACTATCATGGCGTTTAGACCAAGCCGTACTCTCTAAAACTGACCATAAATCATAATCCAGATTAAGATCGAGACTAGACGGCGGCAAGTCTTCAGCTCTGATGAAGTCCGAAACGTTCACTTCCTTTCCATCAAAGAAAAAGTGCCAGAGATCGAACTCAAGCCCGTCGTCATTGTCCTCATCTTCTGCCTCAAGCACATCCTCCAGTTCAGTTTCAGCTTTCTCTGCACATGAGTGTCCAAATACCTAAAAAATTACTCAAAGTAACAAAGACACACTAATTTTGACCCTATTAATCCAGATGACGAAACAGAGAACGAAAATGGTAACATGAATTACCAAATGACACTTCAAAAATTGATGACATTCCTTCACTCAAATTGTTGAAGTTTCTAATAATCATCAAAGAAGTGATCCTCTTCCTGCTGATTCCAATCTTCAAGTTGCCTCTTCCAGCCGATTACGTCGAAATCATGCATTTTGGTACAAATGACACAGGAGAAATCAGTGATGTTTCTGACACAAGGGATATTGACGGTTTCTGCCCAAACAATACTGCAAGATAAGCTCAACCTCAACCAGTTGATGTCATTACAAAAAAACGAAAGAAGAAAAATAAGAACGTTACTACAAATATTGTGAAGATTTTAAGAAATGCAGGCAAAAAATATGCCACTGGATACTGAAACAGCATTAGTTAAACTGTTATTTTAAGCCGATCACAAAACTTTTTTTTTTTTTTTTTTAGTTCCATGTCACCCATACAATACTTAAAAAAACTTAAAACGGCCATACTGTAAAATGAACATTTTCGTATAGTGCCATTTATGTTCTAAGGGTGCGAAATTATGAATCTGACATTAGAATTGCAAAGTGCTCATTCTGAAATTGAAGTCCTGTCTTTAGAAAACAGTAACTTGAAGAGCGAGAACGAAAGTCTTATGAAAAAAAATGATATTTACAAGAAAGATGCCAGTACTCCAGTTAAACTTAAGTCAACATCAACACCAAGTAAGAACTTAAGCAATAGTAAAAAACATAATAAACAGACTCAAACGGAAAAGCGGGAAACCAAAAATATGATAGAAACAAATGGAAAGCCAACAACTCAAAATAAGACCAAGCTACAAGAAAACTATAATGTGGAAGGCAATAAAATTTTCATTTTAAGTACTGATAATAAGAATAACATTCTATACATTGCAAAAAACGCTTAAGATGAGTCCGATATTTGCCATTATATCACACCACACGGTAACATGCAAGCTCAACTAAACGGAATAAAACAGAAACTCTCAAACTACACATTAAACGATTACTGTATTGTATTGCTGGGAGTAGAGGACTTCACACTTACTAACAGATACTTAGACTGTGTCGTCCAAATTAGAAAAGTGTTACATGACATAACGAACACAAACGTTATTATCTGCACCCCAACGTACAAGTTTTTTTTAATAATATGTGGGAGAAACATTGCATTTTGTTTAATTTAAAAATATTTACGTTATTTTTCGAGTAACTTCTGGTTTAATAAGTTGTTCGGTTGGCTACTCACCCCCACCCACTGACAAGCAGGCCATAGTTTAAAAGAGCGCGCATGTGGCTCGACCGCTCAGACTTTGTTCGACTACGGACTCGGCAAGACACTTCTGAACGGTCAGGTATGTTTTATTGTTCTTAATAAATGTATATTATGTTGCTACGCAAACTGTTGGTGATTATTATTATTAATTTATGTGCTATATTATTTAAAATGTAATAATGTTATTTTGCTACATAATTTCGTTGTGCAAACTGTGTATTTATTCTGTTTTGCTTTAATAATAATTATAAACCTGATCTTATTTATGCACTACTTTTATTCCATCTATACCAATCCCATATCAGAAGCGGGATCGAGTGCCCATATACCAACATGTTTTTTTTTTTGTTTGTTTGAGCGTCAGGTACGATGTCAAATTACGAGCACAACGACTTTGCCAAAGTGCCTGAAACCCTTGATGTCGCTTCTAACGAAGAATTGGCGTCTCCGATCCTCGACGCACGGGCTAGAGGGCAGCGGCTGCAAGTGAACTTGGACAACGAACCTGGCCCTAGCACCAGTTAGTGCAGACCTCCTTCAAGCTCGGCTACCCCAGGGCTAGGAAATCAGGGCGGCAACTTTGTTCCTATTGACTTTATGAAGTCTATGATGATGGAAATGATGAGTACATTTCTTCAGGCTACTAATACTACTCCTACGTCACAAGTTTTACATCCGTTGCCACGTACAAGAAATTTAGATAATATCTATCTACCCTCGTTTGATCCCGATGATCGCACAGATACCATTCAGGTTTGGTGTCATCATGTCGACGATTTGAAGTCGGAATATCAGCTTAACGAGCGTGAAACTCTAAACCTTGCTAGGAAAAACTTAAAAGGACGTGCTGCTGATTGGGCACGTCGTAACTATACCACGCTGACTAGTTGGAAAGATATCAAATCTAATCTCATTCAAACCTTTGCAGATGAAACTCGATACTACGATGATTTAACCGCGTTCATGGAGTATACGAGCGACAAGGCTAACAGCTTGGCTGAGTACGCATCTCGTAAATGGGAGCTGGCAAAAAAGGCTGTTGGTGTTAAGGTGACCGAGCTGCATTTAGTGGACGCCGTGATATCAGGTGTGTTGGACTTTCGTATTAGATCGGATTTGTTACGACTGACGCCTAAAACGTTGCCTCAATTGATACAAAATCTAAATTCTTATAAACGTAAACATCCAGTTCATGATTCCGTTGATCACAATATTCCTGCTAAAAAGACCAAATATAACCCGCAAGAGTTTAGGCGTCGTCAAAAATGCTTTAAGGTGGGCCATTTGCAAAGAGACTGTCGTTACCGTAAGGATTCAGACACCCTTACTACTAATCAATCTCATAAGACACATAGGCAAAATGACCAAACTAAGGATGTGCTTACTGGTGTAGCGCCAAAAACTCGCTTAGTATGTACCTTTTGTCAAAGATCGGGTCATAAGTTTGAAAATTGCTTCAAACGCTTAAATTCCAAACCAAAATCTGAAAAACCAGAAAAATCGGTAAATTCTATAATAGTTGCTAACAACCGTTCCACGATTGGCAAAATCGATGATCGCAACTTTAGCTGTCTCATAGATAGCGGCGCTGAATGCTCATTAATGCGTGAAAGTATTGGGGATTGCACCAGTGGCAAAATATCTTATAGGACTAAAATTTTGCGCGGAGTTGGAGAAAATTCATTTTGTTCTACTCGTATCAAAACAAGTCGGATATGTATTGATGGCCTGAATTTGGAGCTTCAGCTTGTGTTGGTTCCTGATCACTATATTCAATATGACATTCTTTTGGGTCAGAATCTTTTTGACATTCCTGGCATTCAAGTAGTGCTATCTAACCATGAAACAAAAATTTCTAAAACCTCTTACAACATTAATTTAGTTGAAAAAATTGATTTAGAAACCTGTATTGATACTGATATTGATTCGATTTCAAAAGATCACTTACTTAATTTATTAAAATCCTATTTAGGTCTTTTCACATCAGGGAATTCTGTAACACAAATAAATACAGGAGAACTGACTATTAAATTAAAAAACCCAGATAAAACTGTTCAAAGACGCCCATATCGTCTTGCCCCCATCGAGCGAGAGAATGTCAAAAAGATTATAAAGAATTTAAGAGACAATGGAATTATTCGTGATAATAATTCCCCTTTTTCGAGTCCTATTCTATTAGTTCGAAAGAAAGATGGTAGCGACAGGCTTTGTGTCGACTACAGAGAACTTAATAGTAATACTGTAAGGGATCATTATCCTCTCCCACTGATCGATGACCATATTGGAAAACTCGTGAATGCCAAGTTCTTCACAGTTCTCGACATGGCCGCAGGCTTTCACCAAATACCTATAGCTCTTGACTCCATTGAAAAAACTGCATTTGTTACACCTGATGGGCAATACGAGTTTTTACGTATGCCTTTTGGATTGTGTAATGCACCATCGGTTTTTCAGAGGGCCATCAATGCGGCTCTGAAAATTTATGTTGATTTGTTTGTGTTGATCTATATCGACGACGTAATCGTCTTCTCCAACTCTATAAATGAAGGGCTTGATAATTTGAGAAAGGTTCTTGATTCTTTAAAATATGCTGGCTTTTCCTTAAATATAAAAAATGTAAATTTCTCAAAACAGAAATTGAATATTTAGGTCGAATAATTTCCAATGGTACTGTTAGACCTAGTCCTGGAAAAGTAAAAGCACTTATAAAATCTCCTGTCCCTCAGACAGTGAAACAGGTCCGCCAATTTTGCGGCCTTGCGGGATATTTTAGAAAATTTATACCAAACTTTTCTCAAACGATGAGCCCTTTATATGATTTAACAAGGGCCAATACCAAGTGGAACTGGACATCAAACCATGATTCAGTTAGAGAAAAAATTATTCAACATCTAACTTCGGAACCAACTTTGTCCAACTAAATCAATTGAACTTCATACTGATGCTAGTTCCTCTGGTTTCGGTGCTGTGTTGTTTCAAAAACACGATGCTCGGCTTAAAGTCGTAGAGTACTTCAGTATGCGCACCACCGACACTGAAAAACGTTATCATTCGTACGAGCTCGAAACTTTGGCGGTGGTTAAAGCCATAAAACATTTTAGGCACTACCTGTTCGGCAGAGGTTTTAAGCTCGTGAAGGATTGCAATTCGCTAAAAGCATCTAGGAATAAAAAAGAGCTTTTGCCCCGTGTTCATCGATGGTGGGCATACTTACAATCATTCGATTTTGAAATCGAGTATCGTAAAGGAGAGCGCATACCTCATGTAGACTTTCTCAGTAGAAACCCTGCAATTCTCAGCATAAATAACGTTTTAAATTATAATGATTGGTTAGAAACTGAACAGCAGAATGATTTGGAAACCAAGAATTTAATAGATTCCATTCAAAATTCTACTATAGATAAAAAATTATCGTCTAGTTACAAAATCCTTAACAACTTACTATATCGAATTTATAGTACAAAAGATAACAAAACGAAGAAATCTTTATTTGTTCCTAGATCTTATAGATGGCACATAGTTCAGTTGTACCATGACTCTCTTAAGCACTTAGGCTGGGAGAAAACTTTAGAAAAACTACGTGAACAATTTTGGTTTCCAATCATGTCTAAAAATGTTCGTAGATATGTTGAAAATTGTCTCACTTGTAAAATCAACAAGAGTCAATCTGGTTCTCGTCAAGTTACCCTGCATCCCATCGATAAGGTACCTGTACCCTTTCATACTGTGCATATGGATACCACAGGCAAACTAACTGGTAACAAACTCAAGAAACAATATGCAGTAGTTTTTATTGATGCCTTTTCTAAGTATTGTTTTTTAAAACCTGTGACTAACCTTACTGCAAGTGCTACCGTAAACTGTCTTAAAGATCTGGTCTGTACTTTTGGAACCCCCAAAAGAATAATTTGTGATCAAGCGGCATCATACACAGGAAAAGAACTGCGAAATTTTTGCCAAAATTGGTCTATCGAATTACATTTTATCGCAACTGGTGTCAGTCGTGCAAATGGCCAAGTCGAAAGGCTGATGAAAGTCCTAACTGACTGTTTCACGGTCGTCGAGAATACTACCCGGAGAAGCTGGAAGGATGCTGTCGGGGAAGTCCAACTTGCAATCAATTGTACGTTTAATAAAACCACTGGACAAACTCCCATTCAGCTTCTCATGGGTTGCAATCGGTCACCTCCAGCCATTTCTGCTCTTGTAAATGATATTGAACGCTTTGACCTTAATGCTTGTCGAGAAGTAGCAAAAAATCGCATAGACGAACGCGCGGTGATACAAAAAAAACAGTTCGACAAAAACAAAGCCAAAATTGTCCTGTTTAAACTCGGCGATATTGTTTTAATACAGCAAAATCCACGTGCTATTATGAAACTTGACAGTAAGTATAAAGGTCCATGCGTTATAACTAATATTCATGATAATGAACGATATACTGTAAAAGTTCATAGTACTGGAAATGATTTGTATGTTTCTCATGAAAATCTGAGACTTGTTTCTCCTGTTATGGGAACTGAGCTCACAGAATCACTAGATTCTGAAGATTAGTAACTTATTGTCTAGTACAAATCCATTACATACTGGCCAGGTGTTGGATAAGTGTTTGGTAATGAGTATGCTAATTCGGCCGTGTCCTTAAGGGATTTCTTACCGAGGCCATATCATTTAAGCCGCGCCTTAGATAAGGCTTTTTCTTTTTACCGAGGCAATATTGATTGTGTGATATACGCCGCGCCATATATAAGGCTTTCTTACCGAGGCAATAATTTATGAAATGTTTAGGCTGTGCCTTCATGTAAGGCTTTCACCAAGGCCATCAGTATGTATTAAAATTGTAAATGATATTAGAAATTATGTTATTGTGTTCCAATGAACGATAAACCATGATAAGAGCCATGTAATTGAATTGATATTCACGAGCCATAGTGGCTGCTCGTCAGAATGGCCGTGTGGGAGAAACATTGCATTTCAAAATATTTACGTTATTTTTCGAGTAACTTCCGGTTTAATAAGTTGTTCGGTTGGCTACTCACCCCCACCCACTGACAAGCAGGCCATAGTTTAAAAGAGCGCGCATGTGGCTCGACCGCTCAGACTTTGTTCGACTACGGACTCTGCAAGACACTTCTGAACGGTCAGGTATGTTTTATTGTTCTTAATAAATGTATATTATGTTGCTACGCAAACTGTTGGTGATTATTATTATTAATTTATGTGCTATATTATTTAAAATGTAATAATGTTATTTTGCTACATAATTTCGTTGTGCAAACTGTGTATTTATTCTGTTTTGCTTTAATAATAATTATAAACCTGATCTAATTTATGCACTACTTTTATTCCATCTATACCAATCCCATAAATAACTACCTTTACAATTCAAGAGTGGAAACTTTCAACAACTTACTATACTTTGACATACTCACTCACGAACACGCATATTTCTTGGACAGCAATAGAAATTTAAGTTACGACGACACAATGTTTGATAGACGTTCCGGAAGGATAAATAAATTTGGACTTCAATCTATATTTAATGACATACAAAATATGATTAGGTTCATAGCAGCAAATTCTGCAAAATATATTGAAGACTGTAAAGTAAATTCCACTTCTTGCATAAATGAACGCATGGAAAAGGATCAAGCAAGCAAGCTAGCAAACAACTTGGAGCTTTTTCTTTGATAACTACATGTACATCATGCACCAAAACATTGCTGGCCTTCTAAATAAATCTGACCAACTTGTACATATTCAGGAATTATTGCAAAATCAAATCAACATAGAACAACAGAACATTTTGTAATTTTTGGCCAAGAAACACTGATTAAAATATCTAACTTTAAACTGGCGTCATGCTACTTTAGAAGGGAGCAAAGACGAGGAGGTTCATGTATTTTAGTAAAGACTTATCTCGAATGCAAGAAATTAAGCGATTTAATGAGCTTTTCTATCACCGGTGTTTTTGAATGTTGTGCGTTAGAACTGCCAAAACATAAATTAATAGTAGTGTTTATTTATAGGCCTCCCTACATGTCTAACATTAATCGTTTTTTCGAAACTTTAGATGCCTTATTAAAAAAGTTGTGCAATAAAACTAATGTAAAGGTGGTATTATGCGGAGACTTCAACATATACATTTTAAAACGTAACAGATGCACTTTGGACTTTGAATATTTGCTCCTAAATTACAACCTTAAATTGAAAATAAGGCAGGCCACAAGACCAAGCAGTCTTACTTGTCTAGATAATTTTGCTGTTGATGCGAACCTAAAATGCACTAGTGATATTTTTGATTTTGCGATATCGGATCACTCAGCTCAAATCCTCAAAATTCGAGTTAGTAGAATTTGCAAATTAAAGTATTGGCGCACTCAAAAAAGGGATTATTCTAAAGACAATTTGGTTAAGTTATATTTTTTTTTGCAGAGTTTGTCGTTTTCAAATGTATACGGTGAGAGTAACCCTAGTGATGCATATAACAAATTTATAGAAATCTTTCAACTCCTTTATGATCAGTGTTTTCCAATTAAGTGGATTAAAATTCAAGCAGAACACAAAATTAAATGGGTTTCTAAAGGCATAAACTTTGTAGCAGGAAGAAAAGAAGCCTATTATGGAAATGCAGGTTGAATCCATCAAGCGAAAATAAAAATAAATTTAAGTCATACTCACAAAGGTTTAAAAAAGTCATCAGACTCACTCAAAGGGAACAAAATAACAACTTTATAAATAATGCTCATAATAAATCAAAGGCTTCATGGCAAATAATTAACAATAATAACTATATAAAAGAACCTGTTTCAAAGATTACTAACCAAATTAAGACAATTGACGATCCTAAAATTCAAAAGTCATTTATTCAAACTAGGCTGAGAATAAGCACTTTTCGAACGTCAAAATTACATAAGACAGTCCCCCAAAACGCCCACCCTTCACCACTTCCTAGTGCTTTTGCTGGGAAGAAGAAGTGGCGCAACAAACTCCCCAGCAGCACAGCTGTCTGTTCAGTTAGAAAAAAAATAAAAAATGATTCTTTATAACAGTATGCAAGACAATTTACAATATGCAAAAAATAATTTAAATTAAATAGCTATAATTAATAGCCATATGACAGCTAGCCCACGCCAATATACCAACCAAAAGCATCGAGAACTATACTCAAGCAGAAATAAAAATAACTAAAAGTAAACAATATCTAAAAAAAAAAAAAGCCTCCAGGCATAAAGGGCGTGCCCGCTTACATATAGCTGTAACTAGAAGTGACAATTGATAAATTAGGACCATTGTAATGAGTAGATTATGTCAGCACTAAATTAAAATAAAATTAAAATAAATTGACTTATAAAGTAAAATTATAAACAATTATATAAACTCATATAACCTGTCAGTAGGTAAACTAATTCTGGAGAAAGAACATTTAAACATTGTCTTGAGTTAATCACAGCGACCATCTATTCTTATCATTTAAGTAGTCGTTGATAGAATAGTATGCCTTTGAACAAAGGTTGGACTTTAATTTAGTTTTAAACGCATTAAAAGGCAAATCTAGCAAAGACGAGGGTAGCTTGTTATAAAAGGTTATACCAAGCCCAACAAATGAGTTATGAACCTTATGAAGCCGGTGAAAGGGAGCACGTAGTTTATCCTTACTTCTTGTGTTAACATTGTGAATATCACTGTTTTTAGTGTATAAGTGTATATTTTGCCTAATATATAAGATGTTGGCGAAGATGAATTGTGATGCCACTGTGAGAATACCGATATCTTTGAAAAAATCTCTCAGAGAAACTCTGGCACCTAGCTGGTAAATTGCACGAATAGCTCGTTTTTGGAGGACAAATATATTTTGAATATCTGCAGCTTTGCCCCACAGCAGAATACCATAGGACATAACGCTATGAAAATAACTAAAATAGACTAACCGAGCTGTATCAACGTCAGTGTATTGTCTTACTTTTCTGACGGCGTAGGCGGCCGAACTGAGCCTTCCCGCTAGGCTCGATATATGTTGGCCCCACTGAAGTTTGGCATCTACTGTTATGCCCAGAAAAACTGCCGAGTTTACAGTTTCAAGCACCTCTTTATCTAAGACGATGTTGGGTCCTAGATTTCTAACATTTGGAAGGGCAAACTTTACACATTTCGTTTTTTTGGCATTGAGAACTAGGTTATTTGTCGTAAACCAATCCGTAACCATTGATAGTGCACTGTTTACATCGTCAAAATCTTGTCTATTCCTGTCTACTTTAAAAATAAGAGAGGTATCATCTGCAAACAGTACAACTTCACAGATACCCTTTAAATAGAATGGTAAGTCATTGATATATACTAAGAACAAGAATGGACCCAGTATTGAGCCTTGAGGTACACCTAACTGAACTGGTAGCCCGGAAGATTTTACACCATCAACATCTACACATTGCGACCTATTATTTAAATATGAATTTAAAACGTTGAGAGCTTCGTTTAGCACACCATAATGACGCAGTTTACGCAAAAGCGTGTCATGGTGCACGCAATCAAAGGCTTTGGAGAGATCACAGAAAATTCCAATAGCATTTTGAGAGTTCTCCCATGCGTTAAATATGTGTTTCAGGAGAGCAACACCCGCATCTGTAGTCGAACGACCCTTTGTAAAGCCATATTGTTCATTATGAAGGAGGCTATTTAAATTAAAATGTCTTAGCGAGAGTTATGAGATAGCAACATCATTTAACGACTTTTTTATTGACCAAGTACAAAGTGTAAGTAACAAAACAAACGTTAGAACTATTGACCTGAATTACAACTCGAATTCAATGTTTATGCCAACTGTCTCAAACGACTTAGTAAGGGTGATCAAAAGCCTGAAAAATACACAAAGTCATGGTTATGACGGTATAACTACCAAGGTTGTGAAGTTTTTCAGTGATATTTTAGCTGCGCCTTTAAGTCACATAGTGAACACTTGTATCGCTTCTGGTATTTTCCCTAATAGCCTGAAAACAGTTGTAAAGGTTGATGTTGGGATGTTAAATAATAGATAAGAATGTTCACTAAAAACTGTATTGTTAAAATGCTACGAATAATTATGTTTGTTAAGGAAGCGAGGGAGCACGCGTGACGGCACTTGAGGCGATCTAAACACGTACTGATTTGCTTAATTAATCATTTTGATCGTTTGGCGTAAACGCGTAAAATGATGATTTGGCTAAATGCAATAAAATGTTATGATGTGCGGTTCGCCGTACATGCTCCCGGGCGATAATGTTACAAAAACTTAAGATAACAAGATTAATAAAGAATTAAACAATATCATCCCCAATGTAAAAGTTACGTTTTTGTGGTCTAGGGGATGTCGCTTGGTCAAATGCCGTGTTTACATTAGAATTACTAGCTATCACTACACTGGGCTGACGGACAGCCATTCTGCTCTGCTTTCGCGGAAGTTTCACTTGATTCACTTCACTAGAACTTAAATTAATGTTTCGCGAAAATGTCAGTGTTGGTTCCGATTGCACGAGGACCCTGGTAGACGCCTTCCTCCTGCACCACAGGAACACCGCTGCTGCTACAACGGCCATGCACAACAAGCCGTAGGAGATGACATATAGGTGAAGGTCATTTGTTGATAGGGTTTGGTGATTTCGATCGATCTCGTTCGCAGTGTTAGCCGTGGCCGTTTTCAATTGTTTGATCTGTTTGTCAAGATTTTCTAAGGTTTGGTTTAGTGGATCTGCGGATTCCGTGTAGTCCGATAGTGAAATGTTTACTAAGTAATGGAATTCTGTTATCTGTGGAGTTTCTATTTCAGGGCCAGTTTTTATGCTGTTTCCTGAATGGGAACGAGAGTACAGAGCAAAGTCTTTGCCTTTGATTATGCACTTAGGCTCCACACTAATTATACCAGCTCCACTGATTTGCTTGTAGGTAACCTGATCTTGACAGATGATCCTGATCGGATAAGTATTGCAGCAAAAATATAAATACTTTGATGGGTCGTTCAGCTCAATCCACATATCGCTGCAAGGCGATTTGCTTACTGCGCATTGATTACTGTTGTGATTAATCTTGCAGAACCGATGGGAAGATAGTTGACTGGTTTGTCAATTGTGCACAAGTATGAATTTTCGTTATGTTGACAGCTGAAGTTCCGTAAATGATATTGTTACATAAGCATCCTTTTTCAAGTTTATTGCTACGTACTCTGTGATAGGAAGTACGTTGAGCATGTTAGTACCGATTTGATGAGGAACAGAGAGGATCTTATAAATCTTATAACTATCTCTGCTAGACAACGGAAATGTTATTTCGAATATGACATAGTCTGACATTACTCTGGCTTTTACCCTCAGCATGCTATAGACTGATCTAAGGTCTGACTGTATGTTGTCAACTGGTATGGTCACGCACGTCTTTGGTCAGCTGACCAGATATGAACTGTAATTCATTCCTTAATTGATCAGGGGTTAATAAGTGAGTGTTGAATTTGCCATGATATACGTCTGTTATGGTATCTAGTAGAGTGTCCTGGATTGCTTTCAGATTGTGAAGTAAATTGACTGCTGTTAGAGCTGACAAAGTGAAATCCTGACTGTCACTTAACTTGTCCATGTTTTCTTTAATAACGTTAGTTGCTCGATCTAACTCGTTTAAATGTTTGTTTATTGATTTATGTTGCAGGTGCAATTGTTGTTCTGTCCGTTTTAGGACATTGTATTCAGCTTCTACGATAGATGTTTGGTTTTTAAGTAAGTTTGTGAGATGATGTTCATTTTGTTTTATAAGTTGGATGTCCTTCATATATTGTTCTGCGAAGTTCTCATCTAATACTCCGAACAGCGCGTTTGCAATATTACCTATTCCAATGCTGATTCAATAGGAGTCGGTTGTAGTGTTGTAATTCTGAGTACTCGTGATGTAATTGGAGTAGTAGCATGCCGCAGCGCCTTGTTTCGGTTAATGTGTTGCATGTTTTATCTAAATAGTTTAGGAACTTTGTTGCTGACGTCATGCCGTTCCAATAAGGAGACATGTTGTAGTAGACAATGAGGGTCCATTTATCTCGTATAAGTTGCATGTTCTGGATAGAGTCAAAATATAACGAGATGTTGTTGGGTAATGGTGAGATAATTTCTTGATGAGTTGTTTGGGATGTTGTTATCAATGACATAAAAATTATCAAAGGGATCGCCATTGATGTAAACAATGATTTTGTTTTAGTAATTTTGGGCTTAGCTTCTCCTACCGCATTGTTATTAATGTTCTGCTTGTTTTTCGTCTCTTCCTGTTTACTAGATGAGATCGGTAGAGTCGACAGTTTGACAATGGGTCGTTTAATGACACCATTTTTTGTTTTGAGAGATACTACTCGAACGAGACCGTCCTGTCCAGGGTGGAGTTCTATCACTCTGCCCATCATCCATTTCCCTGGTGGGAGATTATCGTCTTGTATAGTTACTAATTGTCCTATTTCGATATTTTCTTGAGTTTTTCTCCATTTAAGACGCGTTGACTGTTGGGTCAAATATTCTGTTTTCCACCTTTTCCAGATGTCATGTGCAATTTTTGCAGATAGAGTCCACCTGGTGCGTGCATCATGTTCTGTTTCAATAATTGATGTTCCTGGTCTCCCAGTTAGGAAATGAGCTGAAGTTAGTACTTCCAAGTCATCTATGTTTTCGGATAACGCGCACAAAGGTCTAGAGTTCAAACATGACTCTAGTTTTGCTAAAATTGTTGTATATTCCTCAAAAGTTAGTTTCTGCTCATCAACTACTCTTTTAAGGTGATGTTTTAGACTTCTAACGGCTCTTTCCCATAATCCACCGGCACTTGGCCACGATGGCGCATTGAAATGCCATTGTATTTGTAAGTCTATTAATTCTGCTAATAAGTTGTTGTTGAACATGCTTTGTAGATCATGGAATTGTTCTTGTAGAGTTCTGTTCGCCCCGACAAAGTTGGTTCCATTGTCACTGTATATGTGACGAGGAGTCCCTCTTCTGGCCGCCATTCGATGTAGTGCAGCTAAAAATGCAGAGCTAGTTAAATCGGACACTAGTTCCAGATGAACAGCCCTGGTCGCCATACACACGAATAATGCTATGTAGCCCTTTGTTGTCTTTATTCCCCGTCCTTTGTTGCTTTTTACCTCGACATAACCAGTATAATCTACACCAGTGTGATAGAAAGGGGGAGCGGGGTTGCTTCGGGATTCTGGTAGATCTCCCATTAATTGATACTGCATTCTTGGTGAATGTTTTCTGCAAATGACGCAGTTCCTGATTTCTTTCTTGACCGCTCTGTTACCTCCGATTATCCAGTACTTCTGTCGGATATTTGTTAGTGTTAAGCGTGGCCCACCATGGTAAGTTAATAGATGAGCTTGATTGATAATAAGTGTTGTTAAGTGGCAATGTGTTGGTAGTATTGCTGGATGTTTCATCTCCATCCCAATGTCTGCTTTTCTAAGACGGCCGCCTACCCGAAGAATACCCTCTCGGTCGATAAACGGATCTAATTTTAGTAGGTTACTCTTGTTACCTAATTTACCGTGTTTTTTCAAGTGTTCTATATCTTCTAAAAATACTGTTCTTTGTATATGTTTAACAATCAATAACTTGGCGTTTCGCATTTCAAGTAACGTGAGATACGATGGTAATGAACTCTGTTTAATTGACGTAGCGTTTTTATGTAATTGCATTGTTTTCGTAGCGCGTAATAACCATGCAAGTACTTTGATAGTTTTGGTAAAAGTGCTGTATTTATCCAATAGTTTCATAATGATGCTCTCTGTATCTGTATGTTGATGCTGAGTTATCAATGCATTTGTTTTTTTACTTTGAATATATTTTGTTTTAAGTTCTTGGTCTGTTGTAAAGACAGGAGGTTTTAATGATTCTGCTTCGAATGTTTTCAAGGTACCAGGTCCTTCCCACCACAGACTATGTTGTTTTAGCTGAGATGGCAAGAGCCCCCTGCTTGCTGCGTCCGCTGGATTCTCTTCTGACTTAATATGTCGCCAACAATCTGGTTTTATTACTTCAGTAATACTTCTTGTTCTGTTTGCTACAAACGGTTTCCATCGTCCAGGATCGCCTTGCAACCAGCCCAAGACGACCATCAAGTCTGTCCATCCATATATCTGCACCTTTTGGTCTTCTAAACAGCTGACTACTTTGTTCATCAATCTTCCTAGTAAAGGTGCTCCTGACAACTCCAACTTCGGTACAGATATACTTTTCGAAACCGGAACTAGTCGAGATTTCGCCACGACTAGTATTACGGACGATTTGTTATGTTTTCTGATACGCGCATAAATGACTGCCGCATACGCTTTTGTAGACGCATCGCAGTAGCCGTGCAATTCGATGAGGTCATCAGGTTGATACCCGATCCATCGAGGTATTTTATATTCATTGATGTTTAATATGTCTATTTGTAACATATTCCATTCGTTTCTAATGTTTTCCGGGACTTCTTCATCCCAGTCCAGGTTGTTTATCCATAGTTTCTGGAATAGAATTTTAAATTTTGTTGTCCACCGGTGATATCCACCCTAAGGGGTCGAATAGCTTAGATATTTCACCCAAAAGCATTCGCTTTGTTAATGTTGTGCTATTTTTTGCTAAATTGTGTTTAAAAGTAAACTGATCATCTGTAGCGTTCCATCGTAATCCTAATGTTTTTGATGTGTTTTCTGTTTTAAAATTAAATATAATTTCTCCATCGCTCTGATTGTTATCAATGTTTGCCAAGAGTTCCTAACTATTTGCTGACCATTTTCGTAATTGAAAACCTCCTGACTTCAGTAATTTGTTGAGATCTGGTATAAGTTGTGTACCATCCTGTATTGAATGACACTCATGGATCAAGTCATCAACGTAAAATGATTCTGTTAAGACCTCGGAAGCTTCCGGATATTTCTGCTCTTCATCCTTTGCTAATTGTCGCAAGGTCATCATTGCTAAGAACGGTGCTGATTTTGTCCCATATGTTACAGTTGCTAGTTGATATGTTTGAATGGTTTTGTATGGCGAATCTCTCCACACTATCTGCTGATATCGACGATCTGCTTCATTCACCATTATTTGTCTATACATTTTTTCGATATCGGCGGTAAAGGCGTACCGGTATTGACGCCATTTGATGATAAGTTTTTGAAGGTCCTGTTGCAGTTTAGGACCCTTCAACATTAGGTCGTTGACACTGTATCCGCTAGACGTCCTGGCGGACGCGTTGAATACGACACGCAGTTTGGTTGTCGATGACTCAGCTCGTAGTACTGCGTGGTGTGGTAGGTAACACGATACAGTTTGATTGTTATTGTTACTAGGCAGCATGTGACCTAAAGTTTGGTATTCTCGTATGAACGATTTGTATTGCTCTGCTATGTTTGGTTGTTTTTGAAATTTCCGCTCCAGATTTTGAAACTGAGCTATGGCCATTTCTTTTGAAGACCCTAACTTTCCCTCGGTGTCAGGTTTCAAAGGTAGTCTGACTTCGTAACGCCCATCTGCAAGTCGTTTTGTTGTTTTCAAATAGTAGTCAATACATTCTTGATCCTCTGACGACACTTGCGATTCCTCATTGATATCTTCAATCTCCCAAAATCTTTGAATGTCTTGAGTATTGCTTAGTACGACATTGCAACGGTATGACGTCGTTTCTTCACCACCTCCGTATATAATCCATCCCAGTTGAGTTTGTTGTATTACCGGTTGGGAAGGGTTTTCTCCTCTGATTAATCCCGATAGTGAGATAATGCCATGGACGTTGGCATTAAGTAATAAGTCTACTGGCCTACTTGAGTTGATTTCGGGATCTGCTAGCTTTATGTTTTCTATGTGACACCAACTTGGGAACTTACCTATTAAAACATTTGATCAACCTAGATCAAATGTTTTAATAGGTAAGTTCCCAAGTAAGTTATCCATGATTAGCACGTCGGTGCTAAATGAACAGTTGTTATGGGTTGATGAGCAGTGAATAGTTAGTTTACCTTTACATTTATTATGCTGTTCTCCTATGCCCATTACGATTCCTTTGCATCGCGATTTTTGTAAGCCTAACCTTTTCACTGCCTCCTCTTTGATAAGAGACACTTGTGAACCCGGATCTATCAAGGCCCTTAAGACTTGATGAGACCCATCAATGGCTTCAACCTTGATTAATGTGGTGGCTAACATTACCTCATTAATCTGGTAACTCCCAATGGCATGTGATGAAATAGACACTATTGGGTTTTCGTTATTTTGCTGACAGTTGGCAACAGCTGCACTGATCGTAGATTGCGATCTAGATTTTGTGCAGGCATCATGCATAATTGAATTGTGCATTTCATTGCAATTGCGTTTAGTAGAAATGCATTGTTGACCATTATGATCGAATAAGCAATTAATGCATATTTTCAATTTCGAAACTGTTTTTAGCTTGTTTTCATTGCTCAATTCTAGAAAGTTTTTACATTTATATAGGCCGTGTTGATTACCGCATAGTGGACACTTCTACAGAGTCGACACGTGTAATGCTTTGGAAAATGATTTATTGTTGTTGCTATGCTGATTGTTATGGACACCATGATGATTTTTTCCACCGGAAGTTCTTGTATCTGAATTTGCCTTTTGTGGAAAACTTTCATGTTTTCTACGTGAAGATTCCATACTTGTAAACTTGCTCTCTAAGAAGTCGAAAAACTCTTGTAGTACTGGCAGCTCTAGTGCTTTTTTCAAGGAATCAACGTAGTCCCCATATGTTTCTTGATCCAATTTTTGTGACAATAAGTTCACAAGGAGTGGATCCCATTTGTTAGTATCGACACCTAGATTTTTGATGCCGTGTATGCTTTCTAGGGTTGCTTGCTGGATTGCTGTTGCATGTTAGGTAAACCGAGTAATGTGTTGACAATAGAGTTAAAAATAAGCTTTTTGTTGTTGTAGCGGTGATTTAACAGCTCCCAGCATGTGTTGTAGTTTTCACTGCTTATTGAGAGATGCTGTATAATTTTTTCTGCTTCACCTCGCAACTTTCCTTTCAAAAATTGCATCTTTTGTGCGCTTGATAATGATCGATTGTTGTGTATAGCCTCATTAAATAGATCTTTAAATGAGTACCATTGGTGATATTTTCCTGTGAAAACCGGAATATCCATTTGTGGAGTGCTATGTTCTCGGTGAGACACGGACCAGAGTTTCTTATTGAGTGACCGTTTGAGATTAATGAATGTTTTTTCGTTGTCATTGTAGACTATGTCATACTCTTCATCTGCTCCGCACATTTGACCGTCAATTTCCCAGTACAGGTCATCCACCTGTTTCCATTTTGATTGCAATGTTTTTAGGGCGTCTTCTAACTCCCATTTTTCATTGAGGTCTCCCAGGTCAATGTTGCTCACGACTCTCTTGAAGGTTTTGATATTTGCCGACAGTCTGCGAACCGTGTCATCGAGTTTGCTAGTCAAACCCCTTGACATTACCTGGCTGGTACTCGGACCTCCTTCCGCTTGTTGTTGTTGTTGACGATCTTCTCGTTCAGGTTGAGATCGTTTGTTTGGTGTTGGAATACTCTTAGCTGCTAATCCTAAACTCTGTTCGGCGATTAACGCTTTGATGCTAGTGTATAACTGACTTGTTTGCTCGTGCTCTGAATTTAGGATATATTGATGGTCTTTGACCCCACTTGCACAGATACGCATATGATTGTTCTGGTAATCTAACCAGTAACTCTCAAGTAAATCCGAACGACGTCTGAAATAGTCATCAGTCTTTCTTTCGGTTCCATCCTTTTTAATGTTAATTTTCATTTTCTTCATTGCTTCCCTAATCTCCAGTTGTGAGTCGTAAGGACCTTCCATATTGCTAGTGAAGAGTAAGTTATGCTGTGTTAGTTATAAAAGGAAAGATCTTACTTGAGTTCTCCGTTGCTTACGGCTGTTTGTTAGATGTTTCTGTTGGCGGAAACAGTTCTGCTGTTGAACCTGTTCCTTTGCTGCTGGCGACGTCCTGTTGCTGACGTCTTGCTAATGTTTGTTGTTTCGATGCGAACTGATGTTCCACAATGTTGCTAGTTCACCGACCGAGTGTCCTCACAATTTTTTGGTCTGATTTAACACTAGTCACTCCTACCGCACGGAGGACTAACAAAAACTCGCGAGGTCCCACCCGATGGCTCGAAGGACCATGTAAAGGTTGATGTTGGGATGTTAAATAATAGATAAGAATGTTCACTAAAAACTGTATTGTTAAAATGCTACAAAGAATTATGTTTGTTAAGGAAGCGAGGGAGCACGCGTGATGGCACTTGAGGCGATCTAAACACGTACTGATTTGCTTAATTAATAATTTTGATCGTTTGGCGTAAACGCGTAAAATGATGATTTGGCTAAATGCAATAAAATGTTATGATGTGCGGTTCGCCGTACAACAGTTGTAATTTAACCAATACATAAAAAAATAGCAA
Organism: Xanthia togata; assembly: GCA_963853775.1. Taxonomy (NCBI): domain Eukaryota; kingdom Metazoa; phylum Arthropoda; class Insecta; order Lepidoptera; family Noctuidae; genus Xanthia; species Xanthia togata. Next base: position 20,141,402 of record OY970800.1, read on the forward strand.
AGAAGATATGTCCAACTATAGACCAGTAGCATTGATCCCTATATTCTCCAAGATACTTGAAAAGATTATTTATGAAGCACTTGACAATTATTTGACTAAATATAATATATTGTGCAAACAACAAATGGGATTTAAAAAAAACAAAAATATTAATATGGCAATCTTTAATCTTCTATTTCCCGTTATGAATAATGTTGACAAGAAAGTACCGGTTTGTGCCATATTAACTGATGTGACTAAGGCGTTCGATTACGTTAGCCATGACGTCCTTTTATATAAACTACACCTCTATGGCATTAGGGGTAATGTCCTGGACCTTATAACCTCTTACCTCAGTGGTTGAAATCAGGTAACAGAAATATCTAGAACATCTCTTGAAACGAAACGCGAGCTTAAATATGCATCAGACGGTAGAGTAGTCAAATATGGTGTTCCACAGGGTAGCGTTCTTGGGCCACCTCTGTTTCTGCTCTATATCAATGATTTGCCACGTCAAATCCAACATCCTATGGTGCTATTTGCGGATGATAGTACTGTGATAGTAAAATGTAAAGATTATGAAGATGACTCTAAGACATCTGTTTTACAAGCCTTCTTAAAATTATGCGCAAAATTATCTATGCATGTCATACTAGCCATTATTAAAATATCTATATTAAAATGTTATCTACAACTCAACTTTCTCGACTCGACTCACAGGTTAATCGAATCTGTTCGATGTATGGGCAAGTACAATTTTCGGGGCTAGAACAGGAGTGCAGCTGTATACAATATCCTCCCCTGCGCCAGGACCAACGTGTCGTCAGCGTAACAAACGACGCTGACGCCATTGGGGAGGTCTGCGCGCAGCACCCAGTCGTATCCGATGTCCCACAGATGCGGCCCCAGGACCGATCCCTGTGGGACACCGCACGACATCTCTCGCCTGTTCCACTCTCCCTGGTGACCGGGGTAGATGATGGCCCTGTCCGTCAAATAGGCCTCGACCACACGACAGAGGTAGGTCGGCATCCGGTGATACCGGAGTGCCTCCCTGATGTAACTCCAGGGCAGGGTTTTGAAGGCGTTGGCGATGTCTAGAGACACCGCCAAGACGACCCCACCCCGAGCCACCGCATCCCCCATCGTGAGGGCTCGCACGCGCATGATGGCACCCACCGTGGAGCGCCCTCTGCGGAAACCAAACTGGATCTCCGCCAAATCCGGCCCCACCCGCACCAGCCGCCCGACAAGGCGGTCTGCAATTACTCTTTCAAAGAGCTTGCCCACCTCGTCGAGCAGCACGATGGGCCGGTAAGCGGACGGAGAGTCCACAGGGCGCCCCGGCTTCTTGATTAGGACCAGTTTCCCCGTCTTCCAACGAAGTGGAAACTGGCCCCTCTCCATACATGCGCTTAAGAGCCCCCTTAGTCGAGGCCCGAGAGCCTCTGAGGCCAGGACCCAGGCTTTCCCAGGTAAGCCGTCGGGTCCTGGGGCGGTATTTCTGGCATTCAGCCTACGTACCGCCACCCTCATCTCTACCTCGGTCACCTCCGGAGCATCGTCGTCGTCGTCGGCGGTGTGGTCCGCATCAGGCACCGCAGTAGGCGGAGCCATGGGCGGGGAGGCGTGTTCCCCTCTCGAAGGGAACAGAGCGCTCACCACGTCCCCCACAAGCTGTGGCCGGAGACTCTGCGTCAGCGGGGGAGCCCATGGGCGGAGTTTCTCCCGCACCATCTTGTATGGGCGTCCCCACGGGTCTCTGTTCAGAGTCTCCAGCGACTCCTCGCGGGCCATTGCCCTGGCCCGCAGGATCTCCGCTTGGAGGGCGGTCTTCGCCGCTCTGTACCCCTCGTATAGCTCCGCCTGAATGGCTTCCGTATCCGGAGGTCGAATACGGAGCCTGAAATTCAGCTAATCTCAGTTTCTATCTGGTTAGCTTGCTATTGAGTTCTTTAAGAGAATTTAGCCATGCCAAAGGTCGATGACCTGTGTTTATTGTAAACTTACGTCCATACAAATAAGGGCGAAAATGTTTTGCGGCCGTGCCCACACGGCCGCAAAACATTTTCGCCCTTATTTGTATATAGCCAGCAATTCCTTTTCTATGGTACTATAACGCGTTTCTGCGTCATTTAGAGTGCGGTTCGCGTTTCCAATAGGTCCTTGAGATAAGACGGCACCTAAAGCATAATTTGATGCGTCTGTAGTTAAGACAAAAGGCTTTGAAAAGTCGGGGAACTGTAGTATTGGGGCATTTACAAGTAATTCTTTGCATTTTTGAAATGCATCAATTTCAAAAATGTCTAGTCATTTCTATCTTATTTCTCTTTTTCAGGCAAGAAGTGAGTGGTAGTGCAAGTTTAGAGAAATCTTTTATAAACTTTCAGTAATAACCGACCAACCCAAGGAAACTTTTGATATCGGTTTTTGTGCAAGCGGGAAGGCTAGTACAGCTTTAATTTTGTCATCATTGGGTTCTAAGCCTTGCTTAGTGATTTTATGTCCTAAGTACCTCTTTTCTGAGAAACTCACATTTTTCAAGTGTTACTTTGAGGTTATTTTGTCTGAGCCGGTCAAATACTGACCTTAATTTTTCTACGTGTTCTTGTAAGCTATTTGAATATAATATAATGTCATCTAAATATACTAGGCAGTGGGTGCCTTGTAACCCTCTCAGCACGTTATGCATTGCGCGCTGGAAAGTTGCAGGCGCTGTTTTAAGCCCAAACGGCTCGTGGAAAAACTCAAAGTGTCCTGATGGGGTCGTAAACGCGGTTTTAAGTCTGTCTTGTTCATCTATTTCTATTTGATGATAGCCGCTAGGGAGGTCTAGGGTGCTAAAATAAGTTGACTTTCCTAGCTTATCAAATAAGTCATTGATGTTTGGTAAGGGGTACTTGTCGTCGGTCGTTATTTCATTTAAACGTCGATAGTCTATAACCATTCTGAATTTATTCTCGCCAGAAGCGTCTATTTTCTTTGGGACTAGATGTACAGGGGCACTCCATGGTGAAAAGGACTCTTGAATTACATTATCGTGCAATAATTTCTCAACTTGTTTTTGTATTTCAGTTTTGTAATGGCGGTTGTCGGTAAGGTCGATTAAAAATAGGCTTTTCGTTTGTAGTCCGAATTCGGTGTTTAACTTGGTTTGTGAATGTAAGAGGAAGCTGTTCACAGTAAAATATATATCTATATTCTAAGCACAGCTTTTCTATAACTTCACGTTCTTCTGAGTTAGTGTGATCTAATCGTAATTTTAATAAGTTTTGTTTGAGTAATTCGTCAATTTCATACTTATTTAATAATTCGACGGATCTTTCGTTTATTTCACAGACATTAATGTCATTAAGTTTAGTTGTTTTTAATAGGCTTACTAAATTTAAGGGTCACGCTATTCTGTAAAGCATTCTGAATAACAGTTTTCGCGAAGGAATCTATGCATGTGACTATAGCGCTAGGCATACGTACGTTATTACCGAAATCTTTGGAGGAAATAATTGCATCGCCATTATTAAGATCAGTCGGCACTTTTACTAGCGTTTCTGTTCGGGGGTCTAAAGTGGTTTTACGTGTGGAGCTGTATACTATAGGTATTTCTGTATCTCGAGTTTTTAAAATTTGCATTTTCATGTCTATTGTTGCGTCCAACAATTTTAACAAATGTGAACCTATTAATCCATCGTATCGCCTATCGACATCGTATACGTAAAATTTATGTTTTAGTGAACTTTTAAAAGTTTGTAGTAAGGGTATATTTATAACTTGATCGTGTGAACTACGCGCGTGGGTACTAATGACTTCAAAAAGTTCACTATATTTATAAGCGGAAAAGAATCTGTCAGTTTTAGCTGGGCTAATGAAGCTCCGAGTAGTTCCGGTGTCAATCATTAGCCGTGCGTTAATTTCAGGTATAAATATATGAGGTAATCGATTAATACTGTTACAATTTACATGTATTACCTCGGAATGTCGTTCATCGAAGCCGTTGACGTTATCAGACTGGAAAGCTCGGCCTTTTATGAATACTTCAGGATAATTATTATAATTAAAGTAAAATATGTTATTATTATCTAAATTACGTGTCATGCTATGTCTAATGGGACGGGCAGTACGCATAGAAACATCATTGTCTTGTGAGTGGGGTTGTGATTGGTGTTGTGGCGGTACACCGAACTTAAATTGCTGGTTTGGTGCGTTAAAATAGGGTCTATTTTGTGCATTATTAAATCACGGTTTAAATCCTTGTTGAGGTATAAGACCAAACTTAAAATTGTTCTGGTTTTGAGGATAACTCAAATTTGGTCTATAACCTTGCTGATTTACTTCTCTTTTAAAGTGAGTTTGGTTTGGTACACTAAACCTATCATGATTGGTATTAAAACCCGACCTAAAATTATTTTGGAACGATTGTGGCACTCCATATTAGACATTTTCAGTCAGTTTTTCATTTTCATTCAGTTGTAACACACTTTAAAATTTGGCAGCAATTTAATACGTGCTTCGTTACTTAGTGAGAAACACTGTGAACAATCACTTAAGTTATGGTCACCTTTGCATTTGGGACAGACCTTTGTACCCGACTCTGAACCAGAATTACCACGACTTTGGACGGTAACCATAGACTTCATCTTAGCCCCTTCTTCTTCTTTTTCGTGTGGTTAGTAAACTAACCTAGTGTCAGAGTTTTAAAGCCGCCCAAGGGCCTCTGACTTGGCTTCACATGCCGTCGAAAAATATATCTCAGGCATGCCGGTTTCCTCACGATCTTAGCCCCTGATTTATTAACAGATTGAGGCTGGTTATTACGCGACAATTCGAAAGTTTCAATTAACTCAGCGCGCTCACGTATGAATGTAAGGAATGCATTGAAGGTAATCTTGCTATCCTTGTCAATACGACACTTGTACTACCACGTCACGCTTGTCCCACTCACGGAACGTTCTGCTATCTAACTTGTATATGAGTAAAAATGTAAATTAAAAGGGTATGGCAATACTTAACAGGCTCAACTAAGGTGTCTAATGCTCGTAAGTTATTTGGTCAATTAAATTCTTTAAAGTGAAAGAGGATTCTTTTGTAATTATCCCCATGTTAAAAATAGCCGAAACATGATTGTGAATTAATAATATCTTATTGTCATATCACTCGCATAATACTTTCCATGCCACACAGTCAAAAACTCAATCGACTGGATCACTACGGCAGCGGATCCTTCCAGAGACGTTCGATGGTAGTGGAATTTGTTGATTTCGTCTATTGCATCATTGGAATGAATGAGACTCGTAAAGTTGTCATGAAACTCCAACCAGTTATTGTAAGATCCACTAAAACTCAAAAACTCAAACCATTTATTTCAATTAAACCATTTACAGGCACTTTTGAACTGTCAAGGGGTCGGTCAGTCAAAAATATGAAACTAGTTGCCCATTCCAAAGCGTAGTAGGTACCTATGGAGAAGAACGGGCAAGAAACTCCACGGACACTCTTTTAAATAAAAAAAAATTGATACAAAATATTGGTTACATTCATTTTGAAATTATGCATGTGAGAACAATGTAGAAAGACGTGCACGTTCGTAAAAGCGTCCGTAATAAAAAGAAAATAATAAAGAATCATTCTAAAACTTAAAATAAAATTAAAATAAGCCATGGCAGCTAAGAGATGACCAGTCCCAACTGACGGCGCCCGTTCACGAAAATGACGCATGGATCAGCACCATTCAGCTCAACCATTTTGAAGGGAGCTAAATGATCCAACACACGCGCCACCATCAGCGAGACATTTGAGTGAGCATGACATACTCACAGCCGCCAGGGCACATTCAAGTCAATGAAATACTACATATTACCCGGTAAATGGTAGCTCTTTAGTACATAGTACTCACACCTGTGCTATGCAATTATTAATACAAAAGAAATTGAGTTTATACAATACAAAGATGGTCTTACAATCTTCAGCAGCTCCAACAGTATTTTCAAAATGTTAATCAGTGTGTATGTCAATTAGTTGTGGAGCAGGACCAGCAATGAGCCAAGCATTTTTATCAGTAATGTAATCCCCCAACTTATAATATGCCTGCCTACATAGTGTGCGTTTTATACAAGATTTGAATTTCGTCTCCTTAAGTTGAAGTATGTGGGGAGGAATTTTATTGTAATATTTTAAACAGTACCCCACGAAAGATGAGTCTACCTTAGCCAGTCTGAAACCTGGTTGTACTAATAAGTCCCTATTTCTTGTACTATAATTACAAGAAACTTTGGTAATTGGATTGTGGGCAACTTAACTGTCTTATAATTACTTTTATTGCTACAGAAAGATTCATTATCTTTATTAAAGTTTTTTACAAATTCCTGAGCCTTAGACAGTGATTTATAATACAGGGACTCAAAATCCGAACGCTCAGAAAACTGTGCCTTGATATCATCAGCAATACACTCCATACGTAACTGTACCTCATCATATTGTTGGTATAACAACTCCATATTGCCTATACGCAGCTGTAGTTCCGTCATATAACTAGATAACGTTTTATCACCCAGCGCGTCCAGGTAATTGACAAAGGCAGTTAATCGGCCTTTGAAGCTACCTAATATGCTATTTAATAAATCTAGCTCGTAATGGACCAATATGTGCGGAAATAAGCGTGGTTTAAATAAAAAAAGGCAGCAGGCACATGTAACGTGTATGAGTTTTAATTTTGGTGAAAAGAATGACACATGACTGTGCGTACAAGCACATAACGAAAGTATAATAGTTTACATAGGACAGAACACTTAAAGCTAAGACTAATTGCATAGGCGCTCCAACAGAGCATCTCCCATATATTCCAACTACAAATTAATGTAATTTTGTACGCTCAATATTGATTCACCATGTTATTTTAAGACCATAGACTTCTTATAGGTTTTCCTGTAATCTATAAGTATAGAACCAAAATAAATAAATTATTATAAATAAGTTATATCTTCAAGGTTTGATGACTTACAAAGTCAAATTTAAATTTTTCATTCTGGTGGGTTGGTTGGGTGGATGAACTTGAAGAACGAGAAAATATTGAGAAGAAATTTATCAGCAATATTGTAATGGCTCTTGAGTTATTACAAATGCACGGTAGGGATGAGAGCGTCCAAGACTCAAGCAGTCCTCACAATTGTGCTGTCGATCATAATGAAATGATTTCAAGCAACATTTGTTACAGGTATCTTAATTCGATGGATCATACTTTCGGTGGATGGAATTTCGTGACTCGTTCCGATCTTTAATAGATGAAAATAGTAGAATTAGGTTAGTAAACAAGTTTCATTATTTAATTTATTATTTAGAAGCACAAACTGTTTCTAATTTAGAAATATCTGCGGATAAATCAGGAAGCTTGGAACCTATTGCTTGAACGTTACGACGATAAACATTTGTTGATAATAAGTCATCATCTCAGTGCATTATTTAACATCAAATTCTATAAATAAGGAGTCAATCTAAGTAAAAAAATCGTTGCGTTTCTTGGTTGACCACGTTACAAAAATATACGTGCCCTCTCCAACTTAGGACAAGCCACTGAGTATTGGGATGTCCTTATTGGGACGTACTTAGTCACCTCCAAGTTGGACAATAACACCTTCGTGAAATGGTAGGGATACTGTAACGCGTTGTCAACAGACATACCCACACTTAAGGAACTTTATAAATTTTTAAATGATCGTGCAACCGTGCTTGAGTCCTTACACTGCAGTAAGTCAGACAACACATTTAAACTTAATCATGATAAACAGCATTCAGAAGATCATTCAAAAATAATGGACCACAAACGTCATACTAAAGCATGTGCATACATTAGCAGTAGTAGTAACCAACCACAAACACAATCATCCTTGTCGTACCTCTGCCCATGCTGTAATGCTGATCATAAAATATTCGACTGTCCATCGTTCAAGGCAATAGCCGAGGTGACAAAATTGAAATTGTGTCTTAATTGTTTAAGACCGGGTCACCCTACGTTTAAATGTCGTTTCGGCCGTTATCGTGAATGCAACAAAAGACACAATTCTATGTTGCACCTTCCTACAGGTGCAACTGACAGCACCGACAGTTCTTCTGAGACGTTAGTTAACTGTAACAATCAAGGTAACAAATTTGCTCTTCTTTGTACTGCCTTGATTGAAATAGTCAATCCCAAGACTAATAAAATGTGAAACAGTGCGCGCCTTACTTGATTGTGGCAGCTCTTTCATAAATCTACGCCTGTAACAAAGGTTATCATTAGAGGACTGCCCTATTAATGCTGCAAAGGTAATCGCATTTGGCAACAATGAGGCAGGTACGATAACTGAATATTGCATTGTCCAATCAAAATCGATAAATAAACCATTCAACGTTATCTCTAACTTTTATGTTATGAAGGAACTAACAGGCTTACTTCCCAATGCGGTTATTGATATTAGATCGTTTAATATTTCCAAGGATATTATCTTGGCAGACCCTAAATTCTATCAGCCTTCTTTCAATACAATAACAATAATACAATACAAAACATTTATTCGACACAGACACAACACAACAGCAACAAACACATTAAAAAAAAAGAAAGAACAAAAAACATAACAATAAAATTGCAGTAAAATTTTGCTGAGCGTGCCCGTACCGAAAGGGTTACCATCTCAGCATTTGCTGGGCGTCAGACACCCAGCGCTGGTTTTCAGTTGGCACCCCGCAGTGACACACGGACGTAGGTAAATAAATTAGATATATACTTGAATATTAATAATAAAAAATGTTTAAGAATACGTAAATAAATAATGCAGGTAAAATATTTTTTTGTGTGCTACTTAGTTCAGTTTCATAGATATTCTCATAGGCTTTGATTTATTTTGGGACATTATAGGTTGTGAGCAGCGGGCATTAGGCCCCAATTATCCTAAGTTACAAAGCTCAAAGTTCGGCTGGTTGATTGGAGGCAAACTGCAACATAAACGACACAATGATATTAAATGCAATCACGTACTTACCCATTTTTCTCATGATGAAAACATAGAATTAACATTAAATATAATTAATTGTTGCACTTGAATAATTATGTTACTCTAGTTATTAATTCAGAAATGTATTATAGTGTAAACAGTTGTTGGTTAACCTAAAAAAAAAAAAAAAAATAGATTTTGGGAGCTTGAAGAAATCCCATCTAAATCATAAATAAGTGAAATAATGTGTCAACGTCTGGAGGTGTTCAAATTGAAACTGGCGCGAATAGTCAGCATAACTTTTACACAAAACGAGAAGGCATAGATACAAGCAAGATACACACTCCGACACAAAACACGATTAGACCAACCGATATCCCGTTTAAAAATGCACTATCTAGTCCACTAGTTATGTCGATAAAAATATTAGGTCTTTTCCTATGAAATTGGAGATTTGTGTGATACTTTTAAAATATATTTTTTTATTTCAACTAATCAAAGTACTGGCCCAAATTATCTATACAATTTTGCCATTATGATGGCAGTTTGTTTATCCCTTTACTGTAGAAGTCTGCCGGACGGAAGGCGATTAAGTCAGCGAAAGCGTTTTGTACAACCTCTTGGGTGCTGAATTTTTTTCCACTTAAAAAAATGTCTAAATTTTGAAAAAAGTAGAAATCTGTTGAGGCAAGGTCCGGTGAGTACGGTGGGTGACGGAGAGCTTCCAGCTGTAACTGTTGTAGCTTTGCGATGGCCTGTCGTGAAGTGTGAGCTCGCACGTTGTCGTGTAGAAGCAATGGGGAAGAGCGATTGACTAGTCTTGGTTATTGAATTACGAGCTTCTCCATCATTGTTTGCAATTCTTGGCAATAGACATCTGCCATCACTGTTGTGCCATTCGGTAAGAAGCTGTGATGTACAAGTCCGGCACTGATCCACCGAACAGTCACCATCATCTGTTTTCAGTAAAAAAAAAAAAAAAATGTACCTTAATTTTAATTTTTATGGATAAAATTGTGATCGGAACGAAGGAGCCTGGATCTCACAACACAGGGAATCCTAGTGTGAGGTCTAGGAATTCAACACTTGAATGTAAACTTTGAGAAATAAATTTATTCTTATTCTTATTCATCATCTTGCTATGAGTAATCTTTTTTTTAGCGCACTGTTTAGGTGCTGTACCCGGGTCCACCCACTGAGACGAACGCTTACAGTTGTCGTACAGGATCCACTTTTCATCGCAGGTAACAATTCGATTAAGAATTCCCTCGTTTCTATGCCGATTCAGTAGTGCTATGCATGCTTCGACGCGTAAATCTAGCTGTTGGTCGCTTAGTTCGTGTGGCACCCACATAACTAGCTTTTTTATCTTTCCGATTTGACGTAAGTGCTTTAATGTTGTTTTGACACTAATTCCAAGGCCCGCTTTTTTGAGTTGGATCCGCTTCCACTATCGCCTTCAATTCGTCGTTGCCAACAATGATTACCGGCCGACCGCGAGACTCGATCTACAACTCAAAATTTCCATATTTAAAACGATTGAACCAATAATGGACCGTGTTTATGCAAGCAGTGTTAGGCCCGTACACGTCGTTAATGTTTCGTGTTGTTTGCGCAGCGGTATTTCCACGTAGGAACTTATATTCGAAAATTGTACGAATTTTCAGTTTATCCATGGCGCCAAAAACTACTACAATGTCACAAAAACAAAAAACTATCTTAAAATAAATTACCGAATTTGAAATAAAATTAACACGTCTTTCGAATAAAATTCATTTAAATTTCGAATTGCACGCCAATCCACAGATAATTAAATCTGAAAATGATGGTTATAGAAAGTCGAGTCGAGTGGAGTAGTCTCCAATTACATAGACCTATTATATAACAAACTACCCGAGGTACTCAGAAATGAGAAAAAGATTGCTGTTTTTACAAATAGGTTAAAAAGGATATTACTAAATAAATGTTGGTATATCATAAATTAATATTTAATTGACAAAATTATAGAACTGACATGATAATATAAATTGATAATTCTTAAAAAAAAAAAACTTTTAACTAAAGAGCTATAACATGACCAAAGAAGTGCTACTTAAAAAAAAAAACTTAGCGCTACCAATCGCGTCACGGGACAAGATACAATGAACGCCCTTGCCTTTACATAACTTTGATTTAAATGTAATGATATTCTATTAAAACTAGCGCCAACGAACTGTACAATAAATGTTGATGGTGGATTATAAAGATCCAACTGACGGTTAAATGATACCGACCTATATAATAATATAATTATTTGATTGCAGAACTTGAAGTCCATAGTGCAAACATTACAGTACAAACATTATAGTACATACTTATTTAACTATTAATAGTAATACACACAAAAAACAAACAATAAAATAAGCCGTATAGCTACTTAGAGCCGACCTGTGTGTGCAGTCTCACCCATCGGCCAAGCATCGGGCAGTCCCACTGGTCACTAAATGCCCATACCCTATACCTAGGAATAATATATTCTGCAGCAACCACATAGTGATACTATGTAGTACGTTTATGTACGTTTTTATAATTTCTAACGTGACGATATTAGGGCCGCAACGTGACTTTGGTGGAGTAATTTATTTGAAAACTTTACGGAAATTGTTCTACCGGTGTCGTGTCGTGTCGCTCCGTCTCGTCGCGCCTGTCAGCGAGATCCTTTATCGTGGACGTCCACGACCTCGCGCTAACATAGGGAACTAAAAGTATCGAAGTATGAAGATGCTTTTTCGTCCTCAATAACGTTACAACGTGCACGTATTTCCATATATTTTATGGACGTGGCCATACACAATTAAACTATAGTACTTTCTTCATTAGGGCAATTTTTCAAAAGTTCCAGTTCTGGGTTTTGATCCTTGGACCTGTTCTTAACGATGGAGCTGGAGACCTCCGTAGTTCTGGTAATTCCACTTCTGGTATGCTGGGATAATTCCGACTCCAATCTTTTGATGTAATCATTCTGTATGTTAAACCTATAAAAATAACACACAGCTTTGTTATTAAACATAAAAGTGGACTTTCAGTGTTACAATCTTCTATCACTCATCACAATGTAGGTAAAGAGCAGTGAGTTACTTTTACGACGCAATTATCGCCCGCGGCGGGTGCGCTTATTTGTTCTTCCCGATGGGATTGAATTACCGCTGCCACCAGCGGACGCGGGTGAAAAGTGCTCCGTGAAATCTTAGCCTATCTCGTAAACTAATATTATAAAGAGGAACGATTTGATTTTTGTATGTTTGTTTAATTATTTGTAATGGATAAACTCAAGAAATCCTTAACTGATTTAAAAAATACTTTCACCTATAGAAAGCTACATTATCAGCGAGTAACATTAAATACTTTATTTTTCAAAAAAATTGAGATCCATGTGGAAATTGCAATAATGTACCCAAGGTATCAAAAGTTCTTGACGAGGTTCACGATTACTGACAAATGCGTGCACTGACAGTACAGGTCCACTTAAATCTATGTGGTTCTTTTCTCAAATTAAGACCATCTCAGACTAATAACACTACTAATTAGACTAATCTACATGGTCCTCATATGGCCTGACCAAGATTATTGTCTGGACTTTAAAAGAGACTGTGGCCTCTGAGTTTGTTTCGGCCTTTCTTCTCAGAGTATTCAGGTAATGCCGAACTCATCTATGTAGCTATTTTCTTTTTTTTAAGATTACGTGTAAAAGTGATTCCAATATCCTATTTACAGATTAAACAATTTAATTTAATTTCAGGAGGGCAAGCTCTTTGAAAGAGTCATTGCAGACCAGCTCGTCGGGTGGCTGGTGCGGGTGTGGCCGGATTTGGTGGAGAGCCATTTAGGTTTCCGCAGGGGGCGCTCCACGGTGGACGCCATCATGCGTGTGCGAGCCCTCATGACGGGGGATGTGGTGGCTCGGGGTGGGATCGTCTTGGTAGTATCTCTAGACATCGCCAACGCCTTCAATACCCTGCCCTGGAGTTGCATCAGGAAGGCACTCCAGTATCACCAGATGCCGACCTACCTCTGTCGTGTGGTCGAGGCCTATTTGACGGGCAGGGCCGTCATCTACCCCAGTCACCAGGGAGAATGGAGCTGGCGAGAGATGTCGTGCGGTGTCCCACAGGGATCGGTCCTGGGGCCGCATCTGTGGGAGGGTCATGGCCACCCGGCTGGTCCGGGGATACCGCACGGTCTCCGGTGAGGCGGCGAGCCTTCTTGCCAGATTGCCGCCATGGGATCTGGAGGCAAAAGTCTTCGCGCATATTTGGGAGTGGCGCGAGGAGGTGAAACGCCGGGGCTTGACTCCGATGCCGCGAGAAATCGCGGCACAGCGGACAGAGCTCCGGCGGAATCTCAAGGCGTCATGGAGAGTGCGATTGTCGCAACCCAGTGCTGAGCACGTCACTACTGCGGCGATAAGTCCCCTCTTTGAGGAGTGGCTGGAGAGGCGCCACGGCGTCCTCACCTTCCGCCTGACGCAGGTCCTCACCGGACACGGCTGTTTCAGGAGATTCCTGTTCAGTATCAGGCGTGAGGAAACGCCCGGGTGTCATCACTGCGTGGATCACCTGGAGGACACGGTGGAGCATATGGTGGAGGTCTTCCCGGCTTGGGCAGAGCACCACCGTGTCCTCGTGGAGGCGATCGGTGGCGGGGATCTCTCGCGTCCGGCCCTGGTCCAGGCTATGGTACGGAGCGAGAGGGCATGGGAGGCCGTCACCTCCTGCGAAGCAGTAATGCTCGCGAAGGAGAAGATGAAAGGCGTGAGGGAGAGGCAAATTTCGCGCACACGCCCCTAGCCGCCGCAGGAAGAGACGCCCTGGGCGTCGGGAAGTCATTTGATGGTTTCCCAACCAAAAAAAAAAAAGAAGCAAAAGGTATTATTAAAAGTTTACTTATAAAAGTCATTATTTTACGTGCGCAACATCAAGTATTATACTGAACATAAAACGCCCGTTTTTGCCGCTTTTTGGACCTCTCAAAGGCATTTGATCTGGTCAATTACGACAATCTGTGGGCCAAACTGAGAGAAAATAGTTTTCCGGAACAGGTATTTTTGAGTACTGGTAAAAGCACCAGACTAATTTTGTAAGATGGAGAGGTTGCCTGTCTGATTCTTATCAATTAGAGTGTGGTGTTAGGCAGAAGGGAGACAAGAGAGATAGCAAACTTCACTTTGCAGATCATATAATAACTATAAATTACCAATTTTCGAATTTTTCTCTTTATTTCACCTTGCTTCTCGTCAAACTTCATGTTGCTGGGCCGACGGGAAGTACCAAATAGGCTTTGGTTTATTTGCGAGTGTCAAAATATGCGGCATTAGTGGCGTATTTTTTATTGCGTTGACTTGGAAATTTGATTTTCGTTACAAGATCCAATGGACTTGATGCATCTACGCGTTCCTGAGAAAAAGGGTCTTGACGGACAACGAATCAACGAAGTCATCCTTGAAGGATTTAAATTTTTCATTTTGAGGTACGCAACCCTAAAATCTGAACGTAACGACTGAACAGATTTAGTTGAAAGGCGGATAGGCCATGACCTGGGTTAGGATATAGAATACTCTGAATCCTGGTAGTACGACCCTGTGGGATATTTTCCGACCTTTACGCGGGCGAAACCGCGGGAAAAAGAAAGTATTTCATATAAAGTATATGTAAGAGAGCTGGTTCGTGAGCTCAATAACACCTGTGTAGGTTGCTCCATTGATAGATGATCATATAGTCAACAACATTAGTTACGCCGATGATGTTGTTGAGCCCATCGATAAATGCCCTGCGTAGGCTCTTAGGTGTATGTGAGGCATATGTTGAAGCACATGGATTGACGTATAACGTCAAAAATAGCAAGTTGCTGATGTTTTGGGCAGGGCAAATGAATCCTTCATATGTACCGCCCGTGACACTAGGTGGGGTTGCGCTAAAACGAGTCTCTCAGTTTGTGTAGGTACTCAGGACATGTTGGCTCGCAGGTGTTCAAAGGCAGTTAAACAACATTGTTAAGGGTCTTCTAAAATTTGTATACCTGCATCCAGTGGGCCAGCTGCACGCAGCGAGTAGTAAGTGCTCTGAGAGTTCAGTATAACAATGCCTTTAGGGCATTGATGGTGCTGCCTCGCTATTGTAGTGCATCGGCGATGTTTGCAGAATCATAACATTGTCTTAGATAAAGAGGTGCTTGAAACTGTAAACTAGGCAGTTTTTCTGGGAATAACAGTAGATGCCAAACTTCAGTGAGGCCAACATATATCAAGCCTAGTGGGAAGGCTCAGTTCGGCCGCCTACGGCGTCAGGAAAGTAGACAATACACTGACGTTGATACAGCTCGGTTAGTCTATTCTAGTTATTTTCATAGCGTTATGTCCTACGGTATTCTGCTGTGGGGCAAAGCTGCTGATATTCAAAATATATTTGTCCTCCAAAAAACGAGCTGTTCGAGCAATTTACCAGCTAGGTGCAAGAGTTTATCTGAGAGATTTTTTCAAAGATATCGGTATTCTCACAGTGGCATCACAATTCATCTTCGCCAGCATCTTATACTTTCTATTCATCTTATCTTATACGTGAGCCGAGCGAGCGTAGCGAGCGGTGCCGCGGCAGCGGCATGGATATGGCCAATGTTAGCTGGCCATTTCATGAATTGGTATTCTAAGATCTGGCCACGACATATACATCTAATTAGCTATGAGTTACTTGCGTTGACCAGTTACAGCGCTTTGAGTAAGTAAACAGATTACAATGTAGACATATTGTTACATAAATGTCGAGATTGGATAATAATTGAGATTTTTTAAGTCTGGCCGCTAATTTTATAGGTACCTAAAATAAATATATGTAGGTATACGACAAAGTGCACAAAGATGCAAACATAAGGCTTGCGCAAGTGCGCATACAATAATCTAGTTAATACCAAATGAAGATTCAGCATGCCGTGTCGTCATCGAAAACTATGAAATTCATGTTGCCAGACATGTCCGGCGACAAAAAATCAACTCACCTTTTGCACAACTGTACCAATATTTTTTTCTTGCACACAAACCAATAGAATATGGCGACCCCGGTGAGTAGGTTATACAAATTGGTCAAGATGTAGAACCATAAGATCTCTATAGCAGGAAGTAGTTCTAAGCACCAACTCAGTCCCATCATCACAGATAACTTTGCGTATGTGGAGAATCTAAAATAAAATGAAATTTACTTGCGTGAGTTATTTAATCTAACCATTATACCAGATCAAAATAAATTGTACCTAGGTAAGAAATAATAGAGTAATCTTTGAGTGAATAGTCTGTAGTTTCACTGAAAGATTACTGTATTATTCCTTACCTACGTACCATTTGAGAACTTCATATGTATACATCGTAAGGACTAAGGACTGCTTGAAGTGCTAAGCGGCTAAAGAACCGGGGCGGTAACAGATAATTTAGGTCATCGTGTTCATGGGATTTTGTTTTCAAACTGCTTAGATTGAAGTTCTTCGATAGTACAGTTTAATTTTTAACATAGGAACACAAATTCAAACTCAAAGAATTTATTTCAATTAAACCATTTACAGACACTTTTGAATTGTCTAGAAGTCGGTCAGTCAGAAATATGAAGCTAGTTGGTCATTCCAAAGCGTAGTAGGTCCTGTACTTATTTAGAAGAACGGGTAAGATACTCCACTGACACTCTTTTAGATCAAACAAATTTGGTATACAAAATATTGGATACATCATTCATGTTGAAATTATACATGTGAGAACAATGTAGAAAGACGTGCACTCAAACTCAAACTCAAATCATTTATTCCAAATAAACCAATTACAGGTACTTTTGAATTGTCAAGGGGTCGGTCAGTCAGAAAGATGAAGCTAGTTGCCCATTCCAAAGCGTAGTAGGTTCCTATGGAGAAGAACGGGCAAGAAACTCCATGGAAACTCTTTTAAATCAGAATATTGTTACAAAACATTGGTTACATCATTCATGTTGAAATTATACATCTGAGAACAATGTAGTAAAACGTGCACGTTAAAAGCGACCTTAATAAAAATATAAAAACAAAAATAATTAAATAATTAAAATAAGCCATGGCAGCTAAGAGATGTCCCCACTGTCGGCGCCCGAATTTGAATCCCGAGTAAGCGAAGGATTCTATAATTGAATCACGAGCGTAGTAGCGAGTGATTCTAGGTTAGAATCCTGAGCGCGGCTCAGGATTCAAAGACACGAGATGCAAATGAATTTGCTCTCGTGTAACACATACAACTTTTCACCTCAGCAGCGAGAACATACAATATGTAAAAACAATCCTGTCCGATCCTTGAGGGTGCTGTTAGGTATCGTACTGTGAGCATATTTATGTGGAAATTATTATGAAAAAAGAAAAAAGAATCCCCACATAATGTGGGGATTCTTTTTTTGGATCTGGACTAATCAAATCAAGCGACTGGCTATGATGGCGGCCATTAGTGTTTTGGTTACAGATCGTTTTTGATACGGTTCCGCAATTAATATTCATTTTAAATAGATAAATAGTGTTAGAATGGACTCGATTTTTTTCAATGGTGAATTTTTACCGGGGTTTTACGTTGGGTGCGGGCCGTCGATTAGTGGGTGGCTAAGAATCATAACTTATGAGTTAAGTTTCTTGAAAATTTGTGATTTTTTTATGGATTTGGGGTAATTTTGGAACAAAATATGTGAATTTGAAATACCAATAAGGTGCAGCGGGGCAATCTCGACTGGTAAAACCTAAACCACAACTTTGAAGGTACAAAAATATACTCAATACTCAAACTTTATTTGCATTCCACAATGTGTACTTAGGTGGTAAATTAAAAATGAGATCATTATGGACCCTGTCGGGCACAGCAAAAGACAAAGATATAGTAGGAGAGAGGAAGATTTAAAAATACAAAAAAAAATATGAAAAGTAATAATATATCTAAAATAAATCCAATAATACCATAATAAGAATTCTTTATAAATACACATAGAAATTTTATACATTATTAAATTATATTTTATAGTTTAAATATTCATTAATGTTATAATAGCATTTTTCTGTTAAAAATTGTTTTAGTTTTTTTATAAACATGTTTAATTTTTCTTCTTTTTTTATTATTTCAGGTAGTTTATTATATATTTTTATAGACATTACATAGGGGCTTGTTGAGTGTATTTTTAGTCGAGATTGCGGTATGTTTAATCTTGATTTGTGTCGGTGTGAAACGTGATTGTATATCCCCGGTTTACGGCCGGGTGACGTTCAAGGACGTCACTTCGCCCCGGCCGTCAAGCCCGGCTGTCCAACATGTTGGACAGTGACTTTATGCGGCTTCCATCTCTATTTGTACTCATAATTAAAGTCTAATATCCTCTGTGGCATTTTTAGTCAATGGTCTGATAAATATTCATGTCAAATAAATCAACTAAAAGCAAAAATATACACTATGAGAAATAAAAAAAAAAAAGTAAAAACTGACGTTTGACACAGAACGGAGTGCGCGTGTGATTCACTATAAAATAATTGGTTTTTATTGTTTTTGTGGAATAATCGAAGGTAAGTTGTTAAATTATCATTAATAAGGAGTTATTATATTTAATCATACAATTTTGTGTACATTGATTTAGTAGTTTTATCAAAAATAGACGAAACAGGAACAAAACACATTTCAGCCAGTTATCTGTTTTTATTATTTTGTTATAAATACAATTCTCAGAACACGAGCTCGGCTTACACATAATAATATGGTCTGTTTATTCACGAAATCAAAACAGTTTACATTATGAGCCTCAAGTGCATAGAAACAACAGGAGAACGTTTTATGTAAACAAGGTCAGAATGACGTCACGCTGTCGGAATGCGAGCCGGGCTTAAGCCAAATTGCGTATTCGGTGCGCAGGGTCATAAAGGTTAAGATATTATAATTTTGGAAGTGAGAAGGATATTAGATGATGAAGGTACAAAATTTTTGCAGCCATTTTATATTTTGACTTCATTATCGGCTTAAGCACCCTCGAAAACTATGAAAACGACACCCATTACGAAAAACTTGAATATTTTCGCACCCACCATTTTGGATTTATATTTTGACCTCACTATGGGCTTAAGCACCCTCGAAAACTATGAAAACGACACCCATGATGAAATATGTGAAAATTTTCGCAGCCACCTTGGATTTTTATTCAGACTTCACTATCGGCTTTACCAACCTTGACAACCATAGAAACGATACCCATGAAGAAAATTTTTAAAATTTTCGCATGCGCCATATTGGATTTACATTTTGACTTCACTATCAGCTTTAGCAACCTTGAAAACCATAGAAACGATACCCATGAAGAAAAAAATGAAAATTTTCGCAGCCGCCGTCTTGGATTTACATTTTGACTTCACTATCGGCTTTAGCAACCTTGAAAACTATAGAAACGATACCCATGACGAAAAATGTAAAAAATCCATCTTGGATTTTCGTTTTGACCAATTTCACACTTTCTATCTCTCTCCAGCTTTCTTACAATTCAAAATTCAAAAGTCATTTATTCAAACTAGGCTGAGAATAAGCACTTTTCGAACATCAAAATTACATAAGACAGTCCCCCAAAACGCCCACCCTTCACCACTTCCTAGTGCTTTTGCTGGGAAGAAGAAGTGGCGCAACAAACTCCTAGCAGCACAGCTGTCTGTTCAGTTAGAAAAAAAAAAGATTCTATTATAATAGCTTTATTTTCTAACTTTCTCTTTGAATTAGAAAAAGACAGCCGCAAGCGCCTTTTCGCGTGACGATTTCTGCCAATGCACTCTTACCGCAAGCCGCTTACAACTACTTCGTTCCAAAAAAAAACAGAATTTAAATAAACCCTTATCAGATGATTTGAAATTTTAAGGTTTTATGTGTATCCGAACGTGTCCTAGTAGGTATGGAATTATGAAATCGAACTTCGAATCGACTTGTTTCTATCTCTGGCTTTTTCGTATTGAAGTGAAAGTGACAAAACTAAGTTAAAATCATTAGAATTTTGACTATACTCGGAATTTTAATTCGATTCCAGATTTGACATTAGCTACTGTGATTTTGTGAAATAATGATACCACATATAATAGTGTAGTGATGAACACAAAAATCGATAAACAATCAGTGTGTGTGCCATCAGTGTGCCAATTAAAGACTAAATTATTGATTTTTATTTAAATAAATACATAATTATTCATAATAATTATTTATTAATTAGTAATCGCTGCTCTATTTTATAAAAAGTTAATATTTTTGTTTTTATATTAAAAACAAAACTTATAATAGCCCAGAGATTAATAATAAATAAATAATAATTAATAATAGCCAATAGAGCCCAGATAGTTTTCAGTATTGGCAACCCGTGCGCGCTCGTGCAGCTATCGCCATTTTGTTTATCGTGTCATTCGGCGTCATTCTCCCAGTCTGACTGCACGAATATCTTATTTCATTGCGAATCGATATTTTGTTATTTTGTTGGGTTTTTGTTAAAGTGATGTTACGTTGTGTTTGTTGTTACGTTTATAGTTTTTTGTGAACTTTGAGTGAATCTATTTGTTTTGGTTTTCCATCAAAATGGATCCTCAGCCAAGTACATCACAAAAAGACGTGGATGTTTTCTTGTCCCCAAGAAAAAAACGTCCACGAAAAGCTTTCACTGTTATTGAAAAAGTAATGATCCGCAACGCCTACAAATACGTGAAAAATGAAATTTCTGCGCAATTGGAGGCCTTTGAAGTTGTGGAAGAAAATGAATGTATGAGCAAAGTTGCTGACATATTGGGAATAACCTCACGCTCTGTTTGTTACGTGGCTTTTAAATAAAAATATTCATTACGAACCAGATATGGTTAAAGCTACGCTTTTAGAACTGATTCCACATAACGAGTCTTTTAATAAGTACGCTGTAGACGAAATGGCAGCACAACAAATTTCTGTGCAATTGGAGGCCTTTGAAGTTGTGGAAGAAAATGAATGTATGAGCAAAGTTGCTGACATATTGGGAATAACCTCACGCTCTGTTTGTAACGTTTTGAAGGAAGTGAATAAAGGTGCGCCGCCAACTCCTCCTAAAAAAACTGGACCAAAGCGAAGTTTCAAAGATAAAATTGATGAATTTACATTATCTGCAATACGAAGGATTGTTCATCAGTTCTTTTACCGAAATGAACCTCCAACCATTGCAAAGGTTTGTAGCGGTTACACCGCCACATACTAACTACGCATCAAAAACATGACGTCACACAAATCCTGCATCGCGCAATTAGAGTTTACCACGCGAACGACATAGATAAGACTATCCGAAATCAACAGTCGGGCAGTCGGCCCGCCAGACACAACACCCGTCTGGTTGGAGGATCCTCCCTTTTCTATGGTGGATGAGTGAACTTTACACCCTGTTCCTCATGCTCCTAAAGGTTAGTCAATCAGTCAGACAGTATTATTTTATACCTACATCTTTTATATATAAGTAATGATTCCAAGCTATTATAAAATTTACTACTTTAGATTTTACAAGTGATGAACGATGATTCAGAAATGCCCAAGATTTCCAAAGAGACCCTCAGAAAAATTTTGAAGCATCTTAATTTTAAATTTGTTGCACGGTCACGCAAGAGCACACTTATTGATCGAAATGATATAATAACATGGCGCCAGCGTTACTTGCGATCTATATGTCAGTTTCGACGAGAAGGGAGACATATATATTATCAAGATGAAACTTGGGTTAACGCAGGTAAGGCTAACATTTATACACAAAATGAATTTATATAAATTTTACATAAAATTTAATAGTAATATTGAATGTTCATGTACTATATTTATTTTAAGGTCATACTGTAAAAAAAACTTGGGTGGACAAGAAAGTCACATCATCTCGACAAGCGTTTTTGGAGGGACTGACCATTGGATTAAAAAATCCATCTGGAAAAGGCAAACGTCTCATAATTAGCCATATAGGTAGTGAAGAAGGCTTCCTGGAAGAGGGGCTCATGATTTTTGAAGCAAAGAAAAATTGTGAAGATTACCATGATGAGATGAATGCAGTTTGTTTTGAGGAGTGGTTCGCTGGAGTCTTACCAAAATTAAGACCAAACTCAATTGTGGTGATGGATAATGCACCTTACCACTCCCGAAAATTGGAAACGGCACCAAAAATGAGCTGGAAAAAAGCTGCCATTCAAGATTGGCTTTTAAATAAAAATATTCATTACGAACCAGATATGGTTAAAGCTACGCTTTTAGAACTGATTCCACATAACGAGTCTTTTAATAAGTAAGCTGTAGACGAAATGGCAGCACAACATGGGATCACGGTTTTAAGACTGCCCCCTTACCGTTGCGAGCTAAACCCTATCGAATTGATATGGGCGCAGGTAAAGGGGCATGTAGCTCAAAATAATAAAACCTTCAAATTGACAGACGTGAGAAATTTATTTCAGGAAGGCATTAAAAAAATTACGGCTACCGAATGGTCTAAATGCGTATCCCATGTTGTCAAAGAAGAGGAAAAAATGAGTAGGCTAGATATGTTAATTGACAATATCACAGACACATTTATAATAAATGTTACAGAAAGTGACAGCGATAGCGATAGCGATGACGGCGACAATTTATAAAATAAATTATTACCATAATACATATATCTGTTTTATTTGTCATGTTCCTTCATGATCACATTTTTTTATTTATTTCACACACAATTATAAAAGAAAAGTCTCAGATCGTTAATTAATCGTCAAAACTAAATTATCGGTTCAGAAATATTTAATTTCCTGATATACTTAGTTTACGAGAGTAAAATTATAAACGAGAAGAATCGATCTGGAAATATTCCATTTCCATATCGAATAATTCGCAACGTCACTATTTAGTACTTGTCATAACGTTACAACACTGAAATTGTCAAATCTGGAATCGAATTAAAATTCCGAGTTAAGACCCAGCACTGTTCTCGGCATTTAAAAAAAATAATTATAAAGTTACTTTGTCTCACGCTCGCAGCAAAATCGAATTTTGCTCACTGTCTTTATACAGCAAACCCGGCTTGTTTGAGGTGCTGAGATAAAAAATAAATTTCCAATAATAGGCCCTTCAATTTCATATTTCAAAGAATTCATATTTTATGACGCATTCTAGCATATTTTCTGAAACTTAGGCCAATGTCATAATAAAATAAGTGTTTTTTTAAAAGGCGGTTATGTCAAACTATTAGAGCATGTGCGTGAGCTGTATGTTGAAATACACGCAAACTACGCGACGACTGAACAGTGACCAGAGAGTAGACCGTGATTCATGTTAAAAACTCAAACGCCGCTCCACGGCTTGCGACCTGGTTATAACGACTTAGGTGCCTAACGTGTGATGGTTTGCTGGGAGGTTGGAAAGTAGTGGGATGACACAAAACAAGTTAGTTAATACGATTATCACAAACATTTTCAATATATCAACAATTCCAAATTCTACCTCTGCCAGTATTATCGACATTTTCATAGGCATCTCTAAATATTGTTAAACTGTTGTACCTGATTAGATAGCTGAAGATGATTTCCCCGTAATATGCTATAACAAAATTTTGAGATCTGCTGTCAAAGTTTAAATACGTAGATGATTTTTGAAAATGGTTACTAAACTTCTTCTTCCTTTTGTTTTTAACTGTTTGATGTTTTAGAAAATTTGGTGACATCAAAGGTTTATTAAAGTATTAGGTACCCAATGGAATCGCAATGAAGGCCATTCAATTTGAGAGTTTAGAGAAAAGTGATAGTTAGTGTCGAATATTGGGAAATTTCCAAAAATACTCAAAAATTGGGTTTTCTCGAATCCCATCCATTTTGCCTAGTATTTATGGGGTCTTTAACTGTTGAAAATAGGTCACACTATCACGTTCTAGAAGTAATACATCAAATGACAAGTCTTACTTTTTATCACCCTCTTTATGAGAAAAAAAAAACGTGTGCGCTCCGACGCCCATCTCTCACGAATGATTTAAAACTAAAAAAAAAAAAATCGCAGCCACCATCTTGGATTTACGTTTTGACCTCTTTATCGACTTTAACACATTTCAAAACTATGAAAACGATACCCATGATAACAATTTGAAAAATTTGTCAGCCGCCATCTTCGATTTACATTTTGACCACACTAGTGGTTTTAGCACCCACGAAAACTATGGAATCAACATCCACGATGAAAAATTTGAATAATTTCGCAGTCTAGTTGTTCGACGACATCTTTTTGCAACAGATTTTCTTACGGCTTCTGATACTGCCGTTGCTGTTGTATTTGCTTGGCAGTAGACTATTTAGGCTCATTGCAATTATTATAATGCAAGCTTTCTCGATTGGGATTTTTTAATTTTCTTGACAGATTTACGACCGTTATGAGTCTATATATTCAATTATTTTGCTATTGTCAACTTCATATTCAATTCTACCCCTATTTTAAAAAATATTTTTACTATATCTCATTAGGTCCTGGCACTCCTTTGTCAACTCTCTTGGGAACGGATACCAGAATTACCGATTAAGCTGAACACGTTTTTACACTATATTAAATTGGAATTTCGACATATTATAGTGAAAAATAGTAGGTCGCGCCTGTCCTCACGATGCATGATGTGACGTAATTGGCAAATTATATCCTGCTTAAAGATTGTTTTATATATTACCTATCTTTTGCGTGCTCAACCATGATTACTCTAGCATTAAAAGTCTTGTAGTTTTATGCGATTGAAATCTTACATGTTTTTGACGGTCTTAAATATTGAACTTACTACCAGTAGGTACTCCGAGCGAAAAGACATATCACGTCAAAAGAGGATTTGACGGGAAAAAAACTATGACGACACTCGAGCCGCCATGACAGTATCTATTGGGTAATAAAAATTAACAATTTGTTCTGATAATGTTAATATTTTGAGTTAAAAAGGAACATTACAAAATTGGTTACTCAAAAAATGTAAGTAATAATAATGTCTGCTCTGAGGTACCTGGTAGTACCTAATAAATTTATACATATAGGTACATACCAACTCTGGATAAGAAACACTTTTTTTCCTACTTGAGTGGAACTGGATACTAAATTACAAAATCTATAGCCTCTATAGTTCGTAAAAAAAGTAGGTAGGTACAGGTACTTACTTGTAGTTTTGCTTCTTGGTGCTTTTGGAATTTTGACATTTGTTAACAGCATGTTTGACCATCCATATGTTGTAGACAGTCATGACAAACAGTACGATATTAATGAAAATTAATATACCTATTGGTATTTTAAAGTAAACATTAACTTGTTTTTCTGAAATTAAAAATAAAACTTTTGTTATCGCCATCTATGTTAGGTACCTACTTAGAAATTATTAGAGCTGACGTACACTAGCGGAATGATATGACGATAAGAAATTGATCCTTCAACATGATTGCGTGTGATTATAATAATGATCATTAAGCTCTGATAGATACGCGCGGGATGCAGGATGGGACTGCGCGTTTTCATTGTTTTAACTATACAGAAGTCACGCGACTACCCGCGCCAATTTTTACACCGCCATGCGCCATGCAGGGTAGTTGACACAATTCGCGCTCGAACTTCATCTCTTATCCTATGCGGGATATGCCGCAGTTTGCCCAGAAACTATTAGTCTTAGAGACATAAGTGCAGTGTCATTATTTTTTATTTTTCCGGTAGCCTATAGAATCCGCTGATTCCAAATGCGTTCTACTGGAAGCTCCCGAATTCCTCTTTAACGGTGAGGACAGAACCTATAATGTTCGGAGTTGAAGCGCCAGGAAGGAGCCCGCGGATTGGTGGAGAACAGACGCTAAATCTCTTGTAGCCACATCAGAGGTAAGGGACTGTTATGGTTGCTAAGAGTCTCCTGGTTCTCCACCCTCAGAAAGGCTGCATGAAGGAACGACTTTGCCTCCCTTGGGACTTGCCAACGTAGCACAAGCAGGACACTGCAACAAACTCAATTCCACGCTAGTTGCCGGAGCGCCACCAAATGTGTCAAAGACGACTACCGTAGTTACAGACGCAGTCGTTCACTATCAGCTATCGAAACAAAAACAAGTTGTAAATACTTAAACGTCAAAAAAAAAATATACAAACCCTCTCTTAAGCAATTTTTGAAGGGTGGTTCGACGGATAAATTCAAACCGGCTATGTTATCCAACGTGGTGACTATTGCCGTTACCAGGAGTGGGGTCCCCCAGGCGTACAGACAGTACCACATGAACTTCACCAGCTCGCCATGCTTAGAGCTACGGTTAATACGAAAAGATCTGTGAAAGAGAGAAAGTAATATAAGCTCAAAGTTAGTAAACTAAGGGATCAAGTGCTACACGGCGGCAGGCTAAACAAGTATAATGGTACGGTTTATGTGTAAACATTTTGTACATTTAAACCGTACCAAGGCTGACTTGGTGTAGTGGTTTTGTGTGGTGGGCTCAATTTTAGAGAATTCTTATAAAAGTTTACTACTGGAAAAACTCGCTTCTTACATCTGGAGCACGGCACTAAACACAGACAAGACAGAAAAAGAATGTTGTATAAAATTGCGCGATGCTTGATTTGTGCAACGTCAGGATTTTGTGTGACGTCAGGTTTTTGATGCGTAGTTCGCATGTGGCAATGTAGATACCGCCACAATCATAAGCATAATTAGCATAGTTGGTAGATGTCACGTCATGTCAGAATTATTGGTTTTTCCTCACGACGTTTTCCTTCACCGTTTTGAGACCAGTGGTGATGAAATTATTTACACAAAGTTGGCCTGCCTGGGTTCAAACCCAGATTCATTCATCAATGATAAATGTTAAGTACGTTAAAAAGCTTAATAATAACTGTCTAAGTACTAAAATACTTAGATGACCAGAAATAGAATAAAAGGTCTTGGGTCCAACTTGTGGGTGTTGACTATTTCTACTCGTTATACAAAATGGAGATAATTAATATCACAGTAAATGAAAACACTGGCAACACCAATGCATGAGTATTTTGGAACTATCAAATAAATCGTAGCATCGTTTAAAAAGGTTTCTTTTTTCGAACAAACTAAATAGTAGTGATGGGCCGACACATTGTTTCAAAAAAAAATATCTCCATTTTTTTTGTGCTATCGTTTCTGCTAAGTTTCTCTAGTTACATTAATTAGACCTTGTAAGTGTATATATTAAGTCGCATAGAAGGTATAAGATCTGTTAAGATATAGTTGTAAAAGGATTTTTTTTCTTTATTTATTTGTAATATATGTATTGGGTACCTATGAAATCTATGATTTAAAATATTCATCAATTGCTTGATATTATATCGAATAATGACCATTATAGACAACTACCAATAGTAAAAAACCTTATTACTTATAGTTTTCTAAACACAAAAAAAACCTTAAAGATGACTCCTCTTTTTGTTAGCAGAAATGAACACTATTTGTTTTAAAACTTAGCCAAAACTTATTTTTGTCGCTTAATCTAAGTGGCATACGTTATCTTAGTTTTTAAACATTAGTGCATTAAAGTTTTAAAATATTAGTGTTCGTGGTTGTTAAATAAATTAAGAAAATGTTAGTATGAAAAATGCAACTTCTTTAAAATTCTCCATACAAAACACTGATTTCATAGGGATAGGGGACCTAAAATATTTTCTTTTACAATATTTGACACAACAAACTATTTACACTAGGTACTAAATTAAATGACTAACTATAATATAATATCAATCTGCCTAACCTTTTCCCAACTATATTGGGGTCGGCTTCCAGTCTATCCGGATGCAGCTGAATAACAGTATTTTACATGGAGCGACTGCCTATCTGACCTCCACAACCCAGTAACTGGTAATACGTTACCCCTTGGTAAGACTGGGTGTCAGATTTTCGGGCTTCTGACGACCCGTAACAACTGTCAAAAATGCATGAATGACAGCC
This sequence comes from Xanthia togata, assembly GCA_963853775.1. Classification (NCBI taxonomy): domain Eukaryota; kingdom Metazoa; phylum Arthropoda; class Insecta; order Lepidoptera; family Noctuidae; genus Xanthia; species Xanthia togata. The sequence goes on from OY970800.1 coordinate 20,169,297, forward strand.
GGGACCAACGGCTTAGCGTGCTTTCCGAGGCACGGAAGAGTCTCGGTATGTAAAGATGGTCACCCATCCACAGACAAACCCCGGCAAGCGTAGCTTAACCTAATGGATCAACCCGTGCGGCAGTTATTACTTAGCCACGAGCTCCAAATGACTAACTATACAAATAAATACAAGAACAAAAGGACACTTAGGCGTCGAAAAGGAAAATAAATAAATATTTCATAAATAAAAAATATATTAGTTAATTACCTCAATCCCCACCAAACTTCAAACGATATGGCACTCAACCAAAATATGCTAGACATAAACGCAAAATACACGACTGGAGCTGAAAAAATAATTTAAAAAATGTTAGCTTGTTAAGTAAATTACATAAACCGGCAAAGGGCGAGGGTTCCGTGCCTTGGAAAAATAAATATCTTACCATTTTCAAAGTTAATTATATTATTATTTGATTTTTTTGGGACCGCAGAACCAATTTTTTGTACTTAAAGGTTTTATTGTTGAAACTGTACCAGTGACCGTAAAAGGGCCAAGGCGGGTCAGCTAAAAGAATAATTCAATAATTGGTTACTTACAAAAAAAAATACAGAACCCCTTTGGTGGGACCCTCTTAACGAAAGTGAGAATCAATTTTGTTATGAAAGCGAAGAGCAGGGAAAATGTGTAGGCCATCATAATTAGTCCGGTCAGGTTTCTGAGATCGGGTATCAGACAGTACACCACCAGCACCAACACCAGGAAGAATGATGATATCAGGAGTGCTGGAAATTTACAACATTTTTATTTTGGATGTCAGCCCTTTTCGCCTCTTGAGTGACGTAGCACGCGACACAACTTATACAGCACACTCGACTCGGGAATCGAACCGATCTCGGCGATAAGCGTAAGTCCAGGGATGTGTGGCCGGTTTTGGGTTTCAACTCGGTAATTTATTGCGCTAATTGATACTGTAGATTGTAAGGGTTCAAATACACTCGAGAGCAATGAATCCGGGTCACTTAAAGAATGTTAAAAATCTCGGAAACTAAAAATGATAGGTTAATGCAATAAATTGTATTTAATAGACAATGTAATACTCCTTAAATGAAAGTAAAAAAAATATGAGTCACCATACATTTTATTAACACAAAATTACATAAAGAAAAAAAGTGCTGATCTCTCCTTAAAACAAAAATAGGAAACATGAAATTTTTGAACTTTATTACGATTTTCTTGAATTTTAATACTTCGTATTGCCTCCTCGTGCTTCCATTACTGCGTTTACGCGGTTTGGCATGCTGTACACCAAGTTCCTTATACGATTTTGGGGAATATTCTCCCATTCCTCTGTGAGAGCAATTTTGAGCTCACGAAGCGTGATTGGGGGAGGGTTTCGTTGTTTTACGCATCTGCCTAGCTCGTCCCAAGCATGCTCGATCGGGTTGATATCCGGGCTGCGCGCTGGCCACTCCATACGAGTAATGTTCATCTTTTGAAGGTAGTCATTCACAACCCTACCTGTATGAGGTCGGGCATTGTCATGCATAAATATAGCATCCTCACCTAAATTGACCATAAATGGACCAACGTGATCATTGAGGATTTCTTCCACATATCTTTCGCTAGTTAAAGAGCCGTTTTCTATGATCACCAGCTCTGTGCGACTTTCAGAAGAAATTCCGGCCCACACAAGTACAGACCCACCACCGTAGGCTACTTTTTCTTCGATGCATGCTTGCTTGAATCTTTCCCCTGGTCTTCGATACACTCTGTGTCTTCCATCGTGCTTGTAGAGCATAAATTTTGATTCGTCGGAGAACATAACTTTTGACCAATCTTCAATACTCCAATTTACGTGGCTCTGGGCATATCTTAGTCTTGAAATACGATGCCCACGCTCCAGTTTAGGGCCGTTTGCAGGTCTAAGGGGTTTTAAGTTAGATTCAGCAAGCCGACGTCTTACTGTCCATGCACTTGGGTTACTTCCTCCGAGGCGTCGAAACTGATTTGTGAGTTCAGTTCCTGTAAGAAAGCGATTTCGAAGCATGGTGTTCACCAAGTATCGGTCTTCTCGTGCTGTGGTACACCTGGTTCTGCCCGTTCCTGGTCTGCGTAGGTTAGAACCAGTTTCTTCGTAACGTCGGAGAACTCTTTGTACTGTTGACAGCGACACACCGACAGTCCTGGCTGTATCGCGCTGACTCCGGCCGGTTTCCAGCATTGTAAGTATTCTGGTGCATTCTTCAGGCGTAAGCGACATAATTTCAGCTTGAATAATGAATATAGAGCACTATCAACATGGTTTATGTACCCACATAAATGACAGATTACAAACAAAAGCAAAACCAAATGCTGTAATTTCGTAGTTCCATCTTCGAAAGTGGCCCTTTTTCAAATTTGATTTTTTTATGATATAACTTTACAATAACTAAGAGAGTTTTAATACCTTCATTTAAGGAGTATTACATTGTCTATTAAATACAATTTATTGCATTAACCTAGCATTTATAGTTTCCGAGATTTTTAGGATTCTTTAAGTGACCCGGATTCATTGCTCTCGAGTGTATTAAGAGCGTCCATGTATACATGTATACTATGAAAATGCGAGCACAATTCATAAATTCGTTTATTCAGTTCAACTGATAACAGACTCTACTTACGCTATGAATACAACTTAGTTTTTGTTTACCATAAACCCCTTAATACTAAATTGTACTCATCATTATGATCAATTTTTGAAAACGCTTTTTCATTTGATTGAGGAAGCTTGCGCGGTGGTCCTTTATAAATTTTATTAATTTTGCTTGTTTTTGAGATAGCTTCACCCCGGTCCAGTAGCACACCTCCGCCGCGAAACCATAGCAGCGAAACCGCAGTAGTCAAATTCAATAGACTCGCGTCATTTTCTGCTACTCGCATCCGATTCGAGAAGCGGAACATGACGCGAGTCTATTTAATGGAACTACTGCGGTTTCGCAGCTATGGTTTCGCGGTGGCAGAGGTGTGCTACCGGCGTCAATCATTTATATTTTTCTCACAGTCTATGTGGATTATGTTATAATAACTTCTAGTCGCTGTTATTTACAAAAAAAAGTAGTGGTATTCGAATTTGTGTGGGGTAGGTACCACTACTAAAAAGTGAAAAATAAAAACTTTTTACAAGAACAAACTACCGTCATCCAAAAAAAATAAAAACCAACAATGTGAAAAATTACTGATGATGAAAATTACAGATCTTTGGTTTTTTTTTTGTTTTTTGAAAGTCGTTTGTTTTTTTTCTAAAAAGTTTTTAGGTAATGCATATTGCCTCATAACCTTCTAGATTTCTGTCTTTTCTACATAAATATTTCAATGAATAACCCCGTCTAATATTTACAGTTTTATTATTAACCTTTGACGTAAGTACTCGCCCGGTTCGTAATTTAATTATGTCTAAAACTGTTACTTACCTGCTATTTCAAAATCCTCTATCTCCGCCGATTCTTGTGGATCCATAATAATTTCCCTGATGATGATTTTTATGATTGATTTATTTTTGTGAATTGGCACTAATTTGTAGTCTATACAATATTCCAATTTTTCAATTTGATGTATTTTTTTTGTATCTTGCCACCTTAACGTTCCATTCTGTAAACATGGAGAAACTTTTGGTCACCCATTTTGACCTTTTCAAAATAACATTTTATTCATGTGTAGCGGTTACACCGCCACATACGAACTACGCATCAAAGACATGACGACACACAAATCCTGCATCGCGCAATTAGAGTTTACCGTGCGAACGGCATATATAAGACTATCCGACATCAACAGTCGGGCAGTCGGCCCGCCAGACACAACACCCGTCTAGTTGGAGGATCCTCCTTTTTCTATGGCGAATGAGTCAAAGTCAAAGTCAAAGTCAAATAATTTATTTCAATTAGGCACAAAAAAGGCACTTATGAACGTCAACATTTACAAAAAAAATTGATTCTAGTCGCCCATTCCAAAAGGTCGTTGTCGTATGGAGAAGAATGGGCAAGAAACTCCACCGTTACTCTTTTAAAATATTTTCACAATAAAACTTTAATGTATACATTAATTATATAATAAGTGTGAGTGAACTTTACACCCTATTCCTCATGCCCTAAATTGGTAACCCCGACGTGATGAATGTCAACGCAGCCTTCGTGCAACTACTTCAGCGTGACGTCATCATCATCATCACTCCCGCAAGCTTTCGTGAGGCGAGTCACACAGCCAGCCAGCACCCACGGCTTCAACGGGTATCCTGACCACCAGCATGCAGCGAACGCGCATTCTTGGTCATCACCCTCAGCCTCATCAGCAACCTTGGCACAGCACCTGCACCTTCGGCCGGTCTCACAAGCAGAGCCCATTCTACTCTCTCCTGGTCGACGCTAGCAGTCAGCCACAACCCGGCGCTATACCACATCCGACTCACTGGATCGTGACGCAGCGCCACCCCGACTCACTGGGGAATCACCGCAGACAGTTCCGACTCACCGCGAACTATGCGGCACCCGGTTTCGACTCACTGGAACCTCCACTGGTACTGTGAAGCATCGCAAGATACAAGACTCAGCCCACTATCAACCTCCGGTCTCCGGAGAGGAGTGATGTAGCGGTTACACCGCCACATACGAACTACGCATCAAAGACATGATGTCACACAAATCCTGCATCGCGCAATTAGAGTTTACCGCGCGAACAGCATATATAATCCGACATCAACAGCCCGACCCTTGCTCGCAGAAGCGCCAGCCCGCGTTACGCTGAGAAAAGTAGATTTAAATTCCCCGATCAATAATAATGAAAATTTGATCCAGCCTGTCCCACCTTGCTGTCCCCCCGCCAGCGACGCCCTAAGCCGAGGTTCGTACCCCACAGGGGGTGCCCTTAGCGAGCGTTCGCTTAGTATAATATAGAATAGTTTATGCCCCTGGCTGGAGGCTTTAAGTTAGTAGCTTAAGGCATCCACAGGATAGTCCGGTTAAGCAGCTGCGACCTCAATCTGAGAGTCAACTGCGAGATGCCATATCAAAAAAAAAAAAAAAAAAAATCGGGCAGTCGGCCCGCCAGACACAACACCCGTCTGGTTGGAGGATCCTCCCTTTTCTATGGTGGATGAGTGAACTTTACACCCTGTTCTTCATGCCCCTAAACATGTATAATATTTTTTTTTCGGTCACTTTATTAATTCGCTGGGTTTTGTCCTCATTTTTTCAATTCTTTATTGCATTCCATAAGTGGGAAAAACAGTTGGTAGGCTTAAAAATAATGAAACAATTATGGACCCTGTCGGGCACAGCATAGTAGGAGAGAGGAGGAAGATCGCTTATTTGCGTTTATAATATTTATATATTTTGGTAATTGTATTTTTATTTGATTACTACTTTTTCTTCTTATTTTATTTTATTTTATTTATTCAGGGACAATAAACAGCTACAATATGTGTCGAAATAGATAAAATAAATACAAAGTATAAACAATATTGCAGCCCACTACATTATCCGCATATTAACATAGTAAAATATGATAATGAACGCCACTAGATAGGTGATAAAATAATAATTAAAATAATACACACATTAATAATAACTAATTACATCATGCAAAATAGAAATAGAAAAAAAAAAACAAAATTAATTGATTGCTTGGTAACAGAATAATAAATAACAATAATAACAAATGAATAATAAAATCTAGACTAACTTATATTCCTGATAACATTATCGGTTAATAATATTTTCATAATATTACATTTAAATTTGGATTTTCAATTCAACAATTCAGTGTTTTGTTGAGCAGAATAATTTTTGAAACCAATGAGCAATGGATTAGCATATTCTTCAAAACTCACGGTTGTGATTCAAAGTGTGTTACGCAATTATGGGCGCTTGAGTAAGTAAAGGTCTTTTTTTATACCTATATACTTAAGATAAGATAAGGCATTTATTTGTAAACATGAGTATACATACAACGCATGCAGGTTGTTCATAAGCAAGAAAGATCCGTCATGTTCGGCCTTTGTGGCATACAAATAAAATAAATCAGAAAAGTCATTCAACAAAGCTAAAAACATTATTAAATTTTCTCACAACCTAAAAATTAAATTTAAACAATAAATTACAGATTTTAATGAAATTGTCCTATAATCTAATTATAAAATGTCAAAATTATATGCCAGTAAATATTTGTTAAAATTCATAATATTACACTTTCTCATTTAAATATTCTAAAATACTGTAGTATGCTTTCCCAACTAGATATAATTTTAGCCGCTTTTTTAATATATGTGCGCTTAGTTCCCTCCATCCCTTAGGCAGATTATTAAATATTAAAGGTGCCATGCAAAATATACTTTTCCCCATTAATGCTGTTTTGGAACCATGTGAGCAAAGGATAGTGTTATCGCGTCTGACGCGAATGACTTTGTCTGCCATGCGTGGAAATAATTGCCGATTACACTTTACAAACATGACAACTTCGAATATGTACAGAGACGGTAACGTCAGTATGTTATAATTAATGAAATACGGTTTACAATAACTGTCAGTCGAATCTAATTTAAACATCGTCCTAATACACCGTTTTTGGGCTTTGAAAGGCATATCCTTGTCAGTCGAATTGCCCCAAAGGATAATTCCATACCTTAGGTGCTATGAAATTAGGCCGTGGTAAGCAGTTAGCAATGCGTCAGTGTTAAGGACAGGAACTAATTTGTGTAGGGCATAAGAAGAGTTACTAATTTTTTTGCTTAAAATTTCAACGTGTTCTTTCCAATTTAACTTTTTGTCAATAGTTACACCGAGGAATTTAGCAGTGTTGACTTCTTCAATGGTTTTTTCATTATATCGGACCTTAAGATCAGATAAAGCTGGTAAGCGTTGACTGAAATGCATAATATTAGTTTTATTGAGATTAATCCTTAAATTATTATTATCCAAATATTTTATTATTGTTATAAGATAATTATTAATGTCACTTTTATATTTGTCTTTAGTCTTTAGAATTGTTATGGTACTATCGTCAGCAAAAAGGGTCACAGGTTGATCAACATATTTAGGAAGGTCATTTATAATTATACAATATGAATAGTAGAGGGCCCAACACACTGCCTTGAGGAACTCCATATTTAATTACAAGTTCATGTGAGTGGAATATTTCTTCACGTTTAGTTTTTGTATTTATTGAGGATATTTCTGTGAGTTGCTTTCTGTTGTCTAAATATGACTCAAAAAGTTTTAGAACATTGCCTCTAACACCGTATGCCTCCATTTTATCTAAGAGAACATCATGCCTGAATAATCGAACGCTTGGGTCATGTCACAGAATATTGTCAAAATAGGGTTGGTCTTATCAACATTTACCATAACACTATACAAAAAATCATAAAATGCCATATTAATAGTTTTATTTGCTCTAAATCCTTTTTGCTCGGTCACTAATAGATTATTTTTTTTCCAAATATTTGCTTAATTCTTTGTATATAAATGTTTCATAAATTTTGGAGATAACACTTATAATCGAGATTGGTCTGTAATTTTCTATATCATCTTTATTTCCCTTTTTAAACAATGGCTTAACTATAGATTTTTTAAATCATCTGGAAAGATGCCCGTGCTTATGGTTAAATTAATGAGATGACTTAGATGCACACATATTTCTGCAGAAACTGATTTGAGAATTTTAGTTGATATTCCGTCATGACCAACGCTGTTTGTATTTTTCAATGAGTTGATTATTTTAAATACGTCCTGTGGTAGACAGGGAGGCATGAAAAAAGATTTTTCGCTATTTATTCGAATTTGCGAGGTAACTTTATGTCCTGATTCTGGTATTGGGATAACTTTGTCAATAAAATAACTATTAAAAGCATCCGCTATTTTTTGAGGATTTGTTATAATGTTACTCTCATATTTAATTTTTGTTAAAGGATTTCTAGGAACGTTTTGCTTTCGATCATTAATTATTTTCCAACTGGTCTTGGATTTGTTGTCTGATATTTTATTTTGTAACTATTTTGGGCAAATTGTGTCAGCTTTGTAATTTTTTTTAATAGTTTTGAGTACTTGGTCAACTTTATTTTATTTGTTTCGTTAGGAATTCGTTTGTATATCCACAAAAGTTGCCGTTTATTTTTACTGCATATTTTGATAAAGATAAAGATAAAGATATATTTATTTGTAAACATGTGTAACATTATACATATAAATGTAAATGTGGATGTAAAAGTGGAAATCTGTGAGTTTCAACATGTTTTGCCACCATTGGCGTACAAAATAAATTATAGCCACTTGACAATTAAGAAATAAAAATTAAAAAAAAAACCATAACAACATTAAAATATAACACAAATAGATTAGAAACTATCATTTAAAAAATCTTTAACATAATAGTAACATTTTCTAGTAAGTAATTTCTTAATTTCTCTTTTGAATAAGTTTGGCTGGTTTATATTTTTAATAACCTCTGGAATCTTATTATATATTAATGGTGCCATACAAAACACACTTTTTATGAAGGAGTGCTGTTTTCGCAGAGTTAGGCTGTAAGAAGCTCTTATATTTAGTACGTCTATTTCTATTGACAGTGTCTGATAAAAGAGGAAACCAGTGAGGATTGCTTCTAACAAATAAAGCTATTTCCAAGATGTACAGTGACGGAAGTGTCAGTATGTGGTATTTTATAAACATTGGTTGACAGCTGTTGGTATTTTGGATCTTAAACATAGCCCGAATACAACGCTTTTGCATTTTAAACACCATGTCGGTGTTTGTCAAATTACCCCAAAATATTAGACCGTATCTAAGCACCGATTCAACAAGTCCATAATACGCCATGAATAATGCGTTTCTACTCACTGTTGGTGCCAGTTTGTACATCGCAAAAGATAAACTACTTATTTTTGTACAAAGGTCTTCCGTGTGACATTTCCAATTGATTCTACTGTCAATTTTTAAACCGAGGAATTTGGCTGTTTCTACTTGATTTATTATATTATTATCATATATTAATTTAAATTTAATTGAATTTTGAGGTCTTTGACTGTAGTTCATTACATTTGTTTTATTTATATTTATTTTTAGATTTTTATCATTACATGTAATATTCACTGTGTTGTCGTCTGCAAATAATGTCATAGGTTGCATAGTTGCATTAGGGAGGTCGTTGATGTAGGTAATAAATAACGTAGGTCCCACTACGCTGCCCTGGGGAACACCATATCTAACATAATATATATATATAATTGATCCCACGTGATATCCACGATGACTGTTTTGTTGCGTGTATGGTTACAGTTTCTTTAGGAAAGCACAAACAGAAGAACAGTGAGAGTATTTCTATAAAAGCGTTATAGGCTATGTTCGGGTCACTCGTTTCATAAATATAAGAAAACGATAAATTACGTAGACAATCTTTAAATTTTACAATATTCTCTTAACTATAATTACGCTTCTTTATACGCCAATGTTTAATAGGTAAACAATTTTGCACAGGTAACTTTACTAATTGCGCTGTATGATCTGACAATGCAAATTCTAGTATTTGTGTTTTACAAGGTCTATTATTATTATCTAAAGTTATGCGAAATGTTGTCTATACAGGTTTGACTTTTGAGTCTAGTGGGTTCATTGACGGACGATTTTAAATTGTAATTTAATAGCAAACATTCAAAATCTATTGCTTGATAAGATCTTCTTAGAACATCTATGTTAAAGTCTCCTTTTTTTTTTTTTTTGGGTGGGAAATCATCAAATGACGTCTCCCGCTCTGGGTGGAGCGGGAGGGCGTGTCAGACTCTTACTGACTAAAACCCACCCGTGTTCCTTCTGTTGCCTGTGCAATGCCAGGGGGCCACGGTATCCCTTTCGGACTTTCCCGCAACCCCGGCAGGCAATGGTCTCATCGGACCCCTTCACTTGCTGACATCTCTTTGAGGCGCGTGTGAGAAAAAGATTATTAGATATACTACATTTAGAGGCATTGATATCCACTTAACTATCAACTTTTGAGTGTCAGGATTTTCAGGTTACCTATTAGTTAATTATTTAATCATGTAGGCATTTTAATATGTGGGTGTACCTACTACAGGTGCACCTCTGCCCAACCCCTCGGGGAAACAAGGCGTGATGTTATGTTATGTATTTTAATATCTATGAATATGGTGTGTAGGGAAAAGGATTATAAGAAAGCACATGGAGACAAGACTAGGCATTTATTTCAATTAGACTTGTCAATAAATAGGTATTGTTAATGAGAAAGCTAGTTATCCGTTCCAAATCTAGGTCTTCGTGTAGAAGAAGGATAAGAAACTCCACGGAAGCTTGTTTTGAAGTATTTTATCAACATATTTTTACATTAGCATTTAGTTTTGTTATTACATTAATCTCTTGGACCATTTCTTAAAGCTAACAACTTTATCAATGACAAATAGAATATGAATATTCCTTAATTCGATTTAACACTTATGTAGCAATATTAGCAATATTTTAATACATACAGAACATCATAGTTATCAGCAATAATCAAGATATAATGACAATTTAACTTACATGAACATTGTAGTTAGTCGATCTTTCATCAGAAGTGATCTGATGATCCTTATTTCAATCCATTTTACAATAAAAGCAGAACTTCTGATAAGCAACATTATTTCCTTATATTAGCTTTTAGCAACTCATTATTACGGACATGGACATCACTCAGGGTCTGTTCTTAGATGTTAACATAAGCTTTTATATTGTTACCAGTCCAGTGACACGTACAGAAAAGAGAACAAGAATTAAGTTACACGACCTTTTAAAACATTTCAAATGACAGTTACCCTATCTAACATGAATATTTCCACAGATAAAATGAACTGAACTATTAGTACAAAACAAATACTTTTAAACTATAAACTGTAATAATACCTTTACAAAAATATAATTTATACGTAAACTAATCTCTTAGATATTCTTAACAAAATAATTTAATAAAACTTGTATCCTCAATCATTTAGTATTTAAATATAGGAACAACAAATAAATCAGTGTGACCCTACTACATAATTCAACCAAGATATTGGAGACAATAACAACAGTTGAGTCAAATCAGTGTTTGACTTATAAAAAATAAGTTTGTTATTAAACTCATTTAGTAAATTAATCGTAGATAATAATTACATTTATAGGTATAACAAGTATAATTACATTTATATATCATATTATTTATTTTTAGACACAATAATTACATTTATATAACACGGCCATGCTGACAAGTACTTCGCTCTCGAAGTACTTTAGAGACCCTTTTTCTACAATTGTTTTACTTTTGTTTTGCCAATTGCCGACGTGTCAAGTCCCCTCCACCCGCTGCTAGTGCTCTAGATACTTGCACCAAGCAAATGACCGACCAGCGGAAACATTTTTTTTTTTTTTTAAATTTTTATATATAAATGCAATTAGGTAAAGAATCATAAGTGTATCTCATATGATTTTAAGCTCCTAATAACACATATTTTACTAAGATAAATTAAAAGTATATGTAAATCTATTGTTTGGATGTTCTATTAAACTGAAATGTACCAAAATAACCATCACAAATGGTAATTATTTTAAAAAATAATCTATCACGACCTGTACTTCGCTCTCGAAGTACCCAACTAATTATATTTAAATAAATAAATATTTGTTTTCAAGAAGTCTCTGGCCTTGACATACCAGTCCTATCACCTGCTGCGCATGAATTTCAGAAAGGTATCAGGGCAGTGACCGACCAGCAGTAATGTTATAAGTAGCCTCTGGCCTTGACATACCAGTCCTATCACCTGCTGCGCATGAATTTCAGAAAGGTATCAGGGCAGTGACCGACCAGCAGTAATATCATAAGTAGCCTCTGGCCTTGACATACCAGTCCTATCACCTGCTGCGCATGAATTTCAGAAAGGTATCAGGGCAGTGACCGACCAGCAGTATATATATAATATTATAAGTTATATAATTATACACAATTCTTTCTATTTATTTCCGAATTAAATCCACATCAGTGTGTTATAATTAAAATATGCTTTCAGTAATTTAACATGTCAGATTAATAGAACAAAATATCAACACAAAAATAAGAAAATGTAATTAGGTAAAGTGTCAGAATCTTAATTTTTCTTTGGCTACTGAAATGTTTCGTAAATTACCCAGACCTTGCAGAGCAAAACGATCATTAGAAAGGATAGAAGATATTTCAAAGGCCCTTTAATTTAGGTGCCAATTCATCATTACGCATATGATTCCGCGAGACATACACTACATCTCCTACGTTAAAGTTTACATTGTTACGACGAGTGACATCTAAACGTTTATTGAATTTTTCTGCAATTTGTCTAGCTATTTCTCGGTCAGCCTCTAATTTATTTGGATTTTGTCTATCTTTTTCTTCTAGTACGTCGTAAGTAATAGCAAAGGGGTAGAGCCCATGGATTTTGTACAGTTGTGTTAATTAATTGTTGTACTTTCCACAGAACGTTCGGCCACTCTGACTGTTCATTGCACATAGTGTTACAATCTGTGATAATTATAAAGTTAATTTCCAGTAAATAGACACGGAAGTGTTTCAAGGCGTTGTGAATAGCTAGTTTCTAAATCATAAGAACTATATTTTGACTCTGCAGGTGTAGTTCTTTTACTAAAACAAATGACTTAAAAATCACTATCGTATTTCTGGGTTAAAAAAGCACCATATCGTATAGCAGTAGCATCAGTATATAACTCAGTTCTTAAAGCAGGATCAAAGATTGAAAACAATGGTCAAGTAATTTAGTACACAATTCCTCGCAATGTCCTGTTCAGAAACCCAATCTCATTTTTGATTTTTCTGTGTTACCTAATTTATATAAACATTAAATTAGTACTCTTGTAATGCCAAGTTTCATCTAAGTGAACACTTGTATCCTATTCTCAGTCATCTTTGTGAGAACAAAAATTAATTAATTATAATCTAGCTAGAGTAACAACGTACCTAGTTATTATTGGTTTCATAAGCTAAGCTTCAATTAGATGTTCACTATTTTTGGTTCATTACCTAATGATCTTTCAACATATTTAATCATTGTAAGTAGGCACATTTTTTTTTTTTTATAAGTATATTTTTATGCAAGTAGATACCATTGTTTTCAAAGACCTTTGTTTTTGAAATTTGTTAAAATACCAATTGAAGCTTAACTTTTAATGACGAACACTGGTGGCGATTCTCCCGTACACAAAACAAAACCAACCAAACTATCACCAAGACTTCACTCCTGGCTATGAGAATCGTAAAGCTTTTCTGAAATAGTCTCAACTCAAAAAATATTTCGAAACAACCAAAATTGAATTTGACAATTACGACTCCACGTGGTACATACTTGTTTGCCCTATTCCGTGTTTTTTTTTTTTTATAGCCTCGACCTTTTTTATTTGGAATTTTTCACTTTTTGCATGGAAAATATAAAAAATATATTACCTACTTGTTGAGTATTAGGGGTTTAAGAGTTTTATAAAGGGGGTCGAAATTTTCATTATTTTTGCGATAGGACACACCATTTTCGAGATACAAGCAAAAGAAAAGAAAAAAATCCAGTACAGTACTGTTTTTGCACCCGAAGTCGAGGTGTTCGTGTGAATTTTAGTTCATGACAACTAATTTAAGGTCAGACTCAGTTAGGCAAAATTCAGAATAGCAAAATTGTCGTTTACACTAAATTAAAATCTCAGTACCATCTTAATGCTGTCAAACTAAAATATAGTTAAGTTGGTTGTTTCAAAATATAGTCAAATATACTTTGTCTATTTCAGAATGGGAAATCATCGTTTGACAAGAGTAAACTAAATTTTGGCGATTTCCAGCCCAGTTTAAAGGCATTTGCGTCAAGAGAATCGGCACCATCCTGTTTTAAAATATTCTAGTTTAAAGGTTACAAAACTTTTTCTATGATGCACCATCAGTTGATGTTCTCTCATTTCAAAGTAATATCAAAGCAGAGCCTCTAAAGGCCTTACCGGCCCTGCAGCTCCCACTTACAGTCCTACTCTAGGAGTTGGCAGCATGATGTCATCCTCATGGTGAGGGTTTAGACAGCTACCCGGTAACACCACGGCTTCCAGCAAAATCACCGATAGAGTCCTACTCCAGGAGTTGGCAGCATGATGTCATCATCATGGTGAGGGCTTAGACAGCTATCCGGCGACACCACGGCTTCCAGCAAAATCACCAATAGCTCCAACATTGATTATGAAAATAGCAAAATAAAATTCATTAGAAATCGCTTATGTAAGACAGGGCACTATCCCACTTCTGATGTGAGAAAAAGATTATTAGATATACTACATTTAGAGGCATTGATATCCACTTAACTATCAACTTTTGAGTGTCAGGATTTTCAGGTTACCTATTAGTTAATTATTTAATCATGTAGGCATTTTAATATGTGGGTGTACCTACTACAGGTGCACCTCTGCCCAACCCCTCGGGGAAACAAGGCGTGATGTTATGTTATGTATTTTAATATCTATGAATATGGTGTGTAGGGAAAAGGATTATAAGAAAGCACATGGAGACAAGACTAGGCATTTATTTCAATTAGACTTGTCAATAAATAGGTATTGTTAATGAGAAAGCTAGTTATCCGTTCCAAATCTAGGTCTTCGTGTAGAAGAAGGATAAGAAACTCCACGGAAGCTTGTTTTGAAGTATTTTATCAACATATTTTTACATTAGCATTTAGTTTTGTTATTACATTAATCTCTTGGACCATTTCTTAAAGCTAACAACTTTATCAATGACAAATAGAATATGAATATTCCTTAATTCGATTTAACACTTATGTAGCAATATTAGCAATATTTTAATACATACAGAACATCATAGTTATCAGCAATAATCAAGATATAATGACAATTTAACTTACATGAACATTGTAGTTAGTCGATCTTTCATCAGAAGTGATCTGATGATCCTTATTTCAATCCATTTTACAATAAAAGCAGAACTTCTGATAAGCAACATTATTTCCTTATATTAGCTTTTAGCAACTCATTATTACGGACATGGACATCACTCAGGGTCTGTTCTTAGATGTTAACATAAGCTTTTATATTGTTACCAGTCCAGTGACACGTACAGAAAAGAGAACAAGAATTAAGTTACACGACCTTTTAAAACATTTCAAATGACAGTTACCCTATCTAACATGAATATTTCCACAGATAAAATGAACTGAACTATTAGTACAAAACAAATACTTTTAAACTATAAACTGTAATAATACCTTTACAAAAATATAATTTATACGTAAACTAATCTCTTAGATATTCTTAACAAAATAATTTAATAAAACTTGTATCCTCAATCATTTAGTATTTAAATATAGGAACAACAAATAAATCAGTGTGACCCTACTACATAATTCAACCAAGATATTGGAGACAATAACAACAGTTGAGTCAAATCAGTGTTTGACTTATAAAAAATAAGTTTGTTATTAAACTCATTTAGTAAATTAATCGTAGATAATAATTACATTTATAGGTATAACAAGTATAATTACATTTATATATCATATTATTTATTTTTAGACACAATAATTACATTTATATAACACGCGCGTGGAACACTACGCGCCGTCGACCCGGGCCTGGTCCTTACCGGACGGCGAGCTACCCATTGCTCACCATCCGCAAGCCCGCGCCTACGGTGGCCGGGAATCGGCAATCGATTCCCGACGCCCAGGGCGTCTCCTCCTGCGGCGGCTAGGGGCGTGAGGGCGCGAAATTTGCCTCTCCCTCACGCGCTCCGCCTCCTCCTTCGCGAGCATTACTGCTTCGCAGAAGGAGGTGACGGCCTCCCATGCCCTCTCGCTCCGTACCATGGCCTGGACCAGGGTCGGACGCGAGAGATCCCCGCCACCGATCGCCTCCACGAGGACACGGCGGTGCTCTGCCCAAGCCGGGCATACCTCCACCGTATGCTCCACCGTGTCCTCCGGGCGATCCACGCAGTGATGACACCCGGGCGTTTCCTCCCGCCTTATCCGAAACAGGTACCTCCCGAAACAGCCATGTCCGGTGAGGACCTGCGTCAGGCGGAAGGTGAGGACGCCGTGGCGCCTCTCCAGCCACTCCTCAAAGAGGGGACTTATCGCCGCAATAGTGGCGTGCCCAATGTTAAAGTCTCCTGCGACGACAATATTTTTAAAAGACTTTTTAGTAAGTTCTTGTAAAATGATATGTAATTTGTCCATGCACATATTACAATTATTAATTTTTGGAACTCTATATACACAAACAATAGCTATCTTGTAGTTAATTAACTCTATGGCGCAACACTCCAAAACACC
The DNA here is from genome assembly GCA_963853775.1 of Xanthia togata. Lineage (NCBI taxonomy): Eukaryota > Metazoa > Arthropoda > Insecta > Lepidoptera > Noctuidae > Xanthia > Xanthia togata. The sequence continues at coordinate 20,185,633 of OY970800.1, forward strand.
AGTCTCTGATAATCTACCAATTTGTTTTAATTCCTTAAATTGGTGCCCACTTCTTGTTAATATGCACGCTCCACCTCTTTTGCTTTCTTTACGGCTGTAACATGCTGCAAGCTGGTAGTTAGCTATGGTTAAATACTTTTCAAAGCCCTCCATAACTCCATAATAAAATGCTCTGTAACGCATAGGATGTCCACAGGGCCTCCTTTTTCTGCCAACTCTTCTAAGCACACAGCCATTGCATCAGATTTTGTTAACAATCCCGCGATGTTTTGGTGCATCAGGTGTAGGTATTTAGTTACGAAAAAACCCTGTCATATTTTCATTACAATTATTATTTCCATGTTCATCTGCTATAGTTTGTATATCTATATTTTGACTGCGTTAATTAAAGTCTTTTACGTTTGTATAGTCTATGTCATCGATTAACACTTTGAGATCTTCAAAGACTGTCTTTAATGCAGTATCATTTACAATTCCTGTTTTTTTTGTAAACATACTAAAATCCCACGTTAGGTTCTTATTAGAGTCCAGATGGTAAGCGTGTTCGTGGACTAGTAAGTCTAAGTAGAGTAAGTTGTTAAATGTTTCGATCCTCGCATTGTAAAGGCTATTATGACTCCTTAATATGTATGTAGGAAAGCACAATATTATATTAGTGTGCTTAATTTTTTTTAGAACATCTCGAACGTAAATAATCATCTTGTGATAATCTTTCGTTATTTTAAAATCTTCTTGTCCTATAAGTACTATGCAATAGTCTTCTATTGTAAAATCTGCCAACTTCGATTCAATTCCTCTTAGAAGATGTTCTATACCCACCTTGGGTGTTAGATAATGACATATTTCATCCTTATTGTTTAATAATACTCTCTGTGCAGTGGTTAAGATATGATAGTTCGTATCTGTGCTGAGCACACATATTTTCTTCTTTTTGGGAGATTGTTGGGGTTTCTTAAGATCAATTATTGTGTTTATATTTTGCGATTTGTTTATATGTCTACCTATTTCAATACTGAAGTTCGTAATATCGGAAGAATCAGTTTGAGTTCCCTTTGTTTTGCTGTTAGTTGGAATTTTTTTCTTCGGCGTACTTTGATTTCTCTCAGTCTTTGCAGGGCTACCTGTTGTAATTTTTTTGTATAGCTGATTTTTCTTACTCAAATCATCATTTGCCAATGTTAGTTTACTATTTTCCTGGTTCAGTAATTCTATCTCTGAATGAGCACTACTTAATTGTGATTTGACAATTTGAATTTCTTCTTTCAGTGTCCTTATTTGATCGCAATCTTCGTCACCTGAAATATCTGGTAGGCTACTAGTGGTGCCTTCTAATGTGTCTTCTAATGTTCTTAGTCTGGCCATAAACCGTTACAATTAATAATAAGAAAGATATTACATTTGAATTTTTAATCTGTCATTTTTATACGATTGTCCATTGGGTTTTCTAATTTTGGCGCCAATGTATTGTACAATATTTTGCGATAATAAAATGGAGTGGGGTGATAAAGAGAACCAAATCGCTGTGATTGCATTATACAAAGTTGGTATGGAGCCAAATGCAATTTTTAAAACTCTCCATGCGCTTGGTATTAGTAATTGTTTGTGTACCGGGCTATTAATAGGTACAATGAGACCTCCTCTGTTTGTGACAGAAAAAGATCTGACCGTCCACGTAGTGTTCGTACCAAAAAGGTGGTCAAAGCAGTAAGGGAAAGAATTCGAAGAAATCCTGTCCGAAAGCAAAAGATTTTATATGAAAAACGCTTTTCTTGCTTAGAACGTAAGATGAATTATCTACGTAGTTGAAGCAAGCCTATGATGAGGTTAGTATCGAATACCTAGATAAAGGATACATCTTACCTGCTCCCACCGCCGAGACTGACGAGTCTCGCGATCATCCATTTTACATCATCCCGCACCATGGAGTTGTTAGAGAAGACAAACTTACTACTAAGCTTCGCGTGGTTTTGGACGGCAGTGCTAATACTAGCACTTCTGTACCGCTCAATGATATTTTTTATTGTGGTCAAAACCTTCAAGGAAATTTATTTGACATTATTGTAAATCCGCTTGTTTGCTGTCGCGCTTTCCGCCGACATAAGGCAAATGTTTCTTTCTATTGGTATTCGCGAATGCGATTGCAGATTTCAACGTTGTTTGTATAGATTTTCACCTCAAGAACCGAGCAAGCATACTAGTTTAACCGTGTTCGTTTAGGGCTTAAGTCGAGTCCTTTGCATGCGCTTCGAACTATCAAGCAATTAGCCGCTGATGAGGGTGAGAGATTCCCGAAAGCGAAAGATACTATTGAGACTGGGCTATACATGAATGACTTTGTTTATAGTGTAGCCAGCGAGGCACAGGCCGTCGAGACCGCCGCTCAAGTAATAAGTCTTATGCCATTCTGCTGTGGGGATCGGCAGCTGACGTAGATTCAATTTTCATCTTACAAAAGAGAGCAATCCGCGCTATCTATAAAATGGGTCCTCGCGAATCCCTTCGAAACAAATTCAAAGAAATTGATATACTGACTCTGCCTTCTCTTTAAATCTTAGAAAGTATTTTGTATGTTCGCAAAAACTTAGGACTTTTCAAAATAAGAAGCGATTTCCATAATATAAATACACGTAGTAGACATGAAATTTTGATACCCAAATTTAGATTAACTAAAACAAGCAAGTCATTTCTTATAAACAGTATCCGCTTTTATAACAAGTTGCCTAAGTCGGTTACAGAACTTAGCGATGGGAAGTTCAAAACCCACATTAAACGAGTTCTTATCAAGAATGCATATTATAAAATTAAAGACTACGTTGAAGACAAGGAAGTTAGGCAATAATTCCTTCTGCACATGTGCTTCCCTGGTAGCTCATTAACGGCAAATTGTATAAGAGTCTATTAACTGCTCCCAAATTACCATGTTTATATATATATATATATTTTACATTTTTATTTTTACATTCTTCCTTGACATTTAAATCACGCTATTATTTGACATTATAATATACCTACAATTTAACTTTAAATCTTTATTAGTGGCTTTTGTGAACATGATAACTATTCAGAATTGTAATAGCAATTACGTCATTTCGTTTATAATACTTTTTTATTTTTAATAATTTATTCATTTTTATATAGATTATTTTCTATTTTGTGAATGTGAGAACGCTGTAGGCTTAGTGGACTGTATATTTGCTGACCATAATTATTTTGTTAAGTACCTGGTACTTGTTGATAGACCTACACTGTCCTCCCATACCTAATAACACTGTTATTTGAAAATATTGTAAAAAACAATTATTTTTAAAAGAGTAACCGTGGAGTTTCTTGCCAGCTCTTCTCCATAGGAAACGACCAATCGGAACCGTGCACCTAGCTTCTGACGTTTCATAAGTGCCCATGTAGGTTTATGTGAAATAAAATATTTTGAATTTGAATTTATGAAAGCCGGTCAGTTTGATCTTGTGACGTGGACAAGTAACTCTAAAACCACTCTAGATTCGATCCCACTATCGCATCAATTATCTTCAGTGAAGGAATTTGATGGTGATGATATGCACAAGGTTCTAGGTTTAAGTTGATCACCCGCGTCTGACATTTTCAGTCTTAAGGTTAATTCGACTCCGCAAATTTGTACTAAGCGCATTATCCTGTCGTGTGTAGCACGTATATGGGATGTTATGTGATTCGTAGCTCCCGTCGTTTTATATGCCAAGTTGCTTATAAAGAAACTTTGGCTTTCCAATAGTGATTGGGACGACCCCGCACCTGACAATATTGTTAAATTGTGGGCTCGCTTTCGGAAAGAGCTTCCATTACTCAATCAAATAAAAATTCTACGCCATGTTGATATATTGTCAGACACACACACGACACAGTAGAAGAGATATAGTTACTGTTGTAGGTTTCGCAGACGCCAGTGAAAAGGCTTACGGGAAGTAGTTTATTTTCACGTTTTGAATGCTGATAAGGTCTCGGTTAGTCTTATAAGCTCTAAATCCAAAGTCTCCCCTCGCAAGGTCATTTCAGTAGGTGTAGTGTGGTCTCATTCGAGTAGGTGATCGTTTGAGAAATTGAGCAAGAGCATCCAGTAGTTTTACCCCGTAAGGACCATGATTATCATCATATGTAAGGTGAATTGTCACGCAGGTTTGGACTTGTTGATGTCTATTCTTAGACAGAAGTATTGGATACTTTCCGCTCGCAATTTGATTCGCGCTAGAGTGTACAAATGTGTGCCCTGTTTTAAGCTTCGCTCGCGTTTTATCGCGCCTGAAATGGCCGATCATCACTCTTGCCGTGTTGTTCAATCCGCTATACCTTTTGTACACATCGGTACAGACTTCGCCGGCCCGTTTAGAGTAACTATTACCCATGGTCGTGGTATACGTTCCACAAAGGCTTACGTTTGTCTATTTACTCGTGCGGTTCACATAGAATTGACCGGTGATTTAAGTACGCAAAGTTTTATGTCTGCGTTTAAGCGTTTTCTGTCACGCCGTGGTCCCGTTAAGCGCATATATTTGGACAACGGTACTAATTATGTAGGAGCTTGCCGTAGTATCTCGGAGTTCACGCATTCTTGCGGGAAAAGTATTATCAGAGTGAATTCGCACATGTTTTGGCCAAAAATCGTATTGAATGGCATTTTAATACGCCCGCTGCTAGTCACTTTGGTGGTAATTGGGAGACTAATATTAAGAGCCTCAAGTCACATCTGTTCCGCGTTGTAGGCGTACAGATTCTCTCTTATGAGGAGCTGGGTACTGTGCTCGCTCAGATAGAGGCAGTGATGAATACTCGTCCACTGTGTCGAACTCTATCTAGTGACCCGTCGGAGCCTTTGGCTTTAACGGCGGCTCACTTCTTAACCACGACTCCTCTTAAGTACTTGCCCGCTATGGATGTTGATGAAGACAGATTGCATCTCCTAAAGCGTCACGCTCTTTTAGGATTCGTTCAATCATTTTGGAGGCGTTGGAGAACAGATTATTTGCACACTAGTGAACTGGTATCAAACTTGCATGTGTTATATAAATGTAATTATTGTGTCTAAAAATAAATAATATGATATATAAATGTAATTATACTTGTTATACCTATAAATGTAATTATCATCTATGGTTAATTTACTAAATGAATTTAATAACAAACTTATGTTTTATAAGTCAAACACTGATTTGACTCAACTGTTGTGTTATTGTCTCCAATATCTTGGTTGAATTATGTAGTAGGGTCAGACTGATTTATTTGTTGTTCCTATATTTAAATACTAAATGATTGAGGATACAAGTTCCATTAAATTATTTTGTCAAGAATATCTAAGAGATAAGGTATTATTCCAGTTTATAGTTTAAAAGTATTTGTTTTGTACTAATAGTTCAGTTCATTTTTATCTGTGGCAATATTCATGTTAGATAGCTATTAAGGGTAGACAACTGTCATTTGAAATGCTATATAAGGTCGTGTAACTTAATTCTTGTGCTCTTTTCTGTACGTGTCACTGGACTGGTAACAATATAAAAGCTTATGTTAACATCTAAGAACAGACCCTGAGTGGTGTCCATGTCCGTAATATTGAGTTGCTAAAAGCTAATATAAGGAAATAATGTTGCTTATCAGAAGTTCTGCTTTTATTGTAAAATGGATTGAAATAAGGATCATCAGATCACTTCTGGTGAAAGATCGACTGACTACAATGTTCATGTAAGTTAAATTGTCATTATATCTTGATTATTGCTGATAACTATGATGTTCTGTATGTATTAAAATATCGCTTATATTGCTACATAAGTGTTAAATCGAATTAAGGAATATTCATAATATATTCTATTTCTTGTCATTGATAAAGATGTTAGCTTTAAGAAATGGTCCAAGAGATTAATGTAATAACAAAACTAAATGCTAATGTAAAAATGTGTTGATAAAATACTTCAAAACCAGCTTCCGAGGAGTTTCTTATCCTTCTTCTCCACGAAGAACTAGATTTGGAACGGATAACTAGCTTTCTCATTAACAATACCTATTTATTGACAAGTATAATTGAAATAAATGCCTAGTCTTGTCTCCATGTGCTTTCTTATAATCCTTTTCCCTACACACCATATTCATAGATATTAAAATACATAACATAACATCACGCCTTGTTTCCCCGAAGGGTTGGGCAGAGGTGCACCTGTAGTAGGTACCCACATATTAAAATACCTACATGATTAAATAATTAACTAATAGGTAACCTGAAAATCCTGACACTCAAAAGTTGATAGTTAAATGGATATCAATGCCTCTAAATGTAGTATATCTAATCATTTTTTTCTCACACATGCGTCTGAATGAACCTAGCGATATACTAAATAGCCAAGTAACTGCCACTACCAACTTGGAAGTAGCACTGGCTGTTTTTTGTCGCTGTGTATGTCCTCATGGACGTCCTTCGCCCTGGGGTGGGCAGAGGGGTCTGTCAGACTCATAAACCACTCCGGTGTTCCCTCGCCCACTTGCATCGGGGAGCTGCAAGTGCAAATGCGACTTCCGCAGCCCCGGGCTGGTGACGGTCCGCGCCCTGCTGGCCCCATCCCGTAGGGGGAGTGAGGTGTTGAAACTCCCCCCGTTACGTCATAGAGAGCTGCCGACCATTGAATGAACTACGGTCGGCACCAACAAGTCGTCTCCAACTTCTGAAACGAGGCCACTCCGTGGCTCTTCCCATGCGACACATTCGGCCAGCGTAAGCCACGCCGTGAATTAGTAAATGGCGTGGAATTGGATCTTGTGGACAGCACTGTGTTCTTAGGTATTACTTTGCATTCGAAGCTTCAGTGGGGCCCTCATATAACCAAATTGTCGAAGCGGCTAAGCTCTGCAGCCTACGCGGTCCATAAAATCCGTGATTTGACTGATGTAGAAACAGCTCGATTAGTATATTTTAGTTATTTCCATAGTGTTATGTCGTACGGCCTTTTTGTTGTGGAGAAATGCAGCCGACATTCAGGCTTTATTTGTGCGGCAGAAACAAGCCATTATTCGAGCAATTTATAACCTAAGTTGTTGTAGGCATTCACTGAGGGTTAAATTTAAGGAAATAAACATAATGACAGTCGACATATGTGTTTGAGAACCTGATTTATGTAAAAAAGAATATTAATCTATATTCTAAACACAGCGACATTCATAGCATAAATACTAGAAATAAAGATTTAATTATTGTGCCCAGGACTAGGCTCCAAAAAATTAGTAATTCATTTAAGTGCTAAAGTATACGTTTTTACAACAAAGTCCCAATCCATGTTAAAGAACTGAGCCTCAATAAATTTAAATCATTTATTAAACAGAAACTATGTCAAAAAAGTTTCTATAAAGTTAAAGATTACTTAGACGACAAAAAGGCTTGGGACTAACTCCATACTAATTTAATTGCTTAATTTATTTTATTTGACTGTATGTTTTCTTTTATTGTTGACTTAATCTGCTCATTACACTGTTTTTTTTTTGTTGTGAGTTGTATTGTAATATATGGTCAGCTAGTGACCTCGAATATTGATCATAATACTTATGCCTGAGCAACCGGCAGCTCCCTTAGATGTCACTGCTTGCGGTAGCGTCGGGGGTCGGGTTGCCTCCTTCCCTCAAATATGGCGAACGGGGTAGTGGCTGATCTTTGCGTTATGCTCGTGAACGGGTGCCGCTTGTTTTGACAGGTCGTCTTGCTGACCATGGTTTTTGTTGTTGTTATTAGTAATTGACTATTTATTTATTTTTACTTCGATGGTCATTTGTGATTTCCGAGTTAGAGCTTTAATAGCTATATGTAAACGGGCACGCCCTTTATTCCTGGAGGCTTTCATTCGGGTATTAAGTTATTTTTACTTTTTTGTTGGTATATTGGCGTGTGCTAGGTGACATATAGAAAATAATTTTATTTAACGTTTTATGCTGCTTAATGTAAATTATTTTGCATAAGTACTTTTGTATAGAATCAAGTTTTTCTAACTATTCAGACAGCTGTGCAGCTGGGGAGTTTGTTACGCCACTTCTTCTTCCCAGCCAAAGCACTAGGAAGTGGTGAAGGGCGGGCGTTTTTGGGGGACTGTCTTATGTAATGTTGACGTTCGAAAAGTGCTGATTTTTCGGCCTAGTTTGAATAAATGACTTTTGAATTTGTATCCTTCAGACAGTGGACGCAGTGATGGCACCGACCGTCTGGCTCCCTGCTTATGCGACACAAGAACTTGCCGAACCAACCGTGCTCCGAGAGCACTTGCGTCGCCCGAAATGCCAGGGAGCTGTGCAGTCCAGACCGACGGTAGGGTGCAAAAGCCTCTCCCGTCTTTCCGCCACCATGACCTGACGGAGCGCTGACCGGCGCAGCGAGTCTCTCACCTCGTGTCTTGACACCTACTCTTATTACAATGTACCACAATAAAATTGATGCTAGTTAAGACAGACTGACAGACAATCTCGATCTACTGCCGACACCGTCCGCTGTGCCGTTATGCGACGAGCTCTTCTTACTCCTTTGTCTCAAGCGACCCTACTGTATTGCATGTACAGCCTATGCCGGTCAAATCCCGTGACATTTACACTCCTATGTTCTATGTTATGGGGTTTGGTTTCCGCACTCAGTCCGTCAGGTGGACCATTGTGCGTGGGCCATGGCGGCCGCTTGGGGGGTTATTCCAACCAGACCACCTCCCTCCAGAAGGCAATTAGGTCTCCTGGTTTGTCTAGAACATCTTTGTATGATCTGGGTGACCCGAGGGTTTCTGTTCTAATTTGGGTAACGCCCGTGCATTCAAAAAGCACGTGCGCATCGGTCTCCTCAGCCTCCATGCACGCCCTGCACAGAGGACTGTCCGTTATGCCTATTGTGTGGAAGTGTTTGTTTAGCGAGCAGTGTCCCGTGATGCATGATAGTGTATCATGCATCACGGGACACTGCTCGCTAAACACTTACCATAAACATTGCTTAAAGTTAAGTAATGATTAGGGTCTGTTTAACCATACATTTTGGTTTAAACGTCTCTTAAGTTCAATCGATATTTATGAATAAGAGGGTTAATGATTAATCTAAATTTCTATTACTGTTAATATTTACGTAAAACATTCTTCTTCTTTCGGGCTTGGCCGCACTCAGGTGATGATAAATATAGCGAGAACTACATAAAACAAGTAAGAAAAATAAAATTATTAAAATTGGTTACCTCTAAAATTTCATAATCTTCGGCTTCGGTTTGCTCAGCGGTGCAATCAAGGAAATTTCTACTATTTTGAACGAAAACAACATCCTTCTTCGGAATTAAATAGGTTACGTTCTTAGAAGATAAAATATTGATGGCATTGTATCGAGATTCAGCATTAGGCAACTTTTTGGCTAATTTAAATACATCCGTTTTATTTAAACATGTATTATTTCTAAAAATCATTTTCCCAGGACCACAGCATTTCTCGATGCACAGTTTATTAGAACAATATTCTAACACATCGATTTGATTATAGTTCTCATCACTATAATCATTTTTGCACATAGTTTTAAAGTCGTCTTCACTTTTTGCAACACATATTATTGTTATTAGAAATAGAAAAACTTTAAATGTAAACATTATTATTGATCGGTATCGACATTTATTAGACAATTTAAAATAAAACTATAAAAACATCTAACTGTACTAAGTTCCTTTCGTCGAATAATGTCGATTTATATCAACTTTTCCTGCTACTATGTCCAACCATAGCTGTGGGTAAGTACCTACCCTAGGTTAAGGTAATTATTTGGTAAAAATACAAAAAACGAACACCAAATAGTATGTTATGGAATATGGGAACTTTCTATCAGTCTAGGGTGATTTAGGAACAGTACCCACTCAACCCTAATAATGTATACAGTGTGACTGGTCACCGGTATCCGGACCCGTTAAGGCAAAGCAATATGATCAATTTTATCGACAAATCCACCATAATATGGCATTATCTCCTACTGTTTTGAAATGGCAGCCATTTTTTTTTGACAAGATGTCGGAAAAAATCATGCAGATTGGGAACTTTAGCAAGCCGTAAGAGATATATCAAATTTATGTTTAACAGAATTGTAGAACTTAAAAAGTGCAACAAAAAAAGTCCGGAATAGCGTAGTCTACCTTCCTAAGGGTGACCTACAGCAACCATTTTCATCTTTCAGCATTTGATAAAAATTTCATTGTTATTTTCGAAGCTATTAAGACCAGTATTATATTTATCCTTATGCAATAAAATATGTTATTTAAATTGGACATTGAATTTAAAATATTATATGACGTGACATCAAATCATTAAAATTAATACTTTAAAAGATATCGCAGATTCAAAATTACGCGTAGTAAAATTATTATGGTTGACGACAACGCGGGTGCAGCGGTAGGAGTCGATGACCTTTTCCTCGGCTATTAGGTATCTAATCCCAGTAGTACCTACGTACCCGTGGGATATTTTCCGACATCCGCGGGCCAAAGCTAGTAACAAATAAAATAACAATTGAATGGCGTTTAATTCAAATTGTCTTAATATGGTAAATCTTTCGATAAAATTGATAATATTGGAAGCAATATGATCAATGTTATTGAAAGAATTACCATAACAAGGCAATTTGGCACATGGGTAGACCATGACCTGGAGAAGGACATAGGCTACTTTCTATCCTGGATGGCAGACGAAGCACTCGCAGGCATGAGCTAGTTATAAATAAAATGTATTATTTATTGCGTTTGTTTCCAACTGCAAACTGTTACAAGGAAAAAGGTAAATAAGTATCTACTCGTCATGTAATTCCACAAAGCTTAGTACCTATTTAAATGGAAAAATAAAATGTGATTTTACACATAACAGTTTCCTCTATTCTATCGCTAGGGACGTTTAGTGTACTTCAAAGTGTTACAGCACTAGTCATTCTGAAATCAGCCTTATTACTGGTCAGTAAAGTTAATATGTATTGAAGGGTAATTAACATGCGTAATGAAATGAATTAGGCAAAGGATTTGAATACAATTTAGTACCTAGGTACTTTTATGCTTGAAGGCTGCTATTTAGTGCAAAAAACGAAGATTTGGACTATTTTTATTTATTTTAAGTTTTCACACTAATACAAAGTACAAAGGCGGACTTAAACCTTAAACATTCTCTAACAGTCAACCAAGTGTGGTGAAGAGATTAGATGGCAGGTGCTCTGTTTGAGAGGAACAAAGAAAAATCATTTTTTTATTAAAATATAAATCATTATAAATAATTATATTACACACACATACATACATATTTAATAAAATATATACATATATTATATATATATATATACATAATATATACAAATTCAAGGGAGAGGTGTTGAGATTACTCTACTCTATTTATTTTGATAAAAAATTATAGATATTGGATATTTTTTCTTACGCCTGGGGCCCATTCTGAAAGTTGGCAAAGTCTCAAATAGCTGTTAAGTATTTCGCTGTTTTGATTAATCAACTAACGTGTAACTACAAATTAATGCAATGACATTAAGTAGTTTGTTCAGAATGGTTTACTAAATCAATTTCAGCCATCCTAACTATAATCCATACTAATATTATAAATTCGAAAGTAACTCTGTCTGTCTGTCTGTCTGCGTGTCTGTCTGTCTGTCTGTATGTTACATTTTCACGGTTAAACCACTGAATGGAATTTCGATAAAATTTGGCAAAGAGATAGATAGCATTCTGAAGAATTTACTTTTTGTCTCAAAAACAATCCTAACCTCAAGTCTACTTAGTTTTAACCTTGTTATCCAAATGGGGTTATGAATGCATACTTATACGCCAACCCCATCGCAGGCAATTCACATTTATAATATTTCCCTTATTTTCAATACAGGAACATAGTAGTGAACGGTCGTCCCATGTATTACGAAGGTGACCTAAGGCCCGTAGTGAAACGAGTCCGCCCATACAAGACCCTGCTCATCAACTTACCAGCTAAATCCTTCGGCTTCTGGGTCCTCGCCAACACGAACATTGAAGCCTGTCATAGCGTAGATAAAGAAAATAAAACATTCATCGAAGCAGACACATAATATATAGGGGATGAAAGTTTGTATGGGAAATCCATCATTTGTTAAGTATATGGATATGAAAATTTAAATTTATGCCCAACAATCGGATTTTCCTCTTTAGCTGACAGTGCTTCTCGCCAAACTTCATGCTGCTGAACCAACGGGAAGTACCTAATAGACTTATTAAGTACGTGTAAATAGTATGTACCTACTTCATAGTCATAGATAAAGTACCTACTTATACTAATTTTGTGCTACATTACAATAAACGCTATATAAAAGCTATTTGATTTAGTGGATACTACTTGCTATTGATTATTATTACTATGTAATATACCTTTTACTGCGTCGGGATATAGCGGGTTCGATTCCCATTAAGGACAAACCTATCTACACTTGTATCACCATATTTGTAAAAATGGTGATACATTAGGTATATACTATTTACACGTACTAAGGCGTCTTATATTATTATAATTGTATAGTACCTATATGTAATAGGTGAGTAAATATTTACGACCTACGGGTACGGAATCCTAAAAAAAGAATGTAAATTACATGCTCTATTATCTCATAATAATTATAGCATGATGCATTGATTTTCTGGTATGCAGTCTATTTTATCTCACAAAAGGTATAAATTAAGCATTACCTTTAAGTTATATAAAAGTATAATAATAAATCATTTAACAATCAATCTGATGAATAATAATGTATATTCTCGTGGTGAAGTAGCCGCCAGGCAGCCACTATTATAAAAGAGCGATGATTCTGTGTACTTACTTTATAATAATAATTGTAAGGGAAAACTCTGCCTGAATAAAAGTATAAATCAATTCTTGTTCACATTTTTCCCACTGCCGTTATACTCAGAAGTAGGATCGAAGAAAAAACCTACGATGAAACAACGCTCTGCTACTTATAAATGTCGACGGTCGCCTAGTCGGGAGGACGAAAATTCTGCGTCGGTAAACCAGATGTCTGAAGATTCAAACGATGAAGGCCGATGCACACTACCTACGAGGAAAATATTAAGGACTCTACCAATAACAAGAAGTTGAAAAAGCATTCAACGATCTGGAACACGAAGCGCCTACCCTCATTCGTCGGAAAGAACACCGTGCCGCATCGTTAATTCCAGAATTTGACCCTGAAAACGAAAAATGCACAGCTACCGCCTTGATAAAAAAAATGAACAACTGGGTCAAATTCACGGCTGGGATGACAAAACTAAGTTATTTCACCTTCAAGACAAGTTGAGAGGACAGGCAAGAAAGTGGTATGATAGACTCGATGAGTACGACTACTCGTGGGAGCAATGGAAAGAAATGCTTCTTTGTGCGTTCCCGAAACATCGAGACTACGCTCATTTCTCGAAGAAATGCTTCACAGAAAAAAACTACCCTCTGAAAGCATGACAAAATACTACCAAGAAAAAGTTGCTCTGTCTCTCCTGTTACCTTTAATCCATCCAAAGGTTGTCTGTAAAAGATCGCTATAAGCGATAAGACCGCCCATTGTGTCACCCTATGTAAAATTTCTAAATTTATGTCTGTATTTTTTATGGTGTACAATAAAGAGTATTCTATCTATCTATCTATATCTGTGCTTTAGAAGCAAATTGTCAGATATCGCTACGGTGTCCTGCATCATACGAGGTTTGCCTCTGGCGTTGCAATCAAATGCGAGAGCATTCCAATGCGAACGAACTGACGAGTTGTATGAAAATTTCTTGTCGGCACTCGATGACTTCAAAGTTCCGGTAACGGATACAAGAGGAAGCTACAAGGATACGTCGCGCTACACAGAAAGGAAACCCTCCGCGAACCCTGACGCTGATCCATGTCCGAAGAAGTTTCGCTGCAAGAAAATTGGACATTTAGTACGCAACTGTCCATTGCTTGACCAACGCAGCTGCTACAAATGCGGAGTTCAAGGTCACATTGCTCCACGTTGCCCATTAAATCCCAAAAATGGACCCACCCCGGGAGCAGACAGTGTGAAAGAAATAAAGTTGCTTCAAAACTACAACGATGTTTACAAAAAGACTGCAAAGATCAACGGTGCTTTCGTAAAATCGTACATCGATACGGGCAGTCAAGTAAATGTGCTTACGAGCGAATTATAAACAGTGAAGGCGTGTCATTAGTTGTACATGAAAGCAAAGCTACACTTCAGAAGGAGCTCAATTTCCTTTCCAATCTGGATGCTACTGAAGATATTAGCAGATTGCCTACCATTAGTTATTAGTGAATGCCTACCACCAGGCATCTCCATTATCAAGGTTCATATTATTGGCAATGCGGCCAGTAACCACGTAGTAACACCTGCGAGACACTTCGAGTTCCAAGAAGCATCCTTCTCTCTGCCATCGTCAACAGCGGAGCGAAGGACATCACATGGAAGAAAGGAACCGTCCTATTATACTTCGCGCTGAGATCTGCGAAGAACCATGCATAAATAACCAGGTCAGTCAACATGCCAATATTTGCAAAATGCCACTAGACAAATGTGTTTTACAATTGATTACCTCATGTGTTGATAATTATGCCATTGATTTGCTTAGCGGACCTACCCTAATTTTGTCTACGTCTACTCCACAGACGTAGACAAAATTAGGGTAGGTCCGCTAAGCAAATCTGAACATAATCAATTAATCAGTTTATTATCTCGGTATAGTAATTGTTTTGCTAGCTGTACTAAGGAGTTGGGATGTACGAATTTAGTGCAAATGCGCATTAGATTGACATTGTCTGACAAAAGAGGAAAACAGTGAGGATTGCTTCTAACAAATAAAGCTATTTCCAAGATGTATAGTGACGGAAGTGTCAGTAATATGATATTTTATAAACATTGGTCCTGCTGTCAGCTGTCGGTGTTTTTGATCTTAAACATAGCCCGACTACAACGATTTTGCATTATTTAAACACCATGTCGGTGTTTGTCGAATTACCCAAAAATATTAGACCGTATCTAAGCAACGATTCAACCAGTCCATAATACGCCATGAATAATGCGTTTCTACTCACTTTTGGTGCCAGTTTGTACATCGCAAAAGATAAAAATGTGTACATAGGTCTTCTGTGTGACATTTCCAAATGATTCTACTATCAATTTAAACCGAGTAATTCGGCTGTTTCTACTTGATTTATTATATTATTATCATATATAAATTTAAATTTAATTGAATTTTGAGGTCCTTGGCTGTAGTTCATTACATTTGTTTATTCATATTTATTTTTAGATTATTCGACTGCCTCGTTGGTCTAGTGATTGCAAGCGCTACTGCTGAACATGTCTTGGGTTCGATTCCCGGGTCGGGCAAAGTATTATTGAGTTTTTCTATCTGGAATTTCTCAGTAGCAGCCCGGGGTCTGGATTCGTGCCCGGTTGATGGCAATAGGCTCGCCCCCTATTACATGGGACTTAAACATAACTGGCGAAATGTGGGTGTACCTACTACAGGTACACCTCTGCCCAACCCTTCGGGGAAACAAGGCGTGATGTTATGTTGTGTGTTTTAGATTATTATTGATTAGCCATGTTATTATAGATGTCAGTGCTTTATATATGTCATTTTCAAATAGATTTTTAAATGAATGCTCTAGCGTATACGGTTGAGATGATAAAACGGCGATACATTTTGTTCAATGCAAAAACTTCAGGGTTTGGCCAAATTCTAGCAAATCTAGTGATGACAGCGAACATAGTGATGCATAGCGTTCATCAACGTAGGATTCTACAGGACAATTATTACAGAATGTTTAATATATTGTTTCAGACCGAACGTGAGAATTGATTGGTTCACGTCATCGGATATTACACAACTAGAGACCTGACGTGAGAATCGATTGGTTCACGTCATCAGTTGAAACAAGTGGATAACGAGCGTGAGAATTGATTAGTTTACGTCATCGGTTATTACACAATTGGAGGCAAGAATTGATTGGTTTGCCTAGGTTTTAGTCTCTGATCTGGTGTGAGAATTGATTGGTTCACAACCTGATATCCTTGAAATGAACTGAGGGTGTAATTGATTCTATTTAATTGGTTGTAAGAATTGAGGGTTTGCACCAATTGGATAGGCATACAATAAATATGATTAAGCTTTGTAAGAATTGAGGGTTTACAATAGCTTATTTATATACCTAAACTGAAAATGAATTGTGGATATGATTTGATTCTATTTAATTGGTTGTAAGAATTGAGGGTTTGCACCAATTGGATAGGCATACAATAAATATGTTTAAGCTTTGTAAGAATTGAGGGTTTACAATAGCTTATTTATATACCTAAAATGAAAACGAATTGTGGATATAATTTGATTCTATTTAATTGGTTGTAAGAATCGAGGGTTTACACCAATTGGATAGGCAAACAATAAATATGATTAAGCTTTGTAAGAATGGAGGGTTTACAATAGCTTGCTTATATAACTATAAAACGGAAATGTGGTTATTGATTTGAATCTATGCTATTAGTTGTGAGAATTGAGGGTTCACCGCTACTAGTATAGAAACATATAAGTGATATTATGCTTTTGTGAGAATTGAGGGTTCGCAAGGGCATAATAATATTAATCTAACTGATATGGAATTTTGATTTTACTGTGAGAATTGAAATTATGAAATAGTTATAAAATGAGTTGAAAATTTAATGATGTATAACTAAAACTGTTCAGTTTAGTTTTGTAAGTACTCGATTTAAAGTGACTGATACTGTGAACCAATCTCATGAAAGTCGAATCAGGAAGGCCAAGTGTAAGGTTTCTGTTTTACTTATGTTCATGGGGACATGCACAAGGTCAGGATGGTCGAGTGTTAGGTTTTGATTCTTTAATAATTAATTGTAAGTTTTTATTGGCAACATTATAGTTTCATGTTTTTATAATATTTTGAAATAGGTCGGTAAAAACAGTTTCTCTGTACTGGCAACACCGAAGATTTAAAAAAGATGTAGAATAACGGCTCTAGCCGCGGGAACGGTAATTTGGGGGCACTTTGATTCCGACGTTCATGAGAGCAGGTCGTCCCAAGTGACTGGGTCAGTGGAAAGTTTAAGTTTAAGTTGGGGATTGTTGTTGGAGGTCTTCTAGAAAATAAGGTAACTTATTAGTTTATATTGTAAATCTTTATATAGAATTAAAAGTATTAAGGAATGGAGAACATAATATGTGATAATATAATTTGTGGATTATTGAATCTAGTGTTTATTCTTGAAATATAAACCTTTGATAAAATATGATAGTGTTTACCTACTCTTATTTATTCTCATCCCTGAAGTGTTGCAAATGGTTAGCTTCTACTCTAGATATAATCACCTATTAGTTTTGAGAATGGAAGTAGTTTCTAACACTATTGACTCTATAGTCAAGTCAAAAAATGCGTCTATATGCTTCATACGCTTACCCGGTCTATACCGGGTAAGCGTATCATAGTAACGGCATCTATCGGATTCCTACTTAATGCGTCTATATGCTTCATACGCTTACCCGGTCTATACCGGGTAAGCGTATGAAGCATATAGACGCATTAAGTAGGAATCCGATAGATGCCGTTAGTTTAGAAGTAAATGATTGGTTTAGTACAGTGCAATGTCAAGATGAAAAGTCGAAACGTATTATTGATTTAATGCAAAGTGGATGCACAGATAGTGATATACTAGTGAATAATTATGTAATCGTTGATGGTAGGCTTTATCGTAAAACCCTTTACGGTACCCGATTAGTTGTGCCAAATTTCGCGCGATGGTAAATATTACAAATGCATCGTGACGATATTGGCCATGTAGGATTAAAACGGTACGCAGCACTCATAAAAAATGATTTCTGGTTTCCAAAAATGTCCCGATTTATACGGAAATATGTAATGTCATGTCAATGAATTTGATGATCATATTTGCGCAGGCCAAATATAAATCTTATGCAAAAGTTTTGAAGTCGCTCAAGTTTATCTAGTTGTGCCTCAGTGAGATCGAGGTAACTGACATCAGCGTAGTCAAGGATGGGAAGTAAAAGGGATTGTGCAAGCGCAGTCTTAGTGGCAGTTGGAAGAAAGTTCCGCAATCGTCTCAGGGACTTACCAGATGCAAAAAATTTGCGGCTTACGTCCTGGAGCTGGGGACCCTAAGAACGATGTTTGTCGATCCAAACTCCGAGGTTCTTAACCTTTTCGCTAATTGGAATGGCAGTTCCGTTAAATTGAACTTGGGGAAGTTGCGTCCAGTTTATCTTGGGAATATTATTTTGGGTGATTTTGGGGATTTATGTTGGGTGTTTATAACAATATAATGAGAATAAAGGTTTTTGAGTATAATATGTTTTCTTGTTTTATTTCATAATAAATACAACAGATACAGAAAACCACAACGAATTACTGTGCTATAGTATTCTAAAGATACACAAAAAACTTCGATAGGTAAGTCCTGACACTTAAGGCACTCCCAGCACATCTTGATAAATTGACAACACCAGATACAATACTTCATTAAGCTTTCATACATACCAGACTCATAAAATGATTCAAAATTATTCCAACCCGCGATAAGAAATTTATAATAATTATAAAATGCGATTATGTTCATTCAGAGATTATTGGGCTACAGTAGATTCAAAACGAAGATTGGTGATGGAAATGGCTGATGCAGGTTTTTTTTACTGTGGAAGTGGTTTAAACGATAAGGTTAAGTATGTGTTTTTCGTGTGGGGGTGATATCGGAGATTGGGAGTATTACGATGATCCTTGGATGCAACACGCTATATTTTTTTATGATTGCTTTTATTTAAATGTTGACAAATCAAACCTTCTATTTTTTTAAGAAACAAAAATATATAATTGTTCTAAAGTATAAGAGGAGGTTAGCCCAAGTATAAATTACTTACAGTCATTTTTATGCGACATTTGATTCCTACAATTGTAGATTAACAGGTTGAATAATAAATTGAATTAAATAAACAATACAAAAATACATTATATTAGATACAATGCAAAATTCAGTAAAAAATAATACTTGAAGGCATTTCTAAAATTATTATTCAGAATGCTAATAGTGAGGCAATATTTGTCCGTAGTTGTACATCACGGACAAATATTGCCTCATCCGCTCATAAAAAATCAAGCGCCAGATTTATCAAAACCTGCGATGCCATGCAGTTTTCGGTGGATTACTGATGATGATAGAAATTGGAGGAAACAGGTGACTAGTGATATTTATGATAGAATAGATAATGTAACTAAATAATTCTCATAACTGGCGAAATGTGGGTGTACCTACTACAGGTACACCTTGGGAAAACAAGGCGTGATGTTATGTTATGTTAATAGATAATGTATCGTGAGAATTGGTGTAAGGGTATCAGCATGACAACTAAGTGATTGCTTTATGTATGGTAGCGTTTTGTGATCGTTAGACTATCACGCAGTTGGAGTCATGGGGACAGCTTACCTACCTGTTAATACAGTAACGCATTAGAAAAGAAAAACTATACAGTCAAGCATTATAATAAATAATGAACCAGAATAGGTATTTATAACAATAAAAATATATTATGTTGATACTTGACATAAACAGTGCGTGAACTTATCAAGAGTCGACTAAGGGCGTTTGTACACTTTATTTTATGCTGATCCGAGAACTGACGGCTCGAAGTAGCTATAGTACTAGTCGCGCATCATATTTTGATCAAGATACGACCTGACACTGACCTGGAAATTGCAAAAAAACAAGGAAATTTAAATTTGGCAGGCTACAACTGTGGATTAATCAACATTAAGCTAAGCGCTGTGACATGGCTAAGCCAACTTTCTCGTGCTTTCTTACAAACAACTTTGATCAGCGTAAAGTGTGCTGTGCGAGACAGCACGTTTAGCGTCAATGTGACAAGATGATAAGTGAGAGTGAGATAGATTGTTTTCTTATTACTATAGAGTATTAGATAAATGACGCAACACACAGGCAGGACACTGAACGAGACACAATAGAAGTTTTATTGTACGTCTAGGAGTGTTGTGTAGGGAGCGTAGTGTCCCACAACGTGTTAATGTTTATGTTGACTTATCTACTAATTAAAATTAATGAGTACTTAATTAAAATAAATACATGGCTAGGTAAGTGATATGTGTGTGACATGCTAGTAGCAATATGCTAAGAGTATACAGGTACCTCGATAAGTAAGTGATATGTGTGTGACATGCTAGTAGCAATATGCTAAGAGTATACAGGTACGTCGATAAGTAAGTGATATGTGTGTGACATGCTAGTAGCAATATGCTAAGAGTATACAGGTACCTCGATAAGTAAGTGACATGTGTGTGACATGCTAGTAGCAATATGCTAAGAGTATACAGATATCTCGATAAGAGGCATTTTTCAGATCTCAGTACATTTAGAATTTCACACAGCAAACACCAACAAGCACCCGACAAAAACGTCGATATTATCATTATATTTTTCTATTTGTTCTCGCTACATTCAATGTTTGCAATAAAATTATAATGTTATAATTCTTTGGATTTTGCTACAAATACATTAATATTATCATTTGATTTACCTGTTGTTGTAAAGTGTAGTACTATTTTAAAAAAAAAACACAGTTTTACAATCCATACAGTTAAATACAGAGTTGTGTATAGAATGTGCCTACATTTTTGCTCAGAGCAACGTTGTCATCGAGGCATAGATCAAAAGTAATCAAAATTAATGGTTTTGTGAGCTAATTTAGTAGTGCAGTCTGTAAGGATTGTTATACTGTGCTCAAAACATGATTCATAACTTTATCTTTGCAAAACTTTTGCAAATATTATTGTACTGATAATGTACATTCTTAATAGTTACATTCGTGCACACTTTATCCTTTAGGGCAATCTCTCAAAAGGTCCATTTCATAGGGTTGATCCTTAGTGGTGGACACTCTTGTAGTTCTGGTAGTTCCACTTCTGGTACCCTGGGATACCGCCAAACTTCTGGTGAAATCACTTTTTATGTTAAACCTAAAAATAACACATTGCTATTAAACTTGCACAGGGAAGGACACCCGCGGGGTAATTGCTTAACACACTAACAGTGGCAATGGCTTTGATTTTGACAGTTAAACAAAATTAATTGCGTTATTAAAATTGATGAGCAGATTTTTTTTCGAACATATGAAGCAGTGGATTTGAAATAGTCTTTAAAATGATTCAGATTGTGATTGAAAATGTGTTACGCAGTTAGGATGGTGGTTGCTGGTCAGCTCTAGTCTCGGGATATACTTGTAATCTTTAGGCAGAGAACCAAAGTTGTCGACATCACAGAATAAGCGAGTTGAACTGGCAATGGGCCGGCCATATTAGCCGTAGAACCGATGACCGTTGAGATAGACATGTTCTTGAGTGGAGACCTCTGGCGTTATGCGATGGACAATTTTTTTGCAAATTTTTGTGTTGAGTTTTGTTCCAGAAGTCGGTTGAGTATTATTACTTCTTGAAATCGACTTTTCAATCTGCACTGATCCAGGTCTGCACCAGAACAGACTGTACCAATCCAATGTTGCATTAGATGCACTGTATGTACCCCACGGATGATAATAATAACAATTACAACAGTTCATATAACTCACCTCTTACACAGCATGACAAGTATTCTCTTATTAAACACAAATAAGAAGAATATGGCAACCCCGATGAGTAGATTATAGGTATTAGTCAAGATAAACAGCCATAATTCCGTGTTAGGAGGAATGAGCTCCAGGCACCAACTCACTCCCATGACCACAGATAACTTTATGTAGGTGGCGAATCTAAAAATAGATTTATTTAAGATGTATATCTAAGGCGTTGTACAGTAAAATTTATCATCTACTCGTATATATTATTTATCAGCTGACGATACGATGATGACGATACCCTTTTATTAGCCACTGGTTGTCACAGTTTCGGACTTCTGACTACCCGTAACGACCACGAGTGATAGCCGGGACCAACGGCTTAACGTGCTTTCCGAGGCATGGACTGGTCTTGCTAAGGATGGTCCCCATCCACGGACCAACCGCGGCAAGCTTAGTTTAACCGGATCGATCTACCCGTACGGCTGTTATTACAGTAAAATTAGAATGAACTACTGAAATACTTGGTCTTTACTGCACACTAAATTATAGGAGCATTAAAGGATAGCACAAAAGTTAAAGGTTGGAGCATGGAGACACCTCGCCGGCCGCTGGCTGCTAGAGGAGGCATTGTCAACAATTTCCATACAAACCAAGCGTGTCAACGTTTACTCGTGCTACGACACAAATGTCGTACAGACATAAAAACTGATGGCTTTGAATGGCGGCCGTGTAATGCTCTCATCGCACTTTCGGCGCCACGAATTTTATTCCGTAATACTGCCGTTTCTAGACGTTCTGCCGGTGCGGCGGTTCTGTTATGTGGTGGTAAGTTGATCATATCCAGAATTAAATATGTCATGGGGCTTAAGGAAAATATACTAAACTGATATAAATACTTAACATAGTAATGACTATGTAGGTAGTCATTTGTGTCAGAATGACTCACTATTAGTAACTTGTAATTAAATAATGGGCTGATGGAACAGACTATTTGACAATGAACTTACTACTACTTTAAAGATAGATAGATAGAATACTCTTTATTGTACACCATAAAAATTACAGACATAAATTTAGAAATTTTACATAGAGTGACACAATGGGCGGTCTTATCGCTTAAAGCGATCTTTTACAGACAACCTTTGGATGGATTAAAGGTAATAGGAGAGACAATACTGCAGGTAGTCAGCGGTGTACCATCTACATATACAATAAATATGTACATACATACATAAAGCATAAACTTATTCATATAAATATAATATATACCTACATAGTTATACTTATAATATAAATCTATAAACATGAAACAAGAGCAAGGAACTAAATGTAATGATAATAATAGACGTAGCCAGAGCAGTCCGTCCGTTACCGAATTGGAGATCACCGGGAAAGGACGGACTGCACAACTTTTGGTTGAAATGGCTGATTAGTTCACACACTCGCCTGGCATCTCAATTCCAGTCATCCCTAGAGTCTGGGTCGCTGCCGCAGTTTCTTACAACAGGCGTTACCCACCTACTCCATAAGTCAGGTAGTCCCGCGGAACCCAAGAATTATAGACCGATCACATGTTTGTCAACGGTCTATAAACTTCTTACATCCATTTTGAGAGAGAAAATTAACACACACATTGTCAATAATTCAATTATGTCTGCCTCTCAAAATGGATGTAGGAATGGGTCCCGCGGTACTAAGGAGTTACTCCTCATCGACATGACCATAAGCCAACAGGTTCGTCGATCCCGCAAGGATCTCTCGACATGCTGGATAGACTATAAGAAGGCCTACGACTCAGTGCCACATACATGGCTCATGAGGGTGCTGGAGTTGTACAAGATAGATGCAACTCTGCGCTCCTTCCTGAAGTCGTGTATGGGGCAATGGAGGACGGTCCTTCGCTATCCAGGATGTCGACAGATCCAGGGGAATGATGAACCTGTATGGATTAAACGGGGAATATTTCAGGGCGATAGTCTGAGTCCACTTTGGTTCTGCTTAGCCCTGAATCCTCTAAGCACACTGCTGGAGGATTCAGGACTGGGCTATCGATTGAGGAGAGATGGTCAGGTCATATCTCACCTCCTCTACATGGATGACTTGAAACTCTTTGCCCCCAACAAATTGCGACTGATGGAGCTACTGAAGGTAACTGAAACATTCAGTAGCGCCATCAGGATGGAATTTGGTGTGGACAAATGTGCAGTCATGCATGTGAAGCGAGGGGAGATTATGGAGTCCGAGGGAACTCAACTCACGGACTCCATACACCTTAGATCCCTCTCCTCAGCCGAAAGCTATAAGTATTTGGGTATGTCGGAAGCGTTAGGCATCAACGTTGCTGACATGAAGCAATCGTTGAAGGAGCGCTTCTTTGGTCGCCTGAAGAAGGTATTAATTAGTCTTCTTTCGGGCGGAAACAAGGTACGCGCCTTCAACGGTTGGGTCATGCCGGTTTTGATGTACTCTTTCGGCATACTCAAATGGACTCAGACCGAACTCGACGCCCTGGACAGGAGGGTCCGTACACTCCTGACCGCAAACCGGATGCATCACCCACGTTCATCGGTGATGAGACTGTACATCCCGCGGAAATGCGGAGGTCGAGGCTTTTTAAATGCGAAGACCCTCCATAACCGCGAGGTGTGCAGCCTCAGGGAATATTTTTTAAAAGCCGAAATGGGTATGCACCGTGATGTGGTCGCAGTGGACAAGGGGCTCACCCCGCTCTCCATGGCTAAAGAGAACTGGCGCAAACCTGTGGTACTTACTACAGATGACCGCAAGGAAGTATGGCAAAGCAAGGAGCTTCACGGGCGCTTCTACCGGGCTCTTCACGAGCCTGGTGTAGATTTCCTAGCGTCCGTATCCTGGCTACGTTTTGGTGACCTTTTCGGGGAAACTGAAGGTTTCGTCTGTGCAATTATGGACGAAGTTATCTTGACGAATAACTACCGGAGACATATTATGAAGGACGGAACGGTTGATGTGTGTCGGGCATGCCACCGTCCGGGTGAGTCCATCAGACATATTATCTCTGGTTGTTCTCGTCTGGCTAACGGCGAGTACTTGCACAGGCATAACCAAGTGGCCAGGATTATTCACCAGCAACTTGCTTTGAAATATAAACTTGTGGATTCTGAGGTACCGTACTACAAGTATGTGCCCGACCCAGTTCTCGAAAATGACCATGTCACGTTGTACTGGGATCGGTCTATCATTACTGACAGGACTATTGTTGCCAATAAGCCTGATATAGTGGTGATAGACCGATTAGCGCGCCGCGCAATGATAGTTGATGTTACCATTCCACATGACGAGAACCTCGTGAAAGCTGAGAAAGAGAAACAAATAAAATATCTCGACTTAGCACACGAGGTTGTCGACATGTGGAATGTGAGCTCGGCTATCATTGTGCCGATTGTCGTAACGGCCAATGGCCTGATGGCCGAAAGCCTCGACCAACATCTCTCGAGGCTCTCGTTAGGCGGTTGGATCAAGGGCCTGATTCAGAAGGCAGTACTTCTCGATACGGCTCGTATTGTGAGGAGGTTCCTATCTCTGCAGCCCTAACCACCGGTAGCTTGGACCCTGCTCCCGACACCGGCGGAACACTATTTTTTATATTTTTAAATGTTTTTTATACCTTTAAAAAAAAAAAAAAAAAAAAATATTTAAAAATGTATTTTATATGTTAGAATAATAAATAAACGAAATAATAATAATATGCTTTATTTCCAGGTTTACAATTTATCAGAATAGCACTATGTAGAACAGAATTTAAAACCTAAACAATTGTAAAAATACCACTGAGTTTAAACCTCTGGCACCCAAGCTAAGATTAAACTTGTGTTATGGGTGACAGGGCTCTCTCTATAAACATTTACCAGATAATTTATACAAGTTCGGAGTTACATAGTGGTTACTGTCACTAGCGATTGCCGGAGCAAGCTGCATGGTTATTATAGTTTAATACAAAACAAAAGAATAGAATAAAAATTATATAAAATAAAACTTAAAACTATAAACTGTAGCCATTCTCTAAGTGTATATATGCGTGTGTGTGTGTATGTGTGTGTGCGTGTGTGTGTGCGTGTGTGTGTATGTGTGCGTGTTTGTGTGTGCGCGGGCCTACTGTATAAGTTTGCGCTATTAAAAGGATTTTATAATATGGAGTGCAAGAATAAATAAGTCGGTTTTTTAAATTTTTTATTTAGTTTTTTAGAGTAACTTTCCTAATAGGTTTTCTGTTTCCTCATACGTATGAGTCATGATCCATTTACTCACTAACTTTTTACACTCAAATTTATTCATTTTATAGATGCCACAATGTTTGTTAACTGCATTGTACAAGCGGCTTCCCAGAATTCGGAAATTTCTTTCAGCAAATTTGGTTCTATGTCTTTCTATGGGACAGACATCAGTCGATCTTCGTTTTGCCAGATAATCGCCACCATATTCCAAAGATACATGTTTGCGCAAAATGGTATTGAGCACAAAGAGCTGTCTAACGGTCATGACTTGACAGTCTTTATACAATTGCTTAGTGCTATACCGAAAGTGTTTAAACGTCATAACTTTAAGGACAGCTCGTTGCGCTCTTTCTAATGGTAAAATGTTTGTTTTTGGAGCGCCACCCCAAACCGTCACACCAAACGATAGCACTGACTGGCACAGTGAGAAATAAACCATTCGCAGGGTATCAAAATCTGCGCTACATCGTAGATTTTTAAAGATTGAGATAAGCTTCCTCACTCTGCCAGATAACGCCTTCATCTGCATACTCCACGACATAAGATAGTCAATAACGATGCCTAGGTATCTGACGTTGGTTGCTCTGGTCAGGGGAAGGCAGGAGCATTGGTCTAATTGTTGACTACAGATATGTGCCCTGATGGCAAACGACTCATCGGGTTGCGAAGATTGTTTAATTGAGAAGGGGATAAAGTTTGTCTTATCAACATTTAAAGTTAAGGTGTTTGCAGATAGCCAAGCCATGACGACGCCTAGAGCTGATTCAGCTCACTCATGGACTTCCTTCCAGTCTAGACCATATACGAGTAGAGCCGTATCGTCCGCGTATGTGTATATGTTACTATTTGGGATGGTCAGATTACAAAGACTGTTTACATAGATTAAAAAGAGAGTGGGTCCTAAAATGGAGCCCTGAGGAACTCCAAAAGACAACATGTGTTCATCACTAACATATGTGCCAATTTTGACACATTGTGTCCTCTCAGAAAGGTAGCTCTCAAAGATTGCAAGTGCAGAACCCCTCACTCCTATCCTCTCCAATTTTAATACAAGAGTAGGGACAGAGACAGTGTCAAATGCTTTAGACAAGTCCAAGAAAATACCCAGACATTTATATTTTATATCAAGCATCCTAACGGCCTTGTCAACAAAGGCAGCAACAGCGTCCTCACAAGATTTTCCTCTGCGGAAGCCATATTGATTATTGAGGCGATTGTTAAGGACCTTTTCTAAAATTTTTGACAAAGCCGGAAGTACCGATATTGGTCTATAATTATTTACACTGCCTCTGTCTCCACCCTTGTGTATTGGATGCACAACCGCTCTCTTTAAAACCCTTGGAAAGACGCCCTTCGAGAAACATAGTTCACATATGTATGTAATTGGGGGGACTAAGGTCTGTTTGCTCATCTTTATCATTCTGGTTGTAATTCCATCCCAACCCGCGGCAGAGTCAGTACGAAGATTCATTATAGTTCTATCGACTTCAGCCTCATCAGGAGTCAGGAGCACGAGAGAGTTTGATTGTGCTACGTCTTGGAGATGGGGAACATGTTTAGTGGGTGTACTTGTGTGTTTGTCCGCGAGATTTTTGCCAATATTAGCGAAAAAATTATTTACCAAATTAACTGAGCTCTTGTCGTCGACACCAGAAGTGGATAACTTAACAGGTCTGTGGGAGGAGTTTTAGAATTTTGTTTACTCAGTATATCATTAATTACTTTCCAAGTCGCTTTGGGATTATTTTTTGCTTTAATTAATTCATTTCTCTCATATTCTGTTTTAAGTCTGCTTAGGAGTTTATTACAAAAATTACGGTACCGGATGTAAATGATTTTAAGATTATAATTATCCGGTGATTTATTATGGTCACTATGCATAATATCCCTATTTCGGATACATCTCAATAGACCCTGTGTGATCCATGGCTTAATAATTCTCAACTTAGAGGGAACATGAATAATTTTAGTGTTGATTTGGATAATAGAGGTAATTGTATTTATTAACCGTTCTGTAGCCTCGTTTGGATTGTCAGTTAGCATGACGGGACTAAAATCCGCTTTGGCTATATCTGTGGCTATTTTACATTGATAAATTTTTGTAACTACCTTAGGGATACTTTGTGAACTGGAGTAATTTTTAACACAAGTAAGTATTGGTGCATGATCTGTAATGTGAGTTTCTAATATAATGGAAGCTACTGGGTTTTTAACTTTGATCATGGTGTGGTCTAAACAGTTTTTCTCTCTAGTAGGGGATGTGTAAGCAGGTAATAGTCCATGTGATGCTGTTAAGTTCATATACTCATTGTAATGTGGATCATTATTTGTAGGGCTTATATTAATGTTTATGTCACCTACCAGAAATATAGTTTTATACTCCGATACTGATGTTAATATGTTATTAAGGCTAGTTAAAAAGTTATCAGTATGTTTAAAAGATGGCGGTCGATACACAGCTATTATGACTACATCGGAACTGAGTTTACAAACAAGACTGTTTGCGTCCGCGAATTGTGGCTCTGAGACTTTATGTTGTAGATCCGAACGTACGTAAGCAACTAAGCCATCATTTTGGTTATAAGTGTTTCTTGTAGAATAAGCCGAATAGCCTTGAAGTAGTGGAATAGTTAAATTTTTGTTTAACCAACATTCTGAAAAAATTATAACATCACACCTAATTTGTATTTGAGTTAATAGTACTAAGACATTATGGAAGTTTTTGTTGATACTACGTATATTAAAATGCAGCAAGTTAAGAGTTTTACTGTGTTTACCTAACAACTGAACGCATTTGTCAGGCGGGCAGACAAAAACTTCATTGGATCCGTACGAATCTAGATTTTCGATAATTTCATGAGTGCTATTCATTTTTAATAATTAATAAAATAATAAGAACACCTTGCTGTAAATCACGTTCGAACATTGTACATAAATAAAAAAACCAGAGGTAACCATTTACACCAGGTAAATGAGAAAAAGAATGGCACAACATTCCCGCGTAATAAAATAGACTTATGTATTGGTGGATGATTGTCGATAAGCGCAGATATTTGTGTGTTATGTATTTGTAGAATGCGATGTGTGTTATTTGTCTGTAGAATAATCTGTTTTTTGTGCGTTTGTTGCTATGTAAGAAGACTAAGGTGCTACAAAAACTGTTAAAAATTATATTAAAACTATAGAAATAATACTGAGGTATAACTAGAAAAACAAACAATAGTTCAGAGAAAAAAATAAAATTACTCTGGTACATGCAGTATCTTGTGAAAACAATTTTCTGATTGAATACGAATAGACTTTTCTCCTTCTTTTTTGCGCAGAAAAATTTTCCCATTGGACGACCAGCAGTATTGAAACTCGTTATGTTTTGCAAAATTTCGCGCTTCATAAAAAAGTTGTCGTGTGCTAGGTGGGAGACGGTCGGCGATATAGATAGGAATGCGCTCACCTATGAAGCCAATGTGTTCACTATTTAGTTTTTCCGTGGTGGCCTTCCCTTTATTGAAGTCACGTAGGGCTTTGAGAATATTATTTTTCTTCGTTACTGAGTGTAGTTCTGCGACAATTTGTTTTGATGGGCCTTGCTTATTTTGCACTCGATATATGTCACGTATCTCTGTTGGTTCCACGTGTACTTGTAATGGTTTACAGACATCGACAAAAATTTTAATCAAATCATTGTCATCTTCTTTTTCCTTTGGTGGAATATTTCTTAATTCAATAACGGCAGGCCGACGACATTCTTGGACATCCTGAAGTTGCTTTTCCAATTTATCAATGTATTTACGCTGTTCAGACCGCTCATTTTCTAATTTTCCCATTTTTGACTTCATTTCTTCATATTTTTCATTCATAAGACTCGCAGATTCCTCGATTTCTGACCTAATATTTTGTAATTTTTCATTTTGTAATTTTAGTTCGGCCAACTCTGTTGTTATTTTAGACGTAAAGTTTTTTAAAATGGCTTCCTGGTCTGCACTCCACTTTGTGAGCATTGCTCTTATTTCCTCCTTAAATGCTCCGAGTTCATTTGTGGGGCTGGACTCTGAACGCGGTCGCTTTGATCGTTGTTGTACATTAACGAACTCAGTTTCCATTGGAGTACTAGTGATGTTAGGATTAGACAATGCCCGCTGTACTTCTATTGTTGGAGTTGACGGCGGCGTGCGAGTTGTTTTAGGCATGATTTACTTGTATATAAGAAATCACGTTCTACGACGTATTGCGCTGCGTAGCCGATCTCACGTTTTCTCGTAGCAGTGCTAATACTCGTAGCACACCTTATAAGCGCGTAGCTGGCTCGGTGTGACGTATGTTGTCGCTCGTAGCTACGTAGCAGAACCAGATTGAGAAATTAGCGCGCTGACATCTACGTCGATTTGGCGTAGCGGCTAGCTGTGTTGACACGCGTGCACGGCGACTATGGTTCAAATCCAGGCGCCGACAACGACTTTTCGAGATTCAAAAATAATATATTGTTGATTTAGTTGCACTCACCGATGGCCAGCCCCTCTCACCGCACCCACCCAAGAGCGAGACGTCCGACACAAACAAGTATGTCTGCCGTGCCTTATGGGTAAAGCTCCAAGATGAAACAGGAGGGTCCGAGTTTCGGAAACAATTTAATTATTAAAATATTTAAATTAGAAATTGCGATAGACTCGCTCAACTTAAAACACGTCTACTCCGTACACGCGCCAGAGAGAGGAGTCGAACGGGCAAGGCATTCCATAACCGTACTGCTTGAACTGTAAAAGATTTGTCATAAAAGCTGGTTGAATGCATCGGCATCTCTAGTCTCAAGTTTTCCGATGATCTCAGATATCTATTATGTGTGTCATGTAGGAACTTGAAACGTTCCTTAAGATAGGAGGGGGTTATAGGATTGAACAGAATACTGTAGAGCTGAAATAAGATATGAGAATTCCGGCGAAGACGTATGGGAAGCCACTTGAGCTTTGTACGAAATTCAGAAATGTGATCATATTTGCGCAGGCCAAATATAAATCTTATGCAAAAGTTTTGAAGTCGCTCAAGTTTATCTAGTTGTGCCTCAGTGAGATCGAGGTAACTGACATCAGCGTAGTCAAGGATAGGAAGTAAAAGGGATTGTGCAAGCGCAGTCTTAGTGGCAGTTGGAAGAAAGTTCCGCAGTCGTCTCAGGGACTTACCAGATGCAAAAATCTTGCGGCTTACGTCCTGTAGCTGGGGACCCCAAGAAAGACGTTTGTCGATCCAAACTCCGAGGTTCTTAACCTTTTCGCTAATTGGAATGGCAGTTCCGTTAAATTGAACTTGGGGAAGTTGCGTCCAGTTGATCTTGGGGATCATCCTTGAGCTGCCAACAACAATGACCTGGGTCTTCGATGGATTGACCTGTAACCCATGTGCCTCACTCCACTCGCAAATTGAATCCAAATCCTTTAGTACATAATAAAGTCCGGATTATGATTATTGATATTGAAATTCGCTGGAAACTATATAGACGTGACTGTTAAATATATTTTTCTAGCGCGTTGTTTTATACGCTATCATTAACACGTTGTTACAAAACTCGGCCGCAGTCTAAACGCGGAAACGTTATAATTTTATTTGGCAACACGCTAGACGGACTTAATTGAGGCGCGGTAAATATTATCCCACAACGCGCTGTGCACGAAAAAATATACGTCAGCTGCGTCATTACCCAGAGATCTTTTGTGTCCTTTTATCCATTGAAGTGTCACTGTGTTGCGGCTAGATACCGTTACTCGTGCTAGTACATTAAGTGTACGCTTCGACGTAATATTTTTTTCCCTACGGATTGCAGAGCTGAGGCACTGTCGGAGAGTATGTATGTGGGTGTATTATAGCAGTAGAGTATAAATGTGTATTTGGGCGTTATTTTTTAATGCTATAATAAATGTAGTATAGAGAAGCACTGGATGCAAATCCTGTATAGTTGACCTCGTATTTGTATACCACCCTTAGGTTAAATGTCACTTGCACGTTATTAAAATGTACCAGTAGATAGTTTCAACCAAGTTCCAATTTACTGAGAAGTTTGTCAATAGTGAAAGTGAGGTGCTCGTGGTAAAATAATGAGTCGCTTGCCGAGGTCGGTCCTTGGACCATACATTACACATCGGGACTCCTCCGTGCCTTGGAAAGCATGTTAAACAGTTGGTCCCGGCTGTCATTTGTAGATCTTTGACTGTCGTTACGGGTCGTCAGAAGCCCGAAAGTCTGACAACCAGTCTTACCAAGGGGTATCGTGATACCCAGTACCTAGCTGGTTTGTGGGGGTCCGATAGGCAGTTGCTCCATGTAAAATACTGGTATTCAGTCGCATCCGGTTAGACTAGAAGCCGACCCCAACATAGTTGGGAAATGCCTAGGCAGATGATCATTGTCAATAGATAAAGTGAGTAATATTACTGGTAAGTATATTAAGTTGTGTAGGTAATATTACGAGGTTGAATATTCAGTTATCTTGAAAGTGCCTACCTGTTTGCATCTTGTTTGCTGCTTCCGGAATCTTGGCATCTATGAACAGCGCGCTTGATCATCCATATGTTGTAGACAGTCAATAAGAACAATATGATATTAACGAAAATGATTACCCCTATTGGTATAATGAAGTATCTTTGAACACTTTTTGCTGAAAATTAAGAAAATTATAATATCAAGTTAAGCAAAATCATTTTTGTGAAAACATTGCCATCTGTGCTATGATTAATTGATTTTCACTCAGCATATAGCATAGTGCTGGGACACAGACCATCCCCCTGTAAGAGGGAATGGGCCATAATCCACCACGCGGTGCGTGCGCGCCCAGTGCGTGTTGGGGGATGTCTCAAAGGTTTATTTTTCGTAGTATCCTATCTTAGCCACAATTCAAATCGTCTATCTTTAACAGTTTCGGGCTGTGTGAGTCTTTTCTTAGGACATATTATTTTATAGAGAAGGAGAAGAAGATAAATTGTGGACGAGTATGCAATTGGATGCACAATCCATGGGCGTTCAGATAATTCCTAACGTGGAGGTAAGTAAAATATATGGGAATATAAACAGTGCCCGTATTTTTGACGTTTTGCTTCCCTGCCGTGGACGTCCACGATAATATCGTCACGTTAGAAATTATAAAAGACGATCTCTACTATCTTTACTACAGGCCTTCTGATTACAGATACGAGTAGTGCCATCCACGAAGAAGCGCCCAACTGTTCTTCTTAAACGGGATTACTGTACTTTTAGCGATTAGGACGACGAGTGGGGTGCGGCTGCGTGGATTATCTGTATCGGCACTATCTGTAAAACTTAGACAGTGCCTGAGGTAGCTGTGTGATGCGGCAGGGGTGACGTGTCGCGAGAAGTCAGTCATTCGCCCGCTGACGGGGTCAACACCCCTCCCGCACCGCGCGTAATATGAACGCAAAGGTATGTTTGTCTATTATTAATCAAGTAAGCATACATACCAAAAACGAAGCAGTCGTCGAAGGGTGGTTTGATAATGTGCAAATTAGAAAGGTCTATGTTATCCAACGTTGTAACTATTGCCGTCATCAGGAGCGGAGCCCCCCAGGCATACAGACAATACCACATGAACTTCACCCGCTCGCCTCTTCGGTTGATTTCACACCTTTTGCGATGACCTCTGTGAGAGAAAAAGTAAACTGTTACTAAGATCGTTTATTCTGAAAGTGGGCAACGTCGCAAATAGCTGTCAAATATTTCGCTATTTTGATGAATTTGGAAATTTTACTGTAAGGAAATATGGAAAATGGCTAACTAGTGAATTAATTAGGAAAAATAATAAAATAATTTAATAAATTTAATTTAATTTAATAATTTTTATTTTTAGTAATTTCTTGATTATGGTGTAGCGGTTACACTGCCACATACTAACTACGCATCAAAAGACATGACGTCACACAAATCCTGCATCGGGAGTGATGTAGCGGTTACACTGCCACATACTAACTACGCATCAAAAGACATGACGTCACACAAATCCTGCATCGCTCAATTAGAGTTTACCGCGCGAACGACATAGATAAGACTATCCGAAATCAACAGTCGGGCAGTCGGCCCGCCAGACACAACACCCGTCTGGTTGGAGGATCCTCCCTTTTCTATGGTGGATGAGTGAACTTTACACCCTGCTCCTCATACCACTAAATTGGTGACCCCGACGTGATGGAGTGATGTAGCGGTTACACTGCCACATACTAACTACGCATCAAAAGACATGACGTCACACAAATCCTGCATCGCGCAATTAGAGTTTACCGCGCGAACGACATAGATAAGACTATCCGAAATCAACAGTCGGGCAGTCGGCCCGCCAGACACAACACCCGTCTGGTTGGAGGATCCTCCCTTTTCTATGGTGGATGAGTGAACTTTACACCCTGTGCCTCAAACTCCTAAATTGGTGACCCCGAGTATGAACGTCTACGCAGCCTTCGTGCAACTACTTCAGCGTGACGTCATCATCACCATCACTCCCGCAAGCTTTCGTGAGGCGAGTCACACAGACAGCCAGCACCCTCGGCTTCAACGGGTATCCTGACCACCAGCATGCAGCGAACGCGCATTCCTGGTCATCACCCTCAGCCTCATCACCCCGACTCACTGGGGAATCACCGCAATCATCTCAATCAGCGCAATCACCGCTATCACCTCAATCACCGCAATCACCTCAATCACCACAACCGCCGCGATCACCGCAGACAGTTCTGACTCACCGCGAACTGCGCGGCACCCGGTTCCGACTCACTGGAACCTTAGCTGGCACTGTGAAGCATCGCAAGATACAAGACTCAGCCCACTATCGACCTCCGGTCTCCGGAGGGGAGTGATGTAGCGGTTACACTGCCACATACTAACTACGCATCAAAAGACATGACGTCACACAAATCCTGCATCGCGCAATTGTAGTTTACCGCGCGAACGACATAGATAAGACTATCCGAAATCAACAGTCGGGCAGTCGGCCCGCCAGACACAACACCCGTCTGGTTGGAGGATCCTCCCTTTTCTATGGTGGATGAGTGAACTTTACACCCTCTTCCTCATACCACTAAAATGGAAT
Source organism: Xanthia togata (assembly GCA_963853775.1). NCBI lineage: Eukaryota > Metazoa > Arthropoda > Insecta > Lepidoptera > Noctuidae > Xanthia > Xanthia togata. The sequence continues at coordinate 20,220,594 of OY970800.1, forward strand.
GCAATAATTAATATCGTAACACCGAATATTTAGTTTTAGATGTAAAAAAGTATTTAGAAATTTTCCAAATGCTTTTTTACACCTAAAACGGTTACAATCTCAAATTCAGTATTATAATTGCAATTAATTATTAATATTCTATTTCTCTAGTTAGCGATATTTTTTTATTTCCATACAGTAATATTGCCAAATTAATCAAAACAGCGAAATATTTGACAGCTATTAGCGATGTTGTCAACTTTTTTTTTAATTACCGCTCTTAAGTCTCAGCAAATTTAAAGGGCTTAATTTAATTAGTAGATGAAACTTCACAGTCGCCATAAAACAAATAAAATAGGTTTTTGCAGACATATAACTAAAATTCAAAGGATATTTTGGCACCTGAATAAAATTGATCAGGGGGCGTTGCTGGTAACCTTTTGTCATACTACTTCCGTGACCTTTGTGAAATGGTCATAGAAATTGTTTTTTCATGATTCTGACTACGCGCCAAGATTTTTGTACCGTTGATTAATTGTGTTAAGTAGTATTTATACTTCAATTACCTTAGTGACCACCAAACGTCAAAAGACATAACATTCAACCAAAAGAAACTCGACACCGCAGCGAAATACAGCATTGGAGCTAAAATAATAATAAAATTAGAAATTGTAGAAATAGCTTTTAGCTACACATTACTAGGTGGCACATAAGTAATCGCAAGATGTCCTAAGGCGATAAGTTTAAAAAAAAATGTTATGTTGTTTATTTGGACTTATTATTTTGTTGTTTTTTATCTATTATGTCGCCCACGCCAGAAATGACTCACATTTGAAGAAGTTTTAGAGCTGTTTGTATTACTTTTCTAAGTACTTCTGGCGATAGATTCGGCACTTCTTCTTGGAGTGATCTTGAGAGCATGCAATGGCTCTTCATGCTTAGCATGCGTATTTTCAGTGCCCTTGAAGCAAATATTTTGCTTGTTCACGTATCCAGAAAGGTGTGCCTCATCGCTCATAATTATTTTCGATGGAAAATTATCCTCTTCGCGGTCAATTTAAGGATGGCTTGGTAGTAATTTAAACGCGAATTGTGGTCTGCAGGCAATAGCTGCGCTGTTTCTTGTAGTGTTATAGTGCACCATGATTTTACCATGTGTAGTTTACATTTGTGTACTTCACAAATGTCAAAATCGCAATGACTAAATATTGTATTTTCAGAAATGAGAGCGTCTTCCTAAGAGGTGTTAACTTACGCGCAACCTAGTGTAGTAGGATCTACAAACAGGATAACGTCAGATAAATAACAGCAAAAAAACGAAAGTGTTTACGTTGAAATGTTGATAAATGAAACATTTTATTTTTATTTATACATTGTGTAATAAATGAATAGATAAGCTTATTATATAGCTATAAGTAGGCAACGTCGCAAATAGATGTCAAATGTTTCGTTGTTTTGATTAATTTGGCAATATTACTGTATGGAAATACTAAATGTGGCTAACTAAGCGAACTATTATTATTAATATATTCATTAATTCATAATTGCAATTATAACATTTTGAATTGGATGTTGTAACCGTTTTAAGTGAAAAAAGGCACTTGGAAAGTTTCCAAATACTTTTTTTACATCTAAAACTAAATATTCCAAACTCAAATTCAAACTCAAAGCATTTATTTCTATTAAACCATTTACAGGCACTTTTGAATTGTCAAGGGGTCGGTCAGTCAAAAATATGAAGCTAGTTGCCCATTCCAAAGCGTAGTAGGTACCTATGGAGAAGAACGGGCAAGAAACTCCACGGAAACTCTTTGAAATAAAAAAAAATTGATACAAAATATTGGTTACATCATTCATTTTGAATTTATGCATGTGAGAACAATGTAGAAAGACGTGCACGTTCGTAGAAGCGTCCGTAATAAAAAGAAGAAAAAAAAAGAATCATTCAAAAACCTTAAATAAATTAAAATAAGCCATGGCAGCTAAGAGATGACCAGTCCCAACTGACGGCGCCCGTTCACGAACATGACGCATGGATCTGCACCATTCAGCTCAACCATTTTGAAGGGAGCTAAATGATCCAACACACGCGCCATGAATTCCGTGTTATGAAATTGATTATTGCGTTTAATAATCAATATTTTAGTTCATTAGTTAACCATATTTCTTATTTCCATACAGTAGTATTGCCAAACTAATCAAAACAGGTAAATATTTGACAGCTATTTGCGACATTGCTAACTTATAGGATAAGCGCTTTTAAGTATTTGTTATTTATCAAATGAAATTTAAAAAAAAAAACTTGAACGTAAGGGCCTGTTCACACGTACTACAACCACAACACAAGGCCAGCACGTGGACGGGCGCTAATTTGTATAAAACTGAATAGTTTATTCATACGGACCATGCAGATTAGCGTCTGACGTAGCCTGACCCTCATAATTACAAATCAAAAACATGTCTTACATATAATTTTGCAGTGCTTTGTTGTCAGTGATTTGTTGCTTATATATAAGACGATTTTTATTAAGAATGTGACGAGAATGGATGCGGTATAAGCCATCATTACTAGGCCTATAAGGTTCTGCAGCTTGGGTAGCAGGCAGTACACCACCAGCACCAAGAGTAGGAAGAAAGATGATATCAGCAATCCTGGAAATAAGAAACATTAAATGAAGCAATCCGTGGAATTGACGTACCACGCGACTGGGACTATAATAATACCACAATGCCATATTTTTGTTTGACTTGTAAAACATTTTGCCTTAAGCTACGGTTTCCTAGAAGAGTTGTGGTTGCCACATAATGGCTGCAGTGACGGCTGTCATGGACATTATGGCAGCGAGGTTTGAGTTTACGGTGTCAAAAAACGCTCTCTACGAGAGCACATCAACTTATTTTCATAAATAACGTTTTAGTAAAGTAATTCGCTGGTAAATTGCGAACGCTACGTGGCGGCTTCTGTTTTTCTAGGAAACCATAGCTTTTACGGAGGTAAACAAGTTTCGCTCACCTACTAACACAAATATCGATTTCGTGTCTTCATCTTTTGGTTCTGCATTATATTCTCTTACGAGGAGTTTTACTGCTGCTTTTTTGTTTATTACAGCTAATTTGAAGTCTATACAATATTCCAGATTCTTTATGTCAGACCATGATTTTGATCCACCTGTGTCTTGCATCCTTATCGATCCATCCTGTATACATGAGAAGTAACTGTTTTAATTACCCAGTAAGCCAGTGGAAGATAAAAGACAGTTGAAAAACTCCAGACTAAATTTCGTTCACAGCAGCGGCTGCCAAGCTCAACCAAATACGCAAGCAATAATATGATAATGAACAAGTGCGCAAAAATAGGTGCACTCTCTGTTCCCTAGCTCTCGTAGTCCGAAGAGACAGCAATCCGACACGACCGAGAGAGATCAGGCGCAATACCCGCGACTTTACAAAGTTTCCAAAACGTGGGGGCAGTGGCGTGCGTTTCATAAAGACAGAAAGACACTGCCTACCCTACCTAACTCAGTATAATCTTTTTCTGATATTTATTAGTATTTTATCTACGAGTACGACGAGTACCTACTTACTAACAATAAACAAAAAAATCATAGTCGCTCCAAGCAAGCTCATTACGTATTGTGGCATTTCGTGGCACTAGCGCCGCTACGGCTACGCTGAGTACCAGGAGTGCCTCGGCTCGGGAAAGACACAAACTATTCGGGTCTAAATGTTTATAAGTGTGCTCTCATTGTCATGCGGAATGAATGGGTGTGCGTACCTATAAATACGTGGCACACAATGTCACAATAACGCACACAACCGTACTGAATAGACAGTGCCTTTTTTACAGCACGACAAATTACGAAATTATCCGATGTTTTCCGAACCGAAATTGGCTATACAAATATTTTAAAAAGTAGTATTGTTTCATTTTGCACTGTCTGTCTCCGACTTTGTGACATAATCGCCATATTGTTTGTTTTATTCGTTTTGATTTGTTTTGAGAGCCATATTATTTGGAATTTAAGAGTTTAACGTCGATAATAGTATGAAAAATGGATAATATTCACTGTGAAAGTTGTTCAGGTGGTGTGTTTATAGAAAAAATAAAAAAATGATGCGTTCTATCATTCGGTGATAAAATCAGTAAATCTATGGATATTTGAGGTGGCTATTACCTACATCAATATTTATTCGACTAGACGACGAACCAAAACCAACAAGTAGTAAGTATTTTTGGCATTTAAATTTTTCTGCCTACCCTGTCTAAAAACTCTGTGCACGCCGCTGCGTGGGGGAGCACCCCCGTGCCTCGGGAAGTTGGTGTTGTAATAACACCACCAATTTCAGAACTCTGGGCTGCTACTGAGAAAATCTTGATGAGAACACCCAATTGTGAGTCAAGGAGAAAAAGACAATTGCAAGAGGAATGTGAGCTTCAAGGTAACCCAAAGTTGGGAATTTAACAGATCTTGAGACAACGAACGTCATTTTTACCCCATACTGTTTAATATGGTGTTTAATGATGTTGGGGAGCTGTAACCCGTGGCTTAGCCTCTAAGCCTCTAGGCTCTAAAGCCTAGAGGTTTTGTGGCGGGCCCTGAAAAGTTTACCTGAGAATACTTTTAGGTGCTCGCTTGCAGTACCAACGAGTTCAGTGTGAGTTTAGGCTAAAATCAAAGCTTGGTTAACAGGGCAGTCCGCGAAATTGTTTCGCCAGCTAATAAATATGTAGGTATCTTCTTGCCTTAAGGTTGTTGCTGCCTACAGATACGGCAGAGTTATGTTTCAAATGTCAGTGAATGAATGTCTAGAAGCGTGTTTTGTAAGAAGTTTCCTTTTAAAACGAAAATTAGAACTACGAAAGAGTTTTTGAAAATTCATTACCCAAAAGGATTAAATAGTACGGGGATGAAAAATTGTATGGAAATTCGTCATTATAACCTATGGAAAATACCATCGGGTGCACGACTTGTCTACTACATAATAATCGAAAGCAAGAAAACAAAATAAAAATATTACCTACCTCTAAAATAAAAAAATCATTTGTTATTTCATGCTCAGACGTGCAGCTTTTTACATCTCTATGATTTTTAACGAAAACGAAATCCTTTTTCGATTCGTTTTTTGTATTTCCGTCCCACGAAAATAAAATAATCTTCGAATAGTCAACTTCTGAAGCCAGCTTTGCAACACGTTTATTTTTAAATGTTTTAAACATCGCTGTATTGTTGCATGTACCCTGCGGAGCAAACATTTCACCTTGTCCGCAGCACTTCTCGATACACAAATTATCAGAACAATATTTTGACACATTGATTCGATTATTGGTAAGAGTTCTGTAATCGTTTTTACACGTAGTTTTGAAGCCCACTTCACTTTTTGCAACACTTAGCATTAGAAGAAACGAAAAAGCTTTATAAGTAAACATTTTTATTTTATATGAGTTTAATGAGAAATTGTAAATACTCCTTTACTACTAACTAACATAGAATAGTCATGTCGAGTACAGTTTTTATCCAACGCGGCTTACAGGATAATTAAATTACATTTTTCCTGTTTTTATGTCAACCGTATTTGCCCATCTTTAACCTTATACAAATTTCCAATTATTTTCAATTCGCTCAACCGCACATGAGAAATGGCAATACCTACTTACACCGTGTACAAAGAACAAAATAAAAAGTGATAAAAAAGATAAAAATAAATATATTACGAGTATAATCACGCACACACAATAAATAGAGCACTTCGCGTGGAAGGCAGAAAACAGTACTAACCACTTATTTCAAATGTAACTTGGTTTTTCGATTCATTTAGTTATTTGCTATCTTATGTGTACAGAACAATGAAAGGAAATATACAGGAAATATTGTATACAACAATAAATACGTATTATATACAGTACCTACAAGAGTAAAAACATAACAACGATGATAATTATGTGGGTCATTTTCTTTTTTGTCTTTAATTAATTTTTTACGATTGAGTCAGCAGTTTGAGTACTTTATTCGGCCTACCCAAATGTTCTTTCTTTGGTATTGTTCGTCGAGTCGTTGGGCTCCTTAAAAGTTCTGAGTTGAGCTACACGATTACTGACAAAGTGTACTGACATAGTGGACCAGGTCCGCTCAAATCTGTGTGTTTCTTTCCTTAAAAGACCATCTCAGACATTAATCTGCATGGTCCTCATATGGCCTGACCAAGATTATGTCTGTACTTTAAAAGAGACTGTGACTTCTGAACACCGAACTAATCCAGTTTTCAAATATAATCTAATTTTGTAGTGTAAAAGTATTTTTTTGAACCAAGATACAGAAAAAAAAAATCCTCTGGATGCGAAAAGCACAGGATAGGTCGATGTAGCGATGCTTGGGGGAGGCCTATGTCCGTTCTCCAGCAGTGGACGCTTCTGGAAAGAATGATGATGATAATGGAACAAACACAGCCCGTCGTGAACTGGGCCCAGAATTATTATGTTTTTTCTGATATTCTTACACAATACTAGCTTCTGTCCGCGACTTCGTTCGCGTTGAAGTCGTAAGATACACAATATACTACAATAACAGCCACATCTTTATAAGAGTCCCTTGGCCCCTGTCCCACCGCGATGTATCACCCGCCCACGCTGACTTTTTGTCTTATTTCTCAGCTCCTGAGGGTCGTAGCGAGATTTTAAATAGCCTTTCTTCCTTCCTCATAAATCACTACGTCCATTGGTTTTGCGCGTCTGTCTGGCGTTCAGACAGACAGACGCGCCGGGGGATTTTGTTTTATAGTAGTGATAATATACTTACGTCAGCATCTGTTTCAATATTATTAGTCATTAACAATAATAATAAATCAGTCACAATTTACTAGCGTGGTATAATCGCTCTTGACGTGCTTTGTGTTAACCATAGATGGGGTTAAGCCCCATGTTTGATGGGTAAACCACACACCACAAACCATTAAGACCTACATAATATATATATATATATATATATGTGTATTTTTTAAATAAAATCTGTTTTCAGCTACTCAGTCTATAATACAGACTTGTTTGACGCATTTTTCTGTCTGCTATGCTTTTAAATCATATTATTGAATTTGTCGAACTTGCGTATGAGTATGATGATGCAAGATAGTTAAATGATGCAGGCGTGACCATGCGGAAATCCGTTATAAAATACAATAGACGTTGATATATTTAGTAACCTGTTCCGCATAAAAAACCCTGTAAGAAATCGATACGTGTTTCTCCTCTCAACGAGGTATCCCCAGGATGACGATTGACTTGTCTGCGTCTGGCGCTCGGCGTGACAACACGCCGTGTTCGGGTTCTCGAAAATGCAGCTAATATTGCCAGCTGTCAACTGCTTTAGCGCAAATTATCATGCGTGATTTTTTAACGCGATGATTTTTATTGCGCACTGAATTTTTAACTCTCGTTATTGAGCCGAGCATTGAGAATTCAACAGAGTGCATCCTAGCGTTAAAAAAACACTGTTCGATTTTCAACACTGGGCGCTAAGCAGTGCATTGAAAATCCAGTGTGCGATCACAAATCGCTGTGTTGAAAAAGATCGTGGGTTCGTTCGATCATTTTACTAATTTGTGGTTCTCGTGGTAACCTACAGCAAGCCCTGGTTACTATAGGTCACCACGAGGACAACTAATCGAGAAATTCTCTTCTTCAGATGTCCCGTTACCTATTTCTGGCAATTTTAGACCACCATTTTATTTAGAAATAATGCTTTATTATTGCTCCATTTGTGTGTACCTAACTGTACACGCATGTTATGACAAGTGACTTATCTTTATCAGCAGCACTCCTTTTGCCTCATCGGCGTTCGTTTATCGTCTTATCTGTACCTACATACATGCACTTATCTCAATGATGTACGTCATTGCTTATCCTTAACTACTTACTTATCGTCAGTTTACAGCGAGTCACCCGGCTCATCAGGCGGTACGCTTTATGCATGCCGTGCCTTCCATTTGGAATCTTAATTTCATACCATTACCACTCCCATTTCGTTGGTAACGTCCTAAGGAGACTTGAGCAGCCTCTAAAAACTATTTGTTATTGAAATATTTATGATCATTTTACCTGTTATAAATTATCAATCACTTGAGGAAATAATTACTAGTAGTAACAAAGTTACCATGTAGCGAGCTATAGCTACATATTTACTTAATTAGTACAATACATTTGGCTTTGTGGTTTCTGATAAGGAAATAACATTCGTCCATTTATGCGTTACATAATTGGTACGACCCAGTTATTAACGACCCATTGAAAATAAGCAGGTATTACAGATCGATTAGGTAATTTAATTTTCATTTTTCATTAGCTGTAGTTTGTACACTTGAAAAGTGTTTATAGAATTGTTTATGTTTGTATGTTTTATTATTTTTCACAGTGGATTTTTATTATTTTATTACTTTTATTCGTGATAATATTAAAATAAAGCTAATCTAATTTGTAATTTTTTATGAGCGTATTTTGATATTATTCCATAATCGCTTCCTCATAATAGAGGGGCGTGACTTTGATAAGAAAAAACTGACTGCTTATTCTGATTCTTTGTCTTTAGAACCTAGACAAAGTGGCATTCTATCAGCGATAACGATGATGGGGACAAAAATGTGGATTGACATACCCCCCCTCCTATTTAAGCGCGTCCTATTTTAAAGCGATTGTCGCTAGTCGCTAGAGCTACCGAAAAGCTTAAGTGTATGCTTTGAAAACGATTGTGAAACTCAAAAGTAAGTATTTATTTCAATGAAACTAATTACAGGCTCATTTGGATTGTCAAGAGGTTTGGGTCAGTCAGAAATATGAGACTAATTAGTTTCAATCATCGTCAATAGTCTAGCAATAAACTTTTACTTTTACTTTAACTTACTTATCTTTCTTTCTCTTTATATGGTTCCATAATTATCTCTGAACAAAAAACGGAACCCTTATAGGATCACTCGTGTATCTGTGTGTCTGTCTGGTACAGCCAATTTAATAAAAACATATAATAAAAAACTAAAAAATTAAAGAAAGACTACATTTATTATATAAACAACGAAATGAAATAGTGATTACGACGAATATTCGAAATATAGAGCACATATTTAAAAAAAATAGAAATTGCACGCAAACAGCATCAAAATAAGATTCAGTGACCTTATGTCATTTTGGAAATACATACGATTGCAGAAAAGTACAACGAGTAGAAAATATATTATAAAGGACGGTCAGTATCTGTCAGACCAGGGCCTCAAGTCTGCTATTACAATAGTGTCAGAATGGTCTATCATTGATTTCATAATTGTTGATTTTGATAAGTTTGGTAAACTACTAATGTATTGGCGTCATTATGACTTTCCAATGGTTAGCCACTGACACTCCATTTATAGAAATGGCATCTATTAGTAATCTCGTCCATAATGACAAATGAATGACTGACTAAGGCAGTAATCTGCTAAAATTTTGTAGTTCCTTTGATCAGTGACCTACCATTAGAACGTCATGGTGCAGTCATCTAGGAGTTCTAGGACCCAACATCGTCTTAGATACAGAGGTGCTTGAAACCGTAAACTCGGCAGTGTTTCTGGGCATAACAGTAGATGCCAAACTTCAGTGGGGGCATCATATATCTAGCCTAGCGGGAAGGCTCAGTTCGGCCGCCTACGCCGTCAGGAAAGTAAGACAATACACTGACGTTGATACAGCTTGGTTAGTCTATTTTAGTTATTTCCATAGCGTTATGTCCTACGGTATTCTGCTGTGGGGCAAAGCTGCCGATATTCAAAATATATTTGTCCTTCAAAAACGAGCTGTTCGAGCAATTTACCAGCTGGGTGCCAGAACTTCTCTGAGAGATTTTTTTAAAGATATTGGTATCCTCACTGTTGCATCACAATTCATTTTCGCCAACATTCTATATATTAGGCAAAATATACACTTGTACACTAAAAACAGTGATATTCACACTGTTAACACAAGAAACAAGGACAAACTACGAGCTCCCTTTCACCGGCTTCATAAGGTTCATAACTCATTTGTTGGGCTTGGTATAACCTTTTACAACAAGCTACCCTCTTCTTTGCGAGATTTGCCTTTTAATGCGTTTAAAACTAAAGTAAAATCCAACCTTTGTTCAAAGGCATACTATTCTATCAACGACTACTTAAATGATAAGAATAGTCGGTCGCTGTGATTGGCTCAAGACAATGTTTATGTTTTTTCTCCAGAATTAGCCTACCTACTGACAGGTTATATAAGCTTAGGTAAATTGTTCATTTTATTTGACTTTATATGTCAATTTATTTTAATTTTATTAATTTTTTGTTGACATTAACTACTCATTAGAATGATTTTCATGAGTTGTATTGCAATATGTGGTTAGCTAGCGACCTCGACAAACTGATCATATTTTTTTTTTTTCCTGAAAAACTGGCAGCAAGTTCGTCATGCTCCCTTAGATGTCACTGCTTGCGGTAGCGTCGGGGGTCGGGTTGCCTCCTTCCCTCAAATATGGCGAGGGGGGTAATGGCTGATCTTTGCGTTAAGCTCGTGAACGGGTGCTGCTTGTGGTGACTGGTCGTCTTGCTGATCATGGTTTTGTTACTGTTATTAGTAATTAACTGTTTATTTATTTTACCTCGATGGTCCTAGTTTATCAATTATAACTCTAGTTACAGCTATATGTAAGCGGGCACGCCCTTTATGCCTGGAGGCTTTATTTTCTTTTTTAGATATTCTTTACGTTTAGTTATTTTTATTTCTGCTTGAGTATATTGGCGTGTGCTAGCTGTCATATGGCTGATAATTTATAATTTAATGTTTTGTGTTGTGTTATGTAAATTATTTTGCATAAGTACTTATTGTATAGAATCATTTTATTTTTCCTAATTGAACAGACAGCTGTGCTGCTGGGGAGTTTGTTGCGCCACTTCTTCTTCCCAGCGAAAGCACTAGGAAGTGGTGAAGGGTGGGCGTTTTGTGGGACTGTCTTATGTAACTTTGACGTTCGAAAAGTGCTGATTCTCAGCCTAATTTGAATAAAAGACTTTTGAATTTTTAAATTTTGAATTGCTTTTAAAGTTGTTACGACTTTACGACTACCGTGTTTGTGGAATACAATGATCAACCAATGATCGACCATTATGAATTTAGCAGATTACGAACTTTTGCATAATGACAATGGGATCGTGTTGGTATGACGAATTTATAAAAATAGCAGACTTGGACCCCAGGAGTGTGCTGAGCAGTTCGTGACTTATTTTGAGTCGGTATAATAGTAGTGCGTCGCCACGACTAGACTCAGAAGCGGCAGCAGCGGAAGCGGGAAACACTGGTATTGTATGCATGCGAATTAATAATCTAAGTCTTAGGGACATTAATAGTGCACTCGACCGCCTCAAGCCTAAGCGATCTGCGGGCTCGGATGGTATACCAACTTTTCTTTTTAAAGATTGTGATACGGTACTCGCGGAACCGTCACTTTATATATTTAACGCCTGTCTTCATTCTGCGAAGTTCCCAGCTCGGTGGAAGATTACGCGCATATTACGCGAGTCATTCCAGTGCCCAAAGGCAGGCCGGGAGCTGACATCAGTGGGTATAGATCGGTAGCGGTGTTGTCGACGCCGGCAAAGGTGTTCGAGTCTGCCATTCGGCGCTGTATGCAAGAGCAAGTGCGCGGACAGTGATCGGATGCGCAGCACGGATTTCAGCCGGGGCGCAGCACTGCTACCAATCTCCTTGATTTCATGGGACGCGTGGTGCCGGTGGTAGATGCTGGGATGCAGGTAGACGCAGCTTATTTTTACTTCAGAAAAGCTTTTGACACCGTCGACAATGACATCTTACTGCGGAAGCTAGCAGAGGTCGGATGTACCCGGCATCTATTGCGGTTTTTCGCCAGTTACATACATGCAAGGCTGACAGCAGTATGTGGACTGAAACGGATGTGAATCCGACTTATATTACACTTGGTCGGGTGTAAGTCAGGGCACCAACTTGGGGCCTCTAGAATTCATAATTATGATAAACAATTTGCCGAAAGTCGTAAGACATGGAGACTCTTGTTTATTATTTGCTGATTACCTCAAGCTGCTGCTAGAGATTAGGTCCGAGTCTGGTTGCAGGTGCCTACAGGAAGACATCGATCGAATAGTACAATGGAGCCATGAAAACAAACTGTACTTCAACGTATCCAAGTGCTCGTTGATGAGTTTCACCCGTGCTCGTGCACCTCTGCCCTATGAGTACGGAGTGGACGTTGCGCCAATGCAACGAGTCACGGAGGTGCGAGACTTGTGTGTTTTCATGACTCCCGATCTGTCATTCCGTGAGCATGTAACGAGGATCTGTAAGAAGGCCTACAGAAACTTGGGATTTGTTCTGAGACAGTCTCAAAGCTTCACAAACCTCACAGCTGTTAGGGTCCTGTATGGTTCACTAGTCAGGAGTCATCTAGAACATAGTGCGGTCATATGGGCTCCACATGAAGCTAAGTACTCTGTAATGTTGGAGCGTGTTCAGAACAAGTTCACGCGCCATTTGTACAGGAAATTATATGGAGTATATCCTTTTTACCCACTGATGTATCCCACTCTGTTTGTTCTGGGCATGGTTGGCTATAATCAATTGCATGTCCGACGGGAGTTTACGCTGGTCGCCTACTTGGTGAAGGTGCTTCGTGGAGTGGAGAGTAACCCGGTGTGTTGCTGTGCGTGCTGGACCGCTACGTGTTAGGCGGCGCAGCCCGCCACTGCTACTGGTACCTACAGCCAGAAGTAACGTGCTTGCCAAGGCACCCAGAGCTATCCGTACCATCAACGACCTTCAAACCCAGATTGATGTGTTTATATGTTGTGTGTGAATTCGCAAGGGTATTACTATTTGGCGTCGGGAATCTATAGCCGATTCCCGGCCACCGTAGGCGCGGGCTTGCGGACGGTGTGCAATGGGTAGCTCGCCGATCGGTAAGGACCAGGCCCGGGTCAACGGCGCGTTGTGATCCACGCGCGCCTCAAAGACGGTCCCATCGGACCCCTTCACCCACTGACATCAGCGTGTGATTAGACCCCTAATGGGAATGATGCCTGCCGGTGTTGCGGGAAAGTCCGAATGGGATACCGTGGCCCCAGGCAACGTAAAGGCAACCGAAGGAACATGGGTGGGTGGGTTTTAGTCAGTAAGACTCTGACACGCCGTTCCGCTCCGCCCAAAGCGGAAAAAGTGATTTGATGAATACTCGCGCAAAAAAAAGGGTCATTAATATTTAAATTATGCCAAAAGCTATTTTTTTTTTTTTCGTAATGTAAGTAAAGAATGTTTGTGTTTATGTTATCCTTTATGACCCTGCGCGCCGAATACGCAATTTCGCTTAAGCCCGGCTCGCATTCCGACAGCGTGACGTCATTCTGACCTTGTTTACATAAAACGTTCTCCTGTTGTTTCTATGCACTTGAGGCTCATAATGTAAACTGTTTTGATTTTGTGAATAAACAGACCATATTATTATGTGTAAGCCGAGCTCGTGTTCTGAGAATTGTATTTATAACAAAATAATAAAAACAGATAACTGGCTGAAATGTGTTTTGTTCCTGTTTCGTCTATTTTTGATAAAACTACTAAATCAATGTACACAAAATTGTATGATTAAATATAATAACTCCTTATAAATGATAATTTAACAACTTACCTTCGATTATTCCACAAAAACAATAAAAACCAATTATTTTATAGTGAATCACACGCGCACTCCGTTCTGTGTCAAACGTCAGTTTTTACTTTTTTTTTTTTAATTTCTCATAGTGTATATTTTTGCTTTTAGTTGATTTATTTGACAAGAATATTTATCAGACCATTGACTAAAAATGCCACAGAGGATATTAGACTTTAATTATGAGTACAAATAGAGATGGAAGCCGCATAAAGTCACTGTCCAACATGTTGGACAGCCGGGCTTGACGGCCGGGGCGAAGTGACGTGGTTAAAATTTGGTATGCATATCAATTGGACGTGTTACGTGAATAAATGAATTTTCACTTTTGGGAGAAAAATAAGACAACTGAAAACAAAAGTTTTGGACACTGTACCGTGACATATAAAACGAAAAGGCTTACTGTTAGAGCCCCAAATATAATATTTTATAATTTTAAAATAAATGTAAGTTATTTAAGAGACTATGAAAATTGGCCATCCTTAATCTCCAAAACGACAGAACGAAATTTTGGAAAAAAAAATACAGCAAATCTTAAAATAACAATGTAAATCTCACAGTCACAATATTGTGCGTACAAACTCACGTTTGCTGTTGGAATGTATCGGAGAACATGATTTTCAACTACAATGTTAAGTTTTTTCATTGCCCCTTCATCGTGCGTGGTCCGACACAGTAATTTTTTTATTTGTACGTGTTTATGAGTCAAATAAATATATTTTTAGTGCCAAAGAGACCCTACTACTGAAAAACCTCCGCTGTCCGCGGCTGTGTATCTCATGAACCGTAAAAGGTAGATAGTTGACATTTCTAATGCCGCTATAACAAAAAATAATAAGACAAATGTATTTTTGTATAAGTTTTTTTTCGGCGTTTTTTGCTAAACATTGTACGGTGGTACGAATCCCTTCGTGTGCAATTCAGACTCGCACTTGACCGGTTTTTTTCTATTATTGGAATCAAGAGACTGCTACCACGGGCTCTGATGGCCCCAGTTGATTGTTTGTTTGTCGTTTTCAATTGAATGCAAATAGCAAACAAAATTAATATATAATCAATTTTAGTTTCCTCTTTTTATTTGAGTTTTGAGGAAAAATATGGGTTAGTATTGAGTTGTTGTTTGGTATCATGAGAATAAACTGTGTGATGAGCTCATTTAATTTTACGTCAGTGCTGTTTACAGTATTTCTGACTAAAACATTCCTGATTCCATTGCATTTGTTGACTGAAGAAGGAAATGGTATGCTTCGTGATCATACCGTTTTGTGTTGATTAATTCTTCATATAGTTCATATTATGTTATTGTAAAATTCATGTGAGAAAATTAAAGGATATTATGATGACCATTCGTCACATTCGCTATTTCGTCGCTATCACTACGAGTAATAAATAGGTCACATGCACTAATACGTCACCTTGTGCATCTGTACCCTAATTACGTTATGCAAAATCAATCCGAATCTGAATCGTTTTTAAACAGATTGCTAATCCATTGCTCCGTAAGTTCGAAAAAAAAATCTGCAGAGCAACGTAAATAACGCAATGAATGTTGTTGAACTGTCAAAATGAAACAGATTTGTCGTTATCGTTTACGAAAATATGTTGCGTAATTAGAAAGCAGGTCTGTTTTGTAACCTTTTTTGGCGAGTAATGTTTATATTCCTATGAGCAAATGTAAATAAATGAGTTTCGTACTATTAAAAACCTTATTTTCGTATTGATAATTTTGATATTTGTATGAAACTACTACTATAAGAGCGGTCAGTGAATTTTAACCGTGGCAACGAAATTATTCATTTGAGAATAAGAAAACAAGTCTTGTGAATAATGATTGGTACACAGCGCTATGTAACTGTTCTATGTCCGTATGTTCAGGAAAAGACGCGAAATAAATGTCAAAATGAGATAACAATTATGTACTTACATATTCGATTTAAAATACAGTTTTATTTAATTGTGGGAGTGATCTCAACGTTGGTTAATAGTTATTATTATTATTATTTATTTATAGTTAATTAAAACGGTACAACACCAATTAAATTAATTAACATAGAGACAATAATTACGTTGACAATAATATAATTTAAAAACTTAAAAAAAAAAAAAAAAACAGACTTCAAAAAAAAAAACACTACAAAGTGAAAAATAACTTGTGTCTTTGGTTTTAAATTTTCGTTTTTTTGCCACCGACTTCCGAAATTAAAGTTATTTTTCACTTTGTAGTGTTTTTTTTTGGAAGTCGGTTTTATTTTTTGTAAAAATAGTTCTTATTTTTCACTTTTTAGTTATGGTACCTACACAAACCCCCCACAATAATTTGAATACCACTACCTGCTATATAAATTACAGTGACAGGAACTATTAGAACATCATCCACATATACTAGGTGGGAAAAATACGTAATAGGTTGGGGAAAAAGTTGCTTCGCATTTTTTAAGAAAATTCTAAACATTGTTTAATATAGTTTATTTACGTTTAACTAAAGTATGTAGGTACCATTTTGTTCGATAACTTTTTGCCATCTTGTAGGTAGGGACATGATCCCATTGTTATAGAAATTTTGGGACTTTTGATCAAAATACCGCGACAAGTGGTTTTGGCAGTCCTCTCGTGATGTTAACCTGACACTGCCTAAGGAATTCTGAAGAGACCGAAACAGGTGGAAATCTGAAGGTGCAAGGTCAGGACTATACGGCGGATGCATTAACACCTCCCAGCCAAACTATCTTAATTTTTGCTAAGTGGCTAAAGACGTGTGAGGTCTAGTGTTATCATGATGAAAAACCACACCCCTTCTGTTGATTGCCGCTTTCTCTCAACTTCTTGCTTTAATCTCATCAGTTGTTCGCAGTAGAGTTCAGAATCGATGGTCCTGCCTGGTGGTAACAGCTCATAATGAATAATGCCCTTTCAATCCCACCAAACACACAGCATCACCTTGTTGCGAGTTAACCTGGGTTTCGCCATAGCCTGTGAAGCCTGACCGGCCTTTGACCTTTTTCGCACGTTCTTATCGTACGTGATCCATTTTTCATCACCAGTTATCAGCTTCTTTAAAAATGGTTCGGTTTCATTACGTCGTAATAAAGAATCACAAATGAGTACACGGTTCATTAGGTTTCTTTCAGTGACCTCGTGAGGTACCCAAATATCGAGCTTTTTTGTGTACCCAGTTCTTTTCAATTGCGACAAAACTGTTTTGTGGTCAATTCCCAGTTCTTCAGCTACGTCGTAACTACTGATATCTTGCTCCACTTTTTCAAAAATGGCATCCATTTTATCCGTAATAGGGTGACCAGAGCGACGTGCATCTTTGACATCAAAATTTTCGGATTGAAAACGCTTAAACCAAATTTGTGCTACTCTCACAGACACTGCACTAGGTCCAACAGTTTTTGTAGTAAAATTTTAAAATGTATCGAATTTCTTCATTAGATTCACTCATCTTGACGGTACGAAAAACAAATGAAAATCACACGTTTTCTTTTTTTATTTTGGAATGTTCTTTAAAATTTAAACTTTCAATGATACCAAAACCAGCCAGATACAAATAGTATAGCCAAAGAGATTTTATTACAAGTTCATACATACTATAATGCGAAAAGACTTTTTCCCCACGGAATGAGAAGAAATTCTTATTCCTCGGGGAATGTTACTGTCGTGGCTAATATTCTGGGGAGGGGTCCAACCTGGACCAACGGAGCGCTCTTCCGCGTGACCCTATACAAGTAGAGGGCACAGTGGAGGACGTGACTATGCCGCTGAGGTGCAGGCGCACCAACGCGGCAGTCTTTGTCTCTCCCCTAGGAGCTTTCTTAGAGGAAAAAAATTTCGGCGGGTTCGCTGAGCCGGGTTAGCCGGACAGTGAACAGAGGCATATCTAATGCCACCATCGGGGGCTTGGCTTAATTGCTTGGCCCAGAGGAAGGATACCTCTACGATAAAAAACCACCTAATCCTAAGTTTTGAAGCGCGGCGAGAGGATGAATGGCTGGAGGGTGTCCAGTTATTAGCGCTGCTCCTGTGGGGCACCTGCCGCACCCTACTATATACACATACAGGGTGTAAAAGTAATTGCGTGCCATAGCTTAGGGGTAGGTTCAGTACCGATAAAGGAAGCCAGAAAAAATACAAAACCTACAAAAAAGATCTTGTTTAACTAGTATTCAACAGAAATACGAGTAGGTATTTATAGTTTTTTTTTTCTGGCTTTCTTTATCGATACTGAACCTACCCCTAAGCTATGGCACGCAATTACTTTAACACCCTGTAAGGCTTACCTAGGTAGAAGGCTATGCCTAGGTGGACGAATAATTGCCTACTACTCTTGGGAACAATATGGAAGAATTAAAAACCAAAAATAAAAAACAAAACATACCAACCAAGTTGGTGGAGAAGGAGGACGCAGTGGCAGACTCTAGCGATGCGTCACAGAGGACGGGAGCAGTGGCTCCTGCAGAACCGAACGTGGTTCTTGAGAGGGTGAATGTGTTGTTGGAGTCCGAAAACACAGTGAACAGAACTGTGGACGGCACGTTGTCAAGCGACACTGCTATGGTTGAGGTGGGTGGCCAGCAAGATCCGGGTCGCCTTGGTGCTGAGTTGTCGGGTCCTGTTCCCGAAGCGATCACATCATTGGGACCTCACAATCGGCCTCGCGAGAACGAGGAGATGTTGCCACCTCGAAAGGTACCTTCCAAGGAGGCGAAAAACAGAGAACGGAGACCAGCCCGAGATGGGAGGGGTCGGTCCACCAAACCGGCACCCCAC
The DNA here is from genome assembly GCA_963853775.1 of Xanthia togata. Lineage (NCBI taxonomy): Eukaryota > Metazoa > Arthropoda > Insecta > Lepidoptera > Noctuidae > Xanthia > Xanthia togata. The sequence continues at coordinate 20,239,052 of OY970800.1, forward strand.
GTGGTTCACTCTCTGAGGAAAGTGAGTCGGACTGCCGGAGAGTATCGCCGGCATGCCAAATGGCCGTCAACACGGCTGCAGAGAAGAGTGCGGAGGCGCCTGTCAGCGCTGAGGTTCCGGTCATAGGGCAAAAAAGAAAAAAGAGCGCTAATGGATATCGAGGTAGTTTTGGATACCACTCGAAAGTCCAAAAACTTAAGGGTCACGTGTCAGCGGGCCATCAAAGAGGCAGCAGAGCGGGTTAGACTGGCCATAGAGGGCCTCGCCAGCAGGAGCTCTAGCGAGGAGAACTAAAGGCTCCAACTGTTGAACGACCGATTGCGCAAGGAAGTCGATGCCCTCCGTCAAGAGATGGTGGCTCTTCGGTAGGAAGTCGTGGGTCTCCGGGTGCGACCGGATGGTCAGCCTCAGTCGAGGCCCTAAGATTCCAGGTGTTTCTCTACTCCTGACAAGTCCCACCAGCATGGGCCACCAATGAGCGAAATGCAGGTGCATGCCATCGTTTCCCAGATCGGAAAAATGATGGATGCCCGGTTTGCGGGTATCGAGGACCACCTCCTGCCGGCGAGGACCGTTCGTCCGCCGCTGGCAGCGGACCGCAGAAATGCGGCTGCTGCTGCTAGCGGCACTGGCGTCACAGGCAACAGACAGCCTTCCATGGCTCCTCAGGTGCCTCCTCGAGTGTCTGAGACGCAGAGTGGAGCCCCTACGAGTGGGCAACCACGCGAGCCCCTGATTTAGACCCATTGGCGTCTACCAGTGAGGGAGGCAGACCGTGGGAAACAGGAAGAGGAATGGGAAGAAGAAGAAGAACGGAGGTTCTTCTCCATCCTTACCTCAAAACACTGCGGCAGCCCCTGCCGCTCACGGGGAACAAGTAGTCCAGGCCCAAGAGGGGCAAGAACGCCAAGCGAGGGCTCCGTGCGCCAAAGTCTGCTGCGATAGTGCTCACCCTGCAGCCGGAAGCAGGAGAGGGGCGTTACTTACGCGGCCGCCCTCAGCAAGGCTAGACAAGCCGTGAACCTGGAGGAGCTTGGCATAACGGATGTCAGGTTCCGACAGGCTTTAATCGGGGCCCGCATGCTGGAGTTCCAAAGGCACTGCGGGGGCAGACCGTGTCGCTGAGAAACTGCGAGCGGTCTTCGCAGAGGAAGTCAGGGTCTCCAGGCCGACGAAGTGCGCTGAACTGCGCATCTCGGGCTTTGACGACTCTGTGACTGGGCAGGACGTGCGGCCGGCTCTTGATGGGTTGTAGTTCTGCCAGGGTCGTGGTTCTGGACGCTCGGCCCATGAGCTGCTACATGTGCTGGAGGTTGAGGCACGTATGCTGGAAGTGCGACTCAGGCGTCGACCTGAGCAAGCATTGCTTCCACTGTGGTGAACCGGGGCATTTGGCATCCGCGTGCTCTGCCGACCCACACTGCTTACTGTGCGCAGCAGCGGGACGACCAGCCAACCACGCTGCTGGCAGAAAGGACAGCAAGCCAGTCCAATCTTCTAGGGACTCGACCACTTCCGGTGCAGTGCGATCGAAAGAGCCGTCGAAGGGGGCGATAATGGTTACAGACTAATTATGGAATGATTACGGACCAGCCGTAATCATTCCACTTAGGCGCTTAGAGGCAGTTGGCTCGAACTTGTCAGGCGCCCAGTTCGGTTTCCGGGCAGGGCGTTCGACAGTGTACGCCATCTTGCACCTCAAGGCCGGGGCGAAGGATGCAGTTGCTCAGGGTGGGGTGTTGGTGGCGGTGTCTTTAGACATTGCCAACGCGTTCAACACCCTGCCATTCAGTTGCATCGAGGAGGCGTCCGTCACCATCAGGTGCCCGTCTACCTGAGCAGCTGACCCCGCAGGTAGCAGACTACCTGCAGGGTCGGTTCGTCTGCTACGAGGGATGCGACAGCCGAGTTGTGCGCAGGGCCATCAGGTGCGGTGTTACACAGGGGTCGGTCTTGGGTCCGCTTGTGTGGAACATTGGCTATGACTGGGCCATGCAATGTTTGCTCTCCCTCGGGCAGGGCGTCATTTGCTACGCTGATGACACTTTCGTAACGGTCCGGGCAGGGAGCTACGAAGAAGCCGCACACTTGTCCGTCGAGGGCGCATCCCTTGTTGTGGGGCGAATTGAGGCACTGGGTCTCAAGGTGGTGCTTGAAAAGATGGAGGCCCTGGTATGTCATGCGCCCCGACGCCGGCTACCGGCTGGCGCACACCTCACTATTGGTGGCGCGACAATAGCGATGCGGGCAAGCGCGAGATACCTGAGCCGCAAAGAGTCTTGGCAGTCAGGGTCATACGCGAATACTGCACCGTATCTGCGGAAGCGGCGTGTGCCCTTGTGGGCACACCCCCGTGGGATCTAGAGGCACAGGTGCTCGCCAAAGTCTATTGGCGTGGCGCAGACCTGCAGGCAGAGAGTGGCAGACGCCTACCACCTGAGCTCGTCCCCAGTGCAGGTCACTGGACCGTGGGGGCTATCCAGCCGATCCTGGACGAATGGGTATGGAAGCGCCACGGGACTTTGTCCTTCAGTCTGGTGCAGGTGTTATCAGGACATGGCTGCTTTGGCAAATACCTGCACAAAGTGGCTAGATGGGAAGCGACTCCCGTGTGTCACCAGTGCGGCTGCGGCGAGGACACGGCGCTTCACACGCTCGAGCATTGTCCCGCTTGGGTGGTGCAGCACCGTACTCTCAGGCATTTTTAAACGCTTATAAAAAAAAAATTAAAAAAAAAGGCTAAAACGAAATAGGCTACTGAACAGTAAGACGAATACTTTTGTTAAAGTATAATTTTGTTAAAAAAAATATCAAAACTCAAATTCATTTTGTAAGTAATTTTAGATAAATTAATATTTTTGAAAAATTATTGGATAAAAAACACATTTGTGATATTGAACGCGAGTCAGAGCTTTTAGAGAGATTACTATCTGCTGCCTTCTTTCCTAAGTTAAAATAATAATTAAACTCTGAAATACTCTCCATTACAGCATTGAACTACAAATTCATCAGGAAAAATTTACTTATAGGTAAAGAAGGTACCTTTCTTGCAGTTTTTTTCATATTATTGTATTTCTGCTACAACTGCTTTGCACTACAGTCTTTTGTAGCATCGGAGTAAAATTTCTCAGTGAGTAATTTCCAAGCAGCTTCTTTTTGATGGTTGCTGGTAGTTTTTTCACTAGTTATTACTGGGTAATCCTTTAGCAGCCAAATTAATTTATTTATTTCTTCTTTACAGAAATTAGAGCTACGGTCCCTTGAATTAAAAAACAATAAGTTACATGCCTATTCAAACTCAACTCAAACTCAAATCATTTATTCCAAATAAACAAATTACAGGTACTTTTGAATTTTCAAGGGGTCGGTCAGAAAGATGAAGCTAGTTGCCCATTCCAAAACGTAGTAGGTTCCTATGGAGAAGAACGGGCAAGAAACTCCATGGACACTCTTTTAAATTAGAATATTGTTACAAAACATTGGTTACATCATTCATGTTGAAATTATACATGTGAGAACAATGTAGTAAATCGTGCACGTTAAAAGCGACCATAATAAAAATATAAAAACAAAAATAATTAAAATAAGCCATGGCAGCTAAGAGATGACCAGTCCCCACTGACGGCGCCCGTTCACGAACATGACGCATGGATCAGCATCATTTAGCTCAACCATTTTGAAGGGAACTTAATGATCCAACACACACGCCACCACCAGCGAGACATTTGAGTGAGCATGACATACTCTCAGCCGCCAGGGCACATTCAAGTCAATGAAAGACGTACTCAGTAAATGGTAGATTTAAAGAAGGTAAACAGTGCTCACATTATGTGCAATGCAATTATATAATACTAAGAGATTGAATTTATACAATGTAAATATAGTTTTTCAATCTTCAGCAGCTCCAACAATATTTTCCAATGCTAATCAATTAGTTTATGCGCCCTTGTGGAGCTGGACCAGCGTTGAGCCAAGCATTTTTGTCAGCGATGTAATCCCCCAACTTATAAAATGCTTGGCAGCATAGTGTGCGTTTTATGCAAGATTTAAATTTCGTTTCATTCAATTGGAGTATGTGGGTAGGTATTTTATTGTAACATTTTACACAGTACCCCATGAAAGATGAGTCTACTTTAGCCAGTCTGAAACCCGGTTGAACTAATTGGTCTCTATTTCTAGTCCCATAATTGTGTCTATCACTTATTTTACTGAAAATACTTAGATTTTTCCTTACGTACATGATGTTCTCATAGATATATTGACAAGGTACCGTCATAATGTTAATATATTTAAATAGTTCCCTTAGGGAATTGCGTCTGCGGAGGCCATATATTGCTCTGATGGCTCTTTTCTGCAGAATAAAAATCGATTCGATATCTGCAGCCCGTCCCCATAGTAAAATACCGAAAGACATGATACTATGAAAGTAACTGAAATAGACTAGCCTCGCGGTATCTACATCAGTAAATTGACGGATTTTTCTCACAGCATATGCTGCTGAACTTAGCCGTCCTGCAAGAGATGTTAAATGAGGACCCCATTGCAGCCTTGAGTCGAGCGTGATTCCCAAGAAAACAGTTTTATCGACGAATTCTAGTTTCTCCCTATTCAATACTATTTCACAAACACTACTTTTAACATTCGGCAAAGCAAATCTTATGCATTTAGTTTTTTTCCCATTTAATACTAAATTGTTAGCAGTGAACCAATTTTGGACCTGCAGTAGGGCGTTATTTACGTCGTCAAGATTTGATGCACGTCTATTTATCTTAAAAATTAGACAAGTATCGTCAGCAAATAACACCATTTGTGGATTGTTTTTTTAATAAATGGGGTAGATCATTAATATATACTAAAAAGAGGAAAGGACCCAATATTGAGCCTTGTGGAACACCCATTTTTACTTTTAGACTGAGTGAATTGACACCGTTAATTTGAACTTGCTGTTGTCTATCATTTAAATAAGAGTTTACCAAAATGAGCGCAAGCTTACCTAGTCCGTAATGCTCAAGTTTCAAGAGTAAGGTTTCGTGATTTACGCAGTCAAATGCCTTGGAAAGGTCACAAAAGATTCCTATGGCATCTTGGGCCGCCTCCAATGATGTAAATTAGTGTTTTAATAAGGCGACACCGGCGTCAGTCGTACAACGTCCTTTGGTGAACCCATATTGCTGTTCGTGTAAAATTTGGTTGGTGTTAAAATGATTAAGCATTTGATTGAGCATTAGCTTTTCGAACACCTTGCTGAATACCGGCAGCACGGATACTGGTCTTTATACAAAGTTGATACGACAGAGGGGCTTTCCTTTAAAATGCGTATACTAGGTACCATTTTCAAGCTCTGTACCAAAAATCAATTAAATAGGAGCAGTAGTTTAGCGGCAAATTATTTTTTAAGTTTTTGCCCCGTTTGAACACGATGTATCTTTCCTAACAGCTGATTATGTCTATACGCATAGGTCATCCACCTTAAAACGATAAATCTGAGTTTAGCCTACGATGCGTTGTTGCCGCTCTGACGCAAGTCACAAGTACAACCAAATATTTTTCGCTAAAAAAATAACCAAAGAAAACAAGAGAGAGAGAATCATAGCAAAACATCCCGCGCGTAAAAGAAATAGGTCAGTCTGTTGCTAACGCATCCTAGATCCTTTTGCGATCGGTAAGTAAGTGGGGGCAGAGGGGCCTCAGTCAGTGCGCCGCACAGAGTACTTTTTAGTGCGCCGCCCGACGCTATCCTCTCGAAACGTATGTTACGTAACACGGAAGCTCTTGCGCCGCTTACGCGTGCAGACTATTGATTTTGTTTTGTTATTGTGATAGGACACTAAATAAGTTTAAGACAATATTTATTTTTATATTGTGACCGGACATTCGTAACATCGGATTATTATTATTTAGTGTTAGTGTTTTTTTTGTGATTGACTGTTTTTTATTGTGATAGGACACGTAATTAAACTTTGGTTGTGTGCATAATTAAAATACAATTGTAGAACTAAAAAATAGGATTATTTTAGCATTTTACAAATTAAAGTGCTTAGCAACGAACAGTGAGTTAATTATCATTCGGTATAATTTTTGCATTCATGTGAATGGAGTTTTTGTTGTGATTGTTGTTGTGTGCGTACTTACTTCAAAACCGTACCTATCATAAAAGCCGAGCGGAGGCCTAAGCCGCCTCGCGCCACCGCCCCGGTCGGCCGCCTTGACACGTGATAACACACGCCGCGGTCCGGCGCGCGCGCGACGTTGCCGCTTTGTTACCTAGGTATCTAAGGTCAGTTAAATTTATTTACACAGGGTGGTTGCGTTTTACTCTGATTTGTAAGCTATTTAGTTTGTATGAAAAAAAAAAAAGTAATTTTTGATGCTTTTTATTTTTATACCGTATCGAATTAATACTAAATACGTATAGTATACGTTGTGTAATTTAATGCCCCTCTGTCATATCAACTCTGTATGTGTATCAAGTATTGATGTAAATAAAACACGAGCTACCTCTTGACGATTTCGGTTACATGTAACTCAAAGTAAACACACGGAAACATTGTAATTATTACTTACTTGTTGGATTGTTGGCTATTTTCTGGCATTATTAGAAGATAAATATTTGGTGGTCAAGGCAAAAATTCAAGAACAATATTAACACGGAGTGAAAATAGCTTGATTGTATCCGACTTCAATTCTTTGAATCTCGTATTATTTTATTTGAAGTTTCTTAGGTTTGACATTTAAACTGTCAAAAAAGACGTTTGGTTTTGGTTTCATTCATTCACTATAGTACACCCACATTTTGCCAGTTAAGTTTGATTCCCATGTAATAGAAGGCTAGCCTATTGCCATCAACCGGGCACAAATCCAGACTCCGGGCTGTTATTGAAAAATTCCAGAAAGAAAAACCCAATGATATTTTGCCCGTCCTGGGAATCGAACCCAGGACCTCATGTTCAGCAGTAGCGCTTGCGACCACTAGGCCAACGAGGCAGTCAATATTATTAATAATATGTAATACACTGACCTCAGCACGCAGTTACGCCCGGGTCACGTCATTTTGGAAAAAAAAACCCACCGTAACTTACTCGTGTATCATTAAGTTCCCTTCAAAATGGTTGAGCTAAACGGTGCTGATCCATGCATCATGTTCGTGAACAGTAGGGATTGGTCATCTCTTATCTGCCATGGCTTATTTTATTTATTTATTTAATCACAAAATCGACAGCTCTTTAACAATTTCACTTAGGATATATAAACTAAACTTACAGCCAATTACGGATTTACAATTTAATAACTACACATGCATCAGAAACAAACAGGATGTCATGCTAGCACCTTCTAAGCATATCTAAGTGTGCAGTGAGAGTGGCTGTGTAGGAGTGTGTGGGTGGGTGTGTAGGAGTGTTTGGGTGTGTGTGAGGACTTGTTTCGGATTTTCGGATTATTTTATACAGTTCTATTTAGAATTATTAGTCAATTCGTCGCATACAGAAGTCACTAAAAGTTTCCTGAATACACCTTTTTTGGTGTTAAATATATCAAGATGAGAGAATTTCTTGTTAAAATTTCTTAATATCCTACCAACGACAGTATTTTGAGCGTAGTTTGTACCACTGTGCGGTACATCGAAAAGCTGTGTGTGCCTAGTCCGTCGAGACGGAGCACTCAATCTTAGAACCAGATCATTTAAAGCGGTACTCTCAATGTTCCCACTGCAGACATTATAAAGAAAAAGCATGTCGAGAATCATACGTCTGTTCTCCAATGGTAATATATTATGATGTTTGCATGATTGCAGATAATCATTAAGACTTGAAACCAGTGCGATAGTTAATATATTTAATGAATTTGGATTGTATGGATTCTATTTGCTGTACATATATAAACTAAGTAGTGAGGATTCCAGATATTACTGCAGTATACTAAGATACTGCGTATGTAAGCAAAATAAAGTATTTTGATGCAGTTTATATCAGTAAATAATTTACACAATATATATATATATATATATTTTTTGAATTTACGATTTTTACGTGCACATCTTTCTACATTGTTCTCACATCTATAATTTCAACATGAACGATGTAACAATATTATGATTTAAAAGAGTATACGTGGAGTTTCTTGCCCGTTCTTCTCCATAAGAACTTACGCTTTGGAATGGGCAACTAGCTTCATATTTTTGACTGACTGACCCCTTGACAGTTCAAAAGTGCCTGTAAATGGTATAATTGAAATACATTTTAGAATCTTCCCGGGAGCAAAGTATCCTATGTCCAGGCGTCTACCCATGTGCCAAACATTCAGATCCGTTCAGCCTTTCCGTTTGCCTAAATTAGAAAATTCACAAACGTACATTGAAATACACATAAACTTTTACATTAAATAATATAATTGACCGAGCGAGCGAAGCGTTTCTGCTTCGAGTCTGGCATTGCAAACTTGGTATAGGTACAGGTTTTACGACTTTATGTTTTTTTTTTCATCGGGGATTTTTGAATGGAGGGGTACTTGCTCCAAAAAGAGGCAAAAAGGGGGCTACTGGATACCTATAAGATCCGACCTCAATGGTACTATTTTATTTGAAAGGTAACTTTAAGTTGGTTTCATAAAAAAATGGTTAAGATCTGATGAATTTTAAATTTATACCAGTGTGTGTGTAGTGTTAACAACTAAGTAGGGATTGAATACAGGGACCACTTTCTCATCACAAAACTAGAGAATTCTGAAAATAATTTTCAGAATTCTCTAAAACGAGGCTTTAAAACTTTCAAACCAATATTTATGTTAGTTTTACAATAAGGTCACTAGATGGCACTATTGTGCACCGCTAGATCACGCTGTCATTGTCGTTCGCCATATGGTTAGGTCCCGTCCAACATTTTGTGAGACTGAGTTTTGTTAGGTGTAAAGTAGCTTTATTGGGGCGATAAGTCCCCTCTTTGAGGAGTGGCTGGAGAGGCACCACGGCGTCCTCACCTTCCGCCTGACGCAGGTCCTCACCGGACACGGCTGTTTCGGGAGGTACCTGTTTCAGATAAGGCGGGAGGAAACGCCCGGGTGTCATCACTGCGTGGATCGCCCGGAGGACACGGTGGAGCATACGGTGGAGGTATGCCCAGCTTGGGCAGAGCACCGCCGTGTCCTTGTGGAGGTGATCGGTGGCGGGGATCTCTCGCGTCCGGCCCTGGTCCAGGCCATGGTACGGAGCGAGAGGGCATAGGAGGCCGTCACCTCCTTCTGCGAAGCAGTAATGCTCGCAAAGGAGGAGGCGGAACGCGTGAGGGAGAGGCAAATTTCGCGCCCTCACGCCCCTAGCCGCCGCAGGAGGAGACGCCCTGGGCGTCGGGAATCAATCGCTGATTGCCGGCCACCGTAGGCGCGGGCTTGCGGACGGTGAGCAATGGGTAGCTCGCCGTCCGGTAAGGACCAAGCCCGGGTCGACGGCGCGTTGTGTTCCACGCGTGCCTCAAAGAGTGTCAGCGAGCGAAAAAAAAAAAAGTGTAAAGTAGCTTCAAAAGTAAAATCTCGTGCTTAACAGACAGTAGTTGGTTAGTTGTGGGTTAGTTTATTTCTGTTTAATTATTGTCTTGCCACTTGACATTGGTGCCGATTCTCTTGTCACAAATGCCTCTAAACTAGACTAAAAATCACCAAAATATAGTTTACTCCTGTCAAACGATGATTTCCTATTCTGAAATAGACTAAAGTGGCACAACTAAACTATCTTTTAGTTTGACAGCACTAAGATGGTACTGGAATCTAAATTTAGTGAAAATGACAACTTTGCTATTCTGAATTTGACGTTTTTCACCTAAAATTTTAATTGTCTCACTTAAATCTGACCATTTTTAATCGCAATTAAAAATAGTGTGGAATAATATTAGTTGTCATTAACTAAAATTCACACGAACACCTTGGCTTCGGGTGCAAAAACAGTACTGTACTGGATTTTTTTCTTTTCTTTTGCTTATATGTCGAAAATGGTGTGTCCTATCGCAAAAATAATGAAAATTTCGACCCCCTTTATAAAATCTTTATACCCCTAATCTAAATAAGTAATATTTTTTTTATTTTCCATACAAAAAGTAAAAAATTCCATGTAAAACACGTCGAGGACGCCCACTGCGCGCCTCCGGCTCTAAAAAAATTCACGGGGTAGGGCATACAATGTACATACCACGAGGAGTCGCAATTGTCAAATTCGATTTTAAATGTGTCAAAATAATTTTAAAATTTAGAGACCTTTTATTGCAGAATAGCTTTAAGATTCTCATAGCCAAAAGTAAGGAGGTTTAGTGATAGTTTAGTTAGTTTAGTTCGGTATAAAAGAGAATCGGCACCATTAATTTTTTGATGCGGATTCAGTCGCTTCAATCAGTTTTCTGCCTCTTTTGACTACCCAAAGTAACAATGTTTCGGCATGGCTGCAACTGCTGCCAAGTATGCCAAATTCAAATGATTTCGCTGGAAAAGCGCCGTCGCCTTATTGACGTAATGTTTGTGTGCAAAGTAATGGCCAATAAATTTGACTGCCCACTTATACTAGATTCTTTTAAATTTCGTGTGTCTTCAAGGATTCCTCGTAAGCCAATTACGCCACTCTACCCACCGCTCCGACGAACGGTCTTAGACGCTAGTTCCCCTGTCGCGAGGTTAAGCAAGATAATTAATGAAAGTAGTGATCTAATCGACTTGCCTTAGAATAATTACACATAGAAACCAAGTTCATGCGCCCATTTTGAAGCACCTTAATTGGAGCCATAAATGGCCGCTCCGTAGTTGTCAATGTCAAATCACGCCGAACGTGTCTCGCGGAAAAAAATAATTACGACGATTTCTGCAGATAAATTGTGTCACAACACATCTGAAAAAATAAGAAGTGTAATAACATCACTTTTTACAGATAAGCTTTCAATATTTCATAGTATATTGTAGTTAATTTGGTCAAAATAGAAAAGTTTTGTTTCAATGCTCAGTGTTGCCCGATTGTGAAAATATTTTCCCATTTTAACGAATTTATTTCTCCGACTAATTAATTTTAAAACAATTCTACTGATTTTTACGCAAGTATGTGTTATGTCATTTAATGTACAGTAGGTTTTTTTGTGATTTAGCGATATGATATACCTGAAACTCGAAAGTTGAGAAGTATAAACGAACTTCATTTCCACACTTGTTAAAATTACAACTTTAGAAGTATTGCGTGTTTTTGTTCAAAGGATTCCTAACGATACTGTTATTGCTGACAAGTGGGTGAAAAACATAAGGCTTAGTCGTGGAAAAGTATTTTGGAAGCCAACCAAAAATACACGAATATGTTCAAAACATTTTAATAATGAAGATAAGTACATAACACAGGGTGGATCGTGTAGTGCGTCGAAATTCTATCTCTGTTATGGTATAATTATTAAAGCATTATTTTGTATTTATTTAAACTAAAACCTAATGTGTATTTTAAGATTTTATGACACGATGTTGATAAAAGTAAATGAAGCAAAATGCTAATAAAGTAACTTGTTTCAGGATTTACATATTTCATGCACAGGCACAGATGATCAATTTGAAGATAATTTAAATGTGGATGAGGTAGGTAATTTGCGGAAGTATATGGCGGAGATAAATAACTTAGATAAAACATCAGAGACAAAACTTGCTTTTATAATTATGGAAAAACTTGTTGGTAGGTCTGTTTTTCTTAATGCAGAGGAACATGTAAATGTGAAAAATCATGTTAACAATTTGTCAAGGCTCATTATTGAAAGATATTTGCGCATTCGTCTTTTTTACGAGTCGAAAAAAGACAATGTAATGAAAACAGCATTATCAAAGCGGCAATTATTCAGGAAAGAAATACAGTTTACAGGTTTCTAAACTGATTATTCCAATAATAATTTGATTGTTTAGTTTTATTAATATCGGGACTATTCTATTAGAAATATTTGTTTACTTGATTGGTTCACTTTAGTTACACAGTAAATAAATATATAATTGTATACAATCTGAAAAAAATAATTGTATTTTTTTTACGTGTTGTTGTTTTCTTTTATTCGTTTCATAAAAATAAACATTTACGTATTATAACAACTTTACATTACCATACCTATACTTTATCACACATAGGTTATTATTATTGCCAAAAACAAATGGTTCAGCGGCCGAAACATTTCCCCACATTCGGGAAAACTGGACCTTCACTGGCAACATTACACAAGTGTATGTGTGCGTGTCGCCGAGCGTAAGTACGTAATCATCACGCCTGTGTGCATTTTATTAGTGCTTCATTATTGACAGAGCGCTTGTTTAAAGACTATCTTTCTATGTGTAATTATTCTAAGCGACTTGCACTTTGACTCACTATACAGTTTAAAAGCGAAGATTTGAAAAACCTAGTTAAGGATTCATTTAACTTCTTTTTCTTCTTTTTGTTCTCTGTGTCAGGATTTATATAACATGTAACATTTTAGATACTATTAGTTGATATACTCGTAAATAAAGGTAGTTTTCTTTTCTCTTTAATTTTTCTCTTTTGTACGTACAACTTTCGTTTTGCATGCTGAGTTTACCTATGTATAAGTGATAGTGCACTATTGTTTATGTGCACTATTGTGCACTATTGTTTATGTGTTTTTGCTTGTTTTTTTATGTCCATAACCAGTGTAAACAATTGTTGGTAAACCAAAATAAATGGCACGTCGACGGAATTAATTTCGAAAATTTCGATGCTGACCTATGCTTACTATCTGTCTTGTAGAGTTAGGGCGTGTAGAGTTAGAAGCTTGGCTCTACATGAGATCTGATAACTTTTTGACAGTGTGACCCATAGAATCTCGTCTTGGCAACATTTTACATGAAAATGTTTTTGGTGGGATTTCACTTCTTTTTGTAAATTGCTGAAATGAAAATATTTTGCCGCTTGCCCAGCGTGGTGAGTACGGGCATTAAACCTCCCTAATGAAAAAAGTGCCAAAACAATGGCCCCTAGTTCCCGGTGGTATTCCTGGGTTAAAATAGCGGTCACGGTAACGGCGGGACGGGATTTGCGAATAACCCCGGTTACGGCAGGCTACCATCGACGACATCTTTTAACGTAAAATGGACTTTCGATAAGGCTGGACCATCACCGTGCCGAACTTGAGGTAGAGTTAGGTCGCATTAACTTGCATATCTGGGGTCATCTGAAATCCAAAGACAGGTGGAGGACACGATAATTCTGGAGTCAGGCCACCTATTCTACTTACATGAAGGTGATCAGCTCTCCCAAGGCGGTGTCAGCTTCCTCGTCAACGAGGAACTCACTAGCAGCGTTGTGGAAATCAGTAGTGTATCGACACGAGCTGCATACCTTGTAATGAAATTCACTGACAGGTGACAGCTCACTGGAGGTACTACCTGAAAGTGATACAGATATATACGCCAACTTCGACATGCTCTGACGAGACAGCCATGGGTCATGGTCATGTATGAGTTCATTGCCAAGGCGATGCACGGTACGACAAAGGCTCAATATAACGTTATGGGGGACTTCAATGCCAAAGTGGGAGTACAAGAACGTGGTGAGTTGAAAGTTGTACCGTTCGGTTTGAGTCGCAGGAATCACAGGGGGCAAATACTGGTCAACTTTTTAAAGAAGCATCGCTCTTCGTGATGAATTCGTTCTTCGAGAAGAAACTCCAAAGGAAGTGGACCTGGCAGAGTCCCTATAACGTGACAAGGAACCAGATAGTATTCATTATGACGGTTAAGAGGCACATATATATTTAGAGATGTCTCCGTGATCAGCAGGTTTAGTACCGGAAGCGATCACAGACTTGTCCGAGGTACTCTAAATATAAATTTTTGAGATATGAGATTTCGTATGATGAGGCCTACCCGCTGACTTAAGCAGCTCCAAAACACTCTAGGATCCAAAAAGTTCCATAAGGTGTCCAAACTGTCGTCGGAAACTTTCAAACTTAGAAGGAAAAGACGAGAAGGAAGGTCACGATTGAGCAAAACGGAGGGTAGAAAGTTTTCGCTCAGCAATTACGGAGGTCCCATTTGAAGAAACTGAGAACTGCGGACAGTAGGGTCGTGACTTCGAAGTTCGAGATACTCGAGGAAGTCGAGGACTTTTACGGGCACTTATATACTTAACGCGGATGGCGAAACCAGCAGGACATAGTGGAGATGACCACCGAGCCGAATTAACGCGCCAATACACGGAGAACATCCCGGATGTTGATCAGTGCGAGATTAGGGCGGCTCTCGAGCAGCTAAAGAACAACAAGGCACCCGGTGATAACGGAATAGCGACAGAGCTCCATACAGCGAGCGGGGCGCCAGTCCTGAGAGAGCTAGCGAGTCTCTTTATCTCCGTCATCCAAGAGGGTACAACGCCCGAGGCGTGAAGCAGAGGTGCGGTAGTTCTGTTATTAAAAAAGGGGACAAATCCTTGCTGAAGAAATATAGACCATCTCATTTCCGAGCCTCGTATATAAGCTGTTCTCGAGGGTCGAAAAGGCTTCAGTACCGTATACCACATCCATACTGTTTGGCAGATTGTGCAGAAGACCGAAAAGTACAAGCAGCCGCTGTGTTTGGCATTTGTGGACTACGAAAAAGCCTTCAACTCCATCGAAATATGAGCAGTTCTGGCCTCTATGCATCGAGGTCGAATTGACTGGCGCTACATCGAAGTGTTGAGGTGTTTGTATGACGCTGCAAAGATGACTGTCCAAGTCCGGGATAAGGGAGTGACACAGGGGGATGAGATATCCCCGAAACTGTTCACCAATGCATTGGAGGCCGTCTTCAAGACGCTGGACTGGACTGGACAGGATATTAACCTAAACAGCATCAACAGCAACATCTTCGTTTTGCCGATAACATCGTCATAATGGCAGAGACGCTGAAACTGTTAGATCTTTTTTTCTAGTTTTGCCATACTACAGTCAATTCGGCTGTGCGTACCAGATGAGTATCTGAGCAAGCGGCGGCAGCCGTAGCTGCTGGTGGTGCCGACCGCGTGCACCAATCTGCTTCAGCGTGCACCGCTGACGCACGCGCTGTGCACGCTCAACAGGGTAGCTGATAAAATTGACTTGTTTTCTTGTGCTCTGAACGACTTTACTTTGGCGACCTCTAGGGTGTTATGTTATAATTAAGTTAATTTAGGTGTTATGTGTGTTCAGTTATTGTGAATTTAGTTTAGAATATTATAGTTTGTAGTTTTTATTTAATTTAGTCTATAATGACTTGTTTGTGAAATATGTAGACTTAACTATCGCATTAGGGCAACCTGTATAGATAGATTTAAGATGTGGTTACAATAATAAAAAAATAATAAATAAAAAAACAGACTTAATGGAGCCTCTCAGCGGGTTGGCCTCGACATGAATTTGGACAAGACAAAATTCATGTACCATCGAAGAAGTTTATATCTATAAACCGTAAGGACTATTTCTGCTTGCAGCGCTCGGCCGCTATAGAACCGGGGTGGTAACAGATGTGGTCATCGTGTTCATGGGATTTTGTTTTCAAACTGCTTAGATTTGAAGTTCTTCGATAGCACATCCTAAGTACTAAACCAGAGGTTTTAATAGTATCACATGAATGTAGTTAGTTATGTGCAGTTTTATACCTGATAACCTCTTAGATGTCATTTTCATGGTTATCGGGGGTGATGATGTCAATAAGAAGTGAAATCAAGTATTTTTTACCGTACCTATATATTTTTTTTGTTGTAGTTTAAAATATATAAACGAAAAGTGTATTAATGCAGCATGGAAGAAATAATCTTTGGGTGCTGAAAATGTGCTGCTTGATCTCGGATTTGACTATATTTTATAAAAATATATTTTAGAAACAAAGAGGTGACCGTTGACGGATGATGTAGACTGTCAAAGGAATATTTGTTTTATTTGTATAAATTATTAAATACACCAAGAAATGAAAAAGATGTTTCCATTTTTACATAATTATATTAACAGCTCTACAAAACCTACTTTTATTTAAATCTATTAACAGTGTGGCCGTACAGTATGTGGCAATGAAGACGGACTACGACATAAATTTCGAAAATGCAATATTGAAGTCTATTTTAAAAAATTGTTACGGTTTGCTTTAATGTGTTTAATTTTCTTGTAATTAGGTGAGATAGAACCTATAAATAAAAGTTAAATAAAATTTAACCCTGCTGTAACATTTTAGCTATTGCAAAAACCACTGTTAATATTTTTGCTTGAAGTACAAAAAAATTGTTTCGTTATTAATTTTTTATCGAAATTTCCGTGGACGAATATGTTTAACTCTGTAAAAATATATTGGTTTTACCAATTTTTTACAATTGCAACCAAAATTTTCCCTTTGTCTCAATGTTTATTCTTTAAAAACGCGTTTTTTTACCTTGATGTGGTCCTGGAAGTTCAAAAACACAATTCAAGAAAAAAATCGCTGTTAAGATTTAGTGCAGGGTTCAAACCTAATTTCCCCGGCCTAGACTGTCACTTGAGAATTCTGTTTTGTCTGTGGTAAGATCTTTCTCGAAGGTCGATGGAGAGGTTCAAGTCTTTGGTCCTGCGTGTGTGAGGAAAAGGGCAGGTTCTTCCCGATCCTAGTGACGCGACGCGATGCTGGAGATTTCTCTTTTTTATCAATATGCACCCTTACATGTTTCTTAAAATCGTCGGGATCTTCTGTAGACAATTCCATGAATAAATAATCCAAAGCGCCCTGTTTTTTGACGAGAAATCCAAAGGGAATGGAAGGGGAGTATGGTTGCCCAGACTTTCCACTTCTTCCTTACTTTTTTCTTAAATTATTCAAATAATTCTTAAATAATAACAACAACAACAATTTCATCGACAATAACAATTTCAATACCAGTACGCAGTGCGACTGTTCTGGTCGACATTTTGACGCAAAATTAACTAGTCTCCTGCAATTTATATCGACCAGTTTAAATGGGGTGGCGATATGACTTGTGACCGCATGGCGTAAATCGACATAGTGTAAATCCCCCATAAGTAGTACCTATAAATTAGTCCAGTAAGTGTCCGTTACGAAGTGCCAGTGATCGTTTGCCTAAGGATAAATTCCATTTACTTTTAGACATCCTCTGCACTTTATTGCAAAAATGAAAATAGTATAATTTATTCATAGGTTTAAGGTTTTCAAGACGCAGGGTTCAATAGATTTACTACTAACTAATTATATAATATTTTTTGTACCTTCTTTCATTTTGTTTTAACTCACTTTCAATAAATATGCTACCATATTACAAGTCAGCAACGAAAGACGATTAAGTAACACTTTTTTATGATTATTGATACGAACCATAAACAAACAAATTAGAACAGATAAAATTAAAATGATACAATAATAGTTAGATATTCGAAAATGAAATACTGAGAAGCAGTAAATCTGATCATTTCACCATGTAGACCCACATTTCGCCAGTTATGTTTAAGTCCCATGTAATTGGGGACGAGCCTATTGCCATCAACCGGACCCAAACGCAGACTCCGGGTTGCTACTGAGAAATTCCTGATGGAAAAACCCAATAACACATAACCCAGTCTGGGAATCGAACCCAGTACCTAATGCTCAGCAGTTATAGCACTTGCAACCACTAGACCAACGAGGCAGACAAAAATATACTTAGATTATAATTAACTTATTGGTTTTAGAACCTAACCTTAATTGACTGTGTCATTATTTCGTATAAAAATATACCTACAACTACTTACGTTTAAACTTTTCTATAACAAACATACCTAAACCTTAATCTTAAGAAACAGGTAAAAATATTTTGTCAATTAACATGATTTTGTTTGAATCCTACCTTGGTACAGATAAAAGTATAAATGCATACATACCACCTTTTCCCATACGGGAAGACTGAAACTACAGCTCGCCTAGAATGATCACAACGGGGGTGTACTCCCTAAGCGAAATTTGTAGTTTCGGCCGAAGTTACGAACGCTGCTTCCCTCTACGTCTCCCTCACGGTATGTCCGTAAGTGAGACGGAGATAGACCCCTAGAAACGGGTTTTGTCGACGGAAGAATAGACAAAATGACAGATAAACAATCACAATCTGTCATTTTGTCTATTCTTCCGTCGACAAAACCCGTTTATATGGTTGTCATGCTACGCGTGCAGAAGCCACTAACACCCGGTTTCTGAATTGAGAATTTGAACTATTAAGAACTATTCAAAATCTACTAAACCGGGTGTAAGTGCTAGTGTTAGTACTTAAGCTACTAAACCTTCTCACATTTTACAATGAGTATTATCGATTTATTTGGTACGGCACTTATAACTATAGCGTGTGTCAGAAAGGTTTTCATCAAACAGCGATTACCATGCTTCTGGAGGTGCCGAGTGCGCGTACTAACCTGCTAGGGCACGCACCGCTGACTCGTGCGCTGCGTACTCTCAACACGGTGGCAGATGCCATAGACCTATTCACCTGTGTATACACTGGGTGAGTTTACAAGGGCCACGCGTACTGTATAGCATGTAAGGTATAGTTATGTATATTTTAAGTTACTGTGTCGCATTCGATTTATTATCTAATGGCAAAGGAAACATGTTATGTGATAAATAAATAAATGTTGGTCCTATGGTAAAGTTGATCAGTTTGATGGTCTTTACCACACCCTTCTACATGACTACACCTTTCTGATAATTGCTGAATAATACCTATTTTAAGTCAAGCAAATGATGTCGCAAGCACACAAAAACACAGACATGATTGTTGTGATTATTGTAAAATGTCAACTTCATAAAGATGTAGGTATACATCATCTTGATCTGCCTGCCTTTTCCCAAAGATGTTGGGGTCAGCTTCCAGTTTAACTGAATGCAGCTGAATACCAATATTTTAATGGAGCGACTGCATATCTGACCTCCACAACCTAGTAACTGGGTAATACGATACCCCTTGACACAGATAGGTACAATATAACAATTCATATCATTGTTTAAAATATTTGTTCCTTAATATTGTAACAATGTTTAGCCACAAAAAATATTACACATTGGATATGTACTCAATTGTAGCTGCACATAATGAACTATTTATGGAAAACAATATTTGTAGACAATCAAATGAATTCTTGTCAATGTAGGTTTTTTTTTTTGAGACTGACTGACTTTTGTACTAAAACTAACAATGGTTCATTATTCCTCAAGTACGTAGGTATACATTCAGATTACAATTTAAAATATGTGTCATTTTCCGGGAAGTACTCTTTACCAACTACTCGTACTTATTAAGTATATTACTAAAATATGTCACAGAACACAAGAGTTCGGTATGCAATTGCAATAAAAAATAATTAGCAAAATGTTTTTGTGTTGCAAAAACATGTTGCTGCCAGCATGTAATGTTGTAGCGTTGCTAATGTTCCGTCATGGTGTACCGAAGACGCGCAGCATTGTTGCCGGTAACATTTGATGTTGTGAAATTATAGTTCAACATTTTTATTTTATTTGGGTTACTCAGCATTATCACAAAATAATACTTGGCAGTTGATGTTACGATGTCCATAGAGCGTAAATGGTCAATAAACATAATAAAAGTAAAATCATTCACCTTTTTCCTTGTAAAGGAAAGACAACATTTTATGATTACACTTTACATCAAATAAATAACTTTTATAATTATCATAACAAAACAAGTGTGATATATTTCACTATTCCTTTCATGATGTCTCAGGAAAGTTGTTATCACACATTATGATCGGCTCACAATTAATTCGATTATGAGATAAAGTTACCTCTTCTTGAATATTATAATCGGTGTTAGGGCAATCAACGTTAGTTGTATTGATCCGTTACGCTACGTTCCACGCAGGTAAGGTTTTATTTAAAAAATTGACTGTTCTCTATAACTTGTCCCTTACCGTCATTTTGGCACCATTGCTTATCAAGGTAAGTTTCTATACACAAAGATTTAAAAATTCCGATTGACAGAACAGTGCTACCAATCGCGTCACGGGACAAGTTATAATATTATTTAAGCAGTGTAAAGAAAGTCTGGCTAAATGATATTGCCATCTAGCTGTATGTCAGTTTACTGGCTGCCTTCGCAAGGAGAGCTCCTTGTCTATGCGATGAGACCAATGCCTAATTAATACAGAATGTAATAATGAGGCTTTTGTGTGAAACAAAGGTTTCAAGGTCTGCTCGCCAGGCAGTGACAGTTGAACGAGATAAAGAGCGAGAGCAAAATCATTTCACGCTATCACCTTTCACTATCATCCTTTGGCAAATATTGCAACTGACGTTATTTTAAATGAATACTAACTACTAACATTTAAAATGAATAAATAAATAATAACGTTTGATGAAATTTAAATATCTTCATTGTGAAAACGCGAAACCATATATACGTGCATCTGTTTGTTCGGGAAAAAGCCACTCGAATTAGCTGGAATTGTGGCAAGCCAGTCCGAACTTCCGGTCCGAAGTTTCCCGATCGGTACAAGCCGAATGAAAGCCATATTTATGTGTAGCTAAAGCGACTTTGTGATTCAACAAACTGTCATATTGAATGTGCCGAATTAAACAAGTGTTTATCGCCCCAAGGACTCATGTGTCGAGCCCTAGAATATTCGAATACCAGCGAACAGTTTTGTTGGTTAGTTTGTTTGAAATTAAAATAATTCCAAATATAAGTTTGAGCAAAGTTGAGGAATTATCAACTAATATAAAATATTATAGACATTTTTTGTAAGTGATGATTTTGCTTTGACATATTTCTAAAATTAAACACTATATTCGAAAAACCAATGAAAGTACCCACTTTATACTTTCTGACTTTGTAAGTATTAGGGCTAATCACTATATTTTCTAAGATCTACGTACCTAAACCTACGTACGCGAATAATTATTAAAATTACTTAGATCTAAATCCTGTCACATATTATATCTATAATAATATAATCTCTCTAAATGAAGTGTCGTTTCTCACTAGCTTCATCTTATGGTTTTGCTGAACAGGTTTTATTTCTTAAAATTATTATAACTTCGAAAAACTATTACTATTACTATATTACAAATACAAAAAGCACGAACGAAGAACAAATTGTAAACAGTAGGTAACTATGTACGTATTTTGGTAGAACATCCGACGCACCCAGAAAATTAGATAACCATTCTCCATTAGTTTTTTTAAATGTTTAGTTCTGGCTATCGTTGCATTAATTGTGTGCAATAAAACGTATAATTCTAAATCTATCAGTACTAAATAATATCTATCTACTTACTGTCTTTTAGTATTGACTATAAAAGCCAGGAATACAAATGCCAGTAACTTGCACAAAACTATGCAAGTCGCTTGTTTGCCGTACTGCCATAACTACTTCTGATTGGTTTATCTATGTCTCAATCTCATGCAATCATCTTACATACCATTGTGCAAGATATTGACGTTTTGTATTCCTGGCTTAATAACACCTACCTATTAAAACTTAGCTAATTATGCTTGTGTACAAATCATGACCTTATTTGCCAGTATGCTTCATACATTGATTGGGCATTGCCATTATTCAAATTGATCAGTGATCACCGAATGGAAGTCTTAATTGCAATCGTTTCATAAACTTGTACTGTTAATCCATTACTTTTTTAGAAACAATTGCGTATCCGTTCAGTCCATTTGGTTGGGACGACACTTTCGATTGCAGAGTCGCGGTTTCTTGATTGGAGTCTGACATGCTGCTGGAGTAACTCTTTGATGATGGATACCAGCGCATTTTCTTCCTTCCCACGTAGCTGTGAAAACAGAAAATACTGTCTAAATATCGGACAGACATTTCAAGGAAAAGTGGGGAAAGTTTTGAAAGTAAAAAGACAAAAGAAAATATGGATGGATTGAATGAAAGATGAACAGGGTTTGAATACTGAGATGACATCTAATAGAGATTATAGAGGTATGAAGAACAGGGTGTAAAGTTCACTCATCCTCCATAGAAAAGAGCCACTGGGTCCTTCGACCAAACGGGTGTCGTGTCTGGTGGGCAACAACCCAATGGTTGATTTTCTAAACTCTGCTAGCACGATGCGAAGATTTTGCGTGACAATGACCTGAACTAGACCCCCACATGCGATAGTAGCATAGTTCGCATGTGGGTTTGTAGATGCCGCCAAAAGATGTATGGAATTAGAATTAGAATTTCTTTATTTTGCATAAAATATGGTACAACACAATAGTTTGTCGAATATAAGAAGTTCCACATTTATGTTGCTTACTTATATAATTCAGCATGCAAAAAATACCTTATAATAAAATTATATACAAAACCACTTCAATTGTTATTATTCAGATCATAAGTTAAAAACTAAAATTACGTTATTTAATTATATTAATACTTTCTAGTGAGATCCTAATTCGAACTTTGCATAAAATAGTTATAATTTAAGAAGTCACTTATTGTATAGAACGATTTCTTAAGTTTATTTTTAAATTAGTTTAGTGGCAGCTCTCTGATTTGTTTGGGTATTTGGTTATATACTTTGAACAATTCTTACAATATGTCTGTATTGTAAG
Source organism: Xanthia togata (assembly GCA_963853775.1). NCBI lineage: Eukaryota > Metazoa > Arthropoda > Insecta > Lepidoptera > Noctuidae > Xanthia > Xanthia togata. The sequence continues at coordinate 20,261,586 of OY970800.1, forward strand.
AATTGTTCTGTATGCTTCTACATCTTGTGACCGTCAGTTAGGTTGGATCTTTTGAAAATATATTTTTATTTTCTATGGCTTTAGTATATATCGCTCAGAGTGCTTTTTAACAAATAATTCTACTTCTAATATATACTTATACAGACTAGGTAGAGTCAGTAATACTAATTTCTTAATTAAAGGTCTACAAGATTGAACGGTCCAAGCCCACAAATTGCTCTGGCACATTTTTTTGTGTGATAAAGACATTTTTAGCCTGAGAAGAATTACCCTATATAAGAAGACTGTATCTAAAACCTGACCCGACAGCAGTTTTTTTACTTGCTACCTCCTTAAGCTTTTTTACAGATTTTTTTAAGACAAATTTGTTTAGATAAGAGCATAATTATGCGAGTTGTGTGTGCTTTCCAATTGCAATGTCTATCTAAGATAATTCTTAAAAAATTGTATCAAGTACTTCTTCAATTTTAGTGTTTTTATAAGTGTAAGGGTTTTAATTGAGAACTGTTATAATTAGATAATTGTAACTTTTTACTTTTAGAAATATTAGCTGTTAGATTGTTGTCCTTTAACCAGTTCATTATTGATTCTACAGTGTTGTTTAATGAATATTCGTAGTTTCTTTGTGGTAACCGAAATATCGTCCGCAAATAGACCGCACTGATGTGATTTTACTTGAGGAATAACAGTTATATCAATAAGGAAGAGAAGAGGGCCTAGTACACTTCTTTGGAGAACAACGAACTTATTTGTTTTAAAAGTAGATCGGAATGGGGTAGACACAAGTTGATTGTTTAATTGGTTTATTTCGACACATTGTTTGTTAATCCAATCAAGTGAGTAAGATTTTGTGATCTACAAAATCGAATGGTTTGCTCTTGTCAAAGAAAATAGCAGAAACTCTACTATGTTTATCGATGTTTTCTGTTATTTTTTAATGCAGCAAGTGTTGTAGATTTATCTTTTTAAAAACCATTTTGGTTATTTACTGTTAAATTAATTTACATGTATTTTTGTGATACTATTGATGATTTTAAACTTTCTGGAAAGATTGCTTGCGTAAACGATAGATTTATAAGTTGACTTCAAATGAATGCCAATGCTTTATTGCAGTTTTTTAGTATGGCTGTAGAGATGCAATCATGACTATCAGCTAGTGTGTTATTAATTAAATTTATGGTTCTTGAAACTTCTTCACAAGAGGTCCCAGGTAAATAGTCTAATTTGATGAATCTGTACGGGACTTTTAATTTGGACGGGAGTTGTTCTCCTTATTTGTTACAGATATGATGAAATCGTTGAAGGCAGTCGCAATTTTCATTGGGAATTCAACGCATTTTTATTACAATCTTTTGATTTTATTGTTTCAAATGTTTTTGTATCATCTGTTTTATTTTTTATGATATCCCATGTGGCTTCACATTTACTTTTGCCTTTTTTTAATATCAATTATTGTTTTGTTTTTTGAGTTAAGTAGATATGTATTTTTAAGTAATTTATCATATTTTGTGTAGGCTTCTTTATAGTGGAATTTTTGTAGTAACGGGATCTTATTGTTCTTTTGTGACAGGCTGATATTTTCAATCCTTTTGTGATCCATTTGGGAACGTTAACATTGGAATGTATTTTAACTTTATTTATTGGGAAGCAAAGATTGTAATATAATTGTAGTTTCATGAAATATATCAAAAGCTTTATTATTTTTTTCTTGCACTTTAACGTTTTTCACTTTAACACATCTGGCTATTAGATTGAGTAAATATATGCACGTACCAAGTTTAAAAAAAAATATGACAAGAACCCTACAACTAATTGTATATGGAACAAACGAAAGAACCGATACTGATACCGTCTTATTATATTAGAATAGATACAGGAGCCTGATCACCGTAACGCAGCACTCTGGTGGGCAAAGTGGAAGCAAATAATAAAAAGATATACAACTGACCGTTTACATAGCTTCTTGAGTATTTTCTTCTTGCAAACGAATATGAGGAAAATCGCCAGGCCTATGAGTATGTTATAGATATCGGATAACCACCATATCTTGAAGCCAGGGTACAGGAAGCTCACTATTTCCAGCAACCAGTTCAGGCCCATCACTACGGACAGTTTCAGGTATACCATGAACCTGTAAGAATTATATGATTATTGATAATATGATATGATTATTGATAAGAATATTTGTCAAACATTTAGATGCATAAGCGTAATTAGCTTTTAATGTTCCCACGGCTGGTAAACGGGCCTCGACCTCTGTGAGAGGGAGCGGGTCATAAAGCACCACGCAGGCTCTGTACGAGTTGGTAGATGACACATGTCTTCGATTTTTGGTTCCTAGACATGCTGGTTTCCTCACAATATTTTCTTTCACCGTTCTCTGAGCAGTGGTGATGAAATAAATCAGACAAATTAAAGTAGGTACCTGCCTGGGTTCGAACCTACGACCGTCGCTTGCATGCGTCCGTCACGACCCACGTAAGTTGGGACTGTATCTTATACATATGTAGCGCGCATAGACCTGCTTTATCACGCATATTACATTGAAAGCACTTTAGATGACGTACATAATTATTATTATAATTATGCCAATAAATTCGGGCAGCCCAGCAAAAAAAAAAAAACCCAATGATGAGAAGAGTTTGTTCCTCTCGGATTGGTATTAGGTCTTTTTACACCCCCTGTAGGTACACCTAGTCGGTGCACTTACCTGTGCCTATGAGTGCGATGTGCTTGTGGGTTGCCGGCAGCAGCTGAGTCCAGCACGGCAGTCCCTCGACTCAAACGCCAGATATTGAAGGCAGTCATCAGGTAAAACATCCAATTGCAGATAATCAGGATCAGCATGGGCATGTATAAGTACAACAGTTTTACACCACCTGCGAGGCAAACATGGTTCATTAGAAGTTAGGACATCAAAAAACTTCATCACTCATAGAAAGATATGATTTGGACCACGAAAAGCTGGCCGATTTGTCTGTATAATTGTATGAAGATAACGCAGCAAGTTCTACGCTTATAATATATATATTTGTTTATTTTTTAAATTTATTTAGATTACATTTTTGAACAGAACGTTTCTAAAGTGTGTAGGTAGTAATACAAAACTGCTAAACCAAGTAAATGGGTAGTAGTCTAGATATCACTAAAAAACTCTGAATGTAACAATATTTTGACAGATAAATGAACTATTGTGCCAACCTTCAAGGAAGCACCCGAACTCCGGAACGTGAGGAGTGACGAACCAAGGCAGGTGCCTCAAGTTATCCTTGATCTCATTAAGCACGAACAGGCCAATGGTCATGACGAGCGGGACACCAAAGGCGAACAAGCAGTACATCAGGAACTTAAAGAGCTCTCCTCGCCGATGGATAGGCCGGGCTTTCGCATAACCTCTGTAAAATATATTCCAGTATGATTAACGAAGTTCGAGGTTGGCATTCGGCTGGAGGTGGTATCTTGAAATAAAATTACACTGGGAGATAGTACACTACTGTAGTATGTAGCGACATTGATGCCGCAACCGTTAATAATAGAAGAGGAATATTAACGGGTACTACGTCTAGTAATCAACAAATAAAACCTTCAACAAGCACCCAAACACTGGTTACTTATAGTGGTAATGAAAGTATTACCTGAAGGTCCACCAAATATCGTAGGACATGACGCTCATCCAGCAGAAAGTAGCCAGGAAAAAGTAATATATAAACATCGCTGGAATGAAGAAAACATTGTGTTAAATTATGATTTACAATTTTCTACTGTGAACTGAAGCGACATGCTAAATGGGCAACGTCGCAAATAGCTGTCAAATATTTCGCTGTTTTTATTAATTTGGCAATATTACTGTATGAAAATAAGAAATATGGCTAACTAGTGAACTAAAATATTAATAATGAAATGCAATATTTAACGTAACTCTGAATATTTAGTTTTAGATATAAAAAAAAAGTATTTGGAAACATTCCAAATGCCTTTTTTACACCTAAAACGGTTACAGCACCAAATTCAGTGTTCTATAAGCAATTCATTAATAATATTCTAGTTCACTGCTTCGTTGGTCTAGTGGTCGCAAGCGCTACTGCTAAGCATGAGGTCCTGGGTTCGATTCCCGGGTCGGGCAAAGTGTTATTGGGTTTTTCTATCTGGAATTTCTCAGTAGCAGCCCGGAGTCTGGATTTGTGCCCGGTTGATGGCAATAGGCTCGCCCTCTATTACATAGGACTTAAACTTAACTGGCGAAATGTGGATGTACCTACTACAGGTACACCTCTGCCCAACCCTTCGGGGAAACAAGGCGTGATGTTATGTTATGTATGTTATTCTAGTTCGATAGTTATAATATGTTGTTATAATAGTTCAGTAATATTGCCAAATTAATCAAAACAGCTAAATATTTGACAGCTATTTACGACGTTTGCCAACTTTTTGGAAGATTTTCCCTGGTTGGTTTTTAGGACTAAAACAGCAATATTCTGCTTTTCATATTGCCATAAATATGCGACAGAATGCATCTTCCTTAGAATTTCAGTAGTATTAATGTTGTGATTACACGGGCAACTCAATTGCACAATTGTTGGTCTACCCTTTATAGCAGAACTTTTTATGTCATAATATTACTATGCAAAATAATATTATGACATAAAAAGTTCTGCAACAGCGGATAGCATAAACTTCATTTCGCTGAAAATCGTTTGGCATACACTCATTTATCATACGTTCAAAACTCATAATTTCGCCGGTCAACCTCAGCCACGGCGTTAAAACCACCTGCAACACTGTATACAACATATTGACTTTTTAAGAAAATCAATCAGCAGCCGAAGCTGCGGTGGTGAGCGTTAAACACATCTGCGACGATAAGCTCGCGTGGGACCGCCGGAGCCCCGCAGCGCCGGAGCCGACAGAAACCATGCCTGCTGCATGTTGCATGCTCGCTTGCATGCTGCATGCTTGCTGCATGCATGGTGTATGCTTGCTTGCATGTTTGCCTGTTTGTGTGAACTTTCTGCGACATGATGGTTTTGCTTTTTAATTATTAGGAATATGAAATGTATGTCTAAAGATGATTCTGACTTACAAAATTATGAGTTTTGAATTATGATAAATGATTGTATGCCAAACGATTTTCTGCGAAATGAAGTTTATGCTATCCGCTGTTATGCAAAATAATATTATGGCATAAAACGTTCTGCTATAAAGGGTAGACCCATTAAAATGCTATTTTATGACTTGGCCTAGTAAAATTATTCCAAATAAAATTCTGCCATCTTAAAAGTATGCCATTGTAAATTCGGACATAAATATTCGGCCAACAATCATTATATTAAATATTTTTTAAGCCTTTAAAATATTCGTTTAAAGAAGATTATGCCAAGTGTGTAATGCCAAATACATTTCGGAGCATCAATATTCTGCGTGATGGAGAGAACCCTTGCACAATACTTGGGAATTTTATTTATGTCCCATGTAATAGGTAGCGAGCCTATTGCCATCAACTGGACACAAATGCAGACTCCGGACTGCTACTGAAAAATTCCAGATGGAAAAACCCAATAACAGTTTGCCCGGCCTGGGAATCAGATCGATCCAAGACCTCACGCTCAGCAGTACCTAGCTTTTGCGACCACTAGATCAACGAAGCAGATAAATTTTATTAAAAGAAATTCCATAATGCTAACTTACTCAAAAAAATACAAGCTTCTGTGGTGTGAATCTGTATTTGAATGACGGCCAACAACAAGAAGGCCATGAACAGACTGAAGACGTACGCCATCAGGATCAACCCACACAAGTTCTGAAGTTCAGGCAGCAAGGAGTATACTATCAACACCACCAGCATGAAGAAGCATGATAGCAGCGTAGCTGTTGACAAAGAATACATGAATTTAATCATTTGACTTAAAATAATGGCCACAATATTTTTGATTTAAAATAATGCCCATGGAGTTTCTGGCCGGTTCTTCTTAATAGGAACCTACAACACTTTGGAATAGGCAACTGGCTGTTTATGCGTAGCATAATGAAGAATGAAGTAATGAAATAAAGAATGTTCCCACACCTCTCGAGACCTCTCTTCAAGATCCCTGAGCATCTACCACGCGGGCATTTTTATTTCTTTATTTATTATGTTTGGATGAAGAGAGAATTGCTGAAAACAGCAGATCATTTAGTTGGTTACATATCTGTGCCTTTTTCAACATGTCTTTATCTTCCATACTTATGTATGTTGTCACCTCGGTAGTCCTCCCTTTCTAGCCATATCATCTTTCAAACAGTCATCCATCGGCGTTTCTTTGGTCTTCCTCTACTCTTATAGCCCATCTACATTCATTGTCAAAACTTTCTTCACGACATCGTTCTCATTCCTCCGCATCACATGCCCATACCATGACAATGCCAACCCTTACCTACTAAAAGCTTTAAATACCTACACATGCATGTATTCACAGCTCAAGAACGGGTTAAATGTACATAAAGTAATGGGTCACAATAATATTGATATCTATCTGTTTGACGCAAATTCTACAAGTATAATAATAATATAATATTATGGGCATGAAAATATCCTGGAAATTAATTCTATTGTAACTTGTAAACATAGACATGATGTTGTATTATTGGTGATTCACTTATTATTTATCTGCGGTTATATGATGCAGCTGTTTTTAACCAACCTACCTATGTATTAGTTGTTCAAAACTCCGAGAAGCAATTAATATTTATGATGACATGTACATTTTTCTTAGTATTACGGTATTGTACACCCCTTAGATTTTATTTATTTATAACAGTCTTCTGCCCCCGACTACTTTCAATACTACGTTGTATTACGATAGAGTTAGATTAATTTTGTCTTACCACTTGTTAAGTATATGTTGCTCTGTACGAAATCTCCTCCCGGTAGATTGGCCCAAAAGCGCGGCGTTGGTATCTTCATAGGGTTTGACATAATACGATAGTCTACGCAGTAGTTGGCTGCCGGTATTGGGTTCCAGCGGTTATATGCATTTGGGAGCTCCAATTGAAGAACTCCACTCTGGAATTAATAAACTGTTTTTAGCAATATTGTGTAATGTGTCACGTTTATTGTGCTTTTGGGTACAGAAGAAAGGGTATTTGTTTTTGGTTGTATACAAAAAGTAAAGAAACATTGTCCAATCCGGAACCCCATTCGGATTGGACAATGTTTCTTTACGTTATGTAGTTACCTACTACCAAACACTTATAAAAAACCTTATTTCTAAATGTCGCAGCATCATGCTGAGATAGGAGCCTTTTGGTGTCGTACGTCCGGTACGAGACCTCTTTCTGCATCTATTTTAATTTTATTTATTTATTTATTATTATTTATTTATTTATCAACTTCAGACAACAATATAGTCCATTTTGTTAGTAAAATATCTTATAACTAGTGTTAGTAGTACACAAACAAGGATAAAAGGTGTAGGTGTCTGAGGCAGGATGTGCAGAGAACGATAAAGTGAGGAATAAGCTACCTGACCATTCTCCCCACATAGTGCCTCAGAAAAGGGGAGTAAGGACTCTCCACAACTGTTTTCAGGATGCTATTGTCACTACCCCGCGTTCTACGCATCAGTGATGCGACTTTTTTACGGATCACTGCATGCTGATCATGCTTTGTTTTTTATTTTTATCTATCTATGAGTGTGTTAAGTTTAATTTTAGATCTCCTGTGCAAGTCCCAATATATACTTTGTCAATCTTTCTTTCTTTCAAAACAAAAATTATAAACTCTTATTATCTAGATAGTAGCTGCTGCTGACTACGCGGTCAATGGCCGCTGTTATTGTAGTAACTAGACGTGATGAGTTTAGAAAGCTTTTTTTTTCTTTTATCGTCATTAAATTATGTAGATGACGGACTTAGAAGCAAACTGACCTCAATCCCCGATATATTACTTTTCTCTATGCCTCAATCCTAGGACATTGAATTGTTGTCACATTTTATAGTTATCGAAACAAAAAAAAAAACATGATTTACTATCATGTTTTTTGTGTCGATAACTATAAAATGTCTGATTTATTTTAAAATAAGGACAATAGATCCGTAAGTAATAACATTCCTTATAAAACTTTACTATTAAAATGAAAGCTGATCAGAAGATAATAAAAATCATAAAATTATAATAGACTGAGGCGTCTTTGTATTTCATCAATGGATTGAGGCGCATCTGCATCTCAAAATTGCACTTTTGACAGATTAGCCTTGAAAAATTAAAAAATACAGGCTCGTGATTGGTCGAAATGGATTGAGGTGATTAGCATGTCACATTTTGAGGACTGGGACGATTTTGCTTCTAATGTTGTTATTAACTTGGATTTACTCAGAACTGAAGCCATTTTAATAACAGCATTATATATGAATGAGTTGCCAGTGACAAGGCGAACAAAATGACATTCACAGCAAAAAGAAACATCTATGGAGTGTCACTAGCTATTTTAATTTGACCTTGTATAATGAAAGTGAGCGTGGGGTTGGTCCATGAATGGGTTACCATCTTAACATACCGAAACTCCTCCGTGCCTCGGAAAGCACGTTAAGCCGTTGATCCCGGCTGTTATTCGTGGATCTTTGATAGTCGTTACGGGCCGTCAGAAGCCCGAAAGTCTGACAACCGCAGTCTTACTTGTAAAATATTTGTATTCAGCTGCATCCGGTTAGACTGGAATCCGACCTCAACATAGTTGGGAAAAGGCTAGGCAGATTGATTTAAGACGAAAATGATCATGAGATGGTCATGATGAGCACTTAGGAAGGATTTTTGAAAAGTTTGGAAATTGAAAAAAATTGGAAATTCGTAATTTTTACCGCTGGGAAATCCCAACAGGCACACGGCTTGAAGACAAATAACTAGGCCATTTGTCCTCTTCAAAGTTGTGTTTCGCCATATAAAACATAATTAACTGTAACCCGTGTTTCTGCTTTTGTCCTGTTAATTAATAGTCCCGTAGGCTATTTCTGGGAATGTTAAGGATTTATTTAATGAACAATTATAGTTAGAAGGAAATAAACACATTTAATTACAAAGGAATAATACTTGTTGTTGTTGAGAATAATGGCTTTGGTCTACCACAAATATGTACTCATACCGCGCTAGCTACTCCTAGCGGTCTTGCTAAGATTGTAGGAGGAAGGAACCATGTGATGCATAACTAGAGGCTATGTGTTTGTTTTAATAAATAGGGACTTTATTAATAAATGGTAATATCAGCTTATACCTATTATTCCACTGTAGGCCTTTGCGGCCTCTTCTCATACAGAGAAGGCATGAGCATTGATCGCCGCGCTTGCTCAAGGTGGATTAACGATTTCAGACGGAGTCATGTTCATGTCGAACATGACTTCGTCTGCAATCCAGGATGAAAAGGCTACTTTTCATTGGATGACCACATCTGTTACCACCCCGGTTCGATAGCGGCCGAGCGCTGCAAGCAGAAATTGTCCTAACGGTGTATAGATATGGACTTCTTCGATGGTAGTCATTTAAGTCCAGAGGAAAAATAACAATTAAATAAGTACCTAGTAGTTAATCAGGTCATATTCTATGAATCTATGTTTACATTAAAATACCAGGTAACTGATGACTTGTGACAGGATCGTTAATTTTAAACCCAACTAAAAACTAGTTTTTAGCGGAATAAAAAATAAAATATTGTAACTAATCTCGCGACAATCTAAGAAACCCGATTTGACACCGATCAAAATACTTTCTGTAGTGAAAAAAATCGGTTGCTATAAAAACCGATTCTCGAGACATTTCGATTTATCATACTAAACTTAGAGTTTTTAGAGTGATTGAAAATTTATTTATATTGCTTGAAACGGATTCTCGAGGCATATCGTTTTATTACACGTCATTATCATCAGCCTACAGCAGTCCACTGCTGGACATAAGCTTCTCCAATTGCCCTCCTGCTTTTCAGCTCGATTCTCGGCAACTCTCATCCAGCTGCTCAACCTTGTCTACACAATAATGCGGTAGTGGGGCGCATTATTTCAGAGTGGACAAGCTATTATATTGACCTATTACATAAAATCTACCTACCTATTACATTTTTTTTTTCAAAATAAAGCTAAAACTATAAGTGATCAGTGTATTTTGTTTTTATATATTTTAACAACATATATTATGGCGTAATATGGGTGTACTACAGGTACACCTCTGCCCAACCCTTTGGGGAAACAAGGCATGATGTTATGTTATGTTTATGTTTTAACATTTAATAATACAGTAATTATACGAGTACATTTCTCTCTTTTCAAAATGTAATGTTTGTAAAAGTATAGATTTTTCAAAACATCGATTTTAAACGGTCAGAAACGGTAATGAACCCAAAGACGTCCTGTCAGAATATTAATCAACGATTAATTTGTGTTTTTGAGTGGATTTTTCCAATATAAAGTGAAACTTGGTGCTTACGAATTATACCCATTGTTATAGAGTATAGATAACATAATAATTAATTAATATTATGAATTTGATTTTCGACAGTGTTTTTACCAACCGTTTCCTTCCGGCTGTGATCCTAGGCTGAGGATAGCCAGTGGTAGGATAACCGGATGCATATTTCCTTAAAATTACGGTATTAGCTATTATTTGATTCTCTTTTGTATTGCTTGTAAAAATCTCGCGATTCCGTAAATGATAAATTTATTACTTTTTGATTAACGAAATGCTAGCTATCGTTATAAAGTAGGTAGGTTGCGAAACTGGCATAGCATATAACGACAAACAACTTGGTGCCTTGGTTTCGTAAAAAACGGTTTTAACAGAATATTATTTTTTTGTTAACACCACGTAAGTAACCTTCACAAATACCTATAGTAGATTTTTGGGATGGGGCAGCAAAGTGTCTTAAGAGACTGTTCTTAACTTTTTGAGACAGTTTGATCTGAATTCACAGATATTGAAAAAAAAAATAGTAGGTAGGTAATTAAGAAAATTGGCAGTTTTTGCAAAAAAAATGTTGATGCCTATCTATCTTGTTTCATAAAAGGATCAAAAAACTCTATCGGGCCAACCGAACTTTGTGTCAAAAATCACAAAAAAACTGTTTCATAGAACCCTAATTACTAAGCCTCCGCTGTCCGTCTGTCTGTTTGTCAGCGAGCTGTTTCTCATGAACCGTAACAGGTAGACAGTTGAAAATTTCACAGATTATGCATTTCTATTACCGCTGTAACAACAAATAATAAAAATTAAATTAAAAATTAAAGTAGGGTTATCCATACAATAAACATTTGAATTGGAAAAAAAAACCAATCCTACCATGTGAGACGATTGTCTCACTCATGGCAGGGTTGTTTTTTTTTTTATTATTGTTTGTGGTCAATTTGTCAGTTCTCTATCTCAACAACTAAACCAGTTAGTAATTTTAACCTTCTGTAGATAATGTACCATATTATATAATCAACAAATACTAAAAACGCCGATTCATAAGGTATTTATTGAAATATGGTTAATTTTCTGCAACTGCAAAAATAGCTTTATAATTAACTTACTATCATTATGTAATACAAATTTATCTTTGCAATTTTCGAGATGCAAAATAGCAATATTCTTCAAACTCAAACTCAAATTTTCAAGGGGTCAGTCAGTCAGAAATATGAAGCTAGTTGCCCATTCCAAAGCGTAGGTTCCTATGGAGAAGAACGGGCAAGAAACTCCACGGACACTCTTTTAAATCATAATATTGTTACAAAATATTGGTTGCATCATTCATGTTGAAATTATACATGTGAGAACAATGTAGAAAGATGTGCACGTAAAAAGCGTCCGTAATAAAAATATAAAAATAATTCAAAAATTAAAATAAGCCGAGGCAGATAAGAGATGACCAGTCCCTACTGACGGCCCCTGTTCACGAACATGTCGCATGGATCAGCACCGTTTAGCTCAACCATTTTGAAGGGAACATAACGATCCAACACACACGCTACCACCAGCGAGACATTTGAGTGAGTATGACATACTCTCAGCCGCCAGGGCACATCAAGTCAATGAAAGACGTACCCAGAAAATGGTAGCTTTATATAAGGTACATGGTCACAGTGCTCCACATGTGCTATGCAATTATACAATACTAAAAGATTGAAGTTATTACAATTCAAAGATAGTTTTTGGAATCTTCAGCAGCTCCAACAATATTTTCGAATGCTAATTAATCAATTAGTTTATGCGCCCTTGTGGAGCTGGACCAGCGTTGAGCCAAGCATTTTTGTCAGTGATATAATCCCCCAGCTTATAATATGCTTGGCAGCTTAGTGTGCGTTTTATACAAGATTTAAATTTCGTTTCATTAGTTGTAGTATGTGGGGAGGTATTTTATTGTAACATTTTAAACAGTACCCCATGAAGAATGAGTCTACTTTAGCCAGTCTGAAACCCGGTTGAACTAATTGGTCCCTATTTCTAGTACTATAATTGTGTCTTTCACCTCTTTTACTGAAAAGATTAAGATTTTTCCTGACGTACATGATGTTCTCATAGATATATTGACAAGGTACCGTCATGGTGTTAATATTTTTAAACAGTTAGAGAATCGCGCCTGCGGAGGCAATATATTGCTCTAGTGGCTCTTTTCTGCAGAATAAAAATAGAGTTGAAATCTGCAGCCCGTCCCCATAGTAAAATACCGTAGCACATGATATTATGAAAGTAACTGAAATAGACTAGCCTTGCGGTATCCATATCAGTAAACCGGCGGATTTTTGTTACAGCATATGCTGCTGTAGCAAAAAATGTGCCTTGAGTCGAGCGTGATCCCCAGGAAAACAGTTTTATCTACGAATTCTAGTTTCTCTTTATTCAATACTATGTCACAATCACTACTTTTAACATTCGGTAAAGTAAATCTTATGCATTTCGTTTTTTTCTCATGTAATACTACGCATACTTACGCAGTAAACCAATTTTGGACCTGCAGTAGGGCGTTATTTACATCGTCAAGATTTGATGCACGTCTATTTATCTTAATCATTAGGGAAGTATCGTAGTATCTTAGTATATAAGTAGTAGTTTTTTTTTTAAAAGAAAGAAAAGAAGGAATTGACACCATTAATTTGAACTTGCTGTTGTCTGTCATTTGAATAAGATTATTTATTTGCTAAATTATGTACGGTGGTACGGAACCCTTCGTGTGTGAGTCCGATTCGCACATGGCCGATTTAATTTTGTTTAGTTTCGGCCAGTCTATACTATACGAAATGTAGGTATGGCTTAGTAATTAGGGTTTTATGAAAAAGTTTTTTGCAATTTCTTACTTTTATAGTACTTAGGTAAACCTCAGTTAGTCCATAGAGTTTTGATCCTTGAAAGAAATAGGATCGACTGGCTTCAAAAAAGTATTTGTGGAAACTGTCCACTTTCTCACTGACTGTACATTTATTTAAAAAAATCAGTGACCCAAAAAAAAAAACGCTCAGGGAGAAATATTTCCAAAAAACCAAAAATGCGATTTTATATTTTACCCCTATTTTTTTTAAGTTCAAGATGCTCCCAAAATACGTATCTTGTGTTTGGCCGCGATTTTAAAATACTTTTTTTCCAAAGTCGTAGCAACAAGTGATAGGAAAACCCGTAATAAGAAAAAAAGAAAACAATATAAAAATATCATTCAGAATCTCCACAATTGATCAGGCGAAAAAGATGTACACACTACTTACTTTAATTTCTATATTTTCAAATAACGTATCATCACGCCTGTATTTCCCAAAAAGTTAGGCAGAGGTGAGCCTAGTATGCACCAACACGCCACCAGTTAGGTTTTAGTCCCATGTAAGGAGCGAGCTTAATAGGAGGCGAGCATATTGCCATCAACCGGCCACAAATCCATATTCCGCGCTGCTATCGAGAATTATCTGGTGAAAAACTCAATAACACCTGGCCTGACCTGGGAATCCATGACTTCATGCTGAGGAGTAGCGCTTGCGACCACGAAACCAACGAGGCAGTTTCTATAGATTCCAATACAATTTATAAATGAAGACACTCACCTCAGTAACATATATATTGAACTCCAATATTGTGACATCCAGGGCTTCTTTCCTAAAGACTGAATCTTTAAATTTGCCCGGTTGAAGACTGAATACATCTTCAAGTGATTTATGTGTGTTTTTCATTTCCTCATCATATACTGGTATCGTTGAAAAAGAAAGCGTTTTGTTGTATGGGATACATGTTTTCTTTCTTCCCACATATTTGCCCTCTGGGCAACATTTAAATAAATGATTTTGACCTGCACTTCTTATACGAGAATCTGGATCTATGTCCGAAGCATTGATGCTTGTCGAAAATACTAAAAACAACACGATGAATATGTTAAACATTTCGTCACGGGTGCTCGACAAGAAGCACAAGATAGTTATGACGACTTACTGAAATAATTGTATCCTGCAAAAATAAATTAAACGGGCCAAGTGCGCATTGGACCACTCACAATGAAGAGTTCCGTAGTTAGGATGAATTTATCTCAAGAACAAACTTAACATTGTAGTTGAAAAAGATGTTCTCCCACGCGGAATGTATGGGAGAACATGTTTTTCAAACTGCAATTTTAATTTGGTCGATTATTACTCGTTAACCTGTACAGCTTAGCTCTTTTTAACTTGGTTATATATACTACTGCTGCGATTTTTTTACGAATCCGAGTATCTACAACCGTTTAGCTGGTAGGGGAGTACCCTGAAAAAAATTAAAAACCCTTATTACTTACTTTATCACTGTCGGCGTGATTAATATGTATACCCACGCCAAATTACAGCTTTCTAGTAGGTACTAACTGTTTCTGAGTTTAGCCGCGGATAGACAGACAGACGGACATGGCGAAACTTGAAGGGTTTCTTGTTTAGTACGGAACCCTAAAAATGCCACAATCGTCGGTGTCCTTGAAAGACCGCGTATAAATAAATACTCGTAGTTTGTAACTACTTCGTGTCTGAGTTTAAAGAATTTTACAGGAAGGAAAACCTGAAAATCTGGCCCCTTTGGAGGTAAAATCAAACTCAAAGCATTTATTTCAAATAAACCAATTACAGGCACTTTTGAATTGTCAAGGGTTCGGTCAGTCAGAAGATGAAGCTAGTTGCCCATTCCAAAGCGTAGTAGGTACATATGGAGAAGAACGGGCCAGAAACTCCACGGACACTCTTTTAAATCAAAATATGTTTACAAAATATTGGTTACATCATTCATGTTGAAGTTATACATACATTTGAGAACGATGCAACACATTAAAAGCGTTCGTAATAGAAATAAAAATAGTTCAAAAATTAAATTAAATTAAAATATGTAGCTAAGAATAGAATAGAATAGAATTTTATTTTGCAAATATGGGTAATACACATAATAGTTCTTATGACATATCAAAGCTCAGTCATATTTTACCATTCGGCATGCAAACATTTACATTATTTATGAAACATGCACTTACATTTCGATTATATTATTATTACAATTATCATTCAATTCATAAATTATCTGTTTCATTATAATTATCATTAAATTACTTAATTATCATTTTCATTACAAATATCATTAAATTAATAAAATATCATTATTATTCAAATTTATCAACAAATATATTTATCACAGTTAGAAACTCATTTATGCTATATTATACTTTATCTGTCAATAATTTACGTAGTCTACTCCTAAACATTACAATTACCATACAATCAACATAACACGAGAAAAAACTTCCACAAAGCTGATTATGGAAAAATTAAATCCTATTTAAACGAACAAGACTGGGACCAACTATTTGCAAGTCAAAATGATGTAGATGGCAGTGTAAATGTATTATAAATGACATCTTGAACACGGCCATAAATAAATTTGTTCCAAACTGTAAGCCACTATCCAGTCGTTACCCGCCATGGTTTGATAAATCTATGATTAAAACTCTCAAAGAAAAAAATAAGCTAAGATAGCGCTTCAAGATATACAAAAATCCGCGAGATGAAATAGAACTAAAACTAATTGCAAAACGCTGTCAACATTTAGCAAAAAGTTTATACAGCCTTTATATGCATAACCTAGAATCAGAAATCAAAGATAATCCCCAACTATTCTGGACTCACGTTATGGCTAAGCGCGGAGGATCTAGTGTCTATCCACTGACAATGACTGTTGGACAGACTATAACGTCTAATGACTCGACTGTTTGTGACCTTTTTGGCAATTATTTCTCATCGGTTTACTCCCCTGAAAATAACACAGACTTTGAGAATGGCTCAAGCTATCTTAATTCACTGGAAACTTATAGCCAGTGCCTAACAACCCCAGACTTGGACATGGATTCTTTACTCAGAAAACTGCAGTCTTTGAACATTAGAAAAGGAGCAGGACCTGACGGAATCCCACCGCTATTTATTTCTACATGTGCGCTGGTATTGGTCTCTCCGCTACTAAAAATATATAAGAAGTCATTAGCCACCGGATCTTTTCCATCCGAGTGGAAAAAAGCCAAAATCGTCCCGGTACACAAGTCTGACAAAAAAGAGACTATCTCAAACTATCGCCCCATTGCAATCCTCTCCACTTTCGCCAAGGTATTCGAGTCAATGATCTGTCCCTATATCCAACACCATTTCAGGCTTTATCTTAGCGATCACCAACATGGCTTTGTAGCGTCAAGGTCTACTGCCACAAACTTAATTTCTTTTACAGAGTCCATGATATAAACTATTGACTCAAATAAGCAGTTTGATATGTTATACACCGATTTCAGTAAGGCGTTTGATAAAATCTCCCTTTCCATACTGATAAAAAAACTGGCAACATATGGTATCACGGGACCCCTCCTGAAATGGTTGGAATTTATTTATTTAATTAAGGTTCACCAACAGTTGTTACAGTTAATAAACAGATAGGAACATACAAGTAATTGTTTCTTAAATCTAACTGCACAACCAATTACAGGCAAACACTACATGCAAAATGCTCTTTGTAATTATAAATTTTAATTATAAAGACTTAATGTACTTAAATTCTAGATAATTATATTAAATACTAGTACTAATTTTGTCTGACAAACGTCGATATTGAGTCTGCGTGGACGTCAACCAGGTCGCTGCGTTCGTTTATGAGTTTGCACATGCGGGCTATAGGTGAATTAGAACCTTAGACTGTACGGCGAAGAACCTACATACCAATTGTGGGCAGTCAATGGTGTTATTGAGCAGTTTATATGCGAATCTCAAATCCAAAAGCTCCCTTCAAGCTTCCAGGGTACTAATTTTGTAGCAGTCCAGTTTATCAAGGTAAATCATACCTCGCTAACCGTGAATTTTATGTTGTAGTAAATGGTTTTCGCTCTAACAACAATTATCGCATGACTTCCGGTGCCCCACAGGGTTCCCACTTGGCTCCCATTTTATTTATCATTTTTATAAATGATCTTCCCCACTGCCTTTAATTCTCGGAGTGTTTTTTGTACGCGGATGATTTAAAGATTGCAAGGAAAATCCAGTCATCAAATGATACTGAACTTCTGCAAGACGATCTGAACAGAGTAAATGAATGGTGCAAGAATAAAAAAATGGAATTAAACTTCAACAAATGCTACCACCTGTAATTTTCTAGAAAGGTTCACCCGATCCATTCGAGCTACTTTATAGATGAACATAAAATTCATGAAGTAGAAACTATAAGGGATCTAGGAGTCTCATTTGATATAAAAGTTACTTTTATACCCCACATCGAAAACGCTATTAAAAAAGTTTCCAAAATGCTGGGATTTATGTTACGTAATGCCAAGGGTTTCAAACAGGACAGCACTAAAATATTGCTGCATAAAAGCCTTGTAGAAAGCATATTAGAGTTCTGTAGCGTTGTATGGAGACCACATTACGCCACTCATAAACTTCTCATAGAAAGGGTCCAGAAATGATTTCTATGGCACCTTGCTTTTTCCAAAGGGAAAAGCAAGCAGCTGCCCTCCTATGTGTCCCGTCTGCAAAATTTCAAGATGCTCTCGTTATCGACTCAAGGAGAAGTTATGGACCTAAAAATAAAAACCCATCCAAATACCAACCTAAAAATAAATCTAGATAAGACCACCATTATACACTTTAGGCAACGGACCCAGGCTTTATGTGACCTTAACGCAATATACAAGGACACTGTACTTAATAAAGTCGACACCACAAAATTTCTAGGAATTATGATTGACGCTAAGTTAAACTGGAAGGCACACATCGAATGCCTAAGTAAACGGCTGAGCTCTTCTGCGTATGCCTTATATAAACTGGCCCCAGAGCTAAACACAGACGCTTTAATAACAGCCTATCATAGTCTAGTACAGGGATGGGGAAACTACGGCCCGCGGGCCATCTCCGGCCCGCGAAGGCTTGAAATCCGGCCCGCGACCATCAAACAAAAATCAAGAGAATATTTCGTATTGTTAGTAATTTCACTCTCATCACCAGCAAATTTGAATTTTATAAGTCCATATCTAGGACACAATACCTAAATATAGTTGCCCACGCCCAAAAAATAATGGCTATGTTTGGTACAAGCTATTTGTGCGAACAAACTTTTTCAATAATGAAATTAAGAAAAAATTGTCTTCGTAATAAACTTTCGGATGACCACCTTTATTCACTACTAAAATGTTCAGCATCACAAATGGAGCCGGTTTATGATGAAATCATGCAAAAACAAAAACAGTTCCACATGTCACATGTCCCCACAAAGACCAGCGCTCCTCAACCTTCTTCTTCGCAGCAAACTTAAAAGTTTAATTTAACTTTAATTTCCATTTTTTTTTCCAATAGTTATTTTGTAATATTGCACAATAAATTAGTGTTTCAAAAATACATATCAATATTTTTATTTCAGTAATTAACATAGCCAAAAATGAAACAACTTGGCCCGCCATGTATTTCGTTAGTATTATATTGGCACGCGAAGGAAAAAGATTCCCCATCCCTGGTCTAGTAGCATCGTTATTGCGCTACGGTATTATATTTTGGGGGAATTCCACAAACAAAGGACTTAACTTAAACGCTATTTGCGTTTAAGGCCCAAAAGAGATGCATTCGTGCTATGTTCAATTTGAAGTCGACCGACAGCTGTATGCCATTATTTAAAAAACACAAGCTGTTAACTCTACCATCTCTTTATGTTTTTGAAATTGTGACATTTGTTAGGGTAAATCAAGCTCTATTTTCACGACTAGCTGACACCTTCCCCCGTAACAGACGTGACAAAAATCAACTGTGTTAGCATACGTCAAAGACGGTATTAATGGGAAAAAGCGTTTTCTGTATGGCTCCAAAAATGTTTAATATAATACCACAGTCATATAAAGTATTGCCAGTAAATTTGTTTAAAAAAAAGATGCGAAATTTAATAACAGACAAATGTTATTATAATACTCGGATTAAAGTGCCTTTAATCATTTAGTTTTAGTTAGGTAGACTCTGGGTTGTATAGTTCACAGACTGCAGCAACTTATATATTATGCAGTATATCCTGACCTTGAATATTTACTAGATAGAAATATTCATTGGCTTTTTTCAAGGGCAATCGTCTCACCTAGGAACGATACAGTCAATGAAATCAATAATCTAATTTTACAAAAAGTCCCCGGCAAAGTCAAAATCTACAAGTCTATTGATACTGTGTGCAATATCGAGGATACAGTCCACTACTCGCAAGAGTTTTTTAATTCCCTTTATCCATCTGGCCTGCCACCTCACGAGCTGCTATTGAAAGTTAGAACACCTATCATGCTTTAAAAAAAATTAAGCCCACCTAACCTGTGCAATGGCACAATGGCTACTAATAAAAGATTTAAAAGATAATGTAATTGTGGCGACCATTCTCATCGGACCAGGAGCTGGTCAGTTGGCGCACATCCCGAGAATTCCAATGATTCCCACACACCTGCCTATATCGTTTAAGCGACTCCAGTTTCCCATAAAATCATCTGACTATTGACAAGTCCCAGGGACAAACATATTCCTTGGTTGGCATTGACCTACGAACATAATGTTTTTCCCATGGGCAATTATATGTTGGTCTATCACGAGTTCAATCATCCGAAAAGCAGATAATTTTGCTACCGGAAAATAAAACAACCTCAAACATTTTAAACAGAGAAGCTTTAAATTAAATAGGTACCTTACTTAAATTTTATATTATAACGTTTACATTTTTAATTATGGTTTGTATTTTGTATATAGTGTAATATCTTTTGCCAGCGTCTTCGTCCGCGTGGATGCCGGAAATTATCCCACGGGAACCGTACATTTTTCCGGGATAAAAATTAGCTTAAGTGAGTTATTCCAGACTATAATCTATCTCTGTGCCAAACATCCAGATCCATTCAGCCGTTCTGGCGTGATTGAGTAACAAACATCCATCCATCCATCCAAATTTTCGCATTTAATTTTATAATAGTGGTAAGACAATTTTATTATTATCCGTGTTGTGACGGATTAAAAATATTAGGTTGGGGAAAAAGTCTTTTTGCAATATAGTATGTATGAACTTGTAATAAAATCTCTTTGGCTATACTATTTGAATCTGGCTGGTTTTGGTACCATTGAAAGTTTAAATTTTAAAGAACATAATTCCAAATTCAAATGAGGAAAATGTGTGATTTTCATTTGTTTTTCGTACTGTCAAGATGAGTGAATCTAATGAAGAAATTCGATATATTTTAAAATTTTACTACAAAAAAGGTAAAAATGCAACGCAAGCCGCGAAAAAAATTTGCGATGTTTATGGACCTAGTGCAGTGTCTGTGAGAGAAGCACAAAGAACAATGGCAAAAGGAGAATGACCAACAATGTATGAAGCTTGGTCCAAATGTCCACCACTAACGAGACCTATGTAATAAAATAGTCTACTAAATACTGAGTCATTATAACCAGACCGTAACCAAAATTATGCTCTCTGAAAAAAGTTATGACTGAGTGAAAATTCATGTTTTTTTACCTATTTATGCAAAACATATCGTTAATACCATTCTGTCCATATCACATTTTGAACTAATCTACTCAAACTCAAAGCATTTATTTCAATTAAACCCTTTACAGGCACTTTTGAATTGTCAAAGAGTCAGTCAATTAGTCAGAAAGTTGAAGCTAGTTGCCCATTCCAAAACGTAGATCTCTATGGAGATGAACGGGCAAGAAACTCCACGGACACTTTTTTAAATACAGAAATTACAAAATCCTGGATACATTACTCTTGTTGATTCTATATGTGAGACGATGTAAAAAAAAATATAAAAATCAAAAACGATTAAAAATATAAGATTAAAAATAAGCCCTGGCAGATACGCATGTTATGTCATGCCGCTTGGTGTCCCATGCTAGGTTCTCACTGAAATAGACTGTTTAAAGGCCCGGAAGAAAGAAAACACAAGAATGCTACATCATATTTTTATTCGTGAATTACAGTGTAACATAAACATAAAACATATACCTAGTCATGCCAAAAATATTGACACAAAGATTTTATTTTTATTGCAAATAATATTTATTACTTTTACAGTGTGTTAGTTTAATATATAAATATAAAACAATTTAAAATATAAAAAGCTTATTCGAAGTGGTCTCCATTGGCTGCATTACAGTCCTTTAAACGTTGAGGCCAGATAGATTTTAATATGTGTTGCAATCGACGGGAAGTAATGAATTAACGGAAATATTAAAAAGATATAAGTATATATGAAAAATCATGTATATATGTACTAACCTGTCGAGGTGCCAGAAGTCCTTGAATATGCTCAGTGGTTCCCGGGTGGTTATCCAGAAACTGTTCAAGTAACTGATAATTCCTTCTTCGTAACAATGAATGATTGCAACAAACACAGTTTCTTCTTTCTACTTGCATTATCACAAAAAATCAACCAGCAAAAACAGAAAGCGAAAGGGATAAAAAAATAGTGACATCTCCAATTTGCGCGGGGTTATCGATGAATTACCATTAGAGGCGCAGAAAGAGTAGCTACTTGTGCACAATTAAAATTGATTTAAATAAATAGTGAAGTAAAACAAAATTAAACTATTATTATATCCAAGATAAAAATGCTTGGAAACATGCTGGTCCTGCTCCATAGGACAATTCAGAATCTAGACAAAATCGAACTGGTTGCTAATTTAATTGTATAATTATTATTTTTTATTTTTTTAAACATTTATTTTATTTTATTTTTGTGATTATTTGAACTCACACACTGACTTATTATTATTAGTATTACTTATTATAATGTTGGAAATATAGTATAATTTTACAATGTTTGTAAGTATGTGAGCACCATGCATCTATCACATAATTATGTCATTCCTTCATTTTTCATTCTTTTTACCTATCGTGGTATAGTAATCTTATTCTAGGTGCATTGTCTTCACATATAATTATATAATAAGTGTATACAAGATATAATGTTTTTTTTTAAAAAGAGTAACGGTGGAGTTTCTTGCCCATTCTTCTCCATACGAAAACTACCTTTTGGAATGGGCGACTAGAATCAGTTTTATTATTTTTTGTAAAGTTTGACGTTCAAAAGTGCCTTTTTTGTGCCTAATTGAAATAAATTATTTGACTTTGACTTTGACTTTATTATTTTTCATAAAGTCGTAACTTTTTACTGACAGCTTATTTTTTTTTGTGTCATACTGAAAGTTTCTCTCTGTTTAGTGGACTATAAGTGAACATATGTCTCATTAGTGGTGGATATTTGGACCACTTTTGTTCATTCTCCTTTGGTCTGGACTTTTTTTTTATTATTTTTATTTTTATATATGAATTGAATTTAATAATTTTTTTACGATTTCTCAATTATTCACTTCTTCTCGTAAAGGCCGGAATTATTTTATGTTTTTAAAAGCTTATCAAATGATGTTCGAATTAAGTACATTCGAAATGTTACCATTAAAATAGTGGTGTGAGTACAGATAGTATGGATGCAATTTATCTGTATCAATAATTAAACAAATGATCGATTTTATAATCAACCGATCGACCGACCCATGTAGTGGTTGGTTTTGTTTTTAACATAATTATTAAAATGCTCTATTCTTTCGTCTTTAATCAACTGATATCTTTGAAGACTTAAATCCAATAAATGAATCAAAATATCACAGGATTGTTTCATTGTTTCAGTGTTGTATCGATTCTGAAGAAAACCGAATCGATACGTGCAGCACTACTTTTGTCTTTGACAGTGACATCATGTTATCTGTGGTTGTCTGTCAAGACGCTACAGAATCCTACCGCGTTTTTCATCTCGGTTGAGTTTTTGTGTTTATATTTGGCTTTCTATTTATTTTTACCCGACCTGGACTGCTTATGAACTGATTGATACTGCCCTGTGTGACTAGTGCATGCCCTTAGGACTCCGCTATTGCTTTTGCGTGACCTTAAGCTAATCAAACTTTGCTCCGATTGTGCCCAGTTAATTGGATTTTTGTTGTAAACCCGGAACAATCATAATGGCAGAGTACGATAGAGGTCATCGTCGCACGCGCATTTTATGTATAAACTGCAATATATGCGTGAACACACTGCGCCGATATCAAGTCTTAGCACTTGATCCGAGAGTTGCTGGCTTACTTTGTAGCTGGGTATGCCCACGAGTTGTAACTACCTATCTTTTCTATATTGGAAGTTACCTAAGAAGATCTCTGGATAGGCAGAGGCTGTATCTAAAATACAATTCATGTTTTTGACAGGTTTTACAAGAAGACGTTGTTTGTGAAGCATGTGGAGATCTAGCAATGTTTGCAGTAAATGAGAATTTGCAGCAAGATGTTTCTGGCAATATTGATCAATAAGCTGGATCAAGTCACCAAGGCCACACTAATGTGTGTCTTTTATGTGGATTATCGACTTTAAGAAGACGGAGTGATAAAATATTAAGAAGCAATCCATCTCAATTGCAACAATCCATGATTGCTATTATAGAAAGCAGAGTAGCACCACGAGAGGTATGAATGATTATAAAGTTATTTTTTAGAAGTTTGTCAAATTAATTTGTTTAGAATAATATAATTGTATTAACGTAATATAACTCGTCAATTTCTATTTTTTTAATATAGAACAATACATTTCAAGCATATTGATTATTAAAAAGAATTGTATTTTTTTTTCAGATTTCACCGCATGATGTGTTGTATGCCATACTTGCTGACTTCGGATACAGAGAGAAGCTCGTCGCATGTCTACGGTTGATGCTACAAGATCCCAGTTGAGTGCATCACCACCGCAGGAGAAACCCCAAGTGTTAGAGGAGCTCCAGGTGTCACAGTCAGAACAAGCAACACACTCAATTGATGAAGTAACATTACCCGATTACAGAAGAGCAGCCAACACTAATCATCACTGTGTATTTCTAAACTGTGAAAGCACTGCATTGCACAGTATTTCAGATAAATTAAGAGCAATAATCCTTAGTGACTACAAATATTATCTGCGTATTTCTAGGAATGAAAAAATATTATGTGTACATTTTAATTGAAAATAATATTCCTGGCAGAACCGGCATAGTTGAATATTGCTGTAGTTGTTTAGTTGGCCGACGCACTGTAGGCTGCTCACTACACACTTTAACCGTAGTGTGGTATCTAGATGGGCCAGACATCAAGAACATATCTCTGCACCAGCAGGTTTTCTTGATGAGATAATTATACGAGATGAGGATGAGGAATAAAATAAATATGTTTAACAAAATGTGTTTTTTATTTGCCCTAACATTTGGTATTATAACCCTCCATTTTGAGTGTTTACGGGGCAGGTGAATTTTTTTAAAAATACGCCCCCAGCTTTCGTAAACATACAATTGAGTAGGTACTACACCGAAGGTTAGAACTTATTTGGGGTTTTCTCATTTTATCCGTAAATACTCTTATCCTAACTTAGACCACACCACATTATCTATTTCTTTATGATTTAATTTCAATCTGCGAAGTTTTATAGATAATTGTTGTTTGACGTTCATTCATAACCTAAAAATTCAAACCGAAATCTTTTTTTTCCGGCTTTTTCAAATGAAAATAGTCTCATTTATAGATTCTGGAGCTAACGCCAAATCTTTTAACATATTTTTCATTAAGGGACGCTTCAATTTGATCCCAGACAATTCTTAGTATGGAGACCTGCCATTGTTCTTTGGTTTAAGTGTTTTCAATCCGGAAATTTTGATGTCAAAGATGCACGTCGCTCTGGTCGCCCTATTACGGACAAAATGGATGCCATTTTTGAAAAAGTGGAGCAAGATATATCGGTAGTTACGACGTAGCTGAAGAACTGGGAAATGACCACAAAACAGTTTTGTCGCATTTGAAAAAAACTGGGTACACAAAAAAGCTCGATATTTGGTTACCTCACGAGCTCACTGAAAAAAACCTAATGAACCGTGTACTCATTTGTGATTCTTTATTACGACGTAATGAAACCGAACCATTTTTGAAGAAGCTGATAACTGGTGATGAAAAGTGGATCACATACGATAAGAACATGCGAAAAAAGGTCGTGGTCAAAGGCCGGTCAGGCTTCGCAGACTGTGGCGAAACCCAGGTTAACTCGCAACAAGGTGATGCTGTGTGTGTGGTGGGATTGGAAGGACATTATTCATTATAAGCTGTTACCACCAGGCAGGACCATCGATTCTGAACTCTACTGCGAACAACTGATGAGATTAAAGCAAGAAGTTGAGAGAAAGCGGCCGGAATTAATCAACAGAAGGGGTGTGGTTTTTCATCATGATAACGCTAGACCTCACACATCTTTAGCCACTCAGCAAAAATTAAGAGAGTTTGGCTGGGAGGTGTTAATGCATCCGTCTATGTCTATATAGTCCTGACCTTGCACCTTCAGATTTTCACCTGTTTCGGTCTCTTCAGAATTCTTTAGGCAGTGTCAGGTTAACATCACGAGAGGACTGCCAAAACCACTTGTCGCGGTATTTTGATCTAAAGTCCCAAAATTTCTATAGCAATGGGATCATGTCCCTACCTACAAGATGGCAAAAAGTTATCGAACAAAGTGGTACCTACATACTTTAGTTATATGTAAATAAACTATATTAAATAATGTTTTGAATTTTCTTAAAAAATGCGAAGCAATTTTTTCCCCAACCTATTACATACTGCCATTACACCATTACAACGCGAGGCAGGGTGTCGTAAAAGGCGATTATGTTGAGCAGACAATATAACTTCAGTAATCTTTGGAACTTCTGATTCTATTCCAAAAATTCTCTCACTAATGGGAACCTACAGTATTGCTTAGGATATAATTATTTAATGTAAAACAAGAAGTTTCCCACAAACGAAGTCGCGGGTAGAAGCTAGTTTTAAATAAGTAGGAGAGAGGAAGCTTATTAATTACTAAATATTTGAAATATATCCTATCCGTATATTTATTTTATTTTTATTTTTTGCAGCATATTATTATTTAATATATTTATTTAAGTTATTACTCATTTATTTATTCTCTGAATACAATATGTGTATTTTATTTATGTTTGTATTGAATTATATATTATTATTTTGTATTGTTATTAGTGCACTTAATATAGTTAAAAGAGTAATGTTGGAGTTTCTTGCCCATTCTTCTCCATACAAAAAATACTTTTTGGAAGGGGCGACTAGAATCAATTATTATTTTTTATTTCGTAAATGTTGACGTTAAAAGTGCCTTTTTTGTACCTAATTTAAATAAATTATTTGACTTTGACTGTTATATATTTAAATTAATACATAAACTCCTCATATATTTTAACTCACTTATTGTTTTGCTTATCTGGTACTCAGTTATATCTTCTTGTTGATTGAATGTATCCGTTAGATATTATTCTAGTGTTTAATAACTTTTATTAATCAGAAATTATTTTAATTTATTTAAAAATATATAGGTTTTGCTTTCTTGTTTTTTGTTTTCCTTTAATTTATTGTATATTTTTATCACATCGCATATGGACTAGATGAATGAAGTTTAAGCCTGGGCCTGGCTAATTTAATCTGTTTTAATGGCGCAACGAATATTAATTTGTTTGTATGTCTTCCGTGTGTTGTAAGATTTTGGGTATTTGCATAATTCCAAAATATTAATACCAACTTACTTCCAGAAACACAAAATTAGAACCCCTTTAGGGAATTTTGTGTTTTTGGCAGTAAGGCTCGCAACTATTTGTTTGTTTTAGTTTATAATTATACGTACCAGTTTATTTTTTGCAGGGTATTCACCCTACAAAAAAAACTGGCACGTATAATTATAGGACGTTATTAGGTTGGGACTGTCTGTGCTATTTCCCCATAGGATGATGCCTTAGCTGAACCAAGCATGGGCATACGCGCAGTATGTAACTAGTGCAGTTTGTAGGCTGGTGGTATGAAAATTTTGAAAATTGAGAAATAACCGTTTGTCTATTCTATTTATTTATTTATATATATTTTATTTTATACAATGGGCGGCCTTATCGCTTTCCGCGATCTCTTCCAGGCAACCTTGGAATGGGCAGTAATTTGCGTGGACATACTCGTAAAATGGGGCTGTCGTTGATGCAAATAAAAATTAGATCTTAGTAAGTTAGTTACATCTTTAGATTGTAGTATCTTACAACGCACTTTTACTTTTTTTTTTTTGTAGTCTTTCCTTTTATTTTATTTATTTTTACTTGTGTGCCTTTTAGTCTGTGCTAATTAAATGTATTTTCTTTCTTTCTTTCTTTTTCTTCCTATGTGCGCCTTCCAGTTTATATGTGTGTCTATCGTCAAACCTAGGAGAGTGAAATCGTTATCTGTTTCTAAGTTATGCTGATTAAATGTAAAGCTAATATCGATTCGGCTTTTCTGTCGAGGATGAAAAGTTATTAATTTAGTTTTGGTGAAGTTAATTTCGAGATTATGCTCACTCATCCAATTTATTGTTTTATTAAGAATGGTGGTAAGTTTTTCATTTAAATTAGCATTTGTTTGGCATGAGGAGTGAAATATCATCCGCGAATAGTACACATGGCCCATCTATGGTTTTGGGGAGGTCATTTATATACACACATCAAAAGTGCTGGGATCAAGTACGTTTTAGAGTATCTCCGCAATTGAGGGTTATTATTTAAACTTTTTTGGATCGTTTTTTATTATATTTAGTGAATTTCACTATTTGTATTTTATTTAATTTTTGATTAAAAATAGAAAATCAACTGTAATCAGTATTCATATAAAAGTGTATAATAGCGTTTTAGAATTAGAATTAGAATTTTATTTATTTGTAAGAATGTAGTTTTACATAGTATGGTGTTAAAATATTTTTGTTAGTTCTATACATTCTACCACAAAATATATGGTGTACAAATATTCAATTGTCAGTCTTAACTAAGTACTCGTACAATATTAATTTTAAGATTTGTGATTTATAAGTCCAATGTGAAATAGTATTCATATAATTAGGTAATCGTTACTTTAAATGTCAAAGTTAAGTCTATGTCATTTTGGATTTTTACTATATTCCATATATTCGCCAATGTCATAAAATCAATTATCTAATAGCCAACTTGTCAGCTTTTTCTTGAACATGGGGATGGGAAGTTCCTTAAGTAAATTAGGTAACTTGTTATACACATGAATGGCATTAACATATACATTCCTTCTAAACATTTGTAATCTACATTGAGGTACATTTAGTTCGTATTTATAATTATTTCTAGCAGTAGCCTTTTTGTGACTGACTTCTGATTACATGCGAAAATAGTGCGGATATTGTTTTACTAGCATACATAGTTCTTTGATGTACATGCAGGGTAAAGGTAATAAGTGAAGTTTTTTTAAATAACGGTTTACAGCTGTCCAGAAACCAGGCGCCAGATATTGCCCTAACACACTTCTTTTGTACCCTAAATGCCATTAAAACTTCAACTGAGTTGCCCCATAGTATCAGACCATATGACAGTACAGACGATACGTATCCATAATATGCAGTGACAGCTGCGTCTACTGACACTGTTGATCGTAGACGTTTTATTGCGTATACGAAATTTTCTAGCTTATCGCATACGTAATTGATGTGCGATTTCCAGTTACAGTTTTGGTCCACTATTATCCCCAAGAATTTGGTCATTACTACTTGTTCGAGGATACTGTCTTCATATTTTATACTAAGAGTCTGAAAGTTTGATTTATAAGTTTGAAATTGAATTATTTTTGTTTTATTTATATTGATTTTTAAATTGTTGTTATCAAGCCAATTTATTATGTCTTTGATTGCTTCATTAATTTCCTGTTCCAATTTATTTTTGTCATTACTCTTTATTATTAGTGTCGTATCGTCAGCAAATAAGATTGTTTCGTGGCGTGTTGCTTTAGGAAGATCATTAATATATAGCAGAAATAAAAACGCACCCACCACGCTGCCTTGGGGTACTCCTACTGCATTAGTTTTATAATCAGATTTATATTCTATTTTGTTTTCATCAATTACTTTTTATATTTGCACACATTGACGCCTATCACTTAGGTAAGATTTAAGCCAGTCATTTTTACAAAACCATTACAATTTCTCCATCGGAACTGAAAAAAATTGCATCGATATGGAGCGACTAGATCATTTGACACGAGAAGAGATTATGAGAGCTGTCGGAATGTTGCAAGTTGGTTTCAGGCAACGTACTGTACCTACCATTCGCCGCCTCTGGACATGCTATCGTATCACGGCCAACGTGGCCGAGCGACATGGAGGACGAACTCACATCATCACTCGCAGACAGGACTGGTACATCCAAAATACTGCTTGAAGGAATCATGCCATGATCACCATGATGTTGGCTCCACGGCTCTTCAGACTTGCTGATAAGCGACCAAACCATCCAAAATCGGTTACGTGAAGTAGGTCTGCGTTCCCGAAGGCCGCTGAGAGTTCCAACTATAGCACCCCGCAATCTTAGCGCCCGTTTAAAATGTGCTTGCGAACATAGAAATTGGGAGGAAGAAGACTGGCGTTGTGTTTGCTTTTCCGATGAATCTTGTTTCGGTATGAGGTCAGATACAAGACGTACTCGGGTTCGTACGACCTCTGGACGTCAAGAAAGTTTGAAGTTTTGTCAGGAAGTTCATTAATATGGAGGTCCCCCTCCATATGAATGAACATAAATGCGTGGCCAGACCTCAACCCAATTGGGTTAAGGTCTGGCGATTGAGCAGGTAACGGCAGAAAGTTGATGCGAGCATCGGCAAGAGTGCGTGTTACGAATATAGCCGTGTGTGAACGTACACTGTCGTGAATTAGTCGAAACGACATCGCAAAGGCAAGGTCACCCAACTGGCATCGCAAAGGGATGATCACGTCTGAAAAAAAAATGTACTTGATCCCTAGACACTTTTGATGTGTGTTTATGAGGTATTCCTCATAAACACATCAAGTACTTTTTTTTTTCGGGAAGTTTTATAGGCGGCCGCCTATAACACTTCCCTGTGCAATTGAAGCATGTATTTGTCTGACATCGGACCTCTCCGTCTACCCTTCAGATATGATGCGAACTAGTCGTGGTTTCCCACGTATTCCTATTCCATAAAGCTTATTTAATAGAGTTTTAATTTGCACTTTATCGTAGGCCTTGGTCATATCAAGTAATGTTCCTATTACGTATTGTTTGTTTTAGTTAAATTAGCCTCCCTCCCAGCCTTAAACTTCATTCTTCTAGTCCATATGCGATATGATAAAAATATACAATAAATTACCGGAAAACAAAAAACAAGAAAGCAAAACCAATATATTTTCAAATAAATTAAAACAATTTCCTATTAATAAAAGTTATTACACACTAGACTAATATCTAATGGATAAATTCAATGACAAAATAGATACCTATAACTGATTACCAGATAAGCAAAACAATAAGTGAGTTAAAATATATGAGGAGTATAAGTTTACTATGAATTTAAATATATAACTATAATAAGTGCACTAATAACAATACAATATATTATGCAAGCTAATAATGAAATAATAATATATAATTTAATTTATATACATGCATAGATTGACCTACACATATTATATTATTCCTACCATCTGTACGTGTACATTATGGATTGCATAAATATAAATTGAATTGAATTAAATTGAAAGAGGATGTACGGGATGATGAATGATGAAGATGTTTTTCTAAACCCAAAACACACAAGACTACAAGATTAAGAACCCGGTCAAGCCAACTGGCTCCGAATGTGATCCAATGCGCAAATGCCGTCAAGACCCGTGTGTCCGAAAAGGAGTCACCTCCCGCGCGGCATTAAACTCTATTTCTACTATGAAATAAGGGCTAATCTGGTCTGTGAATAATTTTACTCTATGGCCTGACGGATAGAATAATCGACTAAATCATTCGTACACAAAAATATCTATGGCGAATACTTAAAAAAAAAAGTTGAAACTGACAGTTCAGTACGTGTAACAGGCCACAGAGCATATAAATAAGAGGCGGAACTTAGAACATTCCGTTTTTGAGAATTTGTGACCGTCTTTAGCCAACCACATAAAAAAAACATAGCTACCAACATGAAAATTCTAACAAACTTGACAACCATGTCCTTGAAAGGCAGAACTGTCATAAATAGGGATGTGCAACATATCGTATCAGTAAACTTATCGATATCGATGAAATGCATTCTATGCAGATATTAGTGAGGCTCCAAAACTAATTTATTTAGAGAAATCGGTAAAATAAAACAGATCTTGATGATTTCAGTATTTATTCAATAATCGGTATCAGGCCAAAATGGGTTAGTTTTTTGTTCTTTTAGCACCAGCGTCACAATTCCTTTTAGCACACCTGACTCAAATTTTTCCAAGAGATTCGCACTGCTTCTTAGTGATGCCAGGCTGCATTTAGGTTTTTGCAATTGTTCCATCAACTGATTTCCCCTTGGTGTTAAATCTGTAAAGATAATTAAATTTAAGCAAAATGTTCGATGAGTTGTAAACATTTCTCTGTAAATAAAACGCAGGGATCTTTTCTATTTGAAATGAGCAATAGAGCACATTAATTTTGAGAATTTCTTTCTCTGTCTATTTGTAACATCTTCACATGAGAATATGAAACTAGATTTATTTCATATTCCCCGAATTTACATAACGGTGTCACAGGTAGATAATATATAATGTGAGACTCTCTAACCCATATATTTAGCAGTCAACCTAGTTAGACTAAATTAGATTACAATTTAAATTAGACTAACATTACTGTAGGCACAATGTTTTAAACCATTTCTTCAAGAATTTCATGATTAATCTTCATTGATGGCTCGAGAGTCGTATTACAGAATTTGAATGATGCTAATAACTTCCTGATTGTAAATTAATAGCATTGTTAGGTGAGCACAAGATCACATTAGTAATAAATATCAGTACTCACCGGTATGGATTCAGTGAAAACTTGAATAATGCAACATATTTACAGTATGCCAGGCCTCCTTGATACCGCAAGCTCCGTGACCCTTACCCATGATGGTTCACAAACTTGGAGTCACCGTCAATTATTCTGATATGTTATATTCCGAAATCTTACAGAAAAAGGAAAAATCACAACACAAACAATAATACACAATCATACTTGCGCAACGGCAGACATGTTTGTGAGCACTTCGTAATGTAATGTTGGTCAATAGGTCAGTTTGACGTGTTTTTCTGAATGTTGGCTAAAGACGGTCACAAATCCCATACAAAAAATATTTGTTCGGAGTTTCACAGCACTGTAACAGGCCGTGACGGCTATGGCTGTCAGTGCGCGCACGGCAAAGAATTTTGGTATTTTTTATTGTTTTTGTGTGTAAATCGACGGAAAATGGTGTTATTTAAATTATTAAGTAGTTTTTACATCGTGGTAGATAATATTTGCGCTAAATAACATCGTATTATACCAGTTTTGTGTATGTTTTGTGCGTGTAATCGGAAGGTAAGTCCTTTTTATTAACTTTTAAGTATATGTTTTATCGTTTTAGATAATATTTTAACCAAAATACACAGTAAAAACATTTTTTTTTGAACCAAATATTGTTACGCAATCCATCGGTTCGTACCTACTCATTATGTCGTAATTTTTTGTGTATTTTATTTCTGTTTTTGTCTGTAAAAAACGAATTCAAGTGAATCAGTGCAGTAGTTTTATCAGAAATCGTCAAAACAGTGAACAAAAGAAATCCCGATAACATTGTTTATTTAACAATACAAGCGTTTGCTTGCTGCTTTGTCTAAGCCTGTACCCAAATCAATTAACGTTAAGACGGTAGACCGAGGTCCGGGACGGAAAGCGCGCGCGCGGGGGCCGGTTTCAAGTGGTTAAACTAAGTAAGCTACTATAATATTAAGCCAGCTTTGTCAAAGTTTTTCGAGAGATTAGTACATAATAAAGTATATCCTCTCATAAATAGGAATATAATTCAGCAACAACATGGATTCGTCAAAGAAGATCAACTACATCTAACTTGGTGACTTTTGTGGACTACTTATTCAACAATATGGACTCTCGCATTCAAGTTGACACTGTTTGCACTGATTTCCGGAAAGCCTTTGACAAGGTTGCCATGAGCTGCTCTTAAAAAAAATTGCATTTAATGGTATACGTGGTGATCTATTGAGATGGTTCTCCTCTTACGTTTCTAATAGAACTCAGAGGGTTGTAGTAAATGGTTTCAATTCCAACACTCTAAGAGTTACTTCTGGAGTACCCCAGGGCTCTATTTTGGGACCTCTTTTGTTCATAATATTTATTAACGATATCAATAAATGTTTTCAAAATTCAAAAATTTTACTATATGCAGACGATCTAAAAAATTATAAGCCTGTCAAAAATTTACATGATTGTCTCCTCTTGCAGGAAGACCTAGACAGGTTCTCTGCATATTCTTTAAATAACAAACTCCAACTTAGCATATCTAAATGTTGTTGTATAAGTTTTACTAAGAATAAAAATATCCTAATGCATCCATACTCCCTAAATAACGTAATTCTAACAAGAGAAACACTGGTTCGTGATCTTGGAGTTCTATTGGACAATAAACTACACCTTGACGCTCATATTAGTAGGATAGTGAACAATGCCTTCCGCATGTATAGTTTTGTGATGAGATCAGCTACAGAATTTGTCCGCCCATATACATATCTATATCTTTATAAATCGTTGATCAGGTTGCAGTTGGAGTACGCTGTTGTGGTGTGGAATCCCTTCTATGGTAAATACTCAGAAGCGATTGAAAAAGTTCAAAGTAAATTTTTGAAAGCCGTGCATTTCTGTTGTTTTCACACCTTTGCATCTTATAGTGAATAAGTCACCTTTTAAATAAGTTATCTTTTAAATAAGTTTAATCTACAAAAACTTAAAGCCAGACGTATTACTTTGGAAACAATGTTTTTGTTTGACCTCTGTAACAACACATATGATTGTATGGATATAAGTAATAAGATTTGTTACGTAGTACCTAGAACAACCATAAGCCGAGGAGTGCGTGCACGACATCTATTTGCTGTATCTTCTAGTCATACAAACGCAGGCTTACGAGCGCCCCTATGACGCCTTACCAATCAGTATAATAAGACCTTCCATAAAATTGATATCTTTGCTGTTTCTGTTGGAAAATTTCGATGCCTTGTTCGCAAAACAATCATAGATTTAACCCCATAATGTTTAAACTATAGACTGTATTTATTATTTTTGCATGCCTGTTTAGATTTATCATTAACCACATTATGCATACAATTAAGATGTAATTGTAATCGCACATCGTAATAATTTTTAATAACCAGTTTTAATATTATATGGAAAATGTCGTGGGTTATACATTTGCTCACTCTTTACTTAGCTCTAATTATTTTGTAATATTGTAATGTGTAACCGTTTATTTTCCCAAATAAATAAAATAAAAAGTTGTATTATTTATTTTTTTATTTTAAAGATCATTCAGGCAAAAATTTATAATAATAATTGCGTGAGTAAAACAAAATATCTTAAAAACTAAAGTAAAATCAGTAGGTAGAATTTTCAATCATAACAAGAATCATAAAACTATATAAAATAATCTTTGTTTTTTTTTTCATTCTGTCTATGATAAATCAAATCATATGGTTTTATTAGGTACAACAATCATAACCATATAATAATTCAGTACATACCATCACGTCTGAATTCTCGAAAGGGTAGGTAGATATGTACGGTAGTTCGATAATTCTGTCTATAATAAATCAAATCATATGGTTTTAATAAGTATAACAATCATAACCTTATAGGAACTACATTAATAATTTGGTACATACCATCACGTCTGAATTCTCGAAAGGGTAGGTAGAGATGTATGGTAGTTCCATAATTCGACAGGGAGACGGCATCAAACGTGATTTTGAGTACAAACCATAAAAAGGTGTACCTTTCTATGGTTAAGTAGAAATGTTCAAGGAGATATGTTCATTACAGGATCGACAAAGATCTGGTCGACCGCGTTCAGCACGGACAGAACGGGCAGTGAAGATCGTAAGGGACCGGATTCGACGAAAATGCTCAAAAAAAAAAAAAAAAAAAAAAAATAAATAAATATAATAAATGATAATTCTCTGCTAAAACTAGCGGTTGATTTGAAAATTTCAAGTGTATTGGCGCATAATATTTTGAAAATGGACCTTGGGTGTCAGGCTTATAAAAAAAGGAAAGTTCACGGCATAAATAATGCTTGTAAGAAACGTAGAAAATTTCCATTGATATTTATCGAAATCAACGCTGAATGGATACCATAGCATGGTGCCAAGCCAATTTGACTGATTTCCTACCCAAAAATGAATGGCCTCCCGGCTCACCGGATTTGAATCCTTTGGATTTTGCTGTATGGTAATACATGCTGTCGAAGCTAAATGACTATAAAATAGCAAATCTGGAGCAGCTTAGGAAATTATCCAGCGCGTTTGGTAGGAAATGTTGAAAAGGAAGGTTTGAAAAGCGTTTGAAGCTGATGAGGAAGGTCAAAGGTGGAATTATACCGCAACATCTATTATAATAAAATCGATAAAAGAAAAGTAATTTTAATACAAATATTTTAGGTTATGTTTAAATAAGTATGACAGTTTTTTATTTATTGAGTTTCGAAAGTGTATTCGAATTTATTTGACGCGGAAAAATCAATCTGGGTTTAGCGACTAACATCTATGTGAAGAACAACTACTGATAATACCTCGTAAGCGCTTAGCACAGCTTTATAAAACGAGTAAGCCCTCTTTTTCAAAGATTATCAGAAAAGCGTCGTATGGAACGCGCGTGCTTATGGTTGAAGGGTTATATATAGGAGGTAATGAATACAGGTAATGAATACAGACGCTAACAGCAGACCAACATTGGCTGTGAGTATAATAAATATTCAGCAAAATGAAAGAAAGCGACATGTTGGTATATCAGTCAAGTGCGAATGGAATCCTACAATATAGGTACAGTATACGAGTATATCTAGAAGTCGAACGGTACAAAAGAGATCTGGGATCAAGTCGTGTAACTCCCATGCAGAGTGCACGGGATTTACACCCCCCAAAGTAAAATCTATAGAAGACCGACAGACAAGCAACAATGCGTCGATGGTAGGCTGTGTAGCTTGGCCACCAGCTCCTCGTTGCCTATTAGCCAGTTCCACCGATTTATCATCCGTAAAGTCCATTAGGTTGAGAGGACTCCAACGACTGCAGAGTGATATTCTCTTGGCTGTAGTCTGATTTGCTGCGGCTTGTCTTCTTCTCCCGCAGCTGTGGGAAAACAAAACAAATGTAGAGATGATAATTTATAATTAATAACATTTCGATACATTGTAAGAACTGTTAATGAAATTAATAAATAATAATGACATTTCCGAAGTAGAAACATAAAACCATAAAACCTCGTGAACTTGAACAAAAATATTTTCGATCTTGACCCACACGACAATTCACCATTTTTTTTTTTTTTTTTTTTGGGTGGGAAATCATCAAATGACGTCTCCCGCTCTGGGTGGAGCGGGAGGGCGTGTCAGACTCTTACTGACTAAACCCCACCCGTGTTCCTTCGCAATGCCAGGGGGCCACGGTATCCCTTTCGGACTTTCCCGCAACCCCGGCAGGCAATGGTCTCATCGGACCCCTTCATTCGCTGACATCTCTTTGAGGCGCGCGTGGAACACAACGCGCCGTCGACCCAGGCTTGGTCCTTACCGGACGGCGAGCTACCCATTGCTCACCGTCCGCAAGCCCGCGCCTACGGTGGCCGGGAATCCGCGATCGATTCCCGACGCCCGGGGCGTCTCCTCCTGCGGCGGCTAGGGGCGTGAGGGCGCGAAATTTGCCTCTCCCTCACGCGCTCCGCCTCCTCCTTCGCGAGCATTACTGCTTCACAGAAGGAGGTGACGGCCTCCCATGCCCTCTCGCTCCGTACCATGGCCTGGACCAGGGCCGGACGCGAGAGATCCCCGCCACCGATCGCCTCCACGAGGACACGGCGGTGCTCTGCCCAAGCCGGGCATTCCTCCACCGTATGCTCCACCGTGTCCTCCGGGCGATCCACGCAGTGATGACACCCGGGCGTTTCCTCCCGCCTTATCCGAAACAGGTACCTCCCGAAATAGCCGTGTCCGGTGAGGACCTGCGTCAGGTGGAAGGTGAGGACGCCGTGGCGCCTCTCCAGCCACTCCTCAAAGAGGGGACTTATCGCGGCAATAGTGGCGTGCCCAGCACTGGGTTGCGATAATCGCACTCTCCATGACGCCATGAGATCCCGTCGGAGCTCTGTCCGCTGTGCCGCGATTTCTCGCGGCATCGGAGTCAAGCCCCGGCGTTTCGCCTCCCCGCGCCACTCCCAAATATGCGCGAGGACTTTTGCCTCCAGATCCCATGGCGGCAATCCGGCAAGGAGGCTCGCCGCCTCACCGGAGACCGTGCGGTATCCCCGGACCAGCCGGGTGGCCATGACCCTCTGGGACGCGTTCAACCGGTGGGCAGGCCGCCGCCTCAACGAACGCGCCCACACCGGTGCCCCATACAGGGCCATGGACCGCACGATCCCCGCGTATAGCCTCCGGCAGGAGGCGTTTGGACCCCCTAGATTGGGCAGGAGCCGCTTCAAGGCAGCCCCGGCCCGGTCCAGTCTGGGAGCCAAACGTCGGAAATGCTCCACGAAGTTCTACTGACTGTCGAGGACGAGTCCCAGGTACTTCATCGTCGACTCGACCCCGATGTGAACCCCTCCTACCGTTATTTGGGAACCCGACGGTGGCGCGTTCCGAGGACCATGAAAACACATGGCCTCAGACTTGTGCAAGGCCACCTCGAGTCCCAACTGCCGGATTCTGGCCACGATTGTCGCAACCCCGTGTGTCGCTAGTTCGGCCGCCGCCTGGTGCGACCTCCCCTGCGCCAGGACCAACGTGTCGTCAGCGTAACAAACGACGCTGACGCCATTGGGGAGGTCGGCGCGCAGCACCCAGTCGTATCCGATGTCCCACAGATGCGGCCCCAGGACCGATCCCTGTGGGATACCGCACGACATCTCTCGCCGGTTCCACTCTCCCTGGTGACCGGGGTAGATGATGGCCCTGTCTGCCAGATAGGCCTCGACCACACGACAGAGGTAGGTCGGCATCCGGTGATACCGGAGTGCCTCCCTGATGCAACTCCAGGGCAGGGTATTGAAGGCGTTGGCGATGTCTAGAGACACCGCCAAGACGACCCCACCCCGAGCCACCACATCCCCCGTCGTGAGGGCTCGCACGCGCATGATGGCGTCCACCGTGGAGCGCCCCCTGCGGAAACTAAACTGGT
The DNA here is from genome assembly GCA_963853775.1 of Xanthia togata. Classification (NCBI taxonomy): domain Eukaryota; kingdom Metazoa; phylum Arthropoda; class Insecta; order Lepidoptera; family Noctuidae; genus Xanthia; species Xanthia togata. Next base: position 20,300,377 of record OY970800.1, read on the forward strand.
TCTCCGCCAAATCCGGCTCCACCCACACCAGCCGCCCGACGAGGCGGTCTGCAATTACTCTTTCAAAGAGCTTGCCCACCTCGTCGAGCAGCACTATGGGCCGGTAAGCGGACGGAGAGTCCGCAGGGCGCCCCGGCTTCTTGATTAGGACCAGTTTCCCCGTCTTCCAACGAAGTGGAAACTGGCCCCTCTCCATACATGCGCTTAAGAGCCCCCTTAGTCGAGGCCCGAGAGCCTCTGAGGCCAGGACCCAGGCTTTCCCAGGTAAGCCGTCGGGTCCTGGGGCGGTATTTCTGGCATTCAGCCTACGTACCGCCACCCTCATCTCTACCTCGGTCACCTCCAGAGCATCGTCGTCGTCGTCGGCGGTGTGGTCCGCATCAGGCACCGCAGTAGGCGGAGCCATGGGCGGGGAGGCGTGTTCCCCTCTCGAAGGGAATAGAGCGCTCACCACGTCCCCCACAAGCTGCGGCCGGAGACTGCGTCAGCGGAGGAGCCCATGGCTTCCGTATCCGGAGGTCGAATACGGAGCCTGCGTTGCCTAGTGTACCGGCGTCGCGCAGTAACGCACGCATTGCGCAGTGTCGTCAGCTGACGCGACCACCAGTACAACTGGCGCGAAGCACGTCCGGGCTGGACCCGGGGCATTGCCACGTCGCATATCTCGGACATGGCCTCCCGGAACCACTCCGCCTCGTCATTAATGTCGGCAGGCCTGTCCGGTGATGACACCCAGGCCTGCACGATCGAGGCTTCCAGGAGGAGCTCCCGGTCCAGCTGCTTCAGCGCCCACCGCGGACCACTCGGGGCCTGTCGGACCGGCGCGCTCGAGGTCTGGGCGGAGACGTCAAACTGGATGTACCGGTGATCGGAATACGTCTCCACCCCCTCCATGACGCGCCAGTCAATGACACGCGGCGACAGAGCGGGGCTAGCGAACGAGATGTCCACCACTGATTCACCCCGCATCCGCACACACGTGGGGACAGAACCCCGATTAAGGACGACCAGGCCTGTCTCCAGCGCCCAGTCTTCCACCATCCTGCCCCGTGTGTCCGTATACCGGGAACCCCAAGCCACATTCTTGGCATTGAAGTCCCCGAGGACGAGCACGGGGAGGGAACAGAACCCGACGACGACGACTCTCAACTCCGCAAGGGAGTTGTGGAACTCGGACGACAATTCACCCTGTCGCGTCGAAAAATTTATCTCGATTCCCACCAGGCAGCGCTGCCAATGCTGCTCTGTCAAACGTGATATTTTCTCGACAAACCCTTAACATGGCACCTAAGTTGAGTATCTAGAATTTTGACAATTCAACATGAGATAATCTCCAATTCGTCTGTCCTCATCTTTGAGGACGAGAAGAGTAAACCAAATAAGTTACGTTATTAGTAGGTACTTAAGTAAAACTTCAAAAATGGGTTGGGAACTACGGGTTGGCAGTTTCGTATTACAGGTAAGTATCTGCATACCGACTCACTTTAGTCATACTTTTATGTAACAATATTCATAACGATTGAACCTATTTAGTTATACTAAATAATTTAAAGTATTCAATGTAGCTGATAAATAGAAACGAAGTTTGTTATGGCGCGCGGCGGGCCGCTAGAAATGCTGTGGGGTAGCAGTACGGCGTGCAACCTACGGCTTACAAGCTTACGTGTAGGATAACTTAAGGGGTGTGATATCTATGACGAAAAGTTTGTATAATTTCATTAAAATTGTAATAATTATTTATCGTATTTACATGATTGTATTGTTGTATTGTTCAACATTTAAATTAATATGTCAAACTTTTGTTTGTCATATTAATGACAACAAAGTCAAAGTCAAAGTCAAATAATTTATTTCAATTAGGCACAAAAAAGGCACTTTTGAACGTCAAACTTTACAAAAAAATAATAAAACTGATTCTAGTCGCCCATTCCAAAAGGTAGTTTTCGTATGGAGAAGAATGGGCAAGAAACTCCACCGTTACTCTTTTAAAAAAATCATTATATCTTGTATACACTTAGTATATAATTATATGTGAAGACAATGCACCTAGAATAAGATCCAACGCCAAGGAAAACTGCGGCAGCGGTCTGGCAACTTTGCATATACACAGCTTAGAGGCGCGGCAGCGGCGCAGCGATGGCATCGTGTCGCTGAGCACTAAAACTGTGATTCAAATACTTGGTTCTATGTGACGGCAACCTGGACTCAGCTGCACATCAGGTGCACTACAAAAATCTCCCTTACTGATTCGACATAAAGACTCTGTCAACGACAAAAAATATTGCTTCCACTGATGTGAGACTAACTGCAAATAGATTATACGTCTTATATAATGCGCACTGCAAATGAGTGGAACTCTCTGCCCCCGTTTGTGTTTCCGAACGCATACAACCCTAATATATTCGAAGTAAGAGTGAACAGGCTTCTTCTGGGTAAGCTCACTCCATCGTCGACTTTTCAACTGGACGTTATGTTACGAGGATGTGTTACGGATGTAAATTAGTTTTAGAGTTTATGTAAATATTTTAAGTAAATAAAAAAAAAAGTGACGACAACTTTATTTTCCGAAGTCGGTGTCTTTGGTTCTGTATTTTCGTTTTTTGTCACCGACTTCCGAAATTAAAGATTTCACTTTTCAATTTTATTGTTTTTTTAAGGAAGTTGGTATTTTATATTATAATAAGGTTTTTAATTTTTCAAGGTTTTGACATGTTTTCCTCGTGTTAGTCAATAATATCTTGAAAACTGCTGAACCAATTTTGATGAAACTTGCACTGTTCCCTAAGTTGAAGTAAATGTAAGCCTATAAAAATAGTCACGTTCCGATTAATAGTTTCGGAGAAATGTGTGAACAAACATACAAACACCTATAAAATTTTGTATATTTGTTTGGACGCCCTAATAGATTACCTATCATATTGTTGTATAGGTACGTGTCAAATTGATAACCTTTTTTTTTTAAGAAATCGGTTATAAATATGTAATAGACTAGCTTTTGCCCGCGGCTTCGCCCGCGTGGATGTCGAAAAATATCCGACGGGAACGTACAATCGGGATTAAAAAATAACCTATAGGTTAATCCAGGTTATAAACTATCTGTGTGCCAAATATCATCTAAATCCGCTCATCCGTGTTTGTTCAAGCCGGAACATACATACAAACAAACAGACCAAAAATTCTAAAAACTATATATTCAACATCAGACTCGAATATTCAATGTAATATTTGACTTCGTTACTATTTTATTTTACGTCGTCTGCGTAGAGTATAAATTATTTGTTTCTAGATAATTATGAATTAGGTATTATAACAATAACAATAGACCTTTCTTCATGGCTAATTGTCCTCTACTACGTGTGATATTTGAGGAATACTGTAAAGAAATACCTGCTGTAAAGGACCGGTATCTACCTAAATCCTTCACAGTATTTCTCTATATACGATGTTTTTCACTAATTCGGAAGCGGGCACTAAAACAACCAGGCTAGTTGGAGAGCTAACACGTGAGCAAGCCACATAAAATTGGCCGTGGGAGAAACAGTCTTGCCGCAAATCAACTCCAGCAAATTTTAGAGTTTGTCCCTGTGACTTATTAATAGTCATCGCGAAACAAACCTTGACTGGGAACTGCAATCTTTTAAATTCAAACGGAAGGTCATTTGGTATCAATGGTATACGCGGCACGAATACTGTTTCTCCTCTGGCAGATCCAGTTAGTATTTTCGCCTCAATAACATTGCGGCGGAGAGCTGTTACTTGGAGTCTAGTTCCATTGCACAATTTCGGAGGATGTAAATTTCGGAGTAACATGACAGGAGCACCTACACGCAACATAAGTCTGTGACACGGAAGACCCGGCGGATTAAGAGAGTTTAAAAATTCTACAGGATAATTAACCGACTCGTCCATATCGACCATGGTGTCAACAGAATTGTAAATCATTTCTTCGCCTTCGAATGTATTTATCAACATTTCGTTGATCGCAGCGGCTTGGTCGTTTTTGGGAGTCAAAATGGCTCTCTCGCATAACCACTCCATCGGTTTGCCTTTAATATTTTTAATATCAGGATAAATTGTATCTACAAGTCCCTCAACTGTTGATACCACAGTACATAATTCGTATGGTATTTGTATCAACCCATCTATTTGTGGAAAGTTTCCGTTTCCGATTTGAAGAAGAAGATCTGCAAATCTGCCGGCAGAAACTTCACCTCTGAGATGTACTCTCATGTTTCGAGTAAGTTTTAGAACTTTAATTGAAGGCCATAAGAAAGATCTTTTGATGCATGCTTTGATCTCATCTGCGCGCGTACCTTTAGGCACTACCGCTAAAGTCTGTCGAAAATCTCCTGCCAGCAACACCGTCATACCACCCATTATGTTTTTATTATTTCGTATGTCCTGCAAACTCCTATTCAAGGCTTCAACTCCTCTTTTGTGCGCCATCGTTATTTCATCCCATACTATTAGTTTAGTATTTTTAAGCACTTCGGCAAGATTGCTTTGCTTTGGTATATTGCATAAGGGTGTCTCTACATTTGTAAGATTTAGAGGTAGTTTTAAGGCAGCGTGTGCAGTTCTACCTCCTTCTAATAATGTAGCAGCAATCCCAGACGACGCTACAGCTAAAGCTATGTCTCAAGTGCTTCTTACTTTTGCCAAGAGCAAGTTTAAAAGATAAGTCTTACCTGTGCCACCAGGGGCGTCCAGAAAGAAATTTTTTCCTTCACTTACTTCTACACTTGTCATGACTTGGTTATTTACAGACGTTTGCTCGGCAGTCAACGATGGCGTATTATTATTTACAAAACTTTCCAAAGCTACTGTATCAAAATTAGTTTCTCTCATATACTCCCTATTACCGGCAACTTGTGGCTTGGTTGGTTTTGGCAAACCGTACATATCTATCGATTTTCCACCTAATGTTAACACTGCTTCTTCAATATCAGATAGACATTCATTTAAAATTTGGTCTTTGAAATTCTCTACATTGTCTCCGATCTCTTTTTGCAGCCTGTGCTTAAAATTTTCAGACAAATAGTCTTTGAAGTCTTCCCAAAGAGCTATTGGGTCTGATATTTGACAAAAGACTAACATAATTGTGAACAGTTCTCGCATTTTTGCTGCTGACTGACAAAGCGCGGCCTCCTCCAACGTCGCATGCCAGTGTAGGTCATCTTCAAGCAAACCTAACATTTTGCAAGCAGCTTGGAAAGTAGGCTGCAACACACCATTCACAGTTTTTAGTGCTTCAAATGAAGTTGGGCCCCGCACTTCATGTAGCAGTAAACGCAGATGATAGCACTCCGTATTGTTGGGGTGAACAGTATAGACTCTACCTAAGGCGTGTTCCTTCATCATACCAGGCCAACCATCAACTGTTACTCCTCTTTTTCATCTTACAAAATTACTCTTATTCCATATGTAATATGCGGGTACCTCAGAGTAAAGTAGAATTTTAGCAAAGTTATCTGATTGACATAGTTCGAAAAAAGCTAAAAGCGTCGTTTTTGGTGGATTAGCTATTTTGTCAGCGAGATTATTTGAGTTGAAGTAAACTCTCTGACCGTTTTCCAAATGAATTGCTAAATGAACAACTGTGGGGAAACGCTCATGTATGGAAAACCCAAGAATTCGCCACACTGCTTTTGAGCTACTTATGTACCTTCCGCTCTCATAAATCTTCACCTCATCTTTTTCATTTTCTAGTGCAAATGTAGCCTGGTCCGATCCTTTATTAACATACTTGCATACATATTTTATTGATTTCACAGAGTTGCAATACTCAACGTTTATATGTGCGTTAAAAGTTTTTAATAGTACAGGGTTAAAAGGAACTACCCAACGGTTATCTAGATCCACACCATGAATATTAACGGTAAAACCGCCTTCGCTAGGGGATCGTCTCCGATACTGTGGATAGCCATCATCACCTGTTTGTGTTTCCCTCAATAGAGGTCGGGGATATCTTTTAGTGCAGCTCTTGTTCTTCATACAAGGAGATTTATGATTAAAGCTTCCACAAGGGCCATGAATCATGTTCGACTTTACTATTTCGTAAAGTTTTTGGTCAAGTGCAGGGTCAGGTATTTCAGCGCAGATTACTTTGTCGATAGAGTCTGGCTTTATGCTACTTTTCAGCCATAGAAGAATGTGGACATGTGGAAGACCACGTTTTTGCCACTCAACCGAATACATGTAGCAACGAATTTCTCCAAATATTTGTCCTTTAATCAATAAATTAATCAGTTTTTCTAACACTCGTTTTTTTTTAACACTCGAGCAATTATATCGTGACGATCACAAGACTTTTGTCCAGGAAGTAAAACTTTGGTAATGTCGTCCCAGCGAGGGTTGCATGTAAACGTCACAAAGAGATCAGGGCGACCGTAGTTGCGTACATATGTCATCGCATCCTGGGTACGCTCGTGCATGTACCTCGGACCACCAGTGAAAGAGGACGGTAGTACTACCATTTGCCCCAATTGATTGGCATCAGCATCTTGTCGTCTAACTGCATCCTTAACATGTACGTAATTATCTGCACGTAACTTTGCCTGATTATGTCGTATATAATTGAGTCTCTCAGTTTCTATTTTAGCGTATTGATCTACTAAATACTGACTAAAAAGAGCGATAAAACGCGGGAGAATGTTATCTTCACCGTCTCTTATCATTATACGGAAGGAATAGAAACTGGCTGCCGAAACCATTTTTTTTAGAGGCAATTTAGTTTTGGGATCATGTTGAGGCAAGTTGACAGAATAACCATCATCGCCATATTAAAATATTATGGGATATTGCAAGCATCGTATGACCGATGCAGTTCACTTATCCGACGTAAAGAAGTACTACGGCTTTCCAATATAATGTCCCGTTTCTCAAATTGCTGATCAACCATCACCAAAGCAACTTCGTTGGTCGTTGGGGCGTTAAAACGTCCTCTATGACCTTCAAGTGGTTTCTTGTCGGCATGAATGACTACTTTAAACGATTCACAGGTGGGGGGAATTTTATCAATGGTGCTTTTGAGGTCTTTAATGTAAGGGTTAACATCATGAAGCATTTTTTGTAACTGTTTAACCAAACTTGGTTTCAATCTTGATAATTTGAGCACCTTAGACTTACTTCTCTATCGTCTTCTCCAACGAAATAAATCTGCAAGAATTTAGCTTTCTCACCTGGTTCCGGTAAAATGCTTCCAACCAAATGATAGACCTGACCCTGTACTTTAAATGTTGGCATAAAGCCATCCTCCACCACTTGTTTTGCACCAAAAGATGTCATCTGGAAACAAATTGTTGTATTTACGAATATTACTCATAAAATGCTTATGGTCAGGGTGCAGATCCATTACCAAACTGTATAGAGGATCAGGAATAATGCTTCGAGTTGCACCTTTCCACTGCCACAACACATTCCAAGAGTCTCGTCCTTCCATTTGAGTGCATTGCAACACTGACACTTATTATTCATATTGCCTATACTCACCATAGAATCGTTGTCGTAAGCCATTCCTGGATTGTAAGACATACCTGAAAGGTACTTTGAAATCCAGGGACTTGCAGTTGCCTTCGTGTTGTATTGTGACTGAGCCGCTCTATGTACTTCAGGATGTGCCTGCTGGTAATTAGCAGCAGCTCGCCTGTGCACTTCAGGATGTGCCTGCTGATAATAAGCAGCATCTTGCCTGTGCACTTCTGAGTTTTTTTTTATATATTTGGATGCCGCTTTCCGATAAGGTGTACGGTTACTTTTTGAATACTTTTTTTGGGCCTGTTTTAGTTGATTTTTTCTCGTTGCTGCTGTATATCTAGCTCTACGCTTTTTATTTTTCTTTTGAGGTATCGAACAAGTCGACTGATAAATATATACATCAACTGGCTGTTTGGAAGCAAAGTCGGTAGAAAGATCTGAATCAGTTGATGACACAGATATTTTATCGACTACTTCAACACGTCTGGAAGTAATTTTCTTAGCCTTTACAGAGATTGGATTGAGTTTAGAATTTATTTCAACTTCAGAAAATTGTTCCTCATCTGAAACATAAGCTTCAAAATGGCCACCAGATAGATCGCCTGAAAAGCGAAGGCGCTTAACTGGACAACCTTCAGCACCAACCTTTACATATAACTTGCAATTGCGGTAAACCTCAAAAATAAAATTATATATTCTGCCTGCTGCTGTCAACTCGCATAATGTGCCGTAAGTTGAAGACAGAATCATATCAGCATAGTATTCGTCTGATGTAGTGTAGTTATCACCACATCCATTTTCAGAAAGACCAGTCATCCCAAAACTCATCCCAGTTTTGCTTTACGTGATCAACAATTTGTTCACGTATTTCGAATGCCATTTCTTCATTTCCGTGCATCAAAAAAGAAAGAGACCTAAAAAGGCAAGCTCCGTCCCCTATGATCGGTACGACAAACTTTAGTACCATCTGCCCAACAATATTTATAATTTCAACAACCATATTTACAACCAATTTCCTTAGTCTTAAATAAAGTAAAAAAATAAATTAAAATCTAAAAATAATATTCTTCAAATTTAAAATTTAGAAACAAAGACTAAAAAAATAAACTAATGAAAAAAATCTAAAAATAATATTCTTCAAATTTAAAATCTATAAACAAAGACTATTCAATATTACACCTCCCTAAAAAAAAACTATCCAATTAATAAAATATTATAATTGATACAAAAAGCAGATCTTGATAATTAGTAAATAAATTGCTACCACTTTCTCTGATAAGATTACTTAACCGGATGAAAATCGAACCGTAGGTACGAAGCACTGGGGTACTTATACAATGCGCGGTAACGAAACCATAGCGACTTCTATTTTTTCCACTACCGCCATCTATCGAGCTTCCGAGCAACTTTCTTTCTGTCTGTTGGTCTGAAAGTATGACGCAAAAACTACCGGATCGATTTTGTTCAAATTTTGCATAGATGTTCCCTATAAGTGTGGTCAGTCTGTAGGGTACTTATTATCACGCTATTTGCTATGAGTGATGAGCAGAATTGCATTCTGTTCGTATCCTAACTATCCTAATCTATTTATATCTATATTGATTCGCCCGGAGAAGGGGGTGGAGGGGGTTATCCGGGAGAGGGGCCCGTGGCTAAATAAAAAGAGCCGCACTGGTCGATCGATCAGGTTAAGCTACGCTTGTCGCGGTTGGTCTATGGATGGGTGACCATCTTTAGATACAGAGACCCGTCCGTGCCTCGGAAAGTATGTTAAGCTGTTGGTCCCGGCTGTCATTCGTGGATCTTTGACAGTCGTTACGGGAAGTCAGAAGCCCGAAAGTCTGACAACCATTTTTACCAAGGGGTATCGTATTACCTAATAACTGCTGCGTTGTGGAGGTCAGATAGGCAGTCGCTCCATGTAAAATACTGTAATATTAGAAACAGTACACGTGTACTTATAAATATTATTTTACTTGAATACAAAATTTTGCGAATGAACAACATCAATACAAAACTTCATACCCCTTTCAGACCCTTGTGGGTTGAAATTTAAAAAAAAAAACAAATATTTAGGTTGTGTTAGTTTCCAACCATAAGCCGAAATATTAGTGATTTTAAATTAAAAAATAAAGAACTTTAATTAAAAACAAAATTTCATCCCCCTTTTCACCCCCCTAAGGGTTGAAATTCTAACAACACCGTTGCGTTAGATAGTAGTGATTTTTCTTCTAAAATGAAGGATTTTCATCTTTATCCCCCGTTTTAACCCTTCGGGGGTAGAATTATCAAAAACGTTGAGATACGTATTGATTAATTTTCAATCGTCAGTCTAAAATCAAAATTTGAAGATCCTAACTTCAAAACTGACGGACTTTCATACAAACTTCCATCCCCTATTTTTCCCCTTTAGGGGTGGAATTCCCAAAAATCCTTTCTTAGTGGATACTTACTCTTCACAAAGAACACACCCTCCAAGTTTCATGTCTCTAGGACCAGCGGTTTGGGCTGTGTGGTGATATATCAACAGTCAGTCAGTTTCTCCTTTTATACATATAGATAACTTTATCATAATTTATATCAATGAAACATTCAAATAGATCATGTCTAGCTTTCGTTGCGCATTTATAAGATACTGCCGTGGGCGTCTTCTAAATGTGTCGATCGTGTTATTTGGTAGTCAATTAATTCCCGACTTTATATTTACAGGTTTACTCTTACCTCTGCGTTTGAGCACGATGTGCCTGCCTATTTCCTGCAGTAGTAGAATCTAGGACTGCAGTCCCTTGATTCAAACGCCAGATGTTGAACGCGGTCATCAGGTAAAACATCCAGTTGCAGATAATAGAATCAGCATTGGTGTATACAAGTACAACAGATTAACAGCACCTGCATTGAAACATCGTAATGAGCCAGAGTACGTTGCGCAAATAGAGACTCCTTAAAATGTGAGTCTAAGAGGAGGTAGCTGCCTAGGTTACCTAATACTGGGAGGTTTTCTGTCAGAAGAGAATACGCTCTGATCACAGGGCTTCGTTTATACTCATCTCCAGTTTGAACTCGCCCGCTTTTTTATATGTCTATCACCTGCAAGGGTACAGTTTGTCGGAAAAGTGCTACGATGTAGAAAATAATATTTTAGGCATTTTACTATGGCAGCCTTGATCTTTGTCTGTATATATTTTTAACATAATGCTACTTGCATTTCGTGCAAATAAGTAGTTATTAATTATTGCATTCCTAGAAATTTTACAATAAGAAAGCCTGCACGTGTCCGGACAAAACAGTTATAAAATTCAAGAACCACAATTGGAAAAAGTCGGTGGCATCCTTTGACAAACCTTTTGTTATAGCGGTTTTGGGTAATTAATTACTTAAAGTACTTTTTTAGTATCAGTACTTTACATGTAGGTAGATATATATACGGACCGCGCAAGTTTGAACTAGGGATAATAATAATAATAAATAAATAAATAAAGTTTATTGTTCTTCTCTCACATAGAATTTTACAAACAATATATAAAACAAACAAACAAAGAATTAGCGATAATTGTTGTGATCTATGCGAGAAACTGGTTTCTGTACTAGGAGACCTGTATGACAGATTACCAGCCTCTCCAGACTCCGGACAATAGGTGACAGCTGTATACAACATCAGCGAGAAGTAATAATTAAGAGGGAATAAGCTATGTGCAGTGAGATTGTTGAAGTTATGGGGGTACAAAGTGGTGCAGTGAGATTGTTGCTGTTATGGGGGTACAAAGTGGGTGAGAGGAACTAAATTGCATGAGGGAGTAAATGAGTATGTGTGCGAGAGTATGTGTGCGCGAGTGTGAGTGCTAGTGTGTGGGAGCGTGTATGTGTCTGTGTGGGTGTGTGCGGGAAAGAGTGAGTGTGTGTGTGAGTGAGTGTGTGCGGGGTGAAGGAGGTGACAGCATACGCAGTTGGTTAGGATGGTACAATAAGCAGATTTTCATATCCACTAAGAAATTCAAAGAATTTGCGTGAGAAGGCGGTGCTACGATTAGTAAGTGTTGGGCAAACCCTGTGTTTGACTCTCTTGTTTGCATTAAGTAAAGGATCATATTAGTGAATGTTGTTTTAGAGCTGAGCACAGAATATAAAGTTGTCTTACTGTCAGCACATCAGAGAGCAAGTACAGATCTTTGGTAGGAAAGAAGAAAGGTAACGACAGGCTTACTTTTAGTAAATATGGAAATATCAAAACAAAACAAAAACCAAGCAGAGGGGAGTGATGCGGGGTCGGAGTCCGACGCTGCATCTGGCGCAAAGAGCTCTGGTCAGAGCTCTCAGCGTGAAGTGGTGGGGGCTGCCCGTAGGAACCGAAAGTTCCTTCGGAAGCGGTCCAAACCGGAAGATGGCCAAGGGTCGTCTGCTGATGAGGGGGTCTCGGGCCAAGGCCATAGGAGAAAAATTCACTCCAGTCGGCGGGGTGTGGCCCGGGGAAAAGGTGTGGGTAGAGGCTCACCTGCTTGGTGGCTCACCACCAAGGAGGCAGGCGAGCCGAGTCCGGCCAGTCCAGCTGAGGCGGAGAGGCCCTCTACGGAGGAAGAACACCACCCTGTAGGGACGGGCACTGCTGCGGCCATTACAGAGTCGGCAGGCAGAAAGCCGGAGGTCGCTAGTGGCTCCAACTCTGAGCGAGCGGCCAGGTTTGCGGAGGCCGTGGCAGCCGCAATGAAGGTGTTGGTCTTGAAGAGGACTCAGTCTTCTAAAGACAAGGCCATGCCTGCGGCCATGGCCTCTATTTTGGCGGCAGCTGAGGCCTATCACCTCAGGCCTCCGTCGGACGGCATGTCCGAGATGCGGGCGGAGGTCGCCCGCTTGACAGCCGCCATGGAGCTTCTCCGAAAGGAGAATGAGGAGCTCCGAGCGGACCTGGCCAGGCTCCGAGGTGCCGGCCCCCATGAGGTGCCGCAGGGGAGGAAGCAGCAAGGGCAGCGACGGCCCGTGCCTGCTGAGGACCGGGTTCTGACCCTAGTGAGGCAGGAGATGGCTTCTATGCAGTCTCGTTTTTCCGCGCTAGAAGCCATCGTCCTGCGCCCTCCTCTAGCGGCGAGCATGCCGGCCTCTGGCCAGCGGAAGCAGGCAACATATGCTGGCACCGTAGCTGCCCCAGCGAAGGCACCTGCCCAGGCGGCGAAAGCACCGGCCCAGGCGGCAAAGGCCCCGGCCCAGGCGGCGAAGGCCCTGGCCCAGGCGGCGAAACAGCCGCCCCCGCCTCCTCCTAACTCTACTCCGGCTGGCGCCGAATGGCAAGTCGCCGGGGAAAAGGAAAAGGCGGGTAAGGCAAAAAGGGCAGCCAAGAAAAAAGAGAGGAGGCAGCGGCGCAAGGAGCGAAGCGTCGCGGCTAGGCTCCGCGCCCCAAAGTCCGCAGCTGTAGTGATTACACTACAGCCAGAGGCGGAGAAGAAGGGCGTGTCCTACCGTGACGTGCTCGCCAAGGTGGGGGCGGCGGTGGACCTGAAGGAGATTGGTGCCGCTGATGGCATCCGGGTGAGGGTCACCGCCACTGGGGCCCGGATGCTGGAGGTCCCCGGTGCGGCAAGCGGCCCGGCCGCTGACGCTCTGGCCGAAAGGCTTAGGGCGTACCTAAATGCGGACGAGGCCCGAGTGTCCAGGCCCACCAAATGCGCAGACATGCGTATTCTGGGCCTGGACGACTCAGTGACGGAGGGACAGGTGGTGGCCGCTGTTGTTAGGGCTGGGGGGTGCTCTGCCGAGCAGGTTAGGGCAGGCGCCCTCCGACCTGACTTCACGGGGTTGCGAGCCATAACGGTGAGCTGCCCCGTGTCGGCGGCCAAGAAGATAGCCGGGGAGGGCCAAAGATTATTGGTGGGCTGGGTTTCCGCGCAGGTCAAACTGCTGGAACCCAGACCTCTGAGGTGCTTCGTGTGGGCAACCACGTGGGAGCTAAATGCACCTCGGAGGTGGACCGCAGCAGTCACTGCTACCGCTGTGGTCAGCCCGGTCACAAGGCCGGCTCGTGCAAAGCCACGCCGCATTGCGTCGTCTGTGCAGCGGCAGGTAAGCCAGCCGGCCACCGGATTGGGAGCAAAGCCTGCGCTCCACCCACCAAGGCTAGAGGCAAGCCATCTGCCACCGCCGTCACAGCCGCAACCGCCGCCACCGCCACCGTTGCCGCCTCCACAACCGTCGCCGTCACCGCAGCCGCCGCGGCAGGGCCCTCACAGGGGGCTAAGGAGGGTGCTGCAATGGAGTGCCAATAATGGCCCCATTTCGCCTCCTCCAGGCGAACATCAACCACTGCGCCGCAGCTCAGCATTTGTTGCTCCAGAGCATGGCGCAGTTGTCGATTAACATCGCCGTGGTCGCTGAGCCGTACTTTGTCCCGCCCAGGGATGACTGGGTGGAGGACCTGAGCGGCTCAGTGGCCCTAATTTCGTCGGCCGCCGCCGGTACCCCGTCCCTCGAGGCTGTTAAGAGAGGACGGGGTTGCGTTGCAGCACGGTTCGGGGAGATTGTCGTGGTAGGGGCATACTTCTCCCCGAACCGAACTCTCGCCGAGTTCCACAACTCCCTTGCGGAGTTGATAGTCGTCGTCGTCGGGTTCTGTTCCCTCCCCGTGCTCGTCCTCGGGGACTTCAATGCCAAGAATGTGGCTTGGGGTTCCCGGTATACGGACACACGGGGCAGGATGGTGGAGGACTGGGCGCTGGAGACAGGCCTGGTCGTCCTTAACCGGGGTTCTGTCCCCACGTGTGTGCGGATGCGGGGTGAATCAGTGGTGGACATCTCGTTCGCCAGCCCCGCTCTGTCGCCACGAGTCATTGACTGGCGCGTCATGGACGGGGTGGAGACGTATTCCGATCACCGGTACATCCGGTTTGACGTCTCCGCCCAGACCTCGAGCGCGCCGGTCCGACAGGCCCCGAGTGGTCCGCGGTGGGCGCTGAAGCAGCTGGACCGGGAGCTCCTCCTGGAAGCCTCAATCGTGCAGGCCTGGGTGTCATCACCGGACAGGCCTGCCGACATCAATGACGAGGCGGAGTGGTTCCGGGAGGCCATGTCCGAGATATGTGACGTGGCAATGCCCCGGGTCCAGCCCGGACGTGCTTCGCGCCAGGTGTACTGGTGGTCGCGACAGCTGACGACACTGCGCAATGCATGCGTTGCTGCGCGCCGTCGGTACACCAGGCACCGCCGGCTCCGTATTCGACCTCCGGATACGGAAGCCATTCAGGCGGAGCTGTACGAGGGGTACAGAGCGGCGAAGACCGCCCTCCAAGCGGAAATCCTGCGGGCCAGGGCAGTGGCCCGCGAGGAGTCGCTGGAGACTCTGAACAGAGACCCGTGGGGACGCCCATACAAAATGGTGCGGGAGAAACTCCGCCCATGGGCTCCCCCGCTTACGCAGAGTCTCCGGCCGCAGCTTGTGGGGGATGTGGTGAGCGCTCTGTTCCCTTCACGAGGGGAACATGCCTCCCCGCCCATGGCTCCGCCTACTGCGGTGCCCAATGCGGACCACACCGCCGACGACGACGACGATGCTCCGGAGGTGACCGAGGTAGAGATGAGGGTGGCGGTACGTAGGCTGAATGCCAGAAATACCGCCCCAGGACCCGACGGCTTACCTGGGAAAGCCTGGGTCCTGGCCTCAGAGGCTCTCGGGCCTCGACTAAGGGGGCTCTTAAGCGCATGCATGGAGAGGGGCCAGTTCCCACTTCGTTGGAAGACGGGGAAACTGGTCCTCATCAAGAAGCCGGGGCGCCCTGCGGACTCTCCGTCCGCTTACCGGCCCATCGTGCTGCTCGACGAGGTGGGCAAGCTCTTTGAAAGAGTAATTGCAGACCGCCTTGTCGGGCGGCTGGTGCGGGTGGGGCCGGATTTGGCGGAGAGCCAGTTTGGTTTCCGCAGGGGGCGCTCCACGGTGGGTGCCATCATGCGCGTGCGAGCCCTCACGACGGGGGATGCGGTGGCTCGGGGTGGGGTCGTCTTGGCGGTGTCTCTAGACATCGCCAACGCCTTCAATACCCTGCCCTGGAGTTGCATCAGGGAGGCACTCCGGTATCACCGGATGCCGACCTACCTCTGTCGTGTGGTCGAGGCCTATCTGGCAGACAGGGCCATCATCTACCCCGGTCACCAGGGAGAGTGGAACCGGCGAGAGATGTCGTGCGGTATCCCACAGGGATCGGTCCTGGGGCCGCATCTGTGGGACATCGGATACGACTGGGTGCTGCGCGCCGACCTCCCCAATGGCGTCAGCGTCGTTTGTTACGCTGACGACACGTTGGTCCTGGCGCAGGGGAGGTCGCACCAGGCGGCGGCCGAACTAGCGACACACGGGGTTGCGACGATCGTGGCCAGAATCCGGCAGTTGGGACTCGAGGTGGCCTTGCACAAGTCCGAGGCCATGTGTTTTCATGGTCCTCGGAACGCGCCACCGTCGGGTTCCCAAATAACGGTAGGAGGGGTTCACATCGGCGTCGAGTCGACGATGAAGTACCTGGGACTCGTCCTCGACAGTCGGTGGAACTTCGTGGAGCATTTCCGACGTTTGGCTCCCAGACTGGAGCGGGCCGGGGCTGCATTGAAGCGGCTCCTGCCCAATCTAGGGGGTCCAAACGCCTCCTGCCGGAGGCTATACGCGGGGATCTTGCGGTCCATGGCCCTGTACGGGGCACCGGTGTGGGCGCGTTCGTTGAGGCGGCGGCCTGCCCGCCGGTTGAACGCGTCCCAGAGGGTCATGGCCACCCGGCTGGTCCGGGGATACCGCACGGTCTCCGGTGAGGCGGCGAGCCTCCTTGCTGGATTGCCGCCATGGGATCTGGAGGCAAAAGTCCTCGCGCATATTTGGGAGTGGCGCGAGGAGGCGAAACGCCGGGGCTTGACTCCGATGCCGCGAGAAATCGCGGCACAGCGGACAAGCTCCGACGGGATCTCATGGCGTCATGGAGAGTGCGATTGTCGCAACCCAGTGCTGGGCACGCCACTATTGCGGCGATAAGTCCCCTCTTTGAGGAGTGGCTGGAGAGGCGCCACGGCGTCCTCACCTTCCGCCTGACGCAGGTCCTCACCGGACACGGCTGTTTCGGGAGGTACCTGTTTCGGATAAGGCGGGAGGAAACGCCCGGGTGTCATCACTGCGTGGATCGCCCGGAGGACACGGTGGAGCATACGGTGGAGGTATGCCCGGCTTGGGCAGAGCACCGCCGTGTCCTCGTGGAGGCGATCGGTGGCGGGGATCTCTCGCGTCCGGCCCTGGTCCAGGCCATGGTACGGAGCGAGAGGGCATGGGAGGCCGTCACCTCCTTCTGCGAAGCAGTAATGCTCGCAAAGGAGGAGGCGGAATGCGTGAGGGAGAGGCAAATTTCGCGCCCTCACGCCCCTAGCCGCCGCAGGAGGAGACGCCCTGGGCGTCGGGAATCAATCGCTGATTCCCGGCCACCGTAGGCGCGGGCTTGCGGACGGTGAGCAATGGGTAGCTCGCCGTCCGGTAAGGACCAAGCCCGGGTCGACGGCGCGTTGTGTTCCACGCGCGCCTCAAAGAGTGTCAGCGAGTGAAGGGGTCCGATGAGACCATTGCCTGCCGGGGTTGCGGGAAAGTCCGAAAGGGATACTGTGGCCCCCTGGCATTGCACAGGCAAGAGAAGGAACACGGGTGGGGTTTAGTCAGTAAGAGTCTGACACGCCCTCCCGCTCCACCCAGAGCGGGAGACGTCATTTGATGATTTCCCACCCAAAAAAAAAAAAAAAAGGCTTACTTTTAGTATCGCTCTTTGAGCTCTTTTAAGTTTTATTAAGTTAGTTTTACAAGTGCCACCCCATACAGTAATACAAATTGTATTACTATACTATGTTAGAATGGATTGGCACAGATACTCATCTGTGCTAATCCATTCTAACATAGTATAGTGATCTAATTATGTAGAGAGGCAGCTGAAATCGGCTTCGGTCATACTCATGACCGAAGCCGATTTCAGCTGCCTCTCTACATAATTAGATAATAGTCTCTAATTTGAGAAATAATATTCAAAACCTTATTATTAACACAAAGCTGTATTGTTTAGTTTATCCAAATCGTTATTGTAACTGATCCATTTAATTACATATATAGGTATAATTTTTGATTTAGAAAGAGTTGCTTTAGAAATTTGTTTGGATGTTGGCATAATTAGTAACTATGTAGGTGATAACGTATTAAGAAAATAGTTGGTGATCTTTTACTGACAACCTTTGATTGGACTGAAGACATATGAGAAGGAGAAACGAAATATCCTACATATCTCTCGGAAACGGATTAGTTAAACATGCGATTGGCATGCTAACCTTCAAGGAAGCATGCTTTCTCAGGTATGCCAGGCGTGACGAACCAAGGCAGATGTTTCATCTCTTCTTTGTATGTGTTCACCATGACCAGGCCAATGGTCAGAAGAAGCGGGACTCCCCAAGCGTACAAGCAGAACATCAGGAACTTGAAACGGTCTCCTTTTTGATGCAAGCGGGATTTCAAACTGCTTCTGTAAAATAAATAGTATAAAATTACCACGGCACCGGCAGAGAAGCCAAAATATTGAGAGGAATATTGAACTTCAATTAAAATATTTTTACTAGAACTATGTGACGTAATATTATTATAATTCACGTAGAGTAGCCAATACTGAGAATGTTACTTTCGACAGTCAGAGTCAATAAAAATCTTTGTGTTGAAGCCGGTATTTGGTATGACGTTACATTATACCATAGCAAACACGTTCAACCAGACCTCCATACCAGGAACCAATGAGAATAGCTGTAGACTAGATTGACTATCTGAACAATGTCTGTTATGAATTTTCTGTGTATACAATGAAAAAAAAAAGAAAATGAAAAATTGGTTTTTTGTTTTTTTTTTTTTCACAGAAACGCGTGCGTACAAAAAGCTATGAGCAATCAGATATTTTTTTTAACAAAATCGATCTGATTAATTGATAAAAATGTAAACAAACACTAGTTTTAGGAAAAACATCAGTAATGCCTACACAGGTTCAGTTTGCGCTACAACTTATATTTTAATGACTTTTTCAACAGTATTATTCAGTCTAAGTTCAACTTTATGTACACTAACATAAAGTTGATGTTTTTTTAAGTGGAAATAATATCAATTTGAAACAAGAATTTAAATAGACCTTAGATACATAATTATGTTATCACGAGCATAAAACGGAAATAGTCGGCAGCTGCACGTCATGACTGTGACAGGAAGGGTTCCAGTCAGCATAATGCTGTGCTATGGGGGACCCACAGTACCGTCACCATAGCACTCGGCAGCTACTTCTAAGTTGGTCACTTTCTATAATATCATATTTGGAAATCCAATAAAATTCCATTTATTTATTGAATACTTCAAGATAGATAGATAGAATACTCTTTATTGTACACCATAAAAATCACAGACATAAATTTAGAAATTTTACATAGGGTGACACATTGGGCGGTCTTATCGCTTCAAGCACATAAATGTACAGAGGCGGACTTCATGCCACAGGCATTTTCTAATAATCAACCTTTGGATGATGCAGAGGCAAACAGTGGTAGGTGGGTAGGTTCCAGCGGCGTGTCCCCAACTGTTACAAGTCTCAAGCTGCTACCAGTGGTGGACAACGTATATCTAGGACATAGTTTGGCTTTTGGAAGGGAATACCATACAGAACTTCAGTAGACGTGATGATGGTAGGTAGAGTACCGTATTTTGCCGTAAGTATCTTTGGATTAGATGCAAGTGCAAGTGAAAACTTATGCCTAATACCGAAACCACTCTGATTGGGCACTTTTCTTTTCCAGACCCTCACTGCGTGGTAGACTATTCCAAGGTCCAACTTTTAGACACTTTTTAGGGTTCCGTACCTAAAGGTTAAAAACGGAACCCTATATTACTAAGACTTCGCTGTCCGTCCGTCCGTCCGTTTGTCACCAGGCTGTATCTCATGAACCGTGATAGTTAGACAGTTGAAATTTTCACAGATTATGTATTTCTGTTGCCGCTATAACAACAAATACTAAAAACAGAATAAAATAAATATTTAAGGGACTTACAACTGACATGATTGTTTTTGGCGTTTTTATAGATAATGGTACGGAACCCTTCGTGCGCGAGTCCGACTCGCACTTGGCCGGTTTTTACAAATATCGGTGTGCTAAAAGAAAATAAGGAAATATAAAAAAGTGGGAAAGCACCTGCCCTTTATACGAAAGTTAGCGTTGAGGAAACATTCATAGTATACTTTAAGTAAGTAAACTATCTTATTTTTTTAGAAAAGTTGCTCGAAATTTAAACCCAGCAGACACAAATTAATGAAAAAAACCGGCCAAGTGCGAGCCGGACTAGCGCAACGATGGTTCCGTACAAACCTTTATTAAAAATATTTTATAGATGTAACTAAAAAATTATCTATGCTATAGTGTATATTAATGATCTACTCCATTTATTTAAAAATCAACCACAAATGGTGTTATTTGCTGACGATACTTCCTTAATTTTTAAGGTAGATAGACGTGCTACAAATTTTGGCAACGTAAATAACGCCCTATTGCAGGTCCAAAATTGGTTCACTGCTAATAATTTAGTATTAAATGGAAAAAAAACTAAGTGCATAAAATTTTCTTTACCAAATGTCAAAAGTAGTAATTTTGAGATAGTATTGAATCAAGACAAGAAACTAGAATTTGTCGATAAAACTGTTTTCCTGGGGATCACGCTCGACTCATGGCTACAATGGGGTCCTCATTTAACATCTCTTGCAGGACGGCTAAGTTCAGCAGCATATTCTGTCAAAAAAATCCGTCAATTTACTGATGTAGATACCGCGAGGCTAGTCTACGAGTATTTCAGTTATTTTCATAGTATGTCATGTCTTACGGTATTTTACTTTGGGGACGGGCTGCAGACATTGAGTCTATTTTTATTCTGCAGAAAAGAGCGATCAGAGCCATTTATTATCTCCGCAGGCGCGACTCTCTTAGGGAACTGTTTAAGGATATTAACATCATGACGGTACCTTGTCAATATATCTATGAAAACATCATGTACGTAAGAAAAAAATTACATATTTTTAGTAAAAGAGGTGATAGACATAATTATAGTACAAGAAATAGGGACCTATTAGTACAACCAAGTTTCAGACTGGCTAAGGTAGACTCATCTTTCATGGGGTACTGTTTAAAATGTTATAATAAAATTCCTCCCCACATACTTCAACTTAATAAGACGAAATTCAAATCTTGTATAAAACGCACACTATGTAGGCAGGCATATTATAAGTTGGGGGATTACATCACTGATAAAAATGCTTGGCTCATTGCTGGTCCTGCTCCACAACTAATTGACATACACACTGATTAACCTTTTTAAAATGGAGCTGCTGAAGATTGTAAGACCATTTTTGTATTGTATAAACTCAATTTCCTTTGTATTATATAATTGCATAGCACAGGTGTGAGTACTATGTACTAAAGAGCTACCATTTACCGGGTAATATGTAGTATTTCATTGACTTGAATGTGCCCTGGCGGCTGTGAGTATGTCATGCTCACTCAAATGTCTCGCTGATGGTGGCGTGTGTGTTGGATCATTTAGCTCCCTTCAAAATGGTTGATCTGGATGGTGCTGATCCATGCGTCATGTTCGTGAACTAGCGCCGTCAGTTGGGACTGGTCATCTCTTAGCTGCCATGGCTTATTTTAATTTATTTTAAGTTTTTGAATTATTCTTTTTTCTTCTTCTTTTTATTACGGACGCTTTTACGAACGCGCACGTCTTATTATTGTTCTCACATGCATAATTTCAAAATGAATGATGTAACCAATATTTTGTATCAATTTATTTATTTATTTAAAAGAGTGTCCGTGGAGTTTCTTGCCCGTTCTTCACCATAGGTACCTACTACGCTTTGGAATGGGCAACTAGCTTCATATTTTTGACTGACCGACCCCTTGACAATTCAAAAGTGCCTGTAAATGGTTTAATTGAAATAAATGCTTTGTGTTTGTGTGTGTGTCATCACCTTACGATGCTCATCACACATACTAGCATCAACTGTAAATCTATGGCATTGCATTAGACTCGATCATCTCTGCACACCTGGATTACAATCCTCGTATTCTATACTTCACAAAACAAATAAAACTAGTAGGTAAACAAACTAATCCACACAACTATTTACAACGACACGTCAAGAAAAATATACATTAAAATATGACAAATAAGACACTTCTGATTTGAAGCGGACATCATAGATATGAATGTTGCCATGGAAACTAAATTCTCCAAAAAACATATAAGTACATAGTGGATTCATTTAACTGTCATCAATAATGAGTGAATAATCATACTATAAGTATTTTATACACCATAAAATTAAAACATTACAAAAAGCCTACTTTTTTTTTGTCTAAATGTCCCAACAACAAAACATTTCGCTCTAAAATAACTCGTAGGCGCGTCCGGTTTATCGTGAATTCAATTTCTATAGAAAATAAAGTCCGTCTGGACATCACTTTGGTCACGTGACACCGCGGTTTCTTAGCCTGCTGCCGGGTAAGCCGTGAAACGAAAAAGAGATATTGCTAAAATTCGGTTGTTTTCGTTGTATTTCGTAATGCGTTCGGCTCGGAGTTCGGACATCATAAAATTTGTATAATTAATAGGCCGGGGAGCAAAGCTCTCAACTGCAACTCGAGATTATGTACAAAATTCGTTTGGAATATTGCTATATCTGTTTGACAAAAGCCGCGGCGATGTGAGTGGACCTGTCCTGTCAGTGCAAGCATTTGTCAGTAATCGTGGAGCTCAACTCAGAACTTAAGGAGCTCAACTCGACGAACAATACCAAAGAAAGGAAATTTGGGTAGGCCGCATAAACTCCTCAAACTGCAGACCATCATTAAAACCAACCGACAAAGAAAAAATCCACATAGTCCTCACATTCACAATAATTAAAACAATAATAATTTATAATGTCATTTTGTATTATAATTTTCAACAATGTCAATATATTGTATACAAAACTGGTATATTTTAATGATTTTACATAATAATAAAAAAGTCAAATTTTATGGTTTTATCACGGCTTAGCAGAGCGAGCACCTCAATCCCATGCTTTTTTATCTTCTAAATAATCAGAAATTTTATAGTACCCTTTTTTACAAAGTTTGGTTTTATTACAGCTTTTCAATCGTTTAATGGGTAAGTTTCGAATGTCGGTGGGAAGTTTGTTGTAAAAGCGTATACATTGACCCATGAACGAGTTGCCTACTCTGTGGAGACTGCGATGTACAGCAAGGTTGTGTTTATTCCTGGTATTTAAACTATGAATATCGGAAATCTTCTTAAAATTTGATATAGTTGTGTGTATCTACATACAATTGGTTTTCAAAAATATATTGTGAAGCTACAGTCAGAATCTTTATTTCTTTGAATCTTTCTCGAAGGGAATCTCTCGGACTTAGGTTGTAAATGGCTCGAACAGCCCTTTTCTGTAGAACAAAGATAGTATTAATGTCCGAACAGGTTCCCCAGAGAAGAATTCCATATGACATAAGACTATGAAAATAACTAAAATAAACAATTCTGTCTGTGTCCACGTCAGTTATCTGTCTATTTTTTTAACAGCATAGGTGGCTGATCTTAGCCTTCCTGACAATGTTTCTATGTGTGGGCCCCATTGTAATTTACCGTCAATAGTGATTCCAAGAAAAACTGTCCACTCAACAGTGTCCAGCTCTATTCCATTAACTTTAACATTACTAGTTAGCTGCCTGACATTTGGCGTTGAAAATTTAATGAGTGGTATTTTTTTCATTCAAGAGAAGATTATTTACACTAAACCAATTTTATTTTATTATATAAGTATAGACATAAAATTAGCAAAATTATAAACTAACTTAACTAAAAGTATTGAAAAATTAAAATATAGCGTCGAAAAATTCATCCGCATCGCTGTCGACTGGTAATGTACCCAAGAGACTGGCCGCATTGCCACGTTGTATGGCAATGCTTAGCCTCTGCCCAAGGTAAAAACCAGCCCTTGGGTCACGGGAAATGTCAAATAGCCGTTTTGAAATATCATTGAAGAGGCCGTGAGCACTCGGACCCCACGACCCGAGGGTTTCAACCCCAAACGGCTCGAAAATATAATTACCTATAAGGTTATTATAATTACGCCGCTTGAGGTTTTCTGCAGCCACAGCAGCAGCACCAGCACAGCACGCCGAGCCAGGAAGATGGGATGGTGCAAGAGTGTCGACACAGGTTGCATCCCAGACTAAAGGCCTACCCACCTTCCATGGAGATAAAGACATGCCGTCCGGTCTCTTGTCATCGTCGCGTGCCAAACCATTGGGTTCTAATAAAGCTGGAACGCCGGCGGTGACAAGAGCTCGTCGGATGATGTCGTTAATGTTCGCGTGCCGTGCTAAGCGACCCGCACTTCGGCTGCAAGACAGGCCATGATGTCCGAGACTGTTGACAACTTCGCCACAGTGACAGCGATGAGGAGAACAACAAGGAGCTCCTAATCGTAGGGAAGCAGCGAGACGGAAGGTAGTGTCGTTGAGCAAAGTGCCTATGTTTGACGACGGTAGTGCATGAAGCCACAGACCCGATTCCCACTTACCCACAGCCAGCAGGCGCGCACGCTCCGCAGTGGTAGCAGACGTGTTAAGTAAATTGTTCTGTACTACTCTGCAGAGCGGCTCATCCCACCGTCTTTGGGAAGATGGATAATCGGGTAGATCTGAGTTCGGGCAAGCGAGTCTCCAGGCGTCCATAGCCTCAGTGAAGCACGGCACATCAAAATCAATCAGTGTGGAGGTTAGAATTTTCCTGATTAATTTCTCAGTGCTGTGGACCGAGGATATGAAAGCCGGTAAACTAACTCGTACTAGAAATTTTACGGACGCCGAGGCCTCCCATACGAATGGGAAGAGTAGCTTCCGCCCAAGCTCGGTCGTCCATGGCCACATTTAAAATTGAAGTTAATGTGTGTCTGATAATTTGGTCCATTTTTCTAAAAGGTGAGTGTGCTTCCATAAATGGGAAGCGCGAAGAAAATATGTTAATTTAGGGCCGAAACAGCAGTAACGAATTAAGGTGATGGCCGAATGCATATTAATTTATAACAATCTTTCCGAATCGTCTTTGAAATTTTGTATTTTTTCCTGAATAAAAACGGGAAAGGAATTCTCAAAGATTGGAGACCCAAGGAGACGAAGAGAGATTTTTTCATTAATTTTAATTTCTTGAGCTATGGCATTAAATTTAGGATGCGTCAGTTGTCTGTCAGTACTGACTGTCCGCTAAGTAAAGTTCACATTTCGAAAGATTGAGACCAAGGCCAATGGAATGAAGTTCGGTTTTTTAAGAAATTTAGGTCATTTTAAACAGTATCTACATCGCCTCCCAAGGTTCAATCATCAAGATAACAAACGTTAAATTGGGAATTTAACCGTCGAATAATTGGGTGAATGGCTAAACTAAAAATCACGGGCCCGAGAGGGTCACCTTGTTGACAGCCAACAGCAGATTCCAAAAGGTTGTCCCGATACAGGAATTTAGAAGGGTGTCTGTATTTTTTATTTTACCATATTTTAATTATTGAATACTCCAATTGATAATATTGATTTTCTTTCTTTTGGTGGTAAAATTCTTTAAAGGTTACAAATACATTGCAAACTATAGTTTTGTATAACTTAGACGCATTTTTATTTTCAATCTTTGTAAATGTGAGTACCATGGAGTCGTTTACTGTATTGTATTTTGACTTGAAAGAGCAGGGTAGTTGAGAGTATGTCATGCTCACTTAATGTCTCGCTGATGGTGGCGAGTGTGTTGGATCATTCGGTTCCCTACAATTGAGCTGGATGGTGCTGATCCACGCGTCATGTTCGTGAACGGGCGCCGACAGTTGAGACTGGTCATCTCTTATCTGCCAGGGCTTATTTTTAATCGTTTTTGATTTTTATATATATATATTTTTTTAACATTGTTCTCACATATAGAATCAACAAGAGTAATGTACCCAGGATTTCGCAATTTCTATATTTAAAAGGATCATCCTTGGAGTTTCTTGCCCGTTCTTCTCCATAGAGATCTACGTTTTGGAATGGGCAACTAGCTTCAACTTTCTGACTAACTGACTCTGACAATTCAAAAGTGCCTGTAAAGGGTTTAATTGAAATAAATGCTTTGAGTTTGAGTTTTATTCCCACATTTGGTGTTAGATAGTGAAATATATGGTAGTTTCCAAAAAAGTATTCTTCTGCTAAGGACAATATGTTGTTGCTTTTATTTGCACTAATAATGCAGAGATTATTTTAAGGTGCGGTCTGCGAATAAGACATCCTATTAGATATTGTTTCCTCTTTAGACTTGACCAATGGCTCCATCTGTGCACTGCAATGTTGTGCTGTAGTATTTTGATGATCTACATTTTCATTAATTTTACTCAATATGGTAGACTCCGTTTGGGTTTGCTTGTTACTGCGAGGTTTTTTTGTCAGCTGTGAGATTTTTTTAGGGGTTTTGAGAGGGGAATTGCTTGGACTAGATACAATTTGTTTATACATAGAATTTTTTCGAGTTATATTTTTGTTCGCCTTTTTAGCGTCTCATTTTATAGTATCAATGTGTCTATTTCGCTATTGGCACTCAATAGTTTAGTAGTAAGACCATCAATCTGTTTATTTAGTTCGGTAATGATATTGACATCATAATCCTCCGATATATCAGGAACGCTATGCATGGTGCCATCTAGTGTGCGATTGTTTAAACTCTCATCTAGGTTCGTAGCGGAGTGGGCTCGTGCACGTATAATCGTAACATTTTCTGTTTGGTCCATCGCTGCAGAGTAGGCTCAGTCGTGCTGATATAATCTGATAGATGTCATTTTCTCAAATTTTGGTGTACTGACTAGTGTTTTGTTTATATTTCAATAATTGAAAATTAATACGAAGGTTCATTCAAATTATACTGCTTCTTTTTTATTTATAATATGATTTTCATGTAGAGAACTATTCTTCTAATAATAAAAAAAACTGCTCTTTGAAAATGTTAAAAATTTAAAATTAGTAAAATAATATTTTTTCTAGTTTTGTTTCAAAGCGGGCTATAATTATTTAATAGACGATTCCTTGGATTTATCAGAGTATTCAGTGCAATATCATGTCGTTATCACCTGAAGAATGTACACGGATTATTACCATGGTACAAGAAGGAAGAAGTCAGCGTAGCACTGCTAGAACAGTAGGAGTATCTTTATCAACGGTCCAAAGAGTACTCCAGCGATATCAAAAGACCGGCATGAACATCAGGAGACCAGGAAATGGCAGGCCAAGGTGCACAACTTCACGAGAAGACCGATTCATCGCGAGCACTATGTTAAGAAATTGACATCTCACGGCTGTTCAGGTCCCAAACAGTCTTCAAGAAATTCACCACAACAATGTGAGCTCTGATACGATTCTGCGACGTCTTCGTGAAGCTGATAAAAAGCCATATAGACCAGCAAACGGCCCCAAACTGCTCAGAGAACATCGAGTTGCCAGATTACGGTTTGCTCGAGAACACATTCGATGGTCCACGGTTATGTTTTCCGATGAGTCCAGATTTTTTTTGTTTACGCACAACGGGAGGACGAAGAGTATTTAGACGACCAGGAGAACGGTATCATGAAGCGTGTTTTGAAGAAAAGGTGCCATTCAGTGGAGGATCAATAATGGATTAGGCTGGGATATTTTCAGGGGATCGCACGAAGTTAGTGATCATAGAAAACTATTCTATGACTGCTGTCAGATACGTAGAAGAAGTTTTAAATGAGCTTGCTGGTCCTTTCTTAGTGAATATGGGTGCAAATTCCATTTTTATGCACGATAATGCGCGACCACATATTGCTCGTTTGGTCAATATGTATATTCAAGACGTCGGTATTAACTGCATGGAGTGGCCAGCTCGCATCCCAGACTTAAATCCCATAGAACATGCATGGGACGATCTCGAGAGATGTGTGAGACAACGCTCTCCTCCTCATCTACTTACCTTACACGAGTTAAGGAATGCGCTAGTGGAAGAATGGGCAAACATAGACCAAAATCGTATTAAAAATTTATTTTACAGCATGCCACATCGTCTTAATGAAGTGATACGGGCTCGTGGAGGAAATAAAAAATATTAAATTGACAAAAAATCTTTTATTTTTTAAGATTTACTGCGAAGTGCATTTTTGTTATCATAAGTTCGATGCGAAATTTTCTTATTTTTTAGTATTTAATTAAAGTTATAATATAGTGTACAAAACGTGTTACACATTTTTTTGTACATATTAATCAGTCATCTACAATATACTATAGTTTCGCAAATAGGTCTTTTGTATTTAAGAAACTATCACGCCATTTATTAGCGACCCGGAATTTTTGCGATCCAGTGTAGTTACTAACATCTATGTGAAGGAAACTACTGATAATTCCTCGTAAGCGCTGGCACAGCTTTATAAAATGAATAAGCTTTCTTTTACAAGTGTATTAAGGCAGGCCACACCTGCGCACGCGCCCGAACAGAACGGTTCGCGTACATCTTAGGACTATAGTATGGACACGGTTCACACTTCACGGTTCGTGTGCATAAGCTTCAATTGCGCAGGTGTGAATCCTTGAACGCGAACCTTTCGCAACGTGCGCACGTGCGTAGAATGTGACGCATCCATAGCAAATCGAGGCGCTGAGCGTGCACAGTTCGTGCGCTTGCGCTGGTGTGGAACCGAGTGGAAGGAATACAGACGTTAGCAGGGAAATCCCCACATTGGCTGTGAGCATAATAAATGTTGAGCAAAATGAAGAAGAGCGACATGTTGGTATATCAGTCAAGTGCGTATAAAATTCTACAGTAAGTATGGGTACGATTATACATCTAGAAGTCGAATGGTGAAAAATATATCTGGGATCAGGTCACTCTCCCCAAAGTGCATTCTATAGAAGAACGACTGGCAAGCAACAATGCTCTGATGTAGATACTAAGCTGTGTAGCTTGGCCACCAGCGCCTCGTCGTCTATGAGCCTGTTCCACCGACTCATCATCAGTTCAGTGTATTTGTTTGAGAGGACATCAACGATTGCAGAGCGATGTTCTCTTGGCTGAACTCTGCTTTGCTGAGCCTAGCACTCTTGGATGACCAGCACATTGTCTTCTCCACCCCGCAGCTGCGGAAAAAACATTTTTTTTTGTATTTAAGGTATTTTGAGCTTTTATAAACCGCCTTTAAAATTGAAATTAATATGTCAAAGTTTTGTTCGTCATAATAATGATAATGCCAAGGAAAACCCATAGATAAACATTTAATTTTAATGATAGTCGGTTCTTCAATAAACTAAACATAAATGAAAAGAGGGTGGACGTTTGCTTCTGAATATGTTTGATAAATTCGTCTGCTCGACAAAAAACAACGACAAAAATAACGCAATGCATGTCAAAATATAAGCAGTGACAATTGCAATTGTCAGTGTGTTACGCAAATACTCCGCTGGTGCACTTGCATGAACGAATTTGCAAATTCCGCATCAAAGCCGCCACAAAACAGCATGTCGATTCCCGTAACCACTTCACCGTGAAAACATGTGAAGTGAGCGTGGAGTGAGCTGTCAGTATCATACCCTGTTGGAATGACAACTCACTTCACCTAAGTTTTCACGGTGAGATGGTTACAGAATAGCACTGCTGTTCTTGTGTTGGCTTTGAGGTGGAATTCTCGGTGATTCAAATATTTGCATTTCTAGGTGATAGCAACTTAGACTCAACTGCATACCAAATAATTATTTTTGTACTTTTTTTAAAAAAACACTGCCTATTTATGTACTAAGTCTAACATTACCAGTCCTAGTTACATTTTACTTAGATATACATTTTTTACTTTTCCGAAAATAAATACCGTATATAAAATACGAGCATACCTAATTACACAAATTCTAAGGTGGTGTAGAACCCATCAAGATTTGAGACTAGTGGAATCTGCCCCACCAAATCGAACTAGTGGGGCAGATTCCACTGATTTTTTTTAGGCATTCCACTTTACCCTACCAGTGGCTTGGTGGGGCAAAGTGGAATGATTCGATAAATCTTACCGTTTACACAGTTTCTCCCATATTTTCCTCTTACAGACGAATATGAGGAACATCGCCAGGCCTATAAGGCCGTTGTAAGCATCGGTTAGGAACCACATATTAAAATCAGGCCACACGAAGCTGATAATTTCAAGCAACCAGCTCAGGCCCATCACCACCGACAGTTTCAGGTAAAGTATAAACCTGTAAAATAAAATATTTTTGCAAAAATAGAAGTTACTTACACTTCGAAGTCAGATTTAATGTGTAAACAATAAATAAAATACAGCCCATTTATTCATTAAAATTATGTTCTCGGAAAAAAACGAAAAGGCGAATCTGATCCGACCTACCACCACCTGTAACATACTTTTTGGATTTACTATACTTTACTTTTACTTGGTCTGTATACCGCGCAAATTTACGGGACCGCCGTGTGCCGCTGACCTCAAAGACCATGTATTCACATTTCATTACATTATATTTTAATCCACGTGCAGCAGCGTAGGTCTCACAGGTTTTTAACATCTCTCTGATTGCTCCCGCCGATGGACCCAGCAGCACCATGTCATCTGCATAGCTTATGTTGTTAATTCTAACCCCATCAACACTGCTTCCGACACGCATGCTGATGAGCGCGATCAGGTCATCCACGTAGAAGTTGAAGAGCCTGGGACCCGTCAGACCACCCTGTCTTACTCCGCACTCCAACCCATACGGCTCAGAGACTGTATCATCCCATTTCACCTGTTTGACTTGGTTACCATACCAATACTGGAACAGCCCACATATTTCCGCGAGTATACCCCTGTCTCCCATCTTTCTCCAGAGAACATCGTAAGAAACAAGGTCTAACGCCTTGGAGAGATCAAGGAAACAGGCGTACAAACCGGCGTAACGCGATCTTTATAAAATTGAACGGTATGTTTGAGACTTAAAATAGCACTTTCAGTTGATAGTCCGGGGCGAAACCCGAACTGTGCATCATGAATATATATATAATTACATAAGCAAGAATCAAGCATACCGTCCAACACCTTGGCTGTTACAGTCGCCAGAGAAATGGGACGGTAATTACCTCTGCCCGAGATGTCACCTGTCCTGTTCTTCACAATAGGAACTACGATGGTCTTTATTAGATTAGCAGGTAAGTACGGGTGACATTTAATGTATTTAATTTTATAATTATTAACCTCAAGCGGCGAAAGTAAAATAACCTTATAGGTAACTATATTTTCGAGAAGACTGGTGGACACCTCCCGTTACCCAAGGGCAGGTTTTTACCTTGGCCAGAGGCTAAGCATTGCCATACAACGTGGCAATGCGGCCAGTCTCTTGGGCACACTACCAGTCGACAGCGATGCGGATGAATTTTTCGATGCTATATTATAGTTTGTATATAAATATAGATGGTATATGATGATAGATGTTTGTTTGTCTATATATAAGTTTTTTTTTTTTACTTAATAGAACTGTTAAGTGAAATATAATTAAAAAAAAAAAAAATATATATATATAATTGTTATACTGACAACAATCGTGTTTTTCGGCTAGGATTTTCAAGATACCAAGATACTGTTGGAGCTAGCTCGCGTTTAAAGATGCGGTCCTTTTTTCCTTATTAAATAATGTATAATATATGCATGTAACATGGGGACTCCTCAAGTTTTAGAATATTATACTGTTTCAACAGTAAATTTATTACTACTCATAACGAATACCTATAAAAAATATCTCGGGTTGGCGTGAACTCGAATTCGACGTACTCGTCATAACGTATTGCCCACTATGGCCATTCAATACCGAATGAAACTTTAATTATATTCGCTTCAAGTGATCTTAAATCCTCCGAGCAGATCAGACGAATACAATATATCGTTACCTACCTGTCAAAATACTCATTTTAGAATGTTTTTGTCCTTGACATTCAACATGTCCGAGGGAAGAAGTACGAGCAGGAATTATGAGCTACACCATGGATCACCAATAAGTTTTATTTTGGGTTCATATAAAAAAATATAACTCTATAAAAAATATACCTTACTAGCAACCATGAATTAAATATGTTCAAGGACCTTGCGTATTTTTGTATTTTCTTAGAAATCGAACTCGTATAGTAACTATCCAGCTCTATCACTCCCGAAAACATTTGCAGCTTCATGTGGCTTGCATCTCGCGTCGTCCGTTGTCATGTCGACGGCAGAAAATACAAAGCGTGGGCATAATTTAATTACTAAACCAAATTAGATTAGGTTTTTGTTATAAATTTTACTGTTTAGGTACTTAAGGCGCTACCCCAAGCTAAGTGGGGCCCTCATTGAATAAAAAATCGTAGCATAGCATAGAAAATAAATTTAACAAAAACGGCCACTTTTGACACTTTTGCTATTTACTTTGGATACGAAACACTTTGAGTCCTGTTTTAACAACGTAAAAATACTTTATCCTCTTTGTAAAAAACTCCAAGAATCCATTTTTTTTAATTTTTTTCAAAGCCCGTACAAAATAGGTCGGCGGTCCGCGTCCGGACCGCGGTTTTATAATCTTTGATATACCAAACGTACGCCTTACTAAACTCAAGTCTTCAATATTTTTATCTAATTTATTTCCATTATAGTTTGTAAGCGTTTTGCAACGAGTGCATGATTTTATTGTATTCATATCTTGTTCGTTTTCACGGTTTAATAAATGAACATTATATATATATAAACCATAGACGATTTCTAGCAGCCATTTTTGATTGGAAAATATTGAAACGCGACATGGCAGTATGGTGTAGCGGTTACACCGCCACATACGAACTACGCATCGAAAACATGACGTCACACAAATCCTGCATCGCGCAATTAGAGTTTACCGCGCGAACGACATATATAAGACTATCCGACATCAAAAGTTGGGCAGTCGGCCCGCCAGATACAACACCCGTCTGGTCGGAGGATCCTCCCTTATCTATGGTGGATGAGTGAACATTACACCCTGTTCCTCATACCACTAAAATGGCATTAATCATAATTCGTGGGTGAAGTACCCACGCATTATTACTTTTCATTGCCTTTTTTATGCCTACTATGTAAATAAATAATATGATAAATGAACAAAATATTTAATCAATTTATATATTTTTCAATACATATTAATCTTAATTTGCGTATTCAGAATATTGAATCGTGTTTTTTTTTTTTAATAGGCTGTTCAGCGGGTTTGCCAGTGCCTTTTTTTTCAAATGCGCGTGTATCGCTGCGAAAAAAACAAAACCAGCGCGCCTTTTTCCATAAATATTTTTTTTTGTTTTCGTTGTGTGGTTACTTATTATAAAAATAATTAATTTAAATTATTGTTACCAACCGACGATGCGCGTCGTAGAAAAGTTTTAAAAGAAGCTCCGGATAGTCAGTACCTGGCAATAAAGTTTAGTTAGTAGTTAGAAAAAAACTTTATAAATCTAAATGTATCATCTGTATAGTTACGTTATTGTAGCATAAGTTCTTACAACAATTCTGTTTTTTTCCTCGTGAGTGTGTTGAAAAACGTCGTATGAAACGCGTGTGGATTGACCCACTCGGCTACATTATCGCGCTCGCCTATGGCTCGCGCGAATAATACTGCCTTGCGTGTAGTAATGACCAACACGGCACACTAGTATCATAATGTACTATTGTGTAGCATATTATAATAATAAAATCGATTAGATATTTGTTTAAAAATAATTAAAGATAAGTGGTGTTTAAGATAAAAAAAATGGTATAGTTGCACAAGAAACAAAAGACTGTCGTCAATAAAGAATATATGTATAACTTTATCTTAATTCATATCAATGAAAATTTTAGCCCCCTGCCTGGTTTACTCTGAAGTGCCTTGCTTGACTGATGCGGAGAACGCCTGGAAAGCGGCTTGCCCGAATACAGATCGGCCCGTGAACCCATCTTCCCAGAGACAGTGGGATGAGCCGCTCTGCAGGTTGGTACGGAATAATCTTATTAATACGTCCACCAATACTGCTGAGCGTGCCCGCCGGCTGGCTGTGGGTGAGTGGGAGTCGGGCCTCTGGCTTCAGGCGCTACCGCATAGGCATTATGATGGGTGATACCATCTTCCGGCTCGCTACCTATCTGCGTCTGGGCGCTCCTTGTGTGGCTCCGCATCACTGCCGATGCGGTGAAGGTGTCGACTGTCTTGGACACCATGGCCTATCCTGCAGTAAGAGCGCAGGCCGGATAGTACGGCACGCCAGCATCAATGACATTATCCATCGTGCTCTTGTCACCGCTGGAGTGCCAGCTGTTTTAGAACCCAATGGTTTGGCACGCGACGATGGGAAGAGACCAGACGGAATTAACGTAATGCCTTGGAAGGTAGGTAGGCCTTTGGTGTGGGATGAAACGTGCGTCGACACCCTTGCGCCATCCCATCTTCCTAGCATGGCGGGCTTTGCTGGGGCTGCTGCTGCAGGTGCGGAAAACCTCAAACGGCGCAAATACTCCAATCTTATTGTGGCTTATATGTTTGAGCCGTTTGGGGTTGACACACTAGGGTCGAGTGCCCACTTAGTTTTTCAAGACATCGCCAAGCGGCTGGTCGACTCTTCACGTGACCAGAGGGCTGTCCTATTCTTTGGCCAAAGAATCAGCATTGCCATTCAACGTGGCAATGCTGCCAGCCTTTTGGGCACTTTTCCTGTTGACAGCGATGCGGACGAATTTTTTGATGCCCTATAATTATCCCCCCCTCCCACTTTTTATATAATATATACTTGTTGTTGTTGTTGCGCATTTATAAGCCGTGGGCGTCTTCTAAATATGTCGATCGTGTTAAATGGAAGTCAATTCATTCCCGACTTTATATTTACAGGTATACTCTTACCTTTGCGTTTGAGCACGATGTGCCTGCCTATTTCCTGCAGTAGTAGAATCTAGCACTGCAGTCCCTTGATTCAAACGCCAGATGTTGAACGCGGTCATCAGGTAAAACATCCAGTTGCAGATAATCAGAATCAGCATTGGTGTATACAAGTACAAAAGTTTAACACCACCTGCATTGAAACATCGTAATGAGCAAGAGTACGCTGCAGAAGTAGAGACTTCTTAAAATCTTAAGAGGAGGTTGCTGCCTAGGTTATTTACTACTGGGAGGTTTTCTGTCAGAAGAAATTACGCTCTGATTTCAGCTGCCTCTTAATCTCTAATTTGAGAAACAACATTCAAAAGTTGATTATCAACACAAAACTGTATTTTTGAGTTTATCCTAAAATATAATTATAATATAATATTATAAATTTATAATTTTATATTATAAATGCGAAAGTGAGTTTGTTTGTTGATTAGATGAAGCCTGGACCTGATTCCAATTTAACAGGCTTGGGACGAGCTTGGGAGGTGTGTAAGAAATCGAAACCCCGCCCCAGCTACACTACACTTCCAGACCTGAAACATGCGTTAGTGGAAGAATGGGCCAATATTTCACAGCATCGCATTACAAACTTTATAAACAGCATGCCAAATTGCCTGGCAGCTGTGAGAAGAGCCCGTGGAGGTAATGCACGGTATTAATTTTGTTTTAAAGTTCGTTTTTGTGTTGAATGTGAGGTGTCAACCATTATTCTTTCAACGTAAAAGTTTTTTTTTTTTTTTTTTTTTTGACAAATTTACTAATAATATTTCCAACATTTGGTGTTTTTTATTAACTGGTAAATTATCTACAATATACAGTTTCATTCACACCGCTCGCTAGCTCTATTACTTTAAGAGTAATTTCAGTTTTTCGTACTGACCCGTATTCTTTGTTGTGAGTGTAGTTCATCTATTTATGTACATATTTTTTTGTATAAATATACTCGTAGTACTTATATGTTTAGTTTTTGTTTTTGAAAGATTTGCTTAATAATTTTGCTTGGATGTTGACATAATTAATAAGTATGTGGGTGATCTTTTACTCACAACCTTTGGGTGGACTGAAGACTTCAGAGCGTGAGTTCTGAAAGTGGGCAATGTCGCAAATAGATGTCAAATATTTCGCTGTTTTGATTAATTTGGCAACTACTGTACGGAAATATGAAATATGGCTAGCTAGTGCACTAAAATATTGATTGTGAATTGTAATAATTAATTCACTCGTTCGTCGTCGTCCCCTCGCCAGCTACATGGTTGGTTAAAAAATTCACTAACGAAATTAAAAGGAAAACTATCACAGTCGACCAATTTACAGGTGAAGTTGCATTCATTGTGGGTGGTCGGCAATAAATTAATTGCAATTAAATATTTATATTCCAGTTCACTAACTAGTGAACTGGAATATAAATATTTAGCTATATTTTTATTTCTATACAGTAAACATTTTGGTTTTAACATATCCTGCCATGCTATGGCGTGCAAATACATTTCATGTTAATTACAAAGTCATTATCATTTTGACATTTCTCGTGACCCAAGGGTCTCGGACCTTTAGAAGGCGTACGAGGGGCCGAAGCCAACTCGCAGAGGCCCGTTAGACGTGTCTAATCAAATGAGGCACTGACCGACGATTATCCCTGTACGCACTAATCTAGTGCACCCAAGGACAACCCCCGGTTAGTGCAGGACTATTGCAAGATATGGAAACAATGATATTGGATTATGGGTTTGGGTGGCTAAGTGAACTGGTTATCTAGAACTATGGAAATACTATGGCCCCTGCCTGACCAATATCTTATATAAAATACACAGGTAAAATGGCAGGGGGTGACTTGCAGACTCAATAATGGGCCCCCGAAAACGGTCGCTAGCACAAAGTGTCGAAGCGACAAGGGGGCAACATGTCCTGAGGTGCTTATAATCATCAGGACAATTCCGGAAGTACGGTCAAGATCCCTACCAGCATCTTACTGGAATACTTCCTTCCTCCGAGCACATTTACTCTTGCGAATCTCCACTCAAGCCGGCCAATAAAGGCAAGAAAGAGGTGGGAGCTCTATTCCTCGTCAGTGTTCACTCCAGCCGGCCAATAAAGGCAAGCCAGAGATGAGGAACTCATTATCATTATTATTACTATAGATTATTACAAATTTACATTAGGTATAGGTTCCATCGACTTATCCTCTAAATTATATTTTAAGTTGTAAAATTTTATAGCTATTTGTGACGTTGCCAACTTTTAGAATGAACGCTATTATAAGAAAGAGTAACGTATTATCCTGCAATTATCCCGGTAACGAATTAGTGAAACATTTGGCATGCCAACCTTGAAGGAAGCATCCTTTCTCAGGTATACCAGGCGTGATGAACCAAGGCAGGTGCTTCATCTGTTCCTCGAATGTGTTCACCACGACCAGGCCAATGGTCAGGAGAAACGGGACTCCCCAAGCGTACAAGCAGTACATCAGAAACTTGAAACGGTCTCCTTTCCGATGCAAGCGGGGTTTCAAAATGCTTCTGTAAAATAAATAGTATAAATAAGGAAATAAAATGTGCACAGTGCTAGCAGAGAAGGCAAAATATTGGGAGGAATATTGAACTTGGGTCATTACATTTTTATTTGAATTTGGTGACGTCAAACTTCTCATAAAAAAAATCGACTTCCGAAACATTACCAAGAGTTTCTTTCTGGCGACAAATAACCGAAAAATATATTAAAATTCGCGTCATAAAACTGCTGTTCCCTAGATTTTGATGAATTATGCGAACATAAATGTAGGTAACAGCTGTTTTTTAAAGTAAAGTCAATTATGAGTAAATCAATAATTACCAGTCACCTTATAAAATAAAAGTAGTTAGCCTAGCATAGTTCATAACATCAGCTATCTGCCAGTGAAACTCCCGTCAAAATTGGTCTAGCCGTTTCGGAGATTAGCCGCAACAAACAGACAGAAAAAAAACATAAAAAATGTTTTTTTTGTAAGTATAAGTTGTAAGTATATACTTTCATATGCATTTAGTAAAAAGCTGTTATTTTGGCAGACAGATAGAGAGAAGTCGTGCTTTACCTAAATATTAAGATCCGTAAAATTACAAATTTTAATATCTTCTTTTACTATCTATACAAATAAATAAAATTGAAGTGTGTTGGTCATTACAAACACACTTCAATCGATCATAATATTTAGGTAAAGCATGACTTCTGTCTATACAGGGTGAAATTGAATTCATGGGCAATCTCGTAAGGGGTCATTGTACTCGTCATAATGAACAACTTTTACTATGGGACGAAACCTGAAATCGCGAAAAAAAAATCAGCTGTTCCCTACATTTTGACGAGTTATGCGAACATAAATGTAGGGAACAGCTGATTTTTTTTTCGCGATTTCAGGTTTTGTCCCATAGTAAAAGTTGTTCATAATGATGAGTACAATGACCCCTTAAGAGATTGCCCATGAATTCAATTTCACCCTGTATGTCTGTTTGTCCGTTACTGCACTTGCCGAGAACCACTTGTTAATGGTAATTAAAGTGATTTTTATTTTATTTCATAAGTAGATGATTTTTTATTCCATAGACGTTTTGGCGATGGTCTGGTTTTATTACGTAGGTGGCAATATAAATAGTTATACGTAAATTAATACTATTTATTCAAATATTAGCTTTTGCCTGCGGCTCGCCCGCGTAGATGTCGGAAAATATCCCACGGGTACATAGGTGCTACTGGGATTAGATACCTAATAGCCGAGGACAAGGTCATTGACTCCTACCGCTGCGCCCGCGTTGTCGTCAACCATAGTTATTTTGTTACGCGTAATTTTGAATCTGTGATATCTTTTAAAGTATTAATTTTAATGATATGATGTCACGTCTTATAATAATCTAAATTCAATGTTCAATTTAAATAACATAATTATTTTATTGGTTTTAGAGGTATGAGGAACAGGGTTTAAAGTTCACTCATCCACCATAGAAAAGGGAGGATCCTCGAACCAGACGGGTGTTGTGTCTGGCGGGCCGACTGCCCGACTGTTGATGTCGGATAGTCTTATATATGTTTTTCGCGCGGTAAACTCTAATTGCGCGATGCAGGATTTGTGTGACGTCATGTCTTTGATGCGTAGTTCATATGTGGCGGTGTAACCGCTACATGGTTAAGGATAAATTATAATACCGGTTAAAATAGCTTCGTAAATAACATTGAAATTTTTATCAAATTCTGAAATATGAAATTGGTTACCATATTAAGGTTAATATTAATATCCTTAGAAGCTAGTCATAATTATGCTTTAGCTTTATCACTTTTTAAGATCTACAATTCTGTAGAACATTTTGATGATGTATCTCTTACGGCTTACGCGGCGCACGCCAGTAAAGTTCCCAGTCTGCATGATTTTTTCCGACATCTTCGACAATAATCGTCATATATCAGCCAATTTACACAAAAACCTTTCGCATGAATCATTCGCTCCATTGGTGAAAACCGCATCAAATCCGTTGCGTAGTTTTAAAGATCTAAGCATACATAGGGACAGACAGACAGCGGGAAGCGACTTTGTTTTATACTATGTAGTGATTTCCAAATTAGTAAAAACTTGGTTATAGATGTTTTCCTTCACTGTTTTGAGAGCAGTGGTGATAAAATAATTTACACAAAATAAAGCACTTGCTTGGGTTCGAACCCACGACCTAAAACTCGTAAGTCCCCGTTACTGGGCCACCACTGCTCTCACAGTTGTTAAGTTTATTAAGTTTAAAAAAACTTGTTTAGTAGTTGATAAATTACCTGAAAGTCCACCACATATCGTAGGACATGACGCTCATCCAGCAGAAGGCAGCCAGGAAGAAGAAATATAACCCACTTGCTAGAAATATTTATAATAACATGTTGAATTTTAACTGCTATTAGGTACACATCAGTGACCCGAGATAGAATCCAACAAAAAAAAACATTAATTATATAAAAGCACTTAAATTTTCGTATTTTGCCACCGACGAAAAAAAAAAAGTTGGATGCGGCTTGTGCACTGGCCGGATCCCCACCCTGGGACTTAGATTCGGGAGCCCTCGATTCACTGTACTGGTGGCGCGAGGAGGCGCGCAAACGTGGAGCGGTGGACCTATGCAGCGAGAGATCGAGCTTCGCCGGTCACAGCTCTGCGAGGTCCTGGTGACGGAATGGCGAGACAGGCTTCTGCACCTTATCGCCTCGCTACCGTCGACGTGATCCGACCAGTGCTTGGCAAATGTCTGGCGGGGAAGCACGGCTCCCTGTCGTTTCGGGTGACGCAGGTGCTCTCGGGGCATAACTGCTTCGGGAGGTTCCTGTGTCGCACAAACAGGGAGCCGGACGCTCAGTGCCATCACTGCACCCACTCTCGGGAGGACACGGCGTGGCATACACTGGCGGAGTGTACAGCATGGCAGGGACCGCGCCATGCCCTCATATGTCGGTTTCCTGATCCGTAGTAGGTGGACCGCGCATCAGCGGAGGGCAGACAACACCCTCTTCCAAGCCCCGTAAACAGGTTCGGAGGGAAGGCGGCCTCGGGGACGTCCCCCCCACCAAGGAGGATCCGAGGTAGTGGCGCGTAGTGTTTGTCATCGCGGATGGAGTTCCACGCCTCACTTCTTCCGCGGGCATGAGGTGGCCCGCGAAAACGGGCCGGCACCAGCCGGGGATCATGGAAGGCGCACAAGATCTCATGATCCCCGGTCATAGTGTGGGAAGGGAACACCAGGGTGGATTTTAGTCAGTAGGAGTCTGATAGACCCCTTAGCCCGCCCCAGGGCGGAGGACGTCCATGAAGATTTTCCACAAAGGAACAAAAATTCAAAATAAAAGGCAGATCTATGATGATGAGGTAGGTACAGTCAAACCATTTAATCGTTAAGCAAATTGACACCCTTCATCAATAAAATTGTCCGTATTTGATTATAAGATTTGAATATACCGACAATTACTTTACTTGACTTTACACCATGCTCATATTTTTTCTAAATAAGAGACACAAATTGATTTTCAGGGTGGAACATCATATTAATTTATATCTATGATAACTTACCCACAGGTAAACACGCCTCGTTTTGAATGCTATATATCTGATGGAAGGCCAACAGCAAGAAGGCCATGAACAGACTGAAGACATACGCCATCAGGATCAAGCCACACAAGTTGCGAAGTTCAGGCAGCAAGGAGTAAACTATCAACACCAGCAGCATGAAGAAGCATGATAGCAGCGTAGCTGTTGACGAAGTAAACATGAAATTATTCAACTAGATTACAATACTCGACTGCCTCGTCGGTCTGGTGGTCGCAAGCGACACTGCTGGGCATGTGGTCCTGGGTTTAATTCCCAGGTAGGAAAGGAGAGTTTTATTGGGTTATTCAGTAGCGATTTGTTCGGTAACAGGCAGGAATCTGGATTTATATCAGGTTGCTGGCTTTAAAATAATAAATTTAAATAGGCTTGCAATTACATGATATTTTAACACTGGCAAAATGTGGATGTACTACAGGGACACAACTGTATAACCTTTCGGTTCTTAGAAAAAGAAGACCTTTCGGTGAAAACAGGCGTGATATTATGTCATGTGTGTGTCACAATATAGTACATTATCTCAAATAATAATTATATATGTTCTCAAAGTGCATTGATTGGATAGTTTTAGGACACTAGTTTATCCGAAAATCGATTTTAGCCTTTAAAATATTTAAAGTTTAAATCGAGAACTGTCAGTGCTTCAAGGATGGTCAATCGGTTCTAGTCATATCATCACCCCCTGTAGAACGCAATGATGTTCTTTCGGGCGTGGCCAAAAATGGAACCCACGCCGCCATCTTGTACCTATTGTCAATACTCGAACATTTTCTGTGACAATTTTACAAATCGTCGGCTAAGAGTGTAAACCTGCTAACTCCACTTTTGGGCAAAATTACATTTTTTATACAATCCGTGAGAGAAAGTTAGGCCACACGGACTGTAAAACCAGCTAAACTCACTCTTAACGTAAAATCGGCAAAAAAGTGTGATGCGTAAAACAGCCAAATCCATTTTATTCAAATTGCGCGGCTAACTCCATATTTGACGCCATTTTGTATTGAGTCTTCGGCGTTACAGCGTTCCGTGCAATAAAAATAAGTTTTCGGTGGAATAACTTAATTGTTTCAAAATTTCATGGTTGAAATACAGCAGAGGTAAGCCTTTATTATTACTATTCACTTTTCGTTTAACGTCTAGCATTCAATAAATATGTTTTTTTTGGTTATCAATTTGATAACCTCCAAAAAGTTTTAATGTAGGAGTTAGCAGTTTTTTCTTAAAGTCGTTACTATATTTTTTGGGAGATAGCAGTAATTTTGTATTGCCTATAATTATAATACTAAAACTGTGCTTATCGTAATTAATTACAAAATCATTATTTAATCACAAAACAAATTATATTAATACATAATTATTATTATCATGTAGATAACTAACATAGGTGTGTTTATTGTTTTTTTTTAGATGTCTTCAAATCAGCTTTGGCGTAGTAAAAAAATTCTTGAGTTAGTGTGCAATAATGATGATACATACAACAGAGACATCCCTGTATCGCCGTCCCTTTTAAATGAAGAAAATTTTATTGAAAATGTTAATTTTGAATTTATTAATAACCTACCAATAGTCTTGGTTTCTGATGTTAGCAATTGCACACAAACTGCAGCAAATATAGATGTTCTTGGATCTGATGACTGCACACTTAGTGTGCTGATGAC
This sequence comes from Xanthia togata, assembly GCA_963853775.1. Taxonomy (NCBI): domain Eukaryota; kingdom Metazoa; phylum Arthropoda; class Insecta; order Lepidoptera; family Noctuidae; genus Xanthia; species Xanthia togata. The sequence continues at coordinate 20,342,611 of OY970800.1, forward strand.
GAAGGGAAATGACGATGATTCTACTTTAGCGGTGTTGTATAATGACAACGGGAATATGATGACAAATGAAACTAATGACATTAGCGAAAATTGTACAACTCAAGTCCAAACAACCGATGCTCCAAATGATTATGATACCAGAGCTTGTTCAGTTTTGACTTCGGATGCTATTGTGACGGGTTCTGCTGATGTGGTGATAAGTAACGATAACTGCACTGTTGGAACCGGTTCTAGCTCAGTACATCTATCAAATCAAATTGTAGACCCCATATCTGATGAAAGTGACCAAGAAGCCTTAGTACAGTTAGTACCGTATGATATAAATTCTGAGTCAAACTCTGGTTCTGATGATAACTATCCAGAAAGAAGTATTAAGCGAAAAAAGCGAGCACAGGTCAAGAAATCTAATTGGTTTGCAGAAAAAAACCGAAAACTACGAGAGGCTGGCAAAAAATATTATGGAAGGAAAAGAGAAGAATCCTGGAATTATGAGGTTCCAAGAGAGTCACGGAAAATAAAAGCTAGATGCAAATGTAAAGAAACTGCAGCAGGTGTACTTAAGTGTACCAATTTGACAGAAGAGGACAGAAAAAATATCTTTAAAACCTTCTGGAGTATGAGTTGGCCTGAAAAAAAGATTTACGTTGACAGTCTTGTGATATCTGCACCAATAAAAAGACAACGAGGTAGAAAAAATGCTGAGGAGTCTAGAAGAGCTCAGTCTTTGATCTATCATCTTAAATTACAAGATCAACGACTAAGAGTTTGTAGAACAATGTTTCAACATACTCTTGGCATTGGAAGATGGACGGTCTTAAATTGGAAGAACAATGTTTTCAAACGATGCAAAGAAAAATCTCGTGAGAAAAATCAAGAGCAACTAACTACTTCGAAGCCATTTGCAAAAGAGCGTCAAGAATTATTCAGTTTTTTGGACTCTTTACCCGTCATGGAGTCACATTACTGCCGAGTGACAACTGAAAAAAAATACCTTTTACCTGAATGGACATCAAAGAAAGGTGTTTATGACTTTTACGTAAAAAATTGGTGTGAACAACATAACGTAGAACCTCTTTCTATCACTATCTTCAATGAGGCATTTGATACTAGAAACTTAGGACTATACTTCCCTAAAAAAGATCAATGCGAGAGGTGTGCTCTGTATAAAGTTGGAAAATTATCTGAAGTAGATTACATAGAGCATCAAACTAAAAAAGAAGAAGCACGAGCAGAAAAGGAAAAAGACAAAGAAAAAGAAAATATTGTTTTTACAGTAGACCTGCAGGCTGTGTTAATGGCTCCTAAATCCAAAATAAGTAGCTTGTATTACCGAACTAAACTTCAAATACATAACTTGACTTTTTTCAATTTAAAAAATAAGGATGGGCTCTGCTATTTATGGAATGAAAGTGAAGGAGGCTTAAATTCCGAAGAATTTGCTACTATTTGGATGGATTTAATAGAAAACAAAGTTGTACTCCAGGAAGACTCTGCTGAACCGCAGAAAGTAATTTTTTACAGTGATGGGTGCACTTATCAAAACAGGAATGCTGTCTTGGGTAATGCATTACTCACTACAGCTATGAATAAAAATATTGTGATAGAGCAAAAATTCCTCGAGGTAGGGCATACGCAAATGGAGGCGGACTCTATGCATTCGACCATAGAGCGTGCTTTAAAAAACAAAGATATTCATGTACCAGCAGAGTATATATCCATCTGTAGATCTGCAAGGAAAAAACCGCGTCCATACGAAGTAAAATATCTAAACTACCAATTCTTTAAAAAGTTCAATGATGTTCAATTTTATAAAAGCATTCGTCCTGGCCGATCCAAAGGAGATGCTAAGGTTACAGATATCAGGGCTCTTCGCTACACTCCAAATGGAGATATTTATTATAAACTTAGATTCCCAGATGAGTGGAAAATATTACCACAAAGAAAATCCTCATCGGTGACGCCTGTGCCATTTACTGGTCTACAAAATTTATACAGTGACATGCCAAAAATTAGTGCGAGAAAGTTCGAAGATCTTCAATACTTGAAAAACACCTTACCTGAAGATTATCGCTCTTATTACGATAGCTTACCTCATGATTGAAACAGTGAAAAAAGTGATAATAATAAATATTAAGGAAAAGAAGAATAATATTTAGTTTTATTAATTTGATTATAATTTTATAAAAAGAGGATTTCAGATATTTAAGTTTGTTTGTTCCATTTTTTGTGTTGTCAAGATTTTTGATTAAAAGACTGATCAAATTTAAGTATTAGCCAAATATGTAAGTGTGATAATTACTAAGAAATAAATAGACTGATTAACGAAACAATTAAAGTTATTTTACCTATCCTTGAAATCTTCTGAAAAACCTGCTATGTCCACAAAATAAAACGTTTGCTACCAAAAAAACCTGCTAAATCATAAAAACACTTATAACTTATTAACGACCAAATTTTACTATTTTATTAGTTTCTAATAATGTAGAATACTCAAAAATACACCAACTGTATTTTTGGTTTTAACCTAGAATTGTAAAATACAAATTTATTAAGTTTTATTTATCCCCTGTAAATTTGGGTTTAAGTGAGTTAGCAGGTTTTCACTCTTAGCCGACGAAATGTTTACCAACCATCTCATCTCATCTTTTTTCGCGGGTAGGTGTTAAAAAAGTAAAGACGTTTTAAAATTTGGAATTTTATTTAAAATATAATCAATTCAAAATATTGATTAAGTTTACATCGGTACTTAGTCCACAATAGCTATATAACAAGTACTCACGTTTGTGGCACATTTATGTGACATACACACGTTTTAAACACCACCTGCCAGCTGATCAATTGCACTATCTCACAACATTATTTTGTTAGCATTTAAAGTCACAAAATGTCTCAATTTGCTGAAGTTCTTGCTGCACAAAAAACCCTTGAGGAAAACTTTTTAAAGAAGATGGGTGAGCTGGAAACACAAATCAATTCTGCCGGTCCTGCCAAGGACACAGTCGCTAAGATAGCTGAAGAGTTCCGTAGCTTCCGTGAGCTCATATTCTCTATGCTTGGTCTGCTCCGAAACCAGATCTGCGAGTGTGCCAGACAAATTGATGGCTTGGAGACCAGGCATCGGCGGAAAGCGTTGGTTTTCCAAGGCCTTGCTGAAGCGGAGAACGAAGAGAGCACAGCGGTAATTCTGGGCATCCTCAATACCAAGCTTGCCCTCAAGACTCTCTCAGCATCCTCAATTAAAGCCTGTCACAGGCTTGGAGCCCAAAGCAAGGACCATCACAGACCTATTCTCGTTAGGTTCGCCAGTGTAGACATCAAGGCTGCAGTTTGGAAGGCTAAGACGGGGTTGAAAGGCTCCAAAATATCTATTAAGGAGTTCTTGACCAGGGCCAGGCAATCTGTGTTCGGAAAGGCGCGTGAGCACTTTGGTATGCGGTCGTGCTGGACTCAAGACGGCGTCATCTGTCAGGCATCCGATGGAAGTCGGCACAAGATTACTGCCATAGACGAGCTGAAGCCCTTGATAGCCAAGTATCCTAAGGCGCCGGGTGCATCTCCATCAACGAAATGAAGCGTCAACGTTGCCGGGAACCTGAAAAACACAAAAAGTAAATTATAGATGAATGTTTACTTTGATGTATTGTTGTTTGTTTAACCTAAATTCGTAATCTTTACTTACTTTTCTGTAGTAATTGTCCCGTTTAATAGTTTTCTTTTGTTTTGCGCCCCAACTGTTAACGTAATTTCTGTTATTGCGGAGTATTGGTTTTCGATACCCCCAGTGCTTATTTTATTTTTCAACCTTATTTTCATTGTTTTTTACTTTTTTGTTGTCAATTATGTTTGTGAGTGAATGTCGGCTTGTCATGTCAACTTGACGTTAGTAATGGTAATTTGACGTTGACGTTACAAGTAAACGTTCTGAAATTGCGTTTGCCGCATTGTGTTTGCGTCAGTGCTCGCTCACACAGATAATAATAACGTTTCGTTCCAAGTTGCGCTTCATTTAGCTCTACGATTTAGCTGCTGCTGAGTGTCATTTTGTTTTCTGTATATTTTTTATTTCTTTTTATGTTTAATGTGTAATTTAATATTCTTTTAATATTTTTGGGAACACCGGATTTTACCTTGCTTCCAGTAGAGTATGCAAAAAATTGAATAGGTTTTGTTGTATTTATTTATGTGCTGAATACCATTACCATGTTTGTTTTAGTGTTGGTGTAAGCTGGTGGGTGGTGCAGTGCCTTGCACTTGTTGTTGGTCTGTTTTTAGCATTAGTATAATTTATTATATATTATATTATATTTATTTCAACTAACTATACCTACTTATTTATATTTATGTCAGACAATGAGTCTTATTTTTCTGCCAACCAATCTACTGCTTCTTCTAGCGATGAAAGCTTTTGTTCATTCAGCTACACTCTTGGTGACTATTTGCAACAAAACTTCAATGGTCAGTCAAATCGGATGGTGAATGTGTGTCACATTAACGCTCAAAGTGTTCCAAGCCACTATAGCGAGTTGTACGATGCGTTTAATAACAGCAATATTCACGCCATCCTGATCTCCGAAACTTGGCTCAAACCACATCTCCTGTCCACCACCTACCCTCTTACTGGTTTCGTTCTTATACGGAACGATCGGATTGGTAAGGTAGGGGGTGGTGTGGCCATATATCTTCGCAGTGACTTTCCATATAAAGTACTAGCTACTTCCTCTTCACATTATTCTGCTTCTGCTGAGTATATTTTCCTTGAAGTCTGTGTCAAAGGAGCCAAAACCATTATTGGTGTTGTCTACTGTCCTCCTACTGTTGATTACTTCACTGAATTCGAATTAGTTCTTGAATCCTTGGGTTCGGAGTATGCACATCACATCATCATGGGTGATTTCAACACAAACCTTCTTGCCCAAAATTCCCATCGATCCCGTAAGCTCCTCCATCTTATCGAGTCAGCTAGTCTGCACGTATTGCCGCTCAAACCTACTCATCATAACACCGTCGGCGATGACACCTGGCTTGACCTGATCCTCACCTCGAATCCTTCCCTCGTTTCCTCCCATGGTCAACATGACGCTCCTGGCTTTTCTCATCACGACATGATTTTCCTTTCCTATATCCTGAAACCTCCCAAATCTAAACCCAAGGTTCTGTACAGGCGCTGTTTTGCTCGGATGAATGTCGATAAACTCAAGGAAGATGCATCTGTGGTCGATTGGGACCCTATGACGAAAGCCACTTCGGTTGATGACAAGGTTGCTATCTTCAATGATGTTGTACTCAAACTGTATAACATCCATGCTCCCGTCAAAAAAATTAAACTAAAACGCCCACCTGCTCCATGGATGACAAGAGGCATACAGATGGCAATGCGTCGTAGGGACCGCTCGTTCCGTAAATTTAAAAGGGATCGTACTGATGAGAACTGGATATTATTTAAGGCTGCAAGGAATAGATGCAATCAGATGATACGCAATGCTAAACGCCGCCACATACTCGATACTATTAGTTCTTCCTCTTCTGCCGATATTTGGAAATTCCTTGGAACTCTTGGTATCGGCAAATCGCGACATTTAGACCTTCCTAATTCAATTGACTTAGATGATCTTAACCGACATTTCTCCACTGTTTCCGCCATGGATCGTCTAACCAAGCAACAAACCCTGTCTCTTATTTCTGGTCTAACGCGTCCTCATATTAATCCTTTCAGTTTTATTCCAGTCGAACCGGGAGAGATCAAAAAGATAATTCTCTCCATCAAATCAAAAGCAGTGGGATGTGACAATATCACCCGTGGTATGATCATTACTATTCTGGATCTTCTCCTACCCGCGATTACCCATATTATAAATTTTTCCCTATACACCGGAGTATTCCCTTTCCTGTGGCGCAAAGCCTATGTTCGTCCACTACCTAAGGTTTCCAATCCCTCTCTTCCTACCGACTTTCGTCCAATTTCTATCCTTCCCTTCCTATCCAAAGTGCTTGAGGCCTGTGTCCACAAACAATTCTCCAACTTTGTTCATCGCCACTCACTCATTAGCCCTCTTCAATCTGGGTTCAGGCCTGGGCACAGCACTATTTCCGCCCTCCTTAAAGTGACTGGCGATATAAGGGCAGGACTGGAAGACACCAAAGTTACTGCTCTAGTGTTGGTTGATTTATCGAATGCCTTTAATACCGTCAGTCACGACATCCTGTTAGCCATTTTGTCACATCTTATGGTCTCTCCCAAAGCTCTGGAATGGTTCTCCTCTTACCTTCAGGAACGTCAGCAATCTATTCATGTTGGGGATTCTTCTTCATGCTGGTGTGATTTGGTAACTGGCGTTCCTCAAGGCGGTATACTTTCTCCTCTTCTGTTTTCTATTTTTATTAATCTTATAACTTCCGAGCTTCAGTGTGCGTATCATCTGTATGCAGATGACTTGCAGTTGTACAGTCAAGGAAGGATTGATGAATTACCTGACGCTATCGACAGATTAAACAGGGACTTGATAGCCATAAAAACCTGGGCTGATAGATTTGGTGTAGCCGTAAACCCTACAAAGTGTCAAGCGATCATCATTGGCAGTCCTCGTGGTATAAGCAAGGTGGACGGTACAACCTTGCCGCCAGTTCTCTTTAATGGTACAATCGTGCCTCTTAGCACTGACGTGAAGGACTTAGGCTTGCATATTGATAGTACCCTGAACTGGCGTACTCAAGTCGCTAGGGTAAGCCAGAAGGTTACTGGAACGCTGCGGACTCTGTACCGACTGAAAAATTTATTGCCAACGAGTACGAAGGCAATGCTTGTGCAGTCCTTAATCTTCCCTATCATCGATTATGGTGATGTGTGCTATTATGACCTGAATGCAGATCTCCTCGACAAACTTGACCGTCTTCTCAATAATTGCATTCGATTCGTTTTCAATCTGCGTAAATATGATCATGTCTCTGCGCATCGGTCGCTTCTAAGGTGGTTGCCCATACGCCAGCGCAGAGAGCAAAGGGCACTGACCACCTTGTTTTCATTTCTTGACTCTCCCTCTTCTCCTAGTTATTTGGCCCCCCACTTTCAGTACATTTGTGCCAACCACAATAGAAATCTACGTTCATCTCACAATCGTCTTCTTCGATGTCCCACTCACCGCACAGACTTCATTCACTCTTCTTTCTTCATTCAGTCTATCTCTCTGTGGAATGCGCTCCCCCAGGAAATCAGAATGGCGACCAACCGATTATCATTTAAAATTAAAGTTCGCGAGCTCATTCGCAAGAAGCTGGCAGTATCATCACAGCGGTAATGTTTTCCCATTGTTTGTCATACTTGTGCTTATATTTATATATAGTTAGGTGTATTTATTATATTTATAGTTCTTAATAGGTATATATGTATATCTTTATATTTAAATAAATGTTTTTTCCTCAACTCTCGCTATTGCACCTACCACTGTTTGTCTCTGCATCACCCAAAGGTTGACTGGTAGAAAATGCCTGTGGCATTAAGTCCGCCTCTGTACATTTTTGTGCTTGAAGTATAAATAAATAAATAAATAACCATGGCCCCTGTCAATGTCATTCTGGCGCCAAAATATTCTTGTAGCACTCTATGCATGTTGCATATGCAGTCGCAAAACTTGATTTTGTGTTTGTTTTTAATTCATTTGTTTTAATAATAGGGGTTAAAGTATGAAATTGCCGTTTTATTGTAATAGGTACTTCGAATATTATTGACATAGAACCTTCATGGTTTGAGATTTACCTGTATGAAGTTCTTCTTTTAAAAATGTACAACATTCGATTATCGACTTTCAGTTGTTTTTCTATTCAGCTTAGACAAGAAAGATGGAAAATTCGAGTTATTTATTTTGAATACGAGTTCCGACGCAGACCTAACGCGGCAGAAACAGCTCGCAATATCAATGTTGCGTTTGGAGAGGGAACTACACCATTTCACAATATACATCATTTCACATTAATAAATAAAAAGAACACACCTCCCCATAAATTTTTTTCTTATCACAGATGTTTACATTATCGTGACTCATTTGTTTGACCGTGCGCGCTGAGCGATAACAATAGGGTCTATTCATTGTTCAATTTCTTTGTAACTGAACGCCAAGTGGCTTGGATTACTATTTTAATCTATTATTTGGTTAACATGCTTATCACAGACGGAGTTTCGGCTGCTACAAATGTTTATTTAGAATGTATCGGATACCCAACCCAACCACTTGAAAAACGCCTTAATTTGGCCGTAAAAAAACTTCCTCTTAAACTTTGGATCACAGTTTACATTCGGATCCTTTTTTTAAAATATAAATTAACATTATATATTTTGAAGATATTTAAAAATCGATAACTACGATAAAAACGTATGCTGCCTTACAAAAACATTACGGGAATCAACGACAAAAACGCCCTACTAGAAGCCCTAACAGCAACCGAATTTGGCGGCCCGAGTAGGTATTTTTCATTTCAATTTTACGCAAGTATAGTACGATAATATTTAAATTAAATGCCTAATATCAATAATACGATACATATAAACCTACGTAATAGCGACAGTTTCTATCATTCACATAATTTACTATTAGTAATAAGTCAAAATATATAGGAGCCGGCGCTCCATGCCACTATGCCGCCGCAATGGCGGACGATGTTTGTTTATGTCCGAAATCTTTATTCATTACACTTAAACGCATTAGAATGGTGTATTACTTACCCAGGCATGTTGTGCAGGTACTAGAAGGCACGTAAAACATTCACAAATTCACTAAAATACACATAATAACTCCGGTGTCGCGCGTTGGTGGTGCGTGCGAACACTCAACTAACGATGTGTTATTGTTTCGGTCAGAACGAGTCATCAGTTCATTTTAAAGACGTGACAGCGACAGTATATCTTTCTTGTTTTGTTTCCTAGACTCTGTGCAAGTTAGAACAAGATAGATTCAGTATTAAAAGTAAATTTACGTCTAAACTGAAGACTGTCGCCAAAAACCCGCTACGGGTTTTCAACCATCGGCATTACGTTTTTACAACGGGTTATAACGGGTTTTCAGCGCCTGAGGGGGGTGCAGTTTTTGGTGAATCTGCCACTAGCTTTTCAGTACCATCCTAAAATATTGTACATCGTCTGTATTTAGATAAAATTAGCTCAATAGTACTGTTATAACAAGTCTTACCGATTATGTTGCCGGAAGTACTGTTGGCGGTCATTTTATCAACAAGCAGAATTGCCCAAAATCGCGGTTCCTCCTCGTTACGGTAGTCTATGCAGTAGCTATCTTTCGGTATTGTCCTCCATCTTTCGTATGCATTTGGGAGTTCCACTTGAATTACTCCGCTCTGAAATTAGTAATCACTTCTCAGCAGTCAACAATTTTGAATTAATTAGCAGGCAAAACAGTATAGATTAGATATAATTGAAAAGGTGGACGGTAAATCAACCTATACATTTCCAGTATAGTAAGAGGTCAGCTTATCTAAGTCTGTCAATGTCAATGTCATCAGTATTGTTGTATTTCGGCAGTTAGAGGTAAGGTAAGATAGCCAGTTCCTCTGTGGTTGAGGATTCCAGGTGAAGCTTGCTTCCAATTACGGCCTGATCATCACCGTTGTTAAAAAAAAGCTACTCATTTCCAGTAAATGAGTAGCTTTTTTTTAACAATACTGATGATATTGACATTGACAGACTTAGATAAGCTGGTGGTAGCTAGCCTGGCGGACTAAGAACAAGCCCTACCACCAACCGAACTGAAACCGAATTGAACCCGGGACCTTTGAGTCTGAGACAGATGGTCTGACCACTAGACCACAGAGGCGGTCGAATACGGCGGTCAGAGCTTGCTATAATGCTATCTTTTATAAATTTACAGTTTTGAGAGGCGTTACGGAATCCGGAAGGCCTCTTTGGATATTCTTACTTCATACTTAAGATAGGATTCAGAGAATTGACGTATGATAAAGATGACCCGGATCTGTAGTAAGAATGGGGCCCCCAGGGCTTAATTCTTGGCCTATTTTTGTTTCATATTTATATAAATGATTTGCCTTACCTCATAAAGAACAATGACAATACAATGGAAATAGCGCCTTCGCTAAAGTTAACTTGTTAAATGTTAAAAATCTACTTCTTAACCAGAAAAAAACTAAATGCATAAAGTTTACGATACCTTATGTTATGAAAAGTAAAAACTAGAGTGGCGTCATAAATGGTGACGACTTGAATGTTGAGCACACCACAGTGTTCTTAGGCATAGCTTTGGTACCCAAGCTTCAATGGGGCCCCACATGCAGATAAATTGACAAAAAAGCGTAGCTCTGCAGCATACGCTGTTACAAACATTCGTGATTTAACTGATTTAGAGACAGCCTGTTTAATATACTTTAGTTATTTTCATAGTATGATGTAGTATGGTTTCTGTTGTGGGGTAATGCTGCTGGTATTCAGACAAATTTTGTTTAACAAAAAAAATTAAAGATAAATACTAAAACCCCACTACGACAAAACACCAACTAAATAGGTATAAACAAGACATCACAGACAGTTAAATAAAAAATCCAAGGTCACACGTCATGTAAGGACATAAATAGAAAACTTGTGACTCCGGATTTATTATTTCTATAGCCTATAACACGCGGAACAACATGACACTTCCAACAATAACTCATTTGTGAAAATATGATGAGGATTTTCATTAATTGACAAAATTACATTTAAAAAAAACATTAACTAAAAAAATAATGGTTGACTCCTCACATACAACACAAAAACGAACTCCTACACAAAATTAATACTTTATAATGCCTCCAAGGGCTCTTCTTACAGCTGCCTGGCGATTGGGCATGCCATTTATTAAGTTTCTTAGGTAATGTTGAGGAATATTGTTCCATTCTTCCACTAAAGCATATTTCAGGTATCGAAGTGTAGATGGGGTGGGGTTTCGATTTCTTATGCGTCACCTTCCAAGCTCGTCCTAAGCGTGTTCAATTGGATCCAGGTCCGGCTTCTCGCGGACCAGTGCATGCGATTGATGCCCACATTTACAATTTGAGCTGTATGTGGCCTTGGCGTTGACACACATGAATATTGAATTTTCACCCATATTCATTAAATATGGACCGACAAGCTCATTAAGAATTTCTTCTACATATCTTGCACTGGTAAGCGTACCATTTACTATCAGCACTAACTCCGTGCGAATCTCTGAAAAGATTCCAGCCCAAACCATAACAGGTCCACCGCCGAACGCCACTTTTTCCTCAAAACAATCTGAAGTAAAACGATCCCCTAGCCGTCAGTAGACGCTTCGCCGCCCATAATGTGCATACCGCATAAATCTGGATTCGTCAGAAAACATTACTCTTGCCCATTCTTCGCCTTCCCATTATACGTGTTCGCGGGCGTAACGTTAGTTTGCTACCCGATGTTCCCTTTCAAGTTTTGGACCATTTGCGGGTATAGACCCGCAAATGGTCCTGGCTCTTTTTAGATCTAAGTTCTGCTTTTGACTTAATAAACCACGACCTGTTAATAATTAAGCTTGAGCATTATGGCGTGAGAGGCAAAGCTATACAATTTCTAACATCCTACTTAAAAAATAGAAAAATGTTCGTGGAAGTGAAACAACAAATTCGCGTTGAAAATAGCAATGAGAGGAATGTTTCAGACAATGCATTTCATCAGCAAGCAATTAGGTCTAAATTAAAAAACACGAGTGTAGGAGTTCCACAGGGATCTATATTGGGTCCTATTCTCTTTATTATATTTATTAACGATGTAATAGATTATGTGGAACATCTTTTAGGGGAACATACAAAGTTAGTGGTATTTGCAGATGATACAAATGCTGTCATTTCAGCAGATAACATTCAATCCCTTAATTTGCGCCTAAACGAAGCTTTAGAGGTATTTCACAATTGGTTCACTATCAATGGACTGAAAGTGAACGCTAGTAAAACCAACTTAATCCTATTTCGTACCACTGCCAAAAATAAAAGTCAACTAAATTGTTCTTTGGATGGAGTCCATGTCAGTATGGTTGAGGCAGTAAAGTTTTTGGGAGTACATGTTGATTGTTATTTAAACTGGAAACCAGAACTTGAAAGTTTAAAAAACTCCATCAGCTCAGCATGTTATGTACTGAGAAGCCTACGACATGATATTGACATTACACAGTTAAAAAAAGTCTATTACGCGTTAATCGAGTCAAGGTTACGATACAGCATCTTATGCTGGGGAGGCAGCTACGGTTACAATATACAGAGAGCATTTGTTTTACAAAAAAGGGCCATTCGCACCATGGTTTGCATTCGTCAGCAGGAATCTTGTAAGGAGCACTTTGTAAATTTGAATATTCTTACTGTACCTTCCCTATATGTATTGGTGCTCCTAACACATTTTTCTAAATATGTACATCAATATGAGACTGAAGAGGAAAGAAAGCTTAGAGAGAGTACGAGAAGAAAGGAGTTTAAATCCACTAATATTCCTAAACTTAATATAGTAGAACACGGTACCTACCACATGTCAGTTAAAATGTTCAATAAACTTCCCGTTGATATAAAATTATCACTATACAAAAGGGACTTCAAAACTACATTGAAGCTTTACCTACTGGAAGGCTGCTATTATTCTCTTGATGATATTTAAATTGTAAACATACATATATTATACTAGTTTATCATTATTGTTGGTTCTGCTACTAGTAGTCTAAAAATCTTATAAGTATTTGTTCTTTAATTAAGTGGCATGTATTTTGTTATATTATTTTTTTTTTTTGTATAAAATCATTTTTAATAGGTATTCGACACAATGTAAAAATTGTTATGAATAAATAAATAAATAAATAAAATAAAATGGTCCATAATATGAAATGAAACATCGTTAGGAAACCAGCATGTCTTAAAACCAAAAATTCCAAGATATGTGATATCTAGCTACCCGCATTGGGCCCGCGTGGTGGATTACGGCCCACTCCTCACCGAGAAGAGGCCAGTGTCCCAGCATATTTACTAGCCTTTAATTAGCCTGTAATGTTCCCATTATACCACGTCCAAGGCTAAATCATTCTGTCAAATCTTGACATTGAAATTCATACCTGTACACAATACACACAGCACCTACAATTTTGACTTACTACCTACCTATGTTATTGTACGTTGTTTGATGATTATTATTGTTATCGCTATTTGCTTTAATAGGGATCATGACTAAAAATAGTTTTTTTTTGTCTGTCAGTATTATTAAAAATATTGGACACGTATTTTTTTATTTTTTTTACTTTATTAAAAGCTTACGGCGATACATTGCGGTAAAATGTGCCATGACGTCACGAGTATGTGGATTTTATACTTACTTGTTACGTAGCAACCCCCACTCCCCAACTTTAATGTGTTTTAATTTTTTATTAACATGATAAAGCAAAAAAATACGTGTCTAATAGTTTTTTATTATCTGACTGACGGACTAAATAGAATTGGTTTTTTTTTGACCCAGTCATCATCCCTATTTAATTTTTTATCTTATTAAAATAATTATATGAATGGAAATGATAACCAATTAATTGTTCTTACCCTATCCAATATTATAACATGAAAGTTACTTATTTAAATAACAAATGATGGACATCTGATAAACATGTTACAATAAGTATTTTTGTTTAAGAATTTTAGTTGTTTTCAATATGGTGATACCCTAACACATTAAACTATTTATATTGCTGTGCCCTAGCAGGGTTCATGTATGAAACCTATATAGGTACTTGTAACAACTTGTAAACTACATGAATGCAATAAATGATGATTATGATTAGAACATAGTTCAAAATATTTTTTATTAATTTTAATTGCATACAGAAGATTTTCATAAGTACGCTGAGAAAGCACAGTCATTATACACTCGCGGTCTATTATTACGGGTCGATGACGAAAATCCCTGTAACCTGCAAATTCATAATGGTATATGCATGAAACCAAAACCGGTTGAGGCCCGCGTGACCGTAAAGACACGGCAACTCGACAGACTTCGAGCACGACTGGTGACCCTGCGGCCACGCAGGTATAGGTACGCTGTTTAAATCTCTATTATCTAATAAGGGCTAATATGGTCTGTGAATAATTTTACTTTATGGGCCTGACGGATAGAATAATCGACTAAATCATTCGAAAAAGAGAATGTCGAGTAAAACCGGCCTCAGAAAATAGGGAGATAATTTTAATATTGTATGAAATAAAACCTTAAATTATCTACAAAATAATTTTAAAAACCTCGAATTTGGAAATAAATTCATATTCGCAGTTGTTTTACATTTGCTTGTTTTCTCAATTTTGTTTAAAAAAAATCAAATCAAAATGCGATCATTGTCATCTTTCAGCATCATTATTGAATTACTATCATGTTGCTAACACCAGAAGAATGTAAACGCATCGTCACTACGAGTATGTTAGAAGAAGGCAGAAGTCAGTGAAGTACAGAAAGAACAATAGGCGTGTCACTTTCTAGCGGCGACGAGCGGACTGTAAGGCGGCGGCTCCTTGAAGCTATTTTGGACCATTTGCGGGTATAGACCCGCAAATGGTCCAAGTTTACAAGTTGTTACAAGTATACTTTAGGTTTCATACATGAAAACTGCTAGGGCACAGCAATATAAATAGTTTAATGTGTTAGGGTATCACCATATTGAAAACAACTAAAATTCTTAAACAAAAATACAAATTGTAACATGTTTATCAGATGTCCATCATTTGTTATTTAAATAAGTAACTTTCATGTTATAATATTGGATAGGGTAAGAAAAATTAATTGGTTATCATTTCCATTCATACATTTTAATAAGATAAAAAATTAAATAGGGCTGATGACTGGGTCAAAAATAAACAATTCTATTTAGTCCGTCAGTCAGATAATAAAAAACTATTAGACACGTATTTTTTTGCATTATCATGTTTATAAAAAATAAAAACACATTAAAGTTGGGGAGTGGGGTTTGCTACGTAACAAGTAAGTATAAAATCCAC
This sequence comes from Xanthia togata, assembly GCA_963853775.1. Classification (NCBI taxonomy): domain Eukaryota; kingdom Metazoa; phylum Arthropoda; class Insecta; order Lepidoptera; family Noctuidae; genus Xanthia; species Xanthia togata. The sequence continues at coordinate 20,357,623 of OY970800.1, forward strand.
ATACTCGTGACGTCATGGCACATTTTACCGCAATGTATCGAAGTAATCTTTTGATAAAGTAAAAAAAATACGTGTCCAATATTTTTAATAATACTGACGGACAAAAAAAAAGTATTTTTAGTCATCATCCCTATTAAAGCTAATAGCGATAACAATAATAATCATGAAACAACGTACCATAACATAGGTAGGTAGTAAGTCAAAATTGTAGGTGCTGTGTGTATTGTGTACAGGTATGAATTTCAATGTCAAGATTTGACAGAATGATTTAGCCTTGGACATGGTATTATGGGAACATTACAGGTTAATTAAAGGCTAGTAAATCTGCTGGGACACTGGCCTCTTCTCGGTGAGGAGTGGGCCGTAATCCACCACGCGGGCCCAATGCGGGTAGGGAGATATCACATATCTAGGAATTTTTGGTTTTAAGACATGCTGGTTTCCTAACGATGTTTCATTTCACCGTTTTGAAAGCAGTGGTGATGAAATAATTTCCACAAAGTAAAGCGCTGCTGGTTCGTCGCCTACGACCAGCCAAACATTTCGTAAGTCGTGGCCGTTACACGGTCACCACTGCTCCATGTTCTATACAAAAACTGTTAAATAGCCATTTTTATTCCTCAGGTAAAAGTTACTCAATACTTTATTAAGTCAGTCTTTATTCAAGTTATATGACTTTAGGTCTAAGTACCTGGTACTTGTTGATAGGCCTACAGTGTCCTCTCATACCAATAAACACTGTAACTTGAAAAGATTGTAAATACCATTTACTTTTAAAAGAGTAACCGTCGAGTTTCTTGCCGGCTCTTCTCCATAGGAAACGACCAGTTGGAACCGTGCACCTAGCTTCTGACGTTTCATAAGTGCCCTTGTAGGTTTATGTGAAATAAAATATTTTGAATTTAATTGAAGGTCACTACTTTAGGATTTTAGGTCATATAACTTTTACCTAATGAATATGAGAACAAAAAAACATACCTCAGTAAGATATACAATGTAATCCAGCATTTTAACATCAATAACTTCTGCTTTAAATGTTGTGTCTTTGAATTTGTTTGGTATAAGAGTAAATAATTCTTCAAATGACTTTCCTGAGAGGTTGATATCCTCATCATATACTTTTATCTTGGAAAAAGTAAGCGTGCCGTTGTTATTCACACAGGTTTTCCTGTTACCAACATGTGTCCCTGATAGACAACATTTGTTTAAATATTTTATACCGCTCTTTAGTATTTCTTGAGAATTTCTTTCACTATAATTAGCATTTACACTCTTTGTTAGTACCAGCAAAACGTTTAAAATAATAAATGCGCGGAACATTTTGTTACGTGTGCTTGTTACGAAAGTTATGTGATATATAAAAATAAACGATAAATGTACTGCTAAATTATTATTAAACGGATCTACAATTTTAATAATTTCCTTCCTCGTATATTTTTTCACGGGCGTGTGGCACCTGCTTACAAATAGGCACAAATTAATGAAAAAAAATCACGAATCGATGAACTTAGGTATATTTATGGCTCAAATCTATTTTAATCTATCTAGTAAACATTGCTTCTTAAATTGAAGGAAGATCGTGAAATCAGACTGAAATAATAAAAAAGCGGCCAAGTGCAAGTTGTACTCTCACAAGAAGTGTACCGTACAATATTAAACACTACATTTTTGTTATATATAGCGGCCATAGTTAGGTACTACATATTCTGAAAATTTCATACGTCTACCTATTATGGTTCAAAAGATATACCTCTCTGGCAGACGGACGAACAGACAGGGAGCTTCAGTAATGTGGTCCCGTTGGCACATTTTGCTTAAGGAACCATTAAAAGTGATCTAATTAATGAAGGTTCTATTTTACCTTTTAATATCGGAACCCTAAAACCCAAATCATAAAGTCAATCTCAGCGTGAACACAGACCAGAAATAAAACCAGATCTACACCAATTTTTTCGAAGCCTTACACAGCTGCTCAGCCATCTGCATACAAGTAATAGTCCTCTAGACCGAATATTGGCCATGGCGGCCAATCTCAGCCTTCGGCGCAGGAGATACAATAGTACACAAGTGTGTGCGCAGACACAGGTGCACTCTCTCTTCCCTCACACTCATAGCCCAATAGGATGGCAATCCGACACGACCAGAGAGATCAGGTGCACGGCCGGTCTTAACATGCTTTCCGAGGCACAGTGATATCACTCCGCCAACTTCCAAACTCCAGGCTATTACTAAAGAAAAAATTGAAAAATTTGTTTTTCTAAAGATTCCTAATGGGCAAAACCCAATAAAACTTTGCCCAACCCGGGAATCAAACCTAGGACCCTACGCTCAGCAGTCACGATTGTGGCCACGGGACCAACGGGGCTGCTGATGAGGCTGAGAAAAAAAAATGTTACACAAGTAATGGGACAGTAACCGAGGCAAAATTAATTTCATATTGATTCTGTTTTTTGAAAATGTTTATAATAGTGGGTCAGTATTCAGACTCGCATGCTTTGGTATCAATACGGTGTTCAGACTCTATCATTGTTGGTGTCGATTCTCTTGTACACCCAACTAAACTAGGTAGCTGAACTATCACTAAAATTCCTTACTTTTAGCCATTCTGCAAAAAGAAAAATAATTATATAAACTATACAGGGTGTTAAATTAATTGCGTTCCATAGCTTAGGGGTAGAATCAGAATCGATAAAGGAAGCCAGAAAAAAAAAAACTTGGAATTGTACGTACCTACCTAGTTACTTATCCTTCACCCGGCGTTATCGAAGTGTTCGGGCGTAGGTATTTCATTGCGTTCGATAGTATGTAGGTAACTCTAGGAAATTATTAATTAGCATTTAAACAAAATAAAAACATTCAAGGGAAAATTCGAATTGTAATTTACATACCGTTCGTAGCGTTAGTTCGATTTGCGTTCGATAGTTGGTAAGTGATTAAAGCATTTAAACAAATAAAATAATTTTAATTCTAAACGATAGCTATTTTAAGTTAGTAGCTGCTAATATATCTTTTTTTTTTCTGGCTTCCTTTATCGCTACTGAACCTACCCCTAAGCTATGACACACAATACTTTAACACCCTGTATAAACTAAAATCGAATTTGACAATCGCGATTCACGTGGTACATATTATAATACTTGTTTGCCCTACCCCGTGAATTTTTTTAGAGCCGGAGTAGCGTTTTAGAAAAAGATTATTAGTTATACTATATGTATTTAGGGACATTGATATCCACTTAACTATAACTTTTGAGTGTCAGGATGGTTACCTATTAGTTAATTATTTAATCATGTAGGTATTTTAATATCTATGAATATGTTTTGTAGGGAAAAGGATTATAAGAAAGCACATGGAGACAAGACTAGGCATTTATTTCAATTAGAGTTGTCAATAAATATGTATTGTTAATGATAAAGCTCCGTTCCAAATCTAGGTCTTCGTGGAGAAGAAGGATAAGAAACTCCACGGAAGCTTGTTTTGAAGTATTTTATCAACACATTTTTACATTAGCATTTAGTTTTGTTATCACATTAATTATTAATCTTTATTAAATCAGACTACAGTGGTCTATAGTGTTAGTAACAAAATAGCTTAGCCTATGTTAGTACTTAATAACTAAAAGAGAACGGGACCGGTTTGCAAGCGCCCACACTAGCGCGCTGTCTGCCCGGGCGGCTATTGATTGCAGGATAGTGTTGGGACTGCCACGCAGCCTGTGGAGTAGCGAGGCAGATTTCTTACGCCACAGTGCATCGAAGCCGTCAGTGCGTGCGTCTGCAAACATTGCCGAGGCACTACAGAAGCACGGCAATCGCAACAATACCCTGAATGCGTTATTGTATTGGATACGCAGAGCATTGTAAGCCTTTTGGGTATATGTGAACCACAGGGCTCCCGAGTACAGTGCTGTGCAGTACGCCTTAAAAAGGGTTATTTTACTTGCGTCTGTACATCGAGAAAATCTACGGGCCCGCATATTCGCCCTAACTGACAATGCTCTGCGCTCCCTCTCTAGATCCATGTCATCTTTCAGGTTATCAGTAACCAGATGGCCCAAGTATTTAAATGTATATACCCTATTAATCCGGTGACCATTCATTAGGAGAGGTGGGACAGTAAAGGGACACCTGGTGCCAGACCTGAAGACCATGAATTCTGTCTTACTGCTATTATAAACTTATCCATGAATCGCAGCGTACGATTCACACACATTGAGTAGCTTTCGGAGAGCACCGATCGATGGAGCCAGCAGCACCATGTCGTCTGCGTAGCTAATGTTGTTAAAACAAACTCCATCCACGTAGCAGCCGACACGTGTGCTGCTGAGTCGCTCAATCAGAGCATTAATATACAGACCGAATAGCAAAGGCGAGGACAGGCCCCCCTGCCTCACCTCGCACTCCGGCCGGCATGGCTCCGACAGCTCTCCCGCCCATCGCAACTGAGTTTCTTGGTTCAGGAGTGCTTGAGGAGTAATACGAACTCTGGCGGCAGCGTTGCCTTTTCTAACTTTTGCCAGAGAAGATCGTATGGGACAAGGTCAAAGGCCCTGGACAAGTCAAGGAAAACCGCATAAACAGGTGTATTTCTATCCGTGTAATACCTGACAGCGTGCTTCAAACTAACAATAGCAGTCTCCGTTGACAGCCCAGGCCGGAATCCAAACTGGGCATCGCAGAGCCGCACATACTTATTTAGATGTGAGTTAAGCACGCTGCCAAGGACCTAGGCTACGACGACGGCGAGTGAAATAGGCCTATAGGTTGTCCGATTCGTTTCCTGTCTTGCTTTTGACCACCGGCACCACCAGAGTGTGCACTAGATCAGGCGGAATATGTGAATGACACAGACACAGATTAAATAATAGTGCCAGCACCCGGGGTAAGTGGGAACCAGCATGCTGCAGGTGCTCAATGCTGAGTCCATCATGCCCAGGGGATTTGCCTCTTGTCATCTTCTTCACTATGTGCCTGATCTCATTTGCAAGAATTACAGTGGACAACTCCGCACCCTCAGAGCCAGCATTGAACACCCCGCATGGCGGCCCCAGTCAAACTCAAACTCAAACTCAAATCATTTATTCCAAATAAACCAATTACAGGTACTTTTGAATTGTCAAGGGGTCGGTCAGTCAGAAAGATGAAGCTAGTTGCCCATTCCAAAGCGTAGTAGGTTCCTATGGAGAAGAACGGGCAAGAAACTCCATGGACACTCTTTTAAATTAGAATATTGTTACAAAACATTGGTTACATCATTCATGTTGAAATTATACATGTGAGAACAATGTAGTAAATCGTGCACGTTAAAAGCGACCATAATAAAAATATAAAAACAAAAATAATTAAAATAAGCCATGGCAGCTAAGAGATGACCAGTCCCCACTGACGGCGCCCGTTCACGAACATGACGCATGGATCAGCATCATTTAGCTCAACCATTTTGAAGGGAACTTAAGTGTAACAGTGTCGACTTAATAGCGAATTGGTTTTGAACACCTCAGCTATATTCCTAAGACAGGAAACCCCGTCGACGCTCACAGGAACGCTAGGCTTAGGATTCAAAGTATTTATGGCTTTCCAAAATCCTTTGAAATTTGAATTAGCATGGTGTTTGGCTAATAAATCCATTTTCATTTGTTCCTGGTGTTTTTGGCACCACTTCAGCTTTCCCTTAAAGATTTTCCGTGCCATCATCATGGCGTCAAAAATGGGACCAGTGGACAGTTGACCGTACCAACACCATAAACTGAACCTCAACCTGGCATTCCTGTGAGCCTCGCTCACATGCTTGCTCCAACCAGCCACCTTACCACGACTGCTTTTATACGTGGCAGTAGCACATGAGCATAATATTTTCACAATATCACTGTATAAATTATTAATTATCTCTTTATGACAATGATCACTACAATATTTGCCACAGCAATTTTGTAAGTCTACTGATAAGTCAACATGTTTTAATTGTGAATTACACATATTTTCATAGGCGATACACTGGTCTCTTGGATCATTTTTTAAAGCTAACAACTTTATCACTGACAAGAAATAGAATATGAATATTCCTTAATTCGATTTAATACTTATGTAGCAATATTAGTGATATTTTAATACATACAGAACATCATAGTTATCAGCAATAATCAAGATATAATTACAATTTAACTTACATGAACATTGTAGTCAGTCGATCTTTCACCAGAAGTGATCTGATGATCCTTATTTCAATTCATTTTACAATAAAATTATTTATTATAAATGATTATAAACCTTATCCCAACAAACAGCGTGCATGTACCATGCACCGTGCAACTTACTCACACGAAAACATCGATCGCTATCGTTGTGCTGTGCAAAAACCATTTATTACGCTAGTGATTTACCTACTAAATCGGAAAGTTATATATTCTCCCATTTAACATAACATTGACAACGACGAAGACGCGGCACCTGCAGCCAAGGCAACGGGTGCCAAGGCTGCGCCCTGCATGCGCAGCGCCCCAGGCCTAGAACGCGACTGCGCCGCAGAAGTCAAAAAAATATAATGACAATTTGAAATGACATTGTGTAAATATAGGAAGTGTGTTTTAGCTATATACAGTTTATTATTATATTTTAGGTAAGTTTAAGTGTTTTTATATTATTTATGATCAATGCCGGCTGTAGCGACGCCGGGACCTGCGCCAGTCAACCTGCCACATCGCTTGATGTCCAGCTGGTGAGATGTCCACATTGCTCACAGGCACGTTTTTTTAAAGGAGAACGGGGTCTGAAGGTACACTATGGCAAGATCCACAAATCACATAGTGTACCATTATGCCCCCCAGCCACATCCCCAACAACAACACCTTTAGAGAAAACCTTGTGGAAAACGATTGCGAAATTCAAAAATTCTACCCCAGTATTAAAGAGAGTTCCCCGGGGCGCGAGACGGTCTGTCGCACTGAATTTGGCGCAATGTATCCGTCTTGCGACCCAGGAGAACTCACAAAGTGCCTGGGAGCAATTACTTTCATTCCCATATAGGATTCTGCATGTCCAAAAAAATTTGGCAACAAAAAAATCCTTAACGTACCAAATTAAAGAAAATTGTAACAATTCGACTCTAAATTTAGATCCAAAATTACCTGCATTCAATAATCAATTACAAAAAGGCTTATGTTCACATGTGGAATCCAAATTAAGTGAAGGTGACATCAGGGGAGCGGCCAGGATACTGTTCAGCAGCGATGTAGTGGCGCCTTACTCTCCAGAAACGCTAACAGCTCTAGAGAGTAAACACCCAGCGCCTGCGGATAGTCTCACCTTTCCCGATCCTCCCGACCCGACCCTCCTAAATTCAACCTTTCCAAACATTTCGGCGCCCCAGTTGATTGCAGCCGTGAGCTCCTTCCGGAGTGGTTCCGCCGGCGGCCTCGACGGCCTGACTCCACAACATCTAAAGGACCTATTGAGTTCAGGTGCCGGGGACGCTGGTGAGTCGCTTCTAAAGGAGCTCGCGGCTCTGATTAAACTCATGCTCACCGGCGGTGTGAACGAGGCCGTTGTCGATGTCTTATACGGGGCCAACCTATGTGCCCTGCGTAAGAAGGACGGCGGCATTCGTCCCATCGCCGTTGGGTGCACCTACAGGCGTATGGCAGCCAAAATATGCTGTAAGCTATACAGCGAATCCCTTACAGCTAAGTTTCAGCCTCTACAGCTTGGTTTCGGCTCGAGAGGGGGCTGTGAGGCTGCCGTGCATGCCCTTTCCACCTTTTTAAACTCCAACAAATGTGAGGCTATCCTCAAGGTTGACGTTAAGAATGCCTTTAACTCTGTCAATAGGGACACTTTGTTGGCTGAAGCCAAAAAGGAACTACCCGAAATTTATGGTTTTATGTGGCAATGTTACAGGTACCCCTCTAAATTACTATACAAGGACAATGTTTTGGAATCTGCAGTAGGATGCCAACAAGGTGACCCTCTCGGGCCAGTCATTTTCAGCTTGGCTATCCATCCAATTATACAGAAACTAAATTCAAAATTTAACGTGTGGTATTTGGATGATGGAACGCTAGGAGGTGATGTAGACACCATTTTGAAAGACCTACAAGTCATAAAGCAACAATTTAAATCCATTGGCTTGGACCTTAACCCATCAAAATGCGAAATTTTCCTTTCTGACATTACCGACAGACAATTGACCCTGGAGAAATTTAATGCAATAGCCCCACAAATCAAAATTTTAGAAAAAAGTTCACTTCAGCTCCTAGGTTCCCCAATTTTAGAAGACAGCTTTCCTTCTTTCATCGACGAAAAAATCAAAAACTTCAACGACATTTCGGACAGACTCTCCAAAATTAATTTACATTCGGCATTCACCCTGATCAGATACTGTTGTTTTGGTCCAAATTTTATATATTTTTTACGCTCTTCCCCTTTATGGAAGCAGTCACACCTCTTGGACAAAATTGACCAAATTATTCGCAGCACACTATCATCCATTTTAAATGTGGCCTTGGACGACCGAGCGTGGCTACAAGCCACACTACCCATCCGTTTTGGTGGCCTCGGCGTCCGCAAAATTACCAGTATTAGCTTACCCGCGTTCCTGTCCTCTGTCCGCAGCACTGAAAAGTTGACCGCCAAAATTTTAGCCCCCTGCCTGGTTTACTCTGAAGTGCCTTGCTTGACCGATGCGGAGAACGCCTGGAAAGCGGCTTGCCCGAATACAGATCGGCCCGTGAACCCATCTTCCCAGAGACAGTGGGATGAGCCGCTCTGCAGGTTGGTACGGAATAATCTTATTAATACGTCCACCAATACTGCTGAGCGTGCCCGCCTGCTGGCTGTGGGTGAGTGGGAGTCGGGCCTCTGGCTTCAGGCGCTACCATCACCCAACATAGGCACTATGCTGGGTGATACCACCTTCCAGCTCGCTACCTGTCTGCGTCTGGGCGCTCCTTGTGTGGCTCCGCATCGCTGCCGATGCGGTGAAGGTGTCGACTGTCTCGGACACCATGGATTATCATGCAGTAAGAGCGCAGGCCGGATACCACGGCACGCCAGCATCAATGACATCATCCGTCGTGCTCTTGTCACCGCCGGAGTGCCAGCTGTTTTAGAACCCAATGGTTTGGCACGCGACGATGGGAAGAGACCAGACGGAATGACCATAATGCCTTGGAAGGTAGGTAGGCCTTTGGTGTGGGATGCAACGTGCGTCGACACCCTTGCGCCATCCCATCTTCCTAGCACGGCGGGCTGTGCTGGGGCTGCTGCTGCAGGTGCGGAAAACCTCAAGCGGCGCAAATACTCCAATCTTATTGGGACTTATATGTTTGAGCCGTTTGGGGTTGAAACACTAGGGCCATGGGGTCCGAGTGCCCACTTAGTTTTTCGAGACATCGCCAAGCGGTTGGTCGACTCTTCACGTGACCAAAGGGCTGGCCTTTTCTTTGGCCAAAGAATCAGCATTGCCATTCAACGTGGCAATGCAGCCAGCCTTTTGGGCACTTTTCCTGTTGACAGCGATGCGGAAGAATTTTTTGATGCCCTATAATTACCCCCCCCCCACTTCTTATGTAATATATACTTGTACATATTATTAATAGTATTATTTTAAGTCTGTTAGTTTTTAATTATATATATATCTATATTGTTAATATTTGTAATTGACTGTGTAAATAAATACAAGTCTTAGTTTTTAACCCAAATAAAATGTTGAACAATAAAAGCAGAACTTCTGTTACGCAACATTATTTCCTTTTAATAGCTTTTAGCAACTCAATATTACGGACATGGACACCACTCAGGGGCTGTTCTTAAATGTTAACATAAGCTTTTATATTGTTACCAGTCCAGTGACACGTACAGAAAATAGAACAAGAATTAAGTTACACGACCTTATAAAGCATTTCAAATGACAGTTGTCTACCCTTACTACCTATTTTTTTTTTTTTTTTTTTTGGGTGGGAAATCATCAAATGACGTCTCCCGCTCTGGGTGGAGCGGGAGGGCGTGTCAGACTCTTACTGACTAAAACCCACCCGTGTTCCTTCTGTTGCCTGTGCAATGCCAGGGGGCCACGGTATCCCTTTCGGACTAATCCCGCAACCCCGGCAGGCAATGGTCTCATCGGACCCCTTCACTTGCTGACATCTCTTTGAGGCGCGCGTGGAACACAACGCGCCGTCGACCCGGGCCTGGTCCTTACCGGACGGCGAGCTACCCATTGCTCACCGTCCGCAAGCCCGCGCCTACGGTGGCCGGGAATCGGCAATCGATTCCCGACGCCCAGGGCGTCTCCTCCTGCGGCGGCTAGGGGCGTGAGGGCGCGAAATTTGCCTCTCCCTCACGCGTTCCGCCTCCTCCTTTGCGAGCATTACTGCTTCGCAGAAGGAGGTGACGGCCTCCCATGCCCTCTCGCTCCGTACCATGGCCTGGACCAGGGCCGGACGCGAGAGATCCCCGCCACCGATCGCCTCCACGAGGACACGGCGGTGCTCTGCCCAAGCCGGGCATACCTCCACCCTTACTACCTATCTAACATGAATATTGCCACAGATAAAATGAACTGAACTATTAGTACCTACAAAACAAATACTTTTAAACTATAAACTGTAATAATGCCTTTACAAAAATATAATTTATATGTAAACTAATCTCTTAGATATTCTTAGCAAAATAATTTAATGGAACTTGTATCCTCAATCATTTAGTATTTAAATATAGGAACAACAAATAAATCAGTGTGACCCTACTGCATAATAATTCAACCAAGATATTGGAGACAATAACACAACAGTTGAGTCAAATCAGTGTTTGACTTATAAAAAATAAGTTTGTTATTAAATTCATTTAGTAAATTAACCATAGATAATAATTACATTTATAGGTATAACAAGTATTACATTTATATAACACGCGCATATGCCCCCGCCTCGTCGTGTGTTTTAAGAAATTTTTCACTTTTTGTATGGAAAATTTGAATTATTACCTATGTACATGTTGTGTTTTAGAGGTTTATGGGCCTTATAAAGGGGGTCGAAATTTTCTTTATTTTTGCGATAGGACACACCATTTTCTAGGTATAAGCAAAAAAAAAAAAGATACAGTACTGTTTTTGCACCTGAAGTCGAGGTGTTGGTGTGAATTTTAGTGATAACTAATTTTATTGTATTCCACACCTTTTTAATCGCGATTAATAGTAGATTTTACAACAAGTGCACAAAACGTTTTTTGGGCATGAGTTATAAACTCTGCTTTTCACTTCGATTGCGAGGAAATAAAACAGTAGTATACCATAACATTTCTTTAATTAAAATTCAACGTAAAATTAAACGACATTGATATTAGGCTTGAGCTGCAGACACAGCTTACTATTAAATTAAATTTGTAATAATAATTTTCTTAAATTAATTTAATAACCTACCGTACTTGAATATAAATTTTAATATCTTTTATGCCTTAAAAAACACATAAGGCAAATAAATTAAAGTAAATATTATAAAATAACGAATTCTATCTATGATCTTCTTATTGTGTTTGGCTGTATGGCTCATTTTCTTTGCCTTAATATAGATGCATTTATGAGTAGATACGTTAATGCTCTAGTGCACAAAATTCGATTTTGTGCAGCCTATATCCTGAACAAATAAGCACTTTCAGAGCATGAGAAGTGAAAAAATAATTTAGTCAGATTTAGTTAGACATTCAAAATTTTAGGTGATAAACGTCAAATTGAGAATAGCAAAATTTTCATTTTCACTAAATTAAAAACTCAGTGCCATCTTAGTGCTGCCAGTCTATTTCAGAATTATGGGAAATTGTCATTTGACAGGAATAAACTAAAATTTGCTAATTTTTAGTCTAGTTTAGAGGTATTTGTTCTCTTGTCACAAATACCTCTAAACTAGACTAAAAATCACCAAATTTTAGTCGGCGCCATTGGCAATACTCAATACTTTATTGCATTCCATAATATTAAATGTAACAGTTGGTATGTTTATAAAACAGTTTATGTAACATTGAATCAATTATGGACCCAGTTGGGCACAGCAAAGTTAAATTTATTGGTTATAGGAGAGAGGATGAAGGCGCTTTTTAGGGTTCCGTAGTCAACTAGGAACCCTTATAGTTTCGCCATGTCTGTCTGTCCGTCCGTCTGTCCGTCATCGCTTAATCTCTGTGACCGTTAGCACTAGAAAGCTGAAATTTGGTACCAATATGTATATCAATCACGCCGACAAAGTGGTAAAATAAAAATTGGAAAAAAATGTTTTATTAGGGTGGCCCCCTTATATGTAAAGTGGGAAGTGATTTTGTTTTTAAATTTCAACCCTAACGTGTGATATATTGTTGGAAAGGTATTTAAAAATGAATAGGGGTTACTGAAATCATTTTTTGATACTGTCAATAATTTCGGAAATAATTGCTCCAAAAGTAAAAAACAATGTGTCCCCCCTCTAACTTTTGAACCATAAGTTTAGAAAATATGAAAAAAATATGAAAAGTAGAACTTTATAAGGACTTTCTAGGAAAATCATTTTGAACTTGATGGAAACAACAGTTTTTGTACAAAAAAGACAAAAAGTTGTACAAAATAAGTTTGTAGTATAATCGTATATGCAAGCATTTTTTTTAACTTCGTTTACATATTTAGGTATATAACTATGAACCATGTTATTTGTTTTTAATTTCAAATATAAACAATTTCTATAAGATGCTTCTATTTTTGAGATCGGCCGGGATCCTCAAACCGTCTCCCAATACTATTTTGAGACATATTAGAAGCCTTTTTAGGGTTCCGTACCTCAAGAGAAAAAAAAAACGGAACCCTTATAGGATCACTTGTGTGTCTGTCTGTCACAAATTTTTTTCTCCGAATCTAATGGACCGATTAATTTGAGTTTTGGTACATATATGTATTTCTGTGACCCAAACACGGACGTATAAAGTTAATAAATCAATTTAAAAATTCAAAGTATGGTTCTTTACTCATAGATGACAGGAAAACCTATAAGAAGTCTGTGGTCTTAAAATAACGTGGTAAATTACATATAATTTACCACGTTATTTTAAGACCACAGACTTATATGTATATTATATATTATATGACTTATATGTATATTATATCAATATTTTGCGTTCAAACTTTTTTTTGTAATTTATGGGAAAACATGTTTTTCAACTACAATGTTAAGTTCGTTCTTGGGATAAATACATCTCAACTATGCAACTCTTCATTCTGCGTGATCCGATATGCATTTGGCCGGTTATTTTTCATCAATATTTCCAGGCCATAACAAATTTATTTTTAAAGTTGGATGTTGAGTTTTCCTTTGGTGAGACACATCCTCAATTAACCGCGGTCGGCTATCGACGTTTAAGGTTCCGTTTGGGGCCCACACATAGAAAAATTGTCAGGAAGGCTAAGTTCGGCCGCCAATGCTGTTAAAAACATTAGACAGATAACTGACGTAGACACAGCCAGAATTGTTTATTTTAGTTATTTTCATAGTCTTATGTCATACGGAATTCTTCTCTGGGGAACCTGTTCGAATATTAATATTATCTTTGTTCTACAGAAAAGGGCTATTCGAGCCATTTATAACCTAGGTCCGAGAGATTCCCTTCGAGAAAAATTCAAAGAAATAGATATACTGACTGTAGCCTCACAATATATTTTTGAAACCATATTGTATGTACACAAAAATATATCAAATTTTAAGAAGATTTCCGATATTCATAGTTTAAATACCAGGAATGAACACAACCTTGCTGTACATCGCACTCGTCTCCACAGAGTAGGCAATTCGTTCATGGGTCAATGTATACGCTTTTACAACAAACTACCCATCGACATTCGAAACTTACCCAAAACTGTATTAAAAACCAAACTTTGTAAAAAAGGGTACTATAAAATTTCAAATTATTAAGAAGATAAAAAAGCTTGGGATTGAGCTGCTCGCTCTGCTAAACCTCGTGATAAAATCGTAAAAATTAACATTATACCTAATTATTCAGTAAAATTATTCAAAATATAGCAGTATTATATAAACATTGACATTGTTGAATATATTATACAAAATGACAAGATTACTTTGTAAAGTATTATATTATTTTATTTTTTGTGAATGTGAGGACTATGTGGATATTTTTATTTATTAACGTCTTTGACATTTCTCGGAACCCTAGGGTCCCGTACCTTTGGAAGGCGTACGAGGGGCCGAAGCCAACTCGCAGAGGCCCGTTAGACGTGTTTAATGAATCGAGGCACTAACCGACGATTATCCCTGTACGCACTAATCTAGTGCATTCATGGACAACCCTCAGTTAGTGCAGGACTATTGCAAGATATGGAAACAATGATATTGGATTAAGGGTTTGGGTGGCTAAGCGAATTGGTTATCTAGAACTATGGAAAGACTATGGCCCCTGCCTGACCAATATCTTATATAAAATATACAGGTAAAATATCAGGGGGTGACTTGCAAACTCAATAATGGGTCCCTGAAAACGGTCGCTAGCACAAAGTGTCGAAGCAACAAGGGGGCAACATGTCCTTTTTTTTTTTTTTTTTTTTGGGTGGGAAATCATCAAATGACTCCTCCCGCTCTAGGTGGAGCGAGAGGGCGTGTCAGACTCTTACTGACTAAAACCCACCCGTGTTCCTTCTCTTGCCTGTGCAATGCCAGGGGGCCACGGTATCCCTTTCGGACTTTCCCGCAACCCCGGCAGGCAATAGTCTCATCGGACCCCTTCATTCGCTGACATCTCTTTGAGGCGCGCGTGGAACACAACGCGCCGTCGACCCGGGCTTGGTCCTTACCGGTCGGCGAGCTACCCATTGCTCACCGCCCGCAAGCCCGCGCCTACGGTAGCCGGGAATCGGCAATAGATTCCCGACGCCCAGGGCGTCTCCTCCTGCGGTGGCTAGGGGCGTGAGGGCGCGAAATTTGCCTCTCCCTCACGCGCTCCGCCTCCTCCTTCGCGAGCATTACTGCTTCGCAGAAGGAGGTGACGGCCTCCCATGCCCTCTCGCTCCGTACCATGGCCTGGACCAGGGCCGGACGCGAGAGATTCCCGCCACCGGGGGCAACATGTCCTGAGGTGTTTATAAGGAGTGGAGCGGTATTCCACGGCTATCAAGTCAATCCCAGAAGTACGGTCAAGATCCCTACCAGCATCTTACTGGAATACTTCATTCCTACGAGCACATTAGCTCTTGCGAATCTCCACTCAAGCCGGCCAATAAAGGCAAGAAAGAGGTGGGAGCACTATTCCTCGTCAGTGTTTAAAATATTTTCATATTTTTACTATTATTATTTTTTTCTTTCTCAGTTAGTTTTAATGATGGTCTGGCATTTTGACTAGTTTATGCGGCCTACCCAAATGTCCTTTCATTTATTGTTCATCGAGTTGAGCTCCTTAAGTTCTGAGTTGAGCTCCACGATTACTGATAAATGCTTGCACTGACAGGACAGGTCCACTCAAATCTGTGTGGTTCTTTTCTCAAAAGACCATTTCAGACTAATTTACATGGTCCTCATAAAATATGGCCTGACCAAGATTATGTCTGGACTTTAAAAGAGACTGTGACCTCTGAGTTTGTTTCGGCCTTTCTTCTCAGAGTAGTCAAATAGGAAACGCCGAACTCATTTAGCTAATTTTATTATTTTATTTTGAATAGATGACGTGTAAAAGTGATTCCAATATCCTATTTACAGAATAAACAATTTAATTTAATTTCATTTTCCACGTATTTACCTGTTTATAATTTATTTACGTATGTACTCGTATTTTATCCAAGTATATAAATAGCACGCTCAGTGAAGGGTTCCGTAACTGATGAATATTTACGCATGCACAGTAAAGTGTTTTTGAGGACGAGAGAAAAAAAGAACAGTATTTTTCGATAATTGTCTTTGCTGTTTAATATTGTATTAAACAGCAATCCCTGCGCAGTGATGGCCATTTTTTTTCACAATACCCCATAACACCGTTGATGAGGCCCTAAAATACTGATTTATGTTACTTCTGAGCATAACACGGGAGTCGGTAGCTAATTTTACCTCAGATAAAAGGCCACCACAATTTTTCACATCTTTTGGAACTACATTATCTGGAGGTTTCTTTCCTTAAGAAGCAACATCAAGAGACTCATCTATGGCACGAATTGTATTATAAACGCGATGGTGTTTTGAATCCATAGCTGTCATCTCACTATTGTAAATACTCTTTAATCTACTTGATGTTAGGGAATATTCGAACCACAACACCATCCTTGAACTCTTCACCTAGTTCCAGTTGACCCGTTTTTAATTCTCCTACGCGTAGATTGTTTAACAGGTAAACGAATTCGATGTAATTTCATTGCCTCATGTTAATGGTTAATTAGCAGAATGAAAATGCGTGCCATAAATTAACTTATGCAGCATTCCAAGGTGGCTGTGCAAAACACCAAAGTCCTTTTACAGGGGGCAGTTGCATGATGTCACCAAAGATAACAATATTTACACCACCAAAAAACTTATCGTTGTTTTTAAACTCCTGTAGCCGCAAATGAATTATTCGTAATTTCTCGTATGACACCATAAAAACTTCGTCAGTCACTAACCAACTTATATTACGCCATTTCCTGTTCTAGCTTTTGACCAGTTAAGCGTCTATATATTTGCAATTAAGTTTCATTTTTCGATGGGAAGAGAAAATAGAGAATGCAAAGTTTTTCCCAGTATTTGGCGGACGGCGACATCAGTCAATGAACCAATGAACAATGGCAGTTTTGCTGTCGCTTAATTTCAGAAGCGTTTATGAATGAAATTATGTACATTATATGAAACAGTTACAGTGCTTTTCTCTTTATGCATCAGCTTTTTTTTATTAAGCTGCACAAAGAAAAAAAAGAATTAACAAATATTTTATTAAATAAGTAATACCTGCTATCAAAACGTAATTATTAGCATAATCTAAACGCAGAACTTGGTACGGTAGCTATGGAGTTACCATACTCATCAGAATGTGGTATTTCTATAATTGCTAATTAGCAGGATTTTGGTGGTAGTGGTTTCATCGTTTAAACTATTAAGAGACTTTTACTACCTCTTTTTTTAGAGGACAAGAATAAATTATTATTGATAACTCAGTTCTGCTCCATCAAACCTAAGAAATTTTGGAGAAGCAGAATCTTGTCCCTTGAAACACAAGAGTATTATTCCAAGCTTTGGAACCTATTGGTATTTGCAACATGTTTTATATTAATAAATATGTATAAATGAATCCACTATGTATACGTTTTTTGGAGAATTTAACTTCCATGGCAACTTTAAAATCTATTGCTGTCACCTGCAAATCAGAAATGTATTTAATTGTATTAATAAAAAAAATAAAAAAAAATGTCATTACCTGTTTTGTTTTGATTTGTCTTTGTAAATATTTGTGGATTAGTTTGCCTACCTACTAGTTTTACCTTCGGGAAATCCGTAGAGACGACGTAAGCGAGCGGACTGCAACGCGGTGGCTAATTTCAAATCAAATCAAATCATTTATTAATTTGTGAATATGGGTACAAAATAAAAGATCGTAAACAAACAATAGTGGCCATTAGCCATATCCTACATATAAGGCATGCAAATTTACACAAATTTATTTACACAAGTATTACACAATTTTATCCTGTAAATATTCAGTGACAGAATAGTACGCTTTTTTTAGCAACAGTGTTTTGATATTGTTTTTAAATATATTAACATCATTTATCTCCAAGAATGAGTTTGGTAAATGGTTGTATATGCGTTGAGCCATACACAGTATACTTTTATTTAACAATGCTGTTTTATTAATTGGTAAACATATATTGAATTTGTATCTTCTGCTATGAACCTTATTAAAGAGGTTTTTATTTTTCCTAACGAACATTATCACTTCTAATACATATAAACATGGTAGCGTAAGAATATTTAATTTTAAGAAAAATGTTCTGCAACTGTCAGTCAACTTTATACCAGTTATGGCTCGTATACATCTCTTCTGGGCGTTAAATACCGCTTCTTTATTAGTAGAATTACCCCAAAAAATAACCCAATACTTTAGAATAGGTGCAACATAGCCGTTATATGCTGTAAGGACTGCAGAAATACTGGCAGTTTGTTTAAGTTTAAACAATGCATAAGAAAAGGTATTCAATCTAGTGCACAATGTACGTATAAATATGTTCTTTAAAATTCAAATTATTATCTATATTTATACCCAGAAATCTGGTAACGTCAACTTCCTGGATCTTGTTATTTCGGTAATTTATGTTCATGTTTGCTATTCTACTTACCTTACTTCTGAATGTCATAAAGTTTGTTTTGTCAAGATTTATATGTACATTGTTTGATGTCAACCAATTAATAATTCTATCTAATGTCATATTTATCTCAGGTTCCATGTGTGATTTATTATCTAATGGAATTAAACAGGGCCCACGACACAATAACCTGTTTGGAATCTATCAAAGCCAGTGAAGAGTCTGCGATCACCTGCAGTCTTTATGATGAGTTGGTTGGTAGCGGGTCTGGACCCACATGTGTTGAGCCAATTGTAACAATTGACTTAACTGATGATACTATCACTAAATGCAATTTGTTTACTAGCCATAATAAGTTAAAAAAATATATTAAAATTAATAGATTAATTAGAAAAATTAAAAAAACACTAAAACGCCAAAAAGTTAACAAATTAAATATAAAACTTAGGCAAAAAAATCTAAATTTAATTAAAGAATTAAAGAAGTGTAATAGTGAACTACAATTATGTAATACAATGTATGATACAGACACTCAGCACCTACAGAATGAATTGTTTGTCAGGGAATATGCTCTAAAGGATATCTTTAGTAAATATGAGGCTTCTCAACAAGACCTGAGTAAGCGCTTGCAGGAGGCCAATGAATTGGCCGACCTGGTCAAGTACAACGCAGAGAGGTATGAGTCTCTCACAAATAACCTCTCTTTTAGCTGTGCTTGCTCCCATGAGCCCCAACCACAACTCGTTACACCTACACCCTCAGTGGCTCAGCCTGTAGGTAGCTGTTTGGATGGCAAAAGAAATAATTATAGTATTGTTAGATGACAACACTGGACACCCCACTCCAGCGCGGCTGCGCGTATAAAAGGAAGAAGCCTGCGTGGACTCGTTCATTTTTCCGTTGGTCACAGACCTATCTATATTGTTGCTCTGCCCATTTTGTGTTCTATTTTAACTTCTTATTTTATTTTCCATGTAATTATTAGAATTTGATATTAAAATTATTATTTTTTAATGTTTTATTTATAAGATCTGAAGTGGGATATGAAGGCCTTATCCGCTCGAATACCATCTCTGATTCTATAAATTTAAAGTAGCTTTGTTTAACGTGTTCTATAGCAGTCGTTTTGAGGTTAAGTTGGGCAGAGACACAATGCCTTCTAATAATAAGAGGAAAGGGAGACGTCGCGTACGAACTCCCTCGCCTCCTAAAAAGTTAGACGAGATTTTGCAGAGACTTCAAGATCTGGAGGAGCGGACGCGTGGGAACGAGTCGCGAACTTCTTTGGCAAGCCTGGGGTCCTGCCACGCTCTGGCCATGCCGAGCTTACCGCTGCCAGACGTGGAGCCCGCCACAACACCTGCCTGCGCACCCCCAGCGTCTACCGCCCCGACGCAAGAGTTTCCTGCCACGCCGTTGCCGACGGAGAGTGACATTAAAACCATAGCTGAACGCTTTCTGGACGCCATGATGGACACTCCCGGTGAGATCAAACCAATATTTTGTCTCTGATTTTGACCCAAGTGTTCATGATGTCGACACGTGGTGCGATGAAGTTGATAAGGCCCGATCGCTTAATCGTTGGGAGTACTTAGGTAAAATAATCAGTCAGGGTCAGGTTAGACCGAGCAAACATAAAGGTGAAGCATTAGGTCGCCAAGACTGAGTAACATTAAGCAAGTTCGCCAATTCCTAGGCCTGGCTGGCTATTTTCGGCGGTATATTCCTATTTACGCAATTAAGACTGCCTGCATGGCTGCTTTAACTCGAAAGGATGTTGTTTTTAATTGGAGTGAATTACAGCAGGAACTACAGGTCATGCGCACGCGTTTGAAGATGTTAGAAGATCAAGCAGCGTTTGTACAGCCTAAACGCTCGCGCAAACAGAGGGTATCTCCACATAAGTCATCGCGAGCCGAGTCGTTCGAGCGTGGCGCGTCGCCGCCGCCTGCCCGGCGCCAGACTACCCCGACAGCGCGGCGCCATGCCGAACGCGTTGAGTCGCCGTTGCCAGGGTGATCTGCGCGAGCGCCGCGGTCACGTACGCCACCCCTGCCGTCTGCGTCGCCTAGCGTACTCCGTACCGGTCATACGGCAGAGTCCTTATTGGAACACGCCGTACAGTTAGTGATATAACCGCAACGAACCGCATAGTGGACGCGATCCGTTCGACCAATAATCTGGTTAGATCTGACCAACATTTTTATTTCTAGCTTCGATCATAGTTTGATCGGGCAAAACTATTAAGCAATTGGACCGATCATTAATGTCTTTCATGAATAGGTGATTGTTTTAAAAGATGACGCTCGTACGTGGTTACGCGAGTGGGTTACGAGTGATCGTACGTGTAGTAATTTCAAAAAGGAATTTACGCCTTATGTGTCCAAAAACGCCAGGCATAGCAAATATTTTATTCGACGTAAGGAGCACAAATTCAGATAATTACTTTGCGTATGCGGATTACGCCATGCGCTCGTTACTTCGATTACGCAGTGCGCCTACTCAGTGATGAGCTTGTTTATAAGATTTTTGTTCATGGTGTTGTGTCGCGGTGAGTGGACTCCCGACACATGCGCTGGTTTCCTTGAAAGTTAGTTGAGAACTTTCATTGGTTTTATTTTTGTTGTATGCACCCAACTTTTGCTTACACTTTGTAGACTGTATGTACCAAACAATCACTGGTTGCATTTGTTTTGTTGTTGGGTGCCGAGGCTCATGTAAATCCTGAGTGCACGTGGTCTTGAGTGGCACAGACTGTGGACTGTACTATTGAGAGTGCAGTTCATGATGAAGGTATCTAGGTTGATGTCGGTGGGGCCCATGCTGACTATAGACTGAGTGTAAATCCTGAAGTAGGTCTTGTGGTTGACCTGCTGTAACCGATGTAAATCCTGATGCGCGCATGGTATTTGGTGTGGGAATATGACCCGAGTAAATCCTACTTGTGTACTTGTGTTTATGAAAAGTCGTTGAGTGAGACTGTTTGTGAAAAGTCGTTGAGTACGACTGTTTTGTGCAAAGTGTTTTGTGTTGTTTGGTGCATAAAGTGCTATTTAAAGTACAACTGTTTTGATAACTTGTGTAATAACTTAAATTATGTGATTTTAACGTAGGTATGTGCATTGTGGTTACAGGTTGCGATGAAGATCAAGCATTCGAGCATGAGAACGATAGTGCTGGTCCATCATCGAGAACTGACGAAGGCTGCGAGGACGCTGCCATGTCAGGAGAGGCCGTGTTAGATGACAACACTGGACACCCCACTCCAGCGCGGCCGCGCGTATAAAAGGAAGAAGCCTGCGTGGACTCGTTCATTTTTCCGTTGGTCACAGACCTATCTATATTGTTGCTCTGCCCATTTTGTGTTCTATTTTAACTTCTTATTTTATTTTCCATGTAATTATTAGAATTTGATATTAAAATTATTATTTTTTAATGTTTTATTTATAAGAGTATTGATACAACCTATGTATTTTCTGATAAATTTGGTCAAGGTATTGGTAGGATATTTAATCAGTGTTTTGTTTACCCGGTGCCAGTATTAGCCAATTAATTAATAAAATTAAACTGACAAAAATAAACCCCAGTTCCACTGTTATATTATTATATGGGGACAGTTTAACTGTAAGAAAAAAGGACATAATTGAATGTGTCCATTTGATGTTACATCTCAATGAAACCAATAATTGTAAATTTATTTTCTGTGCCTTGCCTTATTCTCGGTATTTGTCTAATGAGACAAATAGGCACATTTATAAATTAAATATGTTAATTTATAATAGGACTTGTCGTCACAGTGACGCTATTTTATATTTTGATTGTAATCAATTTATTACTGATTATAAACTGACAAATTATACAATGTATTTGCCACCTAGTTGTAGAAGACAAATTGCTAATCTTTTAGCATACAATATACACAGTGACACTGGTACCTGTACTGTACCATCGATTACTGTTAGTAGTGGTACTAACACTACTTTTGATACGCCTTGTAGTTTAAACTATTAGGAGCGACAACGGGTGAGCCGCATTATATATTGAATGTTGTTCATCAAAATATGCAGGGTCTGTCCGGCAAAGAGCTAGAATTAAGTTTATTTATGGAGAACTATGATGTTCAGGTGTTATGTTTGACTGAACACTGGTTGAAAGAACATGAAGTAGTGTTTATCAATGATGATAATTTTACTGTACAAAGTGCGTTTGTAAGAAAAAGCGCCATTCGCGGTGGATCTTTAGTTCTTGTTTCAAACAAGTTGAAATGTAAACAACGTTTAGATTTAGTTAATCTTTCCATCGAGCGCACTATTGAGTTGTCTTGTGTTGAACTCGAGCGATACATTATAATTTGCGTGTATCGACCCCCCTCTGGTGATTTTATTAGTTTTGAATCGGTGATGGAGGATTCACTCAATAGGTTAAAATCAAGTAATAAAAGTATAATTTTATGTGGAGATTTTAATATTAATATTTTAGTTGTTACTCCATTAAGTATTAGACTTCTTAATCTGTTTAGGTCTTATAATTTAATTAACTTGTTTATTGAACCTACTAGGATCACGGCATCTTCATCAACTTGTCTTGATAATATATTTAGTGATTGTGATGCCAAAAATAAATTAGTGTTAAGTGACTTAACGTCTGACCACTGTGGTTTATTAGCTAGTTTCCCCATGCCATTACATAAAAAGCCGCATAAAATAGAATGTAGGCCTTATACAGCTAGTCGTTGCAATAAATTTAAAAATAATATAGCTCATAGAATAACACCATCTATAGTAGAACACGAGAATCCTAATGAAATGTATGGAGCCCTTTTTGATGTTGTGAAAAAAGAGTACCAATCTACTTTCAAGACTAAAACTATTAACATTAATGGCACCTCCGTTGGCTTTAACCAATGGGCCACTCCGGGTATTTATAAAAGTAGAGCGAGACTATACGAGTTATATGGTTTGAAAAAATATAGGTTTGATACTCCTTTCCTAGAGTATGTCAAAAATTATTCAAAATTATTTAAAAAGGTTAGTGTTTTAGCTAAATCAAAATTTTTAAGCGATACAATTAAAAATTCCAATAATAAAGTAAAAACCACTTGGAAAATTATCAACAATGAAACGGGTAAATCGGTTAAGCAAGATAAACAACTCGAGATTATGGTCGATAGTAAATTAGTTACTAAAGCAGCTGACGTAGCTGAGGCGTTTAATGAGTTTTTTGCCAACATACCTATAACTACGACTCGCTCCTTAAATTCGTCCCCATCTAAAGCCGAAAACCTTCTGCTTAGTAGTGTGTCTAAAAGTAGTCGCATATTTAGCTTCGAACATGTAACGCCTCGTGATGTAGTTAATGTTTTTAACACACTCAACTGTAAAAACACTGGTGATTACTGGGGAATCTCCATTAAACTTTTAAGTAATATAATAGACATCGTAGCCCCCTATCTAGCTGTTACTTTTAATAAATGTGTTGATTTAGGAACTTTTCCTGATCTCATGAAGAGTAGTAAAGTCATACCATTATTTAAATCAGGTAATAAAAATGACGTTGGCAATTTCAGGCCTATTTCTATTTTACCAGCATTCAGCAAAATATTTGAAAAGTTAATACTCAAGCAGTTGCTAAGACATTTTAATTTAAATAGCCTCCTTCATAATGAACAATATGGCTTTACAAAGGGTTGTTCGACTACAGATGCGGGTGTTGCTCTGCTGAAACACATATTTAACGCATGGGAGAACTCTCAAAATGCTATTGGTGTTTTCTGTGATCTCTCCAAAGCCTTTGATTGCGTGCACCATGACACGCTTTTGCGTAAACTGCGTCATTACGGTGTGCTAAACGAAGCTCTAAACGTTTTAAATTCGTATTTAAATAATAGGTCGCAATGTGTAGATGTTGATGGTGTAAAATCTTCCGGGCTACCAGTTCAGTTAGGTGTACCTCAAGGCTCAATACTGGGTCCATTCTTGTTTTTAGTGTATATCAATGACTTACCTTTCTATTTAAAGGATATCTGTGAAGTTGTACTGTTTGCAGATGATACTTCTCTTATTTTTAAAGTAGACAGGAATAGACAAGATTTTGACGATGTAAACAGTGCACTGTCAATGGTTACGGATTGGTTTACGACGAATAACCTAGTTCTCAATGCCAAGAAAACGAAATGTGTAAAGTTTGCCCTCCCAAATGTTAGAAATCTAGGACCCAACATCGTCTTAGATAAAGAGGTGCTTGAAACTGTAAACTCGGCAGTTTTTCTGGGCATAACAGTAGATGCTAAACTTCAGTGGGGCCAACATATATCGAGCCTAGCGGGAAGGCTCAGTTCGGCCGCCTACGCTGTCAGAAAAGTAAGACAATACACTGACGTTGATACAGCTCGGTTAGTATATTTTAGTTATTTTCATAGCGTTATGTCCTACGGTATTCTGCTTTGGGGCAAAGCTGCAGATATTCAAAATATATTTGTCCTCCAAAAACGAGCTATTCGAGCAATTTACCAGCTAGGTGCCAGAGTTTCTCTGAGAGATTTTTTCAAAGATATCGGTATCCTCACAGTGGCATCACAATACATCTTCGCCAACATCTTATATATTAGGCAGAATATACACTTATACACTAAAAACAGTGATATTCACAATGTTAACACTAGAAGTAAGGATAAACTACGTGCTCCCTCCCACCGGCTTCATAAGGTTCATAACTCATTTGTTGGGCTTGGTATAACCTTTTATAACAAGCTACCCTCTTGTTTGCTAGATTTGCCTTTTAATGCGTTTAAAACTAAAGTAAAATCCAACCTTTTTTCAAAGGCATACTATTCTATCAACGACTACTTAAATGATAAAAATAGTTGGTCGCTGTGATTAACTCAAGACAATGTTTAAATGTTCTTTCTCCAGAATTAGTTTACCTACTGACAGGTTTTATGAGTTTATATAAAAGTTTATAATTTTACTTTTTATGTACATTTATTTTATTTTTATTTATTGTTGACATAATCTACTCATTACAATGTTTTTTTTAATGAGTTGTATTATAATATGTGGTTAGCTAGCGACCTCGACAGTTATTTATTTTACCTCGATGGTCCTAGTTTATCAATTATAACTTCTAGTTACAGCTCTATGTAAGCGGGCACGCCCTTTATGCCTGGAGGCTTTATTTTCTTTTTTTTAGATATTGTTTACGTTTAGTTATTTTTATTTCTGCTTGAGTATAGTTCTCGATGTTTTTGGTTGGTATATTGGCGTGTGCTAGCTGTCATATGGCTATTAATTTATAATTTAAATTTAATTTTGCGTAATGTAAATTATCTTAAAAATTATTGTATAGAATCATTTTTTTTTCCCTAACTGAACAGACAGCTGTGCTGCTGGGGAGTTTGTTGCGCCACTTCTTCTTCCCAGCAAAAGCACTAGGAAGTGGTGAAGGGTGGGCGTTTAAGTAAATTTTTGCCCTCAAAGTAATTATAAATACCATTATGAATCACTTTCTCGAAAATCTTCGATATGACTGGAACAAGTGCTATTGGACGATAGCAGCTCATGTCATTTTTATTACTTTTTTAAATAAAGGTTTAATAATAGTTAATTTAAGTTTTTCTGGGAAGACTCCATTTGTTATACTTAAATTTATTATATGACTAAGAACAAATGATAACTTAATGGATACTTGTTTTAAAACTTTGGTTGATATATTGTCATATCCGGTTAGTGTTCTTCAGGTCTCTAATTATTTTGTGTACCTCCTCTGGTATAGTTGGACGCATAAATATGGAGTTTGGCTAGAACGGGATTTGGTATCTTGATTGGTTTGGTATGGAAGTAATAGTTTTATCAATGAAAAAGTTATTAAATTTGTTAGCTATTTGTTTAGGGTCAGTTATTATTTTACCATCCACGATAAGCTGTTGTATTTGGTCCTTTGGTATATTTTGTTTATTGGAATTTATAATCTTCCAAGTTACTTGCGATTTATTTCGGGTAGTTTTTATGAAATTATCATTACGAGCCTTTTGCGTTAGCTTAACGATATTATTTAATCGTGAGGATAAAGTTAAGAATTTCGTTCTATTATTTTCCGTAGGTTTTTTCCTGTAGTCCCACAAAAGCTGCCGCTTACGTTTACAGCATACTCTAAGACCTTTTGTAATCCACCGAGGGCGAGATCTTGTTGATATTTTTATTAGTATAATGGGGAAGCAAAGATTATAGAATAAGAGTAACAATTCATAAAACTCGTTAAATGCTAGGTTTGGATCAGTGTTGGCATAAACGTCACTGAAATTAAGAGAATTTATGCATTCTTTAAATTTACGAATGTTCTCTTTACAGTAGTCTCTTTTTTCTACGTTCCATGATCTAAGGGCAAAACTAGATTTGACTGGACATGTGAGTAACTGAGCAGTGTGGTCAGAGAGTGCAAGCTCAACAACTTCCGCAGAGCAACCCTTAACATTAAATATAATATTATCAATGCATGTTTTGCTTGATAACCGAGTCGGTTCGTTGATGCCTAATTTTAGGTTGACATGTAACTGTGCAGAATTTGCATAAATTCAGTTGCATCGTAGGTTTTATTAAGTAAATTTATATTAAAGTCACCACAAATGATGACTTTCTTTTTACCATAGCAAAATCGACTAAGAAGGGAGTTAAGGTTTCTAAAGAAGATATTTGTATCATCTGTATTTGGCCTTGGAGGTCTGTAGATGCATATAACATATATTTTATGGTCTAGTAGCTCAATACCAGAATATTCAATGATATTTTCAAGTGAATATTTACTGAAGTCATCTATTGGTACATATTGAAGTGATTTTTCTATTAAGATACAAGACCCACCACGCCGGTTTTTCCTACAGAAACAAGAAGCTAGTTTGTAATTACTGATATTTAGTATGTTTTTGTCCGTTTCTATCATGTTGTGTTCGGTAATGCATAGTACATTGATACGGTTTTTTTCATTATCAAGAGCTAGTGTCAAAAGGTCTGACTTAGAGATGAGGCCATTTATGTTTTGGTGAAGAATGTAAACATGGTTAAACACGAAAAAGCTCCCTTGATGCTTGCGGGGTAGATGTATTATCTATATTCTCATTTAGCAATGCGCGGTTTGGAGAGCCATCGCGACTAGAAGACGATGTATGGATCTGAGCATCATTATATTTATTGCAGTGCACATTTGATCTAGCATCTGTTATCTTTTTAAAATAATAAGGAATAGTGCCAGGTTTCCATTGACCAACCATGTTGTTTCCTGTGCAGCAATATCTTCAGTGTCAGTATTATTTTCATAAAATCTGTTTAAGTATTGTATATAATTATTTAATTTATGAAATATTTTATTAATAGCATTTTTTTCACTTTACCTGTAAATTTACAGAACATGTCGGTCAACATGTCAGAATATTTTAAATATTTATTAGTGTCGAACGTATACGTATATTCAAATTCCCTGTTACTTAAATATAAAAGTTGGTTGAATGCTTCTATTCTCTTATTAAATATCATAACGTTATCATTTAATTTAAAATTTGGAGAACATAAGATAATATTAGTATGTGTTATTTTTTCGAGCTTACATTTTATTTCATTTACCAGTGTTTCATAGTTTTTAGAGACTAGAAAGTCTCTTTCACCTACTAAAATGACACAATAGTCCTTCAATGTGTAATCCACCAGTTTTAATTCGAGCCCTGATAGGAGTTCGATAATCCCCGCATTCGGTAGACAGTAATGACAGATTTGATTATCTGAGAAAACATTTTCGGCAGTTCCTAGAATACTGTTTACATTATTATCACTAAATAAACACATTTTGCTGGAGTATTTTATATTACCAATAATTTTACGATAAGTACCTTTTGCTGAATCCTGTATGATAATATCTTGTTGAGAAACAGTAGCGCCCTTTGTTTCTGGGTAAGACACCAATTTATGTGATTTTGGAATATCATAGATCAATTTTTCATCCGTAGAACATTGTGGTTTGTTGCACGATTGTGTGCTAGATGGTGTTTTGATAAATTTAGCATCTTGAATCGGACTTTGCATGTTAAAGAAGTCAAGCTGAGATCTAACTAGGCTTTTACGTTTAGATTTTGGCATGCCTTTCTTCTTAATCGTACTTGTACATACATGTTTCAGTTTGTTAACTGTTAATTTGTAGTGTTCAATTTGTTCTGCTTGTGCACTATTTTCTAACAGTAATCTTTCTATTTCGTTTTCTGCAATTTTTAAATTTTCTTCTAGTTTCATATTTTGTTTTAGAATTCATCAAAATCCTCGCTTGGCCTGTGTATTTCAGGATAACTTCTATTTATAACATATGACGACGTGGAAATAAATGATGTTTGTTCATCCTCATTTTCTGATAGTTCAGATAATGCTTCAAACGAGTTTTGAGTTGGAAATGTAGCTTTACATGTTCTGTTTCTGAGTGTGACATTATTTAAAGGTGTGTTGCATATTGTTGTTGGGTCATGCGATATATCCGTAGAGCAAGTTGCCGTTTTTTTAATACATGTCCTGCAGCGTCATTTGTTTTTTGATTCTGTATCCATTAGTCTATATTTTTGTCTCTCAAGTGATAAATCAGCTGTGGTTTGTTTACTATACGACAAGAAAAATTTTAAACTCACTACTGGTTTTATGATCCAAATTTGCAAAAATCACTCTCCAAAATGATGTTCTTAACAATTGTAGTCACTATTCAGTCATTCCATCCTTTGGCACGCAATTTCACTGCTTGAATAGGTTTATTAGATTGTTTTCAAGGCACTTAGGTAACTTTAGTCAAAACTGTGATTTAGTGTAATACACAGAATTTCGGTAGGATAACACTGTCACTAGTATTATGATGCACCGAGTATTATAAGCACTATTTTAGGTACTTTTAAATAGAAAAAAACATTAAAATTGAATACAGAATTGTGGACTGATGTTGTCATTGGCTAGTGTTGCCACTTTTTTTTGACCTCACATAGACCCGCAAATGGTTCAAAATTTGAAAGGGAACACGCACATTTGGAGAGACGAAAAATGGGCAAGAGTAATGTTTTCTGACGAATCCAGATTTATGCTGTATGCACATGATGGGTGGTGAAGAGTCTACTGACAGCCAGGGGAAAGTTTTATTCCAGCTTTTTTTGAGGAAAAAGTGCCGTTTGGCGGTGGATCAGTTATGGTTTGGGCTGAAATCTCTTCAGAGAGTCGCACGGAGTTAGCGCTGGTAGAAAATGATACGCTAACTAGTGGAATAAATTCTTAATGAGCATGTCAGTATGTCGGTATGTCGGTGTCCATATTTAATTAATACGAGTATAGGTGAAAATTCAATATTCATCCGCCGCAGCTACACTTCAAGACCTGAAACATGCGTTAGTGGAGGAATGGGATTAATCGCATAAGAAACTGAATAAAATATAACTAAATAATAATATAATAACTGAATAATAATATGCATGCCCGATCGCCTGGCAGGTGTGTGAAGAGCCCGTGGAGGCAATATAAAGTATTAATTTTGTTTTAAAGTTTGTTTTTGTGTTGTGTCTATTATTTTTTATATAAGTATATAAGTTGTTATCTATTATTTTTTCAACGTAAACGTATTGATGTTTTGTTTTTTTATGGATTCATCTGTTCGTCGTCGGAACGAACGGACGTGTCGAGCGCGAAGACCTTTTGTCTTACGGAACGATCACGCAGCTGCCGTCCAAATTGCAACGCGTTAACTATTGTCGGTCAACAAAAGTCGAACAGTGTTTTGTTTCTTGGATGTGGCTGTGATTCGAGCGTCGACAAATAAATACACTAGAATAGTGCAAAAGTGAGGTGTGCCAGGCCTACGTGCGTCACTGATACCAGGCTGACAATCCAGGTTGTCTGCTAAAGGCTCTAGGGCTACTGAACGTCGTAGCCAGGATAATTCGGTGAGACCATTCCTTTTACCTTTCAGAGAGCTGCTGCACTCTGCAAAATAAACACCCCGACTTGATAAGAACTGCGTCAACAGATGCAAAAATTTCACTATTCTACAAAACACCTACCTAATATAATCACTCAGTAAATTAATCAAATTCCCATACTTCAAACGCATGGTTATCGTTAACTCCAACGATAGATCTAGATACCAAAACGATTTTCATTTTGAATTGACATTGGAAGATTACTGAGCTAAAACTCCCGGCGATATTTCGATTATGTGGCCAAAATTCAGTGGCAAAGCTTGGTATCGGTATATTGTTGGATAGGTTAAGGTTCAACATCGTGAATGCGAATCTGTAGTTGTGTAACGTCTGGCGAAATTGGAAGGTTTGTTGCCATGCGCACAATCAACTTTTATTAGTAAGCTATGGGTATGAGATTATAATTGTGCTTAATAAAAGGAAAATGGTAAGTTAAAGTAACATACTGTAATAACTCTAACAAAAATAACAGTGTCGCGTGTGATTCCGTAACATCTTGCATGCTATACAATTTGTCAATTTCGTTACCCTTATACAACAGTCGCGTCTGAGGCAACCCTTTTTTGATTTTTGTCGAACAATTTACCCGTGTTTTTGTGACGAAAGACACATGAGCGGTGCTTAAGTCCATTCAACAAAAACAAAAACTTCACAGTGAGATACATTTCTACAGAATAACAAAGAGAGGAACTAATAAATTTCAGTCAAAGGACGACCCTGTCAAAATTCTGTAGCTCTGTCTCGAAACTAAATCCGCACGCCCGGCCATCGGCACCGTGGGGTTCCGACTCCCAAACAAAAGTTTTACAATGGCAACAATAAAATCCATGAAACACGACGGCAACTGTCTGTTTAGCGCGATTGCCCACCAAATAAATAACATAATGGGTCTAACGTTCGACCACATGTCTGTCCGACGAGACCTCGCTACCTATGTTTCGGATAACCGCGGAGAAGCCAGAATTTGTTTAGCACTAAAGAATAACATTCAAGACTTTATTCCTAACTAACAGCAAGCTTTCTCAGGAACAAATGATAACAAAATACATAACCACGCAGTTCAACGAAACGTTTTGGGGCGGAGAAGACATCTTAATCGCCGCGGCCGAATATTATCTAGTAAATGTACATGTGCACATAAATCACGGAAACACACTGATGTATTCACCTGCCGGCGAACCAGTACCAGGAAATATACATATCATTTACAAAGATCATCACTATGATAGCTGGGTCATGAGCGCCGCCGAACAGTTCAACAATAATCTGCATAGACGAACGCTAGAATCAATCAACAAAATTACACCACAACATACAGAAAGGGTAGGTACCAAATATAACAAAAGAGATGAACAAGGGCAGTCTACAAAACCGCGCTTCCTGAACAGTCCCAAATTAGATAGCTCATTAACACCGTATGAACAATTAAAATCAGCATTAGGTACACCGTTATCGGTTGAAGTCGCGGATGACACGGGTTTCACAATAATTAGGAATCAGCCTACTACAGCAACTAAGTACACTTGCTCAGACCTGCGTATTGCAACTTGGAACGTTCGCGGGGCCTCGAAACCAGCCAAAAAAGATAAAATAGATGCGGAACTTTCAAATAGGGGCATTCACATAGGCTGCCTACAAGAAACAGGGATGAACGTAGGAACATACAACTACGCCCACTACGAATGGCACCTATCTGGAACTGCAGGTAAAGCCCACAGGGGACTTGCAATTGTAATCAGAAAGGATGCCCGAATTGAAATAATAAACAGGAAGAACGATACCGACGCGATGTCAATCACTCTGAAAGTTGATAGGGGAAGTGACAAACCTGCTCCGCTTTATATAATTAACTCCCACATCAACAGCTGTACCTCAAAAGCAACCAGATCCTTCACAGGATTACTAAACATGATTAGACAAAAACCAAGGAAATGTATTTTAGTAATCCTAGGCGACTTTAACGCACATATTGGTAGACAAGATACAATAAGTTTTCAACGCAAAGGGTTGATTCACCAAAATCTTCATCATGACTATTCCAATTACAACGGGGAAATGTTAGTGGATATAGCCAACAGGGAAAAATTACAAATAGAAACAACAAAAGCGAGATCATCATGCAGAATAACATGGTCAAAGGGCACGCAGAAATCACAATTGGACCACATTATTACGCAACAGGCAACAGAAAAACTCTTTCACTATATTAAAGGCGAATGGGCAGGTAGGGCCATATCCGACCATAAAATAATTTGGGGGCAGATAAGAACAATTCGCACCATAAACAAAAATATGACGACACCAAATACAAGACGCGAAAGAATGAGACAACAATAGAAACCAAGGATTTCAATTACAAACAATGTTACTACGCCGCTCTCAATATTAAATCCACCAAAACAAAATTCCAAGCTTGCATAATCAAAAAACTGGAAAACATAGGAATAGACTCAACGGATAAAAGCATCGAAATACCACGGTGTACCATAACCGGAGTATTAAAATCGGCTGCTCAGGAAACCTTGATTTTTCAGCCGAGTCACTCTAGGGATCATCGTATAGCTCTTGCTAACCTCCAAAAGGCTAAATTCTTACAAAAAAGACAACTAGATAACCCGAATAGACATAATCGTGTAAAAGAATGTCAGGCAGCCCTTCAAAAGATTAAAAACGAAAAGGAAAATAAAGATTGCAGGACCTTCTTTACTGGATTGGGGAAAAAACACCCTTCAAAACGTATGCAGGTACTTTATCTATTTTACAGGAAAAACAAGCAAGCAACAAAACGCCGGAAAAGAAACGCTTATATACCAATGTCCAAATGGGAGCAAATCCTAAAAAATTCTGAGGGCCTACCTATACCAACGGTTATAATAAAAAAATCAGTAACAGTCGAGCAAAGTGAAGGACCCACGGTGGACGACATAAAGGACATAATTAGCAGCATGAGGAGCGGAACAGCGCCCGGAACAGACCAAGTGGTAATTGAGCTGTACAAAGCGATGCCCCAAATATTACAGGAAGCCGTCACCAAGCATATGAACAAAGCCTGGACACAGAATGAAGCTCCCGACACGTGGCTAGAAACAATGCAAGTACCAATTCCAAAGAAAAACAACCCTAAAG
Source organism: Xanthia togata (assembly GCA_963853775.1). NCBI lineage: Eukaryota > Metazoa > Arthropoda > Insecta > Lepidoptera > Noctuidae > Xanthia > Xanthia togata. The sequence goes on from OY970800.1 coordinate 20,391,002, forward strand.
ATACAAATGACTATCGACGAATATCGGTTTGCAATACGGGCTACAGAATCTACGCCTCCTACGTATTAAAAAAATTAGACGAAACAATAAAAGAACTAGGCAGCTACCAAGCAGCCTTTTTAAACAACAGATCTACAGACGATCACATATTTACACTAAAAAGTGTTCTGGACGAAGAATGGCGTGCAGGCAAAAGAATTTATGTACTCGCTCTGGACATAGAAAAAGCGTTTGACAACGTCGACCTCCAAGCACTGCGGGACATTTTATTACAAAGAACAAACAAGTCACTAACCAACAGGATAATCAAGGTTTGCTTGAATGAACGCACACACATCAAATGGTGTGGTCAGCAAAGTAGTTGGATTATTAAGGAAAGGGAGTCAAACAAGGTTGCCCGATATCCCCTCGCCTTTTTACACTGGTCATGGATGAGGTCCTTAGAACCCTCGAAGAGGAAACTCAATTAATCAAACTAGACCAAGATCGCGAAATCTCACTCCCCCTGGTGCTATCATTCGCGGACGACCTCATCTTCATTACAGATGATCTAAAAGGGCTAGAAGGAATCGTATACCATATTAAACCCCTACTAGGTAGTGTCGGCCTACAAATAAACGAAACTAAAACAAAAATACTAATTAGAGACCCAATAGCTAAACTGAAAGCGACCTACGTGTCAATTAACGGATTAAATCTTCATACTGTCGATGAAATTAAATATCTAGGCACATACATAACATCTGCATTAAATAGGAGAAGCACAATTAGAAAACGATGTGAACAGGCCACTAGAAACGCGAAGTCACTATTACCATTCATAATAAAATCAAAGATGGACTGGAAACTAGCCAGACTCATGTATCGAATGGTGATCGTACCTTGTATGATATACGGTTTGAAAGTATCGGCAATCACCAAAGCTAACAGGTCAAGACTGAGAAGATATGAGAGAGTCATCATGAGAGACTTGATTAACCACGCCAGAAATAAACCAAGACAAAAGAAGATGCATGAAATATTAGACGGAAAAACAGTAACCAAACGCATCAAGAATCACAGGATGTGCTATCTTGCACACGTTCACAGGCGTGACAACCCACACCTGTTACACGCAGCAATGCAGTACAAGGCCAAATCCAAGAAAATAGGCCGTCCTATTTACACATGGAATGACAACATTAAACAGGACTCAACCTATTTCGAAGAGGAACTCAACTTTTGGATGGACACGGCTACAGACCGATACAGGATCATGAAGGCTGCCAGCGAGATCTACAAGAAACCAGAAACGGATAGCAGCGTAACTTCTGACGAAGACATAGAATCGGCTAAATGCAACACAGCACAGCAGCGATATAGAAAGGCGACGAGTAAGCAACGTAACCCCATCTCAAGATTCGAAACAACATAGCGCCAATGTCTCAAAAAGATGCTCGTCCAAAGACAAATAACACCCATCTCTCCACTAGTCCATTGCTTACTCAAGGATGCATATCCGGTATGGCTCGTAAATCCTTTCCTATCCTGAGGGCACGTCTTCCTTACCATTACCGCGCCCCCCGGTCTACTCCTTGATATGCAATGGCCTTTGTAGCCCCATGAAACATGAGACTTCATGGGCTAGTGCAAATCTTGGGGTTCATTCGATTTATCGAGTCTGGTTAAACCACGCTGGGATCGGTGCCTTTCATTCATTCATTCATTCATTCAACGTAAACGTATTGATGTTTTGTTTTTTTATGTAATTTTTACAAAAACTAATACCTAATGTAACAAAAATTTGTTTTTTTTTAAACTGGTAAATTATCTACAATATACAGTTTCATTCATACCGCTAGCTCGATTATTTTAACAGTAATTTCAGTTTTTCGTATTGACCCCGTATTCTTTGTCTGCGAATGTATTATACTATCAATGACCCAGAACTTCGTCTGCGATCCAGGATGTAAAGTATTGGGCACGCCACTATTGCGGCGATAAGTCCCCTCTTTGAGGAGTGGCTGGAGAGGCGCCACGGCGTCCTCACCTTCCGCCTGACGCAGGTCCTCACCGGACACGGCTGTTTCGGGAGGTACCTGTTTCGGATAAGGCGGGAGGAAACGCCCGGGTGTCATCACTGCGTGGATCGCCCGGAGGACACGGTGGAGCATACGGTGGAGGTATGCCCGGCTTGGGCAGAGCACCGCCGTGTCCTCGTGGAGGCGATCGGTGGCGGGGATCTCTCGCGTCCGGCCCTGGTCCAGGCCATGGTACGGAGCGAGAGGGCATGGGAGGCCGTCACCTCCTTCTGCGAAGTAGTAATGCTCGCGAAGGAGGAGGCGGAGCGCGTGAGGGAGAGGCAAATTTCGCGCCCTCACGCCCCTAGCCGCCGCAGGAGGAGACGCCCCGGGCGTCGGGAATCGATCGCGGATTCCCGGCCACCGAAGGCGCGGGCTTGTGGACGGTGAGCAATGGGTAGCTCGCCATCCGGTAAGGACCAAGCCCGGGTCGACGGCGCGTTGTGTTCCACGCGCGCCTCAAAGAGTGTCAGCGAGTGAAGGGGTCCTATGAGACCATTGCCTGCCGGGGTTGCGGGAAAGTCCGAAAGGGATACCGTGGCCCCCTGGCATTGCACAGGCAAGAGAAGGAACACGGGTGGGTTTTATTCAGTAAGAGTCTGACACGCCCTCCCGCTCCACCCAGAGCGGGAGGAGTCATTTGATGATTTCCCACCCAAAAAAAAAAAAAAAAGGATGTAAAGTATAACAAAGTAAAAGTCAAAGTCCAATAATTTGTTTCAATTAGGCACAAAAAAGGCACATTTGAACGTCAAAATTTACAAACAATAATAATAATTGATTCTAGTCGCCCCTTCCAAAAGTTAGTTATCGTATGGAGAATAATGGGCAAAAAAACTCTACCGTTACTCTTTTATTTTTTTTTCACAATATCTTGTATAAAGTAATTATATATTTGTATGTGAAGACGATGCACCTAGAATAAGATTACTATACCACGATAGGTAAAAATAAAGAAAAATTAAGGAATGACATAAATTAATTATGTGATAAATTCAAATTCAAAAGTCATTTATTCAAACTAGGCTGAGAATCAGCACTTTTCGAACGTCAAAATTACATAAGACAGTCCCCCAAAACGCCCACCCTTCACCACTTCCTAGTGCTTTTGCTGGGAAGAAGAAGTGGCGCAACAAACTCCCCAGCAGCACAGCTGTCTGTTCAGTTAGGGAAAAAAAAATGATTCTATACAATAATTTTTAAGATAATTTACATTACGCAAAATAAAATTTAAATTATAAATTAATAGCCATATGACAGCTAGCACACGCCAATATACCAACCAAAAACATCGAGAACTATACTCAAGCAGAAATAAAAATAACTAAACGTAAACAATATCTAAAAAAAAGAAAATAAAGCCTCCAGGCATAAAGGGCGTGCCCGCTTACATAGAGCTGTAACTAGAAGTTATAATTGATAAACTAGGACCATCGAGGTAAAATAAATAATTGTCGAGGTCGCTAGCTAACCACATATTATAATACAACTCATTAAAAAAAACATTGTAATGAGTAGATTATGTCAACAATAAATAAAAATAAAATAAATGTACATAAAAAGTAAAATTATAAACTTTTATATAAACTCATAAAACCTGTCAGTAGGTAAACTAATTCTGGAGAAAGAACATTTAAACATTGTCTTGAGTTAATCACAGCGACCAACTATTTTTATCATTTAAGTAGTCGTTGATAGAATAGTATGCCTTTGAAAAAAGGTTGGACTTTACTTTAGTTTTAAACGCATTAAAAGGCAAATCTAGCAAACAAGAGGGTAGCTTGTTATAAAAGGTTATACCAAGCCCAACAAATGAGTTATGAACGTTATGAAGCCGGTGGGAGGGAGCACGTAGTTTATCCTTACTTCTAGTGTTAACATTGTGAATATCACTGTTTTTAGTGTATAAGTGTATATTCTGCCTAATATATAAGATGTTGGCGAAGATGTATTGTGATGCCACTGTGAGGATACCGATATCTTTGAAAAAATCTCTCAGAGAAACTCTGGCACCTAGCTGGTAAATTGCTCGAATAGCTCGTTTTTGGAGGACAAATATATTTTGAATATCTGCAGCTTTGCCCCAAAGCAGAATACCGTAGGACATAACGCTATGAAAATAACTAAAATATAATAACCGAGCTATATCAACGTCAGTGTATTGTCTTACTTTTCTGACAGCGTAGGCGGCCGAACTGAGCCTTCCCGCTAGGCTCGATATATGTTGGCCCCACTGAAGTTTAGCATCTACTGTTATGCCCAGAAAAACTGCCGAGTTTACAGTTTCAAGCACCTCTTTATCTAAGACGATGTTGGGTCCTAGATTTCTAACATTTGGGAGGGCAAACTTTACACATTTCGTTTTCTTGGCATTGAGAACTAGGTTATTTGTCGTAAACCAATCCGTAACCATTGACAGTGCACTGATAGATCCATGGTGCTCATATATTTACAAACATTGTAAAATTATACGATACTCCTAACATTTTAACAAGTAATACTAATAATTACGCATTACAATATTAGTGTGTGAGTTCAAGTAATCACAGAATATAAAATCAATGTAATAAAAAATAATACTAAACAATTAAATTGGCAACCAGTTCGATTTTGTCTAGATTCTGAATTGTCCTATGGAGCAGGACCAGCATATTTCTAAGCATTTTAACTTGGATATAATCCTCTAATTTGTAATATGCTTGTTTACAAAGTGTACTTTTTATATGAGTTTTAAATTTTCTTTCATAATATATCACAAGGTATTCTGTTGTAACATTTAACACAGTACGCCATAAAAGATGTATTTACTTTAGATGGTCTGAAAAATGGTTGATCTATTTTATCTTTATTTCTAGTATTAAAATTATGTCATTTAGTACAAACTTTTGTTTTTCTTGCCACCGACATATGAAATCAAAGTTATTTTTCACTTTGTAGTGTTTTTTTTTTTTTAAGTCGTTTTTATTTTTTGTGAAAAAGTTTTTATTTTTCACTTTTTAGATGTGGTACCCACAAAAAACCCCCACAAAAATTTGAATACAACTGCTGAGTAAATTACAGTGACAGGAACTATTAGAATATCACCCACACATACTAGGTGGGAAAAATACGTATTATTGAAGCTAACTCAAAAACCCCTCATCAGATCTTAACCAAATTTAAATGGGACCACTTCTGAAGTATGCCCTAAAAAAAGAATCATCAAAATCAATTCATAATTGGCGGAGTAATCGCTAAACGAATTGGCAAGGTACCGTCATAATATTAATCTTTTTAAATAGTTCCCTGAGAGATTCACGACGACGTAAATTATACACTCGAGAGCAATGAATCCGGGTCACTTAAAGAATGTTAAAAATCTCGGAAACTAAAAATGATAGGTTAATGCAATAAATTGTATTTAATAGACAATGTAATACTCCTTAAATGAAAGTAAAAAAAATATGAGTCACCATACATTTTATTAACACAAAATTACATAAAGAAAAAAACTGCTGATCTCTCCTTAAAACAAAAATAGGAAACATGAAATTTTTGAACTTTATTACGATTTTCTTGAATTTTAATACTTCGTATTGCCTCCTCGTGCTTCCATTACTGCGTTTACGCGGTTTGGCATGCTGTACACCAAGTTCCTTATACGATTTTGGGGAATATTCTCCCATTCCTCTGTGAGAGCAATTTTGAGCTCACGAAGCGTGATTGGGGGAGGGTTTCGTTGTTTTACGCATCTGCCTAGCTCGTCCCAAGCATGCTCGATCGGGTTGATATCCGGGCTGCGCGCTAGCCACTCCATACGAGTAATGTTCATCTCTTGAAGGTAGTCATTCACAATCCTACCTGTATGAGGTCGGGCATTGTCATGCATAAATATAGCATCCTCACCTAAATTGACCATAAATGGACCAACGTGATCATTGAGGATTTCTTCCACATATCTTTCGCTAGTTAAAGAGCCGTTTTCTATGATCACCAGCTCTGTGCGACTTTCAGAAGAAATTCCGGCCCACACAAGTACAGACCCACCACCGTAGGCTACTTTTTCTTCGATGCATGCTTGCTTGAATCTTTCCCCTGGTCTTCGATACACTCTGTGTCTTCCATCGTGCTTGTAGAGCATAAATTTTGATTCGTCGGAGAACATAACTTTTGACCAATCTTCAATACTCCAATTTACGTGGCTCTGGGCATATCTTAGTCTTGAAATACGATGCCCACGCTCCAGTTTAGGGCCGTTTGCAGGTCTAAGGGGTTTTAAGTTAGATTCAGCAAGCCGACGTCTTACTGTCCATGCACTTGGGTTACTTCCTCCGAGGCGTCGAAACTGATTTGTGAGTTCAGTTCCTGTAAGAAAGCGATTTCGAAGCATGGTGTTCACCAAGTATCGGTCTTCTCGTGCTGTGGTACACCTGGTTCTGCCCGTTCCTGGTCTGCGTAGGTTAGAACCAGTTTCTTCGTAACGTCGGAGAACTCTTTGTACTGTTGACAGCGACACACCGACAGTCCTGGCTGTATCGCGCTGACTCCGGCCGGTTTCCAGCATTGTAAGTATTCTGGTGCATTCTTCAGGCGTAAGCGACATAATTTCAGCTTGAATAATGAATATAGAGCACTATCAACATGGTTTATGTACCCACATAAATGACAGATTACAAACAAAAGCAAAACCAAATGCTGTAATTTCGTAGTTCCATCTTCGAAAGTGGCCCTTTTTCAAATTTGATTTTTTTATGATATAACTTTACAATAACTAAGAAGTTTTAATACCTTCATTTAAGGAGTATTACATTGTCTATTAAATACAATTTATTGCATTAACCTAGCATTTTTAGTTTCTGAGATTTTTAGGATTCTTTAAGTGACCCGGATTCATTGCTCTCGAGTGTATATGGCTCTGACAGCTATCTTTTGTAAAACAAAGATGGATTCATTGTCAGCGGCCCAACCCCACAGTAAAATGCCATACGACATAATACTGTGGAAGTAGCTAAAATAGACCAAACGCGCGGTTTCTACATCTGATAACTGTCTTATCTTTCTAACAGCATAAGCGGCCGAGCTTAGCCACCCCGCAAGAAATGTTATATGGGGTCCCCATTGTAATTTCTCGTCTAGCGTGATTCCTAGGAAACCTGTTTGATTAATAAATTCCAGTTTTAGCCTTATAAATATGTCCTTACCAAAGGCATGGTTTATCTGTGTGCCATCCAAATCTGTTCAGCCATTTTAGTGTAAAATCGGAACAAACAAACAAATTCATTTTCGTATTTATAATATTAGTTCGGAGGACGTTCACATTAGTAGTAATAATAAAAGACATTTTGTCAATCCTAAGGTAATTATGACTTCTTGCTTTGCATAGAAGTGTATAGAGTACAATAGGACATGACGCTCTTCTAGATGTCCAATGTGTAGAGGGCTTATTATACAAAGTCAGCTACTAGTGCCACTTTTCCCTTCAGTAGCTATTATTGAAACTATTCATTTCCGTCATCATTTAGTGTCATATACTGGTTACTCGTTGGTTTACTGCATAATAAACTCTGGTTTACTGTCATGGGGTCTGTTTATATGGAGCCACTTGATTTAAACAACGTGTTTCTGGCAAATCCCAATATTACAAAAATATGCTGTGATTACCTTTTATCTTAATTTGACCGAGATGTAGATATATTTTGAGACTATTTCTACGAATGTACGCGAAGTCTAAGTGCGACACTCAAATTACATGGAGTGCTGCCTTTCTTCTTTAGGCTTTAGAAAAGCATGAACTGTAGGCGCATAGCACCTCTTGATGTGCTCTACGAGTAATTTTAACACAAACGATTTGCCACTACCTGCTCCTCCAGTTATAAAAAGCAATAAGTTTTCAACATCACCATTTATATCATTTTCAAAGGCCGTAGAAATTTTTAGAAATAAATCCATCTGCTGTATGTTTAGACCTCTGATATTACCAAAAAAAGTGTCATCTGTCATTGCACCTCGTTCTTCTACATCTTCACCTCCCTTTGCGTACCGCTTCAGTAGTTGTTTCGATTTTACCACCCTATTCTTTTTTAAATTATCAGTTCAAAAATGACCAGTGCGTCTCTTATAGGCTGCAAGGCCTAAGTCATCTTTTAAAATACGTGATATGGTTCTGGGTGCTATCTTCATCTCCCGAGATAAAATCTTTTGCATTCGGACAGGATTTCTTCGAATTCTTTCCCTTACTGCTTTGACCACCTTTTTCGTATGAAGACTATGTGGACGGCCAGATCTTTTTCTGTCACAAACAGAGGAGGTCGGTCTCATTGTACTTATTAATAGCCCGGTACACAAGCATTTGACTAATACCAAGAGTATGGAGAGTTTTAAAAATTGCATTTGGCCCCATACCAAGTTTGTGTAATGCAATCACAGCGATTCGGTTCTCTTTATCACCCCGCTCCATTTTAATATCGCAAAATATTGTACAATGTGTTGGCGCCAAAATTAAAAAACTCAATGAACAATCGTATAAAAATGACAGATTCCAAATTCAAATGTAATATCTTTCTTATTTTTAATTGTAACAGTATTTATGGCCAGACTGAGTATTTCCGCATGGTTGTCCATGTTTCCACCCCAGACACTAAGTATATCAGAACTATAATTATTTACCATAGTTTCTTGAGGCTAAGTACTAACTGCCGCACGGGTCGATCCGTCAGGTTAAGCTACGCTTGCCGGGGTTGGTCTGTGGATGGTTGACCATCTTTACATATCGAGACTCCTCCGTGCCTCGGAAAGCACGTTAAGCCGTTGGTCCCGGCTGTCATTCGTGGATCTTTAACAGTCGTTACGGGTCGTCAGAAGCCCGAAAGTCTGACAACCAGTCTTACCAAGGGGTATCGTATTATCCAGTGACTGGGTTGTGGAGGTCAGATAGGCATTCGCTCCATGTACAATACTGGTATTCAGCTGCATCCGGTAAGACTGGAAGCCGACCCTGGCATAAGGGTAGGCAGATTGATGGAGTTTCTTGAGATGCAAAACCAACCGTTGTTTCCTGCTTCACCACTTCAACTTGCGCTTTGTTAACTGCTTCATCGGGACCCAAACAAGGTAGCTTCACTTGTATTTTAATTAATATTATTAATTTATGTTTGGCTATGGGTGTTATTTACCTGAAATAAATTAATATTATGGAAGCCCTGGGAAACCCAAAAGGACAAAAATAGTTGGTACGGTCTTTGCATGTCAGGTGCTGGTATGTATATGCATTTGATTTTTTTTTACCATTTCACATAACTCGAATGCCATCGGGGTTCAAAGAACACGAAATAAACCTATCGATTACACTTATTCCTTCGTTTGTCGACAAATCATGAACATTTTTACACCACACCAATTATTGCAAATGTGGACTCCCTCTATTAAAATTCTGAAATTCTGTCCTATACCAAAAGTCCCCAATACCACCACCAAGCAGTAGTTATTCTGTTTTAAATAAAAATTAAATTAAAAAATATTAAAGTATAAAGTAAAATTATGATTTTGATTAATTATAATCGAGGAATATTTAATTATAACTGTAATGTAGACCTACCTGATCTAATTTTATAAAAACCTGTGTTTCCACAATTTACATCAAACATTTAAAACGAAGACAACAATAAGTTTATTAGAAGTTAAATTAAAAAGAAGATATAATATTTTCAATGACTTATAGAGTATTTTGGGTATATGATTTTACCTATATGAAGGTACTGGGTTAAAATAAAGTTCATTGTGTTGGAATAAAACTACATTAAGGCGCCATTTTCCGGGCCTGTGGGCCTTTGAAACGCTACCTCCGCCTCCCCCTAAGGGGGAATGACGTATTTATTTACGATTCACTGCCGATCATTTCGCGAAAAATACATGCCACAGGATAAAATATTTGCAGTTGACCAACTGAACTAGTTTTTCTTAGGTTCGATTTTTTTCAATAAGTTTACATTTTATGGGACTAAGGTACGGTGTAGTGAACTAAAATGATTACTTAAAATGTCCTGTGTACCTAATGGGCGTTTTCACATTAATAGATAACGACACCAGCCCGATACCGATATGTCGGCAGCTATTATACCGACATCGATACAATTATTATCGGCCCAATGATATTGCTAAGTATCGACGTCTAGAAGTCGGCAGTGCGAAAAAGTGTGTTCAAGTGACAAAATGCCGCTACTCTCACCGCACTGTGTCTTCGCCGATAGATATCGTACCTATATCGGTGTCGGTCGCTGTCTGCGACGATATAGGTGACAATAGCAAGACAATGTAAAAGCGTTTGGTAGGCACTAAACGTATCCGATCATCTGACCTCCGATATAGTGTCGATGTCGGGTCGGTGTCGTTATCGGCAAATGTGCTGTGTTGTGACAGTCAATTCATTTTATTAATTAAAGAAACAACATTTTTACCTTTTGATATAGTGTTATGGGATAGTTCGTAGAACGTACACAGAAAAACATGAAGTTTAGGCCTCTTCTGTCATCTATGGTTTTAATAAAAATCAATATCTATGGTTAGGTGACTGTTAATGAGAAATCCCATGTACACACTGCACACGGGATTTTTTTAGTGATAGTTAGGTAGTCATGAATAATCTGTAAGAATCCATAAGTGTATCAGTGTTGTGACATTAGGTATTATATGAAGGAATGCAGGCGTTTAATAATTCACTTAAAATGAAAAACTTGCAAGCAATGGGAAATTTCTACTGAAGGCTGCGCGTTTAGACCTCTGCAGGGCTAACATGACAAGCGCGAGAAAGCTCTTTTTCTCGTTTTGTCGAAATTTGTCTACGATTCTGACGTCATTCTAATCCCTAACATGACCGTAAACGACGAGATTTCTCGAAAAAGGCACTTCTATATGTCGCGACGAGAAACCGATATTGCAAGTTATTAAAAACAAATTATTTTTATGATAGCAATATCGGCTTGAGATTCCGTTTCATTCATTCAATGGTGCCGATTCTCTTGCCACAAATGCCTCTAAACTAGACTAAAAATCACCAAAATTTAGATTATTCTTGTCAACCGACAATTTTCCATTCTGAAATAGACTAAGTGACACAACTTAACTATATTTTAGTTTGACGGCACTGAGCTATTAATTTAGTGAAAATGGCAATTTTGCTGTTCAGAATTTTACGTTCTTCACCTAAAGTTTAGATTGTTTAAGTATTTAATCGCGATTAAAAAATGAACTAAAATTCACACCAACACCTCGACGGCGCAAAAACAATAATGTCTTTTTTTCTTTTTTCTTGCTTATATCTCGAAAATGGTGTGTCCTATCGCAAAAATAATGAAAAATTCGACCCCCTTTATGAAACCCATAAACCCCTAACACTCAACATGTAGGTAATATTTTTTCATATTTTCCATACAAAAAACGAAAAATTCCATATAGAACACGTCGTTCCAATATAAACAAACTTTCATCTTTATTTCTTCAGGATTTTAATTAAGTTGAATGGGCTAAAAATGATCGTACTGTTTCGCTTATACTGTGACCATATTTTTTTGTTTTGGATGTTTCCCACCACTCATGAAGATTCGTAAATATTGACAGCTATACATGAAGTAACAATTGCCGTACTTTATTGCCAAGTGACGTACCTACTGCTACAGCTATAATTTATCGAATCTATTATTTTAGGACATCGACATTTTAGAACGACTTTTTATCGTATACAGAAGTGTCGTATACGATATCGTAACCAGTGACTTTTTGTATTCAAAACTGAAAATTGTTCATAGGTACTGAGCCAATACGATACAATCACGGATTCAAGAAAAAATTGTGTTGCTGGCTCAGCTATTCGAAAAATATAATTACGATTTTTATCGTGTTCTATACATTTCGTCATGTTAGCACTTTTGTTCGAAACAGCATTTTTTTTCTAATTTTAATTGTTCTTGACAGAGTGAAAATTGTTTTAAATATTTTTTATACAACCGACAACCGGACCAATTGTATATTTATTAATATAGAATATGATATTAGCAAAGACAGTTCGGTGGAGAGTAAATATTGTAACATGGATGAATCTGATAAAAAAATCTTTATAAAAACTTCTTCTTAAACGACTATAAAAAAATTTATAAGACTCGCACTTGACTATAATTTTATCGATAATAATTTGTAATGTGTCTAACACTATTGTAAGATGACAATTAAACGTCATCATATCGCATAGAAATAATCACACTTTCGAAAACAATATTATGAATTAAAACTATATTAAAATTACGAAATATTTTTTCTGAGTTGTCGCAATTTCATATCTGATGTGTTCTTCATTTATTTGATTTTTTTTAACAACTGCAGAGAGAGCGTATTTTTAAAAATTTTGACACAGGTCCACCCTCGATGACGTCACGCAGGACTCTGAGCGCGAGCCGATTTAGCCCGATTTACTATATTTGGGTTTTTTTAAGATTTTATTTGCTGTTACATTAAAATAAATCCATAATCCCCTAAAGTCTTTTATGGTGAACGTATAGACGAAATTTGATTGAAATTGCTTTAATTATAATCGAATAAAACCATTTTTTCTCATAAAAAATCTACATTTTGAGGAAACTTTGCGATTTTTTTGTATCGAGCCAAATTATGTCAATCGTGTTTTGGCCCTCATAATTCACTAAAAAATATCTTCAATTTTAATAATCATGAAAAAAAATAAGGCAAATTAGTAGTTTTTGAGGACAAAAATTGATTTTGCGTGCAGCCGAAATGCGTCAAAACCTCTTCTTTGGGACCCATTTCGCCTTAAAAACAAATAATTGACATACTGTTATCACCTTACATGCCATAATAAAGCTGGTGTGTAGAAAATCTAAATGGATGAAAAGTAGCAACCTTTAAAACTGCTCTTTGGGTGCGTTCCTGGTGCAGTAAAAGTGATTTAGCGGCACCACCCCAGGACGTTATTTATGTAGTAGGTAATAATAGATTGACACAAAACCAAATAAACCTATCTAATTAATATAAAGTCAGCAATGCTACATAAATTAAAAAAAAATAATTATATAATATCTTTACGCACTCTGGTGCCTAATAAATTGATGTGTTGCGGAAATTCAGGTTTGCATCAATCGTGACGCTTAGATATTTGGTATGATCGGTTTTAGTTAAAGTGGAACAAGTGTATGCAATGTCAGCATAATGAAAATGAAAATTTTTATGTGCTAGAATTTTTAGTTTAGTAAGCGTTGGATTAGTGTTTCTCATTGTAAATAGGTACTTAGTTTTATCTGTATTTAATGTTAAGAGATTTTTATGAAACCAATTAGACACAGTATAAAAATGATTTTGTGCTACTTCATAGATCTCAGTCTTTGATTTAGCTGTGAACAGTAGAGCTGTGTCATCCGCATATGACAATTACACCCTTTTGGAGTGTCGTATTGCACAGATCATTTATATAGATTAAAAACAAATTAGGACCCAAAATATTGCCTTGTGTGATTCCATAACAGCTATTTCTAAGTTCAAAACTCATGCACTAACCTATTATTACACACTGATGGCGGTCGCTAAGATAATCAGATAATAGTTGCAACTGTACTCCCCGTATTCCAAGCATTTCCAGCTTGTACAAAAGCAAAGTACCAGAAATGATCTCGAAAGCCTTGGCTAGGTCTAAAAATATCCCTATGGTGTGCATGCCGTTATCCAGGTTTGTGCTTATAAAATTTCTCAAATGGTGAACAGCTTGGCTTGTTGATCTTTTAGGCCTAAAACCAAATTGATGATCAGAGATTAATTTATTACTTTCAAGATAGTTTACTAATCTACTGTTTATATTTTTTTTTCAAAGAGGCCTGTTAAAACTGAAATTGGCCTGTAGTTATTTACACGATTGTTATCTCTAGATTTAAACACAGGGGTGACTACAGTTGAGGCGGCGCGGCGGCGGGCTGCCCGCCGGTTGAACGCGTCCCAGAGGGTCATGGCCACCCGGCTGGTCCGGGGATACCGCACGGCGTCCGGTGAGGCGGCGAGCCTCCTTGCCGGATTGCCACCATGGGATCTGGAGGCAAAAGTCCTCACGCATATTTGGGAGTGGCGCGAGGAGGCGAAACGCCGGGGCTTGACTCCGATGCCGCGTGAAATCGCGGCACAGCGGACAGAGCTCCGACGAGATCTCAAGGCGTCATGGAGAGTGCGATTGTCGCAACCCAGTGCTGGGCACGCCACTATTGCGGCGATAAGTCCCCTCTTTGAGGAGTGGCTAGAGAGGCGCCACGGCGTCCTCACCTTCCGCCTGACACAGGTCCTCACCGGACACGGATGTTTCGGGAGGTTCCTGTTCGGCATCAGGCGGGAGGAAACGCCCGGGTGTCATCACTGCGTGGTCTGCCCGGCTTGGGCAGAGCACTGCCGTGTCCTCGTGGAGGCGATCGGTGGCGAAAATTTCTCGCATCCAGCCCTGGTCCAGGCCATGGTACGGAGCGAGAGGGCATGGGAGGCCGTCACCTCCTTTTGCGAAACAGTAATGCTCGCGAAGGAGGAGGCGGAGCGCGTGAGGGAGAGGCAAAATTCGCGCCCTCACGCCCCTAGCCGCCGCAGGAGGAGACGCCCTGGGCGTCGGGAATCCATAGCCAATTCCCGGCCACTGTAGGCACGGGCTTGCGGACGGTGAGCAATGGGTAGCTCGCCGTCCGGTATGGACCAGGCCTGGGTCGACGGCGCGTTGTGTTTCACGCGCGCCTCAAAGAGATGTCAGTGACTGAAGGGGTCCGATGGGACCATTGCCGGCCGGGGTTGCGAGAAAGTCCAAAAGGGATACCGTCGCCCCCTGGCATTGCACAGGCAACGGAAGGAACACGGGTGGGCTTTAGTCAGTAAGAGTCTGACACGCCCTCCTGCTACACCCAGAGCGGGAGAAGTTATTTGATTATTTCCCACCCAAAAAAAAAAGGGGTGACTACAGCTTTTTTTTTTTAATTTAGGAAAAATTCCTTTTGTTCAACATAACTGAAAAATGTGAGTCAAGGGAGGGGCAATGACGTATTTAAATCTTTGAGTATGCTATTAGGTCCGAGTATGTCGTCACATCCTACGGCACAAATTTCCTTTAATTCATCTATTATACATACTTACTACCTCAATAACATAGAATATAAAAGAGTTTCGTGTTGCATTTGTCTTAGATTTGCTTTGAATGGAAAAATATCAACATCAAGATAATAAGGTTTATTCTACTCAGTTTTTTCTTACGTTAAAGAAGAAGTTGTTAGCTTTATTTACTGCTTCAGTAGAGCTTAGCTCAGAAGATAAAAGATCAAGCGCAGGTTCGGGATTTTTTGACCTAAAAGTGTTAGTTTTTTTGATTTTCCATATAATTTTACGGTTTTTACCTGCTTACTGAGTAGACTTTTTTTGTTTTTTTAGCTTTTTCAACAGATTATTACAGAAATTCCTATATCGTTTGTAGTAATTGATAGTAGTTCATTAACCAGTGCATTTTTAGATTTTTAGTGAAGTCAATCTCTATGTCTGATAAACAGCGAACAAGTCCGGCCGTAATCGATGGTTTAATATTACTATAATTGTTAGGTTTAACTTTAGTAAATGTATTTTTCCTTCCTCCTAATAGTAGATTGTAACAAATTGACAAAATAGAGAAACATTTGGGTGACGTGAATTGTAAACGGGGTCGAAATGAATACCGCGAAAGTCAGTTTCAAGACTCGTCTGAGTTTATTATAGCTGCGCATGCAGTTTTGTCTAGCACCACTGGCACCTGGATAAACGGCAACCGTTAGGGACCGCTGGCGCCCCCGGACGCTGGCGCGCGACGTCCGGAAGCGTCACTGTTAAAGTATTATTTTTGCATAAAATGTGGAATTAAATCGGTGCCGAATATTTTTCCCACATGGGCAATAATATTTGTAAGCGATATACAATAAAAGAAGCTAAAAACCTCGTGCCCAAAACTTTAAAAAAATAATTAACACGACAATAAAATAAAATAACTTGTCATATAATTATCAATTTTTTGCGTAAATTGATTCTTTATTTTTGCCAGACATCAACATAATACATCGAAAAGATGGCTTAGAGCCTGTCGTCTGCTTTTAATAGGATGTTGAATAATTGTAACGTAAGATTATGAGTGTTTTCTTATTATCATAAGTGGCCCCACTGTTTGTAAATTGACGCAATAGAATCGGAGTGCCAGCGTTTTTTGTGAGCGAGGTCAGCCCGGGTCAAATTACATTGCGAATTTTCGATAAGCCGCGCGGAGCGGTGCGTGAAGGGATTTCTGCTTTTTTTCGCGCGCATTTTTTGCGGGATTTTGGCGGTATTGAGGGATATTTGCAGGACTTTAGGTATTGTGAATTCGTCACTTACAGAAGTGCACAGCACTATAATACAGGACTTAATCAATAAAGGATGTGTTGTACGATAACGTTAATTAATTTAGTTACAAGTTTCAAAATAGAGTAAAAATTAGCTATGTTAACAAATCAGATGGGAAGTACAGAAATATATTACAAAAGTAGGTTAAGTGAATCCTAACATCCAGCAATACTTTGGGATGGAGGCCTTTTTTATTATTATTATTTATTTATTTCAATCAACTTTGGATCATAGGTACAATTAAACATAATTAAAAATTATAAAAAACATCAACACAAATAAAATCGGCATGACAATTAAAATTAAAATCACAATTCAAATTAAAATTTGAACAAAACTAAATCAAATTAAAATGAAAAAAAATTAAAATAATATCTTGACATTAGTCAGTACGTGAACCATGCAACAGTGGTTCACGTACTGACAGTCGAAACGTTCAGCAAAAGCCTTCAGGATACTGTTGCGGCTGCTGCGCACCAGGGACGTGCACCGCTTGCGCATGACTGTGTAGAAACAATCCACACGCGCCTCGGCAAACATCCCCGATGCGCTACAGAAGCGAGGCAGCCCCAAGAGTACCCTGAACGCGTTATTGTATTGGACACGCAGAGCGCTGTACTGTTTCTGCGTGTAATCTATCCACAGACTGCCGGTATAAAAGGACGTACAAAATGCCCTAAATAGGGCTATTTTGACGCCCCTCGAACACCGTGCAAATCTGCGGGCTATCATATTCGCACGAACAGACAGCGCCCTGCGTTCCTTTTCAATGTCTGCATCGTCTTCCAGGTCAGAGGTTAATAAATGTCAAAGATATTTAAAAGTATTTACTCTATTAAGTGGGCATCCGTTGAGCTTAATTGCCGTCAAGTAATCTGGACACTTCCTCTTGGCCCGAAAGACCATGCACTCGCTCTTTTTCGCATTATACAGCAAACCATGTTGTTCAGCATACTTTTCACAGATGCGAAGCTGTACTTTAAATAGCCATAATTACTATATCAGGAATAATTTTAATTGCTAAGCAGTTGCAGTCTACAAAATAGGATTCATCTACAGATAGTGCAATCCACGACGACGCGCCCCACTCCGCGATTACTGTACTGTAAGCTGTACTTTAGTACGGAGCGGAGCGGAGTGGGGCGCGTCGTCGTGCATTGCACTATCTATACTAATGTTCTTATTTTTTTTTAAAATATAAACCACTATGCTATTACTCTGGTTGAATCTTCTATCGCTTATGTGAAATTAAAGCCATCGAGAGATGGTATATTGGCCTTTTGTTTGGATAACCAATATTCTGTTAGAACGATAATATTAAAAAATATATAATATATGTCGTGGTTTGATAGCGCCATAGTGCAACAAGCAGCGCCATCTAACAATTAGTTTTGTGAACTAATATTATCGTTACTGGAAACGCAAGCGTGCCCTGCCGCTTGGACACGATCGTCGGTAGAGGGGATGCAGCGAGAACTGGAGAAGGAATCGAGTGTTGCGAGTGCGACAGTCGAGCTCCGACAGCATAGAGGAAAGTAATATATCGACAGCCTTGTCAGACGCTCAACCAACGCACGTGTTTGTTTCGTTCGCTATTTCACTAAAGTTATTTAAAATAAGAATTAGCTTTTTGTTCGAGTACCCACTACAGTGCCCACGACAGTGCCCACATTTACGTTAAAGTATGTCGGATCGTGGAGAAGACCCGTTGCTTCGCATCTCGCCACCCATGATGCGACATCAGAAGTGGGATTCACTCGAGCCTAAGAAAACACGGAGAATGGAGCGAAATCGTCACGGTACAATGAGAATTTACTTCGTACGCTGCTGGCTGCTCAAACTCAGAATATGATGTCCTTGATAGAAGCCATCAAGGGTCCGGCAGATATGCACGAAGAAATTATGGAGGTGCTAGCACAACAGGGGGGGCCGGCCATTCCGGGCCAGTGCCTGCGGCAGTGGCGAGTAGCGAGCAACGTGTTTAAGTTTGATATGTCAGTAATCCGAGCAGATGAATATCTATTTTATTACGATTCGGGCGTCAAATGCTCTCTCATCAAAGATTGTGTTGCGTCAAAGGACCATGAGTCAAATTGGGCTCAGTGTCCAACAGAGTTATAGCATACGCCATTGTGAAGGATTTTGTTTGTACTAAAATTGTTACTATGGGCACCACCTTCAATTCCATTGCAGAAAAAAGATATGCACCTAAATAGGTTTTGTAGAAAAAGACAATTGTTAGGAGTCGTAAACCTTATTGAAACAATATATTCATTCTTAAAATGCTTAAATAGTGGTAAACAATAGATGCGCCTGCGCCCGTGTGATTTACAACACTCTCGATCCCTTTTACACCTCCCGGATGCCTGCGCGGGCGACCGTCTATTTAGACGACATTATTATTGATATTGATTGAAATGTTAATAAAAATAATGTTAACTGTTAGCAGCTGTTTTATTTTTTATGTATACATTAAACCTGGAATTAAAACTAGTTAAAGATGTTCAATAACAAAACCTACAATGCCATAACAGCACTACTTTTTGCAGAATTTTAGTTTATTTATGGTCGGAGAAAAATATTTATAGCAAAATAACCCCATGGATTCTTCGCAAAAATGAGTTTAAATCTTTATATTTAGTGCTTTACAAGTATATTCAAAGTGGTCTCATCTCTGTTGGTGGGTGAGCCCAGGCTTCATACATTTTTGCCCATGGTCCTTTAATTAGCAAGCGTGAAAACAATAATTGTAAACTTAACGACGATCGGTTATCGTAGTGTGAGATTTTGACTACCAATCAACGTTTAGAGATCTCATTTCATGATATTTTATTATTTGGCCGTAAGATTTTAGAACAGAGATGTAACGTGAGATTGACATCTGATAGTGTTGTTATGTGTCGCCTTATCAGGACAAGTTTGGTTGTTAGGTTATGTAAAGTTTCAAATAAGCTCAAGAACGATTCTAATTTATCAAATTGATTTCGATAAAGTTGACACAGACGTTCCACCAGAATTTCGTTGCCAATTAATTGAGTTTTTGTCCAAATATTCATCTTCGTTTTCTAGTGGTGTATCCAGATCTCGTGTTACGAGTACGACAGGACAGTTGCAAAATAGCCTGGTAGATCTTAGTCGAACGGTTAATCGATGCCTTTATAGGCTTAGTGCTAGTGAACGCGAAGTTGTTACTGCAGAAGTTCGGGAATTAGAGGAAGCAGGTATTATTAGGCCAAGTTGTTCGCCTTTTTCTAGTCCAGTGTTGCTTGTCAAGAAGAAGGATGGTTCAGATCGCATGTGTGTCGACAGGAAACTGAACGACCACACAGTGTCGGATAGGTTTCCATTGCCTTTGATAGAGGACCTTGTATCCAGGTTAGGTCGTGCTACATGGTTCACGTTCTCGATATGTTGTCAGTCCATCATCAGATTCCATTGCATCCTGATCAACAGACACCTGACGGTCAGTTCTAGAGATCCTTATGGATGAAAATGAATGAAACACGATTTTTCAATGCACAGTTGATCTTTACATTTCATAAAATGATCAATTTTAAGATCTGGCCTTACATAGACTATTTTTGTAGACTTGAATCTTTTGAGTTCAAAGCTATATTCTTATGCTCATTGTATTTCTGCCACTTTCCTTTGAACTGTGTCTGTGCGTATTATTTTGGATAAATAAATATTTATTATTATAAAAAAAAGGATTAAAACAAATACGATTGATAGATTTTGCGTGATTCTCAGTTTTTTTATCCGCGTTAGACATAACTACAAATTAATTTTACTATTGTAATAATATACTACACTATTCGTTTATTAATATACGAATATTTTTGATTAAACACTACACGTTGAACGCCAGGCTGAAAACCATGTTTAGCCTAGTGGGCCGCGGCGGACACCATGTGACCGCCAGTGTAGCGGGTCCAGGGGGCCGCGACGGACACCACGTGTCCGCATGCCCTCGATCACTTCAGAAGCCTGTAGGCGGCCGACGGACAGAGTTTCGACTGTTTTTACTAAGGCAAGTGACCCGCGCGGCCCCACAGTACAACCTGGCCTCTTGGCACAAAAAAAATCGAAAGGACTTAGAATTTATGGGCTTTTCAACAAGTTGTTTCCAAAAATGTTGGTAGATAAAGTAAGTATGTATTTTGAATCATTCAATTGACATTATTTTTTATAGGTAGACATTAATTTTTAGACCTTTTAAGGCACTGTAAAGTCATTCAAATTGTAATCTTTTCAGTCAAGTACGTATCGAATAAGTAATGGGTTCAGTAGGTAATTTACGTAAGAAAATGAATTAAACTCATAATAATTTAGACATTATTTTTATTATAGAAAGAAATCAATATTATAATTATATTTTTATGGAAAATATGTAACTACCATACCTAATTAAAATAATAATGAACTTCTAAGTCATGAGAACAGGTACAAGCTGTCCATTGGTTCGTAGTTCACAACAGATATCAAAACAAAAATTTTAAGAGATCAACAAAATGTCACATAACATAAAATGCTTGGCATTACAACAATAGTTTAATCTTAATCATTTTTATATAAGTCTTCAGAAATCAGTCATTATAACCTAAATTTAATTACAAAGTATGAACTTTGATAAAAAAAAGTAACTAACATAAAAATCTATAAATCTTTAGAAATGACACAGCCTTGGCATTACAACAATAGTATAGTCTTAATATATTTTATATAAGTCTTCAGAAATCAGTCAATATAAATCTTTACACAGCCTATCATTAGAAAGATAAAAATTATACTAAAAATCTATGAATGTAATTTAAAAAAACAGTTATGGCACAAAATAGGCTTTTCAGGACAAACGCTACAAAAAGTGTTCACTTTTTTGGTCTTGTTGCGTGCTTGTAGGCGACCCATGTTTTTGACATTCGTTTTGTAGCATTCCCCACAGTTTCGTCTGGTTTTTCTAGATGGACCGACAAATTTTTCCAAAACATGTTTCTTTCTTTTCGGTCTTGTTGGCTCTGGTTTATATGGTTGTTGGTTAGCACAGAAAGATTTCAAAATAGCTATCCTAAAATCTGTTACTTTTATTTTTTTCTTGTTTACAGACTGGTACAACACATGAGCATTGATTAGAGCTATATTCAGGAGCATATCAAATGCAATCTTTTTATGCCATCGGATTGATTTGCGCAATGGAGTTGAATAAGAAGCCATCTGGTCTGCCAAATCTACACCTCCTTTAGCCTTGTTGTATTCCAAGACAATTTTCGGCTTTCTCACAACTTTTCCGCGTTTTGTGAACTCGACGAAGCGTACAGAGTGTTTTGTGGATAACATTAGAACATCGCGCTTGTCTTTCCATTTTAACACTGTTATTCCATCTTGACTCTCTTCAGCATAATAATGGCCCCTCTTGAGTTTGGTGCTGACTACTTTTTTAGGAAGACCCCGCCTGTTTTTCCTGACCGTCCCGACAAGATGAGTATGTTTGTCCAGAAGTCTTCGCGCCAAATCTATACTAGTATACCAGTTGTCGGTGTGCAAAGTATGCCCCCTGTTGACATAATCTTCACACAAATCCATTACAACATTTGTGGGTGTTGTGTTTGTAACATCGTTTTTTCCAGCATAGACATTTATTTTGTGTGTAAATCCAGGAACAGAGCACAATTTGAAGAGTTTGACACCATACTTGTGCCGCTTATTTTTGTTGTACTGCCTGAATATGATTCTACCACGAAATGGCACCATACTCTCATCGATGCAAATATCTTCATTTGCAGTAAAATGTTGCCGAAAAGACAAATTCAATTCATTCATCAGCTTCCTTACACGATGAAGACGGTCGGACTTGTTTTTTTCATCATCTTCAGAAAAATGCAACATGCGAAGCAAAATTTCGAAACGGTTACGTGACATAAAAGTTCTAGGAAAATAATGCCCGATAACTTCGTCCTTCGACCAATAGTCCGATAATTTTGGAAGCTTGACCACACCCATGAAAAGAAGCAAGCCAAATAATTTCTTCATCTCCGCAAGGTTCGTTGGAACCCACTGGTTGATCCGCGCACCAAAAGAAGCATCAGGTTTCTTAGCTATTTGTTCAATAGCGTATTTATTAGTTGCAGAAACTATAAAATTCCACATATCATCACAGACATAAAGCGAATAGAAATCAGCTGGAGATTTATTCACCATTGTAGAACGAACAGCATGCGATGGCCCCGAAATGTCAGTAAATGGAATCAAACGACGTTGCTTACCTTTTGGCGGTCCCCATCCACCGCTATCAGTTTGAGTGTGTTCTGGCACACCAGGTGCGGTATTTTCTGATCCACTGGCCTCACTTTCCGAGTGGATGATACGGCGTCGATTACGTTTATTCGGCTGCAATACTAAAAAAAACTCGTTCTCATCTTCAGAAGATACGTGAAAACTTGAATTCAACAAGTTTATTTCAATGTTCTCGATTTGTTGTAAATCTTCTTGGGTCACATCAAAATTTTCGAATTCTTCCATGGTGCGCTATGATTATAACTCAACGGAACCCTAATTTATTATAAAAACACGATATTCTCCTACACGAGCGCAACGGCAAATGAACGAGTGAAGCGTCTCGCCGGGGCTCGAGGGTGCGGACGGCGCAGCGCGGGGGGAGCCGACAGCGTGACCCGCGCGGCTCCCGCGCAAGGAAAGACGGTTGGACGTTCTCGCAGGCCGCGACGGTCACTGGTGTCTGCCATTTAACATCTCGGAAAATAATAAGTAAATCGCTGTTTCTGTAAGTCGCCCAATATTTTTGAGTTAATTCTTGACAATATTTGCAAAAAAACACCTCGACGGTTTTTGAACGATTCTCGATTTATCGATGCGGCTCCTGGTGAAAGTATGCTGTCGGACACATGGTGTCCGTCATGGCATTCAACGTGTTAAGGTGTCTTAGACATATTTTTTGCGTTCTTTAAAAAGAAAATAACCATGCTTATCTGGTCTTTAGTATGAAATCATTAAAAGTCGGTTATCATCGCCGTGATCGCTGAGGCTCCGAGTATTTTATATTGCGAATCTTCGCGTCACGTATTTGCGACGAATGTATTTGAAGAGAGCTTCGTAACAAGCACACGTAACAAAAAATGTTTCACGATTTTATTATTTTAAACCTTTTACAAGTATTTACAAAGAGTGTTAGTGCTATTTATAGCCATTACATCGCGATAAGCCGCTTGTAACGTCTCTCAACGGTAGTATCGCGCCTATTTTTTTGCGGGACTTTGCCGGTTAACGCGGGTTACAGGATAGTGGGCAACAGACTGTCGGTACTAGACGTGACTATAGGTACTAATTTGTCATTTTTTTATGTTAAAATAATAGTGATACGAGTATTTACAATTACTCTCTATAAAAAATAAAATGTTTACCTATAAAGGTTTATCGTTTCTTCTAATGCTAAGTGTTGTAAAAAGTGAAGTGGACTTCGAAACTACGTGTAAAAATGATTACAGAACTCTTAACAATAATCCTATCAATGTTTTGAAAAATTGTTCTTATACATATATTGTGTATCGAGAAGTGCTGCGGTGAAGGTGAAATGTTTGCTCCGCGAGGTACATGCAATAATACAGCGATGTTTAAAAAATTTAATAAAAAAGTTGCAAAGCTGGCTACAGAAGTCGACTATTCCAAAATCATTTTAGTTTCGTGGGACGGATCTACTAAAAACGAATCTAAAAAGGATTTCGTTTTCATTAAAAATCATAGAGATCTACAAAACTGCACGTCTGAGCATGAAATAACAAATGATTTTTTTATTTTAGAGGTAATTATTTTTATTATGTTCTGTTGCTTTCGATTTTATGTAGTAAACAAGCCGTGCACCCGATGAGATTTTCCATCGGTAGAAATTACGAATTTCCATGCACTGAGACGACACACTGACCAAACTTTCATCCCCATACTGTTTAATCTCTTTATGTAATTAATCTTCAAAAACTCTTCCGTAGTTCTCACTTTCGTTTGGAGAGTGATAGAGTGCCACTAGCAGCACTCTATACACTTCCAATCTTAATTTTCCGTTGTTGTAGACCTTTTTTCAAAGCCTATATTGTAAGATATATTATGTAAAATAAGTTCCTTAAAACTAATCCAGCAATGCCCATGGTCGAAATCCCATATTGATAAGAATTGTCATCAACCGATTTATTTTGTACTTTTAAATTGTTCATCTCTGTAGGTCGTGCACCACAAATGGTGCATACATCACCTGATAAAGTTGCTGACAAAACTTGAGCCACTCTCCCGTCAACCTTTGTTAAAAATAATGCATGTTTGATTTCAATACCTTGACCATTGATTAATCTTGGTGTAAGGGCGTCTTTTTGAGCTTTCATTTCATTAACTACAATTATAGTCTTCTCCGGTGTCTATTGAAAATTCTATTAAAATGGGCCTACAAAATCTTACTGATGATCGAGCAGGGTTTTCCCTCACAGTTTCATTTGTATACATTTTTACAAGTTTCAGAGGCTCTTCATCTAAGACTTGCTTGTATTCACTTGGTCCGTTTGAGCCATTACAGCCCCATTTAGAATACAGCGTTAAATGTGTTTTACCAACTTTGTATAAACCATCGATTTGTAAAATTCTTGCAATAGTGTGATCCAGCACATCTCGCAGTTTTACTTTTGGTTTAATTTCTATGCTTGATCTTGGTGGGTTCCTTTAGCTTCCTGAATTGATTTATATGATAGAAATAGTAGGAAATTGTTCACTATAAAGCAATATAATATATTCATATATAATATAAATTCATACTGTGCCATATTAAGTGAGAGTTTCATCTGAATGATTTTGACGTATTTAACTTTTTTTTTTTCTATGGGAAATACTCGTATAATTCGACAATGAATGCTTCTTCTGTTTTCCCTTGAGATCTCAAACCCAGAAGATATGAATTCAGTATAATATCAAGGCCACATGTTTCAAGCAACTCCTTGTTTTTTCGTCTTAGTGTTCTATCGAAATTATCTTCATAGGTTTTAAAGGGGCGTCCTAGCAATATTTGCCTCGGAAAAGTTGATAAAATTATCCCATATATAACGTGTTAAAGCAACAACATAATTCTCGTCACTTTCAATTAAAACAAGACATAAGTTGCGTCTGGTAAAGTTGAATTCACTCATAGCGAGAAGGTAGGTGGCTAGGTTCACTTTTAGTAACGACAATGACGAACGAAAAACAGTATGTAATTATTAAGTATGCAGATGCCCTATTTTATATAAAATAATTGATTTGAAACGTGCCATGTGCAAAATGTGGTAGAAAGAACTAATTATCAATATGACTGTGGTTCTAATGTTTTTTTAATTTTTTTTTCTGTATGTTAACTAAAATATGAGAAATACTCGATACATAATAAAATATTACAGGTATAACCTATATCAACTAATAAATCAAATAGCATTACCTACGTATTTATAAGAAATTTTCGCTATTTAATGTTATAATAGATTAAAATAAGTTGTGCAATAAAGCTGCAACTTTTTTTTCTTCCTCTATAATGATATTAAATTTCCTAACATATACGAGATCATTTACAGACCTTCGGCAAAACTCTAATTGAAAGTTTCACATAATCAAAGATCAAAATTTTAGTAAATCAAATATATAGAACAATACAATACAATACAATACAAAACATTTATTCGACACAGACACAACACAACAGCAACAAACACATTAAAAAAAAAAAAGAAAGAACAAAAAACATAACAATAAAATTGCAGTAAAATTTTGCTGAGCGTGCCCGTACCGAAAGGGTTACCATCTCAGCATTTGCTGGGCGTCAGACACCCAGCGCTGGTTTTCAGTTGGCACCCCGCAGTGACACACGGACGTAGGTAAATAAAATAGATATATACTTGAATATTAATAATAAAAAATGTTTAAGAATACGTAAATAAATAATGCAGGTAAAATATTTTTTGTGTGCTACTTAGTTCAGTTTTTTTTTTTAAAAAGTACCTACGAATCTACAATATAAAACAACGCCTGTCGCTTATAGCATATTATTATATTGTTAATATATTAAAAGCTTTCTGAAATGGTACAATACTTGTGTAGTTTTTATTGCTAGCTCACCAGAAAATAATCCTGAACAAAATACAAAATAAGATGTTTTTGTGATCATTTTTGAATCATCGTATTTATGTGCTCTTTGCTATAAACCAGTACCAGCCACATACATAATTTATACATTAGAGGAGATTAACTTCTTAGCAACAGTTTGAGTTAAAATACAAGCCATATCTATACCTGCGCCGATTTTTATAAAATGTATTGGCCAGGCTCTCTTAGGCACCACCTCCACATAGCCGCCATGACCGAAATTTGGTGTGGAGGTTTTCAACTGTCTTTCAACTTCAACTGGGTAACTAAAACTTTCACATGTTAACAGGATGGATCGATAAGGATGCAAGACACAGCTGGATCAAAATCATGGTCTCACATAAAAAATCTGGAATATTGTATAGACTTCAAATTAGCTGTAATAAACAGAACACCAGTAGTAAAACTCCTCGTAAGAGAATATCTTAAAGAACCAAAAGATGAAGACAAGAAATAAATATTTGTGGGTGAGTGAAACTTTTTTACCTTCGTAAATCAACTCCACAGATTATTTTATTTAATGTTTCTAATTTCCAGGATTGCTGGAATCGCCGTTCTATTTTATTTTTTTGTTTTGTATTTAATTTTGTTTAATTAAGAATTTAGATAGATAAATAGATAGACTACTCTTTATTGTACACCATAAAAATTACAGACATAAATTGAACGAATGAATTTATTGTACAGATAATACAATCCACGACGCGCCCCACTCCGCGATTACTGTACTGTAAGCTGTACTTTTAGTATGGAGCGGAGCGGAGTGGGGCGCGGCGTCGTGGATTGCACTATCTTTTCATTTGTATTTGTTATAATTTTATTTTATCTTAATGTTAATATTTTGTCTCCATTTTTAAGCTAATTTTGTTGTATTTCACATTTATTATAATTTTATTTCCTTTAGTTTTACTTTTTCTATTTTTAAACTTATTTTTATGTGAAATAATTTTATCAACTTGTTGCAAATTTTAAACTACATGGAAGAAGTCACTGGCTTCTGAAATACAGGTACTAACCTGCCCAAGTTGCAGAACCTCATAGCCCTAGTACTGATGGCTTATACCGCATCTATTCTCGTCACATTCTTAGTAAAAATCGTCTTACATCCAAGCAACAAATCACTATTAACAAAGCACTGCAAAATTATAGTAAGTCATGTTTTTATTTTGTCTAAAATTGAACTATGTCAGACGCTAATCTGAATAGTCTTGTCTACATGGTAATGCAAAAGGCAATATCTGAACTTTAAAAGAGACTGTGTGTAGGTTTGTTACGGTGTACTCAGACTAGTCAGATAGGAAACAGCGACTAGAGTCCGCAATCGCCACCACTGAAGTTCCTTTGACGCGGCGCAAGTGTCTATGCCATTTTGCTTCAAATTGCTTTAAAAAAATGTAGTTCCACAATTTCCCACGGGCCTTCTTTCGTAGCGCGCACTCTTCATCGAGTTTAAAAATATTTTTGACGTGTTTGTACAAACCTTCTTACAGAATAAAAATATGTATCATCATTCAAAGAGAGCTAATCATACCTCATTGATCATTTCAGATTTAGGGCCCGAACACACGTGTCACAACCCACCACATCGCAGTGACAAAATATGGGCAAGCAGGTGGTTACGTGTGAATAGTGTCGCTACAGGTTCTTGCAGCTGCGTTGTGGTAACTACAAAATCAAATTAAAAAGTCGACACATCGTTGTATTTTCCATATGGTTTTAATGTGGTCGGTATCACCCACACAGTTGATTTTGACTACACACATCAACACTGTCTAGGGATATTTTGGATTTACTCAATTTACTCAAAATTTATTAAAAATAACATACAACATGTATATATTTTTTTAAAGCCCATTTATCAGAATACACTCCAGAATAAAAGAAAACTATTTTTTTGCATAAACTAATTTTTATTCAAATAAAGAAAAAACGTGAAATAATGGTAGAACTAACAATGAATGTGTTTCTCAAGAAAGAGTGAAAAATAAGGAAAAAATAATCTGTTTCTAACAGTTATGTGAAAAAACTGACTACTGTCAGTAAAAACACCCATGACTTCGTTTTTCATGCTTTGGATTAAATTATCCAAGTCTTGCTGCGGTATATTGTCCCAGGTTCGGCTAAGATGCAAAAAAAGTTGCTCTTCCGTCGCAATGTGTGGAGGGAAATTCCTCAAAGGCCTTCTTTGGAGCCAGTGGCGGCTGTGCTTTAGGTGCACTCGTGCGCCGCACTACTATTTTAAACCTACCTTCTACCCATACCATACTATCTATACAGTATAAACCTAAGGTATCTAAACAATGATCTATACATAATATAACTATATCCATAATACTACCTACCCTACACAGAAATTACGTTTATGATAACATGTTTTTGTTATTGGAATTGAGTAAATCAAGCTGACCTGTTTTGATTTCTACTGCAAAAGAATTAAATTTTATTTTTGCTTGAATAAAAACGGCCCCGTGCGCTCGTAAAAACCCACGCAGCGAGCTCTAACAACTTCTATGAAACAAGATGTAAACCGCCGGGCGCGTGAGACGGAAGATGCTTAGAACAAAATGTATGCATTTTTAGGATAGCTAAGTGCGCCGCACGCGACCGGAAATTGCCGAAAGAATACAAAAGATTCTCGGGCGGCGGGGATAGCGGGGACACCTCGCTTTCGCATGCATGACCCGAGGCCTTGACCTACGAAGTACGCACTTCTTATTGTTACTTTTCGCGCGCGATTGCAGACTAATTTTGTACCTGCGTAATTAATTACTTATTATCTAAGAAAATAGTGAACATTTTTTGAGTAAACATGAGTGTAAAATACAATATTCTCAACGGAGTATTGCTGAGGAGATTGTAACAAGATAAAACTTGATATCAAGGTTATGGTCACGTTGTCGTGCCACTGGTGAAGTGGCTGAATGACAATAAGGCGGAAAGCGCATAACCACTCAACGACAAGACCGATTTTTGCAAGTTGCCGCGATAAGACAACCAAATGTCACGGCCATGCCAGCCGTCTGTTCTTCCACCAGAAGAACAGACGGCTGAAAAATACCTAAACCCTAACACGAATTCCCGCCCAAACCATAATTGTCCCGTCGTGGTATAAATGGAATTCCTGAGGATGTTGCAGACGACTCTCACGTTTTATCTTGTTACAATCTCCTCAGCAATACTCCGTTGAGTAGCCCCAGCTTGGAGCGTGCCTACTGCCCTTAACATTTCCTCTCTTTTTAAATGGCGCCGCTGCATGTTGCACACAATAACATTAATCTGAAATTAACCGATAACTTGTTATAAAACTTAAATTAGACACAAAAAAATAGCCAAAAACTACTAAAAGTAAATGAAACCTTCGGACTTCGCTACCACTATGCCGCGTAAAACTTTTGTTTTTAATATTTTTTTTCAAATTCAAAAGAATCGTTCAAAAAGGTTTACAAAATAATCTTTCTTCAAAAGAATTTAAAACTGGCCAGTATTTTTTGAGTTTAAGAACTTTATGGAATATATCCTTAGACGGTGTTGATGTCTGTATTTATTTTCATACAAATGCCCGTCCACCTGTTGTCGTTGTGGTGTGGTTGTGGTACATTTCTTCGGGCCCTTACGTTCAAGATAACATTTTAAAAATATCAAATTACTGAAGCATATAAATAAGCTTATCTATTTTTTATCATATGACAGGATAACATCAGACAAATAACAGGAAAAAAACAAAAATGTTTACGTTGAAATGTTGATAACACTTTATTTCTATATTGACTACATTTTATTTCTATTTATACATCAATATTTCAATGTAATACTTTATTTTTATTTTTGATGTTATCCTGTTTTTACATAAACATGTTTGTGTAGCTAAAATCTCATTTCTATGGGTAATTATAGCTAAAATCAAATTTTATAATTATTTTAGCTCCAATGAAGTATTTCGCTGCGGTATCGAGTTTATTTTGGTTGTTATGTCTTTTGATGTTTAGCGGTCAGTAATGTAATTTAAGTTCGATCTCTTCAGGAGTTATCTTACAGGTCGTCAACAAATAATAAAACTCGAAAACTACCTCAACAACCAGGAAACGATCACTTTTGGTGTCCCCCAGGGCAGTGTCCTAGGACCCCCACTTTTTCTCATATACGTGAATTAACTGTGTCAGTTATCCCTACCACACTGCAAAATTATAGCTTATGCCGACGACACAGCCCTAATTGTTCATGGCTGGGACTGGACTGAAACTCGCCTGAACTCGGAGTTTGCCTTGAGCACCGTCTTGAGGTGGCTGACCACAAACCTTCTCACTCTAAATGTCAATAAGATCAAATTATAACATTTTCTACTATGAAGTCAAGTCAGCCCAATAAACCGATTGAAATTCGTGCACACACCTGCCCAAACTTACACTCAAACTGTGACTGTCAACAATAGGAAAATACCCCTATAATAAAATATCTCGGAGTCACTCTTGATAGCAACCTGAAATGGAAGCAACATATTGCGTCAACTGTAGCTCGTGTGAGAAAGCTCATATACATTTTTAAAAAGCACAGAGGCGCGGTCGATTTCAGCTGTTTATTAACGATCTACTTTGCCCTCGCTCAGTCTGTTCTGGGGTATTGCTTAACGGTCTGGGGTGGTGCCGGTAAAACTGTGATGCTACGGGTGGAACGAGCGCAGAGAGCTGTCCTGAAGGTGCTAGCAAGGAAACCGGTTCGATATTCGACATCCTCTCTATATACCCTCTGCCAGGTCCTCACCGTCAGACAGTTATTTATAATCCAAACTATTTTTCGCAAACACAGCCAACTTACCTTTCATCCTAAATTCTGTCCGACACGCCGCTCGAATAGGGTTTGTAACACTGAGTGTCGTAAAACCGTAGCTGCAAGTCGTCATTTCAAACATTAAAAGTTCAAAAATATATAACAAACTAAACAAAAGCTTACACATCTACCCACTTACCAAGAGCAAATGTAAAATGAAACTTGACTCCTGGTTAAAATCACAAAATTATAATGAAACAGAGAAACTCGTGGAGGTGTAAATTACTCATCACTCCCTATCACACCCCAACAAAACCACACACAACACGCATGCCACAAACACCCCTCGCACACCTGGTTAACACTCACCCACACACCCATTCACCCTACACTCACCACATTAATTCAACGTCATAAACACATCCCAAATCGTAATGTCCTGTTCTGTACTGTTTACCTTTGTCTTATTTACTGTTCTTATTATTAGTTTACTAAATTTAATTTATCTAAATTAATTTAATTACCTTTTAAGCATTCTACCTTTAGCAATGTAATGCGTTTTCATGGAAAATCATTCCACTCTGTATCTGGAGAAGGGCGTTGTTAGCTGCGCTACAGTTTATACTTTTGCAGCTGTCATCGTTTTATATGTACTTAGTCTTTTGTTATTGTTACATTGCTAAATAAACTTTTTATTATTATTTTTTAAGTTTAAATATTAACACTATTAATCGCCGATAGAAAAATCTTTTGACGCAAGGCTGAAATAATAAAAACAATTTCGTAAAGGTCACGGAATTAGTATGACAAAAGGTTACCTTAATTGTCAATTTAATTCAGGCGCCAACATATCCTATCATTTTAGATATGTCTGTAAAAAGCGATTTTTGTTTGTTTTTAAATCTATCTCTAATTAAATTTAACCCTTTAAAGGAGGATGGCGAGATTGGACCCACATTATTTATAAATTAACGACGTGTCATTCACTTGCCAGTTAATATTAATTATAATTAAAAGTTTTTAAAAGGAGGAATAAATATTGAGTCACTACAAGATAGAAATTGAAAGTTATTATTTATTTTAAAAATTGTCATGATGCAGTTAAGAAACGTAAAACGTAACGTTTCGTATTCATTCCAACCTACATATTACATTCTTTTTTCCGTAGTCTGAGATATTACATGACTTAACGTTCTTACATTTGCAGACGTTTAGGCTTGTAATTTTTTTTAAATAATCATATCTAGATAAATATGAAAAAAAAAACTTAGGTTAATATTAAAAATACACAAAAATGTACAATATTATAATTATTACGACTATATTTTATGATAGCCCCGAACAGGGCGCACGAAATTGTAATATAGAAATATGCAATATATCGGAAAGGCGTACTAAAAATCGAATTAATTGAATGCTGAATATTGGTTAGTGCTGTCAAGTGCAATATACAACAAAACGATATAATATCTATTCATCGAGTACCACACGCGCACCAGCATAATAACATGCCTAAAAATATTATAGTGAAGTTTGTTTCGAGAATACTACGCGATAACATCCTGAGCGCTCATCGACTTTGCAAGAGGCTCACAACTAGTGCTGCGCCGTTCCCGGGATCGTTTCCTACGTTCCCTAATTCCCAGGAACGCTCCCGGGCACGTCGGGAACGACTGGGAATATTGACTTAAATAGTTGTATATATTTTTGTAAATAACTTTTGCGCTATGTGCAAAAGCAAGTACACCTTTATACATAGGCATAATTCAATTAAGTCGTTGCTTTGAGAACTTTCCCGATAATCTCTGGGAATATTCCCATATTCCCTGGGAATATCCCTATATTCCCTGGGAATATTCCTTTGCTCCCGGGATCGATGGGCACGTTCCAAGGTTTTTAGTAAGAAATTATTTGAATTAAAACAAAGTATTTATTCATTATTTTAATTTAAACAAAATAACTAAAAAAAAAATATAACAACGAAAAATATTGTATTACAAATTAAACAATTTAAATGTCCATTTCCCACTATGTGGGAACGTTCCCGGGAATGCTGGAATATTCCCTGGAACTTTTCCACTCGAAATATTTCCGGGAAAGGGAATTTGGGAACGGCGCATCACTACTCACAACGGAGCAACTGGGAGTAGGTATCGGGTACTTCAGTGACAATTGACATGCACGAACACCTAACCTTAAAAAATAAACAATTGTTTCGTGGACGCAGCCAAAAAGCATGATTATAAGTTTATCTGGGTCAAGCATGGAACCATATTTGTCTGTGAAAAAGAAGGCACCAAAGCCATTGCAGTTCGGATACCACAGGAAATCTATAAAATCAGGCCTGGCTCTGCAAAAATTTAAGAAACAAAGTTGCTATAATTTATGCTACTCACGGCAAATGCTTTTATGTTGTTTCTTTGTTTGCGCTGTACTTAATTATTGCATGCATTTCTGTCATAGACTCCACTAGTATATCATTTCTAGTTTTTGAGAGAGAGACACTTCTTGTATTCATAGTCATAGGTGATCTTGCGTGTAAAGCCTTTATCTTAATATGTTTTGCCTTTATAATAATTCAAGTAAAAAGTCGTCTTGATGTAATTGCTATGCGCTTTTGTCTAGGCGTTGGCGGCACATCACATGTTATTTACTTGGACTATAAAATAAGACCCAAACTGTTCTTGGACTACACATTTAAATTTATATTGCGTTATGTTTTTTTTTTCAGTTTTCGTATACAATTGCACTTGGCATTGGTGTTGAATAGATCAACTTTTGGAATGGAAATAATTAATTTTGTGGTAAACAGTCTCTTCGACCTGATTGCAATGTATTTATTGTTAGGCGATGGTGGCATATATCAGATCATAATATTTGCCCGGACTCCGTAATATTCTTTTTGAACTACAAACTTACATTGTACCATATCTTTATCATGTTTCATTCGAGGTTATATTATTTTAGGTTGATATTTAATGAATATTATAAGACACAATACTATTAGATTTTAATGTTCGCAGTGCATAATGCTGTTACAATTTTATTCCGGATAACTCAAAGTTTCAATGACGGATAATTTAATAATATATTACCAAAATTGCAGGGGAATCCGTACGAAATATAAATGAATATCCTTGCTAATTCTTATGACGTTATAATCTTGACCGAGACTTGGCTAACGCCCGATATAACTGACGGCGAGTTCATCGATTAACGATATAGGTACTGTACACCGATGTGACAGAAATCGCGCTGCCACCAAAAGGAAAGATGGAGGTGGCGTTCTTATCGCTGTGCTAAAAGGACTGCACTCAGTAAGATTACTTCCATGTTCCTCTGTATATACGCATATTGAGCACATACTAATACAGTTGCCATGCTCGGGTCGAGGTGAAAATTTAATTATTGGTGCGGTTTATATACCACCTAAAACGCCTGAAAGTATGTAATAATATGTTGATTATTTTGATTTATTACAATCCCTACTTGGCCATAATAATCTTGAACATTTTTATCTTTTAGGAGACTATAATTTACCCGAAATTGACTGGGTCTCGTGCACCGCGGGTACCTCACAAACTGCTCTGACTTGAAGAGGGAATTCTCCTACAGGTATCCACTTATGTCAGTTCATGTCTTTTCTCGGCGCTCATCAATTTAATAATGCAAGGAATCTGAATGGGAGAGTATTGGATTTGGTCATCAGTAATGACGACTGCACCACATACTCCCCCACCGATTATTTACTGCAGTTAGATAATCATCCTCCCCATTTTGTGTGTTGATATCTGTTTCAATACCCAGTTGTTCAATGGTTCGTAAGACAATTAAAAAATATAATTATTTTAAAGGCAATTATGAAAACATTAACCATGACTTAAAATAAATAAAATGGGAAGATACGTTTTCAAATTATCAAACACCTGACGAGCATTTAGGCACGTTTTATAACACTATTTTTGGCTTAATAAGAAAACATGTACTAGGTACTAGGTATTTAAAGTTTCCTGTATGGTTTTCAAAATCTCTGACACATATGTATAAGAACAAATCTAAAGCGTGGGTTGGATGGAAAACGTACAAGAATTTATCGGACTATGAGCAGTTTAAACTATACCGCACGAGATTTCAGTCTGAGTGTAAAGAGTCATATAGAAAATACATTAATTCTGTAGAGGATGGTATTATACTTATTATAATGTTTGAAATATAGTATAATTTTACAATGTTTGTAAGTATGTGAGCACCATGCATCTATCACATAATTATGTCATTCCTTCATTTTTCATTCTTTTTACCTATCGTGGTAGTAATTTTATTCTAGGTGCATTGTCTTCACATATAATTATATAATAAGTGTATACAAGATATAATGATTTTTTTTTAAAAGAGTAACGGTGGAGTTTCTTGCCCATTCTTCTTCATACGAAAACTAACTTTTGGAATGGGCGACTAGAATCAGTTTTATTATTTTTTGTAAAATTTGACGTTCAAAAGTGCCTTTTTTGTGCCTAATTGAAATAAATTATTTGACTTTGACTTTGACTTTATTCGAGACAACATTAAACATTTCTGGACGTTCATTTACCGTCCTCGCATACCGACTGCTCCCCTACCTGCTCGCTTATAAGTGACATTGAATTTTCATTGACTGATGTGCTGAGAGAGCTCGAGTTATTAGACACTTCAAAACCTGGACCAGATGGTTTGCCAGTAATCTTTATTAAGAAGACTGCCACTAATCTCTGTACACCATTGCATACCATTTTTAATTTATCCATTTTAAAGGAGATATTTCCACAAGCTTGGAAAATCGCAAACATAACCCCTGTCTACAAGAGAGATTCGTACACGATAAAGTGTACCCTCTGTTTCACAGCGTTTTATTACCACAGCAACATGGTTTTGTCAAAAGGAGATCAACCACGATGAACCTGGTGACTTATGCGATTTATATCGAAAGCTGACTTTGCAGTCCTATCTCCGAGGTTTGAAAGATCCTTTAGGGGCGCGTATTAAGTGTATGAGACCAGATACAATTGAGAAGGCTCTTGAGTTCGTGCATGAGGAGACTAACACCATATATTTGCAGAGCAGAAACGACAACTTGTCGGATAAAAAATCTTTGGCTCGAATGCCATCTAATCAAAAAATGCCAGTCCATCCAAATAATATGCTTGTTCCGTTAAGACCTAATCCTTTTAACATGCCCGGTCCGTTCAGACCGCAAGGATCGCAATTTATGTCACGGCCTTTGCCATATCTGAACCAATTTAGAATGCCGTTTAATCCATCTAACGTGCAACCACATGGCCCGACCCGTACGCAACAAGTATTTGGCATACCACCGTATAATAACAATCAGGGTGGTTCTGGATTCAGAATGCCTCCAGGGAATCCTTATCCGTCGAATAACGGTCTCAGGCCGATGAACGGCGTTAACCAATTTACATCTAGGCATCTGCCCTGCTACTAACAGATGGAATTGGGCACTACAGAGCAATCCATCACCTTCCAACTATATTAAAACCCGAGATGTTAATGTGAACGAGTGTTCAAATTATGGGCAGGACTATTATTACCCCTACTTATCTGACTACTTTTACATTGGCCCCTATAACTATGGTGACTACACCAATGATGATTTTTATTTCAATGACTGTACATACGACCACGTCACACCGCAACAGACTGTGCGGAGTGCGGAGTTTTAGAGTTCTGTATTTAAATTACTTCATGAGTAACAGTTTACTTAATAAATTACTTAATTATTAACAGTTAACTTAAATGCATTTTTTTCAGTCATAACCGTATATTTGTGGCTCAAGCGGTGGGAAGATGAAGGTAACGTTGTTAGTTGTAAAAGTAGGGGTCGTCCATAAAAAAAACCGCGGAGCAGGACATGCAGATCGTGAACGGGCGGCAATGGATTTATGCGAATTGAGGACATATTATCTTCATATCGCGTCTCATCTCCAACGATTAGACGTCGCATTCTGTATGCTCTTGTTTTATTGCAGTAACCAACCAATATTTATTTGAAGGCACAGGATCAGATATATTGTAAAATAAAAGAGGTTCTTTAAATAATAAGAATTTAGATTTTCTTATAAATTATTTAATCAATTAATTTTACACGAAACTACACTTAATCAGTTTCATGACACAAATAGCCATGACACCCAGTCATAGCTTAGTTTACACAAAATAGTAATAATGTACAGAGAGGCAGAGTAACAATAATTGAAAGCAATACAACCTGTGCACCGGGCAACGCCTGAAGGTAGAATGCCATTTCGCCGCCGTGCGGACTCTTTTATACGGTAGTATTGTAGGTGGGGCAAAGACGTAGCGCGCTACGACGTAGTGATCACTAACTCCGCCCAGCAGCGAGGAGGTGGGAGAATGTCGTAGCGCGCTACAGCGCCATAGTGCTACAGCGTAGCCCGATGCACGTGTTGTTTACAATGTGACGCCGACATATTCATAAAACTTTAATGTATTCATCGCATTGTATTTCGCTCAGCGAACTTTTTTTGGGGTTTTTCTTAGGGACAGGAAATAAAATTATATCCCAAAGAACAAAATTATCCGACATAGCTTGGACTTTCAGCAGTGGACTGATACAGGCTGATGATTATTGTACCTATTAATCATCATCATTGAATTCGTCCAATTCAGATGTATGAATAAACTTAACAAAAACAGAAAAAAGTAGGTATACATTTTCAATGTCATTTAATGTATCCCAGTATAATCAGATATGCTAAGTTCCAAGACAGTTGATTTAGCACCACGAATATTATAGAAAATATTGTCAATGCAGGAACCACTACTTGGTCTTGTCCGTTTGAGTACTTTTAGTAGAGAATGTAACAGCACAATTATTATATACAGTGCATGGCAATATCAATTGATTATTATTATTACAATAAAAATGTCATTATGATCATTATTATTAGATTAGTCAAGAATAATTTACATTTTGAATTGTAGTACAATCGCAACAAGTCCCATAATTATGTACTGACATAACTATGTAAGTCGGGAAATGAATACGTTTCGGCTTAGAATGGTTATTTTTTTTTTTTAATCCATTACTACGAATGAAGTGTTTAGATATGCATCCCATATTTTATTTGATAATACATTATTTAATTTTTCTTCTATAATAAATCTATTAAATAAGGGCTCACAAATAATTATATTAGTATTTTGAGCAGATTCAATCCATAGTACAAGTTGATTACGGATAGCTGAGATACTATCATCTTCTGTGAAACCTATCACAATCTCAAAATCATTCATTGTAAGGTTAGGTATTTCAGTCATACGGGTTCACGACGCATAATACGTCATATTTATCACCTAGGAGTTGGCTAATGACTTTCTGAACACCGCGAAGTTGTTGATCTGCAAGAACAATTACTTTGCATCTAGTTTTATTTGGGCCAGTTAAGACTGTAGATTCCATTTTCATCTCACTTTTTGTTATCATTGGTTGGTCAATACTTTCGTTTAGCATAGTGTCATCCGTGAGCGACGTATCTTTAGTGAATATTCTGTAGATCTAGTTGACCATATTAGTGTTTGTATCATCATTCGACTCATTTTCAACTCGCACCCAGATACAACCAGGACACAGTCCTGGCTAATTTACCTACCGACATTTACACTTTAAAGAAAAGGTACATATAGCTAAGTCTAGATTAAAGCGTGTTCCTAAAACTGCAAAATTGTTATTATTATTTCGTTTATTTATTCTTCTAACATTTAGAATACATTTTTAATTTTTTTTTTTTTTTTTTTTTTAAAAGGTATAAAAACATTTAAAAATATAAAAAATAGTGTTCCGCCGGTGTCGGGAGCAGGGTCCAAGCTACCGGTGGTTAGGGCTGCAGAGATAGGAACCTCCTCACAATACGAGCCGTATCGAGAAGTACTGCCTTCTGAATCAGGCCCTTGATCCAACCGCCTAACGAGAGCCTCGAGAGATGTTGGTCGAGGCTTTCGGCCATCAGGCCATTGGCCGTTACGACAATCGGCACAATGATAGCCGAGCTCACATTCCACATGTCGACAACCTCGTGTGCTAAGTCGAGATATTTTATTTGTTTCTCTTTCTCAGCTTTCACGAGGTTCTCGTCATGTGGAATGGTAACATCAACTATCATTGCGCGGCGCGCTAATCGGTCTATCACCACTATATCAGGCTTATTGGCAACAATAGTCCTGTCAGTAATGATAGACCGATCCCAGTACAACGTGACATGGTCATTTTCGAGAACTGGGTCGGGCACATACTTGTAGTACGGTACCTCAGAATCCACAAGTTTATATTTCAAAGCAAGTTGCTGGTGAATAATCCTGGCCACTTGGTTATGCCTGTGCAAGTACTCGCCGTTAGCCAGACGAGAACAACCAGAGATAATATGTCTGATGGACTCACCCGGACGGTGGCATGCCCGACACACATCAACCGTTCCGTCCTTCATAATATGTCTCCGGTAGTTATTCGTCAAGATAACTTCGTCCATAATTGCACAGACGAAACCTTCAGTTTCCCCGAAAAGGTCACCAAAACGTAGCCAGGATACGGACGCTAGGAAATCTACACCAGGCTCGTGAAGAGCCCGGTAGAAGCGCCCGTGAAGCTCCTTGCTTTGCCATACTTCCTTGCGGTCATCTGTAGTAAGTACCACAGGTTTGCGCCAGTTCTCTTTAGCCATGGAGAGCGGGGTGAGCCCCTTGTCCACTGCGACCACATCACGGTGCATACCCATTTCGGCTTTTAAAAAATATTCCCTGAGGCTGCACACCTCGCGGTTATGGAGGGTCTTCGCATTTAAAAAGCCTCGACCTCCGCATTTCCGCGGGATGTACAGTCTCATCACCGATGAACGTAGGTGATGCATCCGGTTTGCGGTCAGGAGTGTACGGACCCTCCTGTCCAGGGCGTCGAGTTCGGTCTGAGTCCATTTGAGTATGCCGAAAGAGTACATCAAAACCGGCATGACCCAACCGTTGAAGGCGCGTACCTTGTTTCCGCCCGAAAGAAGACTAATTAATACCTTCTTCAGGCGACCAAAGAAGCGCTCCTTCAACGATTGCTTCATGTCAGCAACGTTGATGCCTAACGCTTCCGACATACCCAAATACTTATAGCTTTCGGCTGAGGAGAGGGATCTAAGGTGTATGGAGTCCGTGAGTTGAGTTCCCTCGGACTCCATAATCTCCCCTCGCTTCACATGCATGACTGCACATTTGTCCACACCAAATTCCATCCTGATGGCGCTACTGAATGTTTCAGTTACCTTCAGTAGCTCCATCAGTCGCAATTTGTTGGGGGCAAAGAGTTTCAAGTCATCCATGTAGAGGAGGTGAGATATGACCTGACCATCTCTCCTCAATCGATAGCCCAGTCCTGAATCCTCCAGCAGTGTGCTTAGAGGATTCAGGGCTAAGCAGGACCAAAGTGGACTCAGACTATCGCCCTGAAATATTCCCCGTTTAATCCATACAGGTTCATCATTCCCCTGGATCTGTCGACATCCTGGATAGCGAAGGACCGTCCTCCATTGCCCCATACACGACTTCAGGAAGGAGCGCAGAGTTGCATCTATCTTGTACAACTCCAGCACCCTCATGAGCCATGTATGTGGCACTGAGTCGTAGGCCTTCTTATAGTCTATCCAGCATGTCGAGAGATCCTTGCGGGATCGACGAACCTGTTGGCTTATGGTCATGTCGATGAGGAGTAACTCCTTAGTACCGCGGGACCCATTCCTACATCCATTTTGAGAGGCAGACATAATTGAATTATTGACAATGTGTGTGTTAATTTTCTCTCTCAAAATGGATGTAAGAAGTTTATAGACCGTTGACAAACATGTGATCGGTCTATAATTCTTGGGTTCCGCGGGACTACCTGACATATGGAGTAGGTGGGTAACGCCTGTTGTAATAAACTGCGGCAGCGACCCAGACTCTAGGGATGACTGGAATTGAGATGCCAGGCGAGTGCGTGAACTAATCAGCCATTTCAACCAAAAGTTGTGCAGTCCGTCCTTTCCCGGTGATTTCCGATTCGGTAACGGACGGACTGCTCTGGCTACGTCTGATGGCGTGATTAGTATGGCTTCCATTTCTGGAATAGTTTCACACACTCGCTTGATATCCTGCATCCAGTCAGCCTCAGCATGACAGACGGGCACCGACCAGATGCTGCGCCAGAATGCACTCGTGGCGGCATCATCCGGGCGGCACACGTCCGTCTCATATTGTTCAGGTCGCTCCCAAGCTCTATATATCCACCTTTCATCGCTCTGAAACATGCGATTCTGCGTGTATCGATCAACCCGCCGCTTATTTTTTTATTTATTTATTTATTTATTTATTTTCATACATACATCTATCTTTACAGTTTCCCCATTGCGATAGAGTAGTAAATTACACAATCAATAAAAAATAGTAACAATAACAACAACAACATAAAACATTAATAGCACTAAACTAAACTAACACATTTTAATACTTAAACAATAATCTCGATTTTCTACAAATAACATATGACGTATAAAGTCACTCTTGTGAATTCGCTCTGTGAACAAATGAACACATCGATCTTCTCGGCAACTAGATTTAGCGTGCGCAACGCTCTCGCCAGAGGGAAGTTCTCCAGCAATTTAGTGCGACTGCGTGGCACCATAAACAAGGCGGGCCGTCGTCGACGTTGCACGTACTTATCGGGAACCCTCAAGCCTATCCACTGTAATACCCCAGGATTATGTAGGATACCCCTAAATACCCTAAGAGTGTATGACGCCAGCGCTAGATCCCTCCTAGTTTCCAATTTGTTGTATCCTACCATGCCCAATACAAACAATGTAGGATACATCAAAGGGTAGAAAGGGTACACCCCATACAGCCTGAAGTACATATATCGGGCGTATTTATTTTGTATGCGCTCCAACATGAGACCATATTTAGCCTCATGTGGAGCCCATATCGCCGAATTACACTCCAGCTGACTTCTTATCAGGGCGTCATACAATACCGATATGGTTTTCATGCTCGTGAATGATGCTGCTCTACGAAGTACAAAACCCAAACGTTTGTACGCCTTTTTGCAGACATTTTTTATATGTTCACGGAAACTTAATTGGGTGTCCATACAAACGCCAAGATCTCGCACTGTCTCCACCCGTTTCAATGGCGCGTTGTCCACTTTGTAGCTATAATGGAGTGGTGCCCTAGCCCGACTGAACGTTACAA
The DNA here is from genome assembly GCA_963853775.1 of Xanthia togata. Lineage (NCBI taxonomy): Eukaryota > Metazoa > Arthropoda > Insecta > Lepidoptera > Noctuidae > Xanthia > Xanthia togata. The sequence goes on from OY970800.1 coordinate 20,433,658, forward strand.
CCGAACACTTAGTGACATTGAATTGTAACTTGTTGTTTTGACTCCACTGAACTACGCGATTAATGTCTTGTTGCAGGCGGTGACAGTCATCCTCGCTTTCGATAGCCAGGAGCAACTTAAGGTCGTCTGCGAATAGCAGACACTTGGCATGTTTTACTACATCCGGCAGGTCATTTATCATGATAATGAATTCTAAAGGCCCCAAATTGCTGCCCTGGCTCACTCCCGACCTAGTAAAATAAGACTCAGACCGGTATCCACTGTATTCAACGTACTGTTTCCTGTCCCTCATATAGCTCACAAAAAGTTGGAGCAACTTGGGTGTGCAGCCCACCTTAGCCAACTTTGATAATAAGACATCATTATCCACCAGGTCAAATGCTTTCTTAAAATCAAAGTAGGCGGCATCTACCTGCACCCCAGAGTCAATATGAGGAACCAAGTACGTCATAGCATTCAGAAGATTGCTGGTCGTGCTACGCTCCGGTCGGAAGCCATGCTGTGCATCTGATAGTTGTGACGTAACTTGCTCCTGGACATCACGCTGAATGGCCGACTCAAACACCTTCGCTGGTGTTGACAGAATCGCCACAGGTCTAAAATCCTCAACCGCTGTACTATTCCCGCCCTTTGGTATTGGAATTACGCGGGTGATCTTCCATTGTTCTGGAAAATACGATATGTCCAAACACAAGTTAAATATACGCGCGAGTGGTTCCGCCAGTACCGATCGACAATCTCGCACGACAAACACTGGAATACCATCCGGACCTGCTGACCGCTTTGGTTTGAGTCGCGCCATTGCCGCTTGAACCTGATCAATTGAGAGTCGCGAGACCTGCACACGCGCGCTGTGCACGCCTCCTGCCTCCACCGCTTCTTGCACCTCGAGCCTTGCCGGCGCCTTACTGTACACACTATAAAAATATCTCGCAAATTCCATCGCACATTCAGGATCGGTCAACACTGAGCCCTCTTTTATGATTTTGCGATGGTTTCTAGCTTTCTCTTTTGTTCTAATATAGTCCCAAAAAGCCTTAGGATCCTTCGCCAAGTTATTCTGTAACCGCTCCTGATACTTTTGGTACTCTCGAGAAATACATTCTTTAATTCGCGCCCTACATATAGAAAACCTATCATAATCAGCACGCGATTTTGTAGATTTATATCGCTTATGATAACTTGCTTTCAATCGAATATCAGAAACTATCTCCCCAGTATACCACTCAGGATAGCAATACTTGCTGTTTAAAGATATACTTCGTTTTTTAGGAACGCAACTATCTAAAACTGTGTTAAATATCTTGTAAAAATATTCCAAAGCTACCTTCGGTTGCTGAATACTATAAAGAGGGCTCCAATCGGCAGCCGCTAAAGATGAATAAAGTAAATAAAAATCTGCTTTATTGAAGTTCCATTGCTGTTCGATTTGACTTACGGGTACCCGACTGTCCGCCGCCATTGACACAGCTGCTGTCTGCGCTGAGGAATGCATCACGCTTACAGTAACCTGTAGGGTTATCGTGAGTGGCGGGTGATACGCGTCTACCGGTACCAGAGAATCGTCTGCCTCGCATACTCTCCCGTCCAACGATAGCGAGCACAACACCAAATCCAATTGCCTCCCGTCACGGTTAGGTACTGTATTTATTTGAGCAAATCCACAACAGGACAGAAAGAATTCAAAATAATTTACAATGTTCTCATTGCAAGAGTATAAATTAAAATCCCCTAACAATATAACATTTTTATATTTTACACACATTTGTTCTAGAATTCTAAAAAAAATCATAAACTCATTTTCATTAGTATTTGGGGGTAAATAAACAACACAACATAAAAACATGAACCTATCATTAACATGCACTGTCGCACAAACCAGTTCAAACGAGCAGTTATCTATGATGACGTCACTCGGTGTCACTCGTCGTAGCTCAAGCCCGTGTGTGGCCACGAGAAACGCTCCGCCTTGCTTACGCCCGTCCGCCCGGTCACATCTAATTATTTGATACCCTGGTGGCACTAGCTCTGCATCTGTTATGGAATCGTTACATCCGGTTTCGGTTATTGCAAATATGTCGGCGTTAAACGATTCTATATTATTGCAAAACGTATTTAACTTCGTCCGAAGACCTCTGACATTTTGATAATAAAAATCAAAACTCCTTATTTTCTTTCTTTGATCCGCTTGATGATTTACGAAACCAAATCCATTCACTAAATTCAGTGTTGACGGGCCACATATCTGGTTGAAATAACTTTTCGTACGCCGATTCTGGTACAGTTATAATAAAAGATGCATAGTCTCTCTGAGCTTTATGCTTAATCTTCTCTATTTTGACAAAAACTTCTGCGCCACACGCACTTTTTACATGCGACACAAGTTTTTCAACTGTGGTTTCTGTTGACAATCTCCAAACGTGAAGGTGCCTCTTCCTTTCTGTTGCTTGTATTTCAGCTGTATCCATATTTTTCCCCCTCAGTACCTTTTTGGATTGAAAACGTCCCTTGTTCTTCTGTACCTCAATCCACCCATGATTTTCTATATTTTCGGCTTTATTGCAACTGTTCAAGTCATCTACCATCTCTGTATGAGGTTGATTGACGACTTGGGGCGGTTGTGACTCCGTAACTAGTGAGTGCCCTGACGCTGTTTTCGTGGCCTCAATCTTTCTACTCACGCGGGTAGTAGTAGAAGAATTATTTAAGTTATGGTCACTACGGGCCACCTCTGAGTATGTACTTGGGGCTGCTATTTGTTTAGTCACTTCCACACTGGATTTTAAATTCACTGACGAACTATCACTACTTTCATCCATACGGTTGATAGTAGGCAACAACTCCTTTTGAGCCAACTGGTCTTGAATTACCTTCATATTAGTTCTTAGGTATTCTAATTCTGTTTTCGTAGAAATACATACTTCTTGAAGATATTTAATATCGTTAGCTTGCATATTTAAACGCTCCAATACTTCCAATCTGAACAGCCTGAACTCCTTTAGCAGAATACCTCCGTCGTTGTACTCAAGGCGCGATTCGGGGTTTGTTGTCTTTGAGCGGCTTCCCCGTTTAGTGTTTACGTTGCCACTAGTCGGGTACGTATTCTCCTCGATGGCGTTGATGGTGCCCCTGACCGGTGTGTCTGGAGTATTCCGTAGAGGTTTAGGGCTGGCACAAACGCACTCCGGACATACCCATTGGCGTTTATATTCCGTGGGTAAACAGCTTTGTTTCAGTCCGAGACACTGCAAATCGTACACTTTATCGCAATGTTTTTTGGTGCATTTCACAAAAAGTTCATCTAACACTGTACCCCCACAAGCTGCACAGTTCAATGACATTCTAACTAGTATTGTAGAATTTATTTCGAATTAATTCTAAGCGAACGCGACAAGTGCGTCCACCCGTGACCGTGCGCGCGATTATACCGCCGAATACGGCTCGCCCATGCACAAACTTTCTGCTTCAGGAAGTCGATGCGCTCTGTGACACGGGACATGTATTCTTGAGGGCTGATTCCAGTCCCCGAGAATGCCCGTCTCACAAAGCGCATCACTCGTGGTCGTGTATTGCCCTCCCTGAAGCAGTATAGTTTGCCGATGAGTACCCTGGCCCCATCGATACGTCGCTCGATCCTGCACTGCCAGGCTGGTACGGCTGGTTTTTGTCGAGAAGCTCCGTCACTGTTTGGAAACTTGACGTTAGCTAAACGACATGCCGCAGCAGCCGCGCAATACAGGATCGAGTGTGTATCAACGAGATCCTCGCTGCTCTCGAAAAAAATACTAAGCTGCGAGTCCAAGGCACACACCAGCGCCCTATTTTTTTTGTGCATAGGTAGGCGTGGTAATCGGGGTCTAAGATCGGTCGGGGTGTATCTATACTCACGAAACGCATCCTCCAGTGCACTCCTCAATCGGGCGTTGCACTGGCTACTTACTGTGGCAACCCTATCATCCTCCTCTTCGACACTATGATTGGACCGCGGCGGGATTACATTAATAGTCGGAGACGCTTGTGCCGCGGTTTGTGCCGGAGTTGAGGCGATATGGTTGCTCAGCACCTCTGAGCGTAGCCTATCAAGCGCGGCATCGTCCAACCTGTGATTATGTTGGATGACCCGCACCTGATCCGACAGTCGTTGGGCCGAGACGTTGACGGTTGGCTCTAGTTCCTGAAACAGAGACAGCATCCTAACACGGTACGCAGTGAGGTTAGTTCCTCCCTCTGTAGACGCGTAATATGCGCGCATGACGTTCTCGTTCATAGACTGAGTCCATCTCATGCGCTGCACACAACCACCGGCAGCGGGGACCCGGCTCGGGGCCGGTTGGCCCCTAAGTCCCAAGCTTCTCGGTGGCCGGCCTCTCCCCTGCTGACGTACAGGTGTTGGCGACGTCGGTGGGGAAAAATACTCGTCGCTCGAGCTCGACGCAGCTACCGCGGCCGGTGTCGTCACAGCGCTCACAGTGGGGCTGGGTACCGGCGGCGGCGAGGCGGAGCTGAGCGAAGAGTCCGGAGGTGGTAGGCGTGCTAGGCGTGCGGCTGATCGCGTCAACATTTCTCTTTATTATTTATTTTTCTCCAGTTTTTTCGGTGACATGACAGCTGATGTCACCTCTTGTTCGGCAGTTTTTGTATCATTTTATGGTTTAATTTCCTTTTTTTTAATAAATGTGATTTCAAGTTGGTTTTCGGATTCTTTTTGATACATAAAAACTATTATACTGCTTCGAAAGTTATTAATAAAATTAAATATTATGAAAAATCAGAAAAATAAAATTTTGAGATGTTTTGTTGACGTTGGTGTTGCCAGTCATTTATTATTATTTCCTTTATTTTACATTATTACATAAAAATTATATTTTTAAATAGGTATTAGAATAAAAGAAAATATAAAAACATTTAAAAATATAAAAAATAGTAGCCCACCGGTATCGGGAGCAGGGTCCAATCTACCGGCGGTCAGGGCTCCAGAGAGAGGAACCTCCTAACAATGCGAGCCGTGTCTAGGAGTACCGCTTTCTGGATCAAGCCCTTAATCCAGCTGCCCAACGAGAGCCTCCTTAGGTGTTGGTCGAGGCTCTTAGCAATTAAGCCATTGGCTGATATGACTATCGGCACAATGATCGCTGAGTCCACATCCCACATGTCGACAACCTCGCGAGCCAAGTCAAGATACTTAATTTGTTTATCTTTCTCGGCTTTCACGAGGTTCCCGTCATGCGGGACCGTTATGTCAATGATCATTGCGCGCTGCTCTCCTCGATCCACCACCACTATATCAGGTCTATTAGCAACAATGGTCCTGTCAGTGATGATGGATCGATCCCAGTACAATGTGATATTTCCATTTTCGAGAACTGGGTCGGGCACATACCTGTAGTACGGTACTTCCGATTCCACAAGGCTGTATTTCAGAGCAAGTTGCTGATGGATAATCCTGGCTACAAGGTTGTGTCTATGCAAGTACTCTTCGTTAGCTAGACGAGAACACCCGGAGATAATGTGTCGGATTGATTCTCCCGGACGGTGGCATGCCCGACAGATGTCAACCGTGCCGTCCTTCACAATGAATCTCCGGTAATTGTTCGTCATCATAACTTCGTCCATAATTGCACAGACAAAACCTTCGGTTTCCCCAAAGAGGTCACCAAAACGCAGCCAGGCTACGGACGCTAATAAATCTACATCGGGTCCATGTAGGGCCCGGAAGTAGCGTCCGTGAAGCTCCTTACTCTGCCATACCTCCTTGCGATCGTTAGTGTCAAGTACTACAGGCCTGCGCCAGTTCTCTTTAGCCAACGAGAGCGGGGTAAGGCCCTTGTCCACCGCGACCACATCTCGAAGCATCCCCCCGTCGGCTTCTAGGAAATATTCCCTGAGACTGCATATCTCGCGATTGTGGAGGGTCTTAGCGTTTAAAAAGCCTCGACCTCCACACTTTCGCGGGATATACAGTCTCATTACCGATGACCGTGGATGATGCATTCGATATGCAGTCAGCAGCGTACGGACCCTCCTATCCAGGGCGTCGAGTTCGGTCTGAGTCCATTTGAGTACGCCGAAAGAGTACATCAAAACCGGCATGACCCAACCGTTGAAGGCGCGCACCTTGTTTCCGCCTGATAGAAGACTATTAAATACTTTCTTCAGGCGGCCAAAGAAGCGCTCCTTCAACGATTGCTTCATGTCAGTAACATTGATGCCCAACGCTTCCGACATACCCAAATACTTATAGGTTTCGGATGCGGAGAGGGCTCTAAGGTTTATGGAATCCGAGAGTTGGGTTCCAACGGATTCCACAATCTCCCCTCGCTTTACATGCATGACCGCACATTTGTCCACACCAAATTCCATCCTGATGGCTCTACTGAAAGTTTCAGTTACTTTCAGTAGCTCCATCAGTTGCAAGTTGTTGGGGGCAAAGAGTTTTAGATCATCCATGTAGAGGAGGTGAGATATAACCTGACCACCTCTCCTCAGCCGATAGCCTAAGCCTGAATACTCCAGCAGTGTGCTGAGAGGATTCAGGGCTAAGCAGAACCAAAGTGGACTTAAACTATCGCCCTGAAATATGCCTCGCTCGATTCTTATCGGTTCGCTATTCCTCTGGATATTTCGACATCCTGGATAGCGAAGGACTGTCCTCCATTGCCCCATACACGACATAAGGAAGGTGCGCAGAGTTGCATCTACTTTATACAACTCCAGCACCCTCATGAGCCATGTATGTGGCACCGAGTCATAGGCCTTCTTATAATCTATCCAACATGTCGACAGATCCTTTCGGGAACGACGAACCTGTTGGCTAATGGCCATATCAATGAGGAGTAGCTCCTTAGTACCACGGGATCCGTTCCTACATCCATTTTGAGAGGCAGACATGATGGAGTTAGTGTCTATATGTTTGTTAATTTTAGCTCTCAAAATAGATGTAAGAACTTTATAGACCGTCGGTAAACATGTGATCGGTCTATAATTTTTGGGTTCCGCGGTGCTACCAGATTTATGGAGCAGGTGGGTAACTCCTGTCGTTAAGAACTGGGGTAGCGAACCAGACTCCAATGCAGTCTGGTACTGAGCCGCCAAGCGAGCGTGCGACCTTGTAAACCATTTTATCCAGAAGTTGTGCAGCCCGTCCGGCCCTGGAGACTTCCAGTTGGGCAACGGACGAACTGCACGAGCTACATCTTGGGGGCAGATGGTAATAGCCCCCATTTCTGGTATTGGATCGCAGGCTCGCTCGACTTCCCGAGTCCAACCTCCTTCGGTGTGGCTGACAGGCGCCGACCAGATACTCCGCCAGAAAGAACACATGGCATCATCATCAGGAAGGCGCGTGTCAACCAAACCTTGGGTCGGTCGCTCCCAATCCCTATAAACCCACCTTTCATCACTTTGGAAGGTGCGGTTCTGAGTGTATCGCTCTACTCGCCGCTTATACCTACGAATACGGTTTGCCCATGCATATACTTTCTGCTTCAGAAAGTCGATGCGCTCTGTGACACGGGACACATAGTCCTCAGGGCCGATATCAGTCCCTGAGAACGCCCGTCTCACAAAACGCATTACTCTAGGGCGAGTATTGCCCTCCCTGAAGCAGATAAGTTTGCCAATGAGTGCTCTGGCCCCACCAATACGGCGCTCAATCCTGCACTGCCAAGCTGGTACGGCTGGTTTCGGTCGTGTAGCTCTAGAGTCATTTGCAAATTTGACGTGAGCTACACGACATGCCGCTACAGCCGCGCAGTACAGAATCGAATGAGCATCGGTGAGGTCTTCGCAGTTATCAAAATAGTTTGATAGCTGCGAATCCAGAGCCGCCACCAGCGCCCTATTTTTGTTATGCATGGGCAAACGAGGTAAGCGTGGTCTAAGTTCGGGCGACATGAACCGATATTCCCGAATCGCACCCTCCAAAGCACTCCTCAATTCCTCATTGCACTGGGTACTTACGTTTGTAGCCCTGTCATCAATCCCTTCGTCAGCTTGACTTGTAGTCACCTGTGATGGTACTATAACACTCTGCGACGGGGAGGTAATGACATGGCTACTCCGCATTTCATCTCGTAGGCGATCAAGTACAGTGTCATCCAACATATGATTACGCTGGATGACCCGTACCTGATCCGACAGTCGTTGTGCCGAAACGTTGACAGCTGGCTCAAGCACCTGAAAAAGAGAGAGCATCCGAACACGGTACGCGGTCAGGTTGTTTCCCCCCTCTGTAGCCCCATAGTATGAGCGCATGACGTTCTCGTTGATGGATTGTGTCCATCTCATGCGCTGCACACTTCCGCCGGGAGCTGGGACCCTATCAGAGACCGGTGGGCCTCGAGGTCCTAAGCCGTCCGGCGGCCGGCGTCCTCCCCGTCGACGAACAGGTGGTGGCGTCGTGGGCGGAGAGAAATACTCGTCGCTCGAGCTCGACGCAACTGCCGCGGCCGGTGTCGTCACAGCGCTCACAGTGGGGCTGGGTACCGGCGGCGGCGAGGCGGAGCTGAGCGAAGAGTCCGGAGGTGGTAGGCGTGCTAGGCGTGCGGCCGATCTTGTCAACATCTTCATTTGATCATCGTTTTCCTGTTTATTCTTGGTATATCGGAGGTGACATCTGTCATGTCACCCCCGATTCGGCAGTTTTTAATAAAATTCTATTGCATTTTGGTGGATTGTGATCTTTTTGTTGAAATTTACTGTGGTTTCCCGGTTTTAGGTTTAATATGGTATTAAATTATGTGGAAAAATCTCGTAAAAATGCGTCAAAATTAATATATTTGTTAAAATTATGTACAGGAGATGTTCTGTTGACAAGGTGTTGCCAGGTTATTATTATTATTATTATTCATTTTAATTTCAAGTTACAAAGACTCATTTATAAACACATACAATAAAAACACAGAATAAATTAAAACATTACAATACAACACAAAACAATAACCACACAAAACACGCGGGCGCTGAAGCAGCTGGACCGGGAGCTCCTCCTGGAAGCCTCGATCGTGCAGGCCTGGGTGTCATCACCGGACAGGCCTGCCGACATCGATGACGAGGCAGAGTGGTTCCGGGAGGCCATGTCCGAGATATGTGACGTGGCAATGCCCCGGGTCCAGCCCGGACGTGCTTCGCGCCAGGTGTACTGGTGGTCGCGACAGCTAACGACACTGCGCAATGCGTGCGTTGCTGCGCGACGCCGGTACACCAGGCACCGCAGGCTCCGTATCCGACCTCCGGATACGAAAGCCATTCAGGCGGAGCTATACGAGGGGTACAGAGCGGCGAAGACCGCCCTCCAAGCGGAGATCCTGCTGGCCAGGGCACTGGCCCGCGAGGAGTCGCTGGAGACTCTGAACAGAGACCCGTGGGGACGCCCATACAAGATGGTGCGGGAAAAACTCCGCCCATGGGCTCCCCCTCTGACGCAGAGTCTCCGGCCACAGCTTGTGGGGGACGTGGTGAGCGCTCTGTTCCCTTCGAGAGGGGAACACGCCTCCCCGCCCATGGCTCCGCCTACTGCGGTGCCCGATGCGGACCACACCGCCGACGACGACGACGATGCTCTGGAGGTGACCGAGGTAGAGATGAGGGTGGCGGTACGTAGGCTGAATGCCAGAAATACCGCCCCAGGACCCGACGGCTTACCTGGGAAAGCCTGGGTCCTGGCCTAAGAGGCTCTCGGGCCTCGACTAAGGGGGCTCCTAAGCGCATGCATGGAGAGGGGCCAGTTCCCGCTTCGTTGGAAGACGGGGAAACTGGTCCTCATCAAGAAGCCGGGGCGCCCTGCGGACTCTCCGTCCGCTTACCGGCCCATCGTGCTGCTTGACGAGGTGGGCAAGCTCTTTGAAAGAGTCATTGCAGACCGCCTCGTCGGGCGGCTGGTGCAGGTGGGGCCGGATTTGGCGGAGAGCCAGTTTGGTTTCCGCAGGGGGCGCTCCACGGTGGGCGCCATCATGCGCGTGCGAGCCCTCACGACGGGGGATGCGGTGGCTCGGGGTGGGGTCGTCTTGGCGGTGTCTCTAGACATCGCCAACGCCTTCAACACCCTGCCCTGGAGTTGCATCAGGGAGGCACTCCGGTATCACCGGATGCCGACCTACCTCTGTCGTGTGGTCGAGGCCTATTTGACGGACAGGGCCATTATCTACCCCGGTCACCAGGGAGAGTGGAACCGGCGAGAGATGTCGTGCGGTGTCCCACAGGGATCAGTCCTGGGGCTGCATCTGTGGGACATCGGATACGACTGGGTGCTGCGCGCTGACCTCCCCAGTGGCGTCAGCGTCGTCTGTTACGCTGACGACACGTTGGTCCTGGCGCAGGGGAGGTCGCACCAGGCGGCGGCCGAACTAGCGACACACGGGGTTGCGACAATCGTGGCCAGAATCCGGCAGTTGGGACTCGAGGTGGCCTTGCACAAGTCCGAGGCCATGTGTTTTCATGGTCCTCGGAACGCGCCACCGTCGGGTTCCCAAATAACGGTAGGAGGGGTTCGCATCGGCGTCGAGTCGACGATGAAGTACCTGGGACTCGTCCTCGACAGTCGGTGGTACTTCGTGGAGCATTTCCGACGTTTGGCTCCCAGTCTGGAGCGGGCCGGGGCTGCCTTGAAGCGGCTCCTGCCCAATCTAGGGGGTCCAAACGCCTCCTGCCGGAGGCTATACGCGGGGATCGTGCGGTCCATGGCCCTGTACGGGGCACCGGTGTGGGCGCGTTCCTTGAGGCGGCGGCCTGCCCGCCGGTTGAACGCGTCCCAGAGGGTCATGGCCAACCGGCTGGTCCGGGGATACCGCACGGTCTCCGGTGAGGCGGCGAGCCTCCTTGCCGGATTGCCCCGATTGAAGGGGCTAAGCAGAATTCCTTGAAGTTGTTTCATCAAAATATTCAAGGTTTTTCTTCCAAACAATTAGAAATTGAATTGTTTTTAGAAAAAACAATGTTTGATATTATTTGTATAACTGAACACTGGTTGAAAGATTATGAAATGCTAATTAATTTTGAGAATTATAGTGTGGGCAGTTGTTTTAACCGAAAATCCATGCTACGTGGAGGTTCACTAATTTTAATTAAAAATTGTATAAAATCTAAGACTCGTAATGACATAGTTGAACTATCGGTGGAACATAGCATTGAACTGTCCTGTGTTGAGCTAGATAAGCATTTTATAGTGTGCGTTTACAGACCTCCAAATTATCAAAACTACTCTATATTCGAGTCAGTAATGGAAGATGTTTTAGCAAAACTTGCAACTGGTAATAAATCAGTAATTATTTGTGGTGACTTTAATATTAATATTTTAGAAAATAATTCAAATAGCAGTAGATTATTAAGCCTCTTTAAATCATTTAATCTGTCAAATGTGTTTTTAGAACCAACGCGAATAACGTCGACTACTGCCACATGTATTGATAATGTCTTTTGTTGCTGCGACTATTTAGATAAAGCCATTGTAAATTATCTCCCTTCCGATCACAGCGGTCAAACCGTTATTTTTGAGTCCAACACACCAATACAAAAAGTGCAGATTCAAATTAGAACAATAACATCGGGTAATTTAAATAAGTTTAATAGCTTCTTAATTAGCAAGTTATGTGGTCTGGGCCTAAATATGTCCAATGTCAATTTTTTGTATGAACAATTTTTTTCACTAGTGCAAACAGAGTTCAATAACTCTTTTAAGAAAAAAACTAAAACTATTTGCCCTAAGTTTTTATTCAGTGACTGGGCAACTAAAGGCATCAGGAAAAGTAGGGATAGATTATTTGAACTGTATGGCCTTAAGCCGTATATTAACACGGAAACTTTTAATAAGTATGTTGCTACTTACTCTAAAACTTTTAAAACTATCTGCAAAGCAGCTAAAGCGTCTTTCATTAGCAACAAGGTTAAATCAGCAGAAAATAAAATAAAGACAGTTTGGAAAATTATTAACAATGAAATGAACAAGAACAAAAGTCATAATACTGATTACACATTGGACACATCCCGCGGTCTCATTAGCGATAAGATCGAAGTTGCTCAGGAATTTGCAACTTTCTTTACCAATATTCCTATTAAAACTACAGAAACTTTAAATTCCTCCCCCCTACTTGCTATTGATTTATTAAGAGCGAATGTTTCAGCCTGTCCTTTAGAATTTAAATTTAATCATATAAACCCTGTGGTCGTTGTTAAGGCTTTTAAGCAACTTAAGATCAAAATTACCGAAGATCTGTGGGGCATGTCTACTAAAGTTTGTCAATCTATTATTGAGACAATTGCACCCTATTTAGCTTTAATATTTAATTTGTGTGTAGACCAAGGGGTCTTCCCGGATTTAATGAAGTACAGTAAAGTTATTCCACTTTTCAAATCCGGGGACAGCAAGGATACTAATAATTATAGACCCGTATCGGTTTTGCCGGTTTTCAGCAAGATGTTTGAAAAAGTAATGTTAAATCAAATGCTCAATCATTTTAAAGCGAGGAACCATTTATAAGCATATCTTTGATGTGCAAATATCTTAATATTATGGCAACATTAAATGATTTAGGTGGAAAATAGGTTAATGGCAATACTGACTCGACCACGACATGGAACGGAGATTTTACCATGGCACAAAATGGTTATTTTAATTGTGTTTTATTGTGCCATTTATCCCAGGAATTTGTGCCTTGTACTTTTTGAGTAATAAGAGTACGATTGTGGTCAGGCTGGGGATCACGGTTCCTGACCCGACCACAACCAGATCTAATAAAATATCAATAGTGGGAAGTTACTCATTATGCCAAAAATATGTGTCTTTGATTCATTGTTATGGTTTCGAAATCTTGTAGACAAAGAAAAAAATTAAGCTGAATTATCTGATGAAACTAAAGATAATATATATTATTTACCAATTTTTGCAGACACATTGGAACGATTGTTGCATAAGCTGCCGTTGTGGTCAAATTTAATGGTAAAATTCTTTAAAACTAATATTTACTACTAGGGCAGTAGTAACGTGGAAAGTTACTTTAAGAATATGAAACATCTCTTAATACCCGAACAGAAATTACAACGAGTTGATGAGTTCATTATAAAACATACAGAATACTTGGACGGAGAAGTAAAATCTGCCTATGCCAGATTTGCCGGAACGGATTCGGAAGAGAATGAAAAAGAAGTGGTTAAAGAAGTAAATACCAATGATAAATGTATAAAGAAACAATCAAGCGAACAAGATTTTACCTGTAACTTCGTGTTTTCTAAGAAACCTGAACTTATTGAAAAATGGCGCAAAAAAAAAAGGTTAGAATAAATCAGTATTCGAATCAACGCAACCTCGTAAAAGAAAAGATAATGTAGATGTGATACAAAATGTAAATTTCTGTAGTTCTGGCCTATGAAACGTTATAATAAAAATACCTGCGCATTTGACTCCGTATTGCAAGCATTTGTGTTTGGGCTACCTTACTTATAATAAAACGAAAAAACTTATTAATAAAACGAATTCACAATTCGCGCTCATAACGAAGGCAATTGCAGAAGAAGATTATTATGTAGATATTAATAAAATCCGCACTGAAATAGTCATGAATTTCTCTGCGAAGAAAACGGAAAACAATGTAAACATTTATGATTGTACTTGCACTATAGCATCAGTTTTTGAAAGAATTCTTTTAAACGAAATTTTCGTTTCAAAGAGATAAAAATGTGTTCCCAGTGCCATCAACAAACAATAAGAAGAGATCCGTTTGTAAATTGAAAACTGTTACCTCTTTCTGAACATTGTGTTACCGCGTAAGCAGAAGCTGCAATACTTGAAGAAAAAAATGCTAAAAACAGTCAGTGTTGTAAAAAGGCATTAATTTTAAAGCTAGAGTTTAGACATTCTGATTTTCGATATCGATCTAAATCTAAAATTATGTGATATTCCTCAATATGTTGGTATTAAAAATAATACTTACAAAATTTTGGCGGTTGTTTAATACATTCCTGGGCACTTTTGTTTACATTGCAAAAAAGATCAGAAATGGGTGTTATTTGATGATATGCAAAAAAAATAATCAAAAATCATGTGTAAATGCCGGGGTTGCGGGAAAGTCCGAAAGGGATAGCGTGCCCCCCTGGCATTGTACAGGCAACAGAAGGAACACGGGTGGGTTTTAGTCAGTAAAAGTCCGACACGCCCTCCCGCTCCACCCAGAGCGGGAAACGTCGTTTGATGATTTGACACAAAAAAATAAATAAATGTGTAAATGAACAAATTACTGCATACATGTTATTATAATATGTGAATGTAATCTGCGGCCAGAGACTCTGCGTCAGCGGGGGAGCCTATGAGCGGAGTTTCTCCCACACCATCCTGTATGGGCGTCCCCACGGGTCCCTGTTCAGAGTCTCCAGCGACTCCTCGCGGGCCAGTCCTCTGGCCCGCAGGATCTCTGCTTGGAGGGCGGTCTTCGCCGCTCTGTACCCCTCGTACAGCTCCGCCTGAATGGCTTCCGTATAAGGAGGTCGGAAGCCTGCTGTGACTGGTGTACCGGCGTCGCGCAGCAACACACGCATTGCGCAGTGTCGTCAGCTGTTGCGACCACCAGTACACCTGGCGCGAGACGTGTCTCGCGCCAGGTGTACTGGTGGTCGCAACGGTCCAGCCTGGACCATGTCCGAACGGTCCAGCCCGGACCATGTCCGAAATATGTGACATGGCCTCCCGGAACCACTCCGCCTCGTCGTTGATGTGATGTCGGCAGGCCTATCCGGTGATGACACCCAGGCCTGCACGATTATGGGTTCTAGGAGGAGCTCTCGGACCAACTGCTTCAGCGCCCACCACGGACCACTCGGGGCCCGTCGGACCGGCGCGCTCGAGGTCTGGGCGGAGACCGGATGTACCGGTGATCAGAATAGGTCTCCACCCCCTACCACGACAATCTCCCTGAACCATGCTGCGACGCAACCCCGTCCTCTCTTAACAGCCTCGAGGGACGGGGTACCGGCGCTGGCCGACGAAATTGGGGCGACTGAGCCGCTCAGGTCCTCCACCCAGTCATCCCTGGGTGTTACAAAGTACGGCTCAGCGACCATGGCGATGTTACTCGACCACTCGATCGATTGCTCTTGAGCAATTGATCCTGAGCTGTGGCGCAGTGGTCAGGTTGATGTTCGCCTGGAGGAGGCTTAATGGGGCCATTATTGGCACTCCATGTCAGCCCCCTCCTGAGCCCTCTGTGAGGGCCCTGCCGTGGCAGTTGCGGCGGGGACGACGGTGGTGGTGGCCGAGGCTGTGGCAGTGACGGCAGTGGCGGACGGCTTGCCTCTAGCCTTGGTGGGTGGGGCGCAAACCTTGCTCCCAATCTGGTGACCGGCTGGCTTGCCAGCCGCCGCACATACGACGCAAAGCGGCGTGGCGTCGCACGAGCCAGCCTTGTGACCGGGCTGACCACAGCGGTAACAATGATTGCTGCGGTCCACCTCCAAGATGCATTTAACTCCCACGTGGTTGCCCACATGACAGTGGAAGCACCTCAGAGGTCTGGGTTCCAGCAGTTTGACCTGCGCGGAAACCCAGCCCACCAATAACCGGCTATTTTCTTGACCGCCGACACGGCTCGCATCCCCGTGAAGTCAGGATGGATGGCGCCTGCCCTAACATGCTCGGCTGAGCACCCCCCAGTCTTAATGACAGCGGCCACCACCTGACTCTCCGCCCCTGAGCCGTCCAGGCCCAGAATACGTATGTCTGCGCATTTGGTGGGCCTGGACTTTCGGGCGTCGTCCGCATTTAGGGACGCTCCCAGCTTTTTGGCGAGAGCGTCAGCGGCCGAGCCACTTGCCGCACCGGGGACCTCCAGCAACCGGGCCCCAGTCGCAGTGACCCTTACCCGGATGCCTTCAGTGGCACCGATCTCTTTATAGTCCACCACCGCCCCCAACTTGGCGAGCTCGTCGCGGTAGGACACACCCTTCTTCTCCGCTTCTGGCTGTAGTGTTATCACTACGGCTGTGGACTTCGGGGCGCGGAGCCTTGCCACGACGCTTTGCTCCTTGCGCCGCTGCCGCCTCACCTTTCTTTGAGCCGCTCTTTTTTTCTTCCCCGCCTTCCTCTTCTCCCAGGCTACATGCCATTTGGCGTCAGCCGGATTTGATTCAGGAGGAGGCGGGGCCGGTCGTTTTGCCACTAGGGCTGGGGCCTTTGCCACCAGGGCCGGGGCCCTCGTCGCCTGCGTAGTCGCCCTGCCCTTGGTCTGCCCCGTCAAATCTGGTTTGGCCGAGGTAGCTGCGGTGGCGGCATATGATGTCGCCTGCTGCCTGCCGCCTGCCGCATCCTCTCTAAGGGAACTGTTTAAAAATATTAACATCATGACGGTACCTTGTCAATATATCTATGACTAGTACTTTTCCCGCGGCTTCGCTCCCGTGGTTTTTCCCACGGCACCCGTTATTTTTCCCGGATTAAAACGTTTACTATGTTACTCCCTGAAAACTAAGCTTTCTAATGATAAAAGATTTTTTCAAATCGGTCCAGCAGTTTCGGAGCCTATCCAATACAAACAAACAATCAAATCTTTCCTCTTTATAATATTATTAGTATAGTATTAGTATAGAAAATATCATGTGCGTTAGGAAAAATCTCAATCTTTTCAGTAAAAGAGGTGAAAGACACAATTATAGTACTAGAAATAGGGATCAATTAGTTCAACCGGGTTTCAGACTGGCTAAAGTAGACTCATCCTTCATGGGTTACTGTTTAAAATGTTGCAATAAAATACCTCCCCACATACTACAACTAAATGAAACGAAATTTAAATCTTGTATAAAACTGCTGCCAGGCATATTATAAGCTGGGGGATTATATCGCTGACAAAAATGCTTGGCTCAACGCTGGTCTAGCTCCACAAGGGCGCATAAACTAATTGATTAATTAACATTCGAAAATATTGTTGAAAAGCTCCAAAATATGTATGTGAAACACGCCAGCAAGAAGCTTCGTGTGGACACACTAACAGGCACGATAATTTTGATATTGGATTTCCTGCACCATTAGATTACGATAAAGATAAAGCATGTCATGTCATACATTATCCTCTCCACTCCCGAATTAATTACAACTTTACACCACACGCTGATAGCATTAGTTACACGAAAAAACGTGTTATCGATCAAATTAATTTCATGTTTATGCATTTTTTTCTGTTTTTCCTGATAGTGGACAATTTACTATAAGTAGTAGGTAAAAGCCATGAGCCGGACTTCGGGGAACTGCTACTGACTCTATTTTGGGACTCATAGGTGATGTCCTAGGCAAATGGGGCGTTTCTAACATTCTCGTGTGCGGCTCTAGTGATTTACGCATCGTGTAATGTAACTCGCGCGGGTAGCTCGCACTTGTAACTCGCACCGTTACATGGTCAAGTAACTTGCGCCGTGTACAAAAGTCTTACCTACCTTACCTTTGTACAATAGTCTTACCTTGGTTACTAGCTGCATGTTTCATCGGCACAAGTTTTGCGACAGTGACTGCGCGACTTGCGAAGTTGCGTCTCAAGTCGCATCGCCCGAAGCCGTGAACGGGGGCCTTTTAAGGTCAGCAATCAGCTTGGACCACTTGTCATCTGGCAGCAAATTAACGCTGATTCCCAATTTAGAACTTTCAGGATTTACCTCCTCTTTTGAAATGCCATTTTCAAAATTAATGAAATTAAATTATTTATTCTATAAATAAGATGTTGGAATCACTTTTACACGTATTATCTTTGCCGTATCACTTTTCTGCTGCATCTGTTATTGGCAACACTCTTTTTTTAAATCGGATCAGTTACGAATTCGATACTATCACAGATGCTTCACTAATGTATTGTACGCGTATTGTGATTATTTTTATCATTCACTTTGTACTCTATGTTCTACTACAATGTTTACACAGGATGTCTGTTTGTAACTTTATCTGTTTAACAATATGGGAATATTATTTTTATGATTCACGTTCTATCTGTTTAGGGCTCCTGGGAAACGAAGCTGAAAACCATTTGGGCGTTAAGATGAACCTAGGGACTTGACCCTAAGTTTATCTTAGCGCCCAAATAGTTTTCTGTTGAGAAATTAGAAGCTAGCAAGCATCGCATCCTTAAGGTTTGGAAACCATTTGGCCTATAGTAGTCTACAACTGGATGCGATACGTCACTAGCGCAGGTTGGCTGCGCTGATGAGGTTTTTCGGATCTTTGTTCCATGTTGGACTTGATGTTGATTCACGGTGTATATTCGAATACTCTTCGGTACTATTGTCCATTAGCTCTTCGGCAAACATGGCCAGACCTCTGTGATTTCAGCCTGTTGACTCCGCAAGCTAAGTAAAAGTCAATGACTTTACTTCTTTTCTAGTTTTCAGACTATTTTTCCTTTTATTTTTACCTACGCCCTGAATATAAAAAAAACTAAGACCAAAATAAGGGGGCTACCCTGATCATGAGAACCAAATATCATGATTAGTTAAATTGGTTAACTGTTTGTATAAAATGTGCTTCCAAAACGGCGTTGTTTACTTTAATAGTTTTTATGTGTTTACATAATACGTCTTGGTGCCTTATGGTAATAATTATGGTCACAGCTATTAATCATAACTACCTACCAAAACTCAGTTTCTGTGAATTATAGAGGTCGTACAACGTTCATCATTCATCATTTTGGCAATGCATAACAGATCAGTAGAATGTGTGATCCCATTTGGTAAATCAATAAGGAATGCTTTGACACGTTTTGATGATAAATAGGGAAGCCCGACAAACAAGCCAATTTTTGTAAAGATACAAGTTGGTATCATTTATGACGCCATAATAGGCAATTAAGTGGGATAGTAACGGGATATATCAATTATATCTATTAACCAAACTATAAGCTATCAAATCCAAGGCCTCTCTCTTGCCTACTAGTTAGTTGCCGAATAAAATAAACTGCTCAGAAACATGTGGATAAACATGTTATTGTTTTCAATGGAACCTCGAATCTAGATTGTTTAATATTATTCTTGATGATCTAAATGATCTGCTATATAGGTCTATTTGAAATATCAGAACTATCAGTAATGTATAGTGCACTCATTTATGTCAAACTAGTAATTGTTTGCGACGATTTCATTAATATCAGCAACTGCTGATTTCTATGGAAAAGTTTAATTATGCAAAATTATTCTCGACAAGTCTTCACTGCAAGTGTGCCAGGAGTTACAGCTATAGGTACTTCTGTTACATTACGTTTATACTCAGAACGATATCATTATTGTGCTCAATAGATAGCACATCAATATTTTTGTTACCGCGCCACGAAAGTAGGATTTCTTTCCCACCTATAGAGATACAGATTGTATCTATCTACAAATAACCACCTAAAACAACGATAAAGAAACAACACAACACACACAAAACCCTCAAAGAGGAACCACACATGCCTCACTTTCTAAACTAACCCAGCAACTCACGAGGTGTGGGTAATTAACAAAAAGTGTTCATCCTGTCCGAACCACAATAAAATACACAAAATAAGTCGATGATTCACGGCTAGAACGATGTCTAATTACCTTGAGTGCACAGCACAAAACACAAGGGGCTGGTGCGTGTGCACGACACTTCTCTTACAGGAATTTTGTTTTAATAGTTAGGTAGCTACTGAGAATTGATATTATGTATTTTTAGCAGAATTTTTAGGAATGATTTGTAGGTTGCCTAATATGGATTACCAGACAATGAGCGCAATGACTTTAAAAATATCAATATTTGTAAAGTCTGGCTCTGAAGACATAGCCTTCACTATTTATTTATAAGTTTAGCTAAGAGGCGATGATAATAATTAAAAAGATCAGCAGCAACACTTATGATTGTATCTACTAATAACAACATTGAAAAAACAAAAACGATTACAATTTCGTGATTGACGCTTATATCTCACTGATCTATAATATATCAACATTCCTCGTACTAATACCACTTTAAGCAATTCTCATCCCACTCATCTAAACGTTCAAAAACCTTTAATTTTTTGACTGCCAATCTTTAATAAATCATCTTTTCTTTTGTTTCTAGACAGTTTTAACGTCGCTGGAGAAAGAAGCCAAAGAGAATGTATATGCGGTATTAGACCCGCACATTCAGTACGAAATAACGATTAATAAGCACGGAGAGCCGCCTTAATATTTATCCTTATCGAAGCCGATAACTCACCTAATAACTCGCCCCCACCTTCTTCTTCGACCCCCATAGCATCACCAACGAGATCAACAATAACGATTACGATAGATTCTCCACTTTCAAAACAGGACCACCAAAAGCCAGAAGATCCAATAAAAGTAACAACAAGAACTACAAAAACTACGTCTGAAAAACAAATAATGATATAGAATACTCCAAAGACCCATACTTTGGTCAAATTATAAGCACAGATTCGATGAATCAAAATGCACAAAAATACAACGAACCTGAATATACCAAAAATTATTCCCGAATGTACGACAGGAATAATTCTGGGAGAAAGGAGAACGATAGAAAGAAACAGAATGGCTTTGAAAAGGATTTTCACAATAACAAAAGATCTTCTTATCGTAGCTGGAAAGGCACAAAGGAGAAGGAGAGGTCTTTTGAAGATTTCACAGAAGGGAATATGAAGCAGGAATTTTGAGGAAGACTTTAGGCCTCGGCCAGGAAAGGTCAGATAAATAGCTTCGAAGTTCAACAAGTGTAGCACTGGGAACGTAACTTTGAACACTAAGAAAGAGCGACCGAAACCACTGCAAAGTTACGGTCACCAGGCTTACCTGGACCATGTGTTCCCTGACGCTGTGGAAATATTAGTGTATTGAGTGGACATGACAAGTTAGATCTCCGTTTAGTTAGTGTGTACTAAATAAGGACTAGATTTCTCACTATACTTATTTATTAATGTAGTTTTGCCATATTCTTCTAGATATTTCATGACTGTTGTTGAGTCGCAGAGATTTTGGAATACTACTTCAGCATATAGTTGTAAATAGTTCACTATTAGATAGCTACACATGATATGAATATGCACGCAGTTGCGCCAGTACTTAGAACGAGGAAATGCGTAGAGTTGCCTGCATTCAAGTTTATATTCATTAATCCTTTAACTATTAAATGTCTATAAAGAATATCATAAAAATGTTGAGATGAAAATTTTTACAATTTGTATCAAACTTTTTTTTGTATCCGAATGACTCTTTTATGTACTTAGGATGTTGCATTTACTGTAAAAGTCATATTATTATCTATTTTTTATTTCTTCTTGTAATGAGAGTATAGTTTTTTACAGATTATTACCTTGTGTGTATTATCTTCTTATGTTTCGTATTGTTGAATTTTAACAGTATTAAAATTATCATTTACATTTCTTGTTTAATTTTTCATATCTGTATTGTGTAAGGTCATCGCATTTTTTACGACTTGTCAATGTTCTTCGTTGATAAAATTCTTGTTTATAAAACTCTTATTAGCTACAAATGATAGTATTTATAGTAGGTATTTTTTTAACAATTTAGTAACTACTGTTCGATTTGATTGATAGTTGATCATTTCTGTAGCGTAGCATAAATATAACCTTAGCTGATGCATATACTGATCAGCTAATAGCAGGCAGGTATTTACGTAATAATAACGCAACCTATCCTCTCATAAAATACAAAGTCCCGGGCTGTTACACTCTCTGTATACGTTTCAAATTCGATTACAACGATAAACTCACCAAAACGCCTGTCATATTTATCAAATTAGCACATGACACGATATCAATTTCCATAACAGATTAATTGATAGGTACCTAGGATTCACCACCTCCCAGCGCTTTGTACGTTAATGTTACTCGATCCTGTAGTCAATACTTTTGATAAGTTACAAGCGCCCTCAACAGTTCATATTGTGCAGCCGTCGGACACAAACGGTACCTAAACTTATAAAAAACGTCGTATCGACCGACCACATGTTACTCAAACTTTTAGTGATTCTAACTTATCAGTCTTACGTTATGTGCAAATTAGATATAAATAGAACTTTTGCAATATTGGCGGTTAAATCGGATAATAAGTGTAGTGGTAGCTGTGTTACTAAATGTTGTCCTGAAGGGATGGTGTTTGCAAAAGTGACGGATGCGAGTGGAACTTCGAAAAGTTTATGTGCGACTGGGGAAGACGGGATTTTCAAATCAAAGCAATTGATTCATGATAGGACTACGTTGAAAAATTTTGTTTATTTACCCAAAACCTTCAATATGTTGTATGGGAAGCCGTGTAAAGGAATGTATGCCTCGAATCATCCGTTTTATATGCAAGAGGTTAGTTGTTTTTTCATTGAGACGTTTACCGCACTTATCTGTTTGTCTGTTGTGTGTTGAAAGATTTAAATATTTTGGCGATTTTTGATTGATTTATTAATTCATACTAATATTGCTTTGAGTTTGTTTCGAATTGAGAAAGATTACAGGAAAACGCAGAATTATTTACTTTTCACTGTTTTGTGGGCTAGAGTCGAGTATGTTATTACCGGATTGCTCCAGCGTTGTTATTTACAATCTCTTGCGCTTTATTTACTGCACGCGTAAGGTCGGATTCATACCTCAATGCTGTGAGGTTTAAAGGTTCGTTGTTTACAATCTTTTGCACTTTGTTGCACTTTATTTACTTGCACTCATAAGAAAAGTTCCTTACCTACTATAGCAGCATATTATCTTTCTAAGTTCAACACACTTTTCCTACGCAGTGTTACTTATCCATTAAAATAAACACACATTATGACACTTTTAGTTTATCACTTGCACTATAATCTCAATTTCAGTAAATCAGTATTTTTGTTTGAGTAGGTATGGCCATAGGCAGTGAGGTAGATACTTACTTACTGATAACGCTGTATAATACATTGATTTTTTGGACTTCAGATTTGACACAGTAACAGTACGTTTGATCCCACCTCTTACCAAACAAGAGATAAGCATGTTTAGCGTACTGTCAAGTTCATGTATTTTTGCTGTTAAATGATCGTGCCTGATCAAAGTAACACGGGGTCACTCGTATATTTGCTGAGATGTCACACTGTAAGCCCACGATCGCACGGACGTAAAAACATCGCGGGATTTTCAACTCTTAGTGTTGAGCCGAGCGTTGAGAATCTAATGCATTGGGACGCACTATCGTCCCAGAGCGTTGAAAAAATACATTGTTGGATTTTCAACTCTCGGCACTAACAAGAGCGTTGCAAATCCAGTCGACGAAAAAAATAACGTCCGTGCGTACGTGAGCTTAAATAGTGAAATAGTGTGCTTACATTATAAAATAGGAGGTAGATTAGTGGGTACCCAAAATCGAGTTTTAACATGTTTTTTGTTGCATCGGAAAGGCTCACATTTGACCACTATTTCAAAAGCGATAAGGGTGATTATGCATAAACTAAAATTCTTCAACATTTCGTAAGTTTGTAACTGCATATTTCGTGGTAGTGGGACCGATATAGGTAGAGTTACTAGGATTTTCTTACACAAAGAACTGAATAAAGTCGTTATGTAGATCTTACTTAACATCATAACATCATGCCCATGTATTCCCCGAAGGGTTGGGGCGGAGGTGTACCTACCTATAGTACACCCACATTTCGCCAGTTATGTTTGAGTCCCATGTAATAGGGGGCGAGCCTATAGCCAAATCCAGACTCCGGTCTGCTACTGAGAAATTCCTGGTGGAAAAACCCAACAGTTTGTCCGACCCGGGAATTAAACCCAGGATCTCATGATCAGCAGTAGCGTTTGCGACCACTGGACCAACGAGACAGTCAGTCGGTCGGTGCAGTGAGTCGGTTTTACTTCTATGTACTTATTTGAATATAAATGTGTAACTAAGTAGTTACATAGAAATGTCAGGTCTTAAATCGTGACTGTGTACGGTAGGTCTAGCTACGCATATCAGCATAAGGCAGGTTAGTGTCATAATTACTACGCTGCTAGATTATTGATTATAGTACCATGTGTTTCCTAGGTAGTGTTCGTTTATCGTACCGATGCGGTAGGTACTAATACATCCTTCTTTGAATAGTTACGTAAGTGAAGCATACTAATCATGTAGGTAATGTTCATTAAAAGTTTTATGACTGAAATGTCGTTTCAGTAAATATGTACTAAGCAGGTGGTAGATAGGTAGATGTGATATAAACAAAGAAAAGTACTGGGCAAGATTAGCTAAAAGTAATGGGCAAGATTAGCTAAAAAAAAATGAAATGAGGACTTCATTTGAACTTCTCTTTTATCATGGGTGTCTGAAGATAATTTGCTAACAGCCAGATCAAGAAACAACTATTTTTTTTTTTAGATAGTTGTATAATTTGCCCCAAACGGTTATCGAGTCCGTGACCCGCCAGTCAAGTACTGTGTGACTGTGTCGATATAATTTAAATTGATTAAGACTTAATTTTAATCGTACCTATATCGGAATACAATGAACACAAACTAATTCGTAAAAAAAAACGGGATGCGGAGTATTGAAACCATTAATCCTAGCCAAGGATCACGTTTTAGGCAAAAGACACCTAACAGTACCGCTTTAGAGTTAATTAAAATGTGTTTCAAGCCACACTAGTTTCAAATAGTGGGTTTGTTTCGCAGGTAATTAACAAAAATAATTAAAATTATTATTTTCTTGAATTCTTATTTTCAACGAAAAGATGGAAAAAGAAAAAAAAAAATAAGATGGCGGTTGCTATTAGCGCTAATAAAAAAAACATCCGTAGCGACTGTGACTTTGTTAAGTCCAAAACAAGTTTTTGGTAAATCTTTCCAATTTTTTATATAAAATAGAAGAAAAATTTTCAGTCGCTTCTTGTAAAGGTTCCCAGATATGAGACCTTGTAAACCCTATTGCAACTTTAATTGAAATCATTAGAGCCGTTTTCGAGAACGTGATTACAAATAATATGTATATAAAATATTGCTCGTTTAATAGTATAGGATAAAATTGTATAATTAAACAATGTTTCACCTATGTGTGTTTTTGCGTGGATGTGACGCATATTTTCCCCCAAATTGTTTTTGTGTTTGTTCCTTTGCTTGCGTCATTATGTAACCCAAATAAACGTATTTTCTTTCTTTTTTTTCTTTCTATAGATTCTCTTTATGATTAGTGTTGAATTGTTGAAATGTATGTATCAAAAATAAATTATGTCCCTCAATTTATTCAGGTGGTTCTTCATAGTCTCCGTTCTATAGCGAGTGTGGTGTAGACAAATTACAAAGCTTTAACGTTATCAGTATCACTCAAATTGGAGTACTCTTTGTTTAGGCAACAAACAAACTCTAAGTGCTTGTCCAAATTAAGGGCAACCTTCACCAAAGTGACGATATTTACCTACTTTAGTCTTTACGACACACCCTGTATAGGCAATGTGCCCCGCAACGAAACATTGTTGCCAATTCTTTTGTACACTGAACTAAACTATTACTAAAATTCCTTACATTTGGCTATGAATCTATTCTCCAAAAAAAAAAAAACTCTTTAAGTATTTAAAAATAATTTTGACACAACTAAAATCGAATGTGAAAATCGCGACTCCACGTGGTACTTGTTTGCCCTACCCTGTGTTTTTTTTTTAGAGCCGTAGCTCAGCACATGGCAAAAGCGCAGTGTGGACATAAAAAAAGCAACAACAGCACGATCTAACGACAAATTAGCCTACCTAGAAAAGCCTCAGAGCAGGCGAGTATATTATGTGTTCTGTTCTGTGCAGACGATTCTCGCGCGGCGGCATTCGCTCAAATCAAATTAATTTATTCAAACTAAGCTGAGAATCAGCACTGTCTAATTTACATAAGACAGCCCCAAAACGCACGCACTTCACCACTTTTCCTCCACGCTCTCATTCAACAGCTCTACCTGTGAGCTCTAATTGCTGCCTGTACGTTACAGGAACTGATAGCGCCAGACTCGTAGGCAACTAAATTCTGAGCCAGTCTAAATTCAGATTGTCCTTCGGTACGCTAAAAAGATGAAAGCATCGCGTAAAGAACTTTGCGAAAAGAGCCTCTTTTCGAAAAGTTCTTTACGCGATGCTTTCTCGTCGACGTGTTTTATATGGAATTTTTCACTTTATGTTTGGAAAATAAGAAAAAATATTACCTATATGTTGAGTTTTAGAGGTTTATAGGTTTTATAAAGGGGTCCAAATTTTCATTATTTTTGAGCAGGACAGACTATTTTCCAGATGCAAAAGAAAAGAAAATACAGTAGTTTTTGCACCTGGTGTTGGTGTGAATTTTAGTTCATGACAACTAATTGTGTTCCACACCATTTTTAATCGCGATTAAAAATAGTCAGATTTAGTTAAACAATGACAATTTTATGTGAAAAACGTCAAATTTACATTAGCAAAATTGCCATTTTCACTATATTAATAACTCAGTGCCATATGAGTGTTGTCAAACTTAAATATAGCTAAGTTTTGTCACTATAATCTATTTCAGAAAGAGAAATTGTCGTCGGTTGACAGCAGGACTATACTAAATTTTGGTGATTTTTAGTCTAGTTTAGAGGCATTTGTGACTAGAGAATCGGCAGCATAGATGAGTGACTAATTTAATAATACTACATAAATAACGTCACGCCTGCAATCCCCGAAAGGTTAGGCAGAGGTGTACCCACACATTTCGCCAGTTGTAAGTAGTCTAAAAATTAGCAACGCCGTAATTAGCTGCAAAAAATTGTTTTACCTGTTTTGATTAATTTGGCATTATAACTGCATGGAATTAAGAAATGTGAAAATTATGAAATGCAATAATTAATATCGTAACACCTTATATTTAGTTACAACATCAAATTTAGTGTTATAATTGCAATTCATTATTGATATTCTAGTTCGCTAGTTAGCTACATTTCATATTTCCATACAGTAATATTGCCAAGGTAATCGAAACAGCGAAATATTTGACATCTATTTGCGACGTTGTCCACTTTCAGAATAAACTCTCTAAACTTTTCACCGCCACGGACATCAATAGAAGTTTCAGATTTTCGTGCCACCAGCGCCACGACTTCATTAGAAGCTCTTCATTTTAACTATGTTATAAAATTAAATTTACTGTATTTATAAGGTTTTTTTTTCATTTTATTATTTTAAAGCTCTGTCTATTACCCTGTTATTTATTTTTCCACACAAAAGAATCCCTTAATTGTCTTAAAATTGGCAAAAACAAAATCTCCGAACATTTTTAATATCCCCAATTTTTTTTTTTTTTTTTTGACTAGTGCATCTCGTAACTCACCTCTGGAGGTGATGACTACTTAACCGGACATTCCTGCGGCTGCCTTAAGCTACTAAACTCAAAGCCTCCAGCCAGGGGCAATATCCCCAGAACGCCAAGGACTTTATATTATATAGTCGGCCAGTGATGTGACGCGAAAGGTAACACTGTTTGATTTCACTCGTTGAAATATTTAGAAATATTATTATCGAAAACAATTTGAGGTCAGTAAAATATGAACTTAGATAACTACTTTATAACAAAGGGAAAATAGATGAATTTCGACCGTCGGATAGGTGCCGAACCGGAATTAAATAGTTGTTGGCAATCCTTATCGATAATTATATCCCCATCTCTACAAAACAATATTGGTTGTCAGCTATAAGTCTATGGTTGTCAGTGCCCCGGGCGCCACGGACTCCTATAGAAGACGTTCTGTGACGTCATAAACGTATAGCTGTCAAGGTCACTTTGGCATAGTGCAGTCTGCAGCACTATTTGTTGCACTTTTTATTGCTCCATTATTAATA
This sequence comes from Xanthia togata, assembly GCA_963853775.1. Lineage (NCBI taxonomy): Eukaryota > Metazoa > Arthropoda > Insecta > Lepidoptera > Noctuidae > Xanthia > Xanthia togata. The sequence continues at coordinate 20,461,418 of OY970800.1, forward strand.
AGTAAAGAAATAAGTAAGTTATTGACATGCTTTTAAGCATTCTACAAGGTGTGGAATGTGAGAAAACGGGTTCTGGGACTGTAGCATTAGAATGCCCGGACTGAGGGGTAGGTAAACGCTACCGTTACATGAGTAAAGAAAAGAATATAGACAAAACTTAAACAGTGCTGTGATAAGTACACTGCTACAAGTGTGTTATAACTTAAATCCATACCTACTTACTTTCCATTTCGAGAAACGGCGAAATACACAATAAGTAGGTACAATGAAAAAGTTCTGCCGCTTAGATACCTAACGGTAAAAAATGTGGACTGAAGTCGTTTAATAAAACACGGGAGTAGACAAACATAGAAAAAATATCATAGACCTCATCCCTAATCAGAATTGAATTTAACGTGTTCTGAGCGCCAAGAACTTGAAATGAAGTCAAAGAATGACGTCATGAAACAATTAGAGATGTACCTCATTTCTTATGGCTCTAATTGAGTTATATATTTGTTTCTTTGATACTTATAATTTATATTGTTTTTTCTTAATAAGGATACTGTGAAATAAAACAAATATGGAAATATTCAATCAGTTTTTATATATATCCGTAAAAAACGTGTATAATTCTCATTCATCGATATGACGCTACCCTCATCACAACTGTTGACTATATATTTCGTTATACATTTATAGCTTGGCGCTAGGCAAGGCATCGCGTTCTGTGTACGCTGGCGATGAAAAGCCTAAAGTCCCACATAATAGGGGGCGAGTGGGGGCGAGCCTATTGCGATATATGATATAAGTATGGATGAATATATAAGTGAACAACCAACAGACCTAAGTAGGCCTATTTTAGCTACTTATTTAATTAAATTCAAATTAATCCCATTCATTTACAAAACCTCGCCTACTCTAAGTAACGAAGATAAATGGTTTTTGTCTGTAGGTACATTGGTAAAGTTAGGTTACTACTGGGTTTCATAATGTAATTAATATATTCGTACAATTGTCTACTAGGTATTAAATTTTCTGTGACTGCCTCGTTGGTCTAGTGGTCGCAAGCGCTACTGCTGAGCATGAGGTCCTGGGTTCGATTCACAGGTCGGGCAAAGTGCTATTGGGTTTTTCTACCTTGAATTTCTCAGAAACAGCCCGGAGTCTGAATTTGTGCCCGGTTGATGGCAATAGGCTTCCCTCTATTACATGGGACTTAAATTAAACATGACTGTCTAAACGTAGGTGTACTACATTATGCTCCATGTAGAATACTGGTATTCAGTTGCATCCGGTTAGACTGGAAGCTGACCCCAACATAGTAGGGAAAAGGCTAAGTAGAGGATGACTGTTTACTTAAATCGAGAACTGAAAACCTGACCCACTGAAGATAGGTAAAGGAGGTAGTGCTTTATTACCCTGAGGTTGACAGCTTTCACTTCATAAGACAAGGTATATTTGGTTGGCGGGAAAGTCCGAAAGTGATACACCATACCGTGGCCGCTGGCAACGTACATTGTATGCAACTGAAGGAACACGGGTGGGTTTTATTTAGTAAGAGTCTGACACTCCCTTCCGCTCCGCCCAGAGGAGCGGGAGAAGTTATTTGATAATATCCCAGCCAAAAAAAAAAGTATATATGGTTGCTATCTGTGGTTGCTAGCTACTGCCGATGGCTTCGCCCGCGTTAACTCAATGTTTTTCTAATACAAAAGTAGCCTTAGCTACTCTTTATGACAACAGCTATCTGCCTGTGAAAGTCCCTTCAAAATCGGTCCAGCCGTTTCGGAGAATAGCTGGAACTAAGACAGAAAGTAGGCCAAAAAAAAAGCTTTTTTGTTATCAGACACTTTAATTTGATTCATATTATGTCAGTTAGATATTTTTAACCTTAATGATGCGTCAATTTACCATAAATTTTTGTCAAAAGGTCAATTTCGAGGTCTAAATATACAAACACAGAAGTTCAGGATATAGAGGTGTTAAGATAGATTGGTCTTCACAAGGTGGCTAGGACAGACAGGATGCTGAAGGTAGGGGCCAGGGTGTTGTGGCGCAGCCTAGGGAGGCCTGTGTCCAGCAGTGGGCTGCGATAGGCTGGGTTTATAGAATAAAGGTTGTTCGAAATACACCCATTAGCAGTATAAACACAAGGAAGAATAAGTTACAACAAAGTACACATGATATACCAACCAAACTAAAGAATTCAAAAGCAGATGAAGGTCAAATTTAAGAGCATTATTCAGAAACAAACGAAGAAGATATTTAAAGCACCTACTCGTACATGTTATGAAATATGATGTGATCCTAATTATTAATATTATAAATGCGAAAGTGAGTTTGTCTGCTAGTTTATTTGTTTGTAACGCTTTCACGCTAAAACGGCTAAAAAGATTTGGATGAAATTTGGCACATGGGTAGAACATGACTTGGGCTAGCACATGGGATAATTTTTAACCCAGTATCCCTACGGGATCGAGATTTATGCGAGTGAAACCGCGGGGCACAGGTAGTTTACAATAAACCTCTATAGATAAATAAATCGGTAGAGTAGAACATGAATAAATGATATCGTAAATTGTACTACCAACATTTTATTTAAGTGTTTTATTATTACAGCTTTGATATTTGCGAATTATGATTATGTAGGTAGGTAGCTATAAATCAAAATTTATAGTAAGCAGTCGAGAAAAATCAAATGGACTAAGAGTAAAAAATTATTACTAACTGCTGAGAGTTCTTATGAGAAAACATAAATTACATGACCTAATTCTTTGGATCTCAATTGGAAGTGATAAAGAATAAGAATAAGTAATAATTTAAATATAACTACAAGTCAATGAAATTATTGGAAATGATTAAATATTTTGTTGTATGGAAAATCTACATAATTATCGTTAGAGACATACATAATTTATTCCCAGCATTGTTTACGGATGTTGATAAATAATTTAGTACTTAAGTTAAACGAATAAAAATAATATTGGTTTAAAATCACAAACACGATAATGATTCCTTACTCGATAAATAGATGGAGTCACCAGAGATTAGTACGTAATGAAGCTTACCGACACCACATTTTCTGAATATACCTAATACTTACAAAAATATCGGTAACATTGGTAACAATAAAATAAAATAAAGTTTATAACTAAAAACGAAGAATGGTAGAAGGTGACGTTCTGTATTTTCTACCTACATGGGAAAATCTGAGGAAATAGGCGTGCGTTTGTGTATGTATCTGTAGGTATAAATCCAAGTTCTATAATCTTCTAGTATTCTTGGCAGAACAACAAAAAGTAAAAATATATTTTTTGTACTAGATGCAATGGTCTTGTAGCTTAGCTCGTAGCTCGTAGCAGTCGTAGCTTATCCCATAGACTTCGTAGGCCTTTCTCTTGAAAGGCAAGATCAATATTCATAGTTTCGTAGACGCTACGCTGGCAACCAAACCATCCTATTGTTTTATAATGGTTACAAACTTAACAATACATAATTGCATACATAATATATTATCCTTTAAATGATAATATATTATGTATGCAATACACTTACTATACTTGAGACTGCGAGTTTGCCTTATAAGTAGAGATCGGATATTCGGATGCATATTTACCTAAAGTTAATTTTTGGCTAAGAAATTATGGAAGTGGCTTCTTCATTTCTTTTTTCTTATCTTAAATCCCGAAATGCAATAAAATCCGGGAATGCAAAACTAATCGGATTCATGGTATGGAAACGACTTATCAGCCCTCTTGTGAAGGTTACTTTTGCGGTGTTAACATAAAAAATTATATACCTACTGTATTTTTTTTTAATGAAACTCAAGGCACCAAGTTGTTTATCACTTTGGCTGTGCGAATTTGGCAACCTACTTTACAACAGTAGCTAGCATTTTTATAGTCAAATAATAAAAAAAATATCAATTCCGGAATCGCGAGATTTTTGCGATCGATACAAAAGTGCATTCCATAATAGCCAACACCTGAACGTAAGTAAATATACATTCAATTCTATAATCAGAACTCTAAATCTGTCGATCCCGGAATCCCGGGATTTTTTCGATACAAAAGTGCTTTCCATAATAGCCAACCCCTCAACTTTAGGTAAATATGCATCCGAATATCCGATCTCTACTTATAAGTTAAGTGCTTAGACAACGCCGCAAACGAGCGAAACTACCTACATATTTCGTTTTCATCAAAATCAAAAAACAACATTATAGATCATTTAAATTCTATTGGAAGTCCAATGAATATGCAATGTCTTCTGTCTGGCATACATATTAGAGATGATCTCATCAACATGTTTGATGTCTGTACAAATACTGATGTGCAGTGCAAAAAATTTAAGAATCCTTGACGAGTTCTATTTTCAAACTCAATGTACATATTTTGGCACCTATTGTTTATTTTTTTTCATCTTCCCTAAGATGAACAAAAATGCAAACATACGTCCCTATGTAGGTATGTTCGCATAATATTCCCATGGTAATCGAGTTCGGTAGCAAAAACTTATGAATAACAAATCAAGTGTTTGAGAAGTTGGTATGAGTCATTGTTCTCTGCCTTGTGTTATCTGGATACTAGACTACTTCATGGCTATGTACAGCGTTCATTATAACTTGTCCCGTGACGCGATCGGTAGCACTGAACTTTGCAGGCATGTGATTGGTAGTACTTTTCTGTCAGTCACCATTTTGAACTCTAATAATATTGAAACTAAGTGCGGATTTCACCAATGAAATTGAACGCGTTCAAGAGCTGTCAGTGTACAATATTCCATAACAATTTTGACACTGACAACCTCTTGGACGCGTTTTAGAAACGCTGATCGCGTCCAGTTTCTTTGGCGAAATCAGCCCTAAGACTGCAAAGTTCAGTACTACCAATCACGCCACGGGACAAGTTATAATGAACGCACTGTAGGTAGTGTACTTGACGACCTACCACAAAAACATGATAGCAAGGAGTATGTTTTAACAAACTGAGTCATTAAGTCATTACTGTATTTAACGCGAGTACTGTGCATCATCCGTAAACTGTTGTTTGGTGTACCTATTTCTGTTAGAGCTATGTACCTATAAGGCAGAAGGCCCGCTTCGTAGCCAAAGAGATTTCATAACCGATAAATTATATAAATATTTAAGTAGATAGTTACATACATACATAGTTTTCTGTTTTTATAGTTTTAAGGTGCATTTTTCTGTTGTAATGCCAATAAATGCATTTTTCTTTCTTTATTTCTATTTATCTGTATTTTCAATTATTTCAATAAAAAAATATGAAGCTTTATTCTTATCTTGGTGAGGCGCCGGATGCGGTATTTTGGCTGATGTGTACTCTTATCTTATCGGGTATTCGCTATCGTAGAACACAAAATAGTACAACGCAAAGAGAAATAAACGTTATGAAATATGAAAATGTGAAAACTGTAGTTAAGAAATATCTTCTTTTTTTTTTTTTTTTTTTTAAACGTTGCCCCACACTAGGAATTTCTCCTGTATCGTGGGTGCGTTTACAAACATTAAACTCACATACACAAACAGCCAGACCAGGAACAACTAATTGTAGGTCATACAAATATTTGTTCCGTGCGGGAATCGAACCCGCGACATGAAGCACAGCAGTCAGTCGCCTAACCACTGCGCCAACCATGTCGTCAATATATAAAGAACTAGCTCCGCTTCGCGGTTTCACCTGCATAAGTCTCGATCCCGTACGAATATCGAGATATTCTTTTGATTCTTTGTCCTTCTCCAGGTCATGGTCTACCCATGTGCGAAATTTCATCCAAATCCGTTCAGCCGTTTTAGCGTGAAAGCGTAACAAACAAACAAACTCACTTTTGCATTTATAATATTAGTAGATTTCTACGAAAAAAAAAAACACGGTGTCACTGAAAAATAACGCGACACGTGCCGAAATGACAAACTAAGCAGGGAAGGGTACAGAAGTGGAAAAGTGGTGAACTGTACGAGCAACGATTTGTCTCTCTTCTACTTACCGAACTTAATGCACTGGGATTTCTGTATATTATTCTGTGCTATCACTCGCTAGGTTTGTCGGTGTATATGCCTACAAATTGATTATGCAAAGCGGACAAAGCTGCAAAAACAATTCCTTTAATGGGTTAACTCTAAATTAAAAGTGCTTTTAACACCCCTATTCTGTTATTTTCTAAGTTTGTTTACACAACATGTTTTATTTTCCCCACAATGGAGCATCATTTACCCTTACAATACATTGAATCATTTTGCAACATCTATCAAACAAAATGCACCCACTCCAATGATTTACCTATAGACACGATGCAACTCTTGAGGGCCTCATGGCTAAATGATAACTGTCACCCAGTTCGATCGAAGGTTAAGCTACGCTTGCCGCGGTCGGTTCGTAGATGGGTGACCATCAATGACACATCGAGACCTCTTCGTGCCTCGGAAAGCACGTAAAGTCGTTGTGCCCTAGTGTCATTCGTAGATCTTTGACAGTCGTCACCGTTCGTTAGAAGCCCATAAGTCTGACAACCCAGCCTTGGTAAGACACCAAGGAGTGTCGTGCCAAGTAGCTGGGTTGTGGAGGTCAGATAGGCAGTCGCTCTATGTAAAGCACTGGTGTAGCGGTTACACCGCCACATACGAACTACGCATCAAAAGACATGACGTCACACAAATCCTGCATCGCGCAATTAGAGTTTACCGCGCGAACGACATAGATAAGACTATCCGAAATCAACAGTGGGGCAGTCGGCCCGCCAGACACAACACCCGTCTGGTTGGAGGATCCTCCCTTTTCTATGGTGGATGAGTGAACTTTACACCCTGTTCCTCATGCCCCTAAACTGGTATTCAGTTGCATCCGGTTAGACTGGAAGCCGACCCCAACTTAGTTGGGAAAAGGCTAGGCAGATTGATTTTGACACGATGCAGCTCTAGAAACTTGAAACAGCCTGAGCTAAATAATTTCATCTTGGAAAAGAAAGCTATGTTGTTATGTTACTCATCACACAGTAAATTCTTCGCTTTGTGTGAGTACGATGTCATCATAATCAACATATAGCTATAAATATCAAGTAGGTACCTAAGTAATCACAATTATATGAATACATTACACCTAATATCTAGGAATCACGAAGGAGCTTTGCATAAAAGTACTTAGCTAAGCAGGTACGTCATGGAAAAATATCTGCGTGTACTAGAGATATTTTGATATGAGTAATCAGCTGACTTTTATTACTCACGGGTTATAGTAGAGGATCTGACCTAGGAAAGACCTTCAGCCATCTGTTTAATGGATGAAAAGTATTTTAAATCAAATTTAGTATGTTAGAAAATATATTGCGAGTGCGTTGGAAAAAAAATCCTGATCGCTATATTTCCGAATTCGGTCGCAAAAGTCCGAGGACTTTGCGACTGAATTCGGTCGAAGAGCGATCGCAATCTATGCCGAGACAGTTATGAATAAAAATTTAAAAAAAAACTTTTTTAAACATTGCAAGTTAGACCATACTCGAGGAACTCAACATGTGGCAGCTATCTATAATATGCCAGGAGCGTGCCCTCAGCTTTTTTGGACATATTATGCGTTCACTTAAAGGCTTATATTACCATGCCAGGTGGAAGGAAAACGCGCCCAAGGCAGAGCACCAGTGAGATGGTCAGACGCGATTAAGAATGCTGCTCGGAGGCAGCATTTGCCGAGCAGTACACAGTACAGAAGAACGCATAGCTTGAAGATGCGTCGTATGTGGTTGCGATCCTCAGCATTGAGGGAACGGCGAAGAAGAATAAGAAGTTAGACACCAATGGAAAGATCTTTTCAAGGAGAACTTTTGCTACTAACTCCACGTTTGCCAATTTTTTGGTAATTTGGACTTAATGACTTATGTAAATAGGTGACTACTTGGCCACCTAAGTTTAGGAATGTTATTGGTGACCAATGAGGTTAGTTATTTGAACAAGAATACACCTTATGCTAATAGTAGTAGCTTGTCGTTGTTCCCGAAGGTGCTGTCACATTATAATTCGGCCAGTTTAGTTTATTTCAACACCATTTACATTCGTTTCGAATAAAGGCTGCGTTCACAGTGTGCAATAATAACTTTAATATTTTATTTTACAAACTAGCACCGGGCTGTTTTCAGATTTTAAATTAAGACGTTCGCCCAATGGGCTGTTCAGTCTGCAAAAATGACGAACTTCCACACAAAATCGGGCCCGGGACCACCCACGACGCGTCACAGATGCCAAAATTTTGCAAAATGGCCGCCACAATTGAAGGGTTCCCATTTAGGAGAAGAATTTTCACAAATCTTTCCTTAGTGCTCGGTTTCGTTAAATAAGGAACTCTTGTGTCAAATATCATGCTACTAGACCATTAGACCCAGCGATTTAGACTGTGCGTTTTCTGTCAGTGAACTAAGGATGTTTGTTAAGTAGATTTAGATTTTTCTAATAGACATGAATCTAGTATGTAATCTAACACTATAAGCTCAGCGTGCGCAAACGCTGGCACTTTTCAATTATAAAAAAAAAAACAGTGGAAGCACTACTTTATACACTCTTTTTCTTTTTCTTTAGAATCTTCTTTTTCGTGTGGTTAATGACTAACCTATTATCTAATTACGCACACGATAAAATTGTTTAATTTTGATAGTTCAACTACATTCAATGTGTTGGTATTAGTTATTTACGTTGTTGAGCAGATTTGTTTTTGAACTTATAAAGCAATGGATTAGCAATTAGTTTCAAAACGATTCAAATTCCGATTGATTGTGTATAACGTTATTAGGGGGTAGCGGTTACACCGCCACATACGAACTATGCATCAAAGACATGACGTCACACAAATCCTGCATCGCGCAATCAGAGTTTACCGCGCGAACGTATAAGACTATCCGACATCAACAATTGGGCAGTCGGCCCGCCAGACACAGCACCCGTCTGGTCGAAGGATCCTCTCTTTTCTATGGTGGATGAGTGAACTTTACACCCTGTTCCTCATACCCCTAAAAGGGCATGGTGTCAGAGTTCTTATTCCGCCCGTCTCTGACTTGGCTTCACATGCCGTGGAGAAATATCTCTCAGGCAGGCGTTTCCTGCACCATTTTTGAAGTTAGTGATAAACTTGCTAAACTAGCTTGTTAAACTATTTATATTTAGTAATTATTACTAAGACATGTTTCGCCAACCCCAAATAACTTGGATTAGGGCTAGAGATTGATGATGATAAGTATTACTATCCCTTAGCATTCAACAGATACTTAAGAATAAATATGAACATAAAGTAAAAGCTTGTCTCCTCTCATTGGCTAGTTTTGTTTGTTTCATCAATTTCTATCCACTGCTACTTCATAGGGAACAAACTCGTACAGGGTTATCCTAAGTGACAAATTGAAGTAAATAAAAATTTGTGGCGCACACAAATATTTTGTTTCAGGTCATCGCTCCAACCGCCAGGCCATTTTTAAGACCTCAACAACGTAAAATCATAATTATGGCTTACAAAAAGTTAAGCTGAAAAAAAAAAAACAACAGTTATTCATTCTTATTATGTATGTAATGTACACGGGTAGGTATCTGTGGTAATTTACCTGAATCCAGGAAAAAATCTGACAGATATACCTACCCAAGTTCAATAATTCACAACAATGTACGCGTATGTACTATCGTACATACCTAGAAGCCGTCATTCAAGGAAAACCCAAAATACATGACAGAAATAAATCCTTATTACTCACTAAGGATGCCGAATTGCAGACGTAGTACTATTTTATGTATCGCTTATTGATACTGGCAAGCATTGTTATGCTTTGTATGTGCACAGATTGGCAATATACGCATGGTCTTGTCTTAAATAGGAAATCATTTTGAATACAGCATTCTCCAGTCTCCACGGTTTGCAGGTAATCTCAGTCAGTTATTCAGCGGGGTAATCGCGTCACACATAAAATGTCGGTCGATCGCATTTTGAAATCCATTGCATTGAAAAAAATCGTCTGTTCAACAACGTAAATAACGCAATGAACCTGGCTGAACTGGCAATATGAATGGCATTGCGATCGATTGTCATTTTATCTGTGTTACGAAATTCCCCCACAGGTATAGTAGGTAGGATGCAATAGAATGTCAGTTGCCCGTCACTTGTATTTCTGATAACCCTTCCAAAATAAGAATATGCTTGTAACGAACCGCACGTCAATAGAGCAAAGCCATTGCAGTAAGCAAGTTCAAACCATCAATCTATTTTTGACAGATTTTATGTCCGTTTTGACTAATACTGGGCGACACTTACATGAATGCATAGGTAAATAAAAGCTTGCTATTAAATTTTGAACTTGAGCTGATCCAAGCGTTATTAGTAGTATGAGTATGAGCTCCGGGTCTTCCTTTGTGTTTAACATCTACAATGATCAATTTATTTATTTACTATTACCACTTACATTTGTTTTTACAGGTCGAAACCCAATGCAACAATGTGGTCACAATTTCCACACACAGAGACGTCACCCAAAAACCGATTAAACACCACCACCAACAAACATGAAGTCTTTTTAAACTGTCATTTGTTTGTGTTTTTTTGTCCTCAGCGTGTCATTTAATTGGGGATATATGTTTTTTTATGTGTACTTTATTGTGATGATCAGGCCGAAGATGGAGGCGAGCTTCACTCGGAATCCTCAAGCACAGAGGAACTGGCTATCTTACCTCTAACTACCGAAACAAAACAATGCTGTTTTACATTACCTACCTAAAGGATAAAATGAAATATAAGGATAGAATCAAACACCGTCGATTATTTTTATTTATATGCCACATTCTAAACCTATTTTATTATTTTTACATTTCGTTGCTATTATGTATTTTTGTACCTATTGGACAGGATATAAATTAGGCGAGTCTACCAAAACGAGATTATAATGGAAGTCTACTAATAACTTTTCCTAAAAACAGTGACCTGCTAAACTTATATATTTCGGGAGCACAATGTGAACGCTACTTAAGGGAACAATATGAAATAATTAACTTTCCCTCTAATGAATTCATGCCCTAAGTAACTTTATATAAATAAATAAAAGTTACTCACTAGCCGGTCAGTGCAATACGTACTACATTATGAGCCGGTCGTCGGTTTCAAACACAGATTACAAATACTCTAGATCGTGAACGCACTCGTGGCATAAAATCTATTTTTTCACATACTAAAGAAAATGTACCTACTACTTCTGTTTTTCGTAGCGTCGTGCGCGAGTGACCAACCGTGTTTAGATTATGAAAGTGTCGACATTAGTGACGTTAAAAGTTCGGAAGACGGTTCGATAGTGCAAGATGGCGTCGTGTTCCCGCCAAAATATGTGTACTCAAAAAAAGTTGATGGTGAAATCAGAACGTTTGGGTGTTTGTGTCAAACCAAGGATTGTTTTCGGAAATGCTGTCCCTTAGGATTTGTTTATATGGGAAGAAATTGTACGGAGTTGCCGCATAAGGATGTTCTGCTGTATAATGGCGTAAACACATATTACAAATCAAGGTTTAGAAAGAATGTAGACCTGAAAAAGAAAAGTTTCGACTTGATTCATGGAAAACCTTGCCAACCAATGTTTTTGGAAGATAGTAACTGGTTCATTCAGGAGGTAAATATAATTATATTTGTCAACCTTTTCGTTAGTATAGCAAAACTTTATTTATTTGTTTTGTCTGATGATTTGTTTCATTGACCGGCTAATTTGATTATTTACATAATGAGTGGTAACCTTATGCAGTCTTAATTTTAGTAAGTAAGTAAGTAAGTAAGTATATTTATTTGTTTAAACATGGTATACATACATTGCATGCAAGATATTACAGTAGAAAAGAAAGTTCAAACATGTTCAGCCGCGTGACGTGGCGTACAAATTGTTGAGTGGCGTACAGTTGCTGGGTTTTAAACCGGGACTACACTTATTAAATTCAAAATGATAAAATTACTATAACAATCGTACTACATTATCAATACAATTCAATTATCAATTCTATTCAATGTCAGTTCAATTATCAATTCAATTCAATGTCAAGTTAATTATTAATTCAATTATGTCAAGTTAATTATTAATTCAATTCAATGTCAATTCAATTTAATTATCAATACATTATACAATAAAATAAATTAAAATACATAATCATCAAGAAAAATTATCCTCTTTCATAAATTCCGAAATACTATAATAAGATCTCTCTATTAATAATTTTCTCAATTTCAATTTAAGGCCAGATACATCCAATAATCTCCATGACTTGGGCAATTTATTAAATATGGTCGGAGCCATGTAATAAATGCTCTTATGCAAAAGAGCAGTTTTACCGCCGCGAACACAGAGTAGAGTATTGTCACGTCTATTCCTTGGCACAGCATCAGACAAACGTTGGAATAAGTTAGGATGACTTACAGTGAACATTACCGTTTCCAAAATGTATAATGAGGGTAATGTCAATATTCTATGCTCTTTAAAATAGGGTTTGCAGCTGTCTGTTGTTTGAAGTCGAAACATCGATCTGATGCATCTTTTCTGGGCCCGAAACGCTACTTCATTGTCCGTACTATTTCCCCAGAAAATAACTCCGTATCTAAGAATGGATTCAGCCAATCCATAGTACGCAGTAATTAATGCATCTTTATTGAGAACCGCTGCTAGTTGTTTCAAAGCGTAGGCTGCACTACTTATTTTCTTACTCAGAGCTTCTATTTGGGGCTTCCAACACAACTTATCATCAATTATAAGTCCCAGAAATTTTGTTGTGTCAGTTGCATTTATATTAATATTATTATACTGGACATTATTATTGTTAGCTGTATGTGTACGTTGTCCGAAATGAATTACATTAGTCTTTTTTAAATTAATGATTAAATTATTATTATTAAGCCAATTTATGATAGATATAAGCGAATTATTAATGTCATGTTCATACGTACTTTTGTCATTACAAGCTATAGTCACAGTGCAATCGTCAGCAAAAAGTGTCATTGGGTGGTCAACAGCTTTAGGCAAGTCATTTATATATAAAGTGAACATCGGAGGGCCCACCACACTGCCTTGCGGTACTCCGTATATTACTTCTCGTTCCTCGGATCTTACAGTTATCTCACGTTTGTTGCAAATTTGACTTATTTCGGTAACCTGCTTACGTTTGTGAAGATAAGATTCAATTAGTTTTAAGACGTTACCCCTAATACCATACGCTTCAAGTTTCGCTGCTAGGGAATTGTAATGCACACAATCAAAAGCCTGTGTCATGTCGCAGAAAATGGCGCACACAGGTGTCCTCTTATCTACGTTTAACATGACATTATGTAGAAATTCATAAATAGCCAGATTTATACTTTTGTTTTTGCGAAATCCCTTTTGTTCGTCAGCTAAAATGTGATATTTTTCTAAATAATTGTTGATTTCCCCCGATATATATTTTTCGAAGACTTTGGATAACACTGGTATAATCGCAATCGGTCTGTAGTTTGACATCAATTCGTGATTTTCCTTCTTATAAAGCGGTTTTACTATAGACTTTTTTAAAGAATCAGGAAAGGTGCCTGCGCTTATACAAAGATTGATAATGAAACATAAGTGTGTAGATATTATCAATGCAACTGCTTTTAATATTTTTGTGGCAATACCATCATAGCCAACGCTGTTCGTGTTTCTAAGTTTCATTATAATATAGAATATGTCATGTGGTGTACACGGAGCCAAAAACATAGACTGTGCTCTGCTATCGATCAGTGACGTTGAGTTCGTTCCTGCGTTACTTGTTGGCTGGATTTTATCGATAAAATAATTATTGAATGCATCGGCTATATCCTTCCTTTGAGCAATTTTTTTATTTTCAGAGTTGATGCAAGTAATACAAGTTCTCAAGTTTTCACTTTTGGACTTATTGATGATTTGCCATGTGGTTTTTGATTTGTTATTTGAGGTTTTAATATTGTAAGTGTTTTGAGCTTTTTTAGTTAGATTAATAATTTTTTTAAATAATCTTGAATAATTTTTGAATTTAACTCTGTTTGATTGATTTGGTTTTAACCTGTATTTCCATAGGAGATTCCTTTTATTTTTGCTACAGATCTTAATCCCACGTGATACCCAAGCAGGTTTTTTTACTATGTTAACGGTAACAATTTTATTGGGGAAACATAAATCATAAAATAATTTGAAAGTTTCTATAAAACAGTTGTAAGCTGCATTTGAATCTTCCATCTCATACATATCGGAGAAGGAGAGACTGCCTAGACAAGTTTTGAATTTTTCTATATTTTCTGGACTGTAATCTCGTGTCATTTTACGATAATATTTATGAGCATCCTTTTTTCGTACGGGACACTTTAAAAGCTGTGCTGTGTGGTCGGATAGCGCGAACTCCACTACTTCAGTCTTACAACGTTTACCAAAATCATGAGCAAAATTGTCGATACATGTTCGGCTCGCAGTCCGAGTATGTTGCCTTAATGCTAGTTGTAAATTCGAGTTTAAGAGAATACATTCAAATTCGGTTGATTGCTTAGTTTTCTTTAAAATGTCAATGTTGTAATCACCAGCTATGACTATATTCTTACATCTTTGTTTGGATAAATATTTTAAAAGAATTTCAAGTTTATCAAAGAACTCATTTAAGTTATTTGAGTTCGGAACTCTATAAATACACACAAATATAATATTATAATCAGTCAATTTAACTGCACAACATTCAAATATGCTTTGTGATGACATTTTTGTTATGGTGGGCAATTCCTTCCATTGTAAGTTACGCTTAACGAGGATACATGCACCTCCTCGCTTACTCGCCTTTCTACTATAACATGCCGCTAAACTATAGTTAGGTATGTGTAACTGATTCTCACTGCCAGCCATCATAAAATGCTCAGAAATGCATATTACGTCTACATCAATATCTCGGTCGGAGAGCTCACTTAAACAGACTGAGAGAGCATCAGCTTTACTAAGGAGACCGGCAATGTTTTGATGTAATGTACATAAATATTTAGTCAAGAAAAAATTTATCCTTATTTGTTAAATTATTATCTAGGGTTATATCAATTTTATTACATTCGCGATTATTATATTGTATGTCAATTATTAAATTGTGTATGTCCTTAAATATAATATACATTCCATGGTTACTTATTGTACCAGTTCGTTTATCATATACCTTGTAGTCATAGGTTAAGTTTAAGTTACTGTCTAACAGATACAAATGTTCATAAGTCAATACATCTAGATACAAAAGATTATTGAAAGTTTCTACTCTACTGTTAAATAAATTAGCATGGTATCCGTATTTATAGGTCGGTGCACATATGATCACATTAGTATAATTTATGTTGTGAAACACTTCTCTTATTTGGAATATAATTTCAAAATAGTTATTAGTTTTCTTAAAGTCTTCATCGCCTAAAAGAACTACACAAAAGTCATTCATAGTAAATTTCACAAGTTTTTCCTGTAAGCCTTCCAGCAGGTGTTGAGTTTTCCCGTTCGATATCAAATAATGGCAGCAATCAAATGAGCTCGCGAACTTATCTTGCATTATACTGCATATGTTGTTTTTATTATTTGTACTTAATATACACAACTTATTTTTGTGGCGAACGAGTGGACTTTTCTTGTGAATACTGGGAGTGATAAGTTTATCTTGTTCCTCTATATCCTGATTGCTAGAACAACTTCTTTTTAAATTTGTGTCTAGGGTCGTTTGTTCCACACTAACAGATTTTCCGGCAATCACAGTACGATGATTAGGTAATTTTGAAGAAGAGTCAGCCTCATTCCCATCTCTCTTTTTCTGCTTCCGCACAGACGTTGGTGTGGCAGAAAGTGAGTCCCCATATCCAACCTTTTTATATAATTCTATGATTTTATGACATCTTTCCAGTTCCGATTTTAAATTCGTATTTTCTGCATTTAAGTTATCAATTTCATTATTTGCTATCAACAATTCTTCCGTTATAGATGATAATTTTATTTGGAGGTCACATAGTTCTGAGGTGTCGCATGGGTCAGGTAGGCTTTGCATCGTGGCATCAAAAAGTGACGAGTCAGAAGTGTTCATAACCGACACATTATTATACGACATTGATTTTCGCATTTTCCTAAATGTTATATTATTGCTCTCAGTTGCCATTATTATAATTAATATAAGTAATCTGTGTATGTTTGAAACGAACTTGATGCCTTTCGTACCAACAAGAACAGTCTTGTAAATGAAAAAAAAAAGAAGAAAGATCTACAAAAAGTGACACAGTCCGTCAGGATCGAACTTGCGACACGGTGACTAGTGCAAGTTATAGTATCGTATGTAGGCCAGTTTACCACTCGACCAAGTACAGATTAATCAACAGTGCGAAATACTGTATCTGCTCTGACTTAAAATAATTTTAAACTTTAGACAAGTCGTTATATGACTCATGCTGCAAAAATTTTCGCACTGTCACACTGTATTGTTAACACTTTTTTTAATCAATGTTTTTATTATGTTTTGAATAATATTATCGTCTTTTCGTAATGATTTTGTTGTTTTGAGAGTCAACACTGTATATTCTATAATTTCTAGCACGTAATTCTTATTAACAGGTCACTTTCAACACTCCACTTTTACTTTGATATTTCAATGTTCTGAGTACAGTTGTAGTCCGGATAACTATGAAACAGTTAGTTGCAGATGCTATTGTGACTTTAACACCACTCTCAAAGCTAAACATTCGGTAACACTATTTTTTTTTAAATTTTATTCACGGAGCCAATGTTTACGCGACGGCAGCGCCATCTCAACTCAAGTTCAACTCAGTTTTTAATGCACATCTTCATCAAAATATACAATTATTTGTAGCTATAGGTACTTAATACGTGAAAATAGATATTATAAAAGAAAAACATTTAACAAATCAGATCAGTCTTTTAGTGGCCGAACAGTTTGTTTGAATATTCAGGCTATAGGTACTTATTGAACGAGGATACGGGAATTTTATGACTTATCACACCACACGACATGCTTTTTTGTAAAAAAAAACTTCAGGATTCAACTTTAACATAACCACTCCATTTAATGGAACTAAGGAATTAGCTGATTAAAACGATTAACCCCCAAAAACAAACCAGCGCTGCATAAATATTTCGTTAAAAGGCCCAAGTTTACTGTGCGTTTGCCCTGGCGAAACATTCACAACAAAACATGTTGAAATCT
Source organism: Xanthia togata (assembly GCA_963853775.1). NCBI lineage: Eukaryota > Metazoa > Arthropoda > Insecta > Lepidoptera > Noctuidae > Xanthia > Xanthia togata. Next base: position 20,478,609 of record OY970800.1, read on the forward strand.
CTATTTTCTGTCTATATTTGATACAATGTTTCAAAATTCAAAAGTCATTTATTCAAACTAGGCTGATAATCAGCACTTTTCGCACGTCAAGGTTACATAAGACAGTCCACCAAACGATTGACGGGAAAAGAGATTTCAACATGTTATTTTTAGGACACAGTCCATCTTTAAAACTAAGGCAACGTTTAAAACCATGGTCTATGGTCACGGCAAGACTAGGTTTTCTAGAATAACTATCCCATAAAATTCATCCAATTCATCCCTAACAATTTTTCTTTATTTGTTTTCTTTCCCATGGGTATAATAAAATATGATTTAGAGACACTGCCAAGATTTTTTAACAACAGTTTCCCATTAATATAATGATTTTTACTTGCATTTCTTTAATAGCAGTAGTAGTAGGTACCTATTAGCTCCTAATAATGCTTTTGTAAAAGGGGTTTTTTCCGGGGAAGTGCCTAGCAGCACCCACCTTTCACTATATTTCTGCCAGTAGTAAGTTAAATTTTACGAGTTATAGGTTGTGTGTTCGAACCCAAGCATACATTGTACTTTGTGTAAATTATTTTATCACCACTGCTCTCAAAACGGTGAAAGAAAACATCGTGAGGAAACCGTCATGTCCAAGAACCAAAAATTCGAAAACATGTGACTTCTACCAACTAGAGATCGGATATTCGGATGCATATTAACCTAAAGTTAAAATTTTGCTTAGAAATTATGGAAGTGGCTTCTTAATAAATAAAAATCTAAATATAAATCCCGAAATTCAATAAAATCCGTGAATGGACAACTAATCGGGTACATGGTATGCAAACGACTTAACAGCCGTCTATACGAAACTTACTTTTGCGATGTTAACATTAACATTTATATACCTACTGTAAACATTTATCACTAAGTTGTTTGTCGCTATATGCTATGCCAATTTGGCAATCTACTTGCAACATTAGCTAGCAGTTCTGTAGTCAAGAAGTACAAAATTAATCAACTTCTGAATCGCGAGATTTTTGCGATCGATACAAAAGTGAATTCCATATTACCCAACACCTGAACGTAAGTAAATGTACATTCAATTCTATAATCAGAACTCTAAATTTTGTCGATCCCGGAATCCTGGGATATTTTTGATACAAAAGTGCTTTCCATAATAGCCAACACCTCAACTTTAGGTAAATATGCATCCGAATATCCGATCTCTGAATTAAGACCCACTCCCTTTCACATAAACAGGATTTCTGTGTCCCAGCAGTGCGGACAACAAGGTTGATTATGCTGTAAGCTTCATTTTTGTTCTGTCAATTTGGCACATGAGGTTTTTCAAGTTTGTCTCGAAGGAGAGCGAGGCTTATTCCCCTGTCGTTGTAAGGGTCCATAAATGGTGCCAACCACTTTCGACCAGGTGGCACTAGACCTCTGTTTACCAACGTTTGCACTGGCGAACCATTTGCGCCAAAAAATGTTGAAATCTCTAGTTCCTGTCAAAAATTGTTGTTTTGTTGTGAATGTTTCGCCAGTGCAAACGCACTGTTACAATCAGCTTCTATGGTATGGCATCGTTTTGACTTTCGACTTATTTCTGCAATCTCTTAGGAAAGAGGTAGCTTCGCAACTGTACATATTAGGAAACTGCATTATGATTGAATTTGATTATGAGATGTCCCTTCTGCACCTCTATGTGTATATTATTCAACACCTTTTAGCTTTTGTAAACCAATGCGTATAATAAATACGTACTAATTAATGCAGAAATGAACCTTTTTGGCGCAGCCGTGAGGCACACACAATTTTTATGATTATTTACCTTTTTATTTTGTTATTCTGTTTCACGAACTGTGTCCAAATAAATATTATTATTTCTTTCTTTCTTCTTACTATCACAAAAACATAAAAAAGCAAAATGTCTATAATATGTTTTATTGAGCTAGCTTTACTCGGTCATTTCAAGTCAACTATTTGTAAGTTGTAAGACGGTATATGATGCGGTGGCAGGTCAATGTCTTCTCCCAATTCTATTTATAATAATTGTATAAATATACAACACTATGACAATGCGTTAAACCTTGCTTGGTCATTCATTTAAGCCAAGGATAAAAAGCAGATAGCACAATGTCAATAACAGGATGTAGGGAGGATGTTGTGGGCTGTGCCCGTTTTACTATAGATATTATTAGAAGTGTTTTAAACCGTATTTTAATATTTATACTTATCATTCGTCCGTACTAATAGGTAGGTGTTCATCATCATTCTGTTAGTTTATTTGGGATCCGTGCAACATGTCCCTTTCTTCCAAACTTCTCTATCAGTCGTCATCTTGGTAGATACTCCCTTTATAGCCATATCATCTTTCACACAGTCATCCATAGTTTCTTTGGTCTTCCCTACCCGTATAACCATCTACATTCATACACAAAACTTATAATTGCGAAAGTATTACTGTCTGTCTGTATTTCTGTCTGTTATCTTTCACGCTTAAACCACTAAACCTATCGTAATGAAATTTGACAGATAGGTCCACCCTGAAAAAAAAAAAAATTGCTTCTTTTCATCCTCGATAATACAAAGCTAAAATGATATTTACACAAACAATGTTGCGGGCAACAGCTAATATAATTCAGGTTATTTCTTTCACAATTTTAATTAGGCACGTCACCATCTGATTAGCTAATAAATAAAACAAGTAGTATATCATCATATTCATCATACATTAAACTAATCCTGAAACAAAATCATTAGGAATCATAGGTTCTATCTTTAACACTGCGAGCCTACCACCAGCTCTTATAGCTAAGAGGTAGTGGTAGATCCACAGAACTTCAGTTAAACTGGTCCATGGGCAGGGTTTGTTGCATTTTTTTTGGGCTTAGCAATATTTTCTTCTGTACATATAAATTTAAATCGTGTCTCTCTATTTTGATGCAAATTTCACCATAATTTTCAGAATTAATTCAATGACTATTTATGTATACATTATTAATATTAAATTTACACAAGAAATTTCGATAATAAATCAAGTTATAAAAACCGCGCGAATCAGGGGCGGCTCGCTAGTACTTTTATAATGAAACCTCCTCCTTCCTGATAGATGCATGCATATTAGACCCCCGATTTTCCGTAGATACTAACTATAGGTTCGAGTGTTCGTTAACTCTGCGTCAGCCTTTTTTGTCCTGTGTGTAAATAATTCGAATAAACAGAAACCGTCTGCTGTCTGCATCGTTTCTAAATATAGTATTGGTGACAAACAACTTTAATTTGCCGCCTTCGTCTGCACTGACTTGGTAGTTAGTTAACCTGTTATCTACCACAAGGCAAAACCAACTTCACTGTTGTTGCCTTTTGGAACTCGTAAACCTATACTCGAAACTTGTGCCAACCGTTAAGAAGTAAAAAAAACTGTTCTTGTAATCTAAGCGCTCAGTTTCTAAAATCTGATCCAAAAGTCATAAGAATTGAGAGGAATAAGCTCTGCCACAGATAAATACAGAGATATAAGGGACAGTCCGCAGTTAAGGTGTGCAGCTACAAGTCCGCGGCGGGCCCGTCTTGCTGGGCCAATTCAGTGAGTGAACGTAGTCAGAAGATCTAAGAGTTACGCGATAGAAAGAGAGGCAATTTCTAGGTGAATATAACCGTAGATAATTATTGCTGTGCGACCTGAATTGCACTTTATTGTGTCGTGGCAAGAGTCTCTTTGTGGAGTATCCATCTGTGGCACTACTTGAATGCTTATATAATAGAATAGAAGTATAAAAACTGCTCTATTTATCAGTAGTGCATAAACTTTGCTAAAGCAATAGGAAGAAGGATGTTAACTCATGACGTGGAGTTTGAACACTTATGACACAACAACAATGACTCAAGCTCAAGGCTATCCCACTGTCTGACGATGTTGAACGGTAGGTACGTCACAAATTAAAGAAGGTTGAATACCGACCATACGATCAGTCAAGGTTGAGCTAATTGATCCTTAACGGTTCAATGTAGTTCATTGCACTTTATCAATATAAATTCTCGTATCGTTTCAACGTAAAACAGGCAAGGGAATAGTATTTGGCGAAGTTATCCGAGCATTATTTTTAGTGCGACTTATTATAAGTGGTTGTTTTTTTTATTGTTGCCTGGAGAATTTCTTAAGAAACGTTCACGTTCACTTTACTTTCGACAGGTTTTTAAGCGTATAAATAAGCTCATAATAATATCGATTTACTTTTATGCAATACCATTTACTTTGACCCACTGTCATTTTTAAGGACGTTGTTACTACTTACTTTAACTCAATGAGGAAGTTACATAACTATAACCCACAGCTACTACAGGTATAAGTTGATACAGATGGGACACTCCGCAAAATCATTTAAAAAAAAAAACGACTCTTGCTGCTGACACAATAAAGTGCAATTCAGGTCGAACAGCGCTAATTACCTACAGTTATATGTAATACACCTACAAGTTGCCTCTCTTTCTATCGCGTAACACTTAGATCTTCTGAATACCTTACACTCACTGAATTGGCCCAGCAAGTCGAGCCCCCCGGTGACTTGGAGCATCATACTTAAACTGTGGAGTGTTCCATCTATATATGCTACACGCTAAAAGCTTGACTGGACTAGCCTGAGCGTCTATCAGTTATATGCGTATTAGTTAATTTGGTGGTCTGTTGAAAAACCAGCGGTACGAAACAAGTTATCCACCCACTGGGTACGCGTGGTGGATTATGGTCCTCACTCTCACAGAAGCAGGCCAGTGTCCCAGAAATGGGATCGTTATAGGCTTATTATGCTAAGAAAACGTCTAATAACATAACATAACATCACGCATGTATTCCCCGAGGGGTTAAGCAGAGGTATACCTACACCCACATTTCGCCGGTTATGTTAAGAGTACGTCTAAGAACGACCATTATATTACATCTATAATTTTCTGTTTTAAATTTTCTTATACAAAAGAAACTGCTGCTTTATTCATTTTACTTTAGCGCTACTGAAAATTTTAAATCAGTATGTCAGTAAACAGTTCTAAAACTTTTACTGTTGATTCCGAAAAATATGCGACTCGTACCTGTTTTATGTCTTTGGCAGTGGTATCTACTTCTAATAAAAATATCTACTGTCACAGAATTTCTAGTTTTATGTTTATATTTTTTTATCTTTAAACACATGAGTTGGATGCGTTACACCCACCTTTGATTATACCTACTTATGTATTATATGTATATTTATGTGTCATGTTGCTCCATTATAATTAGTAACAATACTATTTTGTTGAGCTAAGCGTGCGCGTTTTCGTGGCTAAGTAATAACTGCCACACGGGTCGATCCATCAGGTTAAGCTATGCTTGCCGGGGTTGGTCTGTAGATGGGTGACCATCTTTACATAACTCCGAGACTCTTCCGTGCCTCGGAAAGCACGTTAAGCCGTTGGTCCCGGCTGTCATTCGTGGATCTTTGACAGTCGTTACGGGTCGTCAGAAGCCCGAAAATCTGATAACCAGTCTTACCAAGGGGTATCGTATTACCCAGTTACTGGGTTGTGGAGGTCAGATAAGCAGTCGCTCCATGTAAAATACTGGTATTCAGCTGCATCCGGTTTGACTGGAAGCCGATCCCAAAATAGTTGGGAAAAGGCTAGGCAGATTGATTGACTATTTGTTGAGCTCCTTAAGTTATGAGTTCAGCTCCAAGATTACTGACAAATACTTGCACTGACTGGACAGGTCCACTCAAATCTATGTGGTTCTTACCTCAAAAGACCATTTCAGACAGTGGGGAAAATAAAATAAGCTAGATGGAGTCTATCTAGCTTATTTTGTTTTTTTTTATATGGCGTGTAAAAGTGATTCCGTTAGCCTATCGACAGATATTTGTTTTTTTTATTATTTATTTTCCTTTTAAAAGTGTCATATTCTGCCGGTGGCAGGGAATACGATGAAATTGTAAGTAAATATTCATTAATTGTGTTTTAATAAAATGAGTGACGAAACGGGATTGTCAGTTATTGGAGATATATAAAATAACTACCTAGTGTTCTAATTGCGTACAGTCAACGTAACTATCTGTCAATAAAATATGTTATGGTCATTTTACTATAATTTAATTTATTTTATTATATCTAGCTGTCTGTCTAGTGTCTATTTGACATTGACATAACGTTTTTTTTCGAACTCATGTTTGGAAATTGTTTATTCTGTAAATAGGATATTGGAATCACTTTTACACGTCATATAAAAAAAAATATAAAAAAAATTGCTAGATGAGTTCGGCGTTTCCTATCTGACTACTCTGAGAAGACAGGCCGAAACAAACTCAGAGGTCACAGTATTTTTTAAAGTCCAGAGATAATCTTGGTCAGGCCATAAGAGGACCATGTAGATTAGTCTGAAATGGTCTTTTGAGAAAAGAACCACACAGATTTGAGTGGACCTGTCCTGTCAGTGCAAGCATTTGTCAGTAATCGTGGAGCTCAACTCAGAACTTAAGGAGCTCAACTCGACAAACAATACCAAAGAAATGACATTTGGGTAGGCCGCATGAACTAGATACTCAAACTGCCAGACCATCATTAAAACTAATTGCTAAAGAAAAAAAAATATCCACATAGTCCTCCCATTCACAAAAAATAAAATAATTTTATACTTTACAAAGTAATCATGTATTCAACAATGTCAATGTTTATATAATACTGGATTTTGATGATGAATAATTAGGTATGATGTTATTTTTTTATGATTTTATCACAAGGCTTAGCAGAGCGAGCAGCTCAATCCCAAGCTTGTTAAATCCAAGCAAGTCAAATTGCGTAAATACATTAGTACGAAATATTTATCTGTATAATTACGTAAGTTTAGTAAATTGACAATAATCGCAAGTTGGTAGCTACTTTGGCAAATTATTCAGCAATTATTTCACCTACACTTAATTGCTGTTTCCGGTCTTTTCATTTCAAGGCTGTAGGTTAGAAGGAAGATTAATAGTAACGAGAATGCTGTCAGCCAAGCGTGGTCATCATGATAATAACTATTAATATAGTTTTCAGAAAATTACTTGTTTGTTAAGTATTTAGATAGAATAGGCAGGCCGTTAAAAAAAAACAAAAAAAATATTAAGGTCAGGCCAGGCCAATTATTTTGTGTTGAAAGTTTTATAGAATAATAACACAAACATTCTTCTTTTTTTTTCTTTTTTTTCTTGTTTAAGTTTGATTTAATTGAATCAGAACAATTCGACGCGTCATTGCTTTAAGACCCATAACCCAAACATTGCAATTTTTTCCCATAATTCTGTGGTTTATTTTGATACTCACGACATCATGATATTGCAGATTTAGGGAATAAACTCATGGTTCGTTAAGAAACAACAACAATTTGATAAAAAAAATACCTAAATTCCAATTTGTTTCTTCTTACAATCGCGACAGCTGATTCCGTAGGGCTAAAAATAACTTATAAATAATGGAATGCCGCGCTATATAACGTGTTACATCACGTGTTATTTTTATTTCCTATTTGTAATGCAAAACGTGAAGGTCATAATCATTTATATGTTGGTATACAAACTTATTAATTATTATGAATACTTACATACAATTATACTTAGTTACTCGTACCTATTCCATTCCCGGAGATTCTTAATTATTAATAAAATACCTGAATTTCATTATATGTACAACAAACTAGTGTTATTCTCTTCTTTGAAATCCGAATAATGAATTATTAATTCAATTTAAAAGATACTATATTAAATAAAAAAATCATTCTTCGAGTTCTGTCTTTTCCCAACTATTTTGGCGTTGGCTTCCACTCTAACTGGATGCAGCGGGCTAGTATTTTACATGGAGCGATTCTGTATCTGACCTCCACAACCTAGTTACTGGGTAACACGATAGCTCCTGGTAAGACTGGTTGTCAGACTTTCAACACAGCTGTTATTTAAGTCAATTCTGAGCAATGGCGGTTAAAATTGTGCAGACAATGAGTTATTTTCTCAGAATAACATCTACGTGTCAGAGTTCTAACAAGAATCTGAATAAATTTTATTAATAACCCGTGCCAAGGATTTTCTAGAAGTCAAGTAAATTATTGTCGTCAGTTAGTGGATGGATTCAGTGAAATAGCTACTTGCTTTCATCCTTGAATTTTATTTTCAAAGTTTTCTGAATGTGCTGAAACTGCCAAAACACAAAAGTTTCATGTTAAATTATATCAAGATGATTATTATCTACTCAAACAAAATAAAACTTTCAGATCAAGGCCAGAACATTCAATTGAAATTCATTCTTCATTTTTAAACGACTAAAATAGATCTATACCTAAACGTATATACCTACTCGTTTGCAATCCTACTACTAATAATATTTAAATATTAAACTAACTAAAGAACTAAGCTCAACAATCAAACAAAAATAACAAGTGACAGTGACAATAAAAATGCAATGCTTACGGCACTTTAGCCGGGCCGAGGCAGCGTCACTATTATACCGCTAACGGCACTCTATACACTGCCTTAACATTTAGGATACTTATTATCCCGGTAGTGTGTTCCCGTGGGATAATTTCCGACCTCCGTGGGCGAAGCTGCGGGCGAAAGCTAGTACTTCATATTCAATTCACATCTAAGAAATGTTTTACCTATAGAAAAATAAACAAAATCTTAGCCTCGTTGTCAGCAGTCTACCAGAATCCCAATCCATTCATACAAGTCTCCTTAAAACTATTATTACAGTACCTACGTCATCAAAGTGGCGTAGGTACCTTACTATTCACATGTATGTAGTTCTACTTAATGCCAGCTTTAATTAATTAAATCTAAACGACATAAACCTGTGCAACTGAACGCCCATTTTCACCATCGGTAGGCGACACATAATTAAATGACTAAATAAAAGGCCGCTGTTGGATTCTCAACTCTTGCATCAACGCCGAGAGTAGAGAATCCAACAGTATGTTTTTGTATCGCCTAGTATTAATGGAAACGGACATAGGCGTCATAACGTAGCGCAAGCGCGGAACTAAACTATTCGCATGTGTTTTGACTTTTACATATAGTAAAATGTGCGCCTACGCAGGGGCATTGTACTCTGTTTTCATTTACGTTGATTGACTTGTTTGAAAATAAACCGTGAATTCAGTTCGTAGTAGTAAACTATTAATGGGAAGCTGTTACTTACTTCTGTTAATTAGTGGAGTATTATTGCCTAGTAGTACAGGGTGGATTTTATGCAAGGTGGATTTTTGAGATGGGGCAGTAAGGACAGGTACCTCAACCGTTGTAGCTACAGGAAAACGGTCTTACGAGACTGACCTTAACATTTTGAGAAGTTTTGATTTGCGTTCACAGATAAAAAAAATACGGTCAATAAGAAAATAGGACGTTTTAACCAAACCTTTTTTTTATGCCAATCGATCCCGTTTCTTATATGGATCAAACAACTCTATCGGACCAACAGGTTTGAGTTCTAGAAAAGTCACAAATCGCAATAAACTTTTCCCATACATTTCGTGGGAAATGAGACTCCAACCTACTTTTCACGATGGATAGAGTCCACAAAAATCCACCCTGTATAGTGGTATAGTGATTTGGGTGTGATGCGTGGTAATTTTCCTTGCTAGTATCTCTTCTGCTAAATTAATTAAAAACTATATTTCGAACCAACACTCATAACGGGTTAGTAAAAATGTTCTTAAAAACTACGTGTTAGTAAACAATATAATACGGTGACACATACATTTAACTGACAGCAATGAATTATATAAGGACAGTCCAATCTCTCCGCTATAATTTTCAGAACCCTGTTGGGGCTGGCCATGAGTCGTGCCACCATTGATGCTGCGCGCTTGCGCATAAAAACAACTACGCAGCCGCCGTGTTTGCGGCGGCTGCGTTGTTGTTTTTATGCGCAAGCGTAGTTGTTTTTATGCCTCCCTGACGCACTGCAACGCCATGGCAACCCCATCATTTTTCTGAACACTTTATAAAATTGGACACGAAGAGCTCCACACGATGCTCGCGAATACTTCTCCCACAGGCTGCATGTGTAGAAGGTGGTACAGGATGCCCTAAAGAGCGTCACCTTTACGTCTGCAGTGCAACTTGCAAACCTGCGGGCCAACATATTCGCACGCACAGACAGAGCCCTCCGTTCCCTTTCTAAGAATTAGGTCCTGGAATCGATTCCTGTGCAATGTGTTATTGGGTTTTTCTATCAGGAATTTCACAGTAGCAATGGGATTGCTCCCTAAGTATTACGAGAGATGTAATCGTTACGTAATACTTTTAATTTAGTTTCTAAGATTGTATTCATATCTATAGATGATACCAAAACTTTGATTACCTTATAAAGCGGTGAACGATTATACATCGTCAAAAAATTCAAATGTTGTGTTATTTTAACGCTCCAGTCTATTCTGTAAAAATCTCACTATGAAAACTGCTCACTTCACCTAAGGGTGAAGTGAGCAGTTTTCATAGTGAGATTTTTCAATAAAATGAGCTGATAATGAGCTGTCAATAGAATGACGGATGACAGCTAATTTCAAGCGATAAGATGAAAAAAAAATTGAATTTTATATTAATCACAGTCTGGCTAGGAATTTTTTAGGCATACTCGCGATATATTTTCTAACATACTAAATTAAAAATATTTCATCCATTAAACAGATGGGTGAAGGTCGTTCCTAGGTCGGATCCTCTACTGTGACAGCCGTTATGATAATATGACGGAAACGCTCTTCTAGCTCTAGGAAACCGTTGCTTAATTGTGGTTTTCACATTAAACCAAACTGCTATATTTATGATAGAACTTGTATTTTCGATTCAAAAACCGATCAAATTGGCGTTATCTACGTTAACTTGGCGCCTTTTGCTCATAATAATATGTTATAATTAACACGTCATCATTTGAATAAAAATAGAGTTGCATTTGAATCCCGAAATAATTTGAACTGCTTAAATGCATAATATGTACCTAATCATGTTCTTCTAGATTTGAAAATTAGCTGAAACTAGCGATACCTACGTCGTGGATACATCAAACTACTTTTAAAGTTTAATATACCGCAGCTTTGCAGGAATATAAAAAAAAATATATGTGATAATTTATGATGACTCTTGCTTTTAGAATGCTGTTATTACAGTAGGCGCCACCACACGTCAATGTTAAAAAAATCTGTACTTATAAGCTGGCCTCAGCTTCTGTTGGTGTTCGATATACAAACGCACTTCTCAACTCGATGAAATTGTTGGTAATGGATGTTGGAATGATCCATGAAGCAGCAAAAATATTATTTACTTTTTTAGATAAGAAATTAGATTAAGTTAAGTTTTGTGTGACTACGGCCCGTATACTCAATACTCAAGCATTACTTAAAACTCGTTTAAAACCGTTTAATTGGTTGAAACTAGTTTTAAGTAATGCTTGAGTCTTGAATAAGTTTCTGTAATACGGGGCTAAGATTAAGGTTTTAGTTGAGGAGTTAGTCGTTATTTGTAAAAACACAATGGGATTGACATCGTCGCCTAGGAGAACAAAAATCCCTCAAATAAATAAAGATTAAAAAAAGAAGTAGTAAGAGTAGGAAGACTTTTTCCCGGGTAGGCAGATACTGGTTGTTAGGACTCTGTTTTACACAAGGTGATGATTTAGTCACCTGTATCCGTCAAAGGGGTGATTCTGCCCGTCATACTAAACACTAAGACTTTCGCTAAGAAACTCATATCCGAATCAAGAAAAAAAAGGAGCGAGTCCTTACAGTAGTCTCATAAGATGTGTGACATCCGACATCTCACCTTGGTAACAACATTAAGGTAATAAGCGACATTAAAAGGGCGGGGCTTATGTCGTTTCTGATGGCCAACTGTAGCACCGCGCGCGCTCATTGGTCAAATCAAATAGCGCGCGATTCCCCGGCTTCCTGTAACACACTTCCGTTCCATTTTCATGAAATTACTCCCACAGATTTGATTATTTAGATTTAGATTTTGATTTCAGGAAAGCAAGAGGAAAGATGTTACACAAAAAAAAAAACTAATTCCTATACAAGAGGAGGCAATTTCGATGCATATAAGAAAAGGATTTATTTCTTTTACGAATCGAATATGATATGAGTTTCATAGCGAAAGTTGGGGCGGCAGGGATGTTTGGTGGTATGAAGGTGTTGTCGCAAGCACTGCTGCTGAGCATGAAGGCCTCGGTTCCATTTCCAAGTCACGCAGTGTTGTAGGGGTTAAATCAGGAATTTCTCAGTAGCAGCTCGGAGGCAATAGGCTCGTGTACTCCCGTTTGTCCCCCTGCTGTCGCTTCACTGGTGGGATGCACGGGAATAGTTTCGTAATTTTATTTTTAAGCTCCATTGGTCCCGCTAAACAATTTGAGTCTGGTGTACCTATCAATGGTAAAAGAATACTTACTTATTTATATAACCTAACTAATAATAATATTATAAATAGAAAAGTGAGTTTGTTGGTTCATTTGATAAGCTTTCGAGCTAAAACGGCTGAACAGATTTCTACATGGGTAGACCATGCTCTGGGAAGGAATATTTTTATCTTGGTAGTACGTTGCATGCGTACAAGACGGTATTCTGTTCTACGACACGTTGTGAACAAATTCTGGGCACTAATCTTAAAAAAAGGCTGCATGAATTCACGATAGTTATATTTCAATAAAATTCAAAACGTATTTGTTAGTTATAAAGAATTGTTCTCACTACTGGCCTAAATGATAGCTGTCATGCCATCTGTCTGTCCTCTAACACTACTTATCCTGGGTCTACCATTAGTGAAGTAAAGGAAGCTGGTTGTTGTTCCTTATATTATCATCGTTTGGGCTTATAGGTTTAAACTCCGCAGGATAGATGGCGCTGATTGTGTTTCCTGGTGAAAATATCAATACAAAAAGTCATCAAAAAAATTGTTACTTAATTATAAATATGAACGCAAATATATACTACAATACGTCCCAAGGATTACAGGGGCAGCAGTCTCGACATAGATAGCGATCGGTATACGACCGAATTTAGTCGCAAAGTACATAGTAATGGCGTCCCTAGACGCGCGCGACGTGCTTCAAAAGTACGGTATTTTTTGTGCTTGTCAAGTAATTTTGACCGTCTAGGGACGCCATTATCATCATTGGCAGCCTTATACGACCCACTGCTAAGTATAAGCCCCTCCTGTCTTGTGTGCCATGCTTTCATGGGCTCTGCGAGTCTCAACCAGGCTTTCAGCGAGTCTCGACATTGATAGCGATCGCTATACGACCAAATTCGGTCGCAAAGTAGTAATGGCGTCCCTAGACGCGCGCGACGTGCTTCAAAAGCACGGGATTTTTTCGTACTTGTCAAGCACGCCGCGCGTCTAGGGACGCTATTAGGATTTTGCGACCGAATTCCGTCGTATAGCGATCGCTAATTATGTCGAGACTGCCGCCCCTGATTACTAAATCATAATTAATTACCAATCAATGCTTCAATTTTTTCATTTTGTGGGTTTCTTTTTCTTTGACTCAGGTGTCTAGGCTGTAGGCTGTATTAATAATAGTTAAACTAATAGTAACTGAATACAAAATAATACTCTATATTAACTTAACTAACCAGGGCCCATAACTAGGCCATATTAACTTTTCCATGATTATTGGTTAAATATGGCTGATTAAATTCCCTATATCACCACGTATTGTACCCAAATTTGCAAAATAAAATATCGTTTATCTTTAATCTTTACCTTTAACCTATAGAGCTGTCGTATTATCTGCCTTATCTGACAACTTAACATTTTTGGAGTTGTTGAGATGTTATAGTAACTGAGTTGCATTGTTGACCATAACTGGCAAAGATGATTACGTAGATTTATTTTTATTAAGTAGGCTCGTGTTTGTATACTGTCGCAAGATTAATCGACGATCTAGCCCAGTCAATTACGACACACAAAAATGCAAACGTCGCAAATACGCATGTAACTAGGAGTCTTTTACATCTTGTTAGGTCTCCTGAGAGTAGTTTATATCCATGTTTGCAACCCTGATAACCTTGTGCTACACGTACCGGCTGGATTAAGATCCTTTTAGAGAAAGTGTTTAACAAGTTGATGATGATGAGGAGCTCGTGGCTAAATAATAACTGCCGCATGGGTCGATCCGTCAGGTTAAGCTACGCTTGCCGGGGTCGGTCTGTGGATGGGTGACCATCTTTACGTACCGAGACTCCTACGTGCCTCGGAAAGCACGTTAAGCCGTTGGTCCCAGCTGTCATTCGTGGATCTTTGACAGTCGTTACGGGTCGTCAGAAGCCCGAAAGTCTGACAACCATTCTTACCAAGGGGTATCGTATCACCCAATTACTGGGTTGTGGAGGTCAGATAGGTAGTCGCTCCATATAAAATACTGGTATTCAGCTGCATCCGGTTAGACTGGAAGCTTACCCAAACGTTGTTGGGAAAAGGCTAGGCAGATGATGAAGAGAGGTGATGTTGATCCCCTTACCATATTCCAAAGGGTCTGCATGACAACAAAACAATCATATGAACAATTGACGCAGCATTTTGCGTATGAGCTAGCACCGTATCCCTTGTCCTTGTTCACTGAAGAAGGAATGCGCAAAGGCAAGAAATCTTCCTACTACCCAACTACAGCACTACAAGAACTACAACACTATTCACTAGGACCATTAGTTCAGCCGGAGGTGTCTTGGCAAATGACCCAAAATCAATTATTTTTCACTTTTTGGAAAAAATACTTGTAGCTGTATCTTCGCAACCAATAGGTTGGGTTGGGCTCAGATTATATTAAATTTAGCTTGCTTGACAAAAATATTGAAAAAAAAAACTGAAACAAGTGCCAGAATTTCGCAGTTTCTCGAGCACCATGGGACTAGCACAACGTTTTCAGGGTTGCAAACTTGGGTAAACCTACTCAAACAAAAAGTGAAAAATTATTGATTTTGGGTCATTTGCCAAGACACCTCCGGCTGAACTAATGGTCCTAGTGAATAGTGTTGTAGTTCTTGTAGTGCTGTAGTTGGGTAGTAGGAAGATTTCTTGCCCTTGCGCATTCCTTCTTCAGTGAACAAGGACAAGGGAAACGGTGCTAGCTCATACGCAAAATGCTGCGTCAATTGTTTATATGATTGTTTTGTTGTCATGCAGACCCTTTGGAATATGGTAAGGAGATCTACATCAAGTCTCTTGTTAAACACTTTCTCTAAAAGGATCTTAGTCCAGCCGGTACCTGTAGCACAAGGTTTTCCTGGTTGCAAACATGGATATAAACTACTCTCAGGAGACCTAACAAGATATAAAAGAATCATAGTTACATGCGCGTTTGCGGTGTTTGATATTGTATTGACTGGGCTAACCGTGCAGCCTTTTCCAGAAAAAATATTTTCAAATATTTGAGATATTTTTGATACGAGTATGCCAAAGTTCTTATAATATTGAATCTAAATTATAAATTGTACATTATTTATTATCCTAGAGCGCGAAATTTCATAAAATGCGAGAGCACTCCTAGTTTTCTTAAATTTCATACTAGACATTGAAAAAATATGACAGCAGCGTCATACAATTTCACTGAAATAACTGAGTCATTCAACAATTTTCTAGTCTACCTAACATTTCATGGAATTATTCCTTCCTACACGAATTTCACTTTTGATAGATCATAAATACGAGTTAATACACTCGAGAGCAATGAATCCGGGTCACTTAAAGAATGTTAAAAATCTCGGAAACTAAAAATGATAGGTTAATGCAATAAATTGTATTTAATAGACAATGTAATACTCCTTAAATGAAGTAAAAAAAATATGAGTCACCATACATTTTATTAACACAAAATTACATAAAGAAAAAAACTGCTGATCTCTCCTTAATACAAAAATAGGAAACATGAAATTTTTTAACTTTATTACGATTTTCTTGAATTTTAATACTTCGTATTGCCTCCTCGTGCTTCCATTACTGCGTTTACGCGGTTTGGCATGCTGTACACCAAGTTCCTTATACGATTTTGGGGAATATTCTCCCATTCCTCTGTGAGAGCAATTTTGAGCTCACGAAGCGTGGGTTTCGTTGTTTTACGCATCTGCCTAGCTCGTCCCAAGCATGCTCGATCGGGTTGATATCCGGGCTGCGCGCTGGCCACTCCATAGAGTAATGTTCATCTCTTGAAGGTAGTCATTCACAATCCTACCTGTATTAGGTCGGGCATTGTCATGCATAAATATAGCATCCTCACCTAAATTGACCATAAATGGACCAACGTGATCATTGAGGATTTCTTCCACATATCTTTCGCTAGTTAAAGAGCCGTTTTCTATGATCACCAGCTCTGTGCGACTTTCAGAAGAAATTCCGGCCCACACAAGTACAGACCCACCACCGTAGGCTACTTTTTTTTCGATGCATGCTTGCTTGAATCTTTCCCCTGGTCTTCGATACACTCTGTGTCTTCCATCGTGCTTGTAGAGCATACATTTTGATTCGTCGGAGAACATAACTTTTGACCAATCTTCAATACTCCAATTTACGTGGCTCTGGGCATATCTTAGTCTTGAAATACGATGCCCACGCTCCAGTTTAGGGCCGCTTGCAGGTCTAAGGGGTTTTAAGTTAGATTCAGCAAGCCGACGTCTTACTGTCCATGCAGTTGGGTTACTTCCTCCGAGGGGCGTCGAAACTGATTTGTGAGTTCAGTTCCTGTAAGAAAGCGATTTCGAAGCATGGTGTTCACCAACTATCGGTCTTCTCGTGCTGTGGTACACCTGATTCTGCCCGTTCCTGGTCTGCGTAGGTTAGAACCAGTTTCTTCGTAACGTCGGAGAACTCTTTGTACTGTTGACAGCGACACACCGACAGTCCTGGCTGTATCGCGCTGACTCCGGCCGGTTTCCAGCATTGTAAGTATTCTGGTGCATTCTTCAGGCGTAAGCGACATAATTTCAGCTTGAATAATGAATATAGAGCACTATCAACATGGTTTATGTACCCACATAAATGACAGATCACAAACAAAAGCAAAACCAAATGCTGTAATTTCGTAGTTCCATCTTCGAAAGTAGCCCTTTTTCAAATTTGTTTTTTTTATGATATAACTTTACAATAACTAAGAAGTTTTAATACCTTCATTTAAGGAGTATTACATTGTCTATTAAATACAATTTATTGCATTAACCTAGCATTTTTAGTTTCCGAGATTTTTAGGATTCTTTAAGTGACCCGGATTCATTGCTCTCGAGTGTAGATCCTTTGGGAGTAGAAATTTATAAATAAGTAGGTGGAGTAAATCAATCAATCAATTTCTTTATTTGTATAGAATGTAGGTGTTACAATAATGGAGTTAGTTTCAGATATATTCCCAGTACATTCTGCCTGTAGGCATACAAAAAAAAAAAAAAAAAATACTGTCAAGTATGGTGATAGTTTTTTTTTTGACGCCACTATAAGTACCAATTTCGTTTCAGTAATTCACACACACCAGCGACCATAGTGGTCGATGACACACGCCTATCATTATTTAGATTGCGCATTGAGCATAGGTACTTAACTAGTGCCTGTGATAAGATGTCGAGGATTATTGACCGGTTAAGTAATCATCACCTCAGAGGTGAGCTACGAGATGCCCTAGACAAAAAAAAAAAGATGTCGAGGTAAATAAATAATTATGATAATTTAATAACAGTGACTCAGCAATCTATTTGCATAATAATTTTGGATTCGTCAAAACACGTCAAGCATAAATATTGAAACCTCGTAAAACAACATTCTCTCTAAAAATGTCAGCTGGTATTAAAATTTAATTAGACATTTTGTTTATCGTCTTGGCAAGAATGAAAAACCGTGATGGTCTCCACTACGATCAAATCTAAAAATAAACTGATTCGTCTGCAGATTCTTTGAGAGCAGTCGTCCTTAACCTAAATAACACGATGATGTGTAAAACCGTGTGTAATACGGCAAATGGGTTGTTTTCCTTATTGTTACAAGGTCTGGGTCATTTGGTATATTTTTACAACATTATCTGTGATCCACCATGTTTTACGAACAGTTCAGGCGCAAAACGCTGGACGCCAAATAAGAAGAATGATTCCCAATCTTCACAATAGGTGACCAAAAAAGTCTTGCAGTTGCACTCACCCCTAAGACTTCTTTGGTCACAAGATCTACATCCACTGATTTACATATTGTTTTGTAAATAAGAAGATAAGTTATATCAAACCCTCCTGCCAAGCATTGCATTTATAACAATGACGCAATTTTTTACTTTTCTTCAAACTATTACTATTCCTAAACACGGAACGACATAATAAGATAGTTATTGTGGTAGGTAAAGTACTTACAATTCGTTATAACTGCATCCTACGATAATAAACTTACTAAAAAAGTGTTTAGCACCACGACTCCGACGCTAGTGTGACGATTCCAATTATAAAGTCGTTTTTCACTGTTCAGCACATAAGACTAACGTAGTACCTAGGTCTAGGTAGGTACGACTAAGTATCTATGTTGTTCTATGTACTTATAGTTTTCGCATTTACGTAATTACTTAAATTGATTAAAACTTAATTTAAAGTAGGGTAGCATTCGTTTGGAAGTTTTATTTGGGAACATTATTTTTTCTTTGAAGAGCCCATTATTTTGATGAACTAAAGTGACACGGCTTATTTCCATTGGATATAATCTTCCTTAGTTTTAAGTAAATCACAGTATGATTTTTTATAAAAGAAGAGGTCATCGCCATTGCACGGGCACAGTTTTCTCTAAATAAATGTAATACATAGCGCCTTGAACTTATGTAACAGCAATAAATCACATTTATGTGAGTTATTGCAGTCGTTAGTTAACCTACAGGCGTTAGTTTGATGCACCCAATTAAAAAAATAATTATGAGGAAGTATGAAGTCCACAGTAGCATTAATAAAGACTATGATTATCTGAAATCAGTTAGGGTTGGTAATCATCAGTGTAATTTGCGGTCGAATAACATTTTTTCGAATGAATAAGTTATATAGTTATACGCCAAATGTTTGCGAGATCGCTGATAATGAGATATTTGACAAAAAAAAACCGGTCAAGTGCGAGTCGGACTCACGCATTGAGACACAAACCTTTGTTAAAAATATTTTTATTATATGAAGTAACTAAAAATTTACAGTTTTCGAAATTTTTCCTTTATCTGTGCTATAAGACGTTGCTTCGTACCAAATTTCAAGATTCTGAGTTCACGGGAAGTACCCTGTAGGTTTTGATTCCCTTGCGAGTGTCGAAAATTTGCGGCATTAACGGCTGTATCTTTTGATTGCGTTGGCTTAGAAGTTTGATTTTTTTACAGCTCCAAAGTACAGTAGACTTGAGTATTTGAAATTAATTTCAAGCTTGATATTTCCACGCGTTCCTGAGAAAAAGGATCTTGACAGACAGACAGACGGACGAACGGACGGACAAAAAAAGTGATCCTATAAGGGTTCCGTTTTTTCCTTTCGAGGTACGTAACCCTAAAAAAGGCCAGATATAGCTATAATGATCTGGTATTTTTTTGCACCGCATCATACAATGCCAAGAATAAACAAGGAAGTAAATTACAGGTGTTGTAGATATGCGCAAGCGCCGCGCGCCGGCCGGTGTGATTATTATTTTAATTAACTATGATTATTACAACTATATACTTAGATACCTTTTTAGAATACTTTCTTATTATTTTAATACGGTTCTAAGTCAATTAATGGGGGATGTGTAGGGATGCTATGGCGTCTCCACGGTTTTTCCAGCAGTTAGTAGGTAGATACATGAAACCCAACATGCAATAGCATTTAGATATTTTAGTATTGATGTAGCATTTCCGTTGTTATGGCAACCTGACACATTGCCCCTGCTTCCCTACTAATTAACAAATAAAAAACAAATTAATGTCAATTTAGACAGGTTTTTACTTAGTCTACCAAGTCAAACATTTATTTCAAATAGACACAAAATTTACTACAACAAAAAAGACTACCTTTCGCCCGCGGCTTCGAACGCGTGGAGCTCGGAAATTATCCCAGGAAAACTCTCCACCGCGATAAAAAGCATACTATGTCTTAATCTAGGTTATAAAGCATGTGCGTGTCAAATTTCATCTAAATCTGTATTTGCGTGATTGAATAAAAACATACAAACTTTCACATTTATAATATTATACATATATATAGTAGGAATATAGTAAGGAAAGAATTATAGTAAGACTCTAGTCGTCCCTTCCAAGAGGTAATTTCGTATGAAGAAAAATGGGCAAGAAACTCCACCGTTACCTACTCTTTTATTTAAAAATGTTTTACAACATTTTGTATTCATTAATTATATAAAAGCATGTGTGAAGACGTTACTAAAATACATAATTAATAAAACCTAGAATAAAATTACTACATCACAGGTTAGGTAGACCTATGATAACGTTCTCTTGCCATTTTAAGGTTCATTCTAGCTTTTAAGCCATTAATGGTAGCAGCGATGTGCCAGAAACAGCAAGATCAATAGTTGATTGTAAATTTTAATACATTACTTTTATTTATGTAATAACCTTCGGTTTGCCGACGTCATAGTTATCACGGCTGATACCATGGAGGACCTCAGTACAATGCTCGATGACCTCAGTAGAGCCTCCGAAAGAGTGGGTCTTAAAATGAACATGGACAAGACAAAGGTCATGTCAAATGCCCATGTAACACCCATTCTCATAAAGATAGGAGACGCTACGCTCGAAGTTATAGACGAGTATGTTTACCTGGGACAAACTGTCAGCTAGGTAGGTCCAACTTTGAGAAAGAGGTCAATCGTTGAATCCGACTCGACTGGGCAGCGTTCGGGAAGCTACGCAATATGTTCTCGTCCCACATTACGCAGTGTCTCAAGACGAGTCTTTGACCACTGCGTGTTGCCAGTGATGACCTATGGCACTGAAACGTGGTCGCTCACAATGGGCCTTATCAGAGGCAAAAAGGGTGACTTTTAGCCTCAAAGGGCAATGGAGAGGGCTATGCTTGGAGTTTCCCAACGTGATTGAATCAGAAGGAGGGAGGCCTATGTCCAGCAGTGGACGGCTTTCGGCTGAAATGATAATGATGATGTAACTACCTAATGGGAACATTCTATGATGTTCTGTAGGATTAACCGGGGAATCACATAGCATGTAAAATAACCTGTTAAGATGGTTTTCCCCGACACCGGATAGTTTGTTAATAATACATCGATAGCTATTTCATAGCTTTACTTGCGTTGGCGTAGCTTAGCATTATTATGAATAATGCTTTTGTCCGGAGCTTCGCCGGCGCAAAGTAGCTTACGTTACTCCTTATAACATAAGCTATCTGCCAGTCATGGTCCCGTTAAAATCGGTCCAGCCGTTTCGGAGATTAGCCGGAACAAACAGATAGACACAAAGACAAAAATGTAAAAAAAAAAAAGAAAAAAAAAACCTTTAATAAAAAGATGGTATTTTGGCTAGCATTACAAACTTACACTTCAATTTTATTATTTTGTATGTATGTACTAGCTTTATCCGGCCCGGTTTCTCACGGGTAAGTACTCTATGGTACATCTATCTACCCTACCTACCTACCTACCTACATACCTAAATACATACCTAGTTACCATACATACCTACCTACCATACAAACCTACCTACTAAAACCATCTTCGCATTATTGCCTTTCAAATGAAACTGGTTTGAGGCATCGGTTGGATGGTTGTACGCCATAAAAGGCAAAACATGTAGATCCTGATCCTGAATGTTATTTTAAGACCGTGCAAATCTTATAGTACTTAATCATGTTTTACAAAAAATAAAAATATCTAAATAAGTATCTATCTATGGTTTCAGTCTTTATCGGACATTAGGTAAAATCATTATTGTGTTTTATATATATAGATATGTATAGATTATCCTAAATTGCTGCATTCTGGTATGTCAAACTGTTTCCAAGTGCAGTCGACTGCAGGTCAGTGGTAACACTTTGATCTTGAGCTAGCCTGGCTCCGTAGGTACGGAGCTTCAAGCCAACTTATAGGTACTAGTTACTGGCTACTGGTTTTCATCTGTGCCAGTAGCGCAGTGGTGGCCCAGTGGTAAGGCCACCGACTTGCGAGTTGTAGGTCGAACCCAGACAGGCGCATTAATTTGTGTAAATAATTTAGTCACTACTGCTCTCAAAACGGCGAAGGAAAACATCGTGAGGAAACAGAACCAAAAATTCGAAGACATGTGACATCTACCACCCCGCACTGGGTCCGCGTGGTGGATTACAGCCTCCTCCCTCTCGAAGACAGGAGGCCCACGTCCCAGCGGTGGGAACCTAATGGGCTGATTATGCTATGTTATTATGCTATATTATTAAGCTATGTTATTCCGTTAAGGCGCAGGGTTCCGAAAACGGGGTTTTTTAAAGCAGTGTATCTCTTAAACCGTAAATAATTTTGACCAAAAAAAAAGAATGATATTTTCAAGTCTTATTTTAATACAGTGATGGAACTCAAATCATAATTAAACATACATTTATGCTTCAAAAAAATCTTCAAACACACCTCTTAATTGTCTTTGAAAGCACTTTATACCTTCACTAACAATTATAATTAAAAATATACCATAAAAATTCTAATGTCAACCTGCATTCAGTGATGGATTATGATGAGTAATATGTAATATGAGCAATATGATAAAAAAAAAACAACAAAAAACATTGAAAAAGTACAAAAGTGTGGTTATTTTCTTTACTCTTTACACGTTAAGAAAAAGACAGAGACAAAGGCAAATCAGAACCCTGCGCTTTAAACGATTCAAATTGAATGGAAATACGGTGCATAGCCGATTACTAATACAAAGGTACCTATTGCCTACTAAGCGCAAGCGCATTTGTTGGGTAAATACTGAGGAAAATCAAAGATCTATTGAGGTAGGTATAAATATAACTGACCTAACCTACTTGAAGGAAAAATTACTAGAAACTTAACTACGTCTAAGTTATGCACTTAGATGTAGTTAAGTTTCTAGTGATTTTAAATCAAAATAATAGTGATGGTTGTACGAGTAACTACTGGAAAAATGAATACGCGCGTACGTAGCATTATAGGCATTAAAAAAATCATAATATTTCCCTGAATTCATTTGTTTAGTCATTATTTACTCTACCCAATTAATTGGTTGAGTAGAAAGATGACGCTTATGAGTGAGTAACTTCTACAGCACGCGTAGAATGAACAGAATAGAAACGGTTTTTGTCGACGAAGAATAGACAAAATGAAGTACTCACAATCACAATCTCTCATTTTGCCTATTCTTCCGTGGTCATTCTACGCGTGCTGTAGAGCTGTGTACCTCCTTATTTAGTCGTGTGGTATGGCCTGAGCAGGAAAAAATAATTAAGGGATTTTTTTTTTTTCGTTAAATGCGCATATTTTTGCGTTTTAGGGAGTAAATCATTGGTGTATATACGAGGAACAGTTTGTTTGAAAACCTATTTGAATATTATTGACTCCAGTTTTTTGATTATTGGTTAAATTTTTATGTTATTAGGGAGCAAGGACCATTTTTATTTTGTCATTTTAACTACTGCAGTCTCGCTGCTACCATTTTAGCGGCGGAGGTATGCTACTGGCGTGAGTAGGTACCTTATTCAATCCGACACGATTCCAACAATTTCCATAAAGTTTTCAGAGATTTTGTTCTACTAGCCCTGTCTGCGGGAGCCTTAATAATAAAATCTTAACGACTATTTTTCTATTATTATTTAACATTCTTTGAATGGCCTTATTATTGCACAAAAATACATGGAACAAGAAATTATATGTAAGGACATGGATGATGTGGAGGGTACGCACAATTGTACGGGTACCTCCTGGGCCCCCAACACATGGTAGTCGTAGGAGTCCACATATCACTCCGTTTTTCCCAGACTGAGGGTATCAATGTTGTTTCCACAAAGAAAAAAAAAGGTAAATTAATGACTTTCAGACAAAACAAAGAAAATAAAATAATTCGCAGACAAGTAATAAAATATAACCTTGGTTATATTATTATAATTTTTACGAGTATAAGGTGATATTGAATCACACTAAAAACTCTTTATCTGCAGTAGCTGCGTTTGAATAAGATCGTTCTAGATTGCATTCTGTAAAGTTTAAGAATCGAATCATCACCTGCCTAGCCTATTCCCAACAGAACTAGACAGCGTGAAGGTATCAGAAATGTGTTGCCATATTTAAGGATGTAATAGTAGCATCGTAATCGCGAAAACAATATCATCTGTCCCATATTTTTGGGTCGAGTAAGTATTGAAGTTTTTTATGGGACAACTAATTATTGCTTCGCGATTACGATGTAGGTTCAATGGAGAAAGTTGCTTAGTTTGATGGTCTGTACGACACACCGTTGCAAAGGTCTATTCAAATATAGCCCATATCGTTGTCTCGTTCGGTAGCGATACTGGTTCACCTTCTGAAGTCACTTTGAACAAGTATTGCTACCAAGCGCGACAGCGATATCGCGGCGATATCTCTTATATCTGAATAGTCATACACGCTGTATGTCGGATGTTGGGGTCGTCTTCCAGTCTAACTGGTTGCAGTTGAATAGGTACCAGTATTTTACACGGTCCGACTGCCTATCTGACCTGCGAAATCCAGTTACTGGGTAGCACAATAACCCTTTGTAACGCGGTCTGTCAGACTTTCATAATACCTAATACATGGTGCATGAAAGAGCCTCCCCGAGCGACGTAACCTCCTTGTTACGTCCGGCGCACTTTGGGCAATCGACTTCTGTCGATTGGGTAATCCTTTCACCACGATGCAATGGCAAATTCCAATCGGCCCTTTTCAGTGCCAAACAGTCCACTAACAAATCTAGTCTTTTGTGTAATCTAGATCAACATGAAGGGTTCTCTCAGGATAAAACAGAAATTCTTTCTTCCATTGTGAGATTGTATGTATTCAGGAGACCCCCGTCGGGATTCCACTCAAAGCAGGCCTCACATTCCTGGATTGTCACTTGTCGCCGAGATCAATAGGATCGAGGGTTTGAAACGAGGAAAGTGATGGACGCAGTATTTGTACACTTTTCGGCAGCCTAAGACACCGTTAATATTCAGCGCTTGTTGTGGAAGGTTACCAGCTTAACAGAGGATCTTAAATTTACTCGAATTCACCGAGAACTCCTCATTAACTGCCGATTTCAAATGAAACTACTAGAAGGAGTAGGTGTTAAGATCAAAAGAACAGTCTGCCCCAGGATAGTGAACTGGCCCCTCTGCTGTTTAACATTTACGCAGACACCCTGGCATTAACTTACCAAGCTACTGAGTTTGAGGGGATTAAGGTCAACGTTTTCACCGCCCTGTCAGATCACAGCTATTTGTATGCCAACAACGCCTTGAAACCAAATTCCTCGAAAACGCAGTCATGCACCTTCAACCTTAGAGCGCAGCGGGTCGAACTCTCAATATCGCATAGCAGGGGGTGCCAATCATCTACAGTACCAGCCCAAAGTATCTCGGCATCACTTTAAATAGATCCTTTAACTACAGAAAAAACTGCGCGAATATTAAACAGTCATCGTTATGAGTCCCAGAATTCTGTGGGTAAGGAACAAGGTAGGTCTAAACTCTATCTATATTTTGTGCGTTTATGCACCCGATATGGGAAGCTCACCTATGGATAGGGACGAATTTTGGGGCAGCATAAGGGATTTAGTGAATGGATGTAGGTCAAGCGAGAAAATTGTTATGCTTGGAGACTTTAATGGTTGGGTTGGTGTGAAGAGGAATGGGTACGAAAAAGTATTAGGGGTATTTGGGGATCATAGAGTGAATAAGAATGGGATGAATTTGCTAGAGATATGTGTAGAGCAGAATTTGTATGTTATGAACACTGTTTAGTCATAGAAAGGTTCACATATTATATACGTGGAAAAGGCAAGACAGTAGAAATATGATCGACTATGTGATTAAGGATGGAAGATTAAAGACTAAAATTACAGATACTAGGCATATTGGGGTGTTAATGTAGGGACTGGTCATTATCTGGTTATGTGTCGGGTGGATGGACTGTTCAGGCATTGGCGTCACCGAGTTTGAGTTACTGTAACTGCTCTAGAAAAAATAAAAGTAGAAAGACTGCAAGAATTGAAAGTAAAAGAGGAATATAAGAGGGAAGTAAAAGTGAAGACGGATAAAATATTTGATGATACGAATGATTACAGTCTAGAAGAAGTATGGGATAGAGTGAAAAATAGTATGGTGCAAGTAGCCACAAAACTATGTGATCTGACGAAGAGAAAATGTAGTAGTAGAATGAATGATTCTTGGGTAGATGGTAAAGTAAAAGAGGTGGTGAGGCAGAAGAAAGAGGCCTGGATTAATGTGTTAGCCTATAAGGCCCAAAATAGGATGAATGATTTTATGTATGTATGTAATATTAAACAGAAAAGACACACAAGACATAACCTTCTTCGTCGCCAAACATCCATCAGATGAGGGCGCTTCTCCCCAAGTCGGACGAACAACTGGAATGGCGCTCGGCTTCTCCGCTGGTGAATATGTCTGTCCAATAAGGTGTTGCTCTGCTCGCTCTAACTTAGTGGTTATAGCACTTAATGAGACGTGCCGAATTTCTACTGGTTGCCTTAAACCGACACCGATACGAATGCTATATCCATTGATTGGGATTGCGCCCCCGAAAATTCGCAGGATCATAACAAGCCGCATAGAAAAAGCGAAACTAAAAAACGACTTACGCCATCCAATGGACAATTACAGCTCATGTCACGGAGACTTAAAAGCCGAAAAGTTTTTTTGAGTGTATAATTCCATCCGATAACAACACCTCCTCGCAAAGAAGTGATCTTTGGCGAGAGAAGCTCAAACCTCTTGATTCTTTTATCGAGCCATCAGAGTGCTTACACAAATTGCCGTGGCCGACTTGTAAAACTTTAAATAGACCCCGCTTGCAGACCTAAGCCGCACTCGGGTCGGCCGCAGCAAAGATTATGCAAAAAACCCCACCTGTGGATATTTCACAGGTGGGGTTTCTTGGATGGTTTCGATCCTAAATGTATATGAGGCGTCTCTCCGCAGACCATGGCTCACCTTTTATCTTGCGTCCCATGCCCTGTTACCTGTACACGTGAGGACCTTTCGTGTGCCTCAGCGAATGGTGTTAGCATTGCTGATTTCTGGCTAACAGGAAATATAAATTATATTTGCCATCGACACACTAAGAAAAAGAACTACATTTATATGTTCCAAATAATCGTTTTCCAAACTCATGTCAATAAAAATTTCACTGGGATCACAATTGCAAATCATCGAATGTAGGAAGGTAGGTATCTACAACGTACGTACATACCTAATACATCTCAAAAGCGATGACTTGTGATCTCTGACCCCGTTTGTCAACATGATACTTAAAAAAAAATATTTTGTTTTGCTGTGCTACATTAACGGGCGGATAAACCAGATTCTTAAGTATTTGTTGTCTATGTTTTTTCCCTTAAAATTATATTGCGTGACTCATCTTTTAATTCATAATAATAAGCTTTATCTGGATAAGAACTATTGCATTATATTATTAAGTACCTTGTGTAATGAACTACAGACTGATAACTTATTATGATCATATGGTACTAAATACTCAATTCTTTATTGCATTCCATAGGTATAAAAAAGTAAAAGATCAATATGGACCCTGTCGGGCATAGCGAAATAAGGCGTAAGAGGGTTAAGTAATAATTCATGCAGTTCAATTTTATTATAAACTATTAGATGTGTTTAATTGGGTGTATAATAATGTATATTTATATATATATTATTAGGTTTGTGTACCTATATACAGGTATTAGTTATTTTAATTGTATGTACTGCATAAGAATAATGTTGGTAATATTTATCACGTTTACAGTTCGGTGTAATAATAAGGTACTACACCAGTTCTAATCTACTTAATAATACCCACATACATAACGGTAAAAAAAAAACATAAGTTCACTGACAGACACACAGCTTTAATCGCTGGGTAGCAGTATGACATTTTTAGGTAATTTGGAAGACAGCACCATGGGAAGGTTTATGAAAAGGCATCCTTTAAAGGAGTTAAATAGGCGATGAACGTTTGTATCGAAGTTTTTCATTTTTGCCGATGGGACATCCCATGAAACACGGCTTGGAATTCAAAAAGTCTTGGGTCCTAACCCCTTACTGCATGAATTATGATAGAGGTTAATAAAAAATGTTTTTTTCGTAGAAACGTGTTTATTTATCTTTATTGAACATAAATCAGTCAAATGTTACACCTATTAGAACAAACATATTAAATAAGCAACGATAGCAGTACGTCGAGATACGTCCTTTTAGCATGTTCACAAGTATAAGTAATTAAGATCAAGTTATTGGAACCTCATATAACAATGGAATCTAATCACCTCCTATTCAAATAAAACTCCAGTAAGTTATGACAAAGCTATCCCCAAGAAATAAAACACAAATTGCTCATAACAGCGAATATTATATTTAAATGAGTAAACCGAGAACATATAGGAAATAAGGTAATACTTAGCTTCTTAATCAGAATATCTTACACAAATTATATTTACTTAGATATATTTTTCAATGCACCCAGAAGAAGAAATAAAAATGAACTGCCTCAAAATCCTCCCGGCAAAACCCAAAACACTTCGTTATTCTTTATTCTTTCAAATCTTCAGTCCTGATTGGTTCGCGGTGATGGCGGGCTGATGGCGTCTCCCTATTGGTCGACGCCCGACGTTAGTACCGCAAACATCCACCGATAGCAGCACCTTTGCTTGGCGACAGCTGTTGCGTGATGACAACCGCTAAGTGTTACTATGCGGTCCGTCTCGCCATCTAGCGCCTAGTGTGCGGAATATTCACACTCGTCCATCCTGACGCCTTTGCGACTCTGCAAAGGAAGAGAACAAAAGACTATATGTAATTGTTCAAAAATAGCAAACCCAGTCCTAAAAAAAAGAAAAGAAAACTCAATTCTATGAACCGTAAAACAATATTTGGTCCATACATAATAAAAAGCACATCATAGCTATGTCCTTTAAATGAATCATTATCAATCATCAAGTCAAATCATTCCAAAAGTAAAAAGATAAGTATCTACTTGTTTACCAAAACCAGTTTCCAAAAATACCCATAGATTTACATCAGTGAAAATACCATAATTTTCCAACCCATAACATTTCGCAATCGCTTTCAAAACATTTCCGTCAGTAACTCCAATTTTAAACCATTCAATTAACATAATAGTTCCGATCACAATCCAAATTATTTGTACCATTACATTATTCCACTCATCAAAATTAGTATTAACCTGATTTTTCCTGGAATTCATTAAAGTTCATCCTTCAAGCAAGTCGATTAATTCCTCCGTGCTGTCCACTTCTGTATCATTTGAACTAGCGCCCGAATCATCCTCCCTCTGAAAAGGTTTTAACGAGTCCGACGACACAAGAGCTCTGAATCGCTTATACCCTTTCACACCTTTCAGCGAAGTAATCATGTACCTATCATTACCTGCTACCTTCGTTACCTTATAAGGCCCGCTGTACTTTTCCTTCAGTTTTCGTCGAACGTTCACATTTCGGTCAGCAGCTCCTTTCCATAATACTAAATCGTTTACCTTGTATTTTGTTGGAGGTTTACGCTTTGCATTAAAATATTTACGCATTTTCTCTGCCGTCCGGTTTAGGTTCGCTGTAGCTTCGGTCCTAGTGCGTGCAGCTGTCGCCTCGTTATCCACGATGTTATCTCCCATACCTTGATACCTGCTGCGAGTCGCTGAAAACATGAGCCTGTATGGTGTAAATCCAGTCGAA
Organism: Xanthia togata; assembly: GCA_963853775.1. Lineage (NCBI taxonomy): Eukaryota > Metazoa > Arthropoda > Insecta > Lepidoptera > Noctuidae > Xanthia > Xanthia togata. The sequence goes on from OY970800.1 coordinate 20,508,462, forward strand.
CCGTTTAGTAAATTATTCATTCCCCAGGTGATGTTTGCGATCCGAGTATCCCAATCCTTTTCATCTTCCACGCTTGTATTGAGTGAATCTAGTAATGTACGATTATACCTCTCCACTTGTCCATTTGCGCGTGGACATGCTACAGCATTGATTATGTGTTTTATTTGATTATCCAAACAAAACTGTTTGAAATGTTTACTTTTGAAACTCGTACCGCTGTCGGATATAATTCTCTTTGGATAACCAAATAAACAAAAAATGTCATTTAAAGATTTTATTACCTCTCGAGTCTTTGTAGTTTTAACTGGTACCGCCCATGTAAATTTCGTGAAGGCATCGACCACCATTATTACAAAACTGTTGCCTGCTCGACTTTTGCAGAAAGGACCGAGATGGTCAATGTGCAGAGTGTGCATTGGTTCCGGAACTTTTTCAATGGGGTGTAACTCACCTTCAAGTCTTCCGTACTGTCCCCTCTTGTAAAGACAGTCTAAACATGAGTTGACATATTTTCGTATGAAACGTGTCATTCCTGGAAACCAAAAGTTACCTTTGATAATTTCCTCACACCGCTTCAGGCCTGGATGTCCGATGCAGTCATGATACTTCCTCATGACATTCCACCTTCCATATTTAGGGACTACTAACCGCTGTTCTCCATCCTTAACGAGCTTGTATACTCGACCATCTTTCAGCTTGTAATTTTTCTGTATATCTGGATCGTTATCCCCAGATTCTAATTTTGTTCGAATTATGCGAATCCTCTCATCTTGATCTTGAAGACATACTAACCAATCGAATACGTCAATCACGTTGATATCTACTACTAAGGGAGGGTCTACCGGAAATCGGCTCAGCGCATCCACGTGCCCATGAGACTTACCTGGCCTATGAATGACTTCCATGTCGTACTCCTGAATAGATAACCACCACCTTGCTATTCGAGGTAGTAGATCCTTTTTCAAGAAAGTGTCTCGAACGGCTGCACAGTCTGTCACCACCTTAAAATAATTACCTGCTAAGTAAATTCTAAATCTCCTCAACGATTCCACTACAGCCAATGTTTCCAATTCGTAGGAATGATACATAGCTTCTTCTTTGCTTGTTTTTCGGCTGAAATACGCAATGGGTTTCATACCACCATCCTGATCCTGTAATAGAATGCCAGCTACACCTTTACTGCTTGCGTCAGTATGAACTTCTATGTCACCTTTCCTACAAAATAATGAGAGTATCGGTCGAGTCGTCAAAATCTTCTTCAGTTGATCAAAAGCTCTCTGCTGTGCTGGATCCCAAACCCATGTTGCATTCTTTTTTAGCAACCCGTACAGAGCATACGTGACAGACGCATAATCTTTAACAAATTTCCTGAAATAACTAGTCAGACCTAGATACATCCTAAGTTCGTGTACATTCTTAGGTTCTTTATAGTTGACCACAGCATCGATTTTCTTACTACCAGGCCTAATACCTTTCTCGCTGATCTCGTAACCGAGGTAATCTATTTTTTTTTGCAAGAAAAAACACTTATCAAGGTTTAACGTCAATTTTGCGTCCCTTATTATTTCCAAAACTACCCGAAGCAGATGGAGGCCTTCCTGTTCAGTTTTGGTAGGTAGCAACAGATCATCTATAAATGGAAGCACCTTATCATGACGTAACGAAGAAAATATCTTGTCCATAAGACGCTGGAAAATTGCTGGGGAATTGGCCAAACCGAAGGGCATACGCAAAAATTCATAGTGGCCCTCAGGCGTGACAAAACCAGTTCTGTGAATTGAAGCCTCCGCTACTGGAATCTGGAAAAAACTTTGCGACAAATCAAGACTCGTAAAAAGTTTCTTCCCACCTAGTTTTTCGATTTGTTCTTCTATGATGGGCAGAGGATATTTATCTTTCGCTGTAATACTATTTAATTTTCTAAAATCCACACAAAACCGATAATCTCCGTTCTTTTTCCTAACTAATACAATGGGACTGGCATAATTAGACGACGATTCTCTAATAATACCGTTGGATACCATATCTTCAATCTTTTCTCGTACTATTGCCTTTTCTGAAAAAGAAAGCCTGTAAGGACGATAACAAACCGGCTTATCAGAGTTAAGTTCGATATTCAATTCTATTTTGTCAGTCCTGCCTAATTCTCCTGTATCTATAGAAAAACAATCTGAATATTCCTTTAAAATCTCTACTAACTCTTTAACTATCTGTGGATCTCCGGATCCACATTTGATTTTGGTTGTATCAATGCTCATGATCGAAACAAGATTATCTGCAGATTTACCAAGAGAACAACCAATTTCTCGAGTAACCAATCCACGAGCAATAACCTGGTCTTTCTGGAAACGCAGTGGCTTTTTACCGTGATTAACTATGAAAATGGTCTGTACTGGAAAACAATTCATAGAAGCAGGAATGCTATAGTTATAACCATTACAAACAATTGTACGACTATCCACAAACAGTAGAGTTGACTTGTCAAATTCAACATCATTGTACGTGTCAACAAACAAGGATGAATAAGCTGGAACGACAGTGTCTGTAGAGCACAAAATGTTAACCTTATCGACACATGTACCCACTTGCAAAGAATTTATTTCAACCGATTCAACTTTATTTTCATCTGTTACTGCATATCCTAAAAAGACGGTAGTACCACAAATTGTAAGCTTGAATTTTTCATTGTTCAAAATGGGCTGTCCAATAAAAACGTCAGCTCTGTTTACGGCAGCATCCACGACAACTGCGTCTGAACAAACCTTAACTTCATCTATTACGAACTCTAATGATACCTGTCCGTGAGCTTTAATTGGTGGTCCACCAAACCCGTTGACAAAAACGACACAAGGTTGCATTGCAACACCAAGCTTTAGAACACAATCATGAGTGATGAGATTGACTTGAGCCCCCGTGTCTAAATAAGCGGTACCTTTTAAACCATTAATTAAGACATGTTTAAAATAACATTCATTTACCTGTATTTGTACAATGCTGACAGCCTTTTGATAACACTGCTCCTTTTTGTGGTTGGTTTTCCCACAGATTTCGCATTTTATAGCGTTAGGATTGTTGGGGCACGACCGAACAACGTGCCCTGACTCGTTACAAAGAAAACAAGTAACACCTGGCTTTCGTTCTTTTGGATCTCTAATTGCTTCTTTTGAAGACGATGCGGAATCTCGACCTCGAAGAACGTTTCTCTGACTTTGATTAATTTTTTTGTCGTCATTCATGCACAGAAAGTGAGAATAAAGCTCGCTTGGGGTTTTATAATTACCAGCCCTTGCAGAAGTTCTCATGTGGAACGGCAACCCTTCTATGATGCAGGAAACCGCTTTTTCTCCAATGATTTCACACTTAGTTAACATGGTACATTTCGAATAATAATAATGAGTCATCGTTTCATTGAATAACTTTTTCCTACTTAACATTTCCCTCAATGCGTCTGCGTAATCTATGCTTTGAGGGAACGCTTCCAGAATTTTTTGTTTCCATTCCGGCCACGTAAACTCATAGCTTCGAAGTGCGCCATGCCACAACTTCGCTAATCCAACAAGTCGTGCCTGCATATAATAACTTTTAACATTGTCGTTCCATCCATGTATGGCACCTAGTTGCTCTACTTTGTTAAGCCACTGAGATGCAGGTAGCTCCGGTTTTTCAGGATCGAATTCCGGTATTATATCCGGCTTAACCATCACACCCGAATAATATGGAACCGACCTACCGGATTCATTTGAAAAGCCAGGTGGAAAGCGGCCTCGATAGTCCCGGACTGGCGAACGTCCCGGCCGCCACGTGTCGCGGGAGCAGCTACGGCGCTCCGGCTGCGGTCGCTCCATCCGCCGGTGACTCCATCTGACAGGGCTGCGGGACCGGCTGCGAGACCGGCTGTGACCATCGGAACTCATGGCTTGGCTGAGAACTGCTCCAGATCGCTATCCCACTTCTGAAAATTGTTACACCTATTAGAACAAACATATTAAATAAGCAACGATAGCAGTACGTCGAGATACGTCCTTTTAGCATGTTCACAAGTATAAGTAATTAAGATCAAGTTATTGGAACCTCATATAACAATGGAATCTAATCACCTCCTATTCAAATAAAACTCCAGTAAGTTATGACAAAGCTATCCCCAAGAAATAAAACACAAATTGCTCATAACAGCGAATATTATATTTAAATGAGTAAACCGAGAACATATAGGAAATAAGGTAATACTTAGCTTCTTAATCAGAATATCTTACACAAATTATATTTACTTAGATATATTTTTCAATGCACCCAGAAGAAGAAATAAAAATGAACTGCCTCAAAATCCTCCCGGCAAAACCCAAAACACTTCGTTATTCTTTATTCTTTCAAATCTTCAGTCCTGATTGGTTCGCGGTGATGGCGGGCTGATGGCGTCTCCCTATTGGTCGACGCCCGACGTTAGTACCGCAAACATCCACCGATAGCAGCACCTTTGCTTGGCGACAGCTGTTGCGTGATGACAACCGCTAAGTGTTACTATGCGGTCCGTCTCGCCATCTAGCGCCTAGTGTGCGGAATATTCACACAAAAGAAAAAAAAAAATATTATTATTTATGAAATTACATGAAAGAGCCACATCTGGCCTCGTATGCATTCTAGTGAAAATTAAGTAAGGACATATCTGGCTTTGTATGCACAGCTGTTACATTTTGTGAAAATCTTTGAAGTGTTCTGCTTGTCATTATAGCCTATGAAGACCTCGCATTTTTCACTTTTTGTGTAACTGCGTAACTTTGAGCAATTTTGACACAATTGACGATTATTTTTTTTACCCAAACAGGAAAGTGGTCAATGCTGTCAGTCCGTACGGACGTCAGTGGCATATGTTGCTGCGTAGTGGCATAATGCTGGTGCTTTTCGGTTTTTTTTTCCAGGATATTGGAGAATCAGGCATACTTGATGGAGTGCCAACTCGGCTTGATGAAGTGACAGCTCGGCCCAATGGAGTTCCAGCTTTAGACGTCGTTGGTGTTCCCAGAAAGCTGGCTGGATGACCACGTTTTTTTGCCTGTGAGAGCAGTTTCCCTGCTTTACGCATATGTTCAGAAACTGCAAGCTTGGCATGTAAATATTGTCGTTGACTGCTCAGCTATGGAATTAATTATATCGTGAAGAAAAAACTGAAAAAGTCGGCTGGTGAATCCAATTGTTTCATTTCTTCCGGAAAATTCGTGTTGCCTGTGAATTTAAAATGTTCTTCGACGACTCCATTTTTTCGTTTTTCCATACAATCGGGTCTTTTTTTACTGTTTTACCTTTCGATTTTGCAGCCTGCAAGTACTGTAAAGGTATATCATCATCGGAACTTTCGAAGTCACACTCAGGTACGATAATGTGCGTCTTTTTAGGTAAGCGGGAAGGAGAATGTTCGTACTCCAGGTCAGAATCTGAAGCAAGCTATCTTCACTCAAAAAGCCATCATCTAGTATAGGATTTACATGCTTGAAGCGTGCAGGATCCATTTCTGAAAAAACATAGTACAGAAGCTTGACTGCATAGGAAGCCATATTTGACGGGCAGTATTTTGACGGGAACGCATACCAAGCCATATTTGGAGTTTGCAAAAAATCGGTCAAAAATCAAACGAAAATAAAACTAATTACAAAAATAACTTACTATTATCGTAGTCGATGATTCTAAGAGTAAACAACAATTTTTATTGAAGTTCTCAGTCACTTTATTACTATTATTTTTCACTGATAAAAGTTTGAATAAAATGTTGCACTTCACTCGCCGGCCGCGTTATGAAATAACCGCAAATAGTTTTGACACAGATGATTTACCACATACAAAAAAATTACATTTCGTTTTAAGAAGAAACACTTCATAAGGTACAATTTATTTTACGATAATTTAATGATTAGTTAAACTGTAAAAAAATAACAAACTTTAGAAGCCATGAATGGCTTCGTATGCGGTAAGGGGCTAATAAGCCAAAAAACAAATGAATGCTACAGCCGAAAAGCATTACTAACAACAGCTTAACATAACATCACGCCTTGTATCCCCGAAGGGTTAGGCAGAGGTGTACCTATAGTACACCCACATTTCGCCAGTTATGTTTAAGTCCCGTGTCATGAGGGCGAGCCTATTGAAATCAACCGAGCACAAATTCAGACTCCTGGCTGCTATTGAGAAACTTCTAATGGCAAAACCCCATAACACTTTGCCCGACCTGGAAATAGGTCGACAACGAGGCAGACAACTACTACCAATAGATGGTCTATATTTTTGATCAAAGATGTTAATATTATAGCAGTCATTGGGAAAACCACGTTTAGCAGAGCCACAAGCTGTTCATGACTCTCATTAATCGTCCTGTGAGCGTCTAAGGGCATCTCACGAACTGATCTACTTACACCATTCATCATCGTTTTTAAGAACTGGGTTTACCTGTTTATTATATTCCTCTAATTAAGTCGTTGGTGACAAAGTGACCTATGACGAAGACATGGCCGTGATCACAGCAGGACTCAGTCAAGGCGCCAAGTAAAACAAAAAACTATCGAAATTAGCTGGAATAACACATCTTCAATATTGTGTGGGAAATTTCTTTGATGGCATCGACCAGTTTCCCGTGCCGACGAGGAAAACTGAATGCTAAATCAATCATTCGTATTTGGAAGCACAATCTACCAAGTTTTGATCATTTGACTTTAAAATAATTGCTGCTGAATTGGGCCTCCTAGTTGACTGTTTCGAATGCAATTAATTATGATCATAATTGTTTTAGCCGACATCACGGTAATAATATAATAAACGGTAATATTTTGGCAATATTGGTGCTATTTCACATGAAGATACTACAACAATTTCTTTTGACACCCACCTAAGCATTTCGCGCGCTTGAGGGAAACGTGAGCCTAGGTGACGGATTAAATCTTATATTTAAGTCAACGGTAAATGAACATTTTGTCAAACATAAAACATGTAGATTTTTTACAGATCTGCGTCAGAGAAAACTTAGTGGCACTGGGTGATTATTAACTTAGATGGTTGAGAATTTGAACTAGTATCAACATCATACGAGAGGCAACATTTGTCCCACTTTTCTTTAAAAAAAAAAACAAACGATCAAACCCCCACTCACAGTGATTATTCGAAAACAAATTATCGGTCAATAATAGGGTAGTGACGTATAATAATGATTATTTATTTATTTTCACTTTAAGACACAAATACATAAGTGTTGCCCTGCCCTACTAAGAGTTCCTGTATCACAAGAACCAGGATCTAGTGGTTGGTGGATCTGGTTGCCAATTTAATTGTATAATATTATTTTTATTAATCAATTATTATTACTTTTTTGTAAATTTTGACGTTCAAAAGTGCCTTTATTGTGCTTATTTGAAATAAATTATTTGACTTTGACTTTAAATCGGAAAGTATTTCGGTGATTCCTCTCTTATTATCTTCCAGCATAATGACGTACATCTAATTGCGCACTTATGATAACACGGCGGCAAAATCTCTCAAAAATATTGATCAAAGTAGATCAAAGATCACGGCCGTAAAACAATAAACGGACGACCGACGATCTTTAAGGAGACGACAGGAGCTAAACGCAAGTTTTATAATGCCTAAAAGTATATGATCCACTGCACTGTAAACAAAATCAGAAAAATATATGATATTCTTCAGGATAATAATATGCTAATTAGTAATTATTTAATCGTGCTTTTGTATGCCGTGCTGATTTTTTGTGTGCACTAAATAAACGAATTATATATATGTATATCTATCTATCAGATAGTGTTTTTTTTTTTTTCTTTTTGTTTTTTTTTTTTTTTAAACGTTTCCCCACACTAGGATTTCTTCTGTATCGTGGGTGCGTTTACAAACATTTATGCTCACATACACAATATTTGTTCCGTGCGGGAATCGAACCCGCGACACGCAGCGCAGCAGTCAATCGCTTAACAACTGCGCTAACCGTGCCGTCAAAATTTATTGAAAAGATACGATTGAAAAAAATCATTAAAATAAAAGCTAAAAATTTCATTTAACGATTAAAAACCATATTTTAATATACATGCAATTATTCTGATTTTTGTCAGATTATTCTACATACACTAGCTTTTGTCCGTGGCTTCGCCCGCCTATATGTCGGAAAATATCCATACAATAGATAACTAATAGCCGAGGAAAAGGTCATTGACTCCTACCGTTGCGCTCGCGTTGTCGTCAACCATAATTATTTTGTTACGCGTAATTTTGAATTTGTGATATCTTTTAAAGCATTAATTTTAATGATATGAAGCCACGTCGTATAATAATCTAAATTCAATGTCCAATTTAAATAACATATTTTATTGGATATGGATAAATATAATACCGGTCAAAATAGCTTCGGAAATAACATTGAAATATTTGCCAAATTCTGAAAGATGAAAATGGTTACTGTAGGTCATCCTTAGAAGATAGACATTCCCTGCCCACTTTATACAGGGTGTCCAGTAAATAGCACGACATACTGCAGGGGGTGATAGCTTGGGTCACTACCTATCAATACAACACAATATATGTTCAGCAAAATCTTACGGATTTACAGTTTTACAAAATTTTCCGAAATATCGAAAAATCTCTACCTTGAAGCAGATTTTTAAGCATCTCGTAATGAAAAAATCTTTTTCTAGAACTTTATTTACATCAAATTATTTGTGATACTCTACTCATTATAAGTTTTTTTTTTAAATCAAAAACAAGAATGTTTTGAAGAAATAGTTTTTTTTTTGTTAAAATTTTCACAGAACAATTTTATTTATTTCAATTTTGTACACTGGTCCAGGCCATGGTACGGAGCGAGGGGGCATGGGAGGCCGTCACCTCCTTCTGCGAAGTAGTAACCGGGTAAATATTTTTATTATTTTCAATAGAAAATAAAAAATGATTGCTATTTAAAAATCACATTTTTAGTACCAAAATTACCCCAAATCCATTAAAAATTAGCAAATTTTCAACAGGGGTCATAAGTTATGACTTTTATATACACCCGCTAAATGACCGCCGCCCGCGCCCCATGTAAAAACCCCTTAAATTCCACATTGAAAAAAAATAGTTTTTTTTTCTTTATTTCTTAAAATTACCACATAAATAGACTCTCAGTGCGATACCTAACAACACTCTCACGGATTGAAGAGGGTTTTTTAAGTGTTGTATAGTTGTTACCATGAACAGTCAAGCGGTTGACTTATACCTTTTCATTTTCCACGTTTTGGCCAAACCAGTCAGTGTCTAAAAAACCGGCCAATTGCGTGGCCAAAGATTACTGTGCGTGGCGGACTACGCACAAAGAAGAGTTCCGTAGTTGAGATGAATTTAAGTAATTTAAGTAAGTTATCAATTTATGTAAGTAATTTTATTTTTTATTATTTTATTTTGCTTATAATATAGATTCTCTTCTTTTAAATTTTGTGAATGTGAGAACGTTGTAGGCTTAACAGACTTGTAGATCTGTCGACCATTTTTTATCTTGCTAAGTACCTGGTACTTGTTGATAGGCCTACAGTGTCCTCTCATACCTATTAACACTGTAACTTGAAAAGATTTTTAGTACCACACATTTTTAGTACCAAAATTACCCCAAATCCATTAAAAATTAGCAAATTTTCAACAGGGGTCATAAGTTATGACATTTATATACACCCGCTAAATGACCGCCGCCCGCGCCCCATGTAAAAACCCCTTAAATTCCACATTGAAAAAAAAATAGTTTTTTTTTTCTTTATTTCTTAAAATTACCACATAAATAGACTCTCAGTGCGATACCTAACAACACTCTCACGGATTGAAGAGGGTTTTTTAAGTGTTGTATAGTTGTTACCATGAACAGTCAAGCGGTTGACTTATACCTGTCACATGGTGGACATGACTAAAGCCTTTGATTATATGGATCACAAAATTCTTTTAAATAAATTACATGGCTACGGCATCAGAGGGAACATTTTAAAACTATTAGAATCATATTTAACTAACAGAGTGCAATGTACTGAAATTACAAGAGTGTGCGCAAAAACCAAAACGGAATGAACGTACGTGTCGGATTTCAGGAGTGTAAAATATGGAGTGCCTCAAGGTAGCGTGCTTGGGCCACCTTTATTTCTCATTTACATAAATGATCTGCCAAAAGTGACACAACAACAAATGTTTTTGTTTGCAGACGACAGCACTGCCCTAGTAAAATGTAAAGACTTAAATACTTATCAATTTGACATTAATAATACTCTCACTGACATAATTAATTGGCTTGATATGAATAATTTAATAATCAACCTCAAGAAAACCAAAGTAATGCAATTCCGCCAAAGAATTGAAGCTCCAAAAATTTGTGTCAATTACGATGGCAACGAAATAGAAGAAGTAAAAATTAGTGTGTTTTTAGGTATCCATATTGACAATAACCTTAATTGGAAAGCTCATATAGAACATTTATGTAAAAAAAAAAAAAACTGCTTATGCACTTTTTCAGTTGGCTAGAAAAGTTAATATAGACGCGTTACTTGTTTCCTATCATGGTCTAGTAGCCTCAGTCTTACGATACGGAATTATTTTTTGGGGTAATTCCCCGGATAAGGGATTACTATTCAAGGCACAAAAAAGGTGCACTATAGCCATGTGTGGTCTTAAAACAGATGACAGCTGTGCTCCGTACCTTATATCATTAAAAATACTTACGCTACCGGCGCTTTATATATTAGAAATGAGTATCTTTGTCAAAACAAATCCCAACCTTTTTGAAAAAATGACAATGGTACGAAATGTTCCAATTCGTAGGCAGTACAAAAATGCCTTGAGTAATTATAAATGTAAAACTGCATTACTAACAAAAAGTGTCCTTGGTATGGCTCCACGCATTTATAATAAAATGCCAGATGCCTTAAAAGATTTAAATTTTACACAATTTAAGAAAAAAATGAAATTGTTCTTAATAGATAAATGCTATTATACTATTGACGAATACTTAAATGACGAATTAATTTAGAATTATAAATATTGAGGTTTTTTAAGATAAATTGAGACAAATATTAATATTGACATTAAATAACTTTGACATTTTAATTATTTTGACATAGATTTTAGACATTTTAATAATTCCTCATTAAGGTTTGACATTAAGTATTATGTAATTATTCAATTTACTTTCTATTTTCATACTATAAAATTATGCATGATTTTCAAATTTTTGAGTAAATAATTTATAATCCTCATTGCACACCATATTTGTACGCCTCCTGGCATAGCATAGCGCTCTGTTCACTAAACATAAGACCTGTACTTTTATTACCTATGTTAACAAATAAATTATGATTATGATTATGATTACCTTTTCATTTTCCACGTTTTGGCCAAACCAGTCAGTGTCTAAAAAACCGGCCAATTGCGTGGCCAAAGATTACTGTGCGTGGCGGACTACGCACAAAGAAGAGTTCCGTAGTTGAGATGAATTTAAGTAATTTAAGTAAGTTATCAATTTATGTAAGTAATTTTATTTTTTATTATTTTATTTTGCTTCTAAATAGATTCTCTTCTTTTAAATTTTGTGAATGTGAGAACGTTGTAGGCTTAACAGACTTGTAGATCTGTCGACCATTTTTTATCTTGCTAAGTACCTGGTACTTGTTGATAGGCCTACAGTGTCCTCTCATACCTATTAACACTGTAACTTGAAAAGATTGTAAATACCATTTACTTTTAACAGAGTAACTGTGGAGTTTCTTGCCGGCTCTTCTCCATAGGAAACGACCAATTGGAACCGTGCACCTAGCTTCTGACGTTTCTTAAGTGCCCTGGTAGGTTTATGTGAAATAAAATATATTAAAATTCGTTTTTTTTTTGAAAATTTATTCAAAGAATGAACTTAATTGTAGTTGAAAAACATGTTCTCCCATACATTCCAACTGCAAATGTAAGTTTGTATAGGTAAGTTTGCAAATACACAATTTTTTATTTCTTTCACAATATTAAGAGATTTGCCATGTTATTTTAAAACCATAGATTTCTTACAGGTTTTCCTGTAATCTATAAGTATAAAACTATTTTCTGTATTTTTTTTCTCAATTTTAGGCCCAATAGTTTCGTAGTTATGGTGGGAATAGACGATTTTCATATTTTATTTTTTTTGTATTTTAAAATAATATGAATAATATTTGAGATCCTCACAACAAGTCCTATTATTTGATATGTCACACGGTATAATTTGCAAAACATTTTTTTAAATTTTCCTTTTCGCCCCCGAAAAGTGACTCCCATATTCAAAATTTTAATTTCTTTACGTTACACGTATGTATTTGGGTCACAGAAATTCATATTTTAACCAAATTTCAACGAAATTGATATTGGACAGATAGTCAGCCAGCCAGACAGACACACGAGAGATCCTATAAAGCTTCCATTTTTTAATTCGGATCAATGCTATCTAAACTACAGTGTCAAAATTGACAAAAATTTTTTTTTTTTGTCCCTAGATATTATAGTTCTTAGCATAAATTGTTTTATTTTCATCATTTCTTTTTTGTTTGTTTTAATCATGTTCCAGAGATTCTGCCATTTCCATGTTTCGTCTCATCAAATTATCACCGTTCGAAGTCACAAGCGTTGTGCAAGACAATCGCTTGAAACATTTGATATTAGAGTTACCCTACTACCGTTAAATATGCCAAGTTAACTTTAATTTCGTAAATGAAGCTGTCATACATTTTAATGTAGGTGGGTAGGTTGTTGAGCCATGTTTTAACTGTCACCCTACGGACCCGTTCCACAATGTTTACGCTCCCTGGCTAATGGCCACTGTTGCTTCACTTTCGTTTAATAATTTTAATGCTGAGCGAAATTTGACTGGCCAGTCATGGTTCGGAACTCAATACTGTCGTGTGTGCTCAATATTTTGTAATCTTAGTTTAAATATAGTGAAACTGACACCGTCATTATTCGGTTTATTTTTGGAAATTCCGAAATCGATAAAATGAATTAATTATTTGTGTTAACTTTGTTTTTAAATTAGTTGCCAGGTTCGTGTATTAATCGCATCAATGAAAACTACATTTAAAAATTATAATGTTGTAAATTATACCTAAATAACATCAAATCATCATTACCTGTTAAAAAAATGTAATATTAACCTTTTCATCTGGTGCATCGTACCAAGTACCTATAAGCAAGTTAAAATCATACGTGTGTTATTTGCTTCGTAAATGAAACCGGTTTTCAAGAACGCAAGTTCAATAACCACTGTTCCAAAGGCTTAAAACTATAATACTCTGCAAAATGAATTGATGAAAATCTTATTTAAAAGAGCATTTTAATTTAGAAAAAAATATTTTAAACCTTCTGACACCATAGACCTACTTTTCATTCAAAACAGTAAATAATTAATGAGTCACTTTGATAAAAATAACGAAAACCAATTCAAAACCGGTTCAGCCGTTTCGACATAAATTAAAAATAACATACGTACTAACAGAAACGTCAGATGATACACAGATATCGTTTGTAACTCAAACAAAGAAGCTTAACACTTATAGCATTTTCTCGTAAACAATCATAAAAAACGTCTAAAATCTTCAAGTACCTATGCGGTATTTTTAAGAAGTTGGTTAAAAATAGAACCTATTAACTGCGGCCTCTATACAAATGCCCTTCAAGAAAAATTAACATGTTTTTTAAGCGAACGTATAAACCATTCGATGTATGAATATTTAATTCTAATAATTATTTTAATTCTCATTACTTAGGTTACTCACCGTAAAATTGGATTGAAAACAATATTTTTGTCACCTAATATTATTACAATTAAAAGAAAAAAAAAACATTTTCCTCGTACATTTGTAAGCCTATGTGGTAACTGTGAGTAGGCTTATTCACTTGTTATTTACCGTGCGACCACGGAAAACCCTCATTGAGCAATCTTGAATTAACAGTCAGCCGTAGACCTGCGTACGCGCCGACCGTACAGAGGTAGTCACTCAGTGAGAAAATGCAAACCGTACTGTTTATTATATTCGTAATAATAACAAGAACTACATCGCAATGTGATGAAGAAAACAGTGTGGAACTTAAAAATCGGATGTTTAAAGGTGTTAAATATAACTATGGTGAATACTTTGTGGATAACGTGACGGATGTGGAACGGGGTTGTGTGTGCCTGAAGGAGGTTTGTGCCAGGAAGTGCTGCCCTTTAGGTCAGGCGTACTATCAGACGCAGAGGCAATGCGTCAACATCACGGAACCCTTCAATCCACCGGTTTGGAGAGAGTATCGGCTGCTACCAGGCTACAATGCCACGAAGGAGCTCCACTTTTTGTTCGGGAAAATGAATTGCTCAAATGAACTGCTGGAAGTTAGAGTGCCTGTGGCTCCGGCCACTAAGGGTTTTCATTTAAGAACGGTGAGGCTTAAAATTTTGATTTTTTTAAGGAATAGGAACACGACAGTGAAGCTTAATAAAAACGGTTAAAACGTTTTAAGTACAGAATTTTATTTATTTAATTAGGCTGGTGTTTGACTGAAACTAAAAGGACTTTTTTAAAAGAAAGGTCTATCAAAACATCATAACTCGATTAGTCTTAAAATCTGAAACGAAAAATAGAATTATCCTCCTACGTCTTTCGCATCGAAATGAGCCTTGATCAAGCTATTCGAATGACGTTATCGTGAATTCGTGAAAGTGGTTTTATAGCTGATGTTAACATCTGAGCCCGAGTCAACTTTCATCTCAAAAGATAGATTTTATTAAAGTAGGTAACCCTTAAGGTATGATTTCGAACAACGCTGCACACAGCAGTGCTAACGCAGCAGTGCTACCGCGTCACTAACTGGTGCACCTATGTTCTATAGATTTATATTTGATTTCATTCTGAGCACGGTAGCAATGCTATACGAAATTGCTGCGACGTTCATACCAGCGATAACATTTGAATATTAACAACTGTTATGAAGTAAACCACGAACAGCAGTGCCGCGCAGCGGTGCTTGGAATCACGCGCCCGCAGCACTGGCGCGCAGCACTGCCGCGGCAGTAATACTGCGGCAGCACTGCCGCGTGCGTTGTTCGGAATCATCTCTTTACACTGTTTGTCCACCGCACCGTGAACAGGACGTCAAAGAGAAACGAGATTACGCACCCAAGCCCACGTTCGCACGGACGTAAAAATATCGCGGCGGAATTTTATCGCACACTGGATTTTCAACTCTCGGTGTTGAGCCGAGCGTTGAGAAGCTGGCTAAATGTACTGTCGCTATTTCAGCGTCGTTATCTCGTTCTCGTTGACATGCCATTCACGGTGCGGTGGACAAACAGCTTTATATGGACTTTACTTATTAATGTAGGTAACCCTAAAACTCAGGCCACACTGCACACCAGATAACTTCGCTTAGCTTCGCTCATGTAGCTACCGCGTGTTTACACACTTGGATTCACACCGCGAAGTACGAAACGAATGTATGAAAAACGCGGTAGTTACACCTAGCTCCGCCTGCGCTTTATACCTACATAAAAGGACTAAAAATAACAGAAAAAAATTGCCCAAAAAAAGAGTGACCTTGAAATATCACAGCATACGTGGATTAAACAGGTTTAGAATGGAATAAAACTTTCATTTTATTTTATTTAGGTAGGTGCATACCTATGGTTCTTTTTTGACTTTGTAATCTGGTACACCAACGGGGCAACCTACTACAATCTGACAAATTTCTTTAATAGATTTTCAACTTTATCACTTAAGCATAAGGTTCAAAGTTACTGGGGAAAATTTGACAGTTTCGGGTAGGTTGATGTGCTGTCTGTACATTGATGATAGATTGTGGCCTTTATAATTATTTACTAATCTATCACAGGGCTTTCGAATTTTCATTGAAGTAGTAAGGTATTAGAAACTTTTTAATAAGTAAATTGTCATCCACAAAAACATTTACACAAAGTCTAAGCCTTAACCTACGTTTTAATTGCGTTACGTTTAAACTACTGTACTTCAAACTCAGTGCGGATTTCACTTATGCAATTGAACGCGTTCAGCACATCTAAAAGTGTTCACGAGCTGTCAGTGTACATTACTCCATAACATTTTTGACACTGACAGCTCATGAACGCGTTTTAGAAATGCAGATCACGTCCAGTTTCTTTGGTGAAATCAGCCCATAAAATCACGTACGGTGATTTAAAAGTCAGTCAACCCTTTGTAATTGGTAAAGTTTTGCAATAAAAAACTGAACATCGAAATAAATACCCCTCATTATACGTATCAGATATAGGAGGACATTATTTCATGGATTCTCTAAGGATTACCTCTAAAGATTGACCTTAGATGGAAATATCTGCAGCGCGTATCACAACTGTGTGTTCAAATTTTTAAGGGTATAGTACTTTCAGACCATCATACTGAAACATTTTATCCATGGAAACAACATCGTAATCGCGAAAATGTTAATTATCAGCTTTACCATACAGAACTTCAATACCTACTCGACCCGAAATATATGGGACAGATGAGATTTTTTTGCGATTAAAATGTTTGTTCCATGGAGAAAGTTGTTCAGTTTCATGGTCTATACCACATGAAAACTCATTTCTGACACACGCTGTAAGTAAATTAATACAACATTATATTTTGTCCCAACCAAATAATATAAAGTTTGTCGTCCCACTCACTGCATCATCAGCCTATTAATAATGTCCCCACTGCTGGTACACAGGCGGTGAGAGGGAGTGGGCCGTAATCCACCACTTTATACATTCCTTTTTGCAAAATAGGCTACTAGCAACCTATAGGTTGGTAAACTTACCTTAGTGCCACCTGATCAGAAGTGGTTGGCACCACTTCATTGGTTGGACCCTTGCAACGACAGGGGAATGGGCCTCACTCTCCTTAGAGAGAAACTTGAAAAACCTCATGTGCCAAATTGACAGCACAAAAATGAAGCTTACAGCATAATCAGTCTATATTGTTCTCACTGTTGGAACATAATCCTCCTCTTACTGTGAGAGGGCGTGGGCCATAATCCACCATGCGGGCCCAGTGCGAGTTAGTAGATGTCTTCAAATTTTTGGTTCTAGGACATGCCGATTTCCTCACGATGTTTTCCTTCACCGTTTTGAGAGCAGTGGTGATGAAAATAAAGCGCCTCCAAAGCAAATAATATAACGTGTGCCGTCCCACTTACTGGCGAACGATCAAAAGAAAGACTGAAGTTCTGACGAGACAGTGCTCCCTTTCTCAAACCATTCGTTCCACCTGCTGAAGGCCTCCCACCTGAACATGAGTTGCCTTGGGTAACCGGTACCCTAATTACGTAATACACAATCAATCGGAATTTGAATCTTTTTGAAACAAATTGCTAATCCATTGCTTCTTAAGTTCGAACAAAAAAATCTGCTCAACAACGTAAATAACGCAATGAAAATTGTTGAACTGTCAAAATGAAACGTGCTGCGTAATTAATTAGATAGCTGGAAGTCTTTAAACAAACTCCAGACCCAGGTTGGCCGAAGCAAGGAAAATCTTTTCAGGTAGAGATTCATAAACGACTCCACCTTGGAGTGTAAATGTGGTGCTGTTCTACAAACAATGGGACACTTGATGACGTGACTTGCGTGTCCTATCCGGCACTTTACAGGAACTGATGGACGCTAGTGATGGCGCCAAACACGTGGGCGAGTTCTGGGCCGAGTCTATTTAGATTGCCATCGATAAGATAAATAACGTCAATCAATATTTATATTTCTACTCATTTACCCGAACTAATATAAGCCCTCAAATGATTATTGTCATTATGTTATAACATTAACGATTATATCGACTTAACACTAATGAAGTCAAATTTAAATCGTTACGGTAGTTAAGTAAAATAAATATTTACTTACATCGTGATATTAAATACTTGTGATAGGTAGGATATGCACGTATATGTTGCCTTCCGGGGAAGTACAGTGTGCACGAAACAGAGGACAATAGTAATGATAAACTGGAAAGTTAAAACAGAAAACCATTGCTATCACCTCAAAGAACTTGGAAGTTAATAACAAACATAATATCACCTATTAGTCAACCATATTTTGCCAATATGTTTAAGTCCAATGTAATAGGGGGCGAGCCTATTGCCAACCGGACATAGATCGAGACCCCGGGCTGCTACTGAGAAATACTAGATGAAAAATCGAATAATAATGAAATTAAAATATAATTAACGGAAACAACTTTTGATCAATACATGTCATATTCTGGCAACACGTATCGAGGTTCACAGTTTCTCTTAAATACCAATACGTATCTAGTCAAAAACTTATAGAAATGGAATTCCTTACGTCTACCTTTCTCGAAAGAGTCTGACAAGATACTCAAATCGAAATCTAATACAGAATTGAAATAAAAAAAACAATAGAATTCTTCATTGGGTATACTCTACTATACATACTCTACTATACTATACTCTACATACTCATTCATGTTCTATGGCGTATAATTTTTCAGGAGATGGACAAAAGTACCTAGGCGTTAGTAATTCGTTTTTCGCGTATTTTCATGACGCGTCGATCACATTGGGGTGTAATTAAGTACAAGTTTGAGTTTCTTAAACCGTATATTAAAATTTTGTGTTCTTTGAACATATATTATAGCACATAGCAGTATATAGTATACACGTATCTGACAGTGGTAGAGAATACGAAAAGCGTTGTTTTGATCTGCAATTTAACTTCTTTAGTTACGTAAATACTTAAGTCTAAAGATTTGTTTGTGTCAAGTTGTCCAAAGTATTATAATTATTTATTTTCTTTAATCAATACTATTAATAAGTTATTATTTACACCAGAATGTAATTTTATCATGTACTTGCTCGAATTTTATTTTTAAAGGAGTAACGGTGGAGTTTCTTGCCCATTCTTCTCCATAAGAAAACTACCTTTTGGAATGGGCGACTAGAATCAGATATTATTATTTTTTGTAAAGTTTGACGTTCAAAAGTGCATTTTTTGTGCCTAATTGAAATAAATTACACTCGAGAGCAATGAATCCGGGTCACTTAAAGAATGTTAAAAATCTCGGAAACTAAAAATGATAGGTTAATGCAATAAATTGTATTTAATAGACAATGTAATACTCCTTAAATGAAAGTAAAAAAAATATGAGTCACCATACATTTTATTAACACAAAATTACATAAAGAAAAAAACTGCTGATCTCTCCTTAAAACAAAAATAGGAAACATGAAATTTTTGAACTTTATTACGATTTTCTTGAATTTTAATACTTCGTATTGCCTCCTCGTGCTTCCATTACTGCGTTTACGCGGTTTGGCATGCTGTACACCAAGTTCCTTATACGATTTTGGGGAATATTCTCCCATTCCTCTGTGAGAGCAATTTTGAGCTCACGAAGCGTGATTGGGGGAGGGTTTCGTTGTTTTACGCATCTGCCTAGCTCGTCCCAAGCATGCTCGATCGGGTTGATATCCGGGCTGCGCGCTGGCCACTCCATACGAGTAATGTTCATCTCTTGAAGGTAGTCATTCACAATCCTACCTGTATGAGGTCGGGCATTGTCATGCATAAATATAGCATCCTCACCTAAATTGACCATAAATGGACCAACGTGATCATTGAGGATTTCTTCCACATATCTTTCGCTAGTTAAAGAGCCGTTTTCTATGATCACCAGCTCTGTGCGACTTTCAGAAGAAATTCCGGCCCACACAAGTACAGACCCACCACCGTAGGCTACTTTTTCTTCGATGCATGCTTGCTTGAATCTTTCCCCTGGTCTTCGATACACTCTGTGTCTTCCATCGTGCTTGTAGAGCATAAATTTTGATTCGTCGGAGAACATAACTTTTGACCAATCTTCAATACTCCAATTTACGTGGCTCTGGGCATATCTTAGTCTTGAAATACGATGCCCACGCTCCAGTTTACGGCCGTTTGCAGGTCTAAGGGGTTTTAAGTTAGATTCAGCAAGCCGACGTCTTACTGTCCATGCACTTGGGTTACTTCCTCCGAGGCGTCGAAACTGATTTGTGAGTTCAGTTCCTGTAAGAAAGCGATTTCGAAGCATGGTGTTCACCAAGTATCGGTCTTCTCGTGCTGTGGTACACCTGGTTCTGCCCGTTCCTGGTCTGCGTAGGTTAGAACCAGTTTCTTCGTAACGTCGGAGAACTCTTTGTACTGTTGACAGCGACACACCGACAGTCCTGGCTGTATCGCGCTGACTCCGGCCGGTTTCCAGCATTGTAAGTATTCTGGTGCATTCTTCAGGCGTAAGCGACATAATTTCAGCTTGAATAATGAATATAGAGCACTATCAACATGGTTTATGTACCCACATAAATGACAGATTACAAACAAAAGCAAAACCAAATGCTGTAATTTCGTAGTTCCGTCTTCGAAAGTGGCCCTTTTTCAAATTTGATTTTTTTATGATATAACTTTACAATAACTAAGAAGTTTTAATACCTTCATTTAAGGAGTATTACATTGTCTATTAAATACAATTTATTGCATTAACCTAGCATTTTTAGTTTCCGAGATTTTTAGGATTCTTTAAGTGACCCGGATTCATTGCTCTCGAGTGTATTTGACTTTGACTTTGAAATCTTCTGTTGTTGAACTTTCTTACAATTAACCAAATCGGACTCCTATGTCCGGCTTGATCATTTCGACCCTTTACATGTTTGGGTGATGTTTTGACAATACATTTTATGAGGTCCTTCATTAAAAAAAAATATTTATAAAAGTATCGAACATTCATGAATAAAAAACTTTAGATGACATGCATAAATAATCTGGTTTGGTGGTAGACCTGTTTGAAACGAGAATATCTCAGACAGACTCAGCTAAATAGTTGGTATCGATCGCTGCAAAGCTGCGCTTACGATCAAGGAAATCCCACATTTTTCTTATTGAACACGTAACAGTTACGACAAGGCCTCCGAACGATACGGTCGTTCAAAATACAAGTGGTCAAAATATACGGCAATGTGGACCTTACTGACTATTTTATTCGTTATTGTTTGTGGGGCTGTGTCCGAATCACAAAATTGCGAATTCGAAAAAAGTGTAGAACTCGTAAATCGTACGTATGAAGGTTTAACATTCGGGAGCAATGAAACGTACGTGGATCCCAAGTCTAAGACGGAAAGAGGATGTGTGTGCCTCAAGGGGACGTGTGCACGGAAATGTTGTCCCTTTGGGCAAGCCTACAAAACTGATTCAAAAATATGTGTAAATATAACAAAGAAATTCGAACCACCTGTGTTGGAAGAGAAAAATAAAGAATTTGTATTCAAGGAAGGATTTAATGCCACAAAGGAGTTTATTTATATGACTGGTAAAATGGTCTGCGTCAGGGATGCAGGAGAGAGAAGACTTCCCGTATATCCGGCTACACAACACTTCAATTTAACGACGGTGAGACGAAAACCATTGCCATATTTTTTGTTATAAACGATTCTGATTGTTAATCAAGCATGAATAGATCTATAAATCGCGACCAGGCTTCCGCAAACTTGACTTTAAAATATGATTGTCTTAAGGTCACGAGTTCTAAAAGTCAACCAATTGAATCGAGTTATTTATTTAGACTAGTGACCCGCGTGTTTTTACTTGACTAAACATCGAGCAAGTTTATTATTAATTTATTATTTATATACATACACCTTCCAGAATTAATTATCTAAGTGATGGTGAAAACCGAATCAAAATCGGTATCAGTTTTGGTATCGGTAACGCTATCAGTATCACGGTCAATCAACCAATTTTGAGTTTATTTGTACAAACAAAAATACAAATCATTTCTCTTTTTTAACATTAGCATGGATAAATACCATCAATTTTTTTCCTAAATCACTGCTACAAATGAGCAAAAAACCGTATTAAGTTGTGAATAAGCGTTTTCGGCCAAATCCGGTTTCATTACGAGTTGCCAATGATTACGGCTCTTTTGAATTAAACATGCATTCAGATATCAAAGCAAATAATAATGGCAAAAAGTTCTGGGGATGTTTGGAATTGAGGTGCATTATTGAAATCCTAATCTTAGCTAGTATAAATACGAAAGTGAGTTTGTTTGTTTGTTACGTTTTCACGCTAAAATGCCTGAATGGATTTGATTGAAATTTGGCATACAGATAGACCATGACCTGGAAAAGGATACACTTTATTTCAATGTTCCCACTGGATCGAGACTTATGCGGGTGAAACCGTGGGGCGCAGCTAGTGTATTATACATTTTCACGCCTCCCCACACACAGAATATGAATTAAACTTATTATCTATGTTCTATGTTATGGGATTTGGTTTCCGCACTCAGTCCGTCAGGTGGACCATTGTGCGTGGGCCATAGCGGCCGTTTGGGGGGGTTATTCCAACCAGCCCACCTCCCTCCAGAAGGCAATTAGGTCTCCTGGTTTGTCTAGAACATCTGTGTATGATCTGGGTGACCCGAGGGTTTTTGTTCTGATCTGGGTAACGCCCGTGCATTAAAAGAGCACGTGCGCAACGGTCTCCTCAGCCTCCATGCACGCCCTGCACAGAGGACTGTCCGTTATGCCTATTGTGTGGAAGTGTTTGTTTAGTGAGCAGTGTCCCGTGATGGTCCCTGTCACCAGGCGCAGGCCGTTCCTGTCCAGGCGTAAAAGACGCCTGGTCAGCCTGCTATCCAAGGATGGCATAGCTTCCTTTGACTGCCGGCAGCCCGGTTTCGAGGACCACCACTGCCCTGCTTGTGTGTGGGTGATTTCCTGTAACCACCTGCGTATTTGGTTGAAGGAGATAGGTACGATAGGCTCGGGTCCACAGGCTTTCAGTCTAACCGGCTGAATACCAGTATTTCACATATAGCGACTGCCTATCTGACCTCTACAACCCAGTTACTGGGTAATACGATACCCCTTGGTATTCATATATAATAACTACTGATCCAATTCCGGAAATTCTTTCACTTATTTGAAACTACAATATTGTCAAGTGTCGTAGGATATTAAAATATATTTTATTTCAAAACAAGAAGTTTCCCGCGGACGAAGTTGCGGACAGAAGCTAGTATTCTAAGCTTATACAATATGATTGAAACCGTGGTCAATGAGTCCTATAGGTCTATCATAAATTAATACGACGAAATATAGGGTGGGGAGGGGACATCGACGCGAAAACTGATACCATGGATTCAGTACATGATTCTGAACCCCCCTGCGTTGAAATTTTTTGTCAGTTATTTTTTTTTTAATTCTGCTGTTCCATACATTTTGACCACGTAGGTATTGAACTTTTTTATGTAACAGCTGTTTTTTTTTTAAATAACCGAAGAAAAATTTCAACGGGGGGGTGTTCAGATCAAGTACTGAATCCATGGTATGAACTGGTATCAGTTTTCGAGTCGATGACCCTTTATAAAAGTATAATTAGGTACCTAATATTTTATTTATTTATGTTTTGTGCTATGCCAACTAATGTTTTAATTATATTTCCATTATTTAATTAAATTTTCAATTTAGTGAACAATTTCATTAATGTTTGCATGCCTTATTGTATAAGGTAGATTGTACAAGGCTCACCCATCATATTTTATGTAGTACCTGCAATCTATGCCAATAAAATTTACTTTATTTTACCTTGTGTCTTAAAGAAAAATATGGATTTTGCAATGACTCATCTGAAAAAGCCAGCCTTTATACTGCTTTAATTTCTTACTTTTTAGAGATCTGGTAGTTATCTTAGTTTCTTGTTCTTGTCAAGCTGTAGGTGCATGGATTTATCCTTCCTATCAAATCGATGGCAAAAATTGGTGTTGCCCGCGTGGACCTTAATTCTTTTTCTAAAATAAAAGTAGCCTAAGTTATCCATAATAACATCAGCTAATGAAAATCCCGTCAAAATAGGTCCAGCCAGGATTGATTAAGCAGAAATAAATATTGAAACCGCACGATATTCAGATTACACTAATTGCCTGATTGCCTGCTAGTTATTACCTAGGTTAATCTTCCTTAACGTAAATCTAACCGTTTTCCTTAAAAGAGCGTTTATCCTAAAAGTTGGCAACGTCGCAAATAGCTGTCAAAGATTGACCTGTTTTGATTAATTTCGCAATATTACTGTATGAAAATATGAAATTTGGCTAACTAGTGAACTAGAATATTAATTATGAAATGCAATAATTTATATCGTAACACCGACTAGATAAGTAGTTTTAGATGTAAAAAAAATATTTGGAAACTTTCTAAATGCCCTTTTTACAGTTAAAACGGTTACAATATTAAATTCAATGTTATAATAATTGGAACTCATTATTCATAATTATTCTATTTCGCTAGTTAGCCACATTTCTTATTTTCATACAGTAATATTACCAAATTAATCAAAACAGCGAAATATCTGACATCTATTTGTGACATTGCCCACTTTCAGAATAAACTTTTTTTGCCCACTTTCACTCTCAAATTCGTCAGTCCCGGTTGTCGGTAATAAGTAATACGGGCTGGTATAAGTAATTATATTATTTATAAAAATAAGTAATCCGCTGAAAAATCGCCGGGAAATCGCTTATTCGATCCACCCCAGCTCCTCTAAGAAAGCCAGCAACGCCTTGGTGTTACTGACAATATCACGTAGGGTAGGTACCTGTTACTAAAGTACTTTGCCCAGTATGTAGTACCAACGGGCTGTTCAGCAGCAGTCATGAGCTGCTGTCTCGTCGTCCTCCTTGCAGGCCCTGCACCCAAGCTGGTCCCGGTTATATTGGTTATTCAATAAATGTATTCAGTATACCAAGTTAAACAACAGCGGGGTAATTGGGTAACACACCAACAACTGCAATACCTTTAATTTTGACAATTCGACAACATTCATTGTTATTTACGTCGTCGAACAGATGAATTTTTCAAACAAATTAAGCAATGGATTACGAATTTCCTTCAAAATCCTTCTGATTGTGAAAGAAAGTGTGCTACGTAATTGGAGTGCTGGTCTAAACTGGTACGCTTTGCCCAGGAGCTGGATTAGGGTTCCCTCTATCTGGCAAAATTTTGATGCTCCGAAATTTATTTGGCATAACACACTTGGCATAATCTTCTCTAAACATATATTTTAAAGGCATAAAAAATATTTAATATATTTACCTACCTACACTGAATATGACATTTACATTGTGTTTTTTATTCTATAATCCTACTTACCTTGAGCTAGTAGAAGAAAATGAATAACATTTAAAATTTTCCTGTTCATAAGTTTACGAAATGTTTAATGTCCTTGGATCAAATATCGATATAAATTAACATATTAAACTTGACAGCGTTAAGCCAACACCAACTGAAAAGTTCAAGAAACACGATAATTACACAATATAAATTGGTAATAAAGGCTACCGCAATTCACTTTCAACTGGGAAGTTCCTGACCTCCATCTCTATGTGACGATCAGGCCGAAGATGAAGGCGAGCTTCACCCGGGATCCTCAACCACAGAGGACCTGGCTATCTTACCTCTAACTACCGAAACAAAACAATGCTGTTTTACAATACCTACCTACCTAATTAGATAAGGATAAAATGAAATATAAGGATAGACTCAAACACCGTCGATTATTTTCATTTACTTATTTTATAATTCGCGATAATTTTCGATTTAAATCGAGTATAAATATTTTTGTAATGCATGAGTCAGATTTTATTAAATTATTTTACAATTTTCCTAGTTTTCTAAACCTATTTTATTATTTTTATATTTTGTTGCTATTATGTATTTTTGTACCTATTGGACAGGATATGAAAACACCAGTCTCTTCAGTGGATCATGTCAACATTATTATTACGCTTTTGGCTATAGTAATGTGTAAAAATGATTAGATTCATATAACTGCTGAAACGCAACAATGTTGTTAACATTATTCAAAGTCAAAGTCAAAGTCAACAATGTTGTTAACATTATTATTATAGCGACAGACTTACATAGATAAGGTGCTGGTAGCTAGCCAGGCGGGCTTAGAACAAGCCCTACCACCAACCAATCTTCCCAAAACCAAGTTCAAATATATTTTTAATTGTTATCGCTTTAATTCCAAGGAGAAAAATTAAAAAATCGCGATAAAAAATCTGTTGCATCATTGCGTCTTCAATTAGTACCACCTACACCTCATCCTTGAAGTCGGTTAACTGTGATTACGCAAAAAAAGCCTGTCATTACTTTGATGACATCACGGTTCAGTCACGTTGGTAATAGTTTCTTGTTTATTCGTACTAATTTTAATTTCAGTAAGTTATGTTGGGTTCCGTTATGTGACAAATCAATACCACAGTATATATAAAGGCAGTACAGAAACTGCCTAGTAAACGGTCGAAACAGCACACTCAATCAGACGCGCTCATTGACGAGACCCCAAAGCGATTGTCGCGGTGCTGTCAGTTGCAGGTGCCATGTCTAGATGAGTGGTCACCGCGATCTTTTTTTTAAATGGAGCGTATGTACGAGTAATTATTTCAACAAATAAGCCTAGTTTACATACTGTCTATATTTATATTGTGTCAATACTTAATTTCTTGTTGTTGATAATTTACGTCTTGTGATGATCGATCAATCCAACAGAGTACTGATCGCCACCTGTAGGCCAGTGTGACTCAAATCGAATGTATGTGTAGTCCCTCCAGTCATATCATTATCATTACAGCCTGTAAACATTCATGAATGAATATGGGCCGTCCCAACCTATATTCCCTAATTAATAAACGTGGAATACAATACAACAATCCACTTATTTGAAGGTTATACCACTAGCATCATACACTCATACAGTCACCATTTTTTTTTTGTGGATTAGTAAACTTTGGCAATACTTTAGGCTCCGCGTGTATTAATAACTGGTTTTTGCCAGCGGCTTCGCCCGTGTGGAGGTCGGCAATTATCCCACGGGAACGTACCTACTACTCAGATACAAAGTAGGTAACCTAACTCCTAACCCAGGTCATCGTCTACCCTTGTGCCAATTTCATCCAAATCCATTCCTCCGCTTTAGCGTGAAAGCGTAACAAACTCACTTTCGCATTTATTATATTACTAGCTGCACCCCGCAGATTCACCCACATAAGTCTTGATCCCGTAGGAATATTTGGATAAAAAGTAGCCTATGTCGTTCTCCAGGTTATGGTCTACCCATGTGCCAAATTTCACCCAAGTCAGTTCCGCCGTTTTAGCGTGAAAGCGTAACAAACAAATAATCAAACACGCTTTCGCATTTATAAGTTATGATGGGGCTACAATTTAACAATGGTCCAAGGAGAATGTAACGTGTGAAGCTTTAAGTAAGCTTCCGGTTTCAATACATTTTCAAGATATTGTTTAGTTCTCTGAATTATGTTACAATTTATACACAAAAATCGTCGGAGACCGACACATTAACGGTGACTGGCGTGGCGTGACGGCAATAATTTCATTGCTAGGGGCAGGTAAGTATACAGTCTCAATGATTCACCATTTCTATTCAAAGCTAAGCAAATATGTAATTAGAATTTTGATCAGTAAACAACAATTATGTTACGAATTATTTTTGTTTTACCTTTTTTATTACAGACGCTTTTAACGTGCACGTCTTTCAACATGTTCTTACATGTATAATTTCAACATGAATAATGTAACCAATATTTTGTAACAATAATTATTTTGATTTAAAAGAGTGTCTGTGGAGTTTCTTGCCCGTTCGTCTCCATAGGAACCTACTACACTTTGGAATGGGCATTAGCTTTATCTTTCTGAGTGTAACCAATTACAGACAAAAGTGCCAGTAATTGGTATATTTGAAATAAATGTTTTGAGTTTGAGCTATATAGTAACACAGCAATTGAAGGGAAATAGAAATAAATGCGATATCAACCTTCCGCAGCTATTAGTTTTGAAACTTGTTGATTCACACAACACAACAATAACTCTCTATACTTACAATATCGGTGTATTATTCATGTCACCTCATAATATACAGGGTGTTTGGCGCATGGACCGACACAATTTTTTCAGGGATTTGGGAGGTCATTAGCTGGGTTCTAAATAGTAGTTATAATAGTAGTTGTAGTAGTAATAGTAGTTCAAAATAGCTTTTAGTTTTTTTTTTATAATTAATTTAGAAGTTGTAAAATTTCATTCATTAAATACAAAAATTAACTTTGGAAGCTTGTAAGGAATTTTCTTGAAACCAGTTGTATAAAACAAAGATGTTTTTAGATTTAAAGGACTTTGGAGAATGCAACAAAATTTGTTTTGTGCCACTACACCCACAAACAAAAAAGTTATTTCAAATTAAAGGACACATTTTGGGAATTTTTTTCATTTTAAAAAAATAATCATATGTAACCAACCGTGACATTTGGGACAAAAGGTGTATGGGTAGAACCTAGCTAATGACCTCCCTAATCCCTGAAAAAATTGTGTCGGTCCATGCGCCAAACACCCTGTATATGTATGTTGAAAGTGAAATAATGACTGCGATTAGGTTTAAAATAATATTCGCTTCTTTTCCTGCTTTGGGCGTTTGGATCATCATAGATTTGCGTGGCTTTATAGGATTGCGGACGCACACTGCAGTTTTCTTATTCAAGCAATAGCTGATTGGGTTATTGTTTAATAGATATAATCATAGAACATCATCATCAACATTCTCCTGGCATCATCCCAATCTATTTAGTGTCGGCGCAACATGTATTTTTCTTCCATACTCCTCTATTAGACGTCATGACAGAAAGAAAGAAAGAAAAATATTATATTTGGGACACGGACAGGAAATGCAAACAGAGTAATAATATAAAAAAAGAACAAAATTATATAAAATAAAGTAAAAAAGGAGCATAAAACAAAACTAACAAAATAAAAACGACCTGTGCGAGGTCAAAAAGGCCCCTAAACAATAAAATAATAATAAAAATTTAAAAAATATATAAATAAAAACCAAAATTATATACAATAAATAATACTGCACCCCTTTTCTAACCAAATCATCTTTCGCGCAGTCCATCCACCATTTCTTTGGTCTTCCCCTACTCATAAAGCCTCTCATACTCAAAAATTCCCTCACGAAATTTTCCTAGAACTTAAGTTACAATATGTTCTGTGGATATTACTATATGTGAAAAAAAAAAAAATAGATGGCCAAATAATAACACTTGACTGTTAACTAAAAACAATTTAAATGAATAAACGCTAAACTGTATCCGCCTCTGTGGTTTTTAGTATGTTTGATTCCGTTTCAAAAATTCCAGACCACACAATATTTAATAACACACTTTTATCTTAATTTTTAATGTCATTAGGAGTGATATAAGACTCATTTATACATTATGATACAAGTGTGCTGTGTGGTAGCCGAGTGTGCAATGATCAATGCACACGCGTTTCATACGACGCTTTTCAACACACTGGTGAGATAAAAAAAAAACTTGTTGTAAGAACTTATGCTACAATAACGTAATTATAGAGATGATACATTTAGATTTATAAAGTTCAACTGACCTTTGTTACCAGGTACTGACAATCAGGAGATTTTTTTTTAAACTTTTGTTCGTCGGTTGGTGACAATACTTTAGTAGATTTCGTATTTTTGATAATAACAAAACGAAAACGATAACAAATATTTATGGAAAATGGCGCGTTGGTTTTGTTTTTTTTCGCTAGCGATGCGCGCGCAGGTGTTAATAAAGTCTTTGGCAAAACCGCTAAACAGCCTTTATATAAAATATAATAAACACAAAATAATATTTTGAATACGCAAATTAAAAATAATATATTGTAGTGAAAAATATATAATTTGAT
Organism: Xanthia togata; assembly: GCA_963853775.1. Classification (NCBI taxonomy): domain Eukaryota; kingdom Metazoa; phylum Arthropoda; class Insecta; order Lepidoptera; family Noctuidae; genus Xanthia; species Xanthia togata. The sequence continues at coordinate 20,538,267 of OY970800.1, forward strand.
GAAATATTATGTTAAATACCTACGCACAATGGTCCACGTGAAGGACTAAGTGCGAAAACCAAATCCCATAACACAGAACATAGAAGGCAAGAAGTTTCTTTGATGAGATTAAAAAAAGCGCAAATCTTTACTCGGGTGAAAATAAAGTATGTTAATTTAATAGTATAGGATAGTTCATAGTAGTTCCATGTATTCAGAGTCAATTTCTATTTAACACAAATTCCATACTGCCGTGACGCGTTTCAAAACTTGCCAAACAATGGCCGCTAGAAATCGTCTATGATTTAGTGATACTTTAGTATGATCTTTAACTTTTGGTGCTATCGATGTTACGATTTTTTTAGTAGCGTTTCATTAGTATTTTTATATTGAATAACTTTCAAATAAAAAACAAATCCATTGAAATAATGTTCCTTTAATAAACCGTGAAAACGAACAACAAATTTTGCACTCGTTACAAAACGCGTAGTTACAAACTAAAATCTAAATAAATTTGATAAAATATTGAAAACTTAACAAACATTACCACGCACCTACGTATGTTTGGTATGTCAAAGATTATAAATAATTGCTTATGCTAACCAAATACCTACCTGACAAATAATACGAGACGAGCTTACAGATGGTGTAGCTCAGGAGTCACCAAATGGCGGACCGCGACCCGGATCCGGACCGCCGACCTATTTTGTACGGACAATAAGTACCTAAACAGTTAAATGTATATCAAAAACCTAATCTAAAAATTTTGAATAAAGCCCAAAGGCAGAAAATACGAAGCGTGGTATTTTCTGCCGTCAACACGACAACGGATGACGCGAGACGCAAGCCGCATAAGCTGCAAATGTTTTCGGGAGTAATAGAGCTAGATAGTTACTATACAGATCGAAATAATCAATTTCCAAGAAAACACAAAAATACGTAAGGTCCTTGAACATAGGTAACGACTTCCAAACGGACCAAAAGTCATATATTTTTTTTATATGATCCTTAAATAAAACTTATTGGTGATCCCTGGTGTAGGCCATATTCTATGCTCGTACTTCTTCCCTCGGACATGTTGAATGTCAAGGACAAAAACATTTTATAATGAGTATTTCGTCAAGTAAGTAGTTAACAATATATTGTATTCGTCTAGTTAGCTCGGAGGACTTAAGATCACTTGAAGCGGATATGATTGGAGTTTTAATTCCCAGGAACAGTCTTCCTTTTGACATTTGGTATTGAATGACGACGTTGGGCAATACGTGTTGGTTCGAATTCACGCCAACCCGTGCTGTTTTAAAGGTACTCGTTATGACTCGTAACAAATTCAGTGATAAAACAGAATAATATTCTAAAACTTGAGGGGTCCCCATGTTACCTATAGACCTATGACATTATTTAATAAGGAAAAAAAGACCGCATCTTTAAACGCGAGCTAGCTCCAACATTATCTTAAAAATACTAGCCGAAAAACACTATTGATGTCAGTATAATAATTATAAATACATTAAATTGGTTTCTTTTTCAAAAAAGGAGTAGGTATTAAATACTCCTTGAACAAATAATCGATATTTATTTTGTCAATCAATGACAAGATAAATTACGACGAGATATAAAAGGATTTCGGTAACCTATAATGGTCGTTTGACGTTTGTAAAAGTTAAAAATCCAGTTTAAATAAAGTTAAGAAACACGTATAGGATTTAAAAGTGGGTCTGGTAATACGTGTATCCTATTTACAGAATTTTGCCAGTCACCATGACTAGTTACTGCCGTACCTGTATCTATGTCACAGTAAGATGGTTATAGCAGTGATATAGCAATATACCGTCATATAGTTATATGAAAGGGATTCGTAGATAACTATCTTACTAGGAATATAACTATGATACGAGCACGATCTAGTAATTACTAGGGCACTCCGACCAAATAGGTTAGGATAGAACTGTACTGAAACCAACTACACGTGAGCCAACAAGCGAAGCAAGCAGTGCACAGTGCCGTGGTAGCCGCCGGCGAGCGTTACGTCAAAATTGGTCGCTGTAATAAAATAAGGGCACTCTGACTTTCATATATGAAATTGGTTATAGGCGAGATATAGTTATATCCCTAGGGATATAACCGATTTAACTAACTGTGACATCTACATGCTGTAAATGAATAAAGGCATACCTATTGCCACCTAATTTCCTCAAATAGTTCCTGTTATTTATTTTATGATGATTAGTCAAAAGAACATCAAGTATAAATAAAGCCCATAGAATTTTACTGCTGGTCGACCACCCCTTTTTTTTTTGTGTGGGGAATCATCAAATGACTTCTCCCGCTCTGGGTGGAGCGGGAGGGCGTGTCAGACTCTTACTGACTAGAACCCACCCGTGTTCCTTCTGTTGCCTGTGCAATGCCAGGGGGCCACGGTATCCCTTTCGGACTTTCCCGCAACCCCGGCAGGCAATGGTCTCATCGGACCCCTTCACTTGCTGACATCTTTCTCTCGTCGACCACCCCTAAAGTGCTTCCTCTGTATACAAGATTATCTCATATCTCCCTCAAAATGATAAAATTTATAAACAATAGCACGAAGGTATGTTAGAAAAAAAATCCTCTGTTTATCAGCAATGTCTGTGTAGGATCTGCAAACACAAATGCGTCAAAACACGTCATTTCCGGAATTCCTTGAGTCACGTCATCATAATTAATTATAATTTATCTTTCAACAGTATCTATCTGTACTACGTGCAATCTTCTTATATAATCTGTACTCCTATGGTGATTTACGAGTATCTTGGCATATCAATGCGGCAGTGAAATTATACAACACACTCTTACAATGTAACAATTAATAATAATATACGTTATCATCAGAGCAATGTCCTCACTAGACCTCATTTACATCGATTATTTTACACATAACATATTAACATCACGCCGGTATTCCCCAAAGGGTTAGGCAGTGGTGTACCTGGAGATCACCCATAGTTCGCCAGTTATTTTTCAGTCCCATGTAATAGGGGGCGAGCCTTATTGCAAGCAGACACAGATCGCGAAAATTCCTTAAGGGAAAACCCAATAATTCCTTGTCCAATCGGGAATCAAACCCAGGACCTCACGCTCAGCAGTCGTTATTGTGACCGTCAGACCGAAGAGGTAGTTGAACAATTTAACATTTGTAAATATGAGTGTAGATTATTGTAAACTAGCTGCGCCCCAGGGTTTCACTCGCCTAAGTTTAGATTCCGTGGGAATATCGGGATGAAACTTATGGCCTAACCTAATTCTTCCCATGTGCCAAATTGTATCCAAATCCGTTAAGCCATTTTAGCGTGAAAGCGTAACAAACTAAAAACAAACCCACTTACGCATTTATATGATTAAGTTTGGATATTGAGTTGTTATGCAAGCTTTAATGATGTACTTATAACCGTGCCTACTATTCTCTTAGACATCCCTATTACTTCACTCAATCTATTCCAATTTATTCCACAGGATGGCAAGCTCTACGTGGAAATACCGTCCAGCATCCCGAATGTGTTCATCTACGGACCAGACAAGTATTGCGTCGACACGTTTCTGTCGGACCACGATGAACCTCATCTTAACGCTCTCATCTGCTTCGTCACGAAACCTGAACGTAATAGCTATGGACTGAGCAGTAGTTGTGAGTATTTTAATTTTTATACATACAACACGAAGAGTTAGGCAGAAGTGTACATCCGTACATAATACACCCGCATTTTGCTAGTTATTTTTAAGTCCCATGTAATAGGGGGCGAGCCTACTGCCATCGACCGGGCACAGGGTCCATATTGGCTCAACTAAAGTTCTTTACCCGAAATTGTTCTTCCTAACGATTTGTAATCCGAATGATCACTCTTCCTAAAATTTTTCATCCTAAAGTTTTCATTCATACTATTTGTAGTGCTACCGGCGATGTTCATAACACTCATGTTTCCGAAAATTGTAATTAATAATATCATTAATGTAAATATATTTAAACTCCTACTGTTTTTTATCATAACGCTTTTATCCCTAAACATAAAGTTTATACCGCAGTTTTAACCGTACCTAAACCAATAACTATAGGACTGATTCGGTTCTGGCACTTCGCTGGCCGCTGCCGCGGCACGCTCGCTTCGCTCGCTCGGCTCGTGCGTTGTGGTCACAGTTCTAACCTAACCTAAACCAATAATTATGAATAAGACCGATTCGTTTCTGGAACTTGACTGAATGACTGGAGCGTGACTCTGGCTTCCAAAAATACACCAATAAAAATGATTATTTGAAAGCTATAGCCGCTAATATTAAACTAATTTAATTGAAAAGTGTATTATGAAAACATGTATTTAACTACTTGTACCATGGTACTATTATTCTTATTGTATGTTATGTGACAACAAAGTTACGCAAAATTAGTGTATATGATACTGATTATTATGAATAAAAAGAAATCTAAACAAAAAGATATGACTTTGAATAATAGTGTAAAAAATGGTTATGTTGAGAAAATATAGGAAAACAAATAAAAGTATAATAGATGTTTATTGCTACTGACATTATGAAGTTGAATGCTTCGGAATTATGAACATTAGAGACAGAGTAGTTAGGAATTGTGATTGTTAGGATGAAAAATGTTAGGAAGAACATTTTCGGATTTCCAATTATCGGAGTTGAAAATTTAGGTGAACTTTGGCGCACCCCCGGGCCCAAATCCAAACTCCCGGCTGTTACTGAGAAATTCCTGATGAAAAAACCCAATAACACTTTTTCCGAACTTTTGGAAGGAGCTCATGCTCAGCAATAACGCTTGCAACCATTAGACCAACGAGGCAGGCCATTGAACTATAGGTTAATTATTTTAGTTTTGGAAAAAGTGCCTGATGTTACTTGACTTTTGTGTCGAATAGGCGATAGGCAGCAGTTTTCACTTGGACAGGAAACTTCTGCAAACCTTTTTATAGTTCCGTAATTAGCAACGGAACCCTTATAATTGCACCCAGCTGATCGCGCATTGTAATATCGTTGTGACATACATATTCACACATTATGTGTCACAACGATATTACAATGCGAGATCAGCTTATACTGGAAATGTAATGCTTGATGTGTCAGTAGCCGTGTTTACATCACTAGCTTGGATTGGATTGGATTTGAAGGCTGTATATCAAAATGCCTTGCATACAAGTTTTTATGGTTACAATTATTTTACTTACTAGTAAATGCGTCTTTTTAAAAGAAAGTGGGTTTGATTATGTATAATGAAAAATTGGCTTTAGTATTTGTGTTACGAAACAAGTGATTGATGTTTAGAATTTGACAGAAAGAAAAAAATACATCAAATAGGAGAAAGCTATGACGTTAGTTTTAACGAGAAACTTGACCGAATCGATTGGGACCTTAGAATTTTAATGATAAAATATTTCAGCGTCTCATGTTTCAATTTCTCATTTACCGTTGCAAAAGCTGTTATTTGGTTGCATTGCCTATGAGTTGGCGATGTTTATTATGTTTCGATAGCAGCTGGTTTTGAGACACTGTAAAGAAAGCCCTTTTCTATAAACCGAAATGATACCAGTAAAGAGTCTCCTATGTAGGTACTTGCTGATAATTATTTTTATGAAATTGAAGACATGCATTTAATAAATGCAGAAGCCCATTATGCCTCCCGTTCACAACTTGAATTCATTCAAAAATCTTATTGTAATTAAAACAAAAGAAAATGAGAATCAACTTGCAACTCAGTATCACTGACAAAACGACAAAAAAGAATATGTTTAATAAAGTAGGACATTCACGATTAAATTTGAATGACGTAAAACTAGGCGGTGTGTTTTACGACATTCAAATTTAACCGTAAATATGTACTAATATGAGTTACCTTACCGCATAAGGAATAATCACAAGAACGTTTTATTCACCTTGCCTCATTTTTAAAATCAAACGTCATTTAGTCAACTTTGAACAAATTAACGATGCGTTGTATTTACATTAAACCAATGCACAACTTTAGAGAGCTAAAGTTATGCATTGGTTTAGTGTAAATAATCTTGTTCTGATCGAAAAAAAGACTAAACTCCTCAAATTTGCAACGCCAAATGCCAGGCAGCTAACTACCAATGTTCGAGTTAATGGAATAGAGTTGGACCCTGTCGAGTCAACAGTTTTTCTTGGAATAAATATTGACTCTAAATTACAATCAATATACAATTTGTCAGGAAGGCTTAGTTCGGCTATCTACGAGTATGCTGTTAAAAAAATTAGACAGTTAACTGACGTAGATACAGCCAGAATTGTTTATTTTAGTAATTTTCATAGTCTTATGGGATTCTTCTCTGGGGAACCTGTGCGGACATTAATACTATCTTTGTTATATAGAAAAGGGCTGTTCGAGCCATTTAAAACCAATTTTTTGATTTTTTTCCGAATTGAATCTCTTTGACCTAGGTCCAAGAGATTCAATTCGGAAAAAAATCAGAGAAATAAATATTCTGACTGTAGCCTCACAATATATTTTTGAAAACCTGTTGTACGTGCACACAATAATATCAAATTTTAAGAAAAATGTCCTATATTCATAGTTTAAATACAAGGAATAAACTCAACCTTGCTGTACATCGCACACGACTCCTCAGAGTAGGCAACTCGTTCATGGGTCAATTTATACGCTTTCACAACAAACTTCCCATCGAAATTCGAAACTTACCCATTTAACGATTTAAAAGCTGTATCAAAACCAAACTTTGTAAAAAAGGGTACTAGGTATAAAATTTCAGATTATTTAGAAGATATACAAAAAAAGCTTGCGATTTAGATGATGCGAGCTGCTCGCTCTGCTAAGCCTTCTGATAAAACCATACAATTTGATATATTAATTTTATACTCGTATTTTTTTATTATTTCTAAAAGCTTATGAGTTATTTTATCGGTTTGTTATTTAATGTTTCCAGGCATGCTGATCTCGTGCTTCTTCATCCTACTGACGGTAGCAGTCTACGCATTTGTACCGGAGCTCCGCAACCTTCACGGAATGGTTCTAATGGCCTATCTCCTCTGCTTCTTCGTGGGTTTCCTGTTCCTGGCAACCATGCAGATCCTTATCCTGCAGAAACAGATTACTCAAGATCTTTGCACTGTTCTAAGTAAGTTTTTTTGGAGACAGTTTATTTTCTCTGAGAAGCTGGGTTTTCACTATGTTTGGTCATGCTCACCAATTCTTCGCGAATCTCTTTTGTGTTTGCATAGGGTTTATTCTGCTTGGCTAAATTCACTCGTCTAAATGAGTCAGTAATTGAATTTAGACAAGTGTACAATCGCATTCAGCAAGTTATGCCTGTTTTTATTCAAACTAAAAGCACGCTGCTGGATTTTTAACTTTTGACGCTGAGCCCATCGATGCAAATCTAACACAGCGCTTTAAAAAGCCTTGAAGGAAGTAAAGTCTCGATACGTCTATCTCTGTCGCGCTTAAAACTGCAGACGGATTCAGTAATTAATGCAGTGTAGCATTCAGGAGTTTTTTAAATATTCTCTTTCATAACTAAAAATACGACCTAATTTAGCCAAGTGGAATAAGCTTCTAAAAACATAAAATCCGACTGCAAAAACACAACTGAAAATTAGATAAACAAGCATTTATAATATTCAACATTGTTTTTTGTTTATGTGTTTTTGTAATTGGATTTTTTGGTTTTTAAATAATTTGCATTATTTCACGACACCTCATGTGTTAAAATCCATCAAGCCGTTTAGGTACATACATAAAACTCTCTAAAAACATTACCTTCATTCTGGGGTAGTCGGGTAACAAAGCCATTACGACAAAGCAGAAACTGAGATACGCTAAGCGCTGTAAGTTGGGGCGCGGACATAATATTATAGTAGATAGCAGAAAAATGTATATATTCCGTGGTGGATAATCAGCATAAGATGAGGCGTGTTGTTCTCAGAAAATATGTGAAAGTTTAGACCGCCATCTTTCTTCTCTGTCCGTAGATTTCGTAAAAAGTGGTTATGCGATCACGTCAAGATATTTGTAGATTATGAATGTTTCTACATACCTACCTACATATGTGTTAATTCAGGCTGCAGACAGCCACGACGCGAAACCGCTGCACCGGTACAACAATTTCCTTTAGGTTTTTATAGAAATTGTTCCATCAGAGTCACGTTGCATCTGTCTGCGGGAGCGCGAATAGGAATCCAGTTGATGCTTCTAAAATCATATTGAATTCTAGAATGCCGATTTTTGTTTTATTTAAATTCTGATAGTGTGTTTGCGTCACAGCATTTGATCACCGCCGTAAATATTTTTATTTTTGTGATTTTAGACTGACTCATAACATCGTATTCGATAACAGGAAAATAATGGTAATACCCACCTTTTTGTAGACGTCAACCACCATAAAAGGTGAATCAATTAATTTCGTATTTTTATCTTAAGAGTTTGTTTTTAACAAGAATAAATTATATAGATTTTTCTGCGTTTTAGAATTTTATCCTCATCGGAATTGTAGCTTAACATTTTAGAATAGCCTATAGATATTTATATTAAATACTCCTTTGTAAGTTGTCTTATGCCCAGTTTCACTAACAACTAAATAAAAATTGATTTTCGATTTTCAACTTTCGGCGCTGAGCGGAGCGTTTTGCTCGAGCTTGAATGTATTCTGTTGGTTAGTAGGTACACATTTTTTGGAAAATTGGCAGTCATTTTATACCAAATTAAATTGATGGATCCTTAAGAAAGAATAGAAAGAAAGACATTTATTTAGCACAGAATAAAAGGCACAGAAGTAAAAAAGAAATAATAAAAATTAAAAGTGTAAATTGCGTTTTAAGATACTAGCAGGAATGTGTGCCTGGCGGCTGCGCCAAATAGGCCCAGTTCAGCAAAAATGTCAGACAACCAGTGCCTGATGCCAGTACCTCAGTTGAATGAATTTTTAAATACAAACTATACAAATTGCGAACCCACGCAGTTTATATCATCTATACTACAAATAGTACTCGTGAATATATCATCGTAGAGATTATGGAATTTAACACAGGAAAACAACAATAATAATATAACCACAATAATTTTCAAATAGAAATGAAAAGTCATTGTCAGTTTTTTCATTTGGTTAGCTACATGTAATTATCACCTATGTTGCAAGGCTCTTGTCTTATATGCCATGCAATCTTGGCTCCGAATAGTCTTCTTTCCTGCCATCAGTAAGTGTGAAGAATAGGTAAGACACTCGTGATTTGTAAAACTATGGTATGATTATGATTAAGTACTTCTAGTTTGATTTTCCAAATTGTAGCGTGCTACAAAACAAGATTTGTCTTTAGACAATCGACGTTCTTTTGAATTTTGAACTTTATTCTAATCAAGTTAAAGTTATAATTACAAAAACTGATGTTAAACCCAAATCTAAGTTGGTAATTTTGTGTTAAGAACTATAACTTTTTTTTTTTTTTTTTGTGGAAATCATCAAATGACATCGCCCGCTCTGGGCGGAGCGAGGAGGGCGTGTGAGTGAGTGCGTGTGTGCGTGAAGCACTGAGCATATTCGTTAAGATAATACAAAAAATAAGAAAAGAACATAGTAAGTAAACAAAAAATATAATAAACTTACCTCAACAATAGGCATTTATCACCCTGAGGTATTTTTTTTGTAAATATTCACTTGATAGACGTCTTGACTTCACGACTACGGCGAAAACATAATGGCTGCCGCGACAGTGATTTTGACGTAATTAATAGTGTTTCCAGAATAGGAAAAAATATTTATACCACTTCAAATAATTGCGTTTCAAATTTTATTACTTGTTACTAACCCTGAATAACGAAACTTCATAATTTTGGGACAACATTAGTTTATTTAAAATAAATTATTCTATAAATGATTTACGAATAAAATTGGTCCTATTTAGTTACTTGATTCATCAAGAATAATATAGCTACAGTCAGTGTTAAGTAAAGCGATGAATATTCGTAACAATTCATCTCTGAAAATGTGTAATGGTCATTGGGACACTAAAAAAATGTATGATGATATTTATAACATTGTTTTGACACTCAAAAAATATACTCTTTTAATGAAAATTAAAGTTAAAATACCAGAAAAACCTTCATATTAATAGACTACTTTAACAACAAGGGGAAAAAAAAAATATCATAATTTTAGATACCTACTTACTTTAATATGAAGTAGCGGGACAAGAAAAGATACTAAATGTACACTTTTTCTGAGTATGACCCTAATCATTGTTTACGTTATGTTTAGATTAAAAAAGCCAGCGCCAAAATGCTTGGCAGACGTGAAATGTGCATAGCAGCATAGTAGATTCAGGAAAAACACATTTTAGACCATTGCGTTCAGCGGCACAGTCATCTGTCATTATTATTAAAGGTGCAAATATTTGATCTCGGAGGAGCTCGTGGCTAAGTAGTAACTGCCGCACGGGTCGATCCGTCAGGTTAAGCTACGCTTGCCGGGGTTGGTCTGTGGATGGGTGACCATCTTTACATACCGAGACTCCTCCGTGCCTCGGAAAGCACGTTAAGCCGTTGGTCCCGGTTGTCATTCGTGGATCTTTGACAGTCGTTACGGGTCGTCAGAAGCCCGAAAGTCTGACAACCAGTCTTACCAAGGGGTATCGTATTACCCAGTTACTGGGTTGTGGAGGTCAGATAGGCAGTCGCTCCATGTAAAATACTGGTATTCAGCTGTATCCGGTTAGACTGGAAGCCGACCCCAATATAGTTGGGAAAAGGCTAGGCAGATTGATTGTGCAAATATTTGATCTGTGTCTTTTTCTAGGCTTTCTTTCACTGACATAAAATTGGCTTCTGTATCCGCAGTGTGCAATACACGTGCCAGAGGAATAGCGCCCACTTTATGGGCAGCGAATACAAATGTGATTCTTGTATTGGTCTGATCACAAGACCCACTGGAATCCACGAAAATCATTTCATTGCCATGGTCACACAGAAAAAACCTTTTCATTATCGGAGTGATAATAACGGCCACAAACGGATTGTCTTTGATATTCAGCTGGACACCCCTTTCGTTCAGAGAAGGAACATAACTTTTGAGTACATTCAACATATCAAATTGAGAGCGGCTGCCGTAGTTTTCACGCCTCCAAATAACGTACATATATTGAATCCGTCGAAGGGTTGTTATCTTCTAAATCGATGATATTTAATTCATGGAACCGTTTGGCCATTGCAGGAGTCATCCCCTGACTAAAATAATCAAAATAGTTAAATTTTGTCTCTTCTTTACATTTAAGTAAAGCTTTGGCTACTTCAGTTTTGTTATCCACGTTTTAAATTGTCATCGTTTCGAATTGTATCTTTATTTACTTTTTTATACATGATACCAACGTAAGCCTTGCACCCCAAATTTCGAGGTGTGTTTGTTTTTCCTTGAGAGGACATGACATATACGTTTTCCTAAATTCAAACCTTTATTAAGCAATCTACTCTTTACAATCCAATTGGTACAAGTAACAGAAGACAAATATTCCATGAAGTACTTGCAATCACACAGCGGCGATCCTTTGCTTTCTTTCCATTTGCATGATTCGTAGTTTATAATACGATATTCAGCACACACCACACTTAAAAAGGTTTTAAAGTCATTTTCCTCTGTCAATTTCATTTTTTCTTCACGTTATAACTGAACCAAACACTGATATTATTATTTTTTATCACAAAGTAAACAAATAACAAGTGCCGAGGTCAATGTCATAGTTCAACTGACCGAAATAATAGCAAACGAATGCAATTTATGATGCAATATACTTGTCTCGCTCTAATTCACTCGATATTCGGCACAGATTTATTCCTAGATGCCTTTACAATCATGTTGCGGTACAGCGCGTAGGTATAGAAAAGAGTTGAGAGCCAACATGATTGTTCTCTTATATGTTGCAAACATGAGGGCCAAACTCTGTGCGGTAAAAACCAATCAACTAAAGGTGCTGGCTCGTATGCTTGTTTTCAAAATTGTGCAGGACAATGTCTGTGTAGGTACTATTTAGCACAGTCCAGTGTTGGGTCATATACAGGGATTGGTTTTACGCTTCCTGTCCAAGCACTCAGCTATCATACAGCCTGTTACTTGTTCATACAATGTTCGTGATTGATATTTTTGGTGATTGGAACCTTTACTAACATTCCAAATTTAAATCACTACATGTAATTATCACCTACATTGCAAGGCTCTTGTCTTTTATGCCATGTAATCTTGGCTACAAATAGACGTCTTTCCTGCAATTAGTAAGGTTGAAGAGTAGGTAAGACACTCGTGATTTGTTAAACTATGGTATGATTATGCGCTTCTAGTTTGATTTTCCAAAGTCTAGCGTTCTTATTATAAAACATGGTTTGTCTTTAGACCCAGGTTTAAACCATCGGGGTTCTTTAGAATTTTGAACTTTATTCTAAGCAAATTAAAGTTCTAATTACAAAAACTGATGTTAAACCCGAATCTAAGTTGGTAATTTTGTGTTAAGAACTTTACCTTGTTCTTACATAATTATTCTACAACAAAGTCCCCCGCCACGTCTGTTTGTCTAAAGGCTATAAACTCAAAAATGGTTTTCACCAATTGACGTAGGAATTCATGAGAAAAGTTTTGTTGCATAATTCAAAATTGGCTGAAATATGACGATTATTATTGAAGATGTCGGAAAAAGCATGCCGATTGGGATCTTTACTGGCATGCGCCGCGTAAACCGTCAGAGATAAACAATAATTATGTTCTATAGGAATATATGTCTTAATATTTTCACGATGACATATGTGTATCTTCTAAGGATGACCCACAATAACCATTTTTATCTTTCAGGATTTGATAAAAATGTCATTGTTATTTCCGAAGCTATTTTGACTGGTATTGTATTTATCCTTATCTAATAAAATATGTTATTTAAATTGGGCATTTGATTTCGATTAAAATATGCCTTGACATCATATTATCATTAAAATTAATAAATCTTTAAAAGATATCACAGATTCAAAATTAAACGTAACGAAGTAATTATGGTTGACGACAACGCGGGCGCAGCTGTAGGAGGTCAATGACCGATTCCTCGGCTATTAGATATGTAATCCCGGTAGTACGTACCTGCGGGATGTTTTCCGACATTCATGCGGACGAAGCCACAGGCACAAGCTAGTTGGGAATAAAGTTCAAAATACAATAATTGGCTCGAAGATTTGTACTTGGACTATTATTTAGATTTTTTTTTGTAATAAGACGGTAGATGTCAATACCGAGGCAAATTAACTGAAGATAAAGATGCTACTAAAGTAGAATCCTGAGTGCAGCGAAGGATTCAAAGTACGTCATTCGAGCTTATAATAGTGTTGCTCCCGAGGTGGACACTACTTTTTATCACCCTCTATGAGAAAATAAATACCTAAGTGCATCTGATGCTGAATAGTACCTACCTACGTTTATTTATTTCATTTTCACTACTTGAGGAAGACACACAATTTTTTTTATAAAACGTGAAATCCGAATTTGAATAAACAATTACGAACGAAGGCGGAATGCATATCGCGCGTTTTTTATTAATTTGGCTTGCGCGCGGTTTACTTTATCATACAGCCTGTTACTTGTTCATACAATGTTCGTGAATGATCTCTTTGGTGATTGGAACCATTACTAACATTCCAAATTCAAATCAGTTTTGGTCCCTGTTTACGAAATAAACTAGCTCTTATTGAATAGATGTGGTAAAAAAATATATGATATTCCCATTCCTTGTGTCTCAAATTAGGTGTTTTTGTTACAGCGTTCATCGTCTACTTCTCTCTTCTCTCAGCATTCTTCTGGCTGAATGTCATGTGTTACGACATCTGGTGGACGTTCAGGTAACTAACTACCTACTTAAAATTATATCAACATAACATCACGTCTGCATTCCCAGAGGTGTTACCTATTTTTCCACCACCCACATTTCACCAGTTATGTTTAAATCTCATGTAATATGGGGCATGCCTATCCACCGGGCACAAATCCAGACTCCAGGCTGCTACTCGGAAATCTCAAAAGAAAAACCCAACAACACTTAAAACACTTCAAATTAGGTCGTGATAGTGTATGTTTTATAGGCAAGAATTAGCTTTTAAGTGGGTTCGTCTTCAGTAGCAAAGACAAAAATAACTATAATGAATGGGGAATACCTACTTGAGTGCGAAAGCCGTATCATCGAATTTTGTTTCTTCGAAAACCTTTCAACGACATCTGTATACTGCGACGGCTTGTTAAATCGACGTCTTGTTACTGCGATATTTGGTTACATCGAAAAACTGTAATGCGAACGATTTTACTGCGTAAATATCATACTGCGACGCCGTGTTAAATCGACGTCTTGTTACTGCGATATTTCGTTACATCGAAAAACTGTACTGCGAACGATTTTACTGCGTAAATATCATACTGCGAAGCCTTGTCCAGTCGATGTGTAGCTATAAATGATTAAACTTTGGGTAAATACATTAACAAAAAAAAAATCCTTGTTATTTATTAACTAACGACAAAATAAAGGTACAACCACGCACAATCACACAAAGTAAATAATTAGAAATAAAGATAATCAACGTTAAATGAAATTAGCTACGCACAGTACATCTGCACTAACAAATTATTTACAATTCGGTATTGTTTGCCACACCTCTTAAAAACGTAAGTAAATCCATAGTATGCCTTTTCTCGCACAGTTTCGAAAGTGCATGTGAACGATCTCTCAATTTTTTTCGGGGTGGTGTCCTCGGAATGCATGATAAGGCTTTTTCAACGGCATGGTTGGTAGCAGTTTGCTCTTTCATCATTTCCCGAATAGTTTCATATAGGCCATGTCGATTATTATTTAATAGACTATTCCACCTACGATGCCATGCCTCGACTTTATTTTGGGTTCTGGGCAATCGCAGTTCATTATTCGTATTTATAGACCACAATTGAGGGGGGAACATTGGAGAAGATCTTGAAATGGAGACTGAAGTACTATTACTAGCTTGGCACATAAGTTTTCCCAAAACATAGTACGTTTCAAACCACTCTGTAATGCTTCTCGCTTCTTCTGGTAGTACACTTTCTTTGAGAGTTTTGAATGCATCAGGAATTTCTTCAGGCGGAAGATAGGCCAGAGCAATTAAGTATCTTAATTTCAGTGAGAAGTCACTGTCACTGCCATAGCGCGAAGCTAACCCAGATCGTTGGATTTGCCTCCACACATTTTGACCAAGGTGGAATAAACAACCTTGATGATGAGTATCAGGGAAATCAATCCTGATCACGTTTATGATTGCAATCTCGAAATCTGTTACAATATGCTGGGGATTCAAATCATGTTCATATTCTGCAGCATATAATCTGAGTTCTCTTATAAAAGCCAAATAGCTCTCCTCTGTTTTGTCGGTCAACAGACAGTAAACCAACGGTACTGACTTTTTGGTTTTATCATCATGTCCAACTATAGCGTGAATAGAATACATCTGACGAAACAAAGCCGGACAAGTTTTAAAAGTTCCGTCCATCAACCAAACTGATGAATCAGAAAGTATCTTGATATTTTGTTTAGTGCAAAATAACAGCAAGCGGTTTTTATCACCGAATTTAGTGTCACGAGCCAAAAATCGTTCTCCTTCGACGAAAGCATATGCAGATGGTATTTCAATTTCATCTATAGTCTGCGGTTCTTTAGGCTTATGTTTCTTCCTGACACGATGAATTATTTGCCTCAAAGCATTTTTATTCGGAAGACCTGATGCACTAGTACTGGGAACAGCCTCCAAATTAGCCTGAATTATCTGTACAGGTGTCATCGAAGTGGTAGCCGCAGCTTGTTTTAACTTGTTTTTAAATGAAATCGATTGCAACAGTGAAGCATTAGGAGCGTGAGAATGTTCAGTCATATTTTTAATTACCGAATGCCCGTTACCTGTACAAAATTCGGTCGTCATAGTACTTGAACACTGGTTTCTTTGCTTAAGCACACAACACCAATAATATTTGTCATTCACATTTTTATTCAAACAAAACTCATATCCACTAATAATCAGTATGTCATTTCCGCGCTTCGATTTTTCTATGATAACAGAGTCAGACATTTTAGCAATAAACAATTATCAGTGAACTCTTCTCACTAAACGATTAAAACTACAAATGCAATTATATTTCTTGTCATAACAATTTTTAATCTACCCACATTATTGTTCATAGAACTCCAGCAACCTTAAGCGCCTGATATATTAATTATAGCAAAAAAACCTTGTATTCCTTTATTGCGAACGAATTTTGCACAGGCTCTCTGCTTTTAAAGAAATGTTAAAAATGTAGGTATTGTTTTGGAAAAGAAAATATATGTACTTGGTTATCGCCATAAGGTCGTCCGAAGTAAGTTTTCCTAAGTAACATCACAGTAACGAGACATCGATAGAACAAGGGTCAGTGGGTCGTCTTAGGGGCGGATTTACAATTCTTCGCGGTATGATATTTACGCAGTAAAATCGTTCGCAGTACAGTTTTTCGATGTAACGAAATATCGCAGTACCAAGACGTCGATTTAACACGGCGTCGCAGTATGATATTTATGCAGTAAAATCGTTCGCATTACAGTTTTTCGATGTAACGAAATATCGCAGTAACAAGACGTCGATTTAACAAGCCGTCGCAGTATACAGATGTCGTTGAAAGGTTTTCGAAGAAACAAAATTCGATGATACGGCTTTCGCACTCAAGTAGGTATTCCAATGAATGGTGAGTTTGGGCCTGTACTTTTATTTTCTGCTCGGTTTGGTTGGTGATAGGGCTTGTTCTAAGCCCGCCTGGCTAGCTACCACCATATTATCTAAGTCTGTCGCCATAACAACAATGTTAACATGTTGTGTTTCGGTAGTAAGAGGTAAGATAGCCAGTTCCGCTGCGGTAGGGGATTCCGGGTGAAGATCGCACCTTCGGCTTGATCATCATTTATCATGAGATAAGATGCAGGCCAAGAGCTTTTAAGATTTTAGTTTTATGTTGTGACCATCCTTGAAAAAAAAATCATTTTATTAAGAAAATGGTAGATATAATTTTGTTGATGAACACATAGTCAAATTAAAAATCCGGCTACGCGAACCCGTCTTACTAGTTATTCTAGTATTATTGGTGCATACAATTATTAGGTAGCCGACAAAGTAGGTAACTTATCACGGTCTCGAGTTTTCATAGCTTTTTAAAAGTATTGTAGTTCTGTACCATGTAACAGAATTAAAATACTGTCCTTAATGACTCAAACTGAAACTCAAACTCAAAGCATTTATTTCAATTAAATCATTTACAGGCACTTTTGAATTGTCAAGGGGTCGGTCAGTCAAAAATATGAAGCTAGTTGCCCATTCCAGAGCGTAGTAGGTACCTATGGAGAAGAACGGACAAGAAATTCCACGGACACTCTTTTAAATAAAATAAAAAATTGATACAAAATATTGGTTACATCATTCATTTTGAAATTATGCATGTGAGAACAATGTAGAAAGACGTGCACGTTCGTAAAAGCGTCCGTAATAAAAAGAAGAAAAAAAGAATCATTCAAAAACTTAAAATAAATTAAAATAAGCCATGGCAGCTAAGAGATGACCAGTCCCAACTAACGGCGCCCGTTCACGAACATGACGCATGGATCAGCACCATTCAGCTCAACCATTTTGAAGGGAGCTAAATGATCCAACACACACGCCACCATCAGCGACAGAGACATTTGAGTGAGCATGACATACTCACAGCCGCCAGGGCACATTCAAGTCAATGAAATACTACATATTAGGTACCCGGTAAATGGTAGCTCTTTAGTACATAGTACTCACACCTGTGCTATGCAATTATGTAATACAAAGGAAATTGAGTTTATACAACTATATACTGTATAAACTATGCCATAGTATCTTGAGCGATTCTCAAAGGATCTAGTCCACTACAAATAACACTATTGTCATGTTACAGAGGCTCTCTTCGGTTAGTTACCTCGTATCCGATAGCAACAAGATCGATCTATCTTCAATAACTATGCTAGTCTAATCTGAGTTTTCCCTCCAGGTTAACTTCTATATAATTATTTTTATTTTAAAAAACTGTAATCAACTTGTGATTATTTTTCTTTGTGAGCACCATATCTATCATAGTGCTAGCCTGTACCTACCTAATAGGCTGTTTATAAAAAGACTCATTATTATTTTTATGTTTTTCAGTGGCAAACGCGCTCACGGTCGTTCAGGATCTTCAAATAAACGCTTCATGTACTACGCCATGTACGCGTTTGGCGTTCCAACCGCATTGACCATCATACTCGGTGCTTTGGAGTTCTCTGATTTGCCCATTCAGCACCCATTGCTGCCCAAGCTCAGGCTACAGGGATGCTTCTTGTATGGTTTGTATTTTTTTTGGTTTGTAAGACCGACGACGTTATTATCCCGAAAGTCTAACAACCAGTCTTGCCAAGGCACGACTTGAGCTGCTTGATTGTGAAGTCAAGGAGGCAATCGCTCCAATTAAAATCGAGGAAAAGGCTTGGCAAATGATGATGAGCTTTTCCCTACAACATTACAGCAGCAGTTGAAGCCAAAACTATTGGTGAAATCTCGCATAAGGTCCTAAGGTATTGTGAAAATGCCCTGCAGCTATAGTGCGAATTTTATACTTTGTTGAGGGCTGGTAGCAAATGATGCGAATACCAATCTATGTGTGATGCCACATTTACGAGTCATTTGGATCATTAAGGAACTCCATGCAGATAAACTGCGAGATACAAAAATTAAGTAAAGTCTTTGTGATTCTGCTCTAAACCCAGTTCAAACAATTTACAGGAAACAGCAAATTGCTCTATTTATATGGGCCGATCGTGCTTCTCTGTGTGGCAAACATGACATTCTTTGGACTGACTGCCTTCAAGATATGGAAGATAAAGAAAGAGACAAAGATGCTGCGTGGCAAAGAAAGCTCCACACATGACCAAGACAGGAAGGATACTCAGAGGTAGGTACCTGCACCTACTTTATAGAAGTAAAGTCTAACAACACTTAGTAATCTAGGAAAGCGTTGGCTCTAAATAATGATGCATCGAGTTAATGCTAGCGATAGTAGTCATGATAGAAATAGCAAGTATACTCAGCCTAAAACACCCTAACCCCGCGGTTGCGACAAAGGCCGCTTCTGCGAGAAGGTCCCACCCAGACAAACGCTTTACTTTGCGTTATTTATTTTATCTCCGTTGCTCTCAAGACGATGAGAGAAAACATGGAGAGGAAACCAACATGTACTAGAAAGAATAAGTGATCATAAAAAATATTAAATATTAAAAATATCCTTTTAAAGAGGCATAATTTCTCAGTTAAACAAACAATTTACCAACTCGTGAATAATTAACACTAGTTATTAAACTTACTAAAAACAATTTCATTGTGGCCAAAAGTATGACATTGAAATGTTCCAGGTTCACTCTTTACGTCAAGTTGTTCACCGTGATGGGCATCAACTGGATCCTGGAAGTGGTCAGCTCCTTTTACCCTGATGCTGACTTCTTCTGGCAGTTCTCTGACGCCTACAACGTGCTCGTCGGCCTAATTATCTTCATTATCTTCGTCTGCAAAAAGAAAACTTGGAGACTGATTAAGAAGAGGTTCGTCTTGTTTTGTATTTGTGTTGGACGAGCCGATAAAAGCAGTAGCTTACATTGACAAAAAAGTTGACCTTATTTTAAGTTTACGTATAAGTTAAAGTTTCCCCACTTTCAGCGTAAAGCCGCACATACACATGCCTGTAATTTGCACAAGAGTATGCACTTACAGGCTTTTGTGCTAGTATGCAAGCTACTTAGCTTGCATGCCGTTATTATATTCAACAATCAGAATATGCAAGTTGTATGTATTACGTGCTTTATACACGTCAACGCCATGGACAGACTGGACCACTACATACAACATAGCCAAAAGCATGATTTATTGTAGTTTCCTACAATAATAGGCTAGTCGGACCATGGCATTGGTGTTTATTTTACTCGATAGATACTAATGCATTTAATTTAAATATACGGTGTTAAGTCAATTAATTATATGAAACTTTTAGATAAACGTGAATTTAATAAGTAATACAATACTTTAAAAAAGTACCTAAACATCTTTTGAAAATTATCGTATACATTGTTCAGTGCTTTTTTCGGTACTATGACCAGTTGATAATAAAAATGAGTAAGAACAAAATCAAATCAATCATATGTTACTGAAATATTCAAAATAGACTGTGAAGCATTTCTTATTTAGGTTAATTAAGACATAGTTTTAACAATTAATATCTAAATAAGTTAGTTAGGACACACCTCATAAAATGTGTTATTTGTACAACTATGTTTCTAACTGTATAAAAAATACTAAGATTGACTCATTCTGTGCCCAGGATTAAAGATTTCCAACGAACCGATTCGAATAGCAGAGAGATAAATATAAACAAAGTCAGCAATAAAAAAATAAGCCGATGGAAAACTAACAAAGACAGAACTGCCAGCCTAGAGACGGTAAAAACAATAGTCGGTGTTGAAGGAGACTCTAGACGTAGTAGATCCAACTACGCAACGTCATTATAGTGAATAAGAAATTAAGCTCGCTGAGAAAAATAAGACTGCCATTTTGAAGACAATTACAATAGTACTAAATCGAGAAACAACATCGAAACATCACAACGCCAACTTAAATGACGAGAGTGAAAAAAAAATCAGAAGCTTAAGAACATCGTGGACAGCAAAGACAATACTGGTAATATCAAAAACATTGAACAAATCAATCTTGGGACAGATTTGAGATGTACGGAATAACACATACGAATGAAAAGGTACAGAAAAGTCTTGTTCACAATTTATAGGATTTAGTGACTGGTAGTTTAATACTAACTTTTGCAAGAATGTTTTGGCAACTAATTGTAAGGGCTTGTGTAAAGTAATATGTGGTTTGGACGTAGATAACGCAGTTCTTGTGTTCATTTGTGAATGTCTACTAATTTATAAAATATTTAATTAATAAACCTTTACATAAAAATAAATTATCTTTGTATTTTATACACCAATTTCATTTCCTAATTGCACTTCTAGTTAACAATATTGGTTTGGGAAAAGATAGTGTGCACAATCAAAATAAAATTTTAATATTTAGCGTCTTAGGTTAATTTTACAATGTAAGCAAGTCAGGTGAACGGCGAACAGGACAGGTGGAGGAAGATATAATACAAAGTACGTGGATTGTTGCTGACTATTGACTAAAAACATCAAAGCGTTCCGCTTTATTTTAAGGATACCATGTCATAAAGCTTCATACTGCTTATTTTGTTGTTTATTGTGAGCAATCCATGACCTCGAATGCACTAAGAATTTAACAACCGGTTTCCGGAACGAGGATCAATGATTTCTCAAAATCAAACTCAGATCAACTGAGATGATTTTGACTGTCCGTTTATAAATTCAGTTAACCAATTAAAGGAGTTGACCTGCGTCAAAAATTCTTTAGTTATATCCTGTGTTGATTTTTGTTCTAGAAACTGAATGCTAGTGCGCACAATGAATGATTGTTAAACTTCATTGATTCAACAATATTTTTATCCTTGTATTCTAGGTCATGACGTGATGTAGGGATTTTTGCATATCTAACGCAGTTGGATGACTTTTTGCATTGTTTTGAATCTAATGTTTGCGCTTACAATTTTACTGTTACTGACATTTCTAAAAATTATAATTATTGCAATTTTGTCTTAATTATTTGGAAAAGTTCCAAAGCTATTGCCAAAATTACAAATAAAATATATTGATAGTAGGTACTGCCTGTAAGTAGCAGTCATGTGCAACGCCACGGGTGATATTAATAATTCGCCATAACATTTTTTTTCTTTTTTTACCTCAACTTTAAATGTTTTTAACTTTTAACTAGCTTTTGCTATTATATGCATCCCTTTTGCTTGCTAAATGTTGTGTCACTAACAACATAATTATTTGTGTACAGATACGGGCAGCTGAAGGGAGA
This sequence comes from Xanthia togata, assembly GCA_963853775.1. Taxonomy (NCBI): domain Eukaryota; kingdom Metazoa; phylum Arthropoda; class Insecta; order Lepidoptera; family Noctuidae; genus Xanthia; species Xanthia togata. The sequence continues at coordinate 20,560,294 of OY970800.1, forward strand.
CCCTTTGTCCAGGACACAGACCACCACGTCGACAACTAGGACAAACTCCTCGTCCCGAGATGAAATACGAATGAACTCCATTAAAAAATAATATTAATCTTAAAATCATTATTTCGCAGTAACTTGAATGATGTTAAGGCCAGGCTACACGAAGCAGCTTGCATGCGCAAACAACTTGTGGCATACACAATATAGCAAACAATTACACGGTATACTGCTTGCCGTCTTGGTTGTGCTAGTTGACATTTGTGCAAGTAAAATGGAGCGTATACCCGGGCCATAATTTAAGCGCGCTTGAAACAGATTTGTAACTGACATATGTATATGTTTTTTAGATTATGCCTCGTTGTTATAGCTTTTGCTATTTAACTTTTTATTGACTTTTACAAGCTTACTTTTACTTACTACGCCTTGCACAAAGTAACTGTCTAACGGTTACACAACGAAAGTATGAAAGAAACAATAAGTTGTTTAGCGCCATTACATTGCCTTCTGCCGAGAAAATCGGTTAATCTTGTATTAATGTGCGCCTGACATTCAAAATCGAATTTTAAAAGGTCATAATGAATAAAATGAGTGTTTTCTTGTCCGTACTTTGTAAAAATATTATTATGAGCAATAAAAAATATTGTAAAAAAATGCCTAATCTTGCCTTAGAACATTGTTAAATATCTTTGGACTAGCACATAGAACATTTAGGTACCTATAAATATTTACGAATAGGTACCTTAAAAGTTAAACGGTAATTATTACAGTTTTCGCTACAATTGCAGCATTACCAAGACAGCTTGAAATAATTTGATGATGTTGAAACTGAACAAATAACTTATACTTTAAACTGCAAACATGTTACTTGCACAAAACTATGCAAGTAACTGCAACACTTCTGATTGTCATTGCGACAGTCAGAAGTTTGTGGTACGGCACCATTTTTTAATTATTACATAATTTATAAAGCGCGTATCAGACATAGATATTTAAGGGGGTCATACAGACCATTAAACTTAACATCTTTTTCCATGGGACTCATACTAACCCCATACAAAACTTCAATACATATTGGACCCAAATGACAGCTGATTATTTTTTCATGATTTGGGATTTTGGTCCCATGAGAGAAGCTTAAGGCTAAAGTAATAACAGCCGCATGGGTTGATCCATCAGGTTAAGCTACGCTTGCCAGGGTTTGACTTTAGATGGGTGATCATCTTGACATACCGAGACTCCTCCGTGTCTTCGAAAGCACGTTCAGCTGGCCCCGGCTGTCATTCGTGGATCTTTGACAGTCGTTACGGGTCGTCAGAAGCCCGAAAGTCTGACAACCAGTCTTATCAAGGGGTATCATAGTACCCAGTTACTGGGTTGTGGAGGTCAGATAGGCAGTCGCTCCATGTAAAATACTTGTATACAGCTGCATCCGGTTAGACTGGAAGCCGACACCAACATATTGATGTTGATTGGAAAAAGGCTAGGCAGGTTGACGATGAGTGTTCCATGGAGAAAGTTAATTAGTTTGATGGTCTGTACGACTAACTTAAATATGACGAGACATTTCCGATAAACGCTGTAAATTATGTAAATATTATGTTGTTTGAAATAAAAAATATATTAAAGTGGTAAAAAAAAAACATGGCACAATAGCATGCGAGCTACTTGCATAATACTTGCACAAGTTACAGGCCTGTGTATTTACAGCTTTATTATTTTAACTGCAGTTTGCTGCTTAGCTTATAGTGATATGAAATTGTCCTGTAGCTATAAGGTAGCTGTATTATTGTCTTGTACTTCAAGATTTATATAATTATGCTATTACTGTTTTATCTACGGTAGATTGTTTATTTTTAAAAAATGACAGTCGGAAGGAACGGATACATATTGACTAACATTTTATTTCTGAATTAAACATACCATTAGAAAATATATTGGGATGATACATAGATAAAATAGCAAACATTTACAAAAGAATATCTATTTGATTTCCGCTTGATGTTAAAAAAAAACTAAGGCTGACACCTATAGAGCAAACTTTGCTTTTAATTGAGCTAAGAACAAAATTCAATAGACGACGTATATTTAGTAACCTAATCTGCTAAACTGTTCATAAAGAGTCATAAAGAACAGCAAAATGAAGGTTGATAGCAGTCACATAAAGGAATACCCACATTAAATTTATACAAATAAGGTTAATCTTCGAAGTCTAATTTTGCTCTATAGATCTCGCCTTAAGCATTTACTTAGATAGCAATATTTTGATCTCAAGAAAGTGGCATCACAGATGACTGTGCATACATCACAAGAATATTTTAGATAGGTGTATTAATATTATTGTAAACATATAAATAAATATAGTATTTTGTGTGACACAATTTTGTAATCTTGCAATTATAGCAATGTTTGACATGTGTGTGTTAAGTTATTTCAATAAAAACCTTCTCTTCTTCAACCCGTAACTGTGTCCCATTGCTGAATGTAGGTTTCCTCTGTTGCAAGCCATTTTTCCGTGTCTTGGAAAGAGTCCTCTGTCGGAAACAAAAAGTACGGACGATCACTTTTAAATAAGACGCGGGGTCGTCAAGGTACCTACGGAGACATTCGTAACTACTGGGAATAATTAAATTCTTAATAAGTAACTAGCGACCCGCCCCGGCTTCGCACGGCTGCACTGCTTATACTAAATGTACTACAGAATGTCTTTATATACAATTATCGTAACGTATTTATAAGTACGGATTACGTTGTCGCGCTGAAAAGCACGTTTTTGTTAAGTAATAATTGTTATTTATCATCGCGGACACTTTTTTGTAGACCTTTTTAAGGTGTACAAACTGTAGCACTTACATTATTTTGATCTATCTCGAAGGGTTCAGCCAGCGTTTGCAATGTGTTATTTACGACATCACATTAGAAAACTCTAAAATTATCAGTGATTCTCTAATATATTATGCATGTATTATACTATATAAACCTTCCTCTTGAATCACTCTATCTATTATAAAAAACCGCTTCAAAATCCGTTGCGGAGTTTTAAAGATCTAAGCATACATAGAGATAGACAGACAGCGGGAAGCGGCTTTGTTTTATACTATGCAGTGATAAAGCGTAGGTTACCTAAGAACTTCATTCTTACAATACCGTATTTATTTTACTCTGCATTCTTAACGCGGTAGTATTCCTTCCAATCGAAGTATTATTTTGAATATTTCCGAATGATTGCGAATACTCCCGAAGTTTTGTAACGCTAGTCTTAAATGGGCTTCCCTTCTCTCATCCGTGGGTCTCCCGCTTCCATCTCTTGCCTGTTACCCTGACCAACGGGGTAATTGCGTAACACACATGAAGGACAATTTGATCGCAATGGCTTTCATTTTGACAGTTCACCCACCTTCATTGCGTTATTTACATTGTTGAGCAGACGAACTTTTCAAACCTAAGAAGCAAGGATTAGCAATATCCTTCAAAACTCTTTAATTTTGTTATTCAGTCTGTTACGTAATTAGGGTGCTAGTTGTCAGACCTGGCTCGTGGCCTGCCAACGTGCATAAAACACCTTGGGGCAAAGTCAAAGTCAAATAATTTATTTCAATTAGGCACAAAAAAGGCACTTATGAACGTCAAAATTAAAAAAGAAAAATGATTCTAGTCGCCCCTTCCAAAAGGTAGTTTTCGTATCGAGAAGAATGGGCAAGAAACTCCACCGTTACTCTTTTAAAATATTTTCACAATATCTAGTATACACTAATTATATAATTATATGTGAAGACGATGCACCTAGAAAATGAAAAATGAAGGAATGACATTAATTAATTATGTGATAGATGCATAGTACTCACATATTTACAAACATTGTAAAATTATACGATATAACGAACATTTTAAAAAGTAATACTAATATTTAAAAGTCAGTGTGTGAGTTCAAGTAATCACAGAATATAAAATCAATGAATAAATATAAAAAATAATATTATACACTTATTAAATTGGCAACAGGTTCGATTTTGTCTAGATTCTGAATTGTCCTATGGAGCAGGACCAGCATGTTTCCAAGCATTTTTATCTCGGATTTATTCCTTTAATTTGTAATAAGCTTGTTTACAAAGTGTACTTTTTATGTGAGTTACAAATTTTCTTTCATTTAATTCTAATATATCACAAGGTATTCTGTTGTAACATTTAACACAGTACCCCATAAAAGATGCACTTACTTTAGATAGTCTGAAAAATGGTTGATCTATTTTATCTTTATTTCTAGTACTAAAACTATGTCTATCACTTATTTTATTAAAAAGATGTAGATTTTTTCTCACATACATAATATTTGCATAAATAAATTAATTGGCAAGTACCTTGCCAATTAATTTATTCGTCATAATATTAATCTTTTTAAATAGTTCCTTGAGAGATTCACGACGACGTAGATTATAAATGGCTCTGACAGCTCTCTTTTGTAAAACAAAGATGGATTCAATGTCAGCAGCCCGACCCCACAGTAAAATACCATACGACATAATACTGTGGAAGTAGCTAAAATAGATCAAACGCGAATTCTACATCTGTAGAAACCACGTTAAACTTGTTAATACTAATAAACATTTTTTTCATTTTTCATTTTCATCTGTTAACTGTCTTGTCTTTCTAACAGCTTAAGCGGCCGAGCTTAGCCGCCCCGCGAGAGATGTTTTATGGGGTATTCATTGTAACTTCTCGCCTAGCTTGATTCCTAGGAAAACTGTTTGATTAATAAATTCCAGTTTTTCTCCATTCAATGTGATATCACATTCGCTACTTCAAACATTTGGTAATTTAAATCTAATGCATTTGGTTTTTTTTTTATTTAGTACCAAATTAGCTATCGTAAATCTTGGACAATAGAGCTATTCACGTCGTCAAGATTTTGTAACCGTCTGTTTATTTTAAAGATCAATGATGTATCATCTGCAAATAACACCATCTTTGGTTGATTTAGAAACAATTGGGGTAAATCATTAATATAAACTAAAAAGAGGAATGGACCCAATATCGAACCTTGAGGAACGCTCATTACCATTTCAGACCCTAATGAGTTCTCGTGCTGTTGACTTGAACTTTAACCTGTCTATCTTTCAGGTATGATCTTAGCTAATCAAGAGCTGTATTCCTAATCACATAGTGGTCCAGTTTCATCAGAAGTGGCTCATGATCTACGCAATCGAACGCCTTCGAGAGGTCACAAAAGGTTCCAATGGCATCTTGTGCTTCTTCCCAAGCGTTAAAAATGTTCTTTATTAGGGTGATACCGGTGTCAGTAGTACGACGCCCTTTGGTGAAATACGTACTGTTGGTCATGAAAGATGGAATTTTTATTAAAGTGACGTAACATTTGATTGAGTATCAACTTTTCAAACACTTTACTGAGAACTGGCAGAATTGACACAGGCCTATAATTATCGGGTTCCTTACTATCACCGGATTTGAACAAAGGAACCACTTTACTGTGTTTCATGAGATCCGGAAAGACTCCTTAGTCTACACTGGCATTAAATATGAAAGCTAGATAAGGCGCAATGGTTTCGATGACAGATCTACAGACTTTTATAGAAATTCCCCATAGATCTTCTGTTGATTTAATTATAAGATCTTTTTAAGCTTTTCTAACAGCCTGAGGGTTTGTATGCTGAAACCTAAAATTGTACCTTTAATATTTAGGAGCAAAATATTATTAAAAAATGTAGGTATTTGACATATGCAACTGAAAAGTTTATGTTAATCCCATTGAAAAGTTCTGTAGAAATATAAAACGCTTTGAAAGCGATTGACACTTGTCTAGGTCTAGTGTTAATAGCCATTTTTTTTCCAGTCTAAAAACAATTCGCTAAATAATACTGATATTTAATTGGGAATCAAACGAGCTTACCTGCTAAGCAAAGTTTTGATTCTAATTTTATGAACGGCAATCTGAAATATAATTAGTAACACAGTAGTATTTCTGATACACACCGTCTAACATCGCGTTTTTTTAGAGACACCACTACCCTAATTACGTAATGCAAAATCAATCCGAATCTGAATCGTTTTGAAACAGATTGCTTATCCATTGCTCCGTAAGTTCGAAAAAAAAAACTGCAGAGCAACGTAAATAACGCAACGAGTGTTGTTGAACTGTCAAAATGAAACAGATTTGTCTTTATCGTTTACGAAAATATGTTGCGTAATTAGAAAGCTGGTTAGTCACTCACCACACGGAATCAAGAAAAAAATGTATTTAAATGAGTGTGTTATAATAATAGTTATGTTATTCTTTCAGGGAAATTTAGTTTTATGACCATGTACTAATGTGTTATTGCGAAGTTTTTAATGCCCTTCGCTATTTCTTTGTATTTCAATGGTTTTTGTTAATTATCTAAAATACGTTATCATAATAAAGCTCCAACCATTTTGTTTACGTTATATTATACAGGCTGATTGGAAGCTGGGTGCAAAGCTTTAAAGCGAAGATAGTACAGACACTTTAGAACCATTTAAGTCATGGTTATATCAGACGAAGTCTTAAATTTTTTTTTTAACCTAATTTGTATGTTTTTTTTTTTCGAATATTCCCGAAATTTTAACTAAACTGCTTGTTTATGGCCAAATTGAATGATAAATGAATTAATTTTTATTTTATTTTATTAAAGTAAAGAGTAAGCAATCTAGCGAAACAAGTTTTAGGCTTCTTTGTCGTTAGACATTTTGTTTACAGACATTTAAACTTCACAAAAAATAAAAAATAAACATAAATACTGTTTGTAAACCTTATGTAAAAAAAAGGAGGGTGCTATTTTTGTTCAAACCTTTTTGAAAACGTGCTTGATAATCGCTCTTTCTTTTGAAGTATCATTTACGCGAATATCTTACAAATTATTGAAATTAGGACCTACAAACCAATTTTAAGGAGAAATTTTAAATTTTAGGCAGACTAATTTAAACCATTTTTTTGCTTAAAAATTACTTTATGTGTTCGAAATGACAACTTAGTTCAATTCTAAGATTTTTTGGCACATGCAAATGAGGGGATTATCTAAACAATGACCGCCGCGCGCGGTGCGGTGGCATTTCCAGGTAGAACGCCCAATGAATAGAAAATAGCGATAGTACGTTGGTTTTTACAGCAAAATGATCTTAGTTACTAAGATAACAAAGTTGTGATTTCTTAGGCAGGGTCAGTCAGTCTGTGTTGAAGCCGTTACATCTTTTACTTATTGTTATTACAATTAGTCAAACTACAGCTGCCCTTGTGAGTGGACATTGTTGTGTTGATGCACAATTAACCGTGTTCAGTCGTAGCCCTTTGCGTGTTGATTTTTGAGTTGACATTTAGTGCGCTCCTACGCCGTTTTTATTAATAGTTAAGAAGCTATGACTGCTTTTTCCAATCAGGAATATGCGGATATCGTATTTATGTATGGCAGAGCAGACGGCAATGGATCCTTGGCGCGACGGATGTATCAAGAGCGCTATCCGAATCGCAGGGTACCGAATGTGAGTGTTTTACAATACTTATCGTCGACTTGCCCAAGATGGGTTTCACCCCGTGGAACCTGGAGTCAACCCGAGCAGACACGGACGTGACGTCGAAGAAGACATTTTGGCAGCTTTTCAAGCGGATCCTACTACCAGTACCAGAGCAGTAGCTCGAAATCTAAATATTTCACAATGGAAGGTGTGGCATACAATGCACCAAAATGACAAATAACCGTTCCATGGCAGGGGTGTGCAAGGTCTGGAAGAGCAAGATACCCAAAGAAGAATACAGTTCTGCCGTTTCCTGCTCAACAGCGACATCAAACATGCGTGCTTCCTGAAATCAATCTTGTGGACGGATGAAAGCAAATTTTCTAGGGAGGGCATTACAAACTTTCATAACCTCCATGAATGGGCCGACAAAGACAAAAATCCACATTTTAAGAAGCAGGTGTCATTTCAGAGGAAATTTTCTGTCAATGTATGGGCTGGAGTAATTGGCAGGACGTTGATTGGGCCCCACTTCTTACCGGATACTTTGAATGGGGAAAATTATTTGCACTTTCTACAAGTCGATTTCCCAGTGCTGATAGAGAAAACCGGTGTCCCGATATTTGAAAGAGACTGAACAGTCATCTTTCAGCAAGACGGCTGTCCAGCGCATTGGACGTTAAATGTAAGGGAACATTTAAATAATTGCTTCCCTGACAGCTGGATTGGCAGAGATGGACCTATCCCTCGGCCCGCTAGCTCACCAGATCTGACTCCGCTGGACTTTTTTGTGTGGGGCCGAGCCAAAGAACTGGTGTATACAAATGTTGAAATAAACACGAGAGAAGAATTGATAGAGATAATTAATGCAGCGTTTGAAACTATGAAGCTGGAGATGATGTTGAAAATAACAACAACAGAAGTGAAAAGACGGAGCCGTGCTTGTATTATTAATCACGGCAGACATTTTGAACATGAAAAATAAATAATTTAAATTCAAATGTTGTTTTAATTAGTCTGCCTAAAATTTAAAAAAAAATCCTTAAATTGGTTTGTAGGTCCTAATTTAAATAATTTGTAAGATATCTGTGTAAATAATACCTCAAAAGAAAAAGCGATTATCAAGCAAGTTTTCAAAAAAGTTTGAACAAAAATAGCACCCTCCGTTTTTTTTACATAAGGCTTACAAAAAGTATTTATGTTTTTTTTTTTTTTTGTGAACTTAAAATGTCTGTATACAAAATGTCTAACGACAAAGAAGCCTAAAACTTGTTTTGCTAGATTGCTTACTCATTACTTTAATTAAATAAAATAAAAATTAATTCATTTATCATTTAATTTGGCCAATAACAAGCAGTTTAGTTAAAATTTTGGGAATATTCGAAAAAAAGCATAAAAGTTAGGTTAAAAAAAATGTTAAGACTTCGTCTAAGACAACAATGGCTTAAATGGTCCTAAATTGTCTGTACTATCGCCTTCGCCTTAAAGCTTTGCACCCAGCTTCCAAACACCCTGTATAATCAAATAGTAAGTTGTTTTTTTTTATCCAACTGGGATTCTTTCTGTAAAAGAGATTAATTTATGTAAATAAAATTTTAATTTAATTTCAGGTGTATATGTTATTTTTTTATTAGAATTTATCGATTTCCAAGAGCATATTTATGTAATATCAATGACATAAATATGGTAGTGTTCTTGGACATCGATACATTTTTGATTCGGATTGATTTAAAACGCCTTAAAAGTCGAAAATGGCCTTGAAGAAGAACTAATTTTACCTTGACAAACAAATTTTATAACTGCCACAGTTCCATTGCTACTGATCCCCATAAACCGACTCATTTTGTTATACTTAGTAAGAATTTTTTTTTTTTTTCTGGTGTACAACTTGTTCAGCAGGCCTACCACGAGCTCTTAACGCAATCCATTTTAGGACCTAAACTGAATTGTTCTGCTAATTTGTACCATGACGTCAGTTTAACGATTCAATTTAGGCCATGCCATCTGACAGCGATTATACGCAAGTTTTGGGTTTTTTGTACTGGTTTGGTACCATGACGTCCTTATAGCAGCTCAACTGAAACTTACTCAAAATGTACTTATTCAAAAATTATTGAAGGGGTCCAACTGGCTACGAAAGAAAGTACTGGCTACAACAGATCTTTCCCGGGCCGAGAATATGTAAAAAGGATGTGGCAGATCGCGGCCGACACTTTAAACTCCCAGGGTGATGGTGCAGACAAGGATTGGAAGGGCTGGTGTAAGGTAAGTAAATTTCTATTTTTTGTTATGGCAAGCAAAGCCGATGACTATTCTGCCAATGTCTAAGTGAATTGCCATACTTATGCTGCTGCCTTCCCATTTTCTCACAACGGATACGTCGGACATCGCATGGGGAGCTCGCCTGAACAATCTCTCACTCCCGGGTCTTTGGTCAGAGGCCGAGAAGGATCTCCATTGCAACCAAAAATAAATGTTAACAATCCTAAGAGTTTTTTAAGATCACTGTCTGCTCCTGAGACACAAGACGGTCTTGATTCAGAACGACAACAAGTCAATAGTCGCATATCTCCGTCACGAGGGCGGCACCAAGTCGGCTCCTCTCCTGGACTTAACCTACAAAGTTTTCCAAATAACAGAAATGAAATTGTTTATTCTGTAATTAGGATATTGGAATCAATTTTACAAGTCATCTTAAAAAATTCACAATAATTAAAACAATATAATACTTTACAAAGTAATCATGTCATTTTGTATTATAATTTTCAACAATGTCAATAGGTATATAAAACTGGTATATTTGAATGATTTTACATACTAAAAAATAATTTTTTTTATGGTTTTATCACAAGGCTTAGCAGAGCGAGCACTGCAATCCCATACTTTTATATCTTCTAAATAATCTGAAATTTTATAGTACCCTTTTTTTAAGTTTTGTTTTAAATACAGCTTTTAAATCGTTTAGTGGGTAAGTTCCGAATGTCGACGGGAAGTTTGTTGTAAATAGGTAGTTACATTCATACGAGTACTACATATGGTAAAATTACACTCTCAAATTGGCGTCTCCGTCACTTCCACCAGGCATTAACAAATACGTCTCATTAAATAAGCTTCGAATAACTGTCAAGTCAAATTAATAGAAACGTTTTACCTACCATTAAAACGCATATTAATTTACTTACGTTATTCGAAGCTTATGGTCAAGCTCTGCCTGGTTTAATTAGACTCAATGAAATCAAAACGGTAAGGCTCGCCTCACAAGCCTGATCTTTACCACTGCCAAGTGGAACTGACGTATTAGAAAGAGATAGAAATATAAGAGTAAAAGAGAGGAATAGCAAACGCAGGAACCGAACAGCCAATCTCATTAAATAAGTTTCGAATAACGTTAGTAAATTAATAAGCGTTTTATTGGTAGATTAAAAGTTTCTATTATGTTCTTAACTAAACTAACCTTATGTTTCTATTACATTCTTTTTCTCTTCGTAACACTTGAACTATTTAATTCCGTAATTGCCTTATTAGTATTACCTGAAATAGGTAGGTAATCAATAAACCAAACATATTTTAAAACGTCAAACACAATTAGCAATATTCTTTACCATTTTCTGAAACAATTGTTCGTTCTTGTACATCATTTTTGGGGGGAACAGAAACCGAAGAGGTTATCGGCTCACTTTTCAGTGAGTGGAACGTTGCCCTAATCTTTCGCTTATTCGCCCCACTTCTTTTAAGTTTTTTCCATTTATTTGGATCCATATTTTTTTATTAAATCTCTTTTGCATTTGACAATAAAATAAATAATAATAACAGTGTTAACATAAAAATATGTAGGTACACTTGACTTATGCTAGTTAAAAAAACAGGTAGGTGTTGCAACCTTACTAAGTTATAAAAGGAACTCGAATGGTTATATTTATTCACATTAACAATTAGGGACTATCTAAACTATGTGTGTGTATGTGTAAATGTGTTAGAGTGTCTTTCCCGAAACCCCGACAGGCATCGGTAGGGTACATCAATAGGTAGAATGGATATACCCCGTACAGTTTTAAGTCTTGTGAATGTATTTTGGACCCGCTCCAACATGACAGTGTATGTCGCTTCATGCGGAGCCCAAATTACTGCACTATTTTCTATTTATCTCCTGACTAAAGCGTCATACAACACATTGAGTATGGCAATATTGGTTAACCCCTGTGACTGCCTCAGTACAAATCCTAAGTTTCCGTAGGCCTTCTTGCAGATCTTAATTATACGAGTATGTTCACGAAAAGTAAGGTCTGGGGTGAGAATCACTCCTAGGTCCCGTACCTGTGACACTCGCTGCATCAGTGCTGCTTTAACCTTATGTACTCGTAGCACATTGGGATCCACGCGTGATTGAACATTATCACTAAGCATTATTTTGGTAAAATTGAAGTAGAGTTTGTTGTTATGGGTTCACTCTACCACTCTGTTTATATCCTCCTGCAGGCGTTCACAATCCGACTTATCGTTAATCTCGAGCAGCAATTTAAGGTCATCAGCAAACAACAAACATATTCTATTACTTACGACCTCCGGTAAGTCATTTGTCATCAAGATACATTCTAGAGACCCCAAATTGCTGCCCTGGCTTACTCCGAACCTGGTGTAGTATGGTTCGGATACGTACCCATTGTAGTCAACATACTGCTGTCTGTCTTTCATGTAGCTAATGAAGAACTGTAACAAGTGTGATCCGCAAGCTTTCTTAATAACACGTCAATGTTGATGGTGTCGAATGCCTTTCTAAAATCAAAGTACGCCGCGTCTACCTGCACACCAGCATCGACTGCCAGTATCACCCGCGCCATGAAGTTGAGTAGATTGGTGGCTGTGCTACGCTCCGGCCGGAACCCGTGCTGCGCACCCGACAGCTGCGCGCGCACCTGTCCCTGCGCGCCGCACTGAATAGTGGATTCCAACACTTTTGCTGAAATCGACAGCACAGCCATTGGTCTATAGCCACTGACATCAAAACCTGACTTATCTTTAGGAACCGGAATGACTAGTGTGATCTTCCACCTAGCCGGAAACGTCGCTTGTTATAAACAGGCATTAAAGATATGATACAGCGGTTCTGCTAGCACCCTGCCACAGTGTCTGAACAGAAACGCTGGTATAGCGTCCGGGCCAGATGATCGTTTTTACTTGATATTTACGAGCGCTTCCTTTGCCTCTTGAAGACTAAGTCTCAATATGCACACGTGCACTGCTCATGTGGTCACGTGAGCATGGGATGTTTGACGTTTATCTTAAACAATATTTTTTCTTTTAACTTTTTTCTATCTATTTTCTTTCTATTCTAATCTGTTTCTTTAAGAGTAGACTATACATACCATACAAGCTGTAGCAGCCGTGGAGCTGCAGTTTGGGCATCAGCGCGTGTTCTCTCGGATAGTCAGAGTACTCGAGTGCAGCGAGTAGCGCAGTTGGCCCACCGAATGCCTAAGTGCAGTACAAATACAGCCGTGTGCGGGAGGTGGAACCCCCAACCTGACATTGCTCGTTTTCCACTGAAGCATACAAGTGAGACACATATAAATATACGTAAATGATATACTGTTAAAAAGAAAGAAGAATATTTCTTCATACATGTTTTACTAAGCTAATATTTGGCATTTCACAAATGATGTATAAAACTTAAGTCTATAATTAAGTAGGTAGGCCTGCCTCCAACCCGATATGGCCAAATTATATTGTTTCTCTAAGCGATTCATTGACTGATCGGTATTAATTTGGTAGTTTTGATAGGTAATATAATAATGTTAAATACCTGAACGTCCACCAGATATCGTAGCACATGACATTTCGCCAAAAGAATGCTGACAGAATGAAGAAGTAGACGATGAAAGCTGTAATTAAAATAGTCAGTTTTAGAATAAGAATCAATCTACAATTTGCCTTATTGCCTGTGTACATGGCCGACGTACTATTGGGCGGGCCGCGCCTCATTGCTAATATCCTCTACACTATTTTCATACATTTTGAATGAACCATCGCACTAAAGGCGGTCTGCACCTGGCTTTTTGCATTGTAATGCGATGCGCTGCAGCCTAGAAAAAAATATCCGCGATTCATTGTTTTAATACTTACTTAAGACGACGCACATCTCTCGATTGATATTATGCTCATACATAAGGAGCATCTTGCTTCCTAGCATCAGGAAGCCCATTAAGGAGCTGACTACGTACGCCATCAGGATCATTCCGTGAAGAGTCCGCAGCTCCGGTAGCCACGCAAACACGACCACTCTCAGCAGAACCAGGAAACAAGTGATCAACATACCTGGAAATATGCTTGATATTACAAGTATTGAACTCAAAAACATGTGAGTTTGTTGCGGATCTCTCATATTAAATACAAAACTCGTGATCATGCCGTGTCATCGTAAATTTTTTAAACATGTTACAGGTGCACAGAAATGTTGAAACTTGCATTTAAAGTTATTTCTATAAACTTGACAAGGTGTCCCTGGAAGTATGGAACAAATTCAATAAGGGCGTGGGCAAGGCAATTTAAAAACTTTTTAACGTTGAGAATGTCGGTGAAATGTTCAAAAGTTTTAACCAAATTTAGTTTTTTTCAATCACTTCGCATAGTGCTCAAAGAACAGAATAATTAAAAAAAAACTATTAGGGCTATATTTTCTGGACGTTATTGCATATTATAAGCTACTCGAAAACATGTGTTCATTAAGAAAAACATTTACTGCATAGGCTTTTCGGTCTGGCAAAACTTTTACTTTTTCGTGTGAAAAAGTTACACTAGCAAAAGTTGATCACGTATTAGAAAAACTTTGCCCAAGTCGTAAAGATTCTTTGAAGGTATGAGTCACTGGTATATTCTTTTAAGTTTGAAAGTTAGAGAATTTTATTAACAAGGTTGTATAAAAAAAAAAAAAACTAAGTTTCAAACTTTCATTTGTTTCACTTAACTAACGATTTAATTTCAACCCCTATGGACTGAAACCAATGCGTAGGCATTGGTTGCCTATCCGAACTATGATGTGGTTTAGGTTTTTTTTTTTGTCTTTTAATATATATATTAAAACAAAAACAGTTTCACAAATTTTTAATATTTGTTAACAGCTACATTCAAAATAAATCTGGTAAAAAATTTCCATAACGTGTTATGTGTGTGCGTGTTATATGTACAGGCCCGGACTTTGAGACCTCCCATTCCAAAGCCATATTGTTTTAGTAAATAAAATGCACTAGTACAGGACATTTTAAGCAATTTTTGTCTGACTTTAATTTACATAAATAAACATCAGAAATAATTCAGCCTATGCTAAGTATAATATACCCGTATTCTATTTACTATAGGAATAAAGATGTTTAAATTGATACGGTCATTGTTGAAATAAATAAATAATAATAATATAATGATACACATTGACAATAATTCAATTATGTCTGCCTCTCAAAATGGATGTGGGAACAGGTCCCGCGGTACTAAGGAGCTACTCCGCATCGACATGGCCATAAGCCAACAGGTTCGTCGATCCCGCAAGGATCTGTCCACATGCTGGATAGACTATAAGAAGGCCTACGACTCGGTGCCACATACATGGCTCATGGGGGTGCTGGAGTTGTACAAGATAGATGCAACTCTGCGCTCCTTCCTGAAGTCGTGTATGGGGCAATAGAGGACGGTCCTTCGCTATCCAGGATGTCGACAGATCCTGGGGAATGATGAACCTATATGGATTAAACGGGGAATATTCCAGGACTATAGTTTGAGTGCACTTTAGTTCTGCTTAGCCTTGAATTCTCTAAGCACACTGCTGATGGATTCAGGACTTTGCTATCGATTGAGGAGAGGTGGTCAGGTCATATCTCACCTCCTCTATATGGATGACTTGAAACTCTTTGGCCCCAACGAATTGCGACTGATGGAGCTACTGAAGGTAACTGAAACATTCAGTAGCGCCATTAGGATGGAATTTGGTGTGGATAAATGTGCAGTCATGCATGTAAAGCGATGGGAGACTATGTGGTCCGAGGGAACTCAACTCACGGACTCCATACACCTTAGATCCCTTTCCTCAACCGAAAGCTATAAGTATTTGGTATATCGGAAGCGTTAGGCATCAACGTTGCTGACATGAAGCAATCGTTGAAGGAGCACTTCTTTGGTTGCCTGAAGAAGGTATTAATTAGTCTTCTTTCGGGCCGAAACAAGGTGCGCGCCTACAACGGTTGGGTCATGCCGGTTTGGATGTACTCTTTCGGCAAACTCAAATGGACTCAGACCGAACTCGACGCCCTGGACAGGAGAGTCCGTACACTCCTGACTGCAAACCGGATGCATCACCCACGTTCATCGGTGACGAGACTGTACATCCCGCGGAAATACGGCGGTCGAGGCTTTTTAATAGCGAAGACCCTACCTAACCGCGAGGTGTGCAGCCTCAGGGAATATTTTTGTAAGGCCGAAGTGGGTATGCACCGTGATGTGGTCGCAGTGGACAAGGGGCTCACTCCGCTCTCTATGGCTAAAGAGAACTGGCGCAAACCGGTGGTGCTTACTACAGATGACCGCAAGGAAGTATGGCAAAGCAAGGAGCATCACGGGCGCTTCTATCGGGCTCTTCATGGGCCCGGTGTAGATTTCCTAGCGTCCGTATCCTGGTTACGTTTTGGTGACCTTTTTGGGGAAACTAAAGGTTTCATCTGTGCAATTATGGACGAAGTTATCTTGACGAATAACTACCAGAGACATATTATTATGAAGGACGGGACGGTTAACATGTGTCGGGCATGCCACTGTCCGGGTGAGTCCATCAGACATATTATCTCTGGTGTGCAAGTACTCGCCGTTAGCCAGACAAGAACAGTCTGGCTAACGGTGAGTACTTGCACAGGCATAACCAAGTGGCCAGGATTATTCACCAGCAACTTGCTTTGAAATATAAACTTGTGGATTCTGAGGTACCGTACTACAAGTATATATTCAGTCCCAGTTTTTGAAAATGACCATGTCACGTTGTACTGGGATCAGTCTATCATTACTGACGGGTCTATTGTTGCCAATAAACCTAATATAGTGGTGATAGACCGATAAGCGCGCCGCGCAATGATAGTTGATGTTGATGATGATGATGATGATGGGAATCCCTTTCCCGCACTTAGACTCTCATTTGGTCCGTTGTGCGTGGGGATAATGGCTAACAGAGCCAGCCTAGCTTCGCCCAAAAGCACAGAAGCCTCCTGGGGGCTTCACATGCTTCGCGGAGCGACCTCACTGTTCCGAGGATTTCTTCCCGTTGAGAAGCCACAGCCTCGCACTCCAGGATAACGTGGGTGGCTGATTCCTCGGCGTCAAGGCAGCCCGTGCAAAGGGGGCTATCTGTGGCGCCTATGTTGAAAAGATGTTTGTTGAGGGGGTTATGGCCCGTAATTGTTCCTATAATTATTCTAAGGTTATTTCTACCCAGGTTGAGAAGTTTTTTGGTTAATCGCGGGTCTACAATTGGTAAAGCCAATTTTGACTGTCTACAGTCTGTGGCCCGTGACCATCTGTTGTTATGGAGTTCGGTCGATCTTTGGCGAATCCACGCACGAAATTGTGAGAAAGGCAGAGGGAGAAGTGGGTACGGGCCTAGCACTTCCATATCAGAGCCTCTCTTCGCAAGTTTATCGATAGATATTATATATAGATAGTTGATGTTACTATTCCACATTGTGGAATCACACAACACATCATGTCATGATGAGAACCTCGTGAAAGCTGAGAAAGAGAAACAAATGAAATATCTCGACTTAACACACAAGCTTGTCAACGTGTAGAGTGTGTGCTCAGCTATCATTGTGCCGATTGTCGTAACGGCCAATGGCCTGTTGGCCGAAAGCCTCGACCAACATCTCTCAAGGCTCTCGTTAAGCGGTGGGATCAAGGATCTGATTCAGAAGGCAGTACTCCTCGATACGGCTTGTGTTGTGAGGAGGTTCCTGTCTCTGCAGCCCTAACCACCGGTAGCTTGGACCCTGTTCCCGACACTGGCGGAATACTATTTTTTATATTTTTAAATGTTTTTTATACCGTTTTTTTTAAATATTAAAAATGTATTTTATATGTTCAAAAGATAAATAAACGAAATAATAATAATAATTGCCCCACCGCCGTATCTCTAGGTTGACGTCGTGGTGGGGCTTGCGCGCTTCGAAGTCCAGGTCTATGCCGGTAGAGTTTTTTGCCGGAACAGGACTGGGATTAGGAGCCAGACCAAAAGAGATACAAAAACCCGCAGAGAAGCATGTGGCGAGCAGCTGTTGGGCAGTAGCGACCCCATGGACCCTATCTCCCGGGAGAAATCGTGTTCCTCATCTCTGGCTTGCCTTTATTGGCCGGTTGGAGTGAACATTGACAAGGAATAGAGCTCCCACCTCTTTCTTGCCTTTATTGACCGGCTTGAGTGGAGATTCGCAAGAGCAAATGTGCTCGGAGGAAGGAAGTATTCCAGTAAGATGCTGGTAGGATTCTTGACCGTACTTCTGGGATTGTCCTGATAGCCGTGGAATATCGCTCCTCTCCTTATAACATGACATGTTGCTCCCTTGTCGCTAAGACACTTTGTTCTAGCGACCGTATTCGGGGGCCCATTATTGAGTGTGCAAGTCACCCCCTGCCATTTTACCTGTGTATTTTATATAAAATATTGGTCAGGCAGGAGCCATAGTCTTTCCATAGTTCTAGATAACCCGTTCACTTAGCCACCCAAACCCATAATCCAATATTTTTGTTTCCATATAACCCAGAATGAAAAAAAAATACCACACTTTTGACATAAATACTTTTAAAACTAGAACAATAAAACCAAAAATTAAAAAAAGAATAATTCGATAAAAAATATCAAATAGTATGTAGTGTGTAGTGAAAAATGTCATCCGGTACAATTATTATTATTATTATGTCTTTGACATTTCTCGGGACCTTAGGGTCCCAGACCTTTGGAAGGCGTACGAGGGGCCGAAGCCAACTCGCAGAGCCCCGTTAGACGTGTTTAATGAAACGAGGCACCAACCTACGATTATCCCTGTACGCACTTTGCTCCAAGAACACAAAAGACCAACCCATTTTTTTATCATTCTAGGTTATTGAAAAAATAAAAACCCTATGCCATAGGCATCATATATATCTAGCATATAACTGTTCACCTTAATTATACCCATTTTTTTTAGAAACGGTAAATAATGTCATCCGGTATAATGTTGATAATTAACTAATTAAGTAGGTAACGATTTATGACAAAGTTGTTGGATAGATGCTCCCATAGATAAGTACCCTGAATAAATTAACCGACTTGGTTTAAAACCCCTAACCCCCTTTTAACCCCTAGGCCAATGCCTTGTGTGCCCAGGTGTAAATCCGGGGTTGTGTTATGTATACAGGGTGTATCTGTATTGCATACTTGTTGAGCGATGGCCGTTTTGCGTGGATGTGACGCATATTTTCCTCTAATTTGTTATTTTCATGTTTTATTTGTTTTTTTTTCCTTGCTTGCGTCATATTTTACCGCAAATAAACGTAGTTTCTTTCTTTTTTTTTTCTTTACTTAGGTACTTAGGTAATAAGTCATAGGCAAGTATGTGTCACCAGATTTTCTAACTCCTCATTTGCAAGATTTTGGATTCGCTTGTCCGTAAGTGCTCTACACTCCCGTGAGGTAAGTGGATAGATATTAAAAAACTATAACTATTACTATTTATTTACTCTGTTGTACAAAATAGGGCCAAAGAAGTCATACTGCCGTTTCACCAACACTACATTGACCGGCCAAGCCTGGCACACTCTGTCCACCCTTCGTTTTTTTTAACTGTGATTAGAGTCAAAAGTAAGTGTTCTAAGTGTTTACGTAATATAGTGCTTAGAAAATATTCGTGCCTCACTCTGGGTACTTTAGATAGAGTATAGAGTTCGATGGTAGGGAAACGAATAGACTTGTGTGCATAACTTTAAGACCTCGAGATTTCGAGACTTTTCCCATCCGTGCAGTAAACACATACCAGTGCCACCCCAAGCCACAATACAATAGGTCATGATAGAGTGTGCCAAGGCAGAGTAAACCATTTCAGAGTATGAAAGTCGACAGAAGATCTTAACTTTTTTAACACAAATATTATTTCCTGACCCATGTAACCAGTGATCCGATCTGTTCATTCCACGACATAGTACTGTCGATAATAACACCAAGATATTTAATGTTATTAGCTCGCTTATTCACATTACAGATATAGGAAGTGTTCGTTATCGAACTGAACTTTTGTGCAGTTAGGCTGTAGGCCGAAACCAGTTGGGATGCTGTTCTTGGTGAAAATGTGATAAAGTTAGTTTTATCCAGGTTCAAGGTAAGGAGTTCGATTAGCCAATTCCTATCAACCTGTAAGGTAGATTCCTCATAGGAACGAGTTTCAAGTCAATCATTACCATGTACAAGTATTACAGTGTCATCTGTGTACATTATCATTTTAGAGTTTCTTAGACATAATTTACAGAGGTCTTTTATCTAAATTAAAAAAGTAGGCCCAAGGACACTACTCTGTGAGACTCCATAACTAAGTACCTCTTCATTACTGGAAAAGTTACCTATATTAACAGCCTGAGAACGGTCTGTCAAGTAACTCTTGAAAATATCAAGGGACAAGCCTCTAACGCCGATTTGTTGCAGTTTTGTGAGCAAGAGGGGGACAGAGACATTGTCAAAATCTTTAAAAAGATCAAGAAATATTGCAATCGGTTGAAGTATTTCTTTTATTTTTTTAAATTTAAAAAAGGTGAACTCTTTGCTATTTCATGAGTCATGTTATTTGCTATAAAGGGTAGACCCATGAAACCAGTTCCGGCAACCCAATTTCGTGGAAATGGTGCGTTTGAGGAGCTATCATTGTAGGGCTTGCAATGTGATCTTTGTATCGATTATAATTTATAAATAGTTTTGAACTGCTATTACTACCATTTCGTGTGAATCTACAAAGGAGAAGATGAATTTAAAAAACAAATATGTTACAGAAGCTTTGCAGATGGACTAAGCCGAGGGGTTAATCAATAAGGTTTAAGCACAACGACGATCGACACAGGCATCGAACCCGATTTTTTATAAAACAACAAGCGTACTTTAATATAGCAGAAATCGAAAGGATAATTATATTATTTACCATGCCGCTTCCTCCTAATTCCAGTCAGATTTACAAAACGACCTAATAAATCGTCACGAAAGAAGGAAAATGAGTATTCTGATTCATAGTCTTCTTGTTCTTGAGTTAAGACTTCTTGTCTTCGGCTCTTCGTCATGAGTCTGAGCTCTGGTAATGTTCTGCCCATCATAAGCCTTGTTTTGTACTATTTCAGTCTGATCAAACTCTTGCATAACTGTCTGGTTGTACTGCCCCCCGTCAGAATCATCATTCCTCCATAAATCGGTATTATTATCCTGCAACAATTCATTATCGCCGTATGTTTCAGTATAACTATACTCTTCCATATCAGTCTGGCTATACTGCCCCCAATCAGAATTGTCATTCTTCCTTAAAACGGTATCATTATCCTCCGGTAATTCACTATCGTCATGGTCTCTAAAAAAACGCGATATTAGACGGTGTGTATTAGAAATACTACTTTGTTAATTATTCTATTTCAGATCGCCGTTCATAAAATTAGAATCAAAACTTCGCATAACAGGTAAGCTCGTTTGATTTGGGAATTAATTGGGATTAAATCAGTATTACATATACAGCCACATGTAGTTAGACTAGAAAAAAATTACTATTAACACAAGACTTAGACAAGAGTGTCAATCGCTTTCAAAGCGTTTTGTATTACATAAAGCAACCCACTGACCGAACTTTTCAATGGGATCGACATAAACTTTTCAGTCGCATTGTCAAATACCTACATTTTTGACTTTTTTATCATCGCCATCGCTGATAGAGTGTCATAGATAGTGAAAGAAATAGAGTGTTTGTCTAGGCCCAAAGGTATTTTGCACGTTGGCAGGCCACGAGCCAGGTCTGACAACTAGCACCCTAATTATGTAACAGACTAAATTACAATTAAAGAGTTTTGAAGGATATTGAGAGCAATTTACCAGCTAGGTGCCAGAGTTTCTCTGAGAGATTTTTTTAAAGATATCGGTATCCTCACAGTGGCATCACAATTTTATTCATCTTCGCCAACATCTTATATATTAGGCAAAATATACACATAAACACTAAAAACAGTGATATTCACAATGTTAACATTAGAAGTAAGGATATACTACGTAGTCAAATATGAACGGCAGTGATTTATTTTAAAATAAACTTTAATTACGATATTTACAATAATTAGGAGGTGTGCTCGGTTAGAGCGATGCAGACGGAATGCCTACGAACTATTGATACATATTTTATATAAAAAAAGGTTATATTATTTTTGTCCAATATAATGTTGATAAAATAAAATAGAATTTAAAAACTTATACACAACGCAAATGGCGATTTTTGTCCAAGAGGTTGATTAAACTAACTAATAACGTAATATCGGCGATTTTTGTCCAATATA
Source organism: Xanthia togata (assembly GCA_963853775.1). Lineage (NCBI taxonomy): Eukaryota > Metazoa > Arthropoda > Insecta > Lepidoptera > Noctuidae > Xanthia > Xanthia togata. The sequence continues at coordinate 20,582,329 of OY970800.1, forward strand.
ATGTTGATAAAAGAAAATAGAATTTAAAAACTTATACACAACGCAAATGGCGATTTTTGTCCAAGAGGTTGATTAAACTAACTAATAACGTAATATCGGCGATTTTTTTCCAATATAATGTTGATAAAAGAAAATAGAATTTAAAAACTTATACACAACGCAAATGGCGATTTTTGTCCAAGAGGTTGATCAAACTAACGAATGACGTTAAATGGCGATTTTTGTCCAATATAACGTAAGAGAGGGAAAGACAAATAACGTAATATCGGCGATGTTTGTCCAATATAACGTTAATAGAAGAAAATAGAATTGAAAAACTTTTACACAACACAAATGGCGATTTTTGTCCAAGAGGTTGATTAAACTAACTAATGACGTTAAATGGCGTTTTTGTCCAATATAACGTAGGAAAGGGATAGACAAGGGAGGGAACAATACAATGCGAAAAGGTCTACTCACATTAAAGTACTGCTCAATCCCATGCCGATTCTCGTCTGCTGGTGTTGATCTCCTTCGTGCTGCCGCTCGATGACAATTTGTTTGCGTAGGTTCCCGGATAATTCCAAACGATCAGCACTCCGCTAGGCCAATTTTTAGAGCACGTACAACGAAGAGACTTTTCGCGAACTTTATCCGACCCCGGCTGCGCCAGTCAAATATGAACGGCAGTGATTTAGTTTAAAATAAACTTTAATTACGATACTTACAATAATTAGGAGGTGTGCTCGGTTAGAGCGATGCAGACGGAATGCCTACGAACTATTGATACATATTTTATATAAAAAAGGTTAAACTAAAAAACAATATTTCGAGGAAGGGACCACCAGGCCACTTCAGATCAACGTTAAAACTTAAGTGTTAGAAAAAGGTGTCGTGTCGAAAGAGATGTATTTTATAATAAATAACTGCAATCGGTGACATGGCTATAAACTACATAATTAATACAAGTGGTTAGAAACAGCTTAGGGTGTCGAGTGATTCTCTACTGTGGGAACTAATGCCTGGTATGCATAACTACGTGCTCCCTTTCACCAGCTTCATAAGGTTCATAACTCATTTGTTGGGCTTGGTATAACCTTTTACAACAAGCTACCCTCTTCTTTGCTTTTAATGCGTTTAAAACTAAAGTAAAGTCCAACCTTTGTTCAAAGGCATACTATTCTATCAACGACTACTTAAATGATAAGAATGATTGGTCGCTGTGATTAACTGAGATTAACTCAAGACAATCTTTATATGTTCTTTCTCCAGAATTAGTTGTCCTACTGACAGGTTAAATGAGTTTATATAATTGTTTATAATTTTACTTTATAAGTCAATTTATTTTAATTTTATTCTAATTTATTGTTGACATAATCTACTCATTACAATGTTATTTTTTTATGAGTTGTATTGCAATATGTGGTTAGCTAGCGACCTCGACATTTATTTATTTTACCTCGATGGTCCTAGTTTATCAATTATAACTTCTAGTTACAGCTATAATTATGTAAGCGGGCACGCCCGTTATGCCTGGAGGCCTTATTTTCTTTTTTAGATATTGTTTACATTTAGTTATTTTTATTTCTGCTTGAGTATAGTTCTCAATTTTTTGGTTGGTATATTGCTATTGGCGTGTGCTAGCTGTCATATGGCTATTAATTTATAATTTGCATTTTGCATACTATTGTATAGAATATTTTTTTTTTTTCTAACTGAACAGACAGCTGTGCTGCTGGGGAGTTTGTTGCGCCACTTCTTCTTCCCAGCAAAAGCACTAGGAAGTGGTGAAAGGTTTTGGGGGACTGTCTTATGTAATTTTGATGTTCGAAAATTGCTGATTCTCAGCCTAGTTTGAATAAATGACTTTTGAATTTGAATTTGAATCCTTTTTTTCTCTGTTTTTGCTCTGTCTGCTCGACAATGTAAATAACGCAAAGGTCGTGGGTGAACTGTCAAAATGAAACCCATTGCTATCAAATTATCCTTCATGAGTGTTACGCAACTACCCCGCTGGACAGGGTAACAGGCAAGAGTTGGATGCGGGAGACCCACGGAGGAGAGAAGGGAGGCATTTAAGACTAGCGTTACAACGAATACTTCGCAATAATTCGGAAATATTCAAAATAATACTTCGATTGGAAGGAATACTACTGCGGTAAGAATGCAGAGTAAAATAAATATTGTAAGAATGAAGTTCTTAGGTAACCTACGCTTTATCACTACGTAGTATAAAAGAAAGTCGCTTCCCGCTGTCTGTCTGTCCCTATGTATGCTTAGATCTTGTAAAACTCCGCAACGGATTTTGAAGCAGTTTTTTATAAAAGATAGAGTGATTCAAGAGGAAGGTTTATATATTATAATACATGCATAATATAGTAGAGAAACACTGGTAATTTTAGAGGTTTCTAATGTGATGTCGTAAATAAACACATTTTTTGCGCATACATTGCAAACGCTGGCTGAACCCATCGAGATAGATTAAAATAATGTACACCTAATCCTCCCACCTAACGCCTAATGCCTCCTTAATCCTAATGTACCCACATGTATGTGTGTGTGTGTGTATTGTACACCTTAAAAAGGTCTACAAAAAAGTCAGTGGTGGTAAATTATTACTTAATAAAAACGTGCTTTTCAGCGCGACAACGTAATCCGTACTCATAAGTACGTTATGATAATTGTTTATGAAGACATTCTGTAGTATACTTAGTATCAGCAGTGCACCCGTGCGAAGCCGGGGCGGGTCGCTAGTTACTTAATAAGAATTTAATTATTCCCAGTAGTTACAAATGTCTCCGTAGGTACCCTGACGACCCCGCGTCTTATTTTTAAAAGTGATCGTCCGTACTTTTTATTAGGTGAAACTGATCGCGTGGTCGCGCCGACCGAGGGCGCTTTCCAAGTCAAGGAAAAATGGCTTACAATAGAGGAAACCTACATTCAGCAATGGGATACGGTTACGGGTTGAATAAGAGAAGGTTTTTATTGAAATAACTTAACACACACATGTCAAACATTGCTATAATTGCAAGATTACAAATAGAATTTAATGCGTGGTGAGACATGAATGGGGCTAGGAGCTCTCACCGCGTTATTGAGGTTACATACAAAATTGTGTCACACAAAATACTATATTTATATGTTTACAGTAATATTAATACACCCATCTAAAAATGATAATATTGTATTACACCTCTTGTGATGTATGCACACTCATCTGTGATGCCACTTTCTTGAGATCAAAATATTGTAGATCATAATATTACTAAGTACCTAAATGCTTAAGGCGAGATCTATAGAGCAAAATTAGACTTCGAAGTTTAACCTTATTTGTATAGGTACATTTTATGTGGGTATTCCTTTATGTGACATTACTGTAATAGTTCTAAGGTTAATTTGGCTATTATTTATGACTCTTTAAGAATAGTTTAGCGGATTAGGTTACTAAATTTAATATACGTCGTCTTTTGTATTTTGTTCTAAGCAAAGTTTGCTCTATAGATCTCCGCCTTAGTTTTTTAAACATCAAGCGGAAATCAAATAGATATTAGTATCTATTTGATTTAAAAAAAAAAATACAATCAAAAAAATAATTTGTAAATATTTTCTATTTTAAATAAGTATCATCCCAATATATTTTCTAATGGTATGTTAAATTCAGAAATAAAATGTTATTCAATATGTATCCGCTCCTTCTGACAGTCAGTTTTAAAAAATAAACAATCTATCGTACCTATAATAAAACAATAATAACATATTATATAATTATATAAATCTTGAAGTGCAAGACAATAATACAGCTACGCGTACAGGACAGTTTCATATCATTATAAGCTAAGCAGAAACTGCAGTCAAAATTATAAAGCTGTAAATACACAGGCCTGTAACTTGTGCAAGTATTATAAATAAGATAATTAATATGATAATAATTATGCAAGTAGCTCGCATGCTATTTTGCTATGTTTTTTTTTTTACCACTATTTTTTATTATTTTCAAACAACCTAATATTTACATAATATACAGCGTTTATCAGAAATGTTTCGTCATATTTAAGTTTGTCGTACAGACTATCAAACTAAACAACTTTCTTCATGGAACCAATATCGTCAACCTGCCTAGCCTTTTTCCAACTATGTTGGGGTCGTCTTCCAGCCTAACCGATGCAGCTGAATACCAGTATTTTACATGGATCGACTGCCTATCTAACCACCACAACCCAGTAACTGGGTAATACGATACCCCTTGTACTGTCAACTGACTGACAAAGATCCCCGAATGACCGCCGGGACCAGCTGCTTAGCGTGCTTTCCAAGGCACGGAGGGGTCTCAGTATGTCAAGATGATCACCCATCCACGGACCAACCCCGGCAAGCGTAGCTTCACCTGATGGATCGACCCATGCGGCTCAAAAATAGCAATAAAATAATCAGCTGTCTCATACATTTGGGTCGAATAGGTATTGAAGTTTTGTGTGGGGTAGTATGAGTGCCATGGTAAAAGATGTTAAGTTTGATGGTCGTACGAACCCCTTAAATATCTATGTCTGATACACGCTGTATAAATTATGTAATAATTAAAAAATGGTGCCGTAGCACAAAGTTCTGACTATCGCAATGACAATCAGAAGTTTTGCAGTTACTTGCATAGTTTTGTGCAAGTAACATGTTTGCAGTTTAAAATATAAGTTATTTGATCAGTTTCAACATCATCAAATTATTTCAGGCAGTCTTGGTAATACTGCAATTGTAGCGAAAACAGTAATAATTATCGTTTAACTTAAGTACCTATTCGTAAATATTTATAGGTACCTAAATGTTCTATATGCTGGTCCAAAGATATTTAACAATGTTCTAAGGCATGTAATAGGCATTTTGTTACAATATTTTGTTTTTGTACATGATAAAATCCTTAACATAATATTTTTACAAAGTACGGACAAGAAAATACTCATTTTATTTATTGTGACCTTTTAAAATTCGGTTTTTAATGTCAGTCGCACATTAATAAAAGATTAACCGATTTTCTCGGCGAAAGCAATGTAATGGCACTAAACAACTTATTGTTTCTGTCATACTTTCATTGTGTAAGCTTGTAAAAGTCAATAAAAATTTAAATAACAAAAACAGCGAGGCATAATCTAAAAAACATATCTGTCGGTTACAAATCTGTTTCACGCGCACTTAAATTATGCCCCGGGTATAAGCTCCATTTTACTTGCACAACCAAGACGGCAAACCGTATTGCTATATTGTGTATGCCACATTTTGTTTGCGCATGCAAGCTGCTTCGTGTAGCCTGGCCTTAACATCATTCAAGTTACTGCGAAATAATGATTCTAAGATTAATATTATTTTTTAATGGAGTTAATTTGCATTTCATCTCGGGACGAGGAGTTTGTCCTAGTTGTCGACGTGGTGGTTTGTGTCCTGGACAACGGATCTCCCTTCAGCTGTCCGTATCTGTGCACAAATAATTATGTTGTTAGTGACACAACATTTAGCAAGCAAAAGGGAAGCATATAATAGTAAAAGCTAGTTAAAAGTTAATAACATTTAAAGTTGAAGTAAAAAAAGAAAAAATTGTTAAGGCAATTTATTAATATCACCCATGGCGCAAACATGACTGCTACTTATTATAGGCAGTACCTACGAGTACTATCAATATATTTTATTAATAATTTTAGCAATAGCTTTGGAACTTTTCCAAATAATGATGACAAAATTGCAATAATTATAATTTTTTGAACTGTCAGTAACAGTAAAATGGAAAGCGCAAACATTAGATGCAAAAAAGTCATCCAACAGCGTTACATATGCAAAAACCTCTACATCACGTCATGACCTAGAAAACAAGGATAAAGATAGTGTTGAATCAATGAAGTTTAACAAATATTCATTGTGCTCACTAGCACCCGGTTTCTAGAACAAAAATCAACACAGGATATAACTAAAGAATTTTTGACGTATGTCAACTCCTTTAATTATTGGTTGACTGAATTATAAACAGACAGTCAAAATGATCTCACTTGATCTGAGTTTGATTTTGAGAAATCGTTGATCCTCGTTCCGGAAACCAGTTGTTAAATTCTTAGTGCATTCGAGGTCATGGACTGGTCACATAAACAACAAAATAAGCATTATGAAGCTTTATGACATTTATCCTTAAAATAAAGCGGAACACTTTGATGTTTTTAGTCAACAGTCAATCCACGTACTTTGTATTATATCTTCCTCCACCTGTCCTGTTTGCCGTTCACCTGATTTGCTTACATTGTAAAATTAATCTTAGACGCTAAATATTAAAATCTAATTTTGATCGTGCACACTATCTTTTCCCAAACCAATATTGTTAACTAGAAGTGCAATAAGGAAATGAAATGGGTGTATAAAATACAAAGATAATTATGTTTAAAGGTCTATTAATTAAATATTTTATAAATTAATATACGTTCACAAAATAAACCCATATAGAACTGCGTCATCTACGTCCAAACCGCATATTACTTTACACAAGCCCTCACAATTAGTTGCCAAAACATTCTTGCAAAAGTAAGTTCTAAACTACCAGTCACTAAATCCTATAAATTGTGAACAAGACTTTTCTGTACCTTTTCATTCGTATGTGTTATTCTGTACATCTCAAATCTGTCCCAAGATTGATTTGTTCAATGTTTTTGATGTTAATATTACCAGTATTGTCTTTGCTGTCCACGATGTTCTTAAGCTTCTGATTTTTTTTTCATTGGCATCATTTAATTTGGCGTTGTGATGTTGTTTATCGATTTAGTACTAATGTAATTGTCTTCAAAATGGAAATCTTATTTTTCTCAGCGAGGCCAACGGTTGTAATTAATATTTCTTTTTAACTATAATGGCGTTGCGTAGTTGGAACTACTACGTCTAGAGTCTCCTTCTACGCTGACTGTTGTTTTTACCGTCTCTAGGCTGGCAGTTCTGTCTTTGTTAGTTTTCCAACGGTTTATTTTTTTATTGCTGACATTGTTTGTGTTTATCTCTCTGCTTTTTGAATCGGTTCGTTGAAAATCTTTAACCCTGGGCACAGAATGAGTCATAATGGTATTTTTTGAACAGTTAGAAACATAGTCGTACAAATAACACATTTTATAAAATTCAATCATGAGGTGTGTCCCTAAACTAATTTATTTTGATATTAATTGTTAAAACTATGTCTTAACTACCCTAAATAAGAAATGCTTCGCAGTCTATTATTTTAAATATGTCTTTGAAAGAGTCATTGCAGACCACCTCGTCGGGCGGCTGGTGCGGGTGGGGCCAGATTTGGCGGAGAGTCAGTTTGGTTTCCGCAGGGGGCGCTCCACGGTAGACGCCATCATGCGCGTGCGAGCCCTCAAGACGGGGGATGCGGTGGCTCGGGGTGGGGTCGTCTTGGCAATGTCTAGAGACACCTTCAAAACCCTGTCCTGGAGTTGCATCAGGGAGGCACTCCGGTATCACCGGAGGCTGACCTACCTCTGTCGTGTGGTTGAGGCCTATTTGACGGACAGGGCCGGGCCACCAGGGAGAATAGAACTTGCGAGAGATTTCGTGCGGTGTCCCACAGGGATCGGTCCTGGGGCCGCATCTGTGGGACATCGGATACGACTGGGTGCTGCGCGCCGACCTCCCTAGCGGCGTCAGCGTCGTTTGTTACGCTGACGACACGTAGGTCCTGACGCAGGTCGCACCAGGCGGTGGCCGATCTAGCGACACACGGGGTTGCGACAATCGTGGCCAGAATCCGGCAGTTGGGAGTCAAGGAGGCCCTGCACAAGTCCGAGGCCATGTGTTTTCACGGTCTTCGAAACACGCCACCGTCGGGTTCCCAAATAACGGTAGGAGGGGTTCATATCGGCGTCGAGTCAACGATGAAGTAATTAGGACTCGTCCTTGACAGTCGGTGAAACTTCGTAGAACACTTCCAACGTTTGGCTCCCAGACTGGAGCAGGCCGGGGCTGCCTCGAGTGGCTCCTGCTCAATCTAGGGGGTCCAAACGCCTTCTGCCGGAGGCTATATGCGGGTGTCGTGCGGTCCATAGCCCTTTAAGGGGCACCGGTGTGGGCGCGTTCATTGAGGTGGCGGCCAGCCCGCCGGTTGAACCCAGAGGGTGATTGCCACCTGGCAGATCCGGGGCTACTGCACGGTCTCCGGCGGGGCGGCGAGCCTTTATGCCGGATTGCCGCCATGGGATCTGGAAGCAAAAGTCCTCGCGCATATTTGGGAGTGGCGCGAGGAGGCGAAACGCCAGGGCTGGACTTAGCTCACAGCGGACAGAGCTCTGGCGGGATCTCATGGCGTCATGGAGAGTGCGATTGTCGCAACCCAGTGCTGGGCACGCCAATATTGCGGTGATAAGTCTCCTCTCTGATGAGTGGCTAGAGAGGTGCCATGGCGTCCTCACCTTCCGCCTGACGCAGGTCCACACCAGACACGGCTGTTTCGGGAGGTTCCTGTTCGGTTTCAGGCAGGAGGAAACGCCCGTTTGTCATCACTGCGTGGATGGCCCGGAGGACACGGTGGAGCATACGGTGGAGGTCTGCCTGGCTTGGGCAGAGCACTGCCGTTTCCTCGTGGAGGCGATCGGTGGCGGGGATCTCTCGCGTCTGGCGTCTGGTCCAGGCCATGGTACGGAGCGAGAGGGCATGGGAGGCCGTCACCACCTTCTGCGAAGTAGTAATGCTCGCGAAGGAGGAAGCGGAACGCGTGAAGGAGAGACAAATTTCGCGCCCTCACGGCCCTAACCGCCGCAGGAAGAGACGCCCTGGGCGTCGGGAATCGTAGGCCGATTCCCGGCCACCGTAGGCCCGGGCTTGCGGACTTCGAGCAGTGGGTAGCTCGCCGTCCGGTAAGGACCAGGCCCGGGTCAATGGCGCGTTGTGTTCCACGCGCGCCTCAAAGAGATGTCAGCGACTGAAAGGGTCCGATGTGACCAATGCCTGCCGGGGTTGCGGGAAAGTCCAAAAGGGATACCGTGGCCCCTGGCATTGCACAGGCAACTGAAGGAACACGGGTGGGTTTAGTCAGAGAGTCTGACACGCCCTCCCGTTCCGGGCAGAGCGGAGAAGTCATTTGATGATTTCCCACCCAAAAGGTCAACTTTTTAGTCAATGTAAGCTACTGCTTTTATCGGCTCGTCCAACACAAATACAAAACAAGACGAACCTGTCCGTAATCAGTGTCCAAGTTTTCTTTTTGCAGACGAAGATAATGAAGGTAATTAGGCCAACGAGCACGTTGTAGGCGTCAGAGAACTGCCAGAAGCAGTCGGCATCAGGGTGGAAAGAGCTGACCACTTCCAGGATCCAGCTGATGCCCATTACGGCGAACAACTTGACGTAAAGAGTGAACCTGGAACATTTCAATGTCATACTTTTGGCCACAATTAAATTGTTTTTAATAAGCTTAATAACTAGTGTTAAATTAGTGTACATTATGTGCCTCTTAAAAAGGATAAGCAAGGTATTTAAAATCTTCTTCTTTCTAGGACATGCTGGTTTCCTCTCCATGTTTTCTCTCACCGTCTTGAGAGCAATGGAGATGAAATAAAATTACGCAAAGTAAAGCGTTTACGTGAGTGGGACCCTCTCGCAGTTCAGAAGCGGCCTTTGTCGAAACCGCGGGGTTAAGGTGTTTTAGGCTGATTATACTTGTTATTTCTATCATGACTACTATCGTTAGCATTAACTCAATGCATCATTATTTTGAGCCAACGCTTTCCCAGTTTACTAAGTATTGTTAGACTTTACTTCTATAAAGTAGGTGCAGGTACCTACCTCTGAGTCTCCTTCCTGTCTTGGTCATGTGTGGAGCTTTCTTGGCCACGCAGCATCTTTGTCTCTTTCTTTATCTTCCATATCTTGAAGGCAGTCAGTCCAAAGAATGTCAGGTTTGCCATACAGAGAAACACGATCGGCCCATAAAAATACAGCAATTTGCTGTTTCCTGCCAATTATTTAAACAGGGTTTAGAGCAGAAATGCTACAAAATCACAACGTCCTTACTTAATTTTTGCATCTCGCAGTTTACCTGCACGGAGTTCTTTAATGATACAAATTACTCGTAAATGTCGGCATCACACATAGATTGATATTCGCATTCGCATCATTTGATACCAGCCCACAACAAACAATAAAATTCACACTATAGCTGCTAGGCATTTTCACAATACCTTAGGACCTTATGCGAGATTTCACCAATAGTTTTGGCTTCAACTGCTTTAATGTTGTAAGGAAAAGCGCATCATCATCTGCGTAGCCTTTTCCAAAGTGTGTTGGGGTCGAATCCAGTCTAACTGGATTTTACATAAATGGAGCGACTGCCTACCTGACTTCCACAATCAAGCAGCCCGAGTCGTGCCTTGGCAAGACTGGTTGTTAGACTTTCGGGATAATAACGTCGACGGTCTTTCAAAATAAAAATAATACGTACCATGCAAGAAGCATCCCTGTATCCTGAGGTTGGGCAGCAATGGGTGCTGAATAGGCAAATCAGAAAACTCCAAAGCACCGAGTATGATGGTCAATGCGGTTGGAACGCCGAACGCGTACATGGCGTAGTACATGAAGCGTTTATTCGAAGTTCCTGAACGACCGAGAGCGCGTTTGCCACTGGAAAAACATAAAAATAATAATGAGTATTTTTATAAACAGCCTATTAGGTGCAGGCTAGCACTTTGATAGATATTATTATAGTGCTCACAAAGAAAAAAAGAAAATCACTAGTTGATTACAGATTTTTTTATAAAATAATATTATAGAAGAATAAAGGGAAAACTCCGGATTAAACTAGCATTGTTATTGAAGGTAGAAAAATCTCGTTATCATCGGATACGAGGTAAGTAACCTAAGAGCCTCTGGACTATGACAATAGTGTAATGAGGACTAAATCCTTTGAGAATCACTCAAGATACTATTCCATAGACATTAAGGACAGTATTGCAGTTCTGTAACATGGTACAAAACTACAATACTTTTAAAGCTATGAAAACTCGAGATCGTGATAAGTTAGGTACCTACTTTGTCGGCTACCTAATATTTGTATGCCATACAATTATTAGGTACCAATAATACCAGAATAACAGGTTAATCTAATAGCTAGTCAGAGGGGTTCGCGTAGCCGGATTTTTTATTTGACTATGTGATTATCTAAAACAAAATTATATCTACCAGTTTATAAAAGTGTTTTTTTTTTCAAGGATGGTCACAACATAAAAGTAAAGGCTTAAAAGCTCTTGGCCTGCATCTCATCTCATGGTAAATGATGATCAGGCCGAAGGTGGAAGCCAGCTTAACCCGGAATCTCCTACCACAGAGGAACTGGCTATCTTACCTCTAACTGCCGAAACACAGCAATGCTGTTAACATTGTTATTATGGCGACAGACTTAGATAATACGGTGGTAGCTAGCCAGGGGGGGCTTAGAACAAGCCCAACAACCAAAACACGCAGAAAATAAAAGTACAGAACAAAGTCACCATTCATTATAGTTATTATTATCTTTGCTACTGAAGACGAACCCACATAAAAGATAATTCTTGCCTATATTAGTTATTTATGCAACTGTTGTATAATAAGGGGTATTAAAACACGAATGTGGGTTTAATACCATCACATTTAATAGTATCACATGAGTGTTTTAATACCTAATTATGTACAGTTGCATACAAGACTTTATCTACACCCATGTTATGAATCCTCTATAAAAACGTATAGAGGATTCATAACATACAACAACTCAACTGTTGTAAGAACTCTATGTAAATTCATGGAAAGTTTAATTGCTGAGTATCTAATATCTACAAACAAACTATTTAAAGGACAAATAAACAAAAAATGAAAAAAGAAAAAAAAAACAAAGTAAGTACTTAAAAAAACGATTCGAATAACCAATAAGTTTTTTTTAAATTACGGCGCTATGGTAGTGAAACGCGCGGGCATGACAATGTTCTTTTTTTGAAAAGGAGATGCGCATAATGAAATTCAGTACAACATTATAACTCCCGTTTGGATGCCATTATGGTTACTATGACACTGGGTGTTTTTATGTTGGCAATAAGCTGTTTTAGAAACTTTTATAGAGGATTTATAGCATGGGCGTAGATAAAACATATTATGCTATCACGACCTAATTTTAAGTGTTGTTGGGTTTTTCTTTTAGAGATTTCTGAGTAGCAGCCTGGAGTCTGGATTTGTGCCCGGTGGATAGGCCAGCCCCATTATTACGTGAGACTTGAACAAAACTGGCGAAATATGGGTGTAGGTACTGTAGAGGCATAATGGCTGGCAGTATGTATGACTCGCCGACATTCTAACATTTAAATATAGAATTACTTTTGAATGTTTACGTGTCTAGCATTTGTTCTGGGACAGATCGGTTTAGGGCACCAGGCCGTGCAAGCGTGCTTGCTTTATGTAGTAATTACTTGAGAGTTAAAAATACCACTCGTTACCCGTGGTCCCGGTGGGTCGACCAATTACCGGGTCCATAAGTAATTTTAATTACCCGTGGTCCCATGGCTCTAGGGATTGTTCCCGGACTTCCGACTATATCGATAGAAAATTAATTACAACCAAAGAACCTACATATGATTACATACAAATCCATAATAACAGCATTATTAGGTACCTACGTCAAAATCAAAAAATCTAATCATTTTTATTTCAGGCATTGTATAAGTACACACAAATACATATCAAAAGAGATCACATGTTACAAAGAGTGTAACCTTTTTTCTGTATTAGTCATGTTGTCATAAATAATAGGATCTTTATTCATTTAATGTCTTTTGTCACTTTGACATAATTATTTAAAAGCAGGTACGCACCCAAATTAATATTTTTTTTGCGAAAACTTTAGTAAATTAATGCTAACATGGAAAACAAGGTAAAAATAATTAAAAGAAAGAAAGGTAGTGTTTTGCTGTTCAAAAATCATCAGTACTATAAGCACACTGTATACAGAAATGAATCATCTTTTTGGAACTGTTCTTTGAAACGAAAAAATCAGTGCAAGGGATCTATAACTATTAATAAAGTGAGTATTAGTTTTTTCTGAAATTTTAATGGTGGCTCTCGTAAAAGTAGTATAATTTTTAACATTAATTTGCTTTAACGTTTGTATTCCCATTCTCACAGGAACAGATTGTAATAAAAAACATATCTCATACATGTCCGGATATTATATCAAATGAACTAACCGAATCTCTAGAAAGTTTAACATCAGAGGCACGAACAACTGATCGACCTATTACACAATTATACGAAGAGGCGAAAGAGAGTTTTATGGATAAACAGAACAATATATTTACTTCCTTTCCGGAATTCAACAGTATCAAGCATCGTCTTTATACCGCACGGAATGAATATGCTGGAGTTACTAAAATGAATTTTAAATCATTTCATGAAGTACAGGTTCCATTGCAACACCGAAATTTAGTTTTGGCAGAATATTATTATCAAGACACAACAATTTTGATGTTCTGTATGGAAGAAGATAGAGATAAAATTGTGCAAACAAAGGAAATATTTGGTGACGCAACATTCAATTGCAGCCCCCCTCCATTCGTTGAATTTTTTACTATACATGCTGATTTAGGCAGTACTGCTAGTACAACTAAAACAAAACCAATAATTTACGCTTTACTAAGTGATAAGAAAACCGAAACGTATACAGCCCTTTTCAATATATTAAAATCCCAGTTTCCAAACTGGCAACCATTAAAGTATCACTGTGATTTTGAACTTGCAGCTTTAAATTCGATACATAATGTTTTTCCCGACATTGAGATTATAGGGTGCTATTATCATTGGCAGCAAGCTATGTGGAGGATGGGCAAAAAAATATTCGGTATTGCAAAAAGTAAACCTCAAGCCAGAGTTGTGTCACTGTGTTCAGTATTGCCATTATTACCAAGTGAACGAATTTTGGAAGGTTGGGAATATGTTAAATCACGGTGCAACACCAAAAACATTAAAATCCAGAAATTTTTAAATTACATGCAACGTTTTTGGCTGAAGAATGATATTCTTAAAACTATCAGTGTCTTCGGAGAAAGGCACCGAACAAATAACGTATCGGAGTCATGGCATAGCAAAATTAAATTTTAAAAAAATTGCACAAACTTAATGCGTCTCCTGAACGTTTTGGTCAAATTATCAAAATATAAAAAGAATAATCCAGTTAGAACCAGAACAAAAATAGCAATTGAAAATGATGAATTCATAACCGATACACTAATGGAATTAATTAATGGCGAAATATCAGTTGGATACGCATTAGAAATGTTAAGATAGTTTGTCGTAAGTCATTATTGTGTAGGTATTGGATAAGTATTCATCATTTTCAATATAGCTGTTATTAGGAGTATGTTTTTGTTCCCAAGGATGGAATTATTTTATTTGCTTTGAATGAGTAAACTTTCTTATGTAACTGATGGTTTTCATTTTCTATCGATATAGTCAGAAATCCGGGAGAAATCCCTAATGCCATGGGCATGGGACCACGGGTAATTCAAATTACCCATGGACCCGGTAATGGGTCGATCCACCGGGACCACGGGTAACGAGTGAAAAATACAGCGGCCCTCTGGACCTCTTAAAGTACCTCCGCATATTTTAATTCATAGCTACTAACCCCCTGTGAGGTTAAACCCTCACACTATAGATAACGCCTAACCCTCGGAGAAAGCAGACGTGATGTTATGTTGATATAATTTTAAGTAGGTAGTTAGTTACCCGAACGTCCACCAGATGTCGTAACACATGACGTTCAGCCAGAAGAATGCTGAGAGAAGAGAGAAGTAGATGATGAACGCTGTAACAAAAAACACCTAATTTGAGACACAAGGAATGACAAATGGGTTTGTTTTTTTTTATCACATCTATTCAAAATGCTAGTTTATTATTCGTAAACAGGGACCAAAAGTGATTTCAATTTGCAATTTTAGTAAAGGTTCTAATCAACAAAAAGATCAATCACGAACATTGTATGAATAAGTAACAGGGTGTATGATAGCGTAAACCGCGCGCGAGCCAAATTAATAAAAACATTACTTGAGGAAATTACGAACGAAGGCGATTTGAGTAAACAATTACGAACGAAGGCGGAATGCATATCGCGCGATATGTACTTCTAGTTTGATTTTCCAAATTGTAGCGTGCTTAATATAAAACATGGTTTGTCTTTAGACCCAGGTTTATACCATCGGGGTACGCGAGCGAAGCCGCGGGCAAAAGCTAGTTGGGAATAAAGTTCAAAATACAATAATTGTCTCGAAGATTTGTACTTGGACTATTAGTTAGAACTTTTTTGTAATAAGACGGTAGATTTCAATTAATCAAATTAACTGAAGATAAAGATTCTACTAAAGTAGAATCCTGAATAAAGCGAGAGATTCAAAGTACGTCACTCGAGCTTACAATAGTGTTGCTCCCGAGGTGGACACTACTTTTTATCACCCTCTATGATAAAATAAGTAAGTGCATTTTATGAATAAGAATAGTAGGTACCTACGTTTATTTATTTCATTCTCATTACTTGAGGAAGACACACAATTGCGGAAATTAAAAATATACTACTGCGATATGGTCTCGTAATGTAGGGTACCAATATGGATAGAGCATTTATCGCACAAAAAAAGTGCATCAGGGCAATATGTGGACTTCAACCTGATGACTCATGTCAACCAATGTTCAAGAGGTTTGGTCTGCTACCTCTACCGTGTCTGTACATATATGAGGTATGTTTATTTGTAGCTAAGAATAAATATTTATTTAAGACAGCAAACGATATTAATCCTAGGAACAGACGAGATCCTCATATACTGGTATTAAGTGATTTGCCAAGACTTGCCAAATACAATAAAAATTGCATAGCAATGTGCGTACGCATTTTTAACAAAATTCCAACTCGCTGCTCGACGACTAAAGTATGACTGCGTAATCTATTTTCACAATTACGGAGCATCCAATAAGATTGAAAATTGAATAAATATTTGGGTTGACGATGTGACTAAGCTGCGAAAGGGCATTTATTTTACGGGTTTTATTTAGATTATTCGGAATATACACATTAAATTAAATAATTGTCTGGTTAAAGTTTTAAAATAACGTGTAATCTATTGACTTCTTAAAAAAAAAAAATTGTTATCGCTGAAAATACAGAGATATTCGACTCCGAAGTTTATTTTTATGAAGCAAATTTTATTGGGAATATCAAACTATTTATCACTATTCTATTCGGTTAATTTTTTTATTTAAACCCTTCTCTGTCCACTGTATTTTTTGCGTTGTATATTTTCATTGCGTTACGTCATACTCGACTATCCAAGAAAACAGTTTTTGGTGAATATTGAGGTAACACCGCGCCTTAAGGTATTAAACTCGAGGAAATTAAAGATTGAGTTACACAAGTGGCTTAATGAATGTAATTTTTGCAGTTTAAAAGATTTTTTGGGTGTAAGATGTTGATTCCTTGCTCATTTTGTTAAAACAGAATATTTTGCATGCTACGTTTTATCTTAGCGAAACATGTTGATCTACTTTATTGATCTGATATTAAAGCCAATGTATACCATGTTTTACGCTAATAAATGATTTACTTACTTACTTACTAGGTCGTATCTTTAGGGATGAAAGGGAATATAATATTTAAACTTCTGATTACTAACACTGCATTAATTACTGAATCCGTCTGCAGATTTGAGTGCGACAGAGATGGACGTATCGAGACTTTACTTCCTTCTAATTAGGCTTTTTAAAGCGTTATGTTAGATTTTCATCGACGGGCTCAGCATCAAAAGTAAAAAATCTAGCAGCGCGCTTTTAGTTTTAATAAAAACAGGCCTAACTTCCTGAATGTGATTGTATACTTGTCTGAATTCAATTACTAACTCATTTAGACGAGTGAATTTAGCCAAGCAGAATAAACCCTATGCAAACACAAAAGAGATTTGCGAAGAGTTGGTGAGCATGACCAAACATAGTGAAAACCCAGCTTCTCAGAGAAAAAATTCTGTCTCCAAAAGTAATTACCTACAACAGTGCAAATATCTTGAGTAAACTGTTTCTGCAGGATCTGCATGGTTGCCAGGAATAGGAAACCCACGAAGAAGCAGATGAGATAGGCCATTAGAACCATTCCGTGAAGGTTGCGGAGCTCCGGTACAAATGCGTAGACCGCTACCGTCAGTAGGATGAAGAAGCAGGAGATGAGCATGCCTGGAAACATTAAATAACAAACCGATAAAATAACTCACGAGCTTTTAGAAATAATAAAATAATATAATACTTTACAAAGTAATCATGTCATTTTGTATATATTCATTATGCGGGCGGATATTAGGGTGATCGAGCAGAGAAATACACAAATAATTCACAATAATCACTTTTAATAATATTAAACACAATAGTCACAATAATAATGTAGAGCCAAACGAAACGTAGGACAGTTCCTAGACTGGAAGTTTTCCTAGGTTCCTAGACTGGACTGTTACTGAAGTTAACAGAGTGTTAGTGCTACCACCACTCGGGTCACGTGCCGCGCTTCGTTTAGCGACCGTACTAATGACCGTCTCCGACATATTATATAATTTTTTGCAATATCAATGAGTATATAAAACTGGTAAATTTTAATGATTATACATAATAATTAAAATATTTTTTTTGGTTTTATCAGAAGGCTTAGCAGAGCGAGCAGCTCAATCCCAAGCTTTTTTATCTTCTAAATAATCTGGAATTTTATAGTATCCTTTTTTACAAAGTTTGGTTTTAATACAGCTTTTAAATCGTTTAATGTGCAAGTTTCGAATGTCAATGGGAAGTTTGTTGTAAAAGCGTATAGACCCATGAACGAGTTACTTACTCTGAGGAGACGTGTGCGATGTACAGCAAGGTTGAGTTTATTCTTTGTATTTAAACTATGAATATAGGACCTTTTCTTAAAATTTTATATATTTGTGTGTACGTACAATAATAGGTTTTCAAAAATATATTGTGAGGCTACAGTCAGGATATTTATTTATCTGAATTTTTCTCGAAGGGAATCTCTTGGACCTAGGTTGTAAATGGTTCGAATAGCCCTTTTTTATAGAACAAAGATATTATTAATGTTCGCACAGGTTCCCCAGAGAAGAATCCCATAAGACTATGAAAATAACTAAAATAAACAATTCTGGCTGTATCTACATCCGCGTCAGTTATCTGTCCATTTTTTTTTAGTTTTGTTGGCCGAACTTAGCCTTCCTGACAAATTTTATACTGATGGACCCCATTGTAATTTACAGTCAATAGTTATTCCAAGAAAAACTGTTGACTCGACAGGGTCTAACTCTATTCCATTAACTTGAACATTGGTAGTTAGCTGCCTGTCATTTGGCGTTGCAAATTTAAGGAGTTTGGTCTTTTTTTCGATCAGAACAAGATTATTTACATTAAACCAATGTACAACTTTAGAGAGTGCAGTATCGTTAATTTGTTCAAAGTTGACTAAAAGACGTTTGATTTAAAAAAAATGAGGGAAGTGTCACCTGCAAATAAAACGATCTTGTGATTATCCCTTATTATTTAAGATTAAATTTGAATATCGTAAAACCAACCGACTAGTTTTACGTCATTCAAATTTGATCGTGAATGTCCTACGTTAATAAACTTTATTAAATGTATTATATTTTGTCCCTTTGTCAGTGATACTGAGTTGCAAGTTGTTCCTCATTTTCTTTTGTTTTAATTACAATAAGATTTTCGAATGAATTCAAGACTTAACTGGCCGAGCTTGTGAACGGGAGGCATAATGGGCTTTTGCATTCATTAAATACATGTCTTCAATTTCATAAAATAGTTATCAGCAAGCACCTACATAGGAGACTCTTTACTGGTATCATTTCGTTTTATAGAAAAGGGCTTTCTTTAGGGACAGTGTCTCAAACTATTCCTGTTTTATATTTAGTCGATGACCAGCTGCTATCGAAACATAACAAACAACGCCAAGTCATAGGCATTACAACCAAATAACAGTTTTTGCAACGGTAATTATGAGAAATTCAAACACGAGACGTTGAAATATTTTATCATTAAAGTTCTAAGGTCCCAATATTATAGCTTTCTCCTATTTGATGTATCGGTCTACGAGTAATTAACAACAATTTTCTTTCTGTCACATTCTAAATATCAGTCACTTGTATAGTAACACGAATACTAAAACCAATTTTTCATCATACATAATCAATTCACTTTCTTCTAAAAGGACACATTTACTAGTACCTAAGTAAAATAATTGTGACCATAAAACTTATATATATATTTGTAACTTATATATAAAGAATTATAAGGGTTCTGTTGCTAATTACGGAACCTTAAAAAGGTTTGCAGAAGTTTCCTGTCCAGGTGAAAACTGCTACCCATCGCCTAGTCGACACAAAGGTCAAGTAAGATCAGGCACTTTTTCCAAAACTAAAATAATTAACCTAATTCAATGGCCTGCCTCGTTGGTCTAATGGTTGCAAGCGTTATTGCTGAGCATGAGCTCCTGGGTCCGATTCCCAGTTCAGAAAAAGTGTTATTGGGTTTTTCCATCCGGAATTTCTCAGTAACAGCCGGGAGTTTGGATTTATGCCCAGTTGATGTCAGTAGGCCCCTATTACAGGGGACTTAAACATAACTAGCAAAATGCGGGTGTATTATGTACGGATGTACACTTCTGCCTAACTCTTCGTGTTGTATGTATAAAAATTAAAATACTCACAACTACTGCTCAGTCCATAGTTATGGCGTTCAGGTTTCGTGACGATGCAGATGAGAGCGTTAAGATGAGGTTTATCGTGGTCCGAAAAAAACGTGTCGACGCAATACTTGTCTGGTCCGTAGATGAACTTAGTCTGGATGCTGGACGGCATTTTCACGTAGAGATTGCCATCCTGTGAAATAATTTTGAATAGTTTGAGGTAAGTAATAGGGAGGTCTAAGAGAATAGTAGGCACGGTTATAAGTACATCATTAAAGCCGGCATAACAACTCAATATCCAAACTTAATATTATAAATGCGCAAGTGGGTTTGTTTTTTAGTTTGTTACGCTTTTACGCTAAAACGGCTTAACGGATTTGGATAAAATTTGGCACATGGGCAGAGCATGACATAGGTTAGGACATAAGTTGCTTTCTATCCCGATATTCCTTAAGCGCAGGCCACACTGGGAACGAAGCTAAGCTCGTTTAGCTTCGCTCATGTATATAGCTACCGCGTATTTTCGTACTTCGGTTCACAGTTCGCGGTGTGATCCCAAGTATGCAAACACGCGGTAGCTTCATGAGCGAAGCTAAACGAACTTAGCTTCGTTCCCAGTGTGGCCTGCGCTTTATGCGGGTGAAACCGCAGGGCGCAACTAGTTTACAATAACTTGAAAGAGCAGGGTAGTTGAGAGTATAATATCATGCTCACTTAATGTCTCGCTGATGGTGGGAGTGTGTTGGATCATTCGGTTCCCTACAAAATGGTTGAGCTGGATGGTGCTGATCCACGCGTCATATTCGTGAACGGGCGCCGTCAGTTGAGACTGGTCATCTCTTATTTATTTGTAAGAATATTTATGTAGCTAACATAAGTTCTTAATATCTATGGGTTTCACTATATTCGGCATTTCAGCCGTGTAAATATTTAGATTTTAAGAATTTAAATTTTGGTTAAGATATAGCATGCAGTAGTACATTTAGTAGTTAGCAATAATATAAAAATAGTTTCATAATTTTAGATTACAATGAAATAATAAAATTAAATACAATTCTATTCATTAATAATAATTTATATTAAAAATAGCTATCAATAATAATGATGTCATGTCAATAAAAATTAGCCAGAATAATAAAAATGTTTCAAAATTATTAAAGTAATGTCATTATGTAGATGTCATAAGAATTATAATATTAAATAAATGAAATAATAATCAATTTTACATTTTACACTCAAAATATTCATTGATGGAATAAAAACATCTCTCACACAACCAGCTATAAAGCTTTCTATCTTCAACTGTGGCGGCCATTTTGCAAAAAAATGACATCTGTGCGCGACGTGGGTGGTCCCGGGCCCGACGGGACTCGGGTGATTAAAACGACGATATCTCTAAAATTACAATAGGTAGCTCTCATCAAGTTATGTTTTTGGTATCTTTATTAAATTAGCTAACAGATTATGTATAGATTAGTGCACTTTTGTTTTCTAATGAGATACCAATTCTAGTTAGAATCTAGTTAGTTTTTTTTGTACTAAAGTCAAAATAGAACCATTATTTTAAAAAAAAATTGTTTTATCTCTATAAATATACATAATTTCACATTATTAGATAAAAATAACACACTTCCCCATACATTTTTTTCTTATCACACATGTTTACATTATCATGACTCATTTGGTCACCGTGCGCGCCGAGCGATAACAAAGGGTCTATTCATTGTTCAATTCCTTTGTAACTGAACGCCAAGTGGCTTGGGTTACTATTTTAATACTTTGTTTGGTTTTAACATGCTTATCACAAACGGAGTTTCGGCTGCTACAAATGATTATTTAGAATTATCGGATACCCAACCCAACCACTTGAAAAATGCCTTAATTTGGCCGTAAAAAAACTACCTCTTGAACTTAGGGTCACAGTTTACATTCGGATCCTTTTTTTTTAATACAAATTTACATTCTATATTTTGAAGATATTTAAAAATCGATATGTACAATAAAAACGCATGCTGCCTTAAAAAAATCAACGACAAAAACGCCTTATTAGAAGCCCTAACAGCAACCGAATTTGGCGGCCCGAGTAGGTATTTTTCATTTCAATTTTATGCAAGTATAATACGGTAATTTTTAAATTAAATGCCGAATATCAATAATACAATACATTTATACATATGTAATAGCGACAGTTTCTATTATTCACATACTTACTAACAGTATTAAGAGCCATTTCACAAAAGTTTGACGCTCGAGTTTAGGTAAAAGACGGCAGCATTGTGTATGTGTGCGTAGCTATCCACACTTACAAAATACAAGCAGTGTAGCGCGAGTGTTTAGGCGGACTAAACAATCTTGAGTCGCTATATTCGTAATGCACCTTTATGAAAAAAGTGATTTCATTTATTCAATAGAATTCAGGTTTTTAGACTAATAAAAAATAAAACTAATAACTGTTGTATAAATTATATAATATAATAAAAAAGTTAAATGAATATTCATTCATTTATCTTTTTTACGTAGTAGTAGTTGTTTTAAAGTAAAGACATAGATTTTGCCTATCGAGGGTCTATAATTTCAGGCAATACACATTTTCGATAAAATTGTCTTAATTTGGGAAACATTTTTTACGTACATACATACACAAACTCACGCCTTCTTCCCATGGGGGTAGGCAGAAACTACAGAATGCCACCTGCTACGATCCTTACATACTCCTTTTGCCTCGTTTACGTTCATACATCTGGTCGTACACGCACGCCGGTTGAAACATTTTTTCTTCCCAAAAAACGTCATCTTTTGCGACCCTCATTTGCGTACGACTTTCAACGGAAAATCAGGACCAGTCCACACGGCAAATAAACAAATGTCGGTTTTGGTCTTTGTCGCCTGTTCTTTTAAGTTAATCAAAAATAATAAAAATAAAATAAAAACTTTATTCATTTTTTTTTTATTCTTTTTAGTAGCGAGGGATTCTAAAGTAGAATCCTGAATGCAGCGAGGGATTCAAAGTACGTCACTCGAGCTTAAAATAGTGTTGCTTGGATTTACGTTTTGACCTCTTTAACGACTAATATAAACGATAACTTAATGACGAAATTTTTTAAAAATTCGCAGCTGTCATCTTGGATTTACATTTTGACTTTACTATCGGCTTTAGCACTCGCGAAAACTATGAAAACGACACCCATGACGAACAACTTGAAAATTTTCACAGGCGCCATTTTGGATTTACATTTTGATCTCACTATCGGCTTTATAACCCTCGAAAACTATGAAAACGACACCCATGACGAAAAATTTCAAAATTTACACAACCGCCATCTTGGATTTACATTTGAACCTCACTATCGGCTCTAGAACCCTCGAAAACTATGAAAACGACACCCATGACAAAAAAAATGAAAATTTTCACAGCCGCCATCTTGGATTTTCATTTTGACCTCATTATCGGCTTTGTCGCCCTCGAAAACTATGAAAACGACACCCATGATGAAAATTTTTTAAATTTTCGTAGCCGCCCTTGGATTTACATTTTGACCTCATCGTCGGCATTGGCGCCCTCAAAAACTATTAAAACGACACCAATGACGAAAAGTTAGAAAATTTTCGTCATGTGTCATTGCTGCCATCTTGGATTTTCATTTTGACCAAATAATTCACACTTTCTCTCTCTTGCTTGCCAGATTGGTCTCTTTGTTGTTTGGAACTTTTACTAACAATATCCACATTCCAAATTCAAATCTATTTTGCTCTCTAGGGATCAAAGAGCTATTTTGGTCCCTGTTTACGAAGAACAAACTAGCTCTTTTTGAATAGATGTGATGAAAAGTTATTTTGGGGGTGATTTGCATCGAAGTTGATATCAATACTCCATTTTATTTTGACACATGACACATTTTATAGTTTTGTAGTCCATATTTATTATTTTGTAGATAAAATGCAAAAAAATATCTGTCTCGCTTCTTTTGCTTTTTTTATGGCTGCAGAATTACTACGTTTCCTTTTTTTTACACAATGGTATACAGTTTTCTTGCACCCTATTGCTAAAACGATTGAAACAAAATTACATAATTGTTCTACAAACAATTGAAATAATACTTAACTAGGTGTTCAACAAAGTCCTTACCTTAAGAAAAATAACACGGTGAATCAAAACGTTTTGGTCGTGGTGAATGCGTAAAACATACGAGCGCTCGAAAATCGGGACGCGGAAAAAAATGACACAGGTCCCACCTAGACGGGCGCTCGCGCCGTACTAATCCGTGAGCATTTTTTATTTTATTATTTGACTAGGGCATCTCGTAGCTCACCTCTGAGGTGATGACTACTTAACCGGACAATCCTGCGGCTGCCTTAAGCTACTAACTCAAAGCCTCCAGCCAGGGGCAAAACTATTCTAATTAAAACTAGGCGAACGCTCGCTAAAGGCACCCCCTGTGGGGTACGGGCCTCGGCTTAGGGCGTCGCTGGCGGGAGGACAGCAAGTTGGGACAGGCTGGATCAAAGATGATTCATTATTATTAATCGGGGAATTTCAATCTACATTTCTCAGCATAACGCGGGCTGGCGCTTCTGCGAGAAAGGGTCGGTGGGGAGTATTATTTAGTCGGGCGGGTCGCGATCGCGGAGGACCTCGGCGGCAAGGTCGGAATGCGGGTCAGTGTCTGTGTTTGTACACTGTACTTGTGGCCCTATTGCTCTCCTGGAGGAGGGTTATGGGGTCGTCTGGGTCGGTAAGGATTTGCCTCGGGCGGCGGATCTGACTGATTCTACTAGTGACATAATTGGCGGCCTCGACAACCAGAGGGTTGCGGTGTTTGGCGGCGGACTCAAAGAAACGCTTGGAATTGCGTTTGAGAAATTGGTGGATTGTGGGGATCTTTAGGTCAAGATTTAGGATCTCGTTCCTAACGTACCAGGGGGCACCGGTGATTTTACGGATGAATCTATTTTGGAGCGTTTGCATCCTATGAATATGGCGGGGTTTTGCGTGTGCAAATACGGCTCCCGTATAGGTCATGATGGGACAAACGCACGCCGTGTACGTACGCAATTTGCACTTTAGTGACATTTTGCTACGTGCATTCAGGACAGAGTGGAGTCTACCGAGAACGAAAGCGGCTCGCGAGCGGGCCTGCTTTATGTGATCGCTAAAGGTGAGATGCTGATCTAGGACGACACCTAGGTATTTGGCTCGCTTCTCCCAGGGGATAGGCTTGCCGAACATGGTGATGGGTCGGGGAGGTTTGAACCTTTTACGCGGTTTCATAAAGAGAACCGCTTGGCTTTTATCCGGGTTGACTTCGATCCTCCACTTTCTAAACTAGGCGCCGAGCATGTCGACTGAGGTCTGGAGAGTGCGGGCTATCGAGTCAGACCTGGTACCCTTGTAGTAGATGGCTGTATCGTCTGCGAACAGAGCCAACTGCGCCCTTTTACTCTTTGGGATATCGCTGGTGAAAAGCGTGAAGATTAGGGGGGAGAGCACAGAGCCTTGAGGGACTCCTGCGCGGATAGGACGGGGGGAGGATATCGCTCCTTCGATACGGTAGCGGAAGGTGCGGTTTGACAAAAAGTCCCGTAAGATGAGCACGAGACGATCTGGCACACCGAGTTTGTAGAGCTTATATAATAAGCCGTTGTGCCAGATTTTGTTGAACGCTTTCGCTATATCGAAGAAAATTGCACCGGTTATCAAACCGCGCTGGAAGCCAGCGCATATGTTTTCAATAATCCGGTGGGCCTGATGCTAATCGGTGAGCGCTTGTGCATTGTAATTTATTCCAATTAGAGTGATGTTAAAATCGGTATTTTGTCTAATTAAATGAAGTCATTTTAATAAAACTTTAGAATTCGTTTTGTTAAAGAACATAGTTTATTTTGACATTTTTATTTTAATATAATTAAGCTTTATTCAAACCAAAAAATCGCGATAAAATAGCGATGTCAAACGTAAAAATTGCCCTAAGACTTTATTTTTTTACTAATTAATGTTATTAGTAATCGATGTTCTATTACATTATGTGTCGACAAAATTATATGTCTGATGCTTTATGTATTTTTTTTTTTGTCAAATTTATAAATATTAATCATAGATAAAGGACTCTGAAATTGACTCTGCGATGATTTTTCAGTAAAATAGTTGTGGGAGATTAAAATCTCAAATCGTTTATTGCAATCCATAATGTACAATTACAGGTGGTAAATAAAATATACACTCGAGAGCAATGAATCCGGGTCACTTAAAGAATCCTAAAAATCTCGGAAACTAAAAATGCTAGGTTAATGCAATAAATTGTATTTAATAGACAATGTAATACTCCTTAAATGAAGGTATTAAAACTTCTTAGTTATTGTAAAGTTATATCATAAAAAAATCAAATTTGAAAAAGGGCCACTTTCGAAGATGGAACTACGAAATTACAGCATTTGGTTTTGCTTTTGTTTGTAATCTGTCATTTATGTGGGTACATAAACCATGTTGATAGTGCTCTATATTCATTATTCAAGCTGAAATTATGTCGCTTACGCCTGAAGAATGCACCAGAATACTTACAATGCTGGAAACCGGCCGGAGTCAGCGCGATACAGCCAGGACTGTCGGTGTGTCGCTGTCAACAGTACAAAGAGTTCTCCGACGTTACGAAGAAACTGGTTCTAACCTACGCAGACCAGGAACGGGCAGAACCAGGTGTACCACAGCACGAGAAGACCGATACTTGGTGAACACCATGCTTCGAAATCGCTTTCTTACAGGAACTGAACTCACAAATCAGTTTCGACGCCTCGGAGGAAGTAACCCAAGTGCATGGACAGTAAGACGTCGGCTTGCTGAATCTAACTTAAAACCCCTTAGACCTGCAAACGGCCCTAAACTGGAGCGTGGGCATCGTATTTCAAGACTAAGATATGCCCAGAGCCACGTAAATTGGAGTATTGAAGATTGGTCAAAAGTTATGTTCTCCGACGAATCAAAATTTATGCTCTACAAGCACGATGGAAGACACAGAGTGTATCGAAGACCAGGGGAAAGATTCAAGCAAGCATGCATTGAAGAAAAAGTAGCCTACGGTGGTGGGTCTGTACTTGTGTGGGCCGGAATTTCTTCTGAAAGTCGCACAGAGCTGGTGATCATAGAAAACGGCTCTTTAACTAGCGAAAGATATGTGGAAGAAATCCTCAATGATCACGTTGGTCCATTTATGGTCAATTTAGGTGAGGATGCTATATTTATGCGTGACAATGCCCGACCTCATACAGGTAGGATTGTGAATGACTACCTTCAAGAGATGAACATTACTCGTATGGAGTGGCCAGCGCGCAGCCCGGATATCAACCCGATCGAGCATGCTTGGGACGAGCTAGGCAGATGCGTAAAACAACGAAACCCTCCCCCAATCACGCTTCGTGAGCTCAAAATTGCTCTCACAGAGGAATGGGAGAATATTCCCCAAAATCGTATAAGGAACTTGGTGTACAGCATGCCAAACCGCGTAAACGCAGTAATGGAAGCACGAGGAGGCAATACGAAGTATTAAAATTCAAGAAAATCGTAATAAAGTTCAAAAATTTCATGTTTCCTATTTTTGTTTTAAGGAGAGATCAGCAGTTTTTTTCTTGATGTAATTTTGTGTTAATAAAATGTATGGTGACTCATATTTTTTTTACTTTCATTTAAGGAGTATTACATTGTCTATTAAATACAATTTATTGCATTAACCTATCATTTTTAGTTTCCGAGATTTTTAACATTCTTTAAGTGACCCGGATTCATTGCTCTCGAGTGTATAACAATAGAAACAATTATGGACCCTGTCGGGCACAGCTTATTTTTAAATAAGGAGAGAGAGGAAGAGCGCTTTATTAATTTTAATTGTTATTAAGTTAGAACTATTTTATATCCTATTACCTATTGACTTATATTTCCATTCATTCACTTAATCACCACAAAGTAAACAAATAACTTTTTATAAATGTGTTACATTTAGTATCTATACGAAAGATAGGACTTTTTTCACATGTATTCAACAATGTCAGAGTATTACCTAAAACGGTAAATTAGGCGACTAAAATCTTAGAAATTCGCGCGAAAACGTGAAATGGCTCTGTTCGGGCCGGCGCGGGATGTCACTATGCCGCCGCAATGGTAACGATGTTATAAAAAAAACACTATTTTCTGTTGAAATCTTTATATTTTTTTTTTTTTTTTTTTTTTAATTTTGAAAATGAAACTGCCAATATTATTTTATTCATTTTTTTTTTTTTTTTTTTTTCTAATTATGTTTATAATTAACTATATCTATAACTTTATCTTTACAAAATTAATTCTTATTAACTAAACATATATATTTATTTAATTACTTAACTATACAACAACAAGTCAAAAAATTAGTCGAATAACCCGCCCCTAACTGTTCCCGGCGCAAAGGTGCCCATAACGCTTGCAGCATTACCACGTTGGATGGCAATGGCTAACCTTTGCACCAAGAACGATCCGGAGCGGGAGTCACCCGTTTTATCACGGAGCCTGTGCCCTATATCGTTAATGAGCTTCTTGGCCTCAGTGCCCCAACACCCCATGGACTCAACAGCAACGGGCACAAAAAGGTAACGTTCCGCCAACGGAGCGTACTTCACCCTCTTCCTTACAGCAGCGTCTTCAGCTGCAGCCGACGGCGAGAGGGCCGTGCGACCAAGGTGGCTGGCCGCAACAGTGCTGACGCAAGTTGCGTCCCATATTAGGCACTTGCCGTTCCTCCAAGGCACCAAAGTCAGCCCATCCGGCCGCTTGCCGTCAGTCCTGGACAGACCCGGCGGCTCCAGTACGCAGGGGACATCTGCCGACACGAATGCCCTCCTCACAATATTATTGAGCGCATGGTGACGCGGGAACCTCCCCGAGCAACGACGACAACTCAAAGCGTGATGGCCATCGGCCTCCACCATAGAACCGCAGGTGCATCTGTGGGGTTCACACACCTTGCAGCCCAGGCGGAGGGCCACCGCCACACGCAAAGAGTCATCATCAAGCAACGTGCCCAGGTGAGGCGAAGGAAGCGCGTGCAACCATGCTCCCGATTCTGGCTGTGATACAGCCCTGAGTCTGGCTAGATCAGCCCCCGAGGAACCCACCAGCATCTGCTCCTGGATCAGCTTAGACGTGACGTCATCCCAAGCTCGCTGAACATGCGTTGCGTCGGGGCTTGCTGCACCCATGTTGAGGACAGACCAAGCTGACCCGGCATCCAGCATATATGGTATGTTTGCCCCATCGCCATTGGAATGTAAAATAACAGACACGAGGTCAGCCACCCCATGAGTCGACGCCAGGAAAGCCGACAGGCCCACATCATGCACACACCGCACCCCAAGGCCCCCGAGCCGGATAGGAAGTGCTGCCTGCCTCCACTGCGCATCATTAAAAGACACATTCAGGATCGACTGGACAGAAGATTTTAAAACACAGTCAAAAGAAGATAACTCCTCAGGGCAAAGCCAGGTGGGAGCGGTCCGCAAGAGATATGTAATCTTGGGTAAGGCAAAACACATGCGCAACAACAAAATCGCAACGTGCGCGGAGAGATCCTTGAGACGTTCCCGAGCATTGAGTAGAAGCTGTTTACGGGAGGAAATGGCTTCAGGCACTCCGTCAAGAGAAATGGGAGATCCCAAAAGGAAGAAAGAGAGAGGAGAAAGTTCCTTGAGACCAGGTAAATGAGACCCAAAGCGTGAGAAGTGTGTACGAGCACCAACGCCACAGGGAAAAAATTCGCACTTAGAGGAATTCACCTCCAGACCCAGCTCCTTAAGTTGAGGAACAAGAACCTCCAGGTCCTGGCAAACTTCTTCCAGTGATCCACCAATAATGCCATCATCGAGGTACCACAGGTTCAGAGACGATTTCAACCCAGAGATGACTTTGTGGATTGCTAAACTGAACACAAGTGGCCCCAATAGATCCCCCTGCTGCGCTCCCATTTGAGACGAAATGAGACTATCACTAAAGAATAGATTAGAAGGAGAATAATATACCTGATAGTAATATACCTTTATAAATTACAATTTACAGGTAGTTAAAACTGTTTATTACTTACCCAGGCATGATATCATACACGTTTACATCCACTTTCACTTTATTTATGTAATTTTTGGCGGACTTTCGATGATCGCGTGGTGCGCGCGCAAGCTCGACTGAGCGGCCTAACGAATAGCGAATTAGGGACTACGACTATTACGCGTCAGTCATTCATTCAATGTACTTGACAAGGACAAATATAGCTTTCTTGTTTTGTCTTGTAGACTCTGTGCAAGTTTGGTCAAGATAGAAACACTTTTTGTAAACGAAATCACTACCAAAATTAAAGCGGGGATTTCTGGCGCCACGCGCCAGCTTCACACGTGACGTTTTTTTGACGTGGCGCGCGGCGCCAGCTCCACACGGGAAGGGTTCTGTAGCACTTCTAAATTCTTTGGCTAAGTGCTTATATATTTTCACCGCCATGGTATAACAATTTTTGCTGCAAACTTTGAGTCTATTACGCGGGACTACTAGTGGCTTTTGTACTATTTTCCTCTTTGACATAGCCTTTTCATCTTTTTTAAAAAGCGAATAATAATTTTCACCTCAGCACCTCAAACAAGCAGGTTTTGCTGTCAAAAAACAGTGAGCAAAATTCAATTTTGCTGCGAGCGTGAGACAAAGTAACTTTTTAATTATTTTTTTTAAATGCCGAGAGCAGTGCTGGGTCTACTCACAAAATTCTAAAGATTTGAACTTCAATTAGTTTTGTCACTTTCACTTCGATACGAAAAAATCGAGAGGGAAACAAGTCGATTCGAAGTTCGATTTCCAAATTCCATACCTACCTACTAGGCCCAAAAAAGAAACAAACAATAAAACGTTCGGATATACATAAAACATTAAAATTGCATCTGATAAGGTTTTATTTAAATTCTGTTTTATTAAATTTTTGGAACGAAGTTCATAAGCGGCTTGCGGTAAGAGTGCAGTGGCAGAAATCGTCACGCGAAAAGGCGCTTGCGACTGTCTTCTTCTAATTCAAAAAGAAAGAAAGACGGAGAGAGATAGTAAGTGTAAATTTGGACGAAATGAAAATTCAAGATGGCGGTTTCGAAAATTTTCATATTTTTCATAATGGGTGTCGTTTTCATACTTTTCAAGGGTGCCAAAGCCGATCGTAAGGTCAAAATGTAAATCCAAGATGGCGACTGCGAAAATTTTCAAATTTTTTCTTCATGGGTATCGTTTCTATGGTTTTCAAGGTTGCTAAAGCCGATAGTGAAGTCAAAATGTAAATCCAAGATGGCCGCTGCGAAAATTTTCAAATTTTTCTTCATGGGTATCGTTTCTATGGTTTTCAAGGTTGCTTAAGCCGATAGTGAAGTCAAAATAAAAATCCAAGATGGTGGCTGCGAAAATTTTCACATTTTTCGTCATGGGTGTCGTTTTCATAGTTTTCGAGGGTGCTAAATTCGATAGTGAGGTCAAAATATAAATCCAAGATGGTGGCTGCAAAATACAAAGTGATGAAGATTATGTAAAAAAAACCTTGTCCGATCCGAAAATGGGCATATGGTACTGCAGTAACATTACAAAACCTGCAGTAACATTACAAAACAGTTTGTTAAATTATTATTGATGAAGAAAGAAAGAAAGAAAAAGATTGAAAGTTATTGGTATTTGAAATTTACATTTTTAGTTCCAAAATTACCCCAAAACAATAAAAAAAATTGCAAAACTCATAACTTATGACTTTTAGACACCCGCTAAACGACGGCCGCAGCCCGCACCAAATTTAACTATTCGGTCAAATTCACCATTGAAAAAAAATGTGGAGATTATTTTTTCTTTTTTCCTGAAAATTTCCACATAAATATGCTAACAGTACGATACCTAACAACACCCTCATGGATCGGACAGGGTTTTTTTTTTTACATGTTGTATGTTCTCGCTGCTGAGGTGAAAAGTTGTATGTGTTACACGAGCGCAAAGTTATTTGCATATCGTGTCTTTGAATCCCTCGCAGCGCTCAGGATTCAAAATCAACACTCGCAGCAAAAAACGACTTTGCTCTCTTGCTGCACAAATAACTATTCTTACAAAGAACAATGAACAAAACGTCCCCACCCTTGTAGCACTTTAAAACCTATGTTGATCGAAGGGCTATAGCCATTGTATCAGTTTATTGTAAGACTATGAAACTGAAATATCCATCCGAAAAAAGTTATATCGACATGAAGAAACTGGAATTAGTCACAATTATACTGCCGTTTAATGTTCTTTGTTATTAAAAATATGGCAAGAAATAATGGAAGATCTGTGTTCCAACTATGTCATAGCCTCTATACATTATCACTGCCGGACCAATAGTACCCCCATATCAGCAACTGAGTCGTATTCGAGATTAAAGATCGTTGACTTCACATACTTGCTTGCTATGTATTTATTTAAGTATATGTTAATTTATTACGTTATACGTGTAGGTTTATTTCTATATTTTAGTTCGCATATAATTTTTTTTTTCTTCTTGTTCTCGCACACTATTGTCTACATTTCTTTCTATGGTATCCATAAATTTTTGAGCATTGTTCTTTGAAGGTTTCAAACACATAAAGACCGGAGGGACGTTTTTCCGAAGCACAAACAAATCTTTAGACAAATATTCACGTAGGTAACTAAAGAAGTTAAATTGCAGATCAAAACAACGCTTTTCGTATTCTCTAACACTGTCAGATACACGTATTCTACGCGACGTGAAAAATTTATAATGCGGTTTAATGAACTCAAACTTAATGTGATCGACGCGTCATGAAAATACGTGAAAAACAAATTACTAACGCCTAGGTACTTAAGTCTATCTCCTGAAAAATTATACGCCATAGAACATGAATGTAGAGTATACCCAATGAAGAATTCTATTGTTTTTATTACTTCAATTCTGTATCAGATTTCTCTCTCGCTCTTTTTCACTCGTGTGTCTGTCTGGCTGGCTGACTGTCTGTCCGTCTGTCACAGCCAATTTGCTCCGAATCTACTGGACCAATTTAATTGAAATTTGGTACACAGATGAATTTCCGTGACACAAATACATACGTATAACGTATAAAAATTAATTTTGAGTAGAGAAAGTCACTTTTCGGGGGCAAAAAGAAAAAAATAAAAAAAAAGTTTTGCAAATTGACAAATAATCATGTGACATATCAAATAATAGGGCTTGTTGTGAGGATTTCATTTTTTATTATTATTTTAAAATACTTGGATATTTAAGAAAATATATATGAAAATCGACCATTTCCCCACCTTGTCTCCGAAACTACTGGGCCTAAAATTAAGAAAAAAATACAGAAAATAGTTTTATACTTATGGATTACAGGAAAACCTGTAAGAAATCTACGCACTTGGCCGGTTTTTTAGACACTGACTGGTTTGGCCAAAACGTGGGAAATGAAAAGGTATCAGTCAACCGCTTGACTGTCCATGGTAACAACTATACAACATGTAAAAAAAAACCTGTTCGATCCGCGAGTCTATTTATTTATGTGGTAATTTTCAGGAATAAAGAAAAAAAAAACATCACATTTTTTTTCAATAGGGAATTTTACCGCGTTAATACCTACATGGGGTGCAGGCGGCCGTCGTTTAGCGGGTGTCTACAAGTCCTAACCTATGACACCTATGACTCCTGTTAAAAATTTGCAAATTTTTAGTGGTTTTGGGGTTATTTTGGTACTAAAAATGTGATTTTTAAATTGCAATACCTTTTTTATTTTCAATAATAATTTATTTATTTTTGGGTAATGTTATTGTAATACCTAAGTGCCCCTTTCGGATCGGACAGGGTTTTTTTTACATATTGTATACTTAGGTGGTGCCTTGTTCTGATTTGTAAGTAGGTAATCGGCACCGAGTCACCGAGCAGTTTCAATGTAACTCAAACCACCCACTTTGCCACCGGGTGGCACTATCCGGGGTGGACTAACTTGTCCACTTGATAGCATTTTATTTTCTCGTATTAACTATAACATCTTTATTTACAACATGCCTTTTTATAACAATTTGAATGCATAACGAATAAAACAAAATCTCACCTGCATCACATAAAATTTTTCAGTTGGTAACGAAATCCTAATACGTTGTTCATCCTTCTCTAAGGAACATTCCATCTTTCCATACAAAAAATGGAAGTTTTTCGTAGCATTGAATCCTTCGATTAGCTGCATATTTTTAGTATTAGTATATACTGGTAGATGGAACTTCTGTGGTTCAGGCACACAATTCTTTACTAAGAAGTTGTACGCTTGTCCGGGCGGACAGCATTTTCGAAAACACTTTTCTTTCATACAACCGCACCCAGTCTCCGTTTTAGTGATGTTTTCCACATAATATTCCCCGTCCTGGTATTTCACGCCATTGTATGACCGGTCTGTCAGCTGCACGCTGTTCTCATATTGACAGGGCTGCGATGCAGTTCTCGTAATTAGCACTAATAAAGTAAATGTGACTAGCATTTTTTTTACACTTTGCACTGAAATGTTTAGGGTGTGTTGTTTGGAGCACATTAACCGGAAAATTATAACAATCTTAGTGTAGACAATATGGAAGAAGATAAATATATCTTGTTTAAAGTGAGCACTTCACGTAAGGTCACTTTTATATAAAGTAGGGCAGGAAAACGATTGTTGAAAATGTATCGATGAATTAAGCGTGCATCAACTCCAACTATTACTATCCAGCTTGGTGAGCTGTAAATAAATTATAATAACGTAGTGCCTACAAAACGCCGTCATCGCTATCAAATTATGGTCTAACCCTGGAACGCATTCGATGACAACCTACGCCAACATTCCTGCTTTATATACGATAACCCAATTATATACGATAACCCAATTAGTATATCTTCGAACTCATTAAGATATCAATCGGGTGTTCTCGATTATCGATAATATTGAAGTAAAGTGTTTAAAAATATTTCTTCCTAAAATAAAATACTTCATATGGAACTTACTTCTACTAAATTAACTTACAAAATAACTTTAGACTTTAAAGAAGTACCAACCAATAATGTCGTTACATTGATAAACCAAATAAAACAGGTACCTAATTATCTGTAATATGATCAATTTTACTAAGATTGTTATTATTTTCTGGGTAAAATCCGTTTTTCTATTTTAAAATTAATTCTAGCACAAATTTAAAGTTTGGTCACTAATAACGTCGCTGATGAGCGATATAAAAAAAAATTACTAACAAAAGTAAACACGACCTTATCGCACGAGAAACAGCAAAGTTATCAGCTTTATTATTTAAAAACGGAATTCATTGAAAAAATTATACTTATCAAAACATATGGCACTTCTAGAATCGACAAAGCACGGAGCCACTGAGAAAGCGACAGACTTAATGCAGACCCGAACACTAACTGAACCCAAAATTAGGACTAATTGGCTCCAAATGAATGGCAAGGGAATAAAAATATCTGTGACACCTAACAGGTAGCGGTAGAGGAACCATGAGTACGTAACTTTGTCCGAGTATTTTTAGCGTCAGTCTTAGAAACTCAAATTCCTGTAATTAACTGAAAACTTGATTTCAGTGGATCTCCTCACTGTTGTGATGGAGTATTGAGAAGATGTAAAAAAGATGAAGATGATGACTTGTGTGTGTTGTAAGATTTTTACCGAAAATAAAAATATTTTCTTTCTTTTGTACACCAATAAGACCAAAGCGATTTTAGAGTTAGTCATAGTAAGAGTGCACCGGAGAACGCTGTGACCCTGCCCATTCTTCTACATAATTTTCTTCAGTTTCTGACATTTAATTTAGAATCATAGAACAAGTAGAATCATTGGGCTATTTTAATTATCAAAATATAAGGCGCAAACGCACATTTTTTGGAACGAAGTTCTTTAACGCGGCTTTGGGGTGGCAAAAATCGTCACACGAAAAAGAGTCTATACTTGCGACTGTCTTCTTCTAATTCAAAGAGAAATAAAAAGAAAGAGAGAGAACGCTGGCAGAAAAAAACATTGCAGAGAGAGAAAGCGTGAACTTAGTCAAAATGAAAATCCAAGATTGCGTCTGTGAGATTTTTCAAATTTTTCGTCGTGGGTGTCGTTCTCATAGTTGTCGAGGGTTATAAAGCCGATAGTGACTTTTAAATGTAAATCCAAGAGGGCGGCTGAGAAAATGTTGTTTTTGGTTTAAATCATACGTGAGCTTTGTTCCTTCGTTCACGTTTTATTTTTGTTATATAGAGGCGCTTATTCCGGAAAATGTACACATTACTTATCTAGAACCATTAGCTAAATAGTAAGTACCTAAAGTTAAAGTTACGAACTAGGGCTTTTATATGTATAATTTTGCTACCTTTTTCGGGCTTTGAGGAAATCCGCCAGTGACTTAATGCTTTAATATGTTTTTGTACAGTGTCGGAAGATGAGACAATCATGCTTGACATCAATGTCATCCAAGTATTGTCTTCTGCATTCACTGATTTTAAAACCAAAAGGTTAAATACAGAAGTCAATTAATTTTACAATGACGTCGAAAGTATGTTCTCTGATATTGTGAGATAAAACACAACGACAAATTACTAGAGAGAGAGAGAGAAAAATCTAAATGTGGTCGCCTGTCAGGATTACTATTAAAAAATCGTATGCTGGACATTTATTTTATCTAAGAGAGATGCTCATACGAAAATCAATCATCAGAGCGAGTCACTGTTTTCTTTAATTTATTTTATGACGTTTCTTTCCTTCATCCAAACTTAAGAGGCTGACAACAGCTAATTGCGGTTACTGCATACAAAAGAAAGAGAAGTGCGATGACACAACGCTGGTAATTTATTACAAAATATGAAGCAATTATCTATGTACAAAAAATCAATTGATTGGATTAAAAAATTAAGACACTTTACGTTAATATGTTGCTTCACTACATAGCATAAAACAAAGTCGCTTCCCGCTGTCTGTCTGTCCCTATGTATGCTTAGGTTTTTAAAACCACACAACAAATTTTGATGAGGTTTTCACCAATGAACGGAGTGATCATGCAGAATTTATTTATTTTTCATTTATTTATTCATCAAACAATTTACATTTTGTTCGAATTTTACAAAATAATTACATTTTAAATCATAACAGCTAAACAATAATCAAACATATAACAAACAAAAATAAAAATATTACTATGTCATCAATCAAAAACCGTTACATGTCAAACCATAAAAGCACAAAACCACCTTTTATTAAATTTTACTTAAATCAACTGAGATTAAATGTCATTAAAATTACTGTTTGTATGTCCAACCATAAAAAGCTCAATGACAACCCTGTCCAACCATTAAATGGAAAATAGATGTTCATTAAATGTCAATCAAATTACCATTTACATAATTATCCAAACACATAAGCTCAAAAACAACCAAGTCTATTCCACATTGTGTAATTTAAAAAAATAATGCGGAAGGTTTTTGTGTATAATTCATTAAGGTTTCGTGTAAATTGGCTGAAATATGATGACTATTGTCGAAGATGTCGATGTCGGAAAAAATCATGCCAACTGGGAACTTTACTGGTGTGCGCCGCGTAAGCCGTAAGGGATACATCTAATATTTATGTTCTACAGAATTGTAGATCTTAAAAAAGCAACAAAAAAGTCCGCGATAGCATAATATGTATATCTTCTAAGGCTGTCATACATATGGTATCGCGGTAATAATTATTGCACAAAATAATTAATAATAATTGGTAGGTAAACATTTTCATCTTTCAGAGCTGATAAAAATTTCATTGTTATTTCCGAAGCTATTTTGACCGGTATTATATCCTTATCCAATAAAATAAATGTTATTTAAATTGGACATTGAATTTTGATTATTATATGCTGAAGAATATCATATATTTTTCTAATTTTGTTTACTGCAGTGGATCATATACTTTTACGCATTATAAAACTTGCGTTTAGCTCCCCTGTCGTCCCCTTAAAGATCGTCGGTCGTCCGTTTATTGTTTTACGGCCGTGATCTTTCATCTACTTTGATCAATATTTTTGTGACAGCTGATGTCACAGTTTGCCGCCGTTTCAAAATAAGTGCGCATTAGATATACGTCATTATGCTTGAAGATACTAAGAGAGGAATCACCGAAATACTTTCCGATTCAAAGTCAAAGTCAAATAGGTAATTTATTTCAATTTGGTATTTTGGTCGCTGTGATTAAAGACAATGTTTAAATGTTCTTTCTCCAGAATTAGCTTACTGACAGGTTATATCAGTTTATATAATTGTTTATAATTTTACTTTGTCAATTTATTTTAATTTTATTTTAGTTTATTGTTGGCATAATCTACTCATTACAATGTTTTTTTTAAGAGTTGTATTACAATATGTGGTTAGCTAGCGACTTCGACAATTATTTATTTTTCCTCGATGGTCCTAGTTAATCAATTATAACTTCTAGTTACAGCTAATGTAAGCGGGCACGCCCTTTATGCCTGCCTTATCAGCACGGGAAACTGGTCGATGCCATCAAAGAATTTGCCCACACAATATTGAAGATGTGTTATTCCAGCTAATTTCGATAGTTTTTTGTTTTACTTGGCCCCTTGACTGAATCCTGCTGTGGTCACGGCCATGTCTTCGTCATAGGTCACTTTGTCACCAACGACTTAATTAGAGGAATATGATAAACAGGTAAACCCAGTTCTTAAAAAGACGATGATGAATGGTGTAATTAAAACAGTTCGTGAGATGACCTTAGACGCACACAGGACGATTCATGAGAGTCGTGAACCGCTTGGAGCTCTGTTAAACGTGGTTTTCCTAATGACTGCTATAATATTAACATCTTTGATCAAAAATATAGACTATCGATTGGTAGTAGTTGTCTGCCTCATTTTCGACCTATTTCCAGGTCGGCCAAAGTGTTATTGGGTTTTGCCATTAGAAGTTTCTCAGTAGCAGCCAGGAGTCTGAATTTGTGCACGGTTGATTTCAATAGGCTCGCCCCCTATTACATGGGACTTAAACATAACTGGCGAAATGTGGGTGTACTATAGGTACACCTCTGCCTAACCCTTCGGGGATACAAGGCGTGATGTTATGTTAAGCTGTTGTTAGTAATGCTTTTCGGCTGTAGCATTCATTTGTTTCTTGGCTTATTAGGATCTAAGACTTTTTGAATTACAAGCCGTGTTTCATGCTGCTACCAAGCGATTAAGGCTGTGTGTCTGTCAGTGAATCTAAGTTTTTTTTTTAACGTTATGTATGTGGGTAAGTAGATTAGAACTGGTGCAGTAGGTACCTTGTTATTACACCGAACTGTAAACGTGATAAATATTATCAACATTATTCTTATGCAATACATACAATTAAAATAACTAATACCTATATAGGTACACGAACCTAATAATATTATATATAAATATACATTATTATACACCCAATTAAACACATCTAATCATTTATAAAAATATTTAACTGCATGAAAATTGTTACTTAACCCTCTTACTCCTAATTTTGCTGTGCCCGACAGGGTCCATATTGATCTTTTACTTTGTTATACCTATGGAATGCAATAAAAAATTGAGTATTTAGTACCATATGTCTTAATAAGTTATCAGTCTGTAGTTCATTACACTAGGTACTTAAAAATATAATGCAAATAGTTCATATTCAGATAAAGGTTATTATTATGAATTAAAAGGTCAATCATTCTTAAAAATGAATAAGAATTCATTTATATTTACATAAGACGAAAAATTTATCTCATTCATGTTCTGTTTACGCGTTTGCAATAAAAAATGTCGTTTCTTGATTGTGGGTTCCATACCTACTCGTTATTAATGTATCAGATAATAATTTAGCAAGGTATGTATGTCCCTCCTATTTTGTGAGAAAACTGAGACTTATGGTAAAGGAAAAAACAGTGAAAATGCAGTTTGAAATATGTAGGTAACAGATACAAGCGTCGTAGGTATGGCCATTATGGCCAATGCTCGTTCCGTTTCGACATGTTTTCTTTTTGCCCAGCCTTGATTACAGACAAAATATTATTATTTTATTCACAGATGAGTTACGCTATATTATTTAAAGGGAAAAACACAGACAGCAAATACCAGGAAAGAATCTGGTTTATCCGTCCGTTTATGTAGCACAGCAAAACAAAAAAATATTTCTTTAGCATATTGACAAACGGCGTCAGAGATCAAAAGTCATCGCTTTTGGGAAGTATTACGCATGTACGTACGTGGTAGATACCTTCCTTACATCCGATGATTTGCAATTGTGACCCCAGTGATTTTTTTATTGACATAAGTTTGGAAAACGAATATTTGGAACATATGTAGTTCTTCTTCTCAAAATTTGCCATCGACACACTAAGAAGAAGAACAGCAATGCTAACACCATTCGCTGACGCACACGAAAGGTCCTCACGTGTACAGGTAACAGGGCATGCGACGCAAGATGAAAGGTGACCCATGGTCTGCGGAGAGACACCTCATATACATTTAGGATCGAAACCATCCAAGAAACCCCACCTGTGGAATATCCAAATAAACTAATGATAATCTTTGCTGCGGCCGACCCGAGTGCGGCTCAGGTCTGCAATCGGAGTCTATTTAAAGTTTTCCAAGTCGGCCACGGGAATTTGTGTAAGGCACTCTGATGGCTCGATAAAAGAATCAAGAGGTTTGAGCTTCTCTCGCCAAAGATCACATCTTTGCGAGGAGGTGTTGATATCGGATGGAATCATGCACCCAAAAAAACTTTTCGGCTTTTAAATCTCCGTGATATGAGCTGTAATTGTTCATTGGATGGCGTAAGTCGTGTTTTGGTTTCGTCCTTTCTATGCGGCTTGCGAATTTCTGGGGGCGCAATCCCAATCAATGGATATAGCATTCGTATCGGTTTTGTTTGTATCGGTTTAAGACAAACAGTACAAATTCGGCACGTCTCATTAAGTGCTATAACCACTAAGTTAGAGCGAGCAGAGCGATACCTTATTAGACAGGCATATTCACCAGCGGAGAAGCAGAGCGCCATTCCAGTTTTTCGCCGGACTTGGGGAGACGCCCCCATCTGATGGATGTTAGGCTACGCAGAAGGTTATTTCTCGTGTCTTTTCTGGTTAATATTACATACATACATACATAAGTAAAAAGAAGAAGTTAGAATGTAAGTAAAGACCACGCTACCGCATTAGGATTATTGCCTGTAATGATAGTTGTGTGTGTGATAAATAAATAAATAATAAATAAATAAACTCATTCATCATATTTTGGGCCTTGTAGGTCTTTCTTCTGCTTCACAGCCTCTTTTACCCAAGAATCATTCATTCTAGTTCTACATTTCCTCTTCGCCAGACCACATACTTTTGTGGCTACTTGCACCATACTATTTTTGACTCTATCCCATACTTGTTCTAGACTGTAATCATTCGTATCATCAAATATTTTATCCAGCTTCACTTTTACTTCCCTCATAATTATATTCCTCTTTTACCTTCAATTCTTGCTACTTTTATTCTTTCTAGAGCAGTCGCAGTAACTCAAACTCGGTGACGCCAATGCCTGAACAGACCAACCACCCGACACTTTAACCAGATAATGATCAGTCCCTACCCTACATAAACACCCCTAAATATGAAATATGCTCTATTATCTGTACCTTTACTCTTTAATCTTCCATCCAGAATCACAAAGTCGATCATACTTTTACTGTCTTGCCTTTCCCACGATGTGAACCTTTCTATGATTAAACGGAGTTTTCATAACATACAAATTCTTCTCTACACACATCTCTAGCACATGCATCCCATTCTCATTTACTACACATATCATCCCCAAATACCCCTAATACTTTTTCGTACCCATTCCTCTTCACACCAACCCAACCATTAAAGTCTCCAAGCATAACAATTTTCTCACTTGACCTAGGTACATCCATTCACTAAATCCCTTATGTTGCCCCAAAATTCCCGTCCCTATCCGAAGGTGAGCTTCCCATATCGGGTGCATAAACGCACAAAATACAGATAAAATTTAGACCCACCTTGGTTCTTATCGATAGAATCCTGGAACTCACAACGACGACTGTTTAATATACTCGCAGTTTTTTCTGTAGTTAGCGGATCTATTTTAAAGTGATGCCGAGATACTTTGGGCGGGTACTGTAGATGACTGGCACCCCCGGCTATGCGATATTGAGAGTTCGACCCGCTGCGTTCTGAGGTGGTAGGTGCATGACTGCGTTTTTGAGGAATTTGGTTTCAGGGCGTTGTCAGCATACCAATGGCTGTGAACTGAGAGGGCGGTGGAAACGTTGACCTCAATCCCCTTAAAGTCAGTAGCTTGGCAAGTTAATACCAGGTCGTCTGCGTACAGGAAGCGGGTTGTGTTTGGGCTTACTGGTTGATCATTGCTGTAAATGTTAAACAGCAGAGGGAGCCAGTACACTACCCTGGGGCAGACCGTTCATTTGGGTTCATTTGGGACTCCTTCTAGTAGATTCATTTGAAATCGGTAGTCTCGGTAAATTCGAGTAAATTTTAGATCCTCTGTTAAGTTGGTGACCTTCCACAACAAGCGCTGAATGTCAACGGTGTCTTAGGCTGCCAAGAAGTGTACAAATACTTCGCACGTCACTTTCCTGGTTTCAAACCCTCGATCCTGTCGATCTCGGCAACCAGTTACAATCTAGGAATGTGAGGCCTGCTTTGAGTGGAATCCCGACGGGTATCTTGAACACATACGATGTCACAATGGAATGAATCATTTGGAAATAATTTCTGCTTTATCCTGAGAGAACCCTTCATGTTGATCTAGATTACACAAAAGACTAGGTTTGTTAGTGGGCTATTTGGCCCTGAAAAGAGCCGATAGGAATTTGCCATTGCATCGTGGTGAAAGGATTACCCAATCGACAGAAGTCGATTGCCCAAAGTGACCCCGGACGTAACAAGGAGGTTACGTCGCTCGGGGAGGCTCTTTCATGCACCATGTATTAGGTATTATGAAAGTCTGACAGACCGCGTTACAAAGGTTTATTGTGCTACGCAGTAACTGGATTTTGCAGGTCAGATAGGCAGTCAGTCCATGTAAAATGCTGGTACCTATTCAACTGCAACCAGTTAGACTGGAAGACGACCCCAACATCCGACATACAGCGTGTATGACTGTTCAGATATAAGAGATATCGCCGCGAAACCGCTGTCAAGCTTGGTAGCAATACTTGTTCAAAGTGACTTACCAGAAGGTGAACCAGTATCGCTACCGAACGAGACAACGATATGGGCTATCAAACTCAAAAACTCAAACTCAAAGCATTTATTTCAATTAAACCATTTACAGGCACTTTTGAATTGTCAAGGAGTCAGTCAGTCAGAAATATGAAGCTAGTTGCCCATTCCAAAGCGTAGGTTCCTATGGAGAAGAACGGGCAAGAAACTCCACGGACACTCTTTTTAAAAAAAATTATATTCTTACAAAATATTGTTTACATCATTCATGTTGAAATTATACATGTGAGAACAATGTAGAAAGACGTGTACGTAAAAAGCGTCCGTAATAAAAAATAAAAAAACAATTCAAAAAATTAAAATAAGCCGTGGCAGATAAGAGATGACCAGTCCCTACTGATGGCGCCCGTTCACGAACATGACGCATGGATCAGCACCGTTTAGCTCAACCATTTTGAAGGGAACTCGACGATCCAACACACACGCCACCACCAGCGAGACATTTGAGTGAGCATGACATACTCTTAGCCGCCAGGGCATATCGAGTCAATGAAAGACGTACCCAGCAAATGGCAGCTTTATAGAAGGTACATGGTCACAGTGCTCACACATGTGCTATGCAATTATACAATAAAAAAAAAGAGATTGAAGCTATACAATTCAAAGATAGTTTTTGCAATCTTCAGCAATTCCAACAATATTTTTGAATGCTAATCAATTAGTTTATGCGCCCTTGTGGAGCTGGACCAGCGTTAAGCCAAGCATTTTTGTCAGCGATATAATCCCCAAGCTTATAATATGCTTGGCAGCATAGTGTGCGTTTTATACAAGATTTAAATTTCGTTTCATTTAGTTGTAGTATATGGGAAGGTATTTTATTGTAACATTTTAAACAGTACCCCATGAAAGATGAGTCTACTTTAGCCAGTCTGAAACCCGGTTGAACTAATTGGTCCCTATTTCTAGTACAATAATTGTGTCTTTCACCTCTTTTACTGAAAAGATTAAGATTTTTCCTGACGTACATGATGTTTTCATAAATATATTGACAAGGTACCGTCATGATGTTAATATTTTTAAACAGTTCCCTTAGAGAATCGCGCCTACGGAGGCAATATATTGCTCTAATGGCTCTTTTCTGCAGAATAAAAATAGAGTCGATATCTGCAGCCCGTCCCCAAAGTAAAATACCGTAAGACATGATACTATGAAAATAACTGAAATAGACTAGCCTCGCGGTATCTACATCAGTAAATTGACGGATTTTTCTGACAGCATATGCTGCTGAACTTAGCCGTCCTGCAAGAGATGTTAAATGAGGACCCCATTGCAGCCTTGAATCGAGCGTGATCCCCAGGAAAACAGTTTTATCTACAAATTCTAGCTTCTCCTTATTCAATACTATATCACAATCACTACTTTTAACATTCGGTAAAGCAAATCTTATGCATTTAGTTTTTTTCCCATTTAATACTAAATTATTAGCAGTAAACCAATTTTGGACCTGCAGTAGGGCGTTATTTACATCGTCAAGATTTGATGCACGTCTATTTATCTTAAAAATTAGGGAAGTATCGTCAGCAAATAACACCATTTGTGGTTGGTTTTTTAATAAATGGGGTAGATCATTAATATATACTAAAAAGAGGAAAGGACCCAATATCGAGCCTTGAGGAACACCCATTTTTACTTTTAGACCGAGTGAATTTACCCCATTAATTTGAACTTGCTGTTGTCTATCGTTTAAATAAGATTTTACTAAACAGAGCGCAAGTTTACCTAGTCCGTAA
This sequence comes from Xanthia togata, assembly GCA_963853775.1. Taxonomy (NCBI): domain Eukaryota; kingdom Metazoa; phylum Arthropoda; class Insecta; order Lepidoptera; family Noctuidae; genus Xanthia; species Xanthia togata. The sequence goes on from OY970800.1 coordinate 20,627,095, forward strand.
TGCTCAAGTTTCAAGAGTAAGGTTTCATGATTTACGCAGTCAAATGCCTTGGAGAGGTCACAAAAGATTCCTATGGCATCTTGAGCCTCCTCCCACGCTGTAAATATGTGTTTTAATAAGTATATATATAGTCAAGTAAGCTATATTTGAATAGGCCTTTACAAAGGTGTGTCGTACAGACCATCAAACTAAGCAACTTTCTCTATTGAACCAACATCGTAATCGCGAAGTAATAATCAGTTGTCCCATAAAAACTTCAATACTTTCTCGACCCAAATATATGGGACAGATGATATTGTTTTCGTGATTACGATGCTACTATCACACCCTTAAATATGTCAACACATTTCTGATAGTTCTGTTGGGAACAGGCTAGGCACTAGGCAGGTGATGATTTTTAAACTTTACAGAATGCAATCTAGAACGATCTTTCTCTATAACAATAAGTATAAATATAATTATATTCATGATTGCAACCATAATTACTTCGCAGTACTTACGTTGACTGCGCAAACGCAGCTACTGCAGCTAAGTGTTTGATGTCGAGTGTGATTCAATAACACCATGAATTATAATTATAATATAACCAAGGTTATATAATACGTACTTGTCTACGAATTATTTAATTTTCTTTGTTTTGTCTGAAGGTCATTACTTTACCTTTTTTTTTCTTTGGGGAAACCTCATGGATATCCTCAGTCTGGGGAAAACGGAGGGATATGTTGGACTCCTACGACTACCATGTGTTGGGGGCCCAGGAGGTACTCGCCAGAATCCGGCCATGTGTTTTCATGGTCCTCGGAACGCGCCACCGTCGGGTTCCCAAATAACGGTAGGAGGTTCAAATCGGCGTCGAGTCGACGATGAAGTACCTGGGACTCGTCCTCGACAGTCGGTGGAACTTCGTGGAGCATTTCTGACGTTTGGCTCCCAGACTGGACCGGGCCGGGGCTGCCTTGAAGCGGCTCCTGCCCAATCTAGGGGGTCCAAACGCCTCCTGCCAGAGGCTATACGCGGGGATCGTGCGGTCCATGGCCCTGTACGGGGCACCGGTGTGGGCGCGTTCGTTGAGGCGGCGGCCTGGCCGCCGGTTGAACGCGTCCCAGAGGGTCATGGCCACCCGGCTGGTCCGGGGATACCGCACGGTCTCTGGTGAGGCGGCGAGCCTTCTTGCCGGATTGCCGCCATGGGATCTGGAGGCAAAAATCCTCGCGCATATTTGGGAGTGGCGCGGGGAGGCGAAACGCTGGGGCTTGACTCCGATGCCGCGAGAAAACGGGGCACAGCGGACAGAGCTCCGATGGGATCTCATGGCGTCATGGAGAGTGCGATTGTCGCAACCCAGTGCTAGGCACGCCACTATTGCGGCGATAAGTCCCCTCTTTGAGGAGTGGCTGGAGAGGCGCCACGGCATCCTCACCTTCCGCGTGACGCAGGTCCTCACCGGACACGGCTGTTTCGGGAGGTACATGTTTCGGATAAGGCGGGAGGAAACGCCCGGGTGTCATCACTGCGTGGATCGCCCGGAGGACACGGTGGAGCATACGGTGGAGGTATGCCCGGCTTGGGCAGAGCACCGCCGTGTTCTCGTGGAGGCGATCGGTGGCGGGGATCTCTCGCGTCCGGCCCTGGTCCAGGCCATGATACGGAGCGAGAGGGCATGGGAGGCCGTCACCTCCTTCTGCGAAGCAGTAATGCTCGCGAAGGAGGAGGCGGAGCGCGTGAGGGAGAGGCAAATTTCGCGCCCTCACGCCCCTAGCCGCCGCAGGAGGAGACGCCCCGGGCATCGGGAATCGATCGCGGATTCCCGGCCACCGTAGGCGCGGGCTTGCGGACGGTGAGCAATGGGTAGCTCGACGTCCGGTAAGGACCAAGCCCGGGTCGACGGCGCGTTGTGTTCCACGCGCGCCTCAAAGAGTGTCAGCGAGTGAAGGGGTCCGATGAGACCATTGCCTGCCGGGGTTGCGGGAAAGTCCGAAAGGGATACCGTGGCCCCCTGTCATTGCACAGGCAACAGAAGGAACACGGGTGGGTTTTAGTCAGTAAGAGTCTGACACGCCCTCCCGCTCCACCCAGAGCGGGAGACGTCATTTGAAAAAAAGGAGGTACTCGTACAATTGTGCGCACCCTCCACATGGTATCAGCCCGCCATGTCCTTACATAGAATTTCTTGGTCCATGTTTTTTTGTGCAATAATAAGGCCATTCAAAGAATTTTAAATAATAATACAAAAAAATAGTCAGTAAGATTTTCTTATTAAGACTCCCGCAGACTAGTAGAACAAATTCTTTGAAAATTTTATGGAAATTGTTCTACCAGAGTACCTTATTCAATTCGACACGATTCTGGTACAAAACAAAGATGAGAAAGTTATTAATTATTGTTTTTATATTTTACATTTTGTTTCAACTCATTTCTCGGGAAAATTAGAACAGATGGCGAAGTCGAACGCAGCGCGGTCATCACGCGTAGATACGTACACTCGTATTCATTTTTACAGTAGTTACAAATAACGTGACTATTATATTATTGTGATTACCCTACGCACTTAGATGTAGTTAAGTTTCTAGTGATTTTTCCCACGAGTATGTTAGGTCAGTTATATTATACACCTACATACTCTACCTATAACCTACCTCAATAGATCTTTGATTTTCCTCAGTATTTACCCAACAAATGCGCTTAGTAGGCAATAGGTACCTATTAGTAACCGACTATGCACCTTATTTTCATTCAATTTGAATTGTTTAACGGAATAACATAGCATAATAACATAGCATAATAACACAGCATAATAACATAGCATAATAACATAGCATAATAACACAGCATAATAACATAGCATAATAACATAGCATAATAACAGCATAATAACATAGCATAATAACAGCATAATAACATAGCATAATAACATAGCATAATAAAATAGCATAATAACACAGCATAATAACATAGCATAATAACACAGCATAATCAGCCTATAATGATCCCACCGCTGGGACATGGGCCTCCTGTCTTCGAGAGGGAGTGGGCCGTAATCCACCACGCGGGCCCAGTGCGGGTTGGTAGATGTCACATGTCTTCGAATTTTTGTTTCTAGGACATGCCGGTTTCCTCACGATGTTTTCCTTCGCCGTTTTGAGAGCAGTGGTGATGAAATTATTTACACAAATTAAAGCGCCAGTCTGGGTTCGACCTACAACTCGCAAGTCGGTGACCACCACTGGGCCACCACTGCGCTACTGGCACTGATGAAAACCAGTAGCCAGTAACCAGTACCTATAAGTTGGCTTGAAACTCCGTACCTACGGAGCCAGGCTAGCTCAAGATCAAAGTGTTACCACTGACCTGCAGTCGACTGCACTTGGAAACAGTTTCGACATACCAGCATGCAATGCAGCAATTTAGGATAATCTATACATATCTATATATATAAAACACAAAAATTATTCTACCTAATTTCCGATAAAGACTGAAAACATCCAACTGATGTGCCCCAAACCGGTTTCATTTGAAAGGCAATACCTAATACGAAGAAGGTTATAGTAGAGGGTAGGTAGTTAGTAGGTAGGTATGTAGGAAGGTAGGTATGTATGTAGGTATTTAGGGTAGGTAGGTAGGGTAGGTAGGTAGGCAGGGTAGCTAGGTATGTAGGTAGGTAGGGTAGGTAATTAGGTAGGTAAGTAGGTAGGGTAGATAGATGTACCGTAGAGTACTTACCCGTGAGAAAACGGGCTGGATAAAGCTAGTACATACATACAAAAAAATAAAATTGAAGTGTACGTTTGTAATGCTAGTCAAAAAACCATATTTATACTAAATGCATATTATGAAAGCTTTATTTTATCAAAAAATCATTATTTTACATTTTTGTCTTTCTGTTTGTTCCGGCTAATCTCAGTGCCATAGGTCATCACTGGCAACACGCACTGGTCAAAGACTCGTCTTGAGACACTGCGGTATGTGGGACGAGAAGATATTGCGTAGCTTCCCGAACGCTGCCCATTCGAGTCGGATTCAACGATTGACCTCTTTCTCAAAGTTGGACCTACCTAGCTGACAGTTTGTCCCAGGTAAACATACTCGTCCACAACTTCGAGCGTAGCGTCTTCGATCTTTATGAGAGTGGGTGTTACATGGGCATTTGACTTGACCTTTTTTTTTTGCGTGGGAAATCATCAAATGACTTCTCCCGCTCGGAGCGGGAGGGCGTGTCAGACTCTTACTGACTAAAACCCACCCGTGTTTCTTCAGTTGCCTGTGCAATGCCAGGGGCCACGGTATCCCTTTCGGACTTTCCCGCAACCCCGGCAGGCATCGGTCCTATTCCCATCGGACCCCTTCACTTGCTGACATCTCTTTGAGGCACGCGTGGAACACAACGCGCCGTCGACCCGGGCCTGGTCCTTACCGGATGGCGAGCTACCCATTGCTCACCGTCCGCAAGCCCGCGCCTACGGTGGCCGGGAATCGGCTATCGATTCTCGATGCCCAGGGGCGTCTCCTCCTACGGCGGCTAGAGGCGTGAGGGCGCGAAATTTGCCTCTTCCGCATGCGTTCCGCCTCCTCCTTCGATGACCTTTGTCTTGTATATATTCATTTTAAGACCCACTCTTTCGAAGGCTCGACTGAAGTCATCGAGCATTGTACTGAGCTCCTCCATGGTCTCAGCGGTGATAACTATGACGTCGGCAAACCGGAGGTAGTAATAAAAGTAATTTATTAAAATTTACAATCAACTATTGATCTTGCAGTTTCTGGTACATCACTGCTATTAAAAGCTAGATGAGAAGAAAACGTTATCATATAGGTCTACCTAAGCTGTGATGTCGTAATTTTATTCTAGGTTTTATTAATTATGTATTTTAGTGTCGTCTTCACATATGCTTTTATATAATTAATGTATACAAAATATTGTAAAACATTTTTAAATAAAAGAGTAGGTAATGGTGGAGTTTCTTGCCCATTTTTCTGCATACGAAACTACCTCTTGGAAGGGGCGACTAGAATCTTACTATAATTTCTTCCGATATTCCTACTATGTATGCAATGTACACGCAAATACGGATTTGAATTAAATTTGACACACAGATAGTTTATAACCTAGATTAAGACATAGGATACTTTTTATCCCGGTGCAGCGGTGGTACGTCTTCGTAGGATAATTTCCGACCTCCACGCGTTCGAAGCGGCGGGTGAAAAGTAGTCTTTTTTTTTTGTAAATGCTGACGTTCGAAATGCGTGCCTATTTGAAATAAATTAGAATAAATTAGACTTTTATTCTATTTACATAGTCTAACAAGTTTTGACTTGGTAGACTATGTAAAAACCTGACATTAATTTGTTTTTTATTTGTTAATTAGTAGGGAAGCAGGGGCAATGTGTCAGGTTGCCATATCAACGGAAATGCTACTTAAACACTAAAATACCTAAATGCTATTGCGTGTTGGGTTGCATGTACCTACCTACTAAATTGCTGGAAAAACCATAGAGACGCCATAGCATCCCCACACATCCCCCATTAATTGACTTAGAACCGTATTAAAATAATAAGAAAGTATTCTAAAAGGGCATCTAAGTATGTATAGTTGTAATAATAATAGCTAATTAAAATAATAATCACATCGGCCGGCGCGCGGTGCTTGCGCATACAACACCTGTAATTTACTTACTTGTTTATTCTTGGCATTGTCTATGATGCGGTGCACAAAAATACCACATCATTATAGCATCTGGCCTTTTTTTGTCAAATATAACTCTTTAATAGCGATCGCACAAACATTTGGCGTATAACTATATAACTTTTATATTCGAAAAAATGTTATTCGACCGAATTAGATTAGGTACACTGATGATTAGCAAACCTAACTGATTTGAGATAATCATAGTCTTTAAGAACGCTACTGTGGATTTCATACTTCCTCATAATTTATTTTTTGATTGGCTGCAAAAAGCTAACGCTTGTAGGTGAACGACTGCAATAACTCACATAAATGTGATTTATTGCTGTTACATAAGTTGAAGGCGCTATGTATTATATAATTATATTTCGAGAAAACTGAGCCTGGGCAATGGCGATGACCTCTTCTTTTATAAAAATTCAAATTTAATTAAAACTAAGGGGGATTATATCCAATGGAAATGAGCGGTGTCACTTTAGTCCATCAAAATAATGGGATCTTCAAAGATAAAATAATGTTCTCAAATAAAACTTCCAAACGAATGCTACCCTACTTTAAATTACGTTTTAATCAATATAAGTAAGTAATTACTTAAAATGGGAAAACTACTTATAAGTACATAGAACAACATACTTAGTCGTACCTACCTAGACCTACTACATTAGTTTTATGTGCTGAACAGTGAAAAACAACTTTATTATAATTGGAATCGTCACACTAGCGTCGGAGTCATGGTGCTAAACACTGTTAGTAAGTGTATTATCGTAGGATGCAGTTATAACGAATTGTAAGTACTTTACCTACCACAATAACTATCTCATTCTGTCGTTCCGTGTTTAGGAATAGTAATAGTTTGAAGAAAAGTAAAAAAAAAGCATAACGCGGGCTGGCGTTTCTGCGAGCAAAGGTCGCCGTGAGAGCAGCCTCGAAGTGTTTTATATATACATAAAATTCAAAGTCCTGACTGACTGACTGACTGATATATCAACGCACAGCCCAAACCGCTGGACCTAGAGACTTGAAATTTTGCACATAGATACCTTATAGGTAGTGTAGGCATCCACTAAGGAAGAATTTTTGGAAATTCCATTCCTGAGAGGGAAACATAGGACATGAAAGTTTGTATGAAAAATCTTATTTCTTGTGTTAATAGACTTGAAACTTGGCACGAATATTTAAGTAAGTATATTATAAAGTTTGTCATTTTTAGTTTTCCTAAACTACCCCCTCAGGAGGGCTTGGGGGTGTCAAAGTTTGTATGGAGAAATGTTAACGCGCGGTCTGATTAACTCGAAACTCAGTATTTATACTTGAGACTAAAAATGAAGAATAAGATGTATCAGGGTTTTTCGAATATCTACCCCTAAAGGGGTGAAAAGAGGTATTTGTTTAAATAATTTAAAGTCCTGGCTGACTGACTGTCTTATTTTATAATTAAAAACTAATTGGGCACATACCAACTATTATACTTAACGCACTTACATCGAAATCTGTTCGTTCGGTGAGTAACTGTGCGATTTTAGTATAAACAAGTGAAATATACAGCGAAAAAGTTCTTCACAGCGCAGCGTCGCGGAAGCCGGGAGTATAAATAGAAGTGGCGAAGCCCGCACGCGCTAATGTCCGGATAAGTAGTCATCACCTCAGAGGTGAGCTACGAGATGCTCAGATCACTAAATCAGAATAATTAACAATCAATGCTACAATTTTTTAATTTTGTGTTTTATTTTTTCTTTGACTCAGGTGTCTAGGCTGTAGGTATTACAACGTTGAGCGCCAAGCCCAAAAACGGTTATCGAGTCCGTGACCCGCCATTCAACCACTGTGTGACTATGTCAATACCAAGCCAGGCCAAGAAACAACTATTTGTAGATAGTTGTATCTACAAATACACTCGAGAGCAATGAATCCGGGTCACTTAAAGAATGTTAAAAATCTCGGAAACTAAAAATGATAGGTTAATGCAATAAATTGTATTTAATAGACAATGTAATACTCCTTAAATGAAAGTAAAAAAAATATGAGTCACCATACATTTTATTAACACAAAATTACATAAAGAAAAAAACTGCTGATCTCTCCTTAAAACAAAAATAGGAAACATGAAATTTTTGAACTTTATTACGATTTTCTTGAATTTTAATACTTCGTATTGCCTCCTCGTGCTTCCATTACTGCGTTTACGCGGTTTGGCATGCTGTACACCAAGTTCCTTATACGATTTTGGGGAATATTCTCCCATTCCTCTGTGAGAGCCATTTTGAGCTCACGAAGCGTGATTGGGGGAGGGTTTCGTTGTTTTACGCATCTGCCTAGCTCGTCCCAAGCATGCTCGATCGGGTTGATATCCGGGCTGCGCGCTGGCCACTCCATACGAGTAATGTTCATCTCTTGAAGGTAGTCATTCACAATCCTACCTGTATGAGGTCGGGCATTGTCATGCATAAATATAGCATCCTCACCTAAATTGACCATAAATGGACCAACGTGATCATTGTGGATTTCTTCCACATATCTTTCGCTAGTTAAAGAGCCGTTTTCTATGATCACCAGCTCTGTGCGACTTTCAGAAGAAATTCCGGCCCACACAAGTACAGACCCACCACCGTAGGCTACTTTTTCTTCGATGCATGCTTGCTTGAATCTTTCCCCTGGTCTTCGATACACTCTGTGTCTTCCATCGTGCTTGTAGAGCATAAATTTTGATTCGTCGGAGAACATAACTTTTGACCAATCTTCAATACTCCAATTTACGTGGCTCTGGGCATATCTTAGTCTTGAAATACGATGCCCACGCTCCAGTTTAGGGCCGTTTGCAGGTCTAAGGGGTTTTAAGTTAGATTCAGCAAGCCGACGTCTTACTGTCCATGCACTTGGGTTACTTCCTCCGAGGCGTCGAAACTGATTTGTGAGTTCAGTTCCTGTAAGAAAGCGATTTCGAAGCATGGTGTTCATCAAGTATCGGTCTTCTCGTGCTGTGGTACACCTGGTTCTGCCCGTTCCTGGTCTGCGTAGGTTAGAACCAGTTTCTTCGTAACGTCGGAGAACTCTTTGTACTGTTGACAGCGACACACCGACAGTCCTGGCTGTATCGCGCTGACTCCGGCCGGTTTCCAGCATTGTAAGTATTCTGGTGCATTCTTCAGGCGTAAGCGACATAATTTCAGCTTGAATAATGAATATAGAGCACTATCAACATGGTTTATGTACCCACATAAATGACAGATTACAAACAAAAGCAAAACCAAATGCTGTAATTTCGTAGTTCCATCTTCGAAAGTGGCCCTTTTTCAAATTTGATTTTTTTATGATATAACTTTACAATAACTAAGAAGTTTTAATACCTTCATTTAAGGAGTATTACATTGTCTATTAAATACAATTTATTGCATTAACCTAGCATTTTTAGTTTCCGAGATTTTTAGGATTCTTTAAGTGACCCGGATTCATTGCTCTCGAGTGTAGTTGTTTCTTCGCCTGGCTGTTAGGAAATTAGTTATATAAGAAGTTAAAATTAAGTCCTTGCGTAAAATCTTTAAAAAAAAGTTCTTATTTCATAATTATTTTTAGCTAATCTTGCCCATTACTTTTAGCAAATCTTGCCCAGTACTTTTAGCTAATCTTGCCCAGTACTTTTCTTTGTTTATATCACATACGAGTATACCTATCTACCACCTGCTTAGTACATATTTACTGAAACGACATTTCAGTCATAAAACTTTTAATGAACATTACCTACACGATTAGTATGCTTCACTTACGTAATTATTCTAAGAAGGATGGGCACTTAATCCATCCATGTATTAGTACCTACCGCATCGGTACGATAAACGAACACTACCTAGAAAACACATGGTACTATAATCAATAATCTAGCAGCGTAGTGATTATGACACTAACCTGCCTTATGCTGATATGCGTAGCTAGACCTACCGTACACAGTCACGATTTAAGACCTGACATTTCTATGTAACTACTTAGTTACACATTTATATTCAAAGAAGTACATAGAAGTAAAACCGACTCACTGCAGCGACCGATTGACTGTCTCGTTGGTCCAGTGGTCGCAAACGCTACTGCTGATCATGAGATCCAGGGTTTAATTCCCGGGTCGGACAAAGTGTTATTGGGTTTTTCCATCAGGAATTTCTCAGTAGCAGACCGGAGTCTGGATTTGAATCCAGTTGATGACTATAGGCTCGCCCCCTATTACATGGGACTCAAACATAACTGGCGAAATGTGGGTGTACTATAGGTAGGTACACCTCTGCCCCAACACTTCGGGGAATACAGGCATGATGTTATGATGTTAAGTAAGATCTACATAACGACTTTATTCAGTTCTTTGTGTAAGAACATCCTAGTAACTCTACCTATATCGGTCCCACTACCACGAAATACCTATGCAGTTACAAACTTACGAAATGTTGAAGAATTTTGATTTTTGCTTAATCACCCTTATCGCATTTGAAATAGTGGTCAAATGTGAGCCTTTCCGATGCAACAAAAAACATGTCAAAACTCGATTTCGGGTACCCACTATACCTACCTCCTATTTTTAACTGACTTCTAAAAAAAGAGGAGGTTCTCAATTCGGATGTTTGTATTTTTTTAAATGTTTGTTCGCGCATTCTTGCCAACCAATTTGAATAATTCTTTTTTTTTTTAAAGGGTATACTTCCCAAATGGTCCCATGAAATTTTTTAATAATTAATATCTAGAAGGTGTAAGATTTATGTTTTGTTTTTTTCTGGCCTTAGTATATGTATAACTTGGCACCGACTCCAAAAAAATGTTAAATTTTACTATAGGTTAATCGTAGGTTAAGTTAGGTTTATTAATTTAGGTAGGTTATAGTATTATTTATAACTTTTTAATGCTTTTAGGGTTTTTTGAAGTCGGTTTGTTTTTTTGCAAAAAATGTTTTATAATGTAAGCACACAATTTCACTATTTAAGCCCACGTTCGCAGGACGTAATAAAATCGCGGCGATTTTTTTGTCTGCACTGTATTTTCAACGCTCTGCTTAGCGTTAAGAGTTGAAAATCCAACAGGGTGTTTTATCAACATGCTGGAATGAGAGTGCGTCCCAACGCGTTGGATTCTCAACGCTTGGATCAACACCTAGAGTTGAAAATCCAGTGCGCGATAAAATCCCGCCACGATATTTATACGTCCGTGCGTACGTGGGCTTACAGTGTGACATCTCAGCAAATATACCTACCAGCGACCCCGTGTTACTTTGATCAGGCACGATCATTTAACAGCAAAAATACATGTACCTGACAGTACACCAAACATGCTTATCTCTTGTTTGGTAAGAGGTGGGATCAAAACATCAAACGAACTGTTACAGTGACACAAATCTGAAAAATCAATGTATTATGCAGCGTTATCAGTAAGTAAGTAAGTATCTACCTCACTGCCTACCTAAACATAAATACTGATTTACCGAAATTGAGAATATAGTGCAAGTGATAAACTAAAAGTGTCATAATGTGTTTTTGTTTTAATGGATAAACTAGTAACACTGTGTAGAAAAAGTGTTTTAAACTTAAAAAACATATGCTACTATCGTAGGTAAGGAACTTTTCTTATGAGTGCAAGTAAATAAAGTGCAACAAAGTGCAAAAGTTAGTAAACAACAAACCTTTAAACCTCACAGCATTGAGGTATGAATCCGACCTTACGCGTGCAGTAAATAAAGCGCAAAGGATTGTAAATAACAACGCTGGAACAATCCGATAATAACATACTCGACTCTAGCAAACAAAACAGTGAAAAGTAAATAATTCTGCATTTTCCTGTAATCTTTCTCAATTCGAGACAAACTCAAAGCAATATTAGTGTGAATTAATAAATCAATCGAAAATCGCCAAAATATTTATATCATTCAACACACAACAGACAAACAGATAAGTGCGGTAAACGTCTTGATGAAAAAAACAACTAACCTCTTGCATATAAAACGGATGATTCGATGCATACATTCCTTTACACACGGCTTCCCATACAACATATTGCAGGTTTTGGGAAAATAAACAAAAATTTTCAACGCAGTCCTATCATGAATCAATTGCTTTGATTTGAAAATCCCGTCTTCCCCAGTCGCACATAAACTTTTCGAAGTTTCACTCGCATCCGTCACTTTTGCAAACACCATCCCTTCAGGACAACATTTAGTAACACAGCTACCACTACACTTATTATCCGATTTAAACGCCAATATTGCTAAAGTTCTATGTATATCTAATTTGCACATAACGAAAGACTGATAAGTTAGAATCACTAAAAGTTTAAGTAACATGTGGTCGGTCGACACGACGTTTTTTATAAGTTTAGGTACCGTTGGTGTCCGACGGCTGCACAGTATGAACTGTTGAGGGCGCTTGTAATTGTAACTTATCAAAAGTATTGACTACAGGATCGAGTAACATTAACGTACAAAGCGCTGGGAGGTGGTGAATCCTAGGTACCTATCAATTAATCTGTTATGGAAATTGATATCGTGTCATGTGCTAGGTAATTGGTATGTGACAGCCGTTTTGGTGAGCTTATCGTTGTAATCGAATTCGAAACGTATACAGAGAGTGTAACACCCCGGGACTTTGTATTTTTGAGAGGATAGGTATTAAACAAATGCGTTGTTATGACTTAAATACCTGCCTGCTATTAGCTGATCAGTATATGTGTAGCGGTTACACCGCCACATACGAACTATGCATCAAAGACATGACGTCACACAAATCCTTCATCGCGCAATTAGAGTTTACCGCGCGAACGACATATAAAGACTATCCGACATCAACAGTCGGGCAGTCGGCCCGCCAGACACAACACCCGTCTGGTCGGAGGATCCTCCCTTTTCTATGGTGGATGAGTGAACTTTACACCCTGTTCCTCATGCCTCATCAGCTAAGGTTATTTTTATGCTACGCTACAGAAATGATCAACAATCAATCAAATTGAACAGTAGTTAATAAATTGTTCAAAAATACCTAATATAAGTTCTATAATTTTGTACCTATTATGAGTTTTATAAACAAGAATTTTATCAAAGAAGAACATTACCTAAAGTACCTAAAGTGTTTAACAAAATAGATGTATTAAGAGAAAAAGTTAAAATTAGTAAAAAAAAACATTATACAGGATAGCAAACAGAATTAAACCATATCAGTATAATAATAATTATATTATATAAGTAGTAGATATGAACAGACGACAGCACGTCAGGTTATACCAGGCTGTCAGATTTCTCCAAATGATTTAAACCAAAATGTTATTGGTTAAGCTCAGAGCCCGATGTGAAAATTTTACGGTTTGTTGTAGCCTGACCTGCTGATGTTTATACATAAGGTGGTTCATTGTTTTCTGAAAGAGCGCCTCTCGCTATCAAACGTAAAATTTTGGCGAGTTTATAAATTAAAGAACACCTCAGCTTTATAATTTAAAAAAATAAAATAATGAGTAGTCGTAAAAAATGCGATGACCTTACACGATACTAATAGGACCAATAAAACAAGAAATGTAAATGATAATTTTAATACTGTTAAAATTCAACAATACGAAACATAAGTAATAAAGACTATACACACAAGGAAATAACCTGTAACAAACTATACTCTCATTACAAGACGAAAGAAAGAAATAGAAACTTAAAGCAACCATGATAATAATAAGACTATTTACAGTAAATGCAACATCGTAAGTACATACAAAAGTCATTCGGATACAAAAAAAAGTTTAATACAAATTGTAAAATTTTTCATCTCAACATTTTTATGATATTCTTTAAAGTCATTTAATTGTTAAAGGATTAATGAATATAAACTTGAATGCAGGCGCCTCTACGCATTTCCTCGTTCTAAGTACTGGCGCACCTGCGTGCATATCTATCGTGCGCAGCTATCTAATAGCGAACTATTTACAACTATATACTGAAGTAGTATTCCAAAATCTCTGCGACTCAACAACAGTCATGAAATATCTAGAAGAATATGGCAAAACTACATTAATAAATAAGTATAGTGAGAAATCTAGTCCTTATTAAGTACACACTAACTAAACGGAGATCTAACTTGTCATGTCCACTCAATACACTATATTTCCACAGCGTCAGGGAACACATGGTCCAGGTAAGCCTGGTGACCGTAACTTTGCAGTGGTTTTGGTCGCTCTTTCTTAGTGTTCAAAGTTACGTTCCCAGTGCTACACTTGTTGAACCTCGAAGCTATTTCCCTGACCTTTCCTGGCCGAGGCCTAAAGTCTTCCTCAAAATCCTGCTTCATATTCCCTTCTGTGAAATCTTCAAAAGACCTCTCCTTCTCCTTTGTGCCTTTCCAGCTACGATAAGAAGATCTTTTGTTATTCTGAAAATCCTTTTCAAAGCCATTCTGTTTCTTTCTATCGTTCTCCTTTCTCCCAGAATTATTCCTGTCGTACATTCGGGAATAATTTTTGGTATCTTCAGGTTCGTTGTATTTTTGTGCATTTTGATTCATCGAATCTGTACTTCTAACTTGACCAAAGTATGGGTCTTTGGAGTATTCTATATCATTATTTGTTTTGCAAACGTAGTTTTTGTTGTTCTTGTCGTTACTTTTGTTGGATCTTCTGGCTTTTGGTGGTCCTGTTTTGAAAGTGGAGAATCTATCGTAATCATTATTGTTGATCTCGTTGGTGATGCTATGGGGGTCGAAGGCGTGAGTTCTTTGGTGAGTTAGCGGCTTCGATAAGGATAAATATTTAGGCGGCTCTCCGTGCTTATTAATTGTTATTTCGTACTGAATGTGCGGGTCTAATACCGCATATACATTCTCTTTGGCTTCTTTCTCCAGCGACGTTAAAGCTGCCTAGAAACGAAAGAAAAGATTATTTATTAAAAGATTGGCAGTTTAAAATTAAAAGTTTTAGAACGTTTAGATGAGTAGGATGAGAATTGCTTAGAGTGGTATTAGTAGGTACGAGGAGTTTTGATATACATAAATCAGTGAGAAATAAGCTTCAAACACGAAATTGTAATCGTGTTTGTTTTCTCAATGTTGTTATTAGTGGATACAAACATGAGCGTTGCTGCTGATCTTTTTAATTATTATTATTGCCTCTTAGCTACACTTGAAGGCTATGTCTTCAGAGCCAACACTGTGACGCAATGACTTTACAAAATATTGATATTTTTAAAGTCAATGCGCTCATTGTCTGGTTATCCATATTAGGCAGCCAACAAAATTCATTCCTATAAATTCTGCTAAAAATAAACAATATAAATTCTCAGTAGCTAACTATTAAAACAAAATTCCTGTAAGAGAAGTATCGTGCACACGCACCGGCCCCTTGTGATTCGTGCTGTGCACTCAAGGTAATTAGACATCGTTCTAGCTGTGAATCATTGACTTATTTAGTGTATTTTGTTGTCGTTCAGACACGTTGAACACTTTATGTTAATTACCCACACCTGGTGCGTTGCTGGGTTAGTTTAGAAAGTAAGGCATGTTTTTGAGGGTTTTGTGTGTTGTTTCTTTTCGTTGTACGTTGTTTTAGGTGGCTATTTGAAGGTAGATACAATCTGTATCTCTATGGGTTCTATAGGTGGGAAAGAAATCCTACTTTGGAGGCGCGGTAACAGATAGTGCAATCCACGACGACGCGCCCCAGTCCGCGATTACTGTACTGTAAGCTTTACTATAGTACGGAGCGGAGCGGATTGGGGTGCGCTGTCGTGGATTACACTATCTATAACCAAAATATTGATGTGCCATCTATTGACCACAATATTGATATCGTCCTGAGTATAAACGTAATGTAACAGAAGTATAGTTGTAACCCCTGGCACACTTGCAGTGAAGACTTGTCGAGAATAATTTTGCATAATAAAACTTTTCCATAGAAATCAGCAGTTGCTGATATTAATAAAATCGTCGCAAACAATTGCTAGTTTGACACAAATGAGTGCACTAGGTATACATTACTGATAGAATTCTGATATTTCAAATAGACCTATAGCAGATCATTAAGATCATCAAGAAGAGTATTAAACAATCTAGATTCGAGGTTCCATTGAAAACAATGACATGTTTATCCACAGAAACTGAGTTTTGGTAGGTAGTTATGATTAATAGCTGTGACCATATTACCATAAGGCACCAAGATGTATTATGTAAATACATAAAAACTATAAAAGTAAACAACGCCGTTTTGGAAGCACATTATATACAAACAGATAATCCATTTAACTAATCATGATATTTGGTTCTCTTGATCAGGGTAGCCCATATGTTCTTTTATATTCAGGACGTAGGTTAAAAGAAAAGTAAAATAGTCTGAAAACTAGAAAAGAAGTACCTACCTAGTCATTTTTTTACTTAGCTTGTGGAGTCAACAGGCTGAAATCACAGAGGTCTGTCCATGTTTGCCGAAGAGCTAATGGACAATAGTACCGAAGAGTATTCGAATATACACCGTGAATCAACATCAAGTCCTACATGGAACAAAGATCCGAAAAACCTCATTAGCGCAGCCAACCTGCGCTACTGACGTATCGCATCCAGTTGTAGACTACTATAGACCATAATTAAATGGTTTCCAAACCTTAAGATTAGGATGCTAGCTTCTAATTTCTCAACAGAAAACTATTTGGGCGCTAAAATGAACCTAGGATCAAGTCCCTAGGTTCATCTTAACGCCCAAATGGTTTTCAGCTTAGCATTTTGTCAATCATAAAAATTATAATCCCATAATGTTAAACAGATAAAGTTACAAACAGACCTCCTGTGTAAACATTGAAGTAGAACATAGAGTACAAAGTTAATGATAAAAATAATCACAATACGCGTACAATACAATAGTGAAGTATCTGTGATAGTATCGAATTCGTAACTGATCCGATTAAAATAGTGTTGCCAATAACAGATCCAGCAGAAAAGTGATACGGCAAAGATAATACGTGTAAAAGTGATTTCAATATCCTATTTTTAGAATAAACAATTTCATTTCATTTGTAGCGGTTACACCGCCACATACTAACTACGCATCAAAGACATGACGTCACACAAATCCTGCATCGCGCAATTAGAGTTTACCGCGCGAACGATATAGATAAGACTATCCGAAATCAACAGTCGGGCAGTCGGCCCGCCAGACACAACACCCGTCTGGTTGGAGGATCCTCCCTTTTCTATGGTGGATGAGTGAACTTTACACCCTGTTCCTCATGCTCCTAAATTGGTGACCCCGAGTATGAACGTCAACGCAGCCTTCGTGCAACTACTTCAGCGTGACGTCATCATCATCACTCCCACAAGCTTTCGTGACGCGAGTCACACAGACAGCCAGCACCCTCGGCTTCAACGGGTATCCTGACCACCAGCATGCAGCGAACGCGCATTCCTGGTCATCACCCTCAGCCTCATCACCCCAACTCACTGGGGAATCACCGCAATTATCTCAATCAGCGCAATCACCGCTTCACTTCAATCACCGCTATCACCTCAATCACCGCAATCACCTCAATCACCTCAATCACCACAATCGCCGCAATCACCGCAGACAGTTCCGACTCACCGCGAACTGTGCGGCACCCGGTTCCGACTCACTGGAACCTTAGCTGGCACTGTGAAGCATCGCAAGATACAAGACTCAGCCCACTATCGACCTCCGGTCTCCGGAGGGGAGTGATGTAGCGGTTACACCGCCACATACTAACTACGCATCAAAGACATAACGTCACACAAATCCTGCATCGCGCAATTAGAGTTTACCGCGCGAACGACATAGATAAGACTATCCGAAATCAACAGTCGGGCAGTCGGCCCGCCAGACACAACACCCGTCTGGTTGGAGGATCCTCCCTTTTCTATGGTGGATGAGTGAACTTTACACCCTGTTCCTCATGCCCCTAAACATTAATTATGAAAATGGAATTTCAAAAGAGGAGGTAAATGCTGAAAGTTCTAAATTGGGAATCAGCGTTAACTTCCTGCCAGATGAAAAGTGGTCCAAGCGGATTGCTGACCTTAAAAGGAACCTGTTCACGGCTTCGGGCGATGCGACTTGAGACGCAACTTCGCAAGTCACTGTCGCAAGACTTGTGCCGATGGAACGTGCAGCTCGTAACCAAGGGGTAAGGCTTTTGTAAACGGTACAAGTTACTTGACCATGTAAAGATGCGAGTTACAAGTGCGAGTTCCCCGCGCGAGTTACATTACGCGATGCGTAAATCACTGGAGCCGCACACGAGAATGTTAGAAACGCCCCATTTGCCTAGGACATCACCTACCATATGAGTCCCAAAATAGAGTCAGTAGCAGTTCCCCGAACTCCGGCTCATGGCCTACCTACTACTTATATTAAATTGTCCACTATCAGGAAAAAACAGAAAAATTGCATAAACATGAATTAATTTGATCGATCGTTTTTTCGTGTAACTAATGCTATCAGCGTGTGGTGAAAAGTTGTAATTATTTCGGGAGTGGAGAGGATAATGTATGACATGACATGCTTTATCACTATCGTAATCTAATGGTGCAGGAAATCCAATATCAAAACTATCGTGCCTGGTAGTGTGTCCACACGAAACTTCCTGCTGGCCTGTTTCATATACATATTTTGGAGCTGTTCAACGCAGAGTTCAGAACGTAAACCAAAACCCCCCTGGAGACTGAACGCATCGTGTGGACACTTTCTTATGTTTACAAAATAGACCTCACAAACGTATCCCGCCATTACCATAAATGTCGTTTGATGTGTTTTTGAGGAAATTGATCATTTATTTCAAGGTCTCGTCTGGCCGAGAGTTCGATGAAAACGCCTTTAGATGCCTGTTTTTCAAGGATTATAAACTTTTGTTTTCGTATCGTGTCAAGAGAATATATAATCAAATAGAATAATATTATAGGTAGCCTAGCGCGATGTCCATGACAAGTACTAAGGTATTAGCGAATTACACCCGCTAACGAATTTGTGAGACTTCAACAGGAAGCCAAGTTTTGAAGAAAAAAGAATAATAGAGGACATCGCGCTTTGGGGCAGGATGGTTAGTACATGCGTGCAGTCACACCTGTGCGCGGAGGTCACACGGTGGTGGGGGGCTGCAGCACCACGGCCGCGCGCCGCACCTGCAGCGCGCCCGGCGAGTAGCGCGCGGCGGCCGGGGCGGCGCCGGGGGCGGCCGGCGCGCCGGAGGGGCCGCCCGCCGGCGGCCGCGGCGCCGAGCGTGGCGAGTATACTGCGTCCGCTGGTAACGCTGCTTTTTCGCTGTAGACAAATAACATCATTAGAAATTTGTTTTCTACACACTACACTACTGGTTTATACTTGGTTGTGGGAATCAGATAGGCAGTCGGTCCATGTAAATAATGGTATTTGGCTGCATCCGGTCTTATTATTTTTGTATCGATGGCAAAAGTAATAGTAGATTGTTTGCCTAGGGAGCGAACAGCTATTTTTACGGCGAGAGTGTTTCTTTGAATCCAGACAAAAAAATCCAATCATTCTACTTTTCATTACCCTCTATGAGAAAAAAAAACGTGTGTGGTCCGACCTCATCTCTCACGTATGATTTAAAACCAAAACAAAATTTTTGCAGCCGCCATCTTTGATTTACGTTTTGACCTCTTTATCGACTTTAGCAGCTTTAAAAACTATAAAAACGATACCTAAATGATGAAAAATTTGAAAATTTTCACAGTCAAAAGTAGTCAGAGGGAAAAGTCAAAATGTAAATCAGAGATGGCAATCTCTGATTTACATTTTGACTTTACTATCGGCTTAAGCACCCTCGAAAATTATGAAAACGACACCCATGACGAACAACTTGAAAATTTTTGCAGGCGCCGTTTTGTATTTACATTTTGACCTAACTGTCGGCTTTAGCACCCTCGATAACTATGAAAACGACACCCATGACAAAAAATTTGAAACTTTTCGTAGCCGCCATCTTGGATTTACATTTTGCCCTCACTTTCGGTTTTAGAACCCTCGAAAACTATAAAAAAGACACCCATGACGAAAAATTTGAAAATTTTCGCAGCCGTCATCTTGGATTTACATTTTGACCAAATAATTCACACTTTCTCTCTGTCTTGCCATCCTGTTACTTGTTCATACAATGTTCGTGATTGATCTCTTTGGTGATTGGAACTTTTACTAATAATATCCGCATTCCAAATTCAAATCTATTTTGCCCGCTAGGGATCAAACAGCTATTTTGGTCCCTGTTTACGAAGAACAAACTAGCTCTTTTTGAATAGATGTGATGAAAAAATATTTAATTACGTTAGCTGAGTTGCGCCCAGTAGGTGGCCACGCCAATTGCGGCACCAGTGGCGTATCTTAGGTCCTCAGAATCGAAGGTGTATGGACACTTTGAACACTCCAACATAATATGAGACATGGTTTGGTCAATAATCCCTCATTTCGCAAGATTGTGCTTGCAGCGGCCTACAGTGAGTCCGCAGTCAATAAATTGGTTTCCATATAGACTACTACAGATCACGTCCAGGTGGCAGTTGCTCAAAACTGGACGCAGTTGAGTGGTGGCGGGTGCTGTTTTTCTCACAACTGTATTCTCGCCTTTGGCGAGGATGGTTCTGAGTATAACGAAGACAGCTCTTCCGACTCTTTACTCTACCTGGGGTTGTTGGATGTTCGTAGAGGGTATGTCGGGAATCGACATCTTGCTTATACCTCGTCTCGCCATAAATATTGTCACGAAGATTTTTTATTTTTTTTTATTGCAAATAATATTTATTACTTTTACAGTATGTTAGTTTATTACATAAATATAAAACAATTTAACATATAAAAAGCTTATTGGAAATGGTCTCCATTGGCTGCAATACAGTCCTTTAAACGTTGAGGCCAGTTATCAATAGAAGCACGCACTCTTTCCATGGGAAAATTCTTCACTGCCAATCGTATGGATTGTTTTAGGGACTCCAAATTATCATGGCGTTTAGAACAAGCCGTACTCTCTAAAACTGACCGTAAATTATAATCCAGCGGATTAAGATCGGGACTAGACGACGGCCAGACTTCAGCTTCAGAAGTCCGAAACGTTCACTTCCAACCAAGACTGCGTGGACCTAGCTTTATGACCCGGCGCCGAGTCTTGTTGGAAGGACCATACTTGGTTATTGAATATGGTGTTGTTAAGGGGCTTAACTACCTTCTCAAGAATGGTATCTTGATACACTTGTGCCGATGTTTTGATACCTTTTTCACAAAAATATGGCTCTGTCACTCCTTCATAGCTAACACCCCACCAACCCATCACTGAAGTCGGATAATGCCCACGTTGCACTCTGTCGACTAACTGGGAAGCTTCCTTAGAGCTTTGAGCATATAAATACGGTCATTTTGTTTGTTAAAACGTTGCTCAATTGTAAAGATATTCTCATACGTAAACAAAAAAATTCTGTGACCTCCCTTTGCGTACCGCTTAAGTAGTTGTTTCGATTTTACCACCCTATTCTTTTTTTAAATTATCAGTTAAAAAATGACCAGTGCGTTTCTTATAGGCTGCAAGTCCTAAGTCATCTTTTAAAATACGCGACATGGTTCTGGGTGCTATTTTCATCTCCCGAGATAAAATCTTTTGCTTTCGGACAGGATTTCTTCGAATTCTTTCCCTTACTGCTTTGACCACCTTTTTCGTACGAACACTACGTGGACGGCCAGATCTTCTTCTGTCACAAACAGAGGAGGTCTCATTGTACTTATTAATAGCCCGGTACACAAACATTTGACTAATACCGGAGAGTTTTAAAAATTGCATTTGGCTCCATACCAACTTTGTGTAATGCAATCACAGCGATTCGGTTCTCTTTATCACCCCACTCCATTTTAATATCGCAAAATATTGTACAATGTATTGGCGCCAAAATTAGAAAACTCAATGAACAATCGTATAAAAATGACAGATTCCAAATTCAAATGTAATATCTTTCTTATTTTTAATTGTAACAGTATTTATGGCCAGACTAAGTATTTCCAAAGTGCGCGTGCTACTTCCCTTCGTACGACAACGGCCAACAGGTAGGGCTTGTTGAGCAAGTTGTGACACGTCTTGCCAGGGCAATGTCAAGTTGCTTTGCGGGAGCGGATCGGTGCCACACTGTGCACGTGAATTCACCGGCAGAGAAGCGTAAAGACATACCAATGTGCAGTGCTGCGAAATTGCGACGGATGAGAAGCGTAAAGACATACCAATGTGCAGTGCTGCGAACTTGCGACGGATATCGGGTGCTGCACCCCAGTTGGACGAAATAATTCGACGAAGCAGGTTGTTTTGAGTCCCGACCTTCTGTTTTATTTTATAGCACTGTGGCTTATATATTAAAGCTCTGTCTGAGGTTACAGATATTTAGGATTTGCGAAGTGTTCGACCTTCGTTCCTCACCACGTGATATTAAGAGGGAAAAAGAGGGGCTGCGAGAAATTTGAAAAATAAATATTTGAAGAAACTATTGCCGTCGCGCTGCGCCCGAAAAACCGAGTTAAACCGCGTAAAGTGCGATAGGGACAACTGCAGCTCAGATCGATTATATCACAAAATTTTTGACGAAAACGACGTTTGGCATTCTCCTTTTTCCTCCTCGAAAACTAAGCCGATTAAAAAAAAAATACATTAAAATTTTAAGAAAGAGTATGTCTAGGTTCCTATTATTTTCTTTTATGCTAAAAACTTTTCCGAATTAGTCTGGTAGTCGTCTAATCACGGCGGTAAAAATGGGGCATTTTTGTAATTTTTGGAGGGTCATAGTTTCCTTACTTATGAACTGCTGAAAAAAAGGAAATGAAAGGGACATGCCTAAAGAGACCTTGATTTTATACAAAATTACAGCTCTAGAGGCATTATTCAGGAAGAAAAACGGGGAATACGTTTGTATGAAGAATCGCGGGCCCTGTTCCCTCTTAAGCGTTCGATTAGTTTCTATTGCGGAGGTGAACTGCGCATTATTGTGTTTTGCAAGGATTTGGTTCTCAGAACATAAAAAAGGGAGAAGTGCCGTACTGCTTCATTTCAACCAAAACCGATGTCTCCAGTTTTCTCCCACCGCAGCGCCCACACATACATGGAACCGTGTAAAAACAAAGACTCGGACGTTGCCAGTGAGTCTACGGCAACATGCAAACCAGGGCTGTGATTGGCGATAAACGTTAAAATGATGTTTTGTCGACATTATACTATTTAAATTATTATGTTAAAATATTGATGGGTAACAAAATGGTAAGTTTTCCTTTTTATGATCTGAGGTTTGGTTGAAGGGCACAGTATTTCCGCAGCGAATCTAGTGCTAGTGACTAGTAATTTTACACATACAAAATTAATTTCTGTACTGACGATAATTAAATCGAAATCTTTAAGTAACCACGTTTCCAACACCGATTGCATCCGGTGAGATTGGAAGCAGATCCCAAAAAAACATCGGTAGATGACGATGAGAGAACTGCGCTCAATCTTATTGGTGACCAGTTTTGGCTAGAATATGGAAGTAAGTTTTATTAGGTAAATAGAAAAATGCTCACCTATCTAAATCTTCAGTCTTATACTCCACGCTTTCTGTAAATAATTAAAACATTTATATTAGTCCGACTTAGACGTACCTACGTATTTTATGATATATAATATTTAAACATATTGATGTGTGGTCTCGGATGAAATGTAGACCCAAGTGGTCTTCGTTCCTTTCCGTGAATATCCTAAAGGGCACACTACACTGAAACGATCATCAGTGTTTTATTTTTATTTTATCCTTAACGGGGAAGCTCTTGGCCTGCATCTCACCTGATGGTAAGTGATGATCAGGCCGAAGGTGGAAGCGAGCTTCACCCGATATCCTCAACCAAAGAGGAACTGGCTATCTTACCTCTAACTGCCGAAACACAACAATGCTGTTAACATTGTTATTATGGCGACCGACTTAGATAAGCTGGTGGTAGCCAGCCAGGGGGACTTAGAACAAGCCCTACCACCAACCAAACCGACCAGAGACCGATAAATCGAAGATTAATGCTCATAAGAATGCATCATCTGGCCATTTTAAAATAGATTTAGTATCCCTTAAAGATTTAAACTTAAATATAAATCTATAGCTTACCTCTCCGTCTCCTGCACCTGATGATGAGGCACAGCACGATGACCAACAGCGCAGCGATGACCAGCGCCGCAGCGATGAGCGGCGCCACGTGCGCAGTCTCTGTTAGCGAAAAATTATCTGCGTGAACAAAATTATTGCAACGTTATAACATGCAGTACACAAACAGGCTTACTTGCAGGGTTAAGGCGCGTTTACACGAGGAGAGTTTTTTGACTGTCGACATGTTTGTAGGCGATAACCACCAGCACCATGATTGCGTAACACACGATCAATCACAATCTGTTTCATTGTGACAGTTCAACAACATTCATTGCGTTATTTACGTTGTTAAACAGACAAATTTTTCAAACATATGAAGCAATGGATTAGCAATATCCTTCAAAATGATTCAGATTACGATTGATCGTGTGGTACGCAATATAGCTGCAGGCTTTATCGTAATCGTATTTGACACTTATCGTGTAAACGATGTTTCGCCTCTCGAAGGTCGAGAAACTGTCCTCGTGTAAATGGGGCGCAAGGGAGATTAGGGTGTCATGCTTTTAAATATATTGGAATATTGTAAGTTTATAAGTGTTTCCAAACTGAACGATAATAACCAAAGGGAGCTTCGCTTCGGCTACATAATTCATAAATTGCGTTGGATTAATAGAAGCTCGTTGCTAAATGATAACAGCCGCACGCATCGATCTAAGGGTTAAGCTACACTTGCCGTGGTCGTTCGGTAGATGGGTGACCATCCATTACATATCGAGACCGCTAAGTGCCCCGGAAAGCACGTTAAGCCGTTTGTCGAGGCTGTCATTCGTAGATCTTTGACAGCCGTTACGGGTTCCCAGATACCCAAAAGTCTCACAACATGTTACCCAGCAACTGGTTTGTGGAGGTCAGATAGGCAGACGCTTTAAGTAGAATACTGGTATTTAGCTGCATCTGGTTAGACTGGAAGCCGACCCCAACATAGTTGGGTAAAGGCTAGGCAGATTGCATCTTCTTTGCGTTTGTTTAAAATGGTAGTAACATTCACTAATTAAACATTCACTATAGGTATTGATAACATCCACTAATTTATTCATGCTATCATGCGATTAAGATATCTGTCGCTCGACAACGAATAGTTACGTTAATAAAATTAATATGCTGGATACGTAGTATTTAAATACATGAAAATTTAAAAGTGTTGATTCTGGATGGATTTGGTGGAAAAACTCATGAGAGTGCGACAACATTCACGATACAGAAATAATTTGAGCAAACCGTTCGAGCCATCGAGAAACGTTTTGCTTAAATTATTGACCAGAGGAGGACAGATTGGGCCCATCGGAGTAAATTGTCAAGGTCCGTATAATGAGACACTTAAAATACCCCAAAAATAAACAGCTGTGTTCTTCAATGTACGTAATATGAGCAACTTTTTAGCAGATCTTACTTTTTATGTCATCTGATGCTATAACAGAATCCACTCAGAACGAGCACAAAAAACAACTGAAATATGAAACAACTCACCATGCACGGTGAGCGAGACGGCATGTGACGAGAATCCCCTCACGTTCTCAACGTGCAACACGTACACCCGCGCGTCTGCTATGCCTGTGTTGGAGATTAGCAGAGTGTAGCGGTAGCAGCCGCCGTCTGTTGCCGGCTCCAGAGAGCGGTAGCGACCTGGTGGGAGAAATGAGATGGATGCTTAAAATTCAATTAAAATCAAGGTAACTAAAGGTAATCAAGGTTACTAAAATATTGTATCATGGATCAATAAGGCTCTATCTAGCGAAAATATATTTTAATAATAAACGCCATTTTAATATTCTGCTATAGTTTGACCGGTACCGCTGTTCCGTGCCTTACGAATGTGGGGCGAGGGGGGGGCAGCGTTGAAGAATGAGTGGCGGGCGGGACGCCGTGTGCCCTGGGCGTTGACAGCGTTGACGAATGAGCGGACTGCACTGCCCCGCGTCTCGGTCAAACTTTAGCACGTTGATCAATACCAGTTCTTTATCTGAGCGGAAACTAGTCTTTAAGTTGTTTTGACATTCACGCGGATGAAGTCGTTAACAAAAGCTATCTATACGGTATAGCATCCACAGATGAACACAGAGCGGTGCCCACGCGCGCCTCGCCGCCGCTCCACGCGTGCGCCGCGCCGCTCTTAGCGCTATAGTGGCCTACCGATCTGTGAGGGCACGTCGAGCCGCAGACTGCCCCACAGCCAGGCGGCGCGCAGCGGCGGCGGGTCGGCGCACACGGCGGCGCCCACGCGCGCCTCGCCGCCGCTCCACGCGTGCGCCGCGCCGCTCTTAGCGCTATAGTGGCCTACCGATCTGTGAGGGCACGTCGAGCCGCAGACTGCCCCACAGCCAGGCGGCGCGCAGCGGCGGCGGGTCGGCGCACACGGCGGCGCCCACGCGCGCCTCGCCGCCGCTCCACGCGTGCGCCGCGCCGCTCTTAGCGCTATAGTGGCCTACCGATCTGTGAGGGCACGTCGAGCCGCAGACTGCCCCACAGCCAGGCGGCGCGCAGCGGCGGCGGGTCGGCGCACACGGCGGCGCCCACGCGCGCCTCGCCGCCGCTCCACGCGTGCGCCGCGCCGCTCTTAGCGCTATAGTGGCCTACCGATCTGTGAGGGCACGTCGAGCCGCAGACTGCCCCACAGCCAGGCGGCGCGCAGCGGCGGCGGGTCGGCGCACACGGCGGCGCCCACGCGCGCCTCGCCGCCGCTCCACGCGTGCGCCGCGCCGCTCTTAGCGCTATAGTGGCCTACCGATCTGTGAGGGCACGTCGAGCCGCAGACTGCCCCACAGCCAGGCGGCGCGCAGCGGCGGCGGGTCGGCGCACACGGCGGCGCCCACGCGCGCCTCGCCGCCGCTCCACGCGTGCGCCGCGCCGCTCTTAGCGCTATAGTGGCCTACCGATCTGTGAGGGCACGTCGAGCCGCAGACTGCCCCACAGCCAGGCGGCGCGCAGCGGCGGCGGGTCGGCGCACACGGCGGCGCCCACGCGCGCCTCGCCGCCGCTCCACGCGTGCGCCGCGCCGCTCTTAGCGCTATAGTGGCCTACCGATCTGTGAGGGCACGTCGAGCCGCAGACTGCCCCACAGCCAGGCGGCGCGCAGCGGCGGCGGGTCGGCGCACACGGCGGCGCCCACGCGCGCCTCGCCGCCGCTCCACGCGTGCGCCGCGCCGCTCTCCGCGCCCACCGGCGGGCCCAGCACGTTCAGGGTCACCGCTTCCGACTGGTGGTTCCTGGGGACAACATGTAAACACTTTTTAATAATCTTCCTTGTTTCTGTTGGCATTATGTGGGTTGAGACAAATAAAATTATGTAATGTTTTGTGTTTCAAGTTGTTTTAAGTTTTAACTATGCTGCTGGGCAGTTTGCTGCGCCACGTCTTCTTCATAGCTTCTCAGCTTATCTATTATAGAACAAAGTCGCTTTTCGCGTTTTTCTGTATGTCCACGTTGTTCTTCTAAGCCTCGCAACCAACACCATCGTTTAGAGCAGTGATTCCCAAAGTGGTCTATAACAACCCCCAGGGGTCGACAACAAGCTGCAAGGGGCCCATGTCAACGGAAAAAAAATGGGGGTCCATGAGATGTAAATGGGGGTCTACGATAGTGGATATCATTTAATCAGTAGTTCACCCTATTCACAAATCTGGGCGCAGAGATGACGTCAATAACTACCATCCAATCTCAAATCTAACAGCGATGTCAAAGCTCCTAGAACGAATAATAAATAAGAACCATGAATATGGTTTCAGAAATGGAGTTAACACTGAAGACGCAGTCATGGATTTGTCTAGTCACGTGGCTTGAACGCTTGATAGAAAACTCAAGTGCCTAGGAATTTTCCTTGATCTGTCAAAAGCATTCGGTACCGATTGTGCCCAAGCCTTATTGAGTAAAATGGAAAGCATCAGTATACGTGGACACCCTTTGTAAATCTTCGCAGATTATCTCAGCAATCGTACCCAAATAGTGAAAATCAGCCCACACTAAAGTGATGAGCTTTCAGTCATATACGACGTTCCACAAGAGACCTACTCTCTTTCTCAATTATATTAATGACCTAACGTACTGCTTGCCAGTCTGGAGTGGTGCCACCTAAAATGTATTTATCCGCCTCGAGAGAGCCCAGAGAGCTGTCCTTAAGGTAATGCTCTTTCTTCTACGTAGGTATCCTACTGTGCAGCTCTATTCTGATAGCAAGGTACTCACAGTCAGGCAACTTTATGTGCTCCTGTTGACCCTACGCAAACACTCTGCCCGCCCTCCAAAGGAACCGACTGGCAGGCTTAAGCATAACGTTTTTCCCCACGAACGCCATAGAACTGCCTTTGCCAAACGCCAATTCTACGTTAATTCTAACACACACACACTCGGACCTTACATTTACATTTATTCACCTCACCACACAGTTAAACGTTTCTCATTTTGTGTTTTCTTTACATAGATTATAATCCTGTTTTATTTATACCATTTGATTATTGTTGTAACGTCCCGTTTTATTATAATGTGGCTTTGTCTTGTTTTTACGAAGAAACACTGTCTCCTAAGACACAGGCACATACACCTAGTTTAGGAGTCAGGGAATTAAAATTATTGTGCTCTTAGTTTTTGGTTCTTGTACTGTGGTGGCTTTTGGTAAATAAAGAATTTATGTTATTTATTTATTCAACTACAAAATACATATACCTAAATTATATTATTAAATATTAAAATAAAAAATATAAAAGCATTTAAAATATAAAAAATCCCATCGGCATCAGGAACAGGGTCCAAGCTTCCGGTGGTCAGGGCTCTAGAGAGAGGAACCTCTTCACTATGCGTGCCGTGTCCAGTCTGTCCAGAAGTACTGCTTTCTGAATCAAGGTCTTGACCCAGCCGAGCAATGAGAACCTCCTGAGGTGTTGATCGAGGCTCTTCGCTATTAGGCCATTAACCGTAACGATTTTCGGTACAATGATGGCAGAGTTCACGTCCCATATGTCGACAACCTCGTGTGCTAAGTCAAGATACTTGATTTTTTTATCTTTCTCAGCATTCACGAGATTATCGTCATGAGGGATAGCGATATCAACAATCATTGCACGGCGCTCTCGTCGATCTATCACCACAATCAGGCTTATTGGCTACAATAGTCCTGTCAGTGATAATAGATCGATCCCAGTACAATGTGGCGTGACCATTCTCGAGAACTGCGTCGGACACATACCTGTAGTATGGTACTTCGAACTCCACAAGGTTGTACTGCAAGGCAAGTTGCTGGTGGATAATCCTAGCCACTAGATTGTGTTTGAGCAAGTACTCGCCGTTAGCAAGACGAGAAAAACGGGACACAATATGTCGGATTGATTCACTGGGACGGTGGCATGCCCGACAGATGTCATCCGTACCGTCCTTGACAATGTATTTCCGATAATTATTCGTCATGATAACTTCATCGATAATCGCACAGGCAAAACCTTCGGTTTCCCCAAAGAGGTAGCCGAAACGCAGCCAGGATTTTTTTCAATTCCAGCACCCTAGCCATGTATGTGGCACCGAGTCATAGGCCTTCTTATAGTCCAACATGTCGACAAATCCTTCCGGGTTCTACGAACTTGTTGGCTTATGGTCATGTCTATAAGGAGCAGCTCCTTAGTACCGCGGGATCCATTCTTACATCCATTCTGAGACACAGACATAATTGAGGTGCTATAAATATGTTGTGCATTTATTTATTATTATTAAGTTATTTTATACAATAGTTATTTATCCAACATGTGAGGAAAGTTCGTTTTTCCTATGAGTTTTGATTTTGAGTCTTGAGCGAACGAAGGATTGAAAAATAGAATCACGAGCGCAGCGAGTGATTATAAATTTCAATCCTGAGTAAGCGAAAGACTCAACAGAACGAATAGCAAATGAACTTGCTCACATGTTGCATACAAAACTTTTCACCACTCCCAGCAAGAAAGTATTCAGTCATCATAGGTAAATAAATTAAATAGACACAAAGCAAATCAAAATAATTCTTTATTTTTTAAAATATCTTTAAAACTTAACATAAAAAAATCAGGCAAGGTTAGTTTCTGAACGGGATCATTACTTTCCTCACTGTTCAAACAGTGAGGGAAAACCAACTTTCCTCACTGTTCAAGCAGTGAGGAAAAACCAACTTTCCTCACTGTTTTTGTAGAGGAAAGACACTTCTTTCGTGCGGGAGTGGTGAAAAAATATTTTTCCGCGGTAAATAGAAGCATTTATCAACTTTTTTGCTGGCTAGACCTCCAACTTAATCTGTGCAAAAGATCATGAAGATTTGTTGCTTAGTGTTTATCTGAAAACGTAATAAACAGACCTTACTAAAGTTATTTTCGCAATTATAATATTAAGTAGGGATATTATAGTGCACAGAAAAATAAAAATCTTAGCTGTAGTATATATATTCTTGATTTAAGAAAAAAGTTATGCAACCCGATCACCGATCTTGGATGAAGCATTTTTTTTTTTCTTCATCCAAGTTAATTTCGGGCTTCTTGACTTTTTTCTTGAATATTTTTTTTTTAGTTTTTAACACTTCACTACAATTAGAAAAAATCTTTCAAAGTGAATAGCACTATATCAGCTGTCAAAAACACATTTAAATTTGATGAATTTGCAAAAAATCAATATTGTGGTCTAGGACATAAAAAAGTTTGGGGACCTCTGGTTTAGAGAATTTATTCCGGAAGGTTTGTGTATAATACGTTAATATTAAAGCTACGTTTACCTAAGAAATCTCGATGTTATGTCAAGTCGTAAAAACCGTGCGAAGCAGGAGTGGGTCGCTAGTTTTGAATAAATAAACAAAAAGAAATAGAATACAGTCGATCCATCCCACGCTACGCTTGCCGAAACGCGGGCTCCACTGGCGGACTCGTCTGCTCTAATCGCTATCGAACCTTTGACAAACATGGCCTGCTGTTGTGGCGTAACTTCGGAGAGGCCTGTGTCCAGCAGAGGACTGCGATAGTCTGAGTTGACATTCAAAATCATTTGATTAATTTACTGGGTGTACTGAACTTCGAGGAATACAGACTTGGCGTTGTTATGAGTTAATAATATTACTAGCTGCGCCCCGCGGTTTCACCTGCAAAAGTCCTGATCCCGTGGGAATATCGGGATAAACGGATCCTATCCCATGGACTCTGGTCATGGTCTACCCATGTGCGTTCATCCAAATCCATTCAGCCGTTTTAGCGGGAAATCGTAACAAATAAACTCTCTTTCGCATTTATAATTAGGGTTAGGATTATAATGACTATATCTCACCTGTCTTCAAGCCCTATCTGGTTGGTGGCCACGCAGGTGTATCGTCCATGTTGGTCGTAAGACACGTTGTGCAGTTGAAGCTGAGGCGTCATGGAGATCGGGTAGGCGCCATCTTGAAGAGAGTTTATGCGGGCTGACGATGCTGGGCTGAAAAGAATTTGAAAAGAAACTTATAGTTTTTAGAATGTATTAGATAATGAAGAGAAGGTACAATCAATATTTTACTTTGACGGGAGCTGCTGCCTCAATAGCAAAATATAAGAGCAAAAATTTAAGGAATCAAACTGCTTACTTAAACGTAACTGGCGAAATGTGGTTGTGCTTGCTACAGGTACACCTCTGCTCAACCCTTAGGGAAAACAAGACGTAATGTTGTGTTGTCAAACTGCATAATGTTAAGTGGCTATCCCTAATAACCTTTAAAACTTAAAACAAATCACAAAGTATAACTTACTTGTGATACCACGTGTAGGACGGCGGAGGATTTCCTTCAGCCTTGCACTCCAACGTGACTTGAGAGAACAGGTTCGCTTCCACCACCGTGTCGGGCCCCACCCACATCACTCGGGGAGGGTCTGCAAATACAATGCATAAAGATTTAGTTATAGAATTTCTAGTATCATCATCATAATTCAGACGAAAAACGTTCATTACTGGACAAATACATATTTGTTCAAAAATAATAGATTTTGAATCTGAAACTCTGGAATCAATAACCACTAAGATGACAAGTAATATTATACCTACCTAACCTAGTATATCTATTATTATAATTAACTAAGTAACATATACTTAACTAGTATATTAACCCTTACTAATTAAAATTAAGAAATAGATGATACATACACTTTATATCAATTTCAATCTTGACTGAATCTGATGTTCCTAAAGAATTTCTTGCTTGACAGCCGTAAATACCTGAAAGATTAACCAAACAGAATGTTATTACCACTACCAACGAAGAATATGAAAAAAAGCATAATCCAAATCTTTGAGCGAATGCAAAAAGCACTGATAACTAAAACAAGGCAGGCCCTATTAAAATCAAGAAGTAGGGCAGAATATTGTGAGTCATTTTTCTATTGACTTACCGGAATGATTCCTAGACACGGGCGCTAGAATCAGCTTCGCTCCATTAGTGGCGATGACTTGTCCATTCTTGGTCCACCACACATAAGGACTAGGATTGCCGTCAGCTCGGCATTCTAAGGTGAGGGCACTGGAACCCTCTTCTAGGTTAGCCAGGGTGCTGGCGTCTGCACCGACTATGGTAACTACTGGAACAACTGAAAAAGGAGGTTTTGTTGTTAGTCAACGAGTTATGGTACTCGTAATAGGAAAGACTTCGTTGGTAAAATTAGAAAGAGTTATAGGGCTTTGTTCACGATAGAGATATCGAGAGATGTTAATAAAGCAAAGACCAATCAATTACGTGATTTATCATAGGCATTACGTTTAAGAGAGTCGGTCTACGTGAAATCAGTTCCATCTGGGCATAAATAGGCGCATTAATAGCGAGTTGAGTCGCCACTAATCTGTAAACGTATAAGTAAGTATTTTGAGACCCGTAAAAGATATCCCAATGCCCCGTGTATTTTCGTATTCATCAAGGTATCTTGGTTGTTGCAAGAGTCCAATACTTTTCAGGACCGCACATGGTACAAGACAAGTGTATATTGGAATCTACGAGTCAAAGTCTTGCAGTAGAAACAGACGTAAATCACGTAGTGAAACCAGGAATTTAGCTTCTTAAGGGTACACTAGTCGACGGCTCAGACTCCTTGGTGGGAGTGACTAATATTTATTTATTTAGTAAAATAGACGATGATTTATAACGAAAACGAGCGCGTAAAATTTCATGATCGTATAGATATTATGAAAAAACTACTGGGTGTATTTAGTGAACATAAAATTATTTGAACTATTGAATAAATTATCTATCCCTGTGCGGTTTCTATTTTGTTTTTTTTTTACTACATAAGTTATTTATTTACGCCCAAAGATGAGTTAAAAATTATTGTTGAAATATGGAAGTTTCGACGCTCATAACTTCCAAACCATTTCTTTTTCCAATCCTGCTTCCATACAAAGCTAGATAATGACAAGACAAATTGATATATTTTTTATTTTTGGACGCTCTATCGAAGAACTTCATATCTAAGCAGTTTGAAAACAAAATCCCGTGAACACGATGACCATATCTGTTACCGACCCAATTCTATAGCGGCCGAGCGCTGCAAGCAGAAATAGTCCTTAACTTCTTACACCGTCAAACAGACGAGTAATGACCATACTACGTTTGCATGGAAGAATGACCGACTAGCGTACCCTTAAGTTAAGAAATTAATAGTGAGTTCAGTCGCCACTGATCTGTAAACGTAAGTAAGTATTTTGAGACCCATAAAAGATATCACAATGCCCCGTACATTTTCGTATTCATCAGGGTATCTTGTGGTTGCAAGTGTCCAATACTTTTCAGAAGTTACAAGACAAGTATATATTTCAATCGACAAGTCAGTCTTGCAGTAGAAACATACGTAAATCACGTAGTGAGACCGGGAATGTAGCCTCTTAAGACGAGAATGTCGCAGCCAATTGATATTTACGAGAACTACGAACAGGTTAGATTTTAACTCTAGGGTAGTATAGCTAATATTACTGTGTATGCTTATGTTGTAGACCTGACATACGAAATCTTGGAGCCAATATCAGCTTAAATAACTACAACTTGTGCAAGGTAAATCTTATGTCAGCTTTTGTTATCTGTTAGCCGAAATAACTACAGCCCCTTGACACACTTGAAAAAAAAAAAATCAGTTTAGGAAAAACACGGTAAGTGCAGTATTAAAAAACTAGTAACAGATACATAGCTTTAAGTGCTAGATTTTTACAAACTAGGATTTTTTTACATACTAGGATTCCCTGTGTCATTAGATAAGTATAGATAAATACAGATAAATACCAAACAAAAATGTTACCTACCTAACTGTTTATTTATAACTTAGTTGAATTGTGCAAGGTTATGTTGATTTGGGCAATAATAAAGATTTTGATTTTTAGATATAGGTACTAAAATAATATTCCTTCAGAATCGGAAACGTGAGGCTATTTGCACATATTTTATTTCTATTTATGTTTGCGGACAAAATAAATGTTTTTCTTTCTTTAATTTTCACTAAGCTCGACATCTAGAAAATTGCTCCCGAATAGACTGTAATTACACAACAAAAAGAAAAATACTGAGAGGTTCGCGTTTCCATCCTATTTACGATTCCATATAGGATCAATTTGTGAGTGTCAATTGTTTTCTACTACAGCTATGTTCGTTGCTAATTGCTTATTGATTTGTTTCTATTTTGTGAGCTCGAGCCGAGTCCTCGAGAAATAAAACAAACATTTATATGAACGTGGATGTGAAAAATTCTTCCACGTTCGACCTAGATTTAGATTCTTTGTTTTTCAGGAGGTAAAGAAATTTTTCAGAGGCACAATCAGCGTTAACCATGGGAGCTTTCAGGTATTCTAGCAGACACTTATTCTGGAATTGGTCTTAAACTCAAAAGCGGTGCTTTTAAGCGAATCATTAAACCAATCGTAAACACCATGTCCGTATTTGAAGTTTGAACTTTTTTATCAGTTTTAAGAATAATCTTAAAAGAATTAGAAAAAAAACAGAAATAAAAAAAACCGGCCAAGTGCAAGTCAGACTCGCGCACGAAGTGTTCCGTACCGTATTAAGATCGAGCATAAAACGCCGAAAAAAACACGTTTCTTGTGTCTTAAATTTTTATTATTTTTTGTTATAGCGGCAATACAAATACACAATCTGTGAATATTTCAACTGTCTACCTATTACAGATCATGAGATACAGCCCGCTGACAGACGAACGGAGGACTGACAACGGTGCTTATTAATAGGGTTCCGTTTGGCACCCTTCGGGTACGGAACCCCAAAAAATACGCTGTTCTCCGTCTTCGTGTCGGTGGGAGACATTTTTTTTGCCCAAAACTTTGCCTCATCTAAAGTGTATTAAGTGGCAGTGCAAAGGTGGCTTTGTTTGTAGGTTTCTAAGTTTTGGGATTTGATAAGAGGTAACATACAGTCGGTGGACAGAGAAAATGATCCACCCTACCAAGCAACTTACTTGAATAGATGGATATTAATCACGCTACACCGATAGTAGAACTACACAATCAATCTATAAGACATTCCCAGTGTAAGCTGACCTCTCATTGTACGGAAAGCCTATACATTGCGAAGTCAGCTTATAGGTACAACGTGTTCCTTTTGATATCCCGTAACTCCAGGGTATTAATGAGATCATGTCAAAGAATCAACTGGCATAAAGCTTTTTTTTCTTTTTTCATACAAAGTAATTCAACATGTTACAATTATTTATGTAAAACACCCGTATGTGAAATACAAAAAACAAAAATTAAATCAGACTGTGTCCATAAAAAAATTATGACAACGTCGCATTTTCTTAGCGAATGATTGGTTTGAATTAAAATGATTTACTCGTGTTATTGTAATCTTCAAAACAATGTATTTTTGGACCTTCTTCACCTTCTAGGTATTTTTATATTACTTATATTATAACATAGTAAATGTGGCCATCCAAGCAAAAAGGGTCCAGTTCTCGGCATTTGGTTTCCGAGCTATAAGAAGTTTTGTAAAGTTGGGTGAAAAAATTGCATTTCGCGATTTTAATTAATGCTCAATTATCTACAATTTATTATAGGAAATGACTATAAACGACTCTTTCAGAATTTCAACTTTAAATGTCTGATAAAAGAAATATGTGACAGATTTTGAATATTTTTTCAATCGTTCTAAATACCGAATCTAGTCTTAACTCAATACCCCACTACGGGACCCTTTTGGCTTGGACGCCCACTGGGCCCCACTGGGCAGTCCCATATAACCTTAGAGTTCTGGGACATCAACAGAAACACCTTGTTTATACCTAATATACAGGCTGAATTTTTAGTCAATGTCCAAATACACACATCAACACGGTCTAGGGATATTTCATACTCAATTAAATAACTCGAAAAGTACTGGCCGCATTGGAATCTTTTATACACCGATTTGTTTGTAATTTATCTCAGACTAATTCCAAATTAAAATTTTTGAAAATTCTTTTGTTTCGGTGGCATAAAAATGTATTTTCATTTGTGCGAAATTTAGAAAACAATACGAATTACGTTTAGTTACAGTTTTTTTTCATTTTTAAACGAAAGATAAAGTTAAAATTGAGGTATTGTAGCCATGCAACGCCGACATTTGACGAGGGCGGAGATGTTACGAGCTGTGGGAATGCTGGAAGCTGGATCTGTTCAGCGTAATGTTGCTGAGGCCGTAGGGACCCATCAAAATGTAATTTCAAGATTGTGGACACGCTATCGTGCCACAGGTGAAGTAGCGGAGAGGCACCGGGGGCCAAGTCGCATCACTACCCCCAGACAAGACTGATTTTTGCAAATTACTGCGCGAGCTCAACCAAATGCAACGGCGACTCAATTGGTCCAAAGGCTGCGAGTGGAACACCAAGTGCTTGTGAGTGACCAAACTGTAAGAAGGCGACTGCATGAAAGCAATCTACGCTCTCGTAGACCACTCCGGGTCCCACCTTTACGGAGAGGCAATCGTGGACGACGATTAGAATGGGTTCGGAACCACGTGGACTGGGGCCGTGAGCAATGGTCCAATGTGCTGTTCACGGATGAATCCAGGTTCGGCTTCCATCCAGATTCACGAAGGACGCGTGTTTGGCGAGTTCCTGGACGATGGAGCCGTCTCCAGAACCCTCAGGAAGTTCACCCATACCAAGGAGGAACAATTATGGTTTGGGCAGGAATTCGTCTTGGAGGACGGACGGATCTCGTTTGGGTGCGGGGCAATATGACGGCAGAACGATACGTCCAACAGGTGCTGGGGCCTGTAATCTTGCCCCACAGAACACAAATGGGGCAAGATTTCCTGCTCATGCATGACAATGCCCGGGCACACACGGCGAGAACGGTAGCAGCTTGGTTACATACACATAATGTTAGGGCCTTAGACTGGCCTGCTCAATCGCCAGATCTAAATCCCATTGAGCATGCGTGGGATATGCTGCAAAGAAGAGCTCTGAAGGAAGTTCCTGAAAATCTGGCTACAGAAGATCAACTTTTTGCGCACCTCAGAAGGACATGGGACAATATTCCGCAGCAAGACATTGACAACCTTGTTCTGAGCATGCCGAATCGTTGCCGATGTGCTATGAACATCATGGGCGCTTTCTCAGACTACTAAATTCAAGTTTATAAACACAAATTAAATGATTTTTCTATTTTTTTCAGTTTTTACTCACAAATTAAAAGTTAATTCATATACGGTTTCCGTCTATGCTTCATTTTTTTCCATAAAATCCTGAAATTTTAATCTAAGTACCATAACCATTATTAAAAAATGGTAGAATATTAAATAACGTATCTTTTAAATATATACATGTCATATAAATAATTAACACATTGATAGTAATTCGCTTTTTTAAAAATATCCCTAGACCGTGTTGATGTGTGTATTTTCTACCATTAAAAAAAAATCGATACGTAAAATGTACAAAATAAATAATATTCTCGAAAGAATTATCCGCTCTGCGTGGTATATAATAACTCTCAATATTTTTGTATTGAGTGATACTAAAAGAAAAAACACGTGTTCAATGATTTTTGCCATAGATTAATATATCAAAATGTGGACGGTAACTAAAAATTCAGGCCATATATGCGTTGTTTACCAAGGTGTTAAAATATAGTTAAAACAAAAGTACTTACAAGTAACATCAAGCATGGTATACGAATCCCTGTAGTACGGCGATGGGTATGACGGATGGTGAGCCCTGCAAGCCAGCTGCCGTCCGTGTGCTGACCGGGTGGCTCCCAGCTCGAGGACGGACCGTGCTGCCCAAACTCGAGGCCTTTCCACCTCGGAGGCGTTGGTCTGTGACCACGCTGTTAGGCGCTCTTTTTCTGGAAATATAAAAGTTGGATGTTAGAAATTGGAGTCCGCGTATCACTGTACGTGTTTTACAAAATTACTACCTATATGCATTACCTATTTGAAGTTAGTAATTTGGTTCAAGTGGGAGAAAAACGTCTTTTGTTAAAGTACTATTTTATTTTTATCTCTTAAACTTCACAACCAAAAACAAACCAAGTTTTATCAAGAATAGTAAATACCCTTTGTACAATTTGCTACAGGTCCCGCGCTGGCTTAAATGGCAATGGGAAAATCTTAACTATGGCCGGGTAGGGTGCTAAAATTTTCGAGCTCTTACAGACGCCAGCACATCAACTTACAACAATCTGTCAAATTTCTTTAATAGATTTTCAACTTTATTATTGAAGCATAAGGTTCAAAGTTGATTGGTAAAATTAGACAGTTTCTGGTAGATTGACCTGCTGGCGTCTGTACTTTCAATTCTTAGACTTTTCATATAATAGGTTGGGGAAAAAGTTGCTTCGCATTTTTTAAGAAAATTTAAAACATTTTTTAATATAGTTTATTTACATTTAACTAAATTATGTAGGTACCATTTTGTTCAATAACTATTTGCCATCTTGTAGGCAGGGACATGATCCCATTGCTATAGAAATGTTGGGACTTTTGATCAAAATACCGCGACAAGTGGTTTTGGCAGTCCTCTCGTGATGTTAACCTGACACTGCCTAAGGAATTCTGAAGAGACCGAAACAGGTGGAAATCTGAAGGTGCAAGGTCAGGACTATACGGCGGATGCATTAACACCTCCAGCCAAACTCTCTTAATTTTTGCTGAGTGGCTAAAGATGTGGGAGGTCTAGCGTTATCATGATGAAAAACCACACCCCTTCTGTTGATTAATTCCGGCCGCTTTCTCTCAACTTCTTGCTTTAATCTCATCAGTTGTTCGCAGTAGAGTTCAGAATCGATGGTCCTGTCTGGTGGTAACAGCTCATAATGAATAATGCCCTTCCAATCCCACCACACACACAGCATCACCTTGTTGCGAGTTAACCTGGGTTTTGCCACAGTCTGTGAAGCCTGACCGGCCTTTGACCACGACCTTTTTCGCACGTTCTTATCGTACGTGATCCACTTTTCATCACCAGTTATCAGCTTCTTCAAAAATGGTTCGATTTCATTACGTCGTAATAAAGAATCACAAATGAGTACACGGTTCATTAGGTTTCTTTCAGTGAGCTCGTGAGGTACCCAAATATCTAGATTTTTTGTGTACCCAGTTTTTTTCAAATGCGACAAAACTGTTTTGTGGTCAATTCCCAGTTCTTCAGCTACGTCGTAACTACTGATATCTTGCTCCACTTTTTCAAAAATGGCATCCATTTTATCCGTAATAGGGCGACCAGAGCGATGTGCATCTTTGACATCAAAATTTCCGGATTTAAAACGCTTAAACCAAATTTGTGCTACTCTCACAGACACTGCACTAGGTCCATAAACATCGCAATTTTTTTTCGCAGCTTGTGTCATTTTTGCCTTTTTTGTAGTAATATTTTAAAATGTATCGAATTTCTTCATTACCTAGATTCACTCATCTTGACGGTACGAAAAACAAATGAAAATCACACAATTTCCTAATTTGAATTTGGAATTATGTTCTTTTAAATTTAAACTTTCAATGATACCAAAACCGGCCAGATATTTTATTACAAGCCAAAGATATTTTATTACAAGTTCATACATACTATAATGCGAAAAGACTTTTTCCCCAACCTACGACAAAGTCGGTAACTCCTATTGCTGTATGAATTGAAAAAGGAAAATCTTAACTATCCGAGGTGTTGAATTTTGACTTCGCCTCGCTCACTCTTTAGGTTATTTGGCCCATGCATGCCAGCCACCAACAAAAAAAAAACCCTTTCAAAATTGCATGATTTTCTAAAAATTTAAAATACGTTTAAAACTTCTAGTAGTAGAGGCCAAGGAGTGCCATATTTGGATATCGCTGCGTACTAAAACTAGCACACACTTTCAATCACTATCTGAATGATTTTGAAGGATATTGACGTTCCATTGCTTCATAATTATGTTCGAAATACTAGTCTGCTCAACAAAGTAAATAACGCAGTGAATGTTTTTGAAATGAAAGCCATTTCTTCTGTTAGTGTGCAGCACTGCCTCGGAAAACACAAGAGATATTTTGTGTGTGTAGCAATATTGAATGGTCGGTATAACACGAATCTTTTCATTCAACCCTTTCTATTAGGTTTATACATTTTTACAAACGGTTTTCCACCAGCTCCGTTGTAAAACTTTTACCTTTCGCTGCTGAACAATAGCTAATAAATTCTTTGGAAGTAAAATTTTAATTACATTGTCGATTTAATAATGGTCCGTTTCAGTGCTTTTCATGCTTTGGATTGTATAAAGAGTTGATAATTCTGATTTTACAGATTAACCCTTTGATCGCAATACTACATAGAGGTAAAATTGTTTGTTTGTATGCAGGGTGTATCTCCGGAACTATCATTCCGATTTGAAAAAATATTTATGCATTGGATAGCCCAATTCTTGAGGAAGGTTATTGGCTATGTATCATCACGCTTCAACCTTAAGGATCCGAGCAAAATGAAAAAAGGCAGAAAGACCGCTAAGCGAAGCCGAGATTTCACGCTGACGAACTCGCGGGCTAGTAATAAAAATGCGAAAGTGAGTTTATTTGTTTGTTTGTTACGCTAAAACGGCTTAACGAGAAGGATATAGGCTACTTTTCATCCTGGATCGCCGACGAAGTCGCGGACAACTAGTTCATTTATACAATAAGGCTAAGCTTTATTCATTATTAAATTCTTCACCAACACTCAGAGGGTTAAAAGCAGGGCGTTTATCTACAACAAATAAATCCTGCACCTTCCACCTTCCCACGCTCCATACTATCATTATGTTTTCAATAAATTAATAAAGGAAAAAAATATCACAGTAAATATAAATATTGAAGCAGTGCTGCAGTGTCGACAAATAGACGAACAAACTATCAGTTCGCACGTTTCACACGCTACTGTTATTGTTTGACATATAAGATTAATTAATCCTACACTATCCTGTAAAAACACTCAACTATTCTGACACATAGTATTACAAGTTATTAATGGATTATCGAAATTGGAAAACTATTTGCCTAAAGCTTCATGGTTGACATGAAGCTTTAGGCAAATAGTTTTCGACACACACAGGCTACTAAATCGGTAGAAAAATAGAAATCCCTTGTCAGCATATAATTTAATTACCTTCTGCCCGTGACTTCGTTCGCGTGTTTCTTGTTCCCCGACCCACCGCGTCGCATCGCATTGCCCGCTTCGATTTCGCTTGGAGTTCTTTCTGACTTTTTTTCTTTTTTCTCGGTTCGTAGCGCGATTTTAAATAGCTTATAACTTCAAGAATTGGGCTAACAGATGCAGAAGCAGTATTTTTCAGATCCGACTGATATTTCCAAAGATTTGTACGTTCAAACAAACAAACTCTTCAGCTTTTTATACCTATTACTAGCTTTTGCCCGCGGCTTAAAAATGCGGCGAAAATATCCCACGAGAACTTATACTACCGAGATAAAAAAGTACCCTTCGTGTTAATCCAGGTAAACAATGTATTAATTCCGTAAGACTATTGGTCTCCTATAAACGCCGTCCCCGTATGCCGCGTCACGATGCTTACTAAAATGTACTGTTGTAGTCTCTTTCACACGTCGACGTCAACACCTTGACGTCGTACGCGGCATTCAAACGCTTTGCGTCGCGTCTCACGTCGCAAATCACGTCAAGTGTCAGACGACCGCTCGCGAGCAACGACTGAAGCATCGTCGCCCACTGCGGACGTAGGTATTGACCGCCGACGCTGTGCGTTGCGTTCAGACGTCGATCGGAACGTTGACGCTGAAGTCAGACGTCGCATATAGCATAAAATAAAGAGACCAAAGCCTAATACATTGTTTTCATATAACTCTATTGGTTTACGCGGCACACGTTAAGCTCCCAGTCGGCATGATTTTTTCCGACATCTTCAACAATCATCTTCATATTTCAGCCAATTTACAGAAAAACTTAATGAATTATACACTTAAACGTTCCTCAGGAATCAGTCTCATGAACCGTATGAAAATCCGTTCAGTAGTGTTTTAGTTTATCGCGTTCAGATAGACAGACAGACGCAGTGGGGGGCTTTGTTTTATAATACGATTATGTAGTGATGTAGTGAATAAGTAATGCCATCAAAAACATAACCTGTAAAAAAAGTCAAGTCTCACAACTCAGTTCTTCTATGTAAAAAGTTGTGAGATCCATGTAATACCAAGTTGGTCAATTTATTCGGGTTAGTAGTCGATTCGCACGAAAATTATTCGTACGATCGTGCGAATCGTCCCCTTTCAATAAAAATATTTTTTTAGTAGGCAATTCGCACGGAAGTATTTAAATTGCGTGCGAATCGACCCCTTCAAGAATTAGTAGTATGCGATTCGCACACTTAACAAAATGTGCGAATAATAAATCTAAGTACAGTCATGTACAATATTCTAGAATATTAATATTAAAATTCAATAATTCTCTATTCGCATCGCAGTCAGGCACAAAATACTAGTTAAGAGGTAAGATGAAAAGTTTTGTCAGTATTTAATATGAAAACTTATAATATGAACACCATAAATGAGCTACATAAATAAATAATAATGTTACATTTTTAAGAACTTTGTACCTATTAATACTACAGATTACTCTGTTTAACAAACTGTGATTTTGTGATTGTTTTAACTTCCAGTGATGCCAATGCTCCTATCATCGTAAAATTTTTGTGTTAAGAAATATTTATAATATTGTTGATTAGTTAAGTGTTACATTTTTAAGAACTTTGTACCTATTAATACAACAGATGACTCTGTTTAACTGTGATTTTGTGATTGTTTTAACTTTCAGTGATGATAATGCTCCTATCATCGTAAAATTTTTGTG
The DNA here is from genome assembly GCA_963853775.1 of Xanthia togata. Classification (NCBI taxonomy): domain Eukaryota; kingdom Metazoa; phylum Arthropoda; class Insecta; order Lepidoptera; family Noctuidae; genus Xanthia; species Xanthia togata. Next base: position 20,670,160 of record OY970800.1, read on the forward strand.
TTAAGAAATATTTATATTATTATTGATTAGTTGATTGTTATTTTTTACCTATTAGAGCAAAATATTGTTGTTATAGTAACTGTGATTTTGTGACTGTTATTTTATTACATTTACTATAATACTCCAAAATTGTACTAGTTAATACTTAATAGAGAAAAAATATTTTGTTTTTGTTTATTTAATTGCCACATTTAAAACCATACCTTAGCTAATTAAAACGATTTTTATATTGTTATTACGAATATTTAAAAAGATTTATATATTTATAGTTTCGTTATATTTTTCGTTGTTTTTAAAATTAGCTTTTAGACCATTATAACGTTAATTATTTAATTTTGACTTACCTTTTCTAAACAACATTATTTTTAACAAGACTCAGGGGTTCATAAAAAGTTGATTTCGGTAAAAACTCTAATAAGTAGTAATTTGTGATGATTTAAGGTAAATGCAAGTGTACGGAAAAAGAGTACTTACTTGTAAAAATGCAAAACCAAATATTTGATTATAAATCGTACCTACTAACTGTGATTTTATTTGTAATCTTGGTTATAATTATGGTTTTAAGTTATTTAAACTGTGAATGATGTAAAATCACTTTCTGATAGATACAAAGTAAAATATAAAAACTTGATTTCCTTAAAAATCGTTTTATTTGTGTCCTGTATTAAAAGAAAGCATTTTGTACGTGATAGTACTTTTTTCTTGAAACTTTTCGATAAAGTATAGGTGTGTGCGAATCGCATACTACTAATTCTTGAAGGGGTCGATTCGCACGCAATTTAAATACTTCCGTGCGAATCGCCTACTAAAAAAATATTTTTATTGAAAGGGGACGATTCGCACGATCGTGCGAATAATTTTCGTGCGAATCGACTACTAACCCATTTATTCAGTCCCCACTTGAGGGTCCTTCTGTCTTAAGTTATTACGTAATTGGCTAACCTAACCACATCTTATAGTGACCATAGCAATATTAAAAATCTTTTATGTTTTAAATAAATAGATTGACTTGGCAATCGCACTAAGAAATGTAATTTAACATAATATTACTTGTGAGACACAATATTATGTTTTTAATAAAAAATAAATGTAGCTTCTATGTCTGCTAGAAGTGCCTTAGAGTTTTGATGATCGGTCAGTCAGTGAGTGACAAAATTAAGAAACTGAAGAGATATTATAATCTATAATCTGAGTATTTATTTCTGTAAATTAATTTTAACAATGGACGTATTTACATGATTTAAAAAATAACAGACTTAAAATAATAATAATAATATGTACAAGTATATATAAAAATAGGGGGGGGGGGGGGTATATAATCTGAGTTAGTTATATTCTTGAAACTACTGGTTCAAATTGAATGAAATTTGAAATATACCGTGTTTATTCAATGCCTGCTTGGTCACTAAAAATTCAGGGTTCTAGTTTTATCCACAACGAAGTTCCCCTATAACTTCGTTCGGTCGAAAATGGCCTGAACTGCTTCGAGAAATGGCTGGTCGCTTGTTTTTGCTCAACTTGGAGATTATTTAGGTTTTTAGATAGTATATATACTTGACTATCTTATTAGGTAACAACCTGTAATAATGGACTTAAGTATGTAAATAATTAATCTTCTGTAGTAATCATAGCCTTCCAACGAAACCTATTTATAACGTCGATAGACGGGACAAGACCAATGCACTGTGTAGTGTGTATGCCGATCGCTGACAATCAGGTCTCGTTCAAAATGCATGGCGGTTTGTAGGCCGTGGGGTGCCGCCGTGACGCCGGCGCCGCCGCGCCTCCGTGCAAACACATGACATGGCATTTTGAATTTTATATGAACGTATCGGGTTAATCGGGAGCTGTTCATTCCACGTTGAATTGATTAAACACATCTAAACATAGACAAAGGGCAGTTAGCCTCCTTTTTGATACTAGTATGAGCGTGTATGCCTAAGGTAGCTAATATTTAACCTATCCTAACTATAATATTATAAATATGAACTTGAGTTAGTTTGTTACGCTTTCACTCTAAAACGGCTAAACGGATTTGGATGAAATTTGGCACATGGGTAGACCCTAGACCTAAAGAAGGACATAGGATACGTTTTATCCCAACATTCCCACGAGATTGAGACTTAAGGCTCGTACATACCAGCGCGACGCGACGGCGCGACGCGACTCGAACAATACAATTTCTAAGAAAACTTCACGGTATAACAATAGCCGGTGTCGCGTCGCGCTGTCGCGTCGCGCTAGTCTGAACGAAGCTTTATGCGGATAGAAAGAAGAAAGAAAGAAAGAAAATACGTTTATTTGCGGTACATATGACGCAAGCAAAGGAACAAACACTAAAAACAAATTTGAGGGAAAATATGCGTCACATCCACGCAAAACGGCCATCGGAAGAAACCGCGGGGCGCAGCTAGTCTATACTATCTATACTAATATGATAAAGAGGAAAGATTTGATTGTTTGTTCGTTTGTATTGAATAGGCTCCGAAACTACTGGAGTGATTTGAAAAATTATTTTTCCATTAGAAAGCTTAGTTTTCAGGGAGTAACAAAGCCTACTTTTTATCCCGGGAAAAATAACGGGTCCCGCGGGAAAGACCACGGGAGCGAAGCCGCGGGTAAAGTGCTCTAACTAATATTATTAATACGAAAGCGAGTTTGTTTGTTTGTTACGCTTTCGCGTTAAAATGGCTGAACGGATTTTAATGAAGTTTGGCACAATATGGATAGACCACGTCCTGAAAAAGGACATGGCTACTTTTCATCCTGGATTGCAGACGAAGTAGCGAGCAGCAACTAATCATAATATATTCAGGGAGAAAAATGTGTGCCCATTATCTCTGTGGGCTTAGGTACAGATATTTTATTCGCAAGTTTTACTGTCTAATAACAATAATAATAACTAAATTGCTAATTAAAATTCCCCACAGATAAATACAAAATCATTACTCTAAGTTACATTTTATCAGTAATCATACATTATAAGCAAATAAATGATTTCTATTATATTCTCTTTAGTTATCCCCTCAAAGTTGGTTAATTTTGTTCAATCTTAAGCCAATTTGTTAAAATTTTAAGCCAACAGGCAGGTGCCTCTTGTACAAAAAATGGATTTGCTAAAAGCTTCCTTAGTGTGCTTGCATTGATGCAGAAAAGGACAATGCCTTGTTTACAACAAATTTCGTTGAAAACTGCGACTGGCTCTAAGAAAGTATGCATTACGCCTATAATTCGTGTTTGCATACGGTACATTTAGAAGCAAGCACAAAAGCATTTAAAAAAACCAGCCATGTGCGAGTCAGACTCGCGCACGAACGGTTCCGTACCATTATCTATAAAAACGGCAAAAAAATAATTTCTGCTGTATGGGAGCCCCCTTTAAATATATATTTAATTCTGTTTTTAGTATTTTTTGCTATAGCGGCATCAGAAATACATAATCTGTGAAAATATCAACTGTGTAACTATCACGGTTCATGAGATACAGCCTGGGGACAGACGGTCAGCGGAGTCTTAGTAACAGGGTCCGTTTCACCCTTTGGGTACGGAACCCTACAAAATGCATCGTTCTGCATTATAGCCAAGGAAGAAGCGTTTAAAAACAAAAGAGCATCAATCTGCAGTTACGCAAAAGTTGTAAGTCAGCTCTGTTCTTTAGAAAGTCTTCATCCTGAAAATACCGAATATTTCCTCTCAGAAATACCGAAAAAATAAATCTATACAACCAAATCTGGAAAACCAAAAGATGCTTACCCAAATACCACTCGATATATGCCGGAGGGTTTCCATATCTGGCCTCGCAGACGACGGTGGCTCTGTTCCCTGCTGGTACCGTGATGTTTTGGCCCGGCATCACGTGAGAGCCGTTGAACAGAATCCGGGGAGATTGTGGCGGTACCCGAACTGCTAACGCCGCTGGGGGACTTGATAGAGCATCCTGCAGGTTTTTTATTAAGTAATCTGATTATTACAGAAATGCTGGTGAAACTGGTACATTAGAAATGCCCTGGCTGTTATTATTTTAAGTTTTTATAAGTTCTTGAGTCGAATATCCTCAAGATATTCTGATGACTACAGAAATTAAGTTCGTCAAGAATCTTGCCGTTACAAGTCTCTGTTTCCGACTGTAACTGGCAATCTACTGGCCACATTCTATTTGATGACGTTTAGAACACTATTATAGTCGTCGTAGTCCCTGGCAATGACCTGGTACTGCCACTGCCCGTCGTCCAGCTGCAGCAAGCCAGCGCGTACCCACAGCAAGCAGCCACCGCCCACAGAACTGTTCTCGTTACGAACTCGTACTGTACTGCACTATTATCTGCACGTCGTAGTTGCTGGCAGTGACCTGGCACTGCCACTGCCCGTCGTCCAACTGCAGCGTGGCAGCGCGTACCCACAGGGAGCAGTCACCACCCACAGAACTGTTCTCGTTACCAACTCGTACTGTACTACACTATTACCTGCACGTCGTAGGTGCTGGCAGTGACCTGGCACTGCCACTGCCCGTCGTCCAGCTGCAGCGTGGCAGCGCGTACCCACAGCGAGCAGTCACCACCCACAGGACTGTTCTCGTTAGCCCACTCGTACTTCCCGCGGTAAATGCCCACCGGCTGGAAAGAAAACAATTTGTTATTACTTAGAATCCTTAAACTTTTCAAAAGTTAGGAAAGTCTTGAAATACAATTAATTTAGAACTTACGCAATTGTTCAAAAGCAATTTTTAGGCTAATTGAAAGCCTGAAATTGATTTAGACTAAATTATTTGACTACACAATTTTATGGTTTGATTATATACTTTCATTTAGTTATGGTAGGTCTGTCTGTACTGCATTATTTTATAATCGTGAGAAAATAATACAAAACAACTTTTCAAAAATTAAATAGCCTATAAAAACTAAAAACCAATCAACTAGAGCTTAACAATACCAATTTAGATGATGAACAAAATGAGTATGTTCATAAATATATGAGAATTAAACATGTAAGTAATTTTATTTCATAATGTAATACTGTTATTAGTCTAACGATCAAATTACATATAAATATTAGTATTAATTCACAAGCTTGTCAGATGAGAGTCGGACCATGAATGGAGATCTTTAATTCAGAGGATAATAACCAGTTCAGGAAGTAGTGGAATCGAATGTGTAAGGATAGGGGTCGCTTTGTTCGTTCGAAGATTAAAATACTTCTTGCTTATGACCACGTATAGGTAACAGCAATTTGGATTGTGAATGTCGGCTTATAAAAACCATGTAGGTATTTAATCGAACCACAAATAATTCAGATTTTAGTTTCCTAAAAACATTCTGGACATTCTAATATAATAAATGTGCCTCTTTTTGTGAGCGTCCAATAATTCCCATTTGGTTGTCCTAAAAATACTAAATAGGCAATTAACTTCGACTAATTGATGTAGTTGGTCATAGCAGGGCTCGGAAACGTTATTTAAAATAACGTTTTTAACAGTTCTTTGTATCTACAGACGCCAGCACATTAACCTACTACAATCTGTCAAATTTCTTTAATAGATTTTCAACTTTTTCACTAAAGCATTAAGTTCAAAGTTGATTGGGAATATTTGACAGTTTCGGGTTGGTGGATGTGCTGGCGTCTGTACAACTAGTACAACATTTTGTTCGGAACGAAAACGAAATGAAAACGTTTTCAAAAACCGGTTTATTCCGCAGGACGCAGCCGCGCACGGGATGCTTGTTTAGTTAATTTGGACCTTATCTTCATTTTTCATTCCAATGCGCTTGCCGCTTACGTGTTGATTATGATTGTGTTGCGAGTTTCCTACCAATAATCCCAAAAATGATTAAAAACGGTTAAAAACGTTTTATTAAACGATTTAAAGTTTGTTCTCGAAAAACGTTGTAATAACGTTCCGTTCGAACGTAACCGAAACAAATCGTTTCTTATGTTTTATGACGAAACCGTTTCGAAAAATATACCATTATCCGAGCCCTGAGTCACAGTTCTAACCTTAGACGTTAGGTTAGAACTGTGACCAACTACATTTTTGCAGCTAGGATTGTGGCAGTTGGGATGCCCTAGGTTAGTTAATGCAATCAGACACCAATCATTTTTTTTTTTTTTATAATTTTAATTCTTGTTATTTTTACTTTAAATTGTATACTTTATTTCCTTATTAATAATTGATTGTTTGATATCTTAATGCAAGCTGTGGTCTCCTATAATTGAAGATGCACAAGGATTTGTATCTTTTTATGTTTTATTTTTAGCATGTAAAGGTCGATTTAGACCAAACGAGCGAATGCACATTCTACCAAATTCATTTTGTGTAAACAGGGACAGAACATTCGTTCGTTGGTCTCTCCCTACTAAAATGTCAAGAATATCAACAAAAGAATGCTCTAGCTCATGTTCTGGTTCTATGTTCGTTTGGTCTAAACCCACCTTAAGGTGTAATCTTTGTTGGAGATCCAAATAAATAAATTAGAAACTCAAAAAGTTTTAAAAGGGACACTTGTAAAAAAAAAAGGTAAATCATTAGAAGTTCAATAAGTTTTTAGAGGATCAATTGCCTTGATAAAATAGCATCCAAATAGCGAACAATCTATAGACAAGTACTGGGCATTTACTGCCTGCTGTATGCTGATTAACCAATCCGTTTCCCAAGCTTTGTGATCGTGTTAATACTGTCACGAACGTTTATTACCTTCAATGTTTTATTCCTCCATAAACAAGCTGATAATTGCGATAATAATCCCTGATGTCACAATTAACTATATAAGCAGAAATTCGCGTCAATTAAAAAGGTATTGAGAGAGAGAGAGAGATCATTGTTAAAAATCCTCTTTTCCTGTCTAACGTAAGTTCGAAAATAATTGAACCGTCAGCAGCGACATTCACATCGCCATTTAATTTAAAACACGAGTATTAATTAATTTAATTAATAGGTTTGGTTCAATAAGTTCTGCTATAATTATGTATCGAATGTTGTGGTTGAAATAATATGTGGTATCATAAGGGCTTTTGCATAATAATCTAGTAGGATTTAATTTAATATTGTTGAACATCAATTCACTGCTTTTTAATTAAACTGGATGTATGATGCGTCCACCGGATTCTATCTTATAAATGCAGCAGTTTTGAAATGATGGCAAAACGTTGATTCGGGGTTTTGAGTTGATTTAAATGACAGCGGCTTCGCCCGGGTGATATCTTCATAAATTATAGCCTATGTTGCAAAAATACGAATATTTTCTCTTTATAATATTAGTGTAGACAACTAGAGAAACGTTAAATACCTAAACAAAATATTGCCTATTGATAATGTAATTTGTCGATTTTAGGCTAGGTATCGCTAAAAGTCTCTGAAGATTACCAGACAAGTAATCGATACACTCTACTTTTCAAAATAGTTCGAATAAGTTCGTCATGTGTATGCGCCTTATAAATTAAATAAAACCTTAATTAATACCGTATTAATTGTGCCTATATCATCAACTATTGTGGGAGGCACTCGCGCACGTGGATTAGTATTAATTAAACGATACCAATTGTTTACAAAATAGGTTCATTAATTTGTCAGAGCTAACCGCAACACCCGTTTCAAATGATTCTAACTAAACGGACCGACACCTGCTAAATATTCAAATTAATACGAGATACACACACCATTCATTAAAAAGATACCTGAGTTACACAAACAGGATTTAAATTTATTACTGAAATACAAACTAATCTGGCAGGCCGTCCTAATAAATCTAAAGTTACCTGAATCTAACTTTTGCGATACGGGAACAGATATTTTAATTAGCTAAAAAGGCTTTCCGCTAATCCCTTGGCGTCTGTGCCGCTTTTCATTTGGGTTGCACTGTGTACCGTTAAAAACGAGATTTCGACACTTTGCATAAGCGGGCACGGTTCAGCGGTGGCTCCTTTTATCTTTGCCAACGATTCGTGAAAAACATAAGGTCGGACGATTTGTTAAATTGCAGAGCGAGCGCTCACTCGCAACGAAGAAACTTTACTATTGTGATTGCAATACACAGGTACACGTAAAGAATAAAGAGGTGTGTTGTGTTTCGATAGGTGATATATGTTCTAGATTAGCCCGTCTAGCCAGAGAGACTTTATCTTATTTCATTGCGGATTTTTTTTGGTTTGTAAAGAAAATTAGGTAAGTATTTGGTTACATGAGCTTACTGTCTTCCGTGATGATTAAAACGCTCATTACGTTTTATTCCCCGTTGTTACAGCCTAATTGCTATGCCGAATGGTATTACTTAGCTGATATATTTAGCAAGTCACATAGACCCCGATCATACTTGCTTTAAAAAAATATCTATACTGATCATGTCACCCAACTTTATATATTTACAAGCTATAGGTACATGAACTCAAACTCAAATTCAAAGCATTTATTTCAATTAAACCATTTACAGGCACTTTTAAATTGTCAAAGAGTCAGTCAGTTAGTCAGAAAGTTGAAGCTAGTTGCCCATTCCAAAACGTAGATCTCTATGGAGAAGAACGGGCAAGAAACTCCAAGGACACTCTTTTAAATATAGAAATTACAAAATCCTGGGTACATTAATCTTGTTAGTTCTATAATTATGTGAGAACAATGTAAAAAAATATATAAAAATCAAAAACGATTAAAAATACAAGATTAAAAATAAGCCCTGGCAGATAAGAGATGACCAGTCTCAACTGACGGCGCCCGTTCACGACTGACTGTAAGCGCAGGTTCGCACTGGAGATTTTTTCCCGCGGTGATTTTTTTCGTGCGCTGAATTTTCAACGCTCTGTTTAGCGCCGAGAGTTGAAAATCCAACAGTGTGTTTTTTCAACGCGCTTGGATGGGAGAGTCCCAGCGCGTTGGATTCTCAACGCTCGGCTTAACACCGAGAGTTGAAAATTCGGTGCGCGATAAAATCTCGCCGCGATATTTTTACGTCCGTGCGAACGTAGGCTAAGTTTCTTTTCATAAAAAATCGTCGTTCCGGATGTCGAAGTGAAGCTTCGTTGCCCAGGAAAAAATATGAAAAAATACTCCATTCGTGCCTGAGTGAAAATTTCGAACATGTGAAATTATTACAATGATCGTTCGGAGCTTGCTGGTCCCGGCTCGTAATTGAAATTCTTCTGCCCAATATTTGCACATAATAACTCGCGATGATGTGTACCGGAATCATTGGGGACTGAGGAACACGCAATATAGAAACGAGGAAAAGAAAGAAAACTGTTATGGAAGATAAAAGATAATCTGAAGATATGTTCAACGTTATTGCTCTATAGGAGGAAGCGATGTATTCCCTGATATTTTTCTTAGCGTTGTAGCGGTTACGCCGCCACATACGAACTACGCATCAATGACATGAAGTCACACAAACCCTGCATTGCGCAATTAGAGTTTACCACGCGAACGACATATATAAGACTATCCGACATCAACAGTTGGGCAGTCGGCCCGCCAGACACGACACCCGTCTGGTCGGAGGATCCTCGCTTTTCTATGGTGGATGAGTGAACTTTACACCCTGTTCCTCATACCCCTAAAGCGTCTTCTATGGCTTTCTAGTGCTCAAAGTGCCCGTTTCTCATGTGCCCTGACATGATTAACATAAAATAAGGTTTCAAGTTTAATTTAAGTATATTTTTATTTTGTCATGTTTCCAAGCACACAGCGTGCAAGTTAGTGCAGCAAAGTACCTATAAACAAATAAAGGATATGAATTAAAATGTATGATAAAATATGATAAATTTATATCCTGTATCATCAATAGCAAACTAAAATAATGTCCGACAGAAAATGTTATTTTTCTTCGGCCGAAGACGAAATCCAATTTCGGCCTGATTTGCATTCTTGGCCGAAAACAGAAAACGCAAAATGAAATATTTTGCTGATAATAGATTTCCTGTTTGTTTTTTTTATAAATTATTTATGTATTTAAATGTAATAAAGGAAATAATAATAATTACCTAATAATCAGAGACTAAATAGAAATTCGTTTAAATATCCATTAGGAAGATCAAGATAGCTTACATCAACATAGGTACAAATAGCGTAACTCCATTCGAATATTTTATAAACTTGTCCTCCCAAAACACAGCCTAATAACTCGTAACGCTACCAAAACTAATAAACGGATAGATATATTTTCCAATAAAGTGAAGGCCGGTTAAAAAGGGATTTCAAGTCGAGGAGCGAAGGAACCGGCAGCTTTCAATGGACATAACTTGTGGTTGAACTCAAATAAACGACCGTACAATTTACGATTTGAAAACTAGGTATTTACTTGTGTACAATCATCGTAAAAATACGTTCGTCACCTTAATTTTTCGTTTGCTTCATGCACGATACAATCTGCTTTACTGCTTTACCGACTCATTATCGTCATGATGTCAATGTCACAGAATATCACAGTTGATCATTAAAAATGTGATACTAACAATTAAATAAACCAGATTTGAATTAATGTTTCATAAAATGGCAAGTCCATTAAAAAGGTTTTAGGTTGATGTCAACTAGACATTAGGAGGTTTAATAAAAGTGCAAATTTGACCTTTGTCTTCAAGTTATTAAATATAGTTTTCTATGCAGTAGCCTAACCAGTACCGTAGCTTCAAACGGTGTCGATTTGATGTAGGAAAGAATTTTAAAACTGACAAAAGTATTATCAAGAATTTGAAAAATGACGAAGGTATTAGAGACGCGACTGTATCTATTAATTTGGTCTTGACGTAGGTATCTTTCAATAGAGATAGGTTCTGAAATATAAGGGCATGTTGTATAGGGTGCTTGAAGCGTAAAGGGTCGGCTTTGGGCTGTCCAGTAGGGTTCACGTAATTTAAACAATAGTTAGTTGATATTTTAGTTCTCAGTTAATTTATTTACGAGATTGAGATTGCTGGGATAGTGGAATTAATTTGAACTTGCCAAGTGGTTTGAATTGTTTAATGTCACTGTTGTTGTCTTAAACAAAATAGGTAGGTAGATACTCTTCTACAACCCTGGAGCGAGCTATACTCGGAGTTTCTTTGCAGGATATGAGCAGAAATGAAGTTATCTGGAAAATAACTGGAGTTACCGACATAGCCTGCAGAGTAAGCAAGCTGAAGTGGCAGTGGACTGGCCATGTTTGTCGAAGGACCGATGGCCGGTGGAGCAGACGAGGCCTAGAGTGGAGACTGCGTGTCGGCAAGCGTAGTGTGGGGCGCCCCGCAGCTAGATGGACCGACGATCTTAAAACGGTGGCTGGGACAAACTGGATGTCAAAGGTGGAGGACAGGGTGTTGTGGCGCAGCCTGGGAGAGGTCTGTCCAACAGCGGCCTGCGATAGGCTGAGTTGATTGATTGAGATACTCTTATCGATGGCTGCGTTGCATCTGAAGCTTGCTAAGCAATGCCAGCGTAATGCCTGTAATTACAGATTACAGGGGCCTTATTATGAAGTATTAATGCCATCATTATTCCACTGCGAAAAAAGGATGGTGCTAGCAGCCTTGTATAGCTCCGTCTCTCACTCAAACTGCAATAATGGTAGCATACCTACGTCATACGTCCCTGGCAGTGGATACCTAAGTCAGATTCGGAAATCATCATTCATTATTTCAGCCCGGAGTCACCCACTGCTGGGTATGACAGGGCGATGCACCTCAAGTGGGTAGGACATCTAGTTATAAGCGGAGATGGCCGATGAAGTAAAGATGTGACCGATTGTTGGCCAAGGGCCAAAGAAATCAGGGCCGCCCAAAAGCGCGTTGGGTTGATCATATCGTCAAAGTCACGGGAAACACCTGGATAAGGGACGTACGGAACCGGGAAATATGGCAGAAAAAAGGAGGCCTAGCAGAGGGTGATTCCGTGCTGAAATGATGATGTTGATGGGTATATAATAGGCCTTCTGTTCGATGCAATAATTGCAATCGACCGCGTTTGCTGACCTAGCGATATAATACGGTCGCACTAAGTGCGCCGCGAGCTCAGTGCATAACGGACAGCAACCGGGTGCATTCATTTCCATCATTTTGCTCATTTTAGCGATAGCTTAGCCTAAACACTACCGTGTTAACTCTCTTTCTAAGCAATAAACCTTTTAAAGTTATTTGAGTGTTTAACTTAGTAGCGTAGCGAATCACACCAGGTACCACTTAGGTCGCGCCCCTACACCTTCCTTCTTCTCTGTTATACTTTCCAGTTAAATGCCCTTTCAAAATGAAAGAATAGCGATAGCTCCAGTCATAATTTCAAACCTACTTAGGTACTTACCTACTGTAACTAAAAGTTATTTCTTAAACAAAAGCAGGAACCACCTCTGCCTATCCCTTTCTATATTGTAAGCGAGATGACTAATGTAATTAATGATAATTTTATTTACCAAGCCATAATGATGTCCAGTTTATGAATAAACCAGCGCCCGTTAATGACGGTACTTGTAGAAACAAGAAAAAAGGTAAAACGAACTACATTTCAATTTCGCTTTGCCACGACAAAAGAAAAAGGTAAAAAAATATAATGAATTTACCTTTTCTATGGCGAAGGTATGCGGGAAAACTGTCGTAAAACTAGGGGGAAAAACACAAATTGCAAAATTCACTCTTCTACTTTTGTAATATTGAGAATTTTGATATATTTGTGTACTAAGTAGTTAAAAAGGTAGGGTAGGCTAGGTCCTCAATATACCTTCAAAGACCTTACTTTATATAAATTAAATGTTATAATAATTTACTTTTATTAATGTAAATAACTATTAAATCAAAAATAAAATTGCTAGATGAGTTCGGCGTTTCCTATCTGACTACTCTGAGAAGAAAGGCCGAAACAAACTCAGAGGTCACAGTCTTTTAAAGTCAAGGCATAATCTTGGTCAGGCTATATGAGGACCACGTAACCTACCATGTTACCTAGTCTGAAATGGTCTTTTGAGAAAAGAACCACACAGATTTGAGTGGAGCTGTCCTGTCAGTGCAAGCATTTGTCAGTAATCGTGGAGCTCAACTCAGAACATAAGTGGAATTCAAATAAAGATATTAGTATGAATATTGAAGGTTTACAAATTAACAAGATACTCTAAGATTTTCTCGAAAATCTAAATTAGTTAGGTACGGTTCTGTGAAACTCGAAGTTATGGCATTGATTGAAATAACGAAACCTCTGCAATTACTTCATGTTGGTTCTACAATCGAAAACATAAAAAGAGTTGCATGATTAAATTCTGGCATTCTTCGCTACCCACTTTGCTTATAAAAGAATTCCAGGTAAATACAAATTCCTAAGAAAAAATGAACAACATAATTTTAAAAAAAGTTATTTCGTAACAAAACAATTAACAAAACAATCTATTAAAAAAAATATTTTCTTACGTAAATTAAGTATTAATTGCTTTCCGAACGGTCGCCGACCAATTAAAACATACTTGTCCACTTCATTAGAAAGCATTTTAATAAATAAGAGGTAGACATTTTAAAAGCATTGTCACTTTCTCATGGAGATGCTAATGAAGAAAGGTACAGTTCCCTGCTAATGAGCTCAAAGCGAGGGTTTAATTAGTACATGTCTTTATGAAAAACGGGTGCGTTGTTTCCTAGAGCGGTCGATATAAGACACACATCATGTAAAGCACAATAGGTGTTACAGTAACAACAAGGTATGGTTTATTTAAAAATACTGAAACAAATAATACTCAAACATAACTTGAAATGAGTTCCGCAATCGTATTTCCAAGTAATATTCTGGTCAAAGAATTCCATCACGTTTTCGCATTCAGTTTTGGAACTTCTTTCTTCCCCATAAAGGAAGTAAACGAAACAAGAAAAACAAATAAATCTTCAAATACATTTCGTAAAAAAAGTTCGCCTTTTGTGTGAACACACTAAACGCAAGTTTCACCTTCTCTGAACCGAAACGTGACGTTGTTAGGGAACACAAACAAAACAGCGACAGTTGTCTGATTAATAACCGCGGAGAACAATACGGGACGCAATATCCGCCAGTGTGGACCGCGCCTTGCGTTTATAGCGGTTTATGACCCGTGGTCTACGCCCGTGGTCGACTTAAGAACATCTGTGAAGAAGGTACTTTTGCCTTCTACCGTAACATATCCCATAAGCCGGATACATTAACGCCATATGTGAGACCTATTTCAGAGTTTGCGCATTCAGGAATCTTGAATATAGCGGGTTTAGATCTGAAAATGGGAGCTCAGAATTATCTCGGATTAAACGTTAACGTGTGTTTCTAATGTGCAAATTCCGTGAGGAAAGCATCTGTTCCAGTTTGAAACATTTTCTTTTTATGTCGATCGAAGTCATAATTAGGGACGTTACAAAAGGAGGCTAAGGGCGCGTTCCCACTATGTCGTGACGACAGATTATCGTGTCGTTTAAAGAGACGTGGCTTGTGTATTTAAATGGACTTGTTCACAACAGGACGACACGATTAACTGTCGTCCACGACTTCCTAATTCTTAATTTTCCAACGATAAATTAATCGTCACGACATAGTGGGAACGCGCCCTAACTGTGCGTTTGCACTGGCGAAACATCACAACAAAACATGTTGAAATCTCTAGTTCAAACTCTCTGTGCAAACGCACAGTAAAAGATATCGAAATATCTTACGATGAACGATCTCGGTAGCTCTATATCTATATTTAACGAACATGATGAGTCTTACATAAAAACTTTTTTACAAAAAAACAAACTTGTCTGTAAAAGATCGCTTTAAGCGATAAGACCGCCCATTGTGTTACCCTATGTAAAATTTCTAAATTTATGTCTGTGATTTTTATGGTGTACAATAAAGAGTATTCTATCTATCTATCTAAACAACGGACTTCACTATTCTGACACTCGGACTGAAGCTGATTTGACATTGACAGACTGCAGGTGGTTTGTGTACATCAGACGACACTGTAATAAAACATCTAACTACAACATACTCGAGCTAGATAGATAAGATACTCCACTAGATTACAACCCGAAACGGAGGCAGAGTACATCAACAGCTTATCAGCCCGTTAGCTGCAAATCAAGTGTCGGAAATGAGTGATACCAGTACTCTGAACTGAGATCTGTGGCGCTAATTATGCAGTTACTGCATACAAACTAATGACGTAGGTAATTAGGTGTAGGTGCATAGGGATAAGACGGAGAACGGGACAGCCCTGTGTTGACGATTCGATTGAGGCATTGATGGTATCTTGCATACAGAGATATCATTGACAGACGTCTAGGTATATTTTTCATTTCTTTGCCCTTATTAGGAATCTGCATTATGGATCTCTGAGTTAATGGCAAAAAACTTTAAAGTATTATATTCAAGTATAGTTAGTACCTATTAGTGTAAATAGTTAGTTGTACCTATAATAATTGTATACGCATAGTATGAAATATGAATATTATTTTCAAAGTACTTACCTAATAAGTTTAATAAAAAACTATTTTTCTTAAATTTATGATATTTTGTTTAATAATCTCGAGTTGACATGATAGCTAAAAAGTATCCTATTTTTCGAAGGCGTAAATAACATTGACATCAGGTGTTTCAACCCTTTCTAACGACATGCGTCAGTAAATATCGAATACGTTGTCTACGCGATCAATCGTCAGCGCTTCCAATTTTTTAAGGCGTCCTTTTAGAAGCAGCTTCTCTCTACCTGCAATTTGTACGTGTCTAACCCACCACGAACAGAATCAAGGAAATGTTCCGTCGCTTGCAAGAAATGTGGGAATACTTCTAGTTGAAAGCGTTTGAATCTTCACTGAAAAGATACTTACCCTGTTACAACGTTTCAGGTATAAAATTGTTTGTAAGTGGGTTGGAGGGACACTTGGACAGTTTACAGTTTAATCTTCCATGTAAGACGGGGGTTTTATCACTGAATAATTATAAAAGACTAGCTGCACACCACGGTTTCACCCGCATAAGTCTCAATCCCGTGGAAATTTCGGGATAAAAGGTATCCTATATCCTTTTTTAGGTCATGCTCTATTAATGTGCCAAATTTCATCTAAACCCGTTTTGCATTTTTAGCGTGAAAGCGTAACAAACAAACTCACTTTCGCATTTATAATATTAGTTAGGATGATTAAGATCTCAATACATTTTGTAAGTTTTCTGCTGGAGCTACATTCCGAAATCAAGGATTTAAAGGTTGTACAATAATTTAAAAAGCGATAATATCATTAATCTCACCATCTCGAGAATATCCGCAGCGTTCAACAAGCATCATCCGCTTAAAATAATGCCAATCAAAACAAAACGTGACGAGCGCCTTACAAACACGATTAGCAAATCCGCGCTCAGGTCAAGGATTGCTATTAGAAAATAAACATTGATAGGTTGCCTACCTTGATGAGCCATCATTCACTGGCTCACGGCGGTGGCGAGCGGCGTTAGAAAAATACGAATAAACCACATGATATTAATACAACGAAAGACTCGTAATAACTAAAGACTTTAAGCATATTTAAGTAAAAATTCGCAACTCTCATTTAAAAGCACAAGTAGAGCTAATAAACAATAACGGGATGTATGAAGTTCTATTTTAAATGTACATAATGTGATTGCCTTTAAGATACCTTGCTAATTCATGCATGATGCACCTAATGCATGAGCCGAGCATGCAACAAGACCTAAGCAATATGCCGCATAATGTGAGAGTGACGAAGTACCTAGATATACCTACCAGCACCCCAACTGCGTAACACACTTTCTGAATCAAAGGATTTTGAAAGAAATTCCTGATCCTTCATATGTTTGAAAAATTCGTCTGCTCGACAACGCAAATAACGCAATGAATGTTGTCGAATGAGGGTTTTCATGAAAATTCACGGCACCAGATGGCGCCACTCTGACAAGAGGTCGTATATTTCGACAATGAATATAAGGTATAATATGTTGACGTTTATTATTCGTTTCATTCAATCATTCATCATTCAGTCACGACTAAAGAAAATAAAATAGGCGCTTTGACACCTTTGACAGGTGCCCGGACCTAACGTCTCAGTGCTGCCGCCTAGTGATCGTCGTTTCAGAAAACCGTCACTGTCAAAATGAAAGGCATTACAATTGTTAGTATGTTACGCAATCACCCCGACGGTTTTCATGTTTTTCAGAACAGAGCACCGAGAACGTGGTACTTACACTATTAGGAAGTAAACCAACGTGTGTTTTAAAATTTCACGCTCATTTTCTACGTAGCGGAGTGTCAAAGCTGTGGGATTGGATACCACAACGAATTGTTCCTCAAAGGTAAGCTACCTAGAAACCTAACTACCTAATCTACCTACCTAAATAACTACCGAGTATATAAGATCCTAACTAGCGAATGACCTACATGGAGTTATTAAATCTCTGGTAATCAGGCGTGACAGAAATTATCGTAGACACTGTATTTAAAAACTTTTGCAAACTTGGCTGTACCTACATCGAATTTCTATACTAGAGAAATCATTTGCGAAACTACACATGGCTACAGGAATAGACAGTTGCTTACTTTATTTCACAGCAGCTGAGACCCTTAGTTTATGAACAATTGAATGAAGTCAAATTGCATTTTTTTTTTTTAATTCTTCATTAAGAATCTATGAATATACCATAGTACTTACCGATGAGTATAATATGTTCCTTGAGCGGATGTCAACAATTTTCGAACCGTAAGCTAGCTACCGATTATTATATAAACTGATTGCAGCATGTATAGAAAAAGGATAGAGCCAAACATAGAAGAGTACCAGCCGGTAG
Source organism: Xanthia togata (assembly GCA_963853775.1). Classification (NCBI taxonomy): domain Eukaryota; kingdom Metazoa; phylum Arthropoda; class Insecta; order Lepidoptera; family Noctuidae; genus Xanthia; species Xanthia togata. The sequence goes on from OY970800.1 coordinate 20,687,888, forward strand.
ATGCCATTTCTAATCTCCTTATCCATCCTTTTTTTTTTTTTTTTTTTGGATGGGAAATCATCAAATGACGTCTCCCGCTCTGGGTGGAGCGGGAGGGCGTGTCAGACTCTTACTGACTAAAACCCACCCGTGTTCCTTCTGTTGCCTGTGCAATGCCAGGGGGCCACGGTATCCCTTTCGGACTTTCCCGCAACCCCGGCAGGTCCTTATCCATCCTGGGCTTATAACACAGACACATATACCCAGGCCTACAGCAATGTAGTGTATATACACAAAACATTAGATTACACACCTATGGGACGGGAAAAGCAAACAAAAACAATGTTAATTCCCGTAGAACTACGCGTAGTAATAACAATTTGTTTTGATTGTAACACCAATTGTTTACACAATGTCAAATTATTCAACAATTAACGTTAAGGTAAACGTTTGGTGAGCAAATAGAAATTGGATATAATATGTTTAACCTAGTGAGTAACAATAAACATTGATTAACGCATTTCTCTTTGATTACTGTTGTAAAAACAAAAATTGTGTAATGAAGGTTTTCATAAAAATTCACGCCACCATTTGGCGCCACTTTGACAAAAGCTCTTCCATTTCGACAATGATTATAAAATATAATGATTAATTTCGTATCTTTAGTTCAACATTCAGTCACGACTAAAGAAAATATAGGCACTTTGACATTTTTGACAGGTGCCCGAACCTGTACCCTAATTACGTAATGCAAAATCAATCCGAATCTGAATCGTTTTGAACCAGATTGCTAATCCATTGCTCCGTAAGTTCGAAAAAAGAACTGCAGAGCAACGTAAATACCGCAATGAATGTTGTTGAACTGTCAAAATGAAACAGATTTGTCTTTATCGTTTACGAAAATATGTTGCGTAATTAGAAAGCTGATGTCACAGTGCTGCCACCTAGTGAGCGGTATTTCAGAAAACCCTCATTTTAACAAGGCTTTGTTGCGGCTGTTGAGTATAAAGTCCTTCGATTCGATTCCGATGTCGGGCAAAGTGTATTCCGAAGTAAACTCGTATATATCATAATAACAGAAAATTGAGCCCCGAAACTGCATCACAACTAGTTTACAACGAGTAAATATTAAAGAACAAAATGTATCCAAATATCGAGACCAAAACTTCCTCTAAGGGTTTGTACAACCAGGTACGTCTCTACATGCCTCTATGAAGAATAGAAGCACTTTCAGAATAAATTAATAGACCTTTAAAAGACCAGTATGCTTTGTAAGTCCCCCATAGCTAGCTCTTAAGAGCTAGTTTATTGTGTGTAGTTCCCCTATCCGACCAATACCTACTCATCAGTTACCTTAGCATGTACGAGTACCTTCCTACTGAACAATGAATACCTATAAGTATTCATTTGCCCCACTTGAGTTTCATAGGGAGGTAAATGCACAAGTTATAGCGTCTTTTGTTTTCGACTTCGTAAGGAGAAAGATGGAATGCTCGTCTTTTTTTTTAGGAAATAGGAGAAGCAGATAACAATTTCTATTAATTTTTTCATTAAGTGATACCTATTGATTTCGGAAAATCATTTTATACATACAGGGTGTTTGGCAGAACGTTGAACATACGAAAATGGTGGATAGGTGGGGTCATCAGGAGTGCGATTCTCTAAGGCAAAACATCTTTACAACCAAGAAATCATCGTTGTAACATCTGATGAAAACATTTCGGTATTCTTTAGTTAAAACTGCGCGATCGTAGCGCCTCAACGATGTCGATGGCGCGACATAGAACTAAAATATGGTTCTTAATGTATGAAAAACGGTATTCAGAGACACAAAACATCCTCGCCTTCGACGACATCGGCGCCTACGCCTTCGATTTTAACTGTCAAACCGTAAAGCTTGTAAATTGTAGATGTTTCCTTGGTTGTAGACCAATAAAATGTAAAAAAAAAAAGTTTTTATTAAAATTTAAATGCTTAGTATTGTTTTGTTTATCGTACTTTAATTCCTGAAACCTGTGTGCGTATTTTTAATGTTTTAGATGGCAGTTCGTGTTTCCTGTATGATTTTTTTGTTGGAAGAAGCTAAGCGTCAAGATAATTTAGAAAAAAGACGTCAGGCACATGTGATACGTAATATGGATCTTCTTACTACTGATATAAACTATATTAAGGTATTCAGGTTGACTGAAGAGCTAATTAAACAATTGGAAGAAGATATTTCCCCATTCTTAGCAAAGGCGAAACGTCGAGGAGGAATTAGCAACCGAACCAAGGTATTACTATTAAATCAATATACCTAATATAAATCAACTTATGTGCAAAAATGTCTAAAACTTACTCTCATTCCAGGTTTTATGCACTCTCGCATTTTTAGCTAGTGGGAGTTACCAAAAAATATTATGTGAGAATGCAAGAACCTTTATCTCGCAAGCATCTGCCTCGAGGGCTATAAGAACCGTAGTAGATGCCATCAACCACCCAGTTATTATTAATAAGTACATACGATTTCCTCAAAATACAAACGAAAGGCAAATTCTCAAAGAAAAGTAAGTATTTCTTAAGTTTCACACTTATGTTTTATTTAGTAGATACTTTCATGAATCAAACCATATCCTAGCTATTTATTTTTATGTTACATACTTAAATAATATTTTTAAATTGTCTATCTTTTATTTAGATTTTATGAAAACTTCAAAATGCCTGGAACCATTGGTTGTGTTGATGGTACCTTAGTATCAATGGTTCGGCCCAAAGAACATGAAGAAAGATATTATTGTAGAAAAGGGTATCATGCTCGAAATGCTGTTATTGTAAGTTTTATTACCTATTATTTCATTAACCTTATTGTAGAACCTATCTGTTTCAAACCATATTTTAATCTTTTATTCTTGCCTTTTAAGATGAATGATCCAGACTTAAATATAATGCATGTAGATGTAACTTTTGGAGGTGCAACACATGACAGCTTTATATTTAATAATTCAGTCATAAAAACGCATTTGGAGCAGCTAAATAATACAGGAGAAACAGTGTATCTGCTTGGTATGTATTTTAAAATATTTCTTTACTTTTACCATCAGAAATTGTACCTGTTTTCGGGGGTATTTAAATATTAATAATAAAATAATTCAGTTATTTTTGTTATTTTAAAATTAAATGAAATTCTTAATTTATTTATTTCAGGGGACTCCGGTTTCGCTCTTAGGCCATACATGATGGTTCCATGTAACAACCCTGAGCCTGGATCAAGGGAAGAATACTATAATGATCTGCATGCCACTACAAGAAATACTGCAGAACGAACCATTGGCATACTTAAAGGCCGTTTTAGGTGCCTTTTGGTTCATCGTGTTCTTCACTATGATCCAGAGATGGTGGGAAAAATTATTAAAGCTTGTTGTGTGTTACATAACATTTGCAATCAAGCCGGAGTTCCTCCAGTAGAATTACCAGCTCATTTACAGAGACAAGAAGCGAGGGTGATCCAGTCACTACAACAAGGAAGCCAGAACTCTATCAGTGATTTGGACAGTGGACGTCTTGCTAGAAGTCGTCTAATTAATAGACTGTGGCGTGGACAAAATAGTTAATAATAGAAGTAAATACTAACAATAGACTTAAGATATTACTAATTCAGGTTATAAGACAGATTGATAATAGAAAAATAAATTGTAAGTATGTTAAAATAGTAATGTATATTGTTCATCATAAAATATAGTTAAGTGGATGTTTTTTAAATGTTGTTTTTTATAATGTTTTACTTAGATAACATTAATCAATCAATCAATCATTTTATTTTCAGATAAATACAATCCAATTTTTTTTTTTTTTAGTAAAGACAAAAACAACTTACAAACTAGTATTAGTACATACACCATTGTCACAAAATAAATAAAATCAAATCAAATTCAAAACACATGTCAGAAACAATCATAATAATAATAATTAACAACACACAATAATCAATAAAAACGACACACACTACTTCTGGGCACGGTTTGAAGGCAACACTTGCGTCCTCGTCCAGTGTTTCAATATTACGCCATCAGCCCTATCCGCCACAGTCATCAAGAGACTGTTGGCGCTGCCCCGCACCCGTAACATCAGGGAAGCGACACGCTTCCGTATGACTGCATAGAAGTCATCTATACGTGCCTCAGCGAACATCCCTGATGCGCTGCAGTGTCGCGGCAGCCTCAACAGTGCCCTGTATGCGTTGTTGTACTGGACTCTTAAGGCGCTGTAAGCCCTCTGCGTGTAGTCGACCCATAGGCTGCAAGTGTAAAGAGATTGGCAGTATGCCCTGAACAGAGTGGTCTTAACATCCTTTGAACATTTTGCAAACCTACGGATCAACATATTGCTTCTGACTGACAGCGCCCTACGTTCCCTCTCCATGTCAGTATTATCGGTCTGCGTAGCAGTGACCCAGTGCCCCAGATACTTGAAAGAAGTGACCCACTTTAGAGCGGTCCCCCCAAGTGTAATAGATGGCACATCATAGCTTTTAGTGCCTGCCTTGAACATCAGACACTCGCTCTTCCTTGCATTATATCTAAGGCCCTGGGCCTCCGCATATTGCTCACAAACCGACAACAGTGTCCTGAGGGCGCTGATCGATGGGGCCAGCAGCACCATGTCATCGGCATAACTTATGTTGTTAACAAGTGTTCCGTCAATTGAACAACCTACCATAGTGCCGCTGAGCTCACGAATCAGCCGATCCACATACAGACAGAAGAGCTTCGGTGAGGTCAGGCCGCCCTGCCTCACCCCACACTCCAGCCCGTACGGATCGGATAGCGCGCCTGCCCACCTCACCATATTGGTTTGATGGCCGTACCAAAACGTAAATAACTCGATCAACTCACCTGGAAGCGTTGTCTCATCATACATCTTCTTCCACAAAACACCGTAGGACACCAAATCGAAGGCTTTTGATAAGTCCAGAAAACACGCATACACAGGGGTTTTCCTATCCGTATAGTATCGAACAGTGTGCTTAAGACACAGAACAGCGTGTTCAGTTGAAAGACCAGCTCTGAAGCCAAACTGAGCGTCGTGAAGCGACAGATGTTTATTTAACTGCTTGTCCAGCACACTGTCCAACACCTTCGCAATTACCGTAGCCAACGATATGGGCCTATAGTTATTTATGTCAGAAGCGTCCCCAGTGCGATTTTTTATGATGGGCACCACCAACGTCTTCATTAGGTCGTGCGGAAGGTACGTGTGTGAGAGGCATAAATTAAAAAACAACGACAGAACTCTAGGCATATGAACACCCGCATTTTGTAAATGCTCGATGCTCAAGGAATCGTGCCCAGGTGATTTCCCGCGCTTCATGCCTCTCAACACTGCCTCTATTTCCTTAGCTGAAACCCTAAACATCGATTCCATCTCGGGCTCCCTAGCCGTCGAGGCCTCTCCCATTGCACCTAGCGGGGACTTCACAGTAAAATGATCCCTAAATAAGTTTGAAATGGCTGCAGGCTCGCTAACACCCTCAACACTCGCAGGAAGGCTCGACCTGCCGTTCAGCTGGTTAGTGTGCTTCCAAAACTTACTGAAATCTTTTCTATCGTGGCAAGATGCTATGATATTCATTTTTATCTGATCCCTATTGTCCTGACACCACTTCAATTTACTTTTAAATACTCGCTTAGTCTCTTTCATGCTGGAATATACAGTACCAAATTTAGGTTCACCGCATAGCACCCAATTCTGAAAAGCAAGTCTAGCCTCCAAGTGCGCCTGCCGAACATGTTTGTTCCACCCTATTACGGGCTTTTTCTTGTTTTGTTCCGGTCCAGAATAGCTAATACATGACGCTTCACTTAAAATGTTAACAATGTTACTATACATTTTATCAATAATGCATCTATGTTTTTCTATTGTACACAACTTGTCACTACAGTTTATAAATTCAAAAGGAAAATCAACTTCTCTTAATCTCGTCGTACATACATTTCTAAACATGTCAATTTGTGTCAAATCCCTTTCACCCCACACAATTTTATTTCTTTCGCTAACATGACTGTAGGTCTTAGTTTTTAGTACGTTAAAGTTACACGTAATTTCTACTGGAATGTGGTCTGACCAATATACACCATGTAATATCTTTACGTTAACCACCGATGTCCACGCCGCTTCAGATACCACACAGTGATCTAGCCAACTATGAGATCCATAAATGTCACTTACGTACGTATACGAGTCCGATAAAGGTCCTAATATTTCAACATCGGCACAGCGCCACTTTTGTTCAACACAAAAGTCAAACAGTTCCACGCCAAACCGCTCGCCGGGCTGCGCATTATAGTCGCCCAGCATAAACACAGAGTCCACACTGTACTCCTCCACTATCGCCGCCATCTCACCCAAACACTCCGTAAACTCGGCAAGACCGTCGGCCGAGTCCGTTGGCATGTACACCGAGAACACTAACATCGATCGGTCCCGACACGTCACTTTTATCGCCGATATACGCGCACTAACACACTGTATGACCGAAACTGCTTGAAATATGTTTTTACGCCAAAGTAAAGCGACACCTCCATATGGCCGTCCACGCAACACACCGGCACCGGTGTCTATCGCAGACTTTCCCGTAAACTCGAACTCAGCATCAATCGTGCCCAAGAACGATATATCTTGTGGCTGCAACCACGTCTCTTGTAAGGCAACTATGTCAGCTGATCGGCATATGCTTCTTACGCACTCAATTGAGCGGGTTACCGACCTACAATTAAAACTAACAAGTTTTGAGTTAGTATTGGTCCGGTTGTTTATGTTGTTATTGTTGTTGTTGTGTACAAACATCGTCGTTTAATGTCATGTCATTATGTATTATTCTATTTTCTTTGTTTTTGTCATAAGTTTTTCTATTAAAATAGATAAACTTTCGAAATTGAATACCTTCTGGCCACAAGTCATCATTAAGAAACATCGCTAATTTAGCGTGTGGTACAAATATCTTGTACGCCGCATAGCGTTTTTGTTTCACCATATTAATTTTCTTCAGAGTAATGGTTATATTCGTCTTCTGTTGTATGTATTCAACAATATCTATTGGCCTGGTAGCCGTATCAACTCTGTTTATGAAGAGAGGAATTTCCAATTCAGCTGCTCTAAATTTAACGTCCGGTTTCGTGATCGCCTTGCCTTCACATCCCTGCAACCGATTCCTCGACCTCTTTTTTTGAACGGTTTGCCATTCTTCATCCACTTTTTCTTTTTTCCATTCATCCTGTGATGCTATAATTTCCGCTAGCGTTTTTTGCTTACACCACCCACTATCCGATGTATCTGTGGGCCGCTGTGACTCACTAGATGCGCGCGCGCTTCGATCACGCTCGGGTACGTTCGCCGTTTTCGCTTCACATTGCTTTGATTCGCTAATGGGTGCGAGCGAGAACGGCATTGCAGAAACACGTACGGGTGAGCGAGATGCCTGTAACTCACGCGTCGATGGGCTAGAGTTCCCACTCTCGTTAGCTGTCGTCGCTTGTCTTATTTCTGTAACGGGAGGTAGACCCACCGGCCCGCTGTCAAAACAAAAGCTGTCAATTCCACTTCCACCGCCTCTTCTGCGGTTAACATTCAAATCGAAATTATTAACGATTGAAGTCTGTTTCAAATTTTGCAGCTCATTTCTAATGTCACTTAATTGTTTCTCAGTGACAAATGTATCCTTCATGATTCTTATTTCATTTTGGATAGTCAATATTTCTTTTAGCGTCCTGGTTGCATCAATATGATCAAAAGTCACTGGTGGGAGTTTGTGCAAATCTTTTGCTACGAATATTGGTACATGCTCAGGATCCGTTTGCTTGAATAGTGCTATCATGTCATAGATACTTCGCTGTGATTTACCACTTCTCTTCCGAGCAATTTTTCGTTGCTGCGTTGAGACTGATGAAAACAGTAAATTCTTGCTTTTTTCAATGTCCTCCTCCGAGAAGGCGGTAACACATAGCCTCACTAGTCCCTCTTCGTCCATCACGTCCACTTTATTCTGTATAAATGCTAACAGTTCACATATAACAATGTTACAAGTCGTACACTTAATTACTTGCGTAGTCATTGCGCCCGGGACTGAGTCACCGTCACCGTCCATAATGTACGTCCGACCGCTAGCGCGTGCGGCGACGACTCATATTAATATAGTCTAACAAAATAGTATATACCTAATAAAAGTCATTTTAATATAATTAATTAATAAATAAAACCATATTTTAGCACACATTTTATTTATTTATTAAATCTCGAATTGCACTACTTATTCTATCTAGAGTCTGAGCCATAGCCTGATGGCCCTCTACTTGTCGACTAATTGCTTGGGCAATCAAAAGTTCTGCTTGTGCTCGGCGTTCTTCGATGGCTATGAAGCGCTCTGTGATGCTAACCATTTCAGAGCGGCGTTGTGACGGAGGTGACCTTCTCAATAGTCGCCGGCGCGCTGGAGATTGACGCGGAGATAGCTGGTGAATGCGTCGACGACCGTGTAATGTCTCTCTATGCACACGCTGAGTAGGAGCTGCAATTAACATTTTGTACTTATTATAGTTATTCTTATCTTATTGTATTAGCCCATAGTGTCCCACTGCAGGGCAAAGGCCTCCTTTCCCTCTTTCTATTTGTCTCTATCCTATATTATATGTAGTTATAAATATTTGGTTAGAGAATGCAACTTACTTTGACTGCCCCTTTCCAAAACATCATTTGGCTGTGACGCAGGTCTTGTTGGCTCAGTAAACGAAACCTGAAAATATATGACAGTTGTTAAAAAAAAAAAAAAACTATAGAATAGTTTTAATCATAATTTTCCAAAACCATACCCTGTTTTCTTCAGCTTCAGGACTTTGAGCATCAGGTGCGGGTTCAATTGCTTGCTGTGATACAGAAATTGTAGGTATCTGTGCCACATTGTCTTGCACACTATCCCCATCAAAAGTAGCAAGATTAGACTGGAATAGAATGTTTTGTTAGGTTCTTTTAATTATTCGAGATAACATTTAAAATTACACTCACAGCAATACCATGTCCAGTATTTAGCAATATAGGTTTGATGCTATTTTATTTATTATATATAGGTACTTGTATTGATCAAACATAACAGACATAACATGGGTGTTATGCACCTTAGTGTAGAGGTTACTTATTATGAGAGATATAAGCATAGGTAGTACCTAACGCTTAGTGGAAAATAAAAGAATAAACAAATCTTATACCCATTGCATTTCATGGCCTGGCTCATGTATAAGAACCTCACTTTGGTCAGCATGCTGCTCATTTGAAGGAACAATATTCTGAAAATAGAATGTTTACATAATATTATATTTATAAATAGGTTAACTGTCATTAAACTGACAAAAAAAAACTTACACGTAAAATGCTGGGAGACTTCACTTTCCACAGTTCTATCCAATGGCTGTTCCTAAAAATGTAAAAGTATTGTATTACTTATTAATTTAAATCAAATCAATAAATTTGTAAAGGTCTATAGCCTTGAAAATTACAAACCTCAAAAGGATTTATTTCTAAGCTCCGATCTCCGCAACCAAAACTTTCTCCTCCCATAATGGTTTGGATTTTAATTTCTATTTCACTGAGTTCTGGCAAATCCTCTATGCCACCACCAGTGCGCCGCCTCGCAGTTGCAATTAAGCTGGACTTCCTCTTAACTGCTCCTTTTTTGTCCTTCCAGTACTGCAACACCAGTAAGAATTATATGATTTGATGCATTAAATAAATAGAACACCTATTTGCTCGGTTTGGTTTAACTTTCTGTTGCAATTTTAAATGCTTTTATAATTGAAATTAGAATCCTAGCCTAAAGTTACAGTATATGCCTGTAGTTAATACTAATTTAGTAATAAAGAACATACACAGCGGCTGTCAGTGTAAAAGGGTAATATACCGTAGAAGGCTACCTACTCAATGCAACAGTATACACACAATACATATAATTACCAACCTTACACCACTGTTCCGATGTTTTCGTACACCCACTACCATCACTGTTCAGGGCTGTTGTTATTTCGGACCATGCCTGACGACTGCGAATGCGAGCATTCACAGTACGAGCATGGCCCGTAGCCAACCATGGTTTGCTTTCCAAAAAGCTTACTAGCTTTTCCAGCTGATTTAACGAAGGAGCTGCGTTGCGAGACACTAAAAGATAAATATTTTGGTTACATAGATAGTAGTTCCAGAAACTGTGCTGTATATTTAAATAGAAATATTAATGTGTACTTACTTTCGATAGGTTTGGAACCAAACTAAAACACAGAACGAGTAGAACGCCATTGGGTTGGGGTGCAGCATTTTTTTAAAGTCCACTTAGCCACTTAACACCACTTGGAACTTTGGAATTTCGTATTTTGATAGAAAAAACTAATCAAGATAAGATGAACCAGATGAAGTTGTTTGTTTTGAAACACAGAATCTACAATTACAAATGTCAAAGATTTGGAATCGTTTTATTGCTATAATCAAAAATAATTATTTTCCAAGTCGAAAATGATATAATTAATTAAATATTTGTTGCATAATAAATATAACGTGTTTTATACATACGTGTTGTGCATTTGTATTAATTTAAAATGACGAAATAACTTAAAAATAGGTTAGTCGAGATTTTCTCGATTATACTCTAGATTAAACATAGCAACACTGTAAACATCTTACTCATCATCGTTGTTCGGCAGATCGTCGACGAGCCTATGTAGCTTAGCGAATACGGTTTTTATCAACGTTGTTTTTAAAAGCGATATTTACGATGCAACATCATTGAACTCGTCGTTGTTAACATCCATGATGAGTCTGTTAGTGAATCGCATTGCTGCTACTTACTCAAACCATTTTTTTTTAAATGCAAGTTGATATTTTTTTTTATTTTTTTTTTATTTATTTCAACAAAAGTTACATAGGTGTATTTCACAAATCTTCTGCCAAACTGCAAGACAGTTTGATTTAGATTTAAATATTTTTTAGATCTTTCTGTAAGTTTGAGGACTCATAACTTTTTTTCTAGCTAACATCTGAATAAAGCAATAATTTTATAAGAATCTACCAACATCAAAGATTTAAAAAAAATGCCTGTTTTATCCATTTGTGATAAAAATTACACTCTAAAGTTAAGAAAGTGGTGAAACTAGAAGAAAGCAAAAAACATTTTTTTTTAATATCCTGGGGTCCAGGGCCAATTAAATTAGGGCTGAGTAAGTAGCAGATGACCCAACCTATCCACCATTTTCGTATGTTCAACGTTCTGCCAAACACCCTGTATAACATACGAGCTAATACTGTAATGTATGTATATAATTATACTAAGTACAGTCACGAGCTTTAATTTGGGACCCACCTAAGGTTGAATATCGTGTAGCAAACTTTCGCCATTTAGAGCTATTATGTTAACGCTGTCACTGCACAAACAATAAACGTCATAATGTTTACCATCGACAACTTTACGTTTCTAGGGGCTAACGTCAACTGGAGCGAGGGCAAACGATCATTACCGATTTCCGAGTAATAATTACTTTTTGGTCCTGTGGTCCCATAAGAAAAAAGAAACAAATAAAAAAGAACAAAATTATATTGTCAATATATGATAGCTAGTCAACTAACCCGCTTATTCTTCAAACCTATATTAGTTAACTTTTGTCTCTTTTTCAAACATAAATATCAAAGTGACGGACCAAAACAACATATTTAAAATAAAATAGGTTTAAAGGCCGTTTATGATTATGGGGGCTTAGAAGATTTCAGCTAAAATATTGATTAATAAAATCTTTAGAAAAACAAAGTTATTTATTCTTTATATTTATTAAGACATTTATGACACAAACCTCAATCTTAACACAATTATATAGAAAGCATGGTTAGCGGTGCACAAAATAAACACTTATCACCGAAGGCTACGACTAACCCTTCAAATGTGGCGACCTTCCCTAAGGTGCTGTCATAAAAACCGCTGTCTGTGGCGAGCGCACCTCGTAGCCTCGAATTCCCGCGTTCATTTTTGGCAGTTATTTGTATACGAAAACTGTATCTATCTTGTTCTAACTTGCACAGAGTCTTTATGACGAAACAAGAAAGGTATATTGTCCTTGTCAAGTACATTGAATGAATGAGTGACGCGTAATAGGGGCTATTCGTTCGACCGATTAGTCGACGCTGCGCGCGCACCACGCGAACATCAATAAGTCCGCCAAAAATTACATAAATAAAGTGAAAGTGCAGTGAAAGTGGGTGTAAACGTGTATAATATCATGCCTGGGTAGTTAATAAACAGTATTAACTACCTGTAAAGTGTAATTTATAAAGATTTCAACATAAAATAGTGATTTTTGTGAAAATAGTGTCCCGTTGCGGCGGCCATAGTGACATCCCGCGCCGGCCGGAACTTATTTCGAGGTAATACTATTAGTAAATATGTGAATGATAGAAACTATCGCTTTTACATATATTTATATGTATCGTATTATTGATATTAGGCATTTAATTTAAATATTATGGTATTATACTTGCATAAAAATGAAATGAAAAATACCTACTCGGGCCGCCAAATTCGGTTGCTGTTATGGCTCCTCGTAGGGCGTTTTTGTCGTTGATTCCCGTAATGTTTTTGTAAGGCAGCATGCATTTTTATTGTACTTATCGATTTATAAATATCTTCAAAATATAGAATGCTAATTTGTATTTAAAAAAAAGGATCCGAATGTAATTTGAGACCCTAAGTTCAAGAGGTAGTTTTTTTACGGCCAAATTAAGGCATTTTTCAAGTGGTTGGGTTGGGTATACGATACATTCTAAATAAATATTTGTAGCAGCCGAAACTCCATCTGTGATATGCATGTTAAAACCAAACAATAGATTAAAATAGTAACCCAAGCCACTTGGCGTTCAGTTACAAAGGAATTGAACAATGAATAGACCCTTTGTTATCGCTCGGCGCGCACGGGCAAACAAATGAGTCACGATAATGTAAACATGTGTGATAAGAAAAAAATGTTCAAGGAGGTGTGTTCGTTTTATTTATTAATGTGAAATGATGTATATTTATGAAGATAAAACAAATACTTTTTGAAATAATGGTTCTATTTTGTAATTAAAAAGACTTTAGTAAAAAAAAAAAAAAAAAAAACTAACTAGATTCTAACTAGAATTGACATCTTATTAGAAAACAAAAGTGGACCTAATCTATACATAATCTGTTAGCTAATTTAATAACGATTCCTAAAACATAACTTGAAGAGAGCTACCTATCGTAATTTTAGAGATATCGTCGTTTTAATCACCCGGGTCCCGTCGGGCCCGGGACCACCCACGACGCTCCACAGATAACAGTTTTTTGCAAAATGGCCGCCACACTTGAAGGGCTAAATTAATTTAAATCTCTCCAGTATTTTTTTTATCATAAATATTCAAAACCGCGTATATCCACCTTCATTGTCAATCACAGCCTGGAGCCGGTTACGCATGGATCCAATCAATTTGTCACATATGTCAGTACCCCTTAAACTTTCCCAGACTGTGAGGCAGTGATCCATAAGTGCTTCTCTAGTTCTTTCGGTTCTATTTGACCATTTTTGAACCATTAAGCCCCATAAATTTTCTATAGGATTTAAATCGGCACACTTTGCAGGCCACGGAATACGATTTAAATTTGCTCTATTATTGTCGAACCAAGTTCTAACGATTCTTGCCGTATGAATTGTTGCGTTATCTTGAACAAAGTTTATTGGAGCAACATCTTCTTGTGGATAATATAGTTGCAATGTTGGAAGGACACTCTCGTCTAATAAATCGACATAATCTTGAGCAGTGGCCCTGGGTGGTAAATTTATTAGTTCTCCAATGCCGGCTGAACTAATCCAGCCAGACATGTTAACTGTAATGCGACCAGACGCGTTGTTAGCTATGACGTGGTCTTCCGTGTATCACGTCCTGTCAATTCGCCACAAATGTAGTCTGCCCGTTTGGGAAGATTGAAAAGTATTTTCATCGATGAAAGCCGTCGTCGTCCAATCAAAATTTAGATACTGACGTGCGAAAATAAGTCGAGCAGCTTTATGGGCATCCGTCAACGCAATTTTTTTTGCAGGCCGCCTGTGATGCAGTCCCATAGCTTTAAGATGCCTTCTAACTGTTGAAGGGTGGACTTCAAACGCTTCCGCAAAATGCCTCGTTGGCGTAAATCCATTCATCAGGTATTGCCTTTGCATCAAGCGGCTCTGCTCTTGTGTTATAACTTGCGGGTGATGGTTGTTTCGTCGTAAGTCAATAATATTTTCCTCGTTCCCGTGGCGTCGAACCCAGCGGCGAACTGTGTTTCTTGTCACATTTATTCGTCGCGATATCTCGTGAATGCCTACTCCTTGTTCGTGCAAATCAATAATTTGGAGCCTTATTTGGTCACGATTAGCCGCAAGCATTTTATTAATTGGTAAATTATATTTTGTGAAAATATCACATTAAACTATTTTCTTAAATGACACTGACACGACACATGTTCGTAATTAGAAAATCGTAATGATAGCTTTTTGCAACGAGGTTATCATTTCATAGGTCGATTAGATAAGACATTTTATGTCTTAACTTGACATTCAACATTTCAACCTTAAAGCAAAGTTTCAAAGTTTCGACCTTATTGCATTATGATTGTTCTAACAACATTTAACGGAAATGGGTCCCAAATTAAAGCTCGTGACTGTACAACTATATAAATAAGGGGAACAGCTCGCAGCATCGCTGTCAATGGGAAAAATGCCCATCAGGCTGGCAGCATAGCCATGTTGGATGGCGATGCTCATTCTTTGGCTTAAAAAAAGGGGGCAGCCCTTTGGTCACGTGAATAGTCGACCAACCGCTTGGTAACAATTTGAATGTGTGTTCAAGTGTTTTTAGGTAACAACTGACATCTGATTGTCCGTACAGTGACCGGTATTTACAGCTTTGACCGGTATTTGATTTTCAGCTACTGTCACTATGTTAGACCATGTGCTGAATGTCGTATTAGTCACTATGCTCATCATAAAAAAAAATAGCAGGAAATTGTGACTTGCTGGAAAGGCGTCCCCATAGAATTTCCACAATGATTGTTTCGACGTGTAGGTACACGTACAAACCGTATCTATTTGTGCCAATTGCGCTTTGATGTGTACGAAACTTTAGGTACCATTGAAGAAGTTCATTGTATAATTATACCGTAAGGACTATTTCTGCTTGCAGCGATCGGCCGCTATAAAACCGGGGCGGTAACAGATGTGTTCATAGTGTTCACGGGATTTTGTTTTCAAACTGCTTAGATATGAAGTTTTTCGATAGTACTAGGTATATGAATCACTTCTAACAGTAACTTACGCGGTTTAAACATAACAATGGCATGATTAAGAGCCCCAGATGTTTATAATCATTTACGCTTTGGTAATTACTTAATTGGTAGAGAACAACAATGAAAGCGCCAAGAGCGGAACGGTTGAAGAGATAACCTGGCAGTTGAAAGGTCGGGAGTTTGAGCCACGCCTGTGCTAT
The DNA here is from genome assembly GCA_963853775.1 of Xanthia togata. Lineage (NCBI taxonomy): Eukaryota > Metazoa > Arthropoda > Insecta > Lepidoptera > Noctuidae > Xanthia > Xanthia togata. The sequence goes on from OY970800.1 coordinate 20,703,407, forward strand.
TATGTATAAGTACTTAACATACCTAGGTGTATAGTGGTGAAGCTAAACCATGTATTTATTGAATGAAATGAAATGAAATTGTTTATTCTGTAAATAGGATATTGGAATCACTTTTGCACGTCATCTAAAAAAAAATATTAAAAATTAGCTAGATGAGTTCGGCGTTTCCTATCTGACTACCCTGAGAAGAAAGGCCGAAACAAACTCAGAGGTCACAGTCTCAAGTCCAGACATAATCTTGGTCAAGCCATATGAGGACCATGTAGATTAGTCTGAAATGGTCTTTTGAGAAAAGAACCACACAGATTTGAGTGGACCTGTCCTGTCAGTGCAAGTATTTGTCAGTAATCTCGGAGCTTAACTCAGTAAGTGTATTACTATTTGACCCGACAGACGTCTGTTCAAATTTCAATAATTCATACAAAAATCCCATAGAACACACTTTTTTTTTCAGGGCATCTATTTCAACAATTTTTTCTTTCCCTCAAAACCAGATTACGACTATAGTGAACAACATTTAAAACAAACTTACCTATCTTTCCAGTCGTTCTCATGTAATGTGCATCACTTGAGAATGACTGACGAACAGACTGACGAACTACATTTAATTTATATTTATGTAAAGACTTCATTTATAAACGTATAGCATGCATGAATGCGTTAATTGGAATGTAGAACGCCATTTTGTTATTGGAAAAGAGCTTATCTAGTTTTGGGCAAGTAACTTTTCAAAAGCAGATTATAGAGAAATAGTTCAATCAAGTGTGTTACGGAATTTCACCAGGCTCAACCAAATTCACTCGAGACCAATGAACAGAATGAAGTAAACGTAATTATTATTATCTATCCTACATTTAGCAGTTATAAACTATACTTAAAGTAATCAATGCTACTACAACATACTATGACTACCTTGATTATTATCGTGAGAAATACGTAAAGATAGTGAGAGAACGTAAATATGAACAGAATATTATTGTTCATAATTACTGGCACAATTTGAGTGCATGACAATAACACACAAGGTTGTGTGAATATTTCAAATAATTCATTAATTAGCAAAACATTATTCTTTTCTCGAAGAACGTGGTAAGTAAGTACCTACTTACTTTTTTATCTGCAACAATCTACATGCAACAGTTTTACAACGGATCAACACTTGTCTTGGTCCGTGGATGGGTGACCATCTTTACATACTGAGACTCCTCCGTGCCCGGGAAGCATGTTAAGCCTTTGGTCCCGGCTGTCATTCGTGGATCTTTGACAGTCGTTACCTACGGGTCGTCAGAAGCCCGAAAGTCTGACAGCCAGTCTTACCAAGGGGTATCTTATTATCCAGTTTCTAGGTTATGGAGGTCAGATAGGCAGTCGCTCCATGTAAAATACTGGTATTAAATATGGTATATAGGCTGGAAGCCGACCCCAACGTAGTTGAAAAGGCTAGGCAGTGGAGCACTTGTCAAAAAAAGGAAAGTATAACATTATAATATTAGTGTGTAAGGTCAAGCTAGAATCTGCAACTCCTATTAATAGTACCGTTGGTTCAGGAAGTTCTAAATTCAACCGGCAGACCCCGTAAAAGATGGCGGGACAAGCTCGGCAAACCAAACAACCAGTAGTCCACACCACACTAACCCTGGATTGAAAGATCTGGATGTCAAGTGGAGACCTTAGCTCAGAAATGGGATGATGCAGTAACAGAAAGTACCTTAAAGAAAAAAACGATGTAATATAAGAGTCAGAAAGTCCTTGCTTTTGCAAAACAAGCACCCTTGTGATTCTTGTGAACAAAGACAATTAAATAAATATACCGATTTCCGAGCAAATGACGAGGAGGAAAGTCAATACAATGCCCCTGTAGCAGACAGAGCGGTGATTTATGCCTGTAAACTGATCAGGGTCTACAAAGTGTCGAAATGAAAATTTCATAATTTTTTAGTGTTTTTTGCTAAGAGAGGAAGGCATAGGCCCACGATATGATAAGGTACTATACCACTCATAGTATTAGGTAAGTGATAGTACGCTAGCTATTTCGGTTACAACACCCAATTATATATCGGATGAGAGATGGATGGCCAAGACATTTACCACGGCACACAGCCTCATCACTCATTGCTCAATATGTACGATCTTTTGCACTTGCTGTTATTATACAATGTCAAAGGTCAAGCAAGTGAATCGATTTTTAAGGTTACGGTTCCGTAGCTTTTTAGTTAGGAAGTGATATTTTTAAACAACAAAATTATTTGCACAACCAAGTTGTCCCACCAGTGTGGAAAACTGGATTGTTCACAAAGTAGTCCACTGTCTCACTACTTGATTTTGGCGGGGCAAATTACACTCGCCTAAACTCTTGAGTTCTCTTTTTACCACTAGGGCTGGCACTGTTAGATTTAATTAAATAGTATGGCGAAAATAAACACAGTTTCAAATGTACAGGCTTAGACCATAGCTTGCAACTATGATGTAGAGCTGAGACGTTATTTATAATGATATATCCATAAATCCAAGTCACTGGAGGAAGTCTTCATATAATTTGGTAAGGGTAGGGTTTTTAGGTAAGGGTAGGTCCCCTCAAAAGACGTATTGAATCAATGAATGAATGAAATGCACCGATCCCAGCGTGGTTTAACGACTCGATAAATCGAATGAACCCCAACATTTGCATAAACCCCTTGAACCTCATGTTGCATGGGACTACAGTGGCTAATGCATATCAAGGAGTAGACCGGGTGGCGCGGTTAAGGTAAGGAAGACCTGCCCTGAGGATATGAAAGGATTATCGGATATGCATCCTTGAGTAGGCAATGGACTAGTGGAGAGACAGTGACATTTATCTATGGAGGGGCATCTTTTAGCAACGTCGCCGCCAGATTTGCAAGTCTTCATATCATTTAGGTAAGGGACGTAATCAAAAGACGTTTTATGGCGATTAATCACGTACAATACATATTTAATATTTACTTACTTTCTAATAAGCAATACCGAAGTATATCCGTTTCTCATTATTAGCGAGAATTTCATACGAAGGCCATGAAATAACATTATAATTTGATTGTATATTGATTGATTGATCCCGTACGACGCACGTAGCTGTTACAACATTGGAACAAGGCAGAAACTCAAATTTTCAAGGTCTAATTGAAATAACTAAAAACCTGAAACGGGATCATGTACGCATTATTAGCTGTTGACTGGAATTTGTATGGGGCAGCTGACTTGTTCTCGATATCAGCTTTGGTCCCGTAATAGTAAAAGTTCTTAATGATCAATAGGTACAGACGCCAGCCTGCACATCAACCTACTACAATCTGTCAAATTTCTTTAATAGATTTTCAACTTTATCATTGAAGTGTAAGGTTTAAACTTGATTGGGAAAATTTGACAGTTTCCTGTAGGTTGACCTACTGGCGTCTGTACCTACAATTACCCCTTTTCAAGCTTTCAGTTATTTCAATTAGGAACACCTTGTACCTTGTATTAAGGTAGACTTGTTTTTAAAACGGGCCCCTAAAATATAGAACCTCAAATTACTATTTCCATCGTGTTATTAATAAACACACCAGAAAATCATAGCTGTATTAAATCATCAAATCATCCGGTGATTGTACACACGGCTACTCATATCAAGCTATACATTTCCAGTTTAAGCTAACCTCTCATTGTACGGAAATCCTATACAATGCGAGATCAGCTTATACTGGAAATTTATAGCTTGATATGTAGCCGTGTGTACTACGTAACATAATATGGTACAATCGAATAACAATATACCGATTAATAGTCAATATAGCTATAGTTGATTCTCGATTTATTCGCGATGACTAATTGTAAATAGCGATGCGTGGGCGGAATAACAATGAGTTATTAAGGCCGAAGTTATTTTATAAAACACCTGAGGTTAATTAACGCCTTTTCTCGGAGAATAATATTAATAATTACAATAGATATTTAATCTTCTATTAATTATTTAGAAGATAGAGGTATCTAACTACCTTACCTAATTTGATGTTCATGTTCACATTACGTTTGTAATTTAGGCTGACAGGGATAATACCCTATACACGATTAAAATCCTCGGAGATGAAACACAAATTGCGGTAAACACGAACAAAAACAACCTGTAACTAAATCCAATATGAAATAGGATGTATTACGCGCTTACACGGCACTTGTAACTTGATGCAAAACCATTTACTTTAATCTGGTTTAAGTGGTTAAAATAATGTATCAAACATCACAGCTATTCTAAAGGAAGTAGACTCAAGGACATTTGGGCAACATAAAGTGTGTCTAGCTAAAACTGAAACTTGGGTGTTTCTCCAATGAAACTGAACGCGATCAGCACATCTAAACCGCATTCAAGAACTGTCAGTGTCATCATTGTTGTTGAATATTGACACTGACAGCTCTTGAACGCAGCTTAGGTATATGTGATGATCACGTTCAAATTCATTTGTGAAAATTGAATATTTGCCCTTAAGGCTGTCCACAGGAGCGGAGAGGACAGGAGTGGAGCTGTGGCAATATTAACCTATAGAATCTAAAGTCTGCGGTCATGCTACGCGTGCTGGATCGGAGTTTAGATTCTATAAGTTAATATTGCCACAGCTCCGCTCATATCCTCTCTTCTCCGCTCCAGTGGATAGCCAGCCTAATAAGTAACAAATCTACATAGGTATTTTAATCTGATTTATTCATTTACTAGTTTCAATAGTTTGATTTCACACCACACAGTTTAATTATTTCATTCGTTTCATTTAGCACTATAATTAAAATAATAATAACCATTAAAATATTCCCTAACACATCACACGCATCTGTTATGAACGAACGCTCATAATTAGCTGAAACCTGACACTTGAACCGTTATTGTGTGTAGAGTATCTTTAGAACACAACCTTTATTCATCACTTGATAGCGGAGAACAGGCGATCAGTATTAAGCCAAGCGTACATTAGGCCGCAGCGCAACGCATTTTCATACAAGAAAGTACGGTGCGGCCCGCCTATAGTTTTTTTTTTTTCATATTTCCAAATAGGCCAGCTCTCGATCTCACCTGGTGGAAAGCGATGGATGAAGTCTATAATGGAACGTGCAAACCTAAAAGATGCCTGTTCCCTCTTATTTGAAGGCTGACGGGTTATACGTGGAAGGGGAAGATAGACGCTAGCGGAGTTGCACACTTTGACCTGCGCATAATAAATAAATGTTTTTTTTGGAAAATCTACATTTACAATGTTTGTAAATACTTGATACTTGAGCATGTATCTAAATACACAATAAATTTACCTGTAATTGCTTTATTTTACCTATAGTAATTTAATACTAGGTGCATCGTTTTCACATATTGTTATTATTATATAATTAATCTATGACACAATATTGTAAAACATTCTAAAAGAGTAACGGTGTTGTTTCTTGCCCTTTCTTCTCTAAACGAATCTACCTTTTCGAAGCAGCAACTAGAATCAATTCCATTTTGTAAATTGTAAAATGTGACTTTGTACCTATTTCAAATAAATTATTTGACTTTGACTTTGAAATGTGAAGGAGAAGCTTTGATTCATAGTACTGTACGTTGGTTCAAAGAAAATGTGAGAAAGTGATAATGAATGATCTTTGCAATGCGTTGCGGTGCGGTGCGGCTCGCCCTAATTTGCGAGCGCCTTTACTTGTCAGTTAGCCTTTTAATAACAATTCTGTTATGAATGTTTTAAAAAGTACATGAATAACAAAACATGTTTTTATATTCATGATATCGTGAAAGTTGATGTTCAATTTAGGGTAAAATGGGAAATTGCCATTATCATCACGCTTGGTAGACGGGTTGGACACCGTGACACAGTGATATATGAGGCTGCTTCTGCCTTTCCACTTGAAATGATACACGATTTTTTTTTCTTCTATAAATTGATTTTTATTAACACGAAAACACGTTAAAAAAAACTAGATGAGGTTGGTCTTTCCTGTCCGACAACTGAGAAGAAAAACCGAAACAAACACAGAGGTCTTTTTAAAATCCAGACTGTATCTTGGTCAGATCAAATGAGGACTGTGCAGATTAGTATCTGAGATGGTCTTTTGAGGAAAAAAGCACACGATTTGTGTGGACCTGTCTAGTCGGCGTGCACGCATTTGTCTTAATTTTCTTTGTCACTTTGAACGTCACCCAATTGGTAAAAATAGGAAGATAGAAATAAGAAATTGCATTTATTTTTACGGTGTTCAGCTTATTTAACATGGTAGTGATGTAGCAGGTTATACTTCGCCGGGAAACAACAGGCCTTTGCATTAATCAAACAAAAATACATTTGTTATCTCAATTTCCACGCTCAACAAATAACCAATGCCATCGTGTGGATAGCCGTTATTTTTTGCCCCGATCAGGGGAATGGATCCCTGGGGTGGAGTGCAATTAAACAATCGTTTCGAATTTCATATAGATGGCGCTGTCTACTCATAAACATGGTGGAGTAGGTAACGTTAGCGCGCGAGTGATGGGTTAATGGACACTCTTCATTTTAGTGGAGGGTTGAGTGGTATTCAGTAGCGATGCTCAAAAGGCTTAAAGGAGTTTGATAAACGTTTGGGAACTAATTATGGGCATTGAGGCTTCGTGTGCTTTGAACATCAGTCGACTAGAAACGAGATACCGTTTTGTGACTGAGTATAGTTTTGGAAATAAATAGTGTCATGTCATAAAATTGCTGAAATACCTTTGTCGGACATAAAATATAGTATATGTGGCAGATAATTACTCATTGCCATACGCACATTAATTAAATGTGTGAGATCATTAATTCACTCATATTCGTACCTTCATTGAACTTATATCTATCAATACGCTTTGTAAAATAATAATTCCCAACTAACCAAAATTGTACAATGTCCTAGGTTTCTTTTCCACTTCAACTACTAACTAGAAAATCCTTTCTGAACTAGTTCAGAATAGATTCCCGACACGATACCCATCGACACATTAAAACTCCACAAAAAATCAAGCCACATTTTCACAAAAAAGAAAATGATTAAAAGGCACCAATTCGGTATCACCACAATCAATCTTGGTATCGTGTTTCGCCTTCATTTTTCAACGCGGACATTCCGAAGCACTCAATATGGCGTACCTTCGCCCACGTATGTACTGCCAAACAATGATGGGATCGGCCTCATCCTGCCAATACGCTATGAAATCACCATAAGGCCCATTGAACGTCGACAGTACAACCAAGGACGGCCTTTATCTACCTTGAAGATGGTTGTGTTGAATTATTGGCAGATTTGGGTCATAGGTTTGGTCGATTTGTTTGTCATAATTCAAAGTTTTAGGTGTGTTTGTTTGTTGGTTGAGGTCGTGAAATATATTGTTTATTGATTGAATATGTGTAGTTTGATAATTAGAAGCCTTTTCGGATTTCATGTACCCATATTAGAGTTTCTTTCAGTTATACCCTCATTTGCGTCACCTAAATTGTTACAGGATCGTTTTGTTTGAGATGTCTTCAGTGTTTCTAATGTGTTTTTGATAAATGCATAATTTTCACTATAATTATATACCTTGGTGCTACCTCTTCTTTCCTTCAGTAAGGGCAATAGCTGACTCGCTACGTTACCAAAAGCTACCGATGTCTATCTTATGTTTAACTTAAAAACTGCTTCTGTTTTAGAACCTAAAGGCAGTTAATACGTTAATTAAGTACGATAACTTATTGAATATATATTTTTTACGGACTTCTACAAGTGAAAATATTTCCGCTCTACTTCTTTTATGAAACAAGCCACTTGTTCATGTAATTTATAAATAACTTTTCTTTATTTTATAAAATTCCTTTTCGTGAAAAGTTATAACCTCTCAAAAAACACATAAAGTTTAAAAACGAGTGATTAAATATTTAAATTCAAATACAACTGAGACTCAAAAAAGACTGCGAGATCAAATAGGGGTTGAATTTGCAAACCGCCCGCATAAGAGATTATTTCACGTGGCTTACATTGAATCCTTTGATACGTTCAAACCTACATAATCGTCCTGCTGGATTCATCGAGCTTTGAAGTGGTCCCTCACATACAACGAGACATTCAATACTAAAGCATCAATTATGAACACGATTATCGTATATTAACATCGCTAATGTACTCGAGAACCGACGAACAGAGACGCTTTTATTCATAAGCAGTTGGGGGCGAAATGAAAGCAAGCGCTTGAAATAAAGGTCGACCACACAATACTTGCGCGTGTGTGCGTCCAACGATTCGCTATGAATAATACAACTGTCAACGTATGTTTTTTGCGACCCGTTCGGGTGAGTTTAAGGATTTATTGTGTTCGAACAATTAAAGGATTAACCCAAAGGGAGTTGCTTTTTGTTGTGCGCTATATCTTGCGTAATCGCTATGTTTGGAGTGTTTCACAATAAGCTAGTTGTGCGGAAGTGATGCGCTTTAAAAACGGTTATATTGACAAAAAATGTAAGTGTCATTCATGATACCAATAGAAATGAAAGAAGATCCTTAACAAAAACTTGCATCAGCTTTGAAAAAAAAGATAGATGTGTGACTACAATGATGACGTCTCCTATTCCATAAAAATCCCGTTGAATCACAGAATTTCCGCGCCCATCAAAAAAAAATCTACACACACCTTAAATAAAAATCTCTACCTGCAATATCGCAGCGACATTTCAATCATATGAAAGACCTTTGCACCTCTTTCATAAGTATCGATGTATCAACGCATAGCAACGCGTCTCAGACGAGAATATTAAAATGTACAGTCACGAACACCGAATTATCGTGACGCCGTGTGTGAGACATTGCCTCTGCAATTAAGTAGAAACATGTGTGGTCTGCCCTATAATTTGTGGATCCGAAGAGATTTCATTCGCTGAGAAATAACGCGCTTTTCGCAACGTAATGGATTTAATGAATTTGAATAAAAAATGATTTCATAGTGTTCGGGGCTTTATTAGTTTTTTTGCGTACTCTTTGGCCTAGTTCATTCGGATTAATTTGATCGATACTAGATTATTGGTTGGGTTAATGTCTATAGTAGATAGCTATTATGTTTGGTATCGAATCACGGTGTACACCTTTTTATTTAATCCCAAAAAGCCTTACACCTCTGTGATTTTTTTATTTGTATCATGTGTTCATCCATTACCGTTAGGTAACTCTCAGGGGAAAATATTCCCAATAACCACTCCGTGCGGAAAACGACACCCGCGAATGAAGAGTGAAGTCGTGAAAAAATATAATATCGCAAAAGATACTTCAACGAAACAACACCTTCCTACCTACGCCTCCAAAGACATCGAAATCGTGACGAGATAATAATATTTTATAGCTGTCAAACGGCCATGAAAGAAACCAACGCCAGCTACTTAACATTCGCAGCACGGCGTGTGACTCGGTTCAAGGAATCGGGCCACAATCGCGACACCATAGCTTTATATGCCACTACTTACTTGCAACCCGACACTTTTGTGCCGAGTGGTAATCCTTGATATTGCTCGGTTTGACGGTTGATGAATCAACTTGTTAGGTCTTCTTGGTGGTAGGTCGTTGGTGGGTTGGTGTCAAACTTTTACTACTTGAATACGAGGCTTTTGGCTTCTTTGTATGTGTGTATTTTATGTAATTTTGTTGAATGTGCGTTTTTTTTTTGTGCAGGACAAACATTTCTATCTTTTTTTTTTTTCATTTTGAATAATAAAGGCTAGTTACGGTTTTGGATTGCAAGTAATATGATCCACAATCCTGTCTATTTGATTGTGAAGATTTTGTTAGACGTTAATTAGAATATTAATGGATATATTTACAAAAAAAAAATGCATTGGTCACCAGATCAGACACGAAAAACGAACAAAAAACACAATGCTAAGGAAACTTAAGTGCTCAGTGAACACTCGTAAAGCATTCTCAGCATACCTAAATTCCTTTGTACGACACAGAAATGTTGAAATCCAAAGAAAATCACAATAAAAGCTACCTTCATAAAAAGGCCCACGAGTGCCTTATCAAAATCGTGGAGCTTTTAACTTTAAGTGCGGGTAATGACGACAAAATGCTCAAATGACTGGGATTTGAGCGTGGATCGACTGTGTGCTCAATTTATCAATTAATTTTACAATTTAACGGTTTGCCACAAGACCTTGCGACATTAAGTGGCAATGATAAGTGTTTTAAGAATTATAGAAGATTTTGAACCATGACAGTTACTCTTGACGGCCCAAAATAAGAGTACCCAAGGTGGATACTCTTATTTTGGGCCATCAAGAGCCATCAAACACATCAAGGGCTTACCAGAAACGGCTAACTACGTAAGGTGGACTTATCTCTGTCCACTAAAATTCTACTACTCAAAAAGTCACCTAAGTACCCTGTTCAAGTTTCAGCGACTGAAGAAAGAAATCCCCGGGGAACTAAATAACTTCTTAATTAAATATAACACTAAGTCTGAATCATGGATCAACTTCTGGCCAGCTTAATTCAGTTAATCTAGTACGAGTATATTTGATTTATTAACGGGTACCCGTATCAAGGATACCCTTGTTGAACACCGTGTATACTCGATGAAATGTCTACAGAGAGCTTTAGAATTAACAAAGAGATGGGATTTACTTCTCAATTATGGGCTATAAGAAAATATAAAAATATGTACACTGTCAAAAAAATATGCGGTAATTTTCAGTGATCTGTGATGATATCAGTGATAACATCAGTGAGTGGTGTGATCGTCGGACTGCCAAGTCTCGAGTTCGAACGGCCTTCACCAGTGAAGTCGACATGATTAAAAGAAACTCACACTAAGGCCTCCGTTCTTTAATTTCCTTCGATTGAGTCTAGTGAGTGTTTTTGCACTAGTATAATAAATAGGTGCTACAGTGACAATAATTGAGCCAAACTTCGCTTACGAATCTGTCTGTTAAACGTGTCTAAGATATCGTTAACTTATCCTTAGTTATACCTTATACCTTTGACACACACAAATATCCAGTGTACGTGCGATATAAGCAGTTGCTTAGAGAGGTATCAATTCCCGGCGGCGATGCGGTAGTGCACCGCATAGGAGCGCACAGAGCTGGATGCACTACGAACGGCCAATATGAATTATGTTGTTTGTCTGTTTCGGCGTACAGGTGACTGCATCGAGCAATCCACGGCAGAAAGGTAATCAGTGAGCTTACAACTCTTGTGCATAGATAGCTATATATACGAAGGGTTAGTGGGTTTCACTGTCTATGCCTTTATCTATGTGATGATCGAGAATGTTTTCCATGTTCGCGCCCAAAATCTCTAAATAGTATTTACTAATTACTTTATCAACCTACTACAATCTGTCAAATTTCTTTAATAGATTTTCAACATTATTATTAAAGCATAAGGTTCAAATTTGATTGGGAAAATTTGACAGTTTCGGGTAGGTTGACCTGCTGGCGTCTGTACATAAATTATAGTCTGAGTTTTAAATGTAATCGCATCGATATTCCTAATTAGTTACTCAGCTCTGATTGCAATACTGAAAACGTGCCTGCAATATGTATAAAAGTGAGCGGTATTGCAAAAATGTTGTCTCAATTTTATTCACACTTTTATACCTACTGAAGACTTAAGTCAATTTCGCACTTCTAATTTACTCCGTGTATGTGCAATTTTCCTAGAGACATAGCCGTACTGACTTTAGATTTTAATCCTCAGACCACCATCAAAAACTAGCAAGCTAATTAAAGTTTCGCTAGAATTCAATTCCAATGCGACTCCTTGGAAATACAGGAACTTTTAAAATACAGCAACTTTGTAATTTTCCGGTAGCACTAACTTGGAATTACATTTCATAAAAATATGTCGCGGATCCGAAACGAATTTTGAAGTTAAAAACACCATGTATGTAATTAAGAATCGCTAACGTCGCACGTACCTAGTTCTTGGTATAAAGTAATGTTCATTTTCTAAGAAACTATTAAAGTTTTATTATCACACTTCGTTTACTGTGTGCGCATACGTCACGCTATTATAACAGGGGGCAGGCAGTTGCATGCATCTAATAACACGGAAAGGTTAATTTTGTTGTCATTTCCAAAATACCAGCGCTGTGAACCAAATAAGTGTATGGTGCCTTTGGGAATTCTGCTTACCACGTTTGGAATGGAGGGATGAATAAAAAATGTGTGCCGCAGGTGATCCCTGAAAGTAGAATTGGTGGTGTGAAATAACTGCTTCGAATTATAGGAATGTGACCTACTTAAAAGGCTTGATATTGTTCAATCTTGACGATTAAAGACAAGACAGCACGATTTGACTTCGGTTGCTAGCTTTGTTGATGAGTGCTGCGTTTACATTTCACTAGGACGTTTTACTGACCACGCATTTACCTACTTATAAAATACTAATTATAAAACATGCAGCAGATGCTTTGGGCTATCTCTACTTACCTTAGTCATAATTTATAGCGTGGTTTAGCTTTCATGTGTTTCATATGTGTGCAACTACTCAACATTCATTGATGACGGTTTAACTTGCTAATCGAATAGGAGTTTTTTCCTCATCACTAATTCGGGCTTTAACATGTAACTTATGTACACACGCCATTTCACCAGAGGGGTTGGCAGAAACTACACGGTTTACCAACAGAAAAAAGTCACGTGATACAGGTTTTTAAAATCTGAACAAGTTCGATTCTAATTTTAGTAGCTTCTGCCGTGACTTCAGCCGCGTGTTTCTTGTGTTACTATATACCTACTTATATCCTATAGGTGTGCCCTGTTACTTCATTTTCGCTTGGCGTTCTTTCGGATATTTTTTTTAGTCTCGGTTCTAAGGGTTAAAGCGTGTAACCATCCTCAAGAATTGGGCTATAAAATGCAAAACGAATAGGTACTTCCAGAGATTAGCGCGTTTAAACAAAAAAGCAGCTTCAGTTCAAAGGTGCCATTCCGTACCCGACCACAGGCGGCAGCAGCCCGTATCCCAGTCGGTAGATAGAAGATAGAAAAACGTGTTCACTCGAGCGTTGGCGGCACTACTGGGGCCGTATTATGACGTATTAATGCCACCATTTTTCCAGTGTGAGTGAGAGACGGAGCTATACAAGGCCGCTAGCACCATCCTTTTTTCGCAGTGGAATAATGATGGCATTAATACTTCATAATAAGGCCCCTGGTCTGCGGTTGGGCTACACGTGTCGCCTGTCACTGTCGTGTCGCTAGCTACGGAAGGTACTCGTATTTCATAGAACTTCAAAGAAACCAGTCGTGTCGCGGCGACACGTCGGCTGCAGTTGCCTCCTGCGGTCGGGTACGGAATGGTACCTTTATTATATTAGTATACAGGGTGAAATTGAATTAATGGGCAATCTCTTAAGGGGTCATGGTACTCATCATTATAAACAACTTTCACTATGGGACCAACCCTAAACTCGTGAAAAAAAATCAGCTTTTCCCTACATTTATGTTCACATAGCTCGTCAAAATGTAGGGAGCAGCTGTTTTTTTTTTTGCGATTTTTGGATTGGTCACATAGTGAAAATTGTTTATAATGATGAGTACAATGACCCCTTAAGAGATTGCCCATGAATTCAATTTCACCCTGTAGATAGTGCCTGATCTTCGGGGTAATCGCGTAACACAAATACATACAATGGCTTTCATATTGACAGTTCAGCCCAGTTCATTGCGTTATTAACGTTGTTGAGCAGACGAATTTGTCAAATCCATGAAGCAGTGAATTAATCCTTCAAAACCTTGATAACCATGTGGTTCACGCATTTGATCAGCAGTACTGTTGACAAATGTCACAGCCAAAAATAACAGAATCTAATCATAAAAGTTGAAACGCGATCTGACATGAGAATAAATTGAATACCGTACCTTTCTGAAAATGTGGGATACTTTCGCATTCTCCACATGATTGCCTAGCAAGCTGACCTTTTTGAAGGACTTCATCTTAAAATTCACTGCTAAGACACACTGAACTAAATACTAGCCTAGCAGTTAGAATTACCCCCTACTACATGGGACTTAAACATACTTAACTGGCAAAATGTGGGTGTAGGTAATAAAGGAACATCTCTGCCTAACCCTTTGGAAAAACAGTCGTTATGTTATACAGGGTAAAATTAAATTATTTTGCGAAAATCCGCAGATGTAACGGGAATCGATAACTGAGCATGATAAAAGAAAAGAAAGAAAGGAAATAAAGAAACTAAAGAAAATATGTTTATTTGCAGTAAACATGACGCAAAAAAGAACACAAAATATAAAGCGTAATGCTGCGACCCTATGCAAGACAGAACACAAAAAAAAAAAAAACATAATATTTGTTTGGGGTCAACGACCGTAGGTAGAGTAGTTTGTTGTTTAATTATGTTTAGCTATCGATACTATTCGATACCCAACACATCTGCAGAGTTTTGCTAACTAGTTTAAATTAACCCTGTATATGTGATGTGTAACTAGTAATAAAGCAGATAAAGCGCTTTGATGTAAATAAAGTTTTTTTTTTTTTTTACTTTCTTGGGCGTCGTCGGTTTTTATTTTTCACTTTACTTTTAGTTGTGGCACTTACCTCACACAAATCCGAATACCACTAACTGCTATTTAAATAACAGTGACAGGAACTTATTATAACATAATTTATTGAAGCTAACTCAAAAAGTACCCAAGCAAAGTTAAAAAAAAGTTGATAAAATTTTTATGGGACCACCTCGAGAACATACCCTTTCAAACAAAAAAAGAATTTTGTAAATCCGTTTATATGACGGAGTTATTTCCGAACATACATAAAAAATGTAAACATCCGAATTGAGGAGTTCCTCTTTTTTTAGAAGTCTGTTAAAAACATTATCGTAGTGAATTACCGGACTAGAGCTGTGCAATCGATCCAGAAGCCTTTCCTGTTCTACGGCGAACTAGTTTAATACCGTTTGGAGTTAAAACTCCCCGAGACCGTATATAACTCTATTTATCTTTGCGCTAGTCCCTCAGTACGTGATATGGACAGAGGTATAAGCGGTTTCGCCAAAGTGAAACGAGGGACAGACCAGATTTTTCGGGAAAAACATGAATAAAAACTGTCAGGACAAAGCCAACAGAAAAATCTCATGGTGGTTGTAATAACTTAGTACTAACGTAACATTTATGTACCTTAATAAAGTCTAAACCACTGAAAATCATAAACTATGCTGATAATCTCTACCTAACCATAGGTTTAGATAGTTAAATAAAAATAAATTTAAAAAAAAAACACGTTACGAGACAGCTGTCAAGTAACCAACTAAACGTAATACCTGTCACTTCAGTTGTCATGCTACGTCACTGTTTTACTAGACAATTTAGCAACATTATAATTCGTTGACGTTTAGCTTGGTCTCTTTACAATAGACAGATTACAAAATAATATATTATTATTATAAAAAAATTGTTCTCATCTACGAAGAATAGTTTATAAATAAATGATTAAGTTTCACATACATTCATAAAAGAGGAAACTATTGTAAAAATCTAAAATTCGGGTTTTGTTTTAAAAAGTTTGTTTTTTAAACAACAAAGTGATCTATAAAAACCCTGTATACGATCTGTTAACCTTTATTTTCCAACCTAAAGCTATGGAGTATAGCTAAACTTTTACTACCAAAACTACCTAAAATGTTGAAAACTCTCTTGGAACAAAAGTGAGTTTAGAATTTATAGATATCGTTACACTGCAGGATTTCCAATCCATTCAGCACGAAAATAGTTTGAGGTTGATAATACCTCAAACTATTTTCGATAAATGATTTTATTTCTTTATGTAGGTTACAAACACTTTTCAAAAATAAATTATGTTTTAAAACTAGATGATGAGTTCGGTGTTTCCTATCTGACTAGTCAGGGAAGAAAGTCCGGAATAAACTAAGAGCTGACAGTCTCTCTTAAAATCCTTATATAATCTTGGTCATAGTTTTCATTTTGTATTTGACGTTTACAACCCGGAATGATAAACACCTGTATTTCCAATCGAAATAAAACTTCTTCATCATTTCAGCCAAAAGACGTCTGCTGACATAGGCCTCCCCCAAGCACCGCCACTTCGACCGATTATATGCCTACAGCGGATTCCTGCAGCCTTTACAAGGTCATCGGTCTCACCTCGTGGGAGGCCTTCCAAAGCTATGTCTTCCGGTACGCGGTCGCCACTGCAGAACCTTTTGGCCCTCTAATACAACCTCTTATCACCAACAAATCATATAAAATATTTCCCCTATAATCCTAAGAAGCTCAACACTAAGGCGTATTCGGGCGCAGTGATAAAAGTGCTAAACTAATTCGAAACTTGGTAAATATATCAATAAGTTGCGACAACAAGTTAAATGGGAAAACTTGGGAACTAACCGCTCCGCTGTTAGCAGTACGTGACAAGTGAAACTGTGAAAGTAAATGTATGAAATCAGTTTTAACTGTTCCCTTTGATACAGCTAATGAATTTATGGATTATGTTGTGAATACAAACGATAAGGGGCTTACAAGTTAAACAAATGAGTGCGTAAGTATAACTTTTTGTGTGGCAAGGGTGTTCTTTGTGTAAAAGGTACTATCGAAGAACTTCATATCTAACCAGTTTGAAAACAAAATCCCGTGAAGGCGATGACCACATCTATTCTCATTATAATCTCATTCGCAGTCTGTCAAAAATATAATCAATTTAGCAACATTTTTGACAAGTTTGATAGATTGCGACTTGAATGTGAACGTTTTTAAGTATGAGAATTGGCCTTCTGTTTATCACCCCTGTTTGCGTCGACCAGTGAAACAAAAAATACATAGTAATATTTTGTCGTTTTTGTTTTTTTGTTGTTCGTGTGTTTTGTAGACTCTGTGACAATGATCACAGATGTCTGACCCTTTTTTTGATCACTAGGAACAGAACAAAAGAAACAATAATGAAAAAGTTTTTAATTTAAATGCTCACTGTATTTTTTTTTTTCATTTACACAACAAGGGACACATCAAAAATCTGATGCTGCGATACTATTGGCTGATGAGATTTCGGTAGTGCTGCAAGCAGAAATAGTACCTATTTACGATGCTTAGATATGAAGTTCTTCGATAGTACATAATTAGCCCTCATGAAATGAAGATTTGTCCATTCATTCGTAAGAAGTTTTGTATTTGATGGAGTGAGACTACTTTCTGACCCTCTGCGTTCCAATTGATTTGATCAATCCAGAGTAATATGACGGGGTATTACTGGACCTTGAACAATCTTCTTAAATCTTTTCCATCCCCAAAATACAATAGAGGTTTTCTCTTTGAGTTTTGTATTGAAATATCGCCCCTGTAATATTTGCACTGCAATGCTTAAGAGGGAACAGGGCCTGCGAGGAATTTGAAAAATAGATATTTGAAGAAACTTTTGCCGTCGTGTTACCTCAAGTCTGCCTCTGCAGAGTGCGATAGGGACAGCTGCAGCTCAGACTGATTATAATTATCACAAAAAAAATGACAATATCGACGTTTCGTATTCCCCTTTTTTCTCCTCAAAAACTGAGCCGATTCAATATTTTTTTTACATAAAATTTTTAAGAAAGAGTATCTCCAGGTTTCTATAATTTTCTTTTATGTTAAAAACTTTCGAATTTTTTTGGTAGTCCTCTCTAATCACGGCGGCAAAATGGGGCATTTTTGTAATTTTTTTACCAATAAGTCTTTAACACGTCCCTGTTATTTCCTTTTTTTTTCAGAAAAAAAAAGGTCTACAGTAGACTTTCATTCTATGGAAAAAAAATGGTTGCTAGAGCAGCTATACTCAAGCTGTTGTTTGTTATTGGCCCATCTGAAGTTACAAATTTATTGTAAACCATTTTAAATTTCGCGCTCATCAGAGAATGGGTGTTTCAAAACGGCAATGTGAGCCGAGCACTATCAGCGATTTTGGCATGAATCGGAACGCAGCCTATTATTAGTCATTCTCATCTGGATGATGTTAAAAGGATAGCATGTAGCGACAAGCCAGATCTTGATAAAGTTTTGAAAAAGTGTTCACAGTATCAAAAATCGCATTAAAACATATAAACATCTTTGTTAAAACTTATTTTTTCATTATTAAAGTAACTACATCGTTAACTTGGAATTACGTTTTAATTAAGACCTAAATAATTTTTGCTTGCGGTCCTCGATACCATGACTGAAACGAGTTTGTGGCCCCTATAAAAAAAAAGTTGGGTATGGCTGCTCTAGGGGCATTATTCACGAAGAAAAATGGGGAATTCATTTGTATGGAAAATCGCAGGCCCTGTTCCCTCTTAAGATTCTTTTTATGCAATTCTGTATTTCTATTAACCTTTTCAAGTTTTAGTCAAAGGATAATAATTTACGTCTCCACAAACACGCGACTGTTGTTTATAACAACAGCTTTTTAATCAAGATTATTATGTTTATTGTAAAACATATTTTCGCCCGCGTACCCGTGGGAAAAGCTACATAACATGTCCTGTATTTCACCGCATTGCACTTAAGCGAATAACTGAGTACCTACCGTGTCGTGGGCTTTATAATGTCGCCTGAAATAATGACTTGCAATATCAGATTTTAATTTTAAATAGTAAACACATGAAATATGTATGGAGGTAGCTATAAGTACGTTGTACAGTGACCCAGTTCCTTTTGCTGTCTCTCACATAAATCCAGCAGACAGATTCTAAAGCCTGTAAATTCTTCCCTTAGCGAAGGAGTTTTCCGAAATAAGTATGAAAAAAATTGCAGAGTAAAGTGCGGAATACTAGCGCTAAACCTACAGGATATGCGCCAAGATAAATACAGAATATTCCCTTCGTGTGCGTTCAAGTAATGATGTGCATGTATCACAAACACCTGAGTCTACGTAATGGTTAAATATTTGAACCGATTCGCGTAAATTGTGACCAAATTGTTGACAAAAAATACTAGAGGCCGTCACAAACGCCTGAATCTGCAGAGCGTGCGCGTAAAAAACGAACATATTGGACTGAACGAATTGTTATTTGGTCTACAAATGACATAACAAAATAATCCGCGTTCCTATGACCGAAATGAATCGGTATTTAGAACCAATGTGCAATAGTTGCAGTTGCATTTAAATCTTCATGTAGGTACATATGCCAGGGTGGCTCTACTATGCAAAAATTCGAAACCTGTGCTCAATATGAGCAAAACTAAAAATCACTACTCTTCATTCCAATCCAATATAGCCCGTTTTGGGCTCCAACGTTTCCATTAGTCAAAAATGTTGGCTTTACCTTTCATAGAGTTTGAACGTCATGCTGAAAAACCTCTACCAAGGGGACCCCGCATCACTTTCAGACTTTATTCCAAATTGGCATTGACAAACGCAGACCCATCTCAAATCCAATCAAGCAAACCGATCTATATCTGTGACTTGCATTCTCTTATCGATCCATCTCTATTATCAATACTTCCTTCTACCTTTAGATTTATTATACACTGTCTGTTTCTCAGGAGTATGCATAAAGATGGATGAGTCAGCTCGACAATGGAAGAGTTCTTATACTTCTTATCAGATATAGATGACTAATGGTCCTGTAATAATTATTGGATCGTGGTGACTGCGCAATAATGGGCTATTGTCCTTCTAATTTGCGTGACGGATGCCGTCCCTAAGAGATTAAGATAAACGAAAGGGCTTTGTCAAGCTTATTAGCTAACTATTGACATGACAAAATATGTCGGCCTGTTCGCCGTGTGTTTGTCATATAAAAAGTATTTTATGCATTGGAGCCTTTTGTTCAGTTTAGGACAATACAAATTCTTTGTAAAGCTGTGTGATATTGGCTCTGGTATTTTGTGAGCGGTTAAAATGAATTATTTCTTACCCGTGCAACATAAAATTAGCTGGACTACATAATTCGTAGGTAGGTAGGTATATAGGACCTTGTTTACCATAAGTATAAAATGAAAGGGCTTACCCAAATTATGTTGAAGAATATACCTACTAAATTATCGATTTTTTTATCCCTACTTAGGATAAAAAATATCCTACCTAAAAGCATCAGATTTACGTTACTAAACTCTTTCCCGAAATCCTGAACCAATGTAAGTACGAGTATAACTTAGGGGCCCAAAACTCATAACAGCTCCCATAATCCGCTACCAGCATCCCTTTCCACGAAAAACTAATAAAGTCATAACTACAAACGAAATACGGTCTAATCCGTCCGAAAACAGAAGTTAAACAGGACAAACAAAACTAGTGTTTTAACTTAACCATACCGATATTATGTTGTGTAACAAATATGAAGCATAAAGTAACAAAAATAGAGTGTCAAACAAAATGTAATCACTATAAAAATACGAGCCGTGTCAAAAGGTAAAAAGTGGTAAAAACTAAAAAGTGGTGTTTTTAGCAGCGTCAGAGGCGACTATGGACGTGTGGGGCCCGAAATGTCAGCCGCATGCTGGTGAAAACGCTTTCTGGTTTGACGTGAGACATAAACGGATGCGGACATAATTATATAGAATAACCTATGACCACTGCACAGGACGGCAACAGAATTTTAGAGCAGCAATCCAAAAATATACAAAAGCGAAGCGAACACAAAAATAATGCTAGTAATTTAGCCAATAATTTAGGTAGCTTCGGTATGTAGGTAGGTATATTCGTGATGTTGCACTTTGGAAACAAAAAGTAAAACAAAATAAATGTTAAAACTTCTTGCATAAACCTCAACAGCAGTAATAACTTGAGGTCAATGTTTTTGCTCGAGATCATAAAAACTATCGGCAAAACATTTCATGGTTATGCGGTAATCATCAATAAATTATTTATTATTAGCGTGGTAGGTAAGTACTTTTAAGTAAGTTATTATAGCGGCCATAATCATCACTAGTCTTTTCGTGGCATTAAGAGGTCGTGCACGAAATCGACTGATTTTGATTAATTTTGTTCAATAGTTGTGAGAAAGGAAAAATAATTCAAAACAAAACTACTTATTTGTAATTAGAAAAGTCGAGTTCTTTGTTTTGCATGTGGCTGAAAGGGATTTTTCAAATAAGTTAAGTATTCATGGAAAATCACAAATATTCGCAACAAATTTTCCGTAAAATCACTTTTTTACAAGAAACTACTTTTGATTTTGAACATTTAAAAATATTATCTACATCGTTATATGGTTTACTTGCATGTGGGTGGAACACTTTTTTCAACTTCCATACAAAATATAGCTGAAAAATATTTAGGATGCCATAAAATCAGCGGGACGAACGTTTTGGATCCCTCCAAAACGTTTCTCACTGATTTTATGGCATCCTAAAAATGTTTTTAAAAGTTGCTGGTCACTGGCAAAAAGATTTTCTAGCATCAAATATTACTATTAGCTAAGGAAGAATCTCCGTGGGAAGAATAATGAAAAAGAATAGGAGGTAAACAAAAAAAAAGACAACGTGTGTTTAGGAACTCCATACTTCAAATACAGACGAAGCTTACCGAAGCAAATAATTAAAATCTTACTCCGTTTTCCTCGCAGTGACTGAGAGCACCAGAAATGTAGAGAAATATAGTAGATTTTACATCAAGTGCACAAAATGAACCATTTATATCCGAGACTTTTAGCAGCCCGAGACGAAGTCGAGGGCTGATAGTAATGTCGAGGATAAAATGGTTTTGTGGACGAGTTATAAACTCTGCTTTTCACTTCGATTGCGAGGAAATAAAACAGTAGTACCTAGTTGGTTCCCATAAATTGAAATCTTATGATTTATCTTAGACACCGAACCAAGTTTTAGTCTACGGATGTTAATCCTTTCTTGTTGCACCGGTCCATACCTTGAAAATCTCATTAATCTATGCTTATTAGTTTAGAGTTTTAGACTACTTATGCGAGGTTTGCTAGTAAGTCTGAGTCTGAGTCACAAAATATTTTTAAATCTTTCAAACGTAGATTTCTTTAACGTTTAAAACCGCTGTCTTCTCTCCTTTGCACCAGCTCACATAGGTTTGGAACAATGCTCTGTGCGGCGTGACCGCGAGGCGTGACTCTACGTACACGTACCTACACTCACGCCGTGTTTGCTGTGCTATATGCCATAATGACGTCACATAACCAATCCCGCTATTTTTGGACCGGCGACAAACATTCCGCCAAGCCAATAACCCTTATGCAGGTGTGAAATCCCGAGCCAATGTAAATTTAACCTCTAAACTGCATTTTGGCTTATAAAGTTACAAGCGAAAGCTATAATCTGCTATAATTTGTATAAAGTCGTTATGACAAAAGAAAGTCACGACATGGTTACTACATTAAGGTAAAGTATTAAATAGGCTCGCAGGACCTATAATTTTATAAGTTTCGCATAATACATAATATGAGTAAATTTGTGGTGGGCGGGTCGCAAATGTTAAAGGAAAAAGTGCGTGATCCATACAAACGTATTCCCCGTTTTTCTTCCTGAATAATGCCTCTAGAGCTGTCATTTTTTTTTGATAAAATCAGGGTCTCTATAGGTATGTCCCTGTCATTTCCTTTTTTTCAGCAATTAATAAGTAAGGAAACTATGACCCTCCAAAAATTACAAAAAATGCCCCATTTTTACCGCTGTGATTAGAGGACTACCAGACTAATTCAGAAAAAAATTTAGCATAAAAGAAAATAATAGGAACCTAGACATACTCATTTTAAATTTTAATGTAAAAAAATATTAAATCGGCTTAGTTTTCGAGGAGAAAAAAGGAGAATGCCAAACGTCGTTTTCGTCAAAAATTTTGTGATATAATCGGTCTGAGCTGCAGTTGTCCCTATCGCACTTTACGGGGTTTAACTCGGTTTTTCGGGCGCAGTGCGACGGCAATAGTTTCTTCAAATAGGTACCTATTTTTCAAATTCCTCGCAGCCCCTGTTCCCTCTTAACGTGAAACATCGTTTCCGTCCTGTTCCTGTAATTGCAATGTATTTTGGCAATCATATTCTGTTTGACTACTCGTTGGTCTAGTGTTCGCAAAGCGCTACTGATGAACATGAGGCCCTGGGTATCGATTCCCGGGTCGGGCAGTGTTATTGGGTTTTTCCATCTGGAATTTCTCAGTAGAAGCCCGTAATCTGGATTTGTGCCCGGTTGATGGCAATAGGCTCGCCCCCTATTACATGGGACTTAAAAAACATTACTGGCGAAATGTGGATGTACGGTAAGGTACACCTCTGCCTAACCCTTCGGGGATTACAGGCGTGATGTTATGTTATGTGTATTCTATGTTTCTACTATAACTTAGCCCAGGTTAGCACGGATGTATTTTTATCGCGGCGATTTTTTTTTGGTACACTGGATTTTCAACTCTCGGTATTGAGCCGAGCATTGAGAATCCAACAGAGCGCATCCAGCGCGTCAAGAAAACACACTGTTGGATATTCAACTCTCGGCGATAAGTAGAGCGTCGAAAATTAAATACGAGACAAAAAAAAGCCGCAATAAAATTACGTCCTTGTGAATCTAAGATTACTCCGCAAATACCAATTTGCTATAAAATATTGATATTTTATAGGAAGACCTAAACTAGAAAACTATTATTGTCTATAAAATAAAAAAACACACACATCACTTGCATCATGGATATCTATGACTTGCATTCAATAATAGCAGAACATCATATTCTAAAGTCCATTCACCTTATAATAAAGTCTATACCAAGTAATCCTGAGTATACCTCGACAAACAGAATTAAACCCCTTCAAGTACCCTTTAATTTAAAGCAAAATGGTTCAACTGGCCCCTCAAAGGGGACCTGATTAAAAATCCATCAAACGATTTCTTTGAAAACACGATTGATACGTCCGAAGCTCGTTTATCTCCGTAATTTACTATTCAATCGGTATTACAGTGCGACATGTATCTATAATTCTCACAGTATTAGATTTCTGCTAGGGGTATAAATATGACAAGCTATACCTAGTAGTAAACCTAAGGTATTTACTATAAATACACAAACCTTAAAAAATAATACAATAAACCCTAGATTTTTCCAAGCAGTTTCAGAGGTTTTGTTTTCATGAGAAGTTACGACTAGAACTTGCGGGCGATGTTATTAAAATTCTGTCTTTCGTATTATTTTTTTTACGTTGGCTTTAATATAAAAAGGTTTGTATTCTATCACTGCATTCGTAATAATAACAAAAGAATGCTGCTGATGAATTTAATGGTAATAAAAAAAACACACATTCGCACAATGAAGGGTTCCGTAGTTGGGATGAATTCATACCAAGGACAAACTTAACATTGTAGTTGAAAAACATGTCCTCCCATACATTTCAACAGCAAATGTTACTTTGTACGCACGCGCACGGCGGGAGATTTACCATGTTATTTTAAGGCCATAGACTTATTACAGGTTTTCCTGTAGTCTATAAGAATAGAACCATCATAGGTATAAAAAAAAATTATTAAGACTTATAGTTTCGGTGATAAGCTCGCGTAAACCGCTGTGATTGGTTGAGTGAATTACCAATAGCAACCGTAAAGGCTCGTGCAACCAGCGCGACGCGACGGTGCGACGCGACACAAACAATACAATTTCTAAGAAAACTTCACGGTATAACAATAGTCGGTGTCGCGTCGCGCTAGTCTGAACGAAGCTTAACTTGACTAGCGTTTAATTTTGACGGATAAATAATTTTCGATTCAGAATAGTATTAGTGCGTAGTTTTCTAAAACCACCAACAATTCCATCAGCGCTCTATTCTCATTCATACCCCTGTGAAGTGGTGTTGCCCGGGGGCCAGCAGGCTCTCTGCCAACTCTGCCAGCGTTCCCAGGGAGCATGAATCACGAGTGCCGACTCGTGAGGGGCCTGCTAATGACTATACATCGAGCCTTTGTCTCCTCCGTATTATACCGATAGAAATAATCAGTCTATGACTGAGAATACGTGTCAAATGTCAGCGATAAAGAGAAGAGAATTACTTCGGCGTTGTGGGAAAACTATTTGAGAAGAAAATTGAAAAACCCAAAAAATCCGACTGCAACTAAAAAGTTCATAACAAGCTCACTTTTCAAATAGTCTTATGTTTAATGATGCTGGGTTTTTTTGATTTTAGATATTGATTTATATTTCCAATATTTTAGTGTGTTATCGATTAAGAATCGTCTCCTCAATATCTTTATTTTGATACCCCACATGGTCATAGTCACCACATTTTGTTAACGTCTACAATCCGCCATTTTGATTTTATAAAAACAAAACCTGACCGGTAAACACCTTATCATCATCTGCCTAGCCTTTTCCCAACGTTACGTTTTACGTTGGGGTCAGCTTCCAGTCTAACCGGATGCAGCTGAATACCAGTATTTTATATGGAGCGACTGCCTATCTGACCTCCACAACCCAGTAATTGGGTGATACGATACCCCTTGGTAAGACTGGTTGTCAGACTTTTGGGCTTCTGACGACCCGTAACGACTGTCAAAGATCCACGAATGACAGCCGGGACCAACGGCTTAACGTGCTTTCCGAGGCACGGAGGAGTCTCGTTATGTAAAGATGGTCACCCATCCACAGACCAACCCCGGCAAGCGTAGCTTAACCTGACGGATCGACCCGTGCGGCAGTTATTACTTAGCCACGAGCTCCACCCCCGAGCTCTACCGGTAAACACCTTACTTATACTATTATAAAATCCATCCAGGCAGCGGTTAGGATGCTTCGAAGGTATTCCAAAATAATTCCACATACCTAAAAAGAAACATACTTAGATATGCATGAAAAACATAACCGTATCTTTGCTGTCGCAGATATGATTTTCCAAATCCGCTGTATTGTCCGAAAATATAGACAGAATTTTGTAAGAATGCAGTTCCTGCACAGCAAGCAAACTTGAAAGAAAATCGCCCACATTTTACGATACACCTCAAACCTAGCCCACACTCTACTCCCATTGTACGGCACACGGCACAAAAGCCATACTCGAACAAATATTTGGAACACGAAACCGAACTTCACAACTTCGGCCAAAAACGGTTTGTTAAAGGTAGTTTTAATAGAACGCAATATTTTTTCTCAATATTGATCCGGATTCCGAAATTCCGAATAGCTAACGAAACAAAAATACTGAAGCGTGGTCTGCTGTTGGATCGGCACGCGTCGAATTAATATGGCAAAGCATTTCCTCGAAACCGGTGCACAGATATGAAAACTATAGCAGAGTACCGCGGCTTTGAGATTATGAGGATATGCACAGATAGACGGACAAGCGAGGTTTTGGCTCTTTGAAATAGAACATACAGATTTAATTTTAGAATTCGGAAATGATAACAAAGGTAATGTTTCTATAGTAATCTAAAACAGGGAAAATGTACCACCAGGGGGCCAACCACCACCTCTATAAGCAGTATTATTTTAATGTTACTTCAATGCGAGAAAGAAGTGGAGCTATACAGGACATCTAGCTCCATCTCTTTCCCACGCTCAAGTAAGATTAAAATAATACTGCTAAAAGAGGTGGTGGTAGGGCTCCTGAGCAAGTTGTGTAAATAGTGAATGAACAAGACTTTCATAATATTACTTATACTTACATAAGCTTTTCTCCTTTTCTTTCATAACCCTCGCTTAAAAATACTGAATGTATGGTTCTTCCAATGCTCGTCATTATGTCCCACTGTACAAGTCCGCATTAAAAATATCATGAATATTTTTTCCAGCCAATATAAATTCTAAATTATATTTCATTCATAAAATACAAAAGGTGTTCATAAAATCTTAATACTAATAGTGCCTACAGGATAAACATCAAACAATTAAGATAAACTCCATTTTAAATCTAAATGGTAATGATATTCATGGAACGGCCGCTTTTAAAAAACCAGGGCATAGACAAGAGGTTTAACAAACGAGTACCAAACAAGGAGATCGTTACCATAATTACTGATGCAACGATCATTGTCTAAGTTAAGTTTGGGACACAATGCCGAAGAGATATTTTTTTCTCGTAAATGGGAATAGAGGTGCGATTAGAATAACTTGTACGTATTTAAAATAACATTTACGTCAAGTTAAAATTCCGGGTGGAAATCAGTTTAAATAAAAAATATAAAAAATATGTGTTGGTTATCATGTCCATAATTAATTGTTGATCACCAGCGTAAACTTTTATTTTTATAAACATTAATTAAAAAGAATTTAGTTCCACTACAGCAAACAATACAAAATAAAACGGCCGTGCAACGTCACACGCATGACTGCCGCCCAATATTTACATAATTATCGCACATCATGAATGGCTAATAATAGTCCATAAATAAATTACCCTTAAAACATACGAGCAAGCAAGCAAGCAAGCAGGCAGGATGCGGCCTCATAATCCGTTTAACCATAGTTAAACTTTAAAAACAATCGTGACTAAGGTTCGTTAAGATTCTGATCTCGCGCAGCAACGATTGCTCATACCAAACAGCGCGGTTTACGTTAACCCGACTGATAAACACTGGTTAATGTTAACGTTTAGTTTTATCTGTATTCCTGGCGAGTTTTGTTTATCGCTGTGCAAGGATTGCTCGCCGCATTAAGGCATTTTAAGGAAAGTTGCGATTTCTAGAACTTCATTTGTTGCTGCAGTGGTTTATTGTGGTGCTTTTAGTAGTTGTTTGTTGGTACGAGTGCTTATCAGAGACTGTTAAAAAACTGCTCAGTGCTCCACTCATTTATGAGTTATTTTGATAACGATGACCTATTCAATCTAGGAATCAGTTGGTTGAAGACTCTACACTTTAGACCAGTGTACGCTCTACTAAAGTCTCATTTTAAGATGATATATCGTAATAATATGCTTTTTCTTATCCTCATAAACCAGCCTCGTCAGTCTAGTAGTCGCAAGCGCTATTGCTGAGAATGAGGTCCTGGGTTCGATTCCTAGGTCGGGCAGTCGTATTGGGTTTGTCTATCTGGAATTTCTTACAGTATGGAGTCTAGATTTGTACCCGGTTGATGGCAATAGGCTAGCCTTCTATTATATGGCATTTAAAACATAACTGGCGAAATGTGGGTGTTCTACCGGTATGCCTTTGCCCAACCCTTTGGAGAAACAAGGCGTGATGTTCTGTTATGTTCTAAGTATTTTTTTTAAATAAAATTCTTCATAGCTATCCACAATTCCTCAGCAAAATTAATGCTGAAATTTCTGCTTAAACTTTTACAAGTCGTTCATACTCGTAAATGTACGTAAGAATGGCCTGTAGACACACTCACATACATTACGTTCTCGGGAAGAAATGGTACCCGATCCGCCCTGATTCACATATCAGCAATTATGAACGATGGAGATACCTTAAGTACCTCGTAAGTACCCCTACAATATCAAGTGACATACTCCTATTGTTAGCCAAACAAATCAGAGAACGAGTACAAGAGCTACAAGTAGGTACAGGTAGGTAAACGACTTTTGTTTACGTGCAAGTGGGAATAAGCCGGCTTCCGTTTAAGGCGAAGTCTGTTCTTATGCCGTAAAAAAACGTATAAAATCTAGCAAATAAAATTGCGTTTTTACGTGTAGTTTTTACAACTCTCGACGCTTTTAGCTTAGGCATTTCTGTAGTAGTGCTGTATATTTGTCAGTTTATAGGCACGCTGCTTGTAGAGGCAAATATCAACAATATGATATACTAGAAGTTGTCCACGTCTTTGTTTACATACAAAAAAGACCCGCTCACGGATACAATTTCTAAAAAGCCTTATCTTGGTCTACTATAGAACTGTGCGTTTGCACTGGCGAAACATCACAACAAAACATGTTGAAATTTCTAGTTCCTGTCAAAGATTGTGTGGATCTTTGATAGAAACTAAAGATTTCAACATGTTTTGTTGTGAATGTTTCGCCAGTGCAAACGCACAGTAAGGTGTTAAAAATTCGCTGTTCCATACTAAAGTTTAATTCCTTTACTGTTCTAAACTGTATGGGACAGCTGTTTTTTTTTTCGAGATTTCAAAGTTGGTCCCTTAGTAAAAAGTTATTCAGTTCAATGGTCTAAAGCACTACTTACATTTTTTTAAGTAAATTTTGCTTACTAAAGTACTGAGATATATTCATTCTCTAAGTAGGTAACATGTCTTCCAACTGATGTGTTTACTGACTGGTATATGCTTTGCGTTATCTTTTATCTCCTATAACTATTATACCCTTTATCCTCTACCCTAAGATTCCTGAGTCTCGTCTATAAATCGACTTCCTTATTTCGTCAACAGTCCTACAACACACTAAGCGCACTGTAGGTACTTGCCTGCACGTACGACTAGACATTCCAGTGTCGAAGGGCATACATAAACATGTACTAGTGATGAGTCAATCAGGTAATACGGAATAAACCGCAATGGCGACGGATAAAGGCCTTTTCATAGCACAATACTAATGAGGTCACTGCATGGCTCAAAATTTTAAACATTATGAATAAGAGTTCTCGGAAAAAAGTGACAAAGTCATTAACAAAACGATTTGCTATCTATGTCCGCACTGAGAATTCAGTTTTTTGACATACAAGGATGCTCTCGTAAGAGAGTAGTTAGGTATATTCCTTGCTAGGATGTGAAGAGTGTTAAAAACTTATTCAACCAACCCAATATATCCAGCTTCAGTTATAATTATTTCAAGCCAAAAACGCTCTTTTTGTAACCGGAGCTGCCGAGTTCCGTTTGAAGGGCCCATGACATCCCATGAGACACATTAAGTTTTAAACAATGTCCCAAAAACAAACGTAATAAAACCCTTGGTGTTGTGAATGTCCATAGGCAGAATTAACTCCATTTGATCAGGGCTGTCACACTCACAGCCTACCGCATACAAAAATGAGCTTCACTAATACAATGAACAACCGTAAACATGTCTTGTACGTGAATGTAGGGAAGGAGGTATCCTTAACCCAACCAAGGCAACCCATTCCTCATAGCATAAGAAATTCATTATATTCCTGGAGGATAGTAAAGCAACTCTAACCAGATTTTATACGAGACGTATCACACTTGAACGCTGTAGATTCGGGGAGCAACGTGCCAAGCTTAGGCAAGTGGCAAACTTGGCAATTTGAGTCGCGGCTACTGACCTGGTTCGATGTATAGACGTTAGTTTAGATTGAGAGTAGTAAAACTTGCACTAGTGATAAGGTACGTGATAGATGGTATATGTAAACCAGATGATCCTGAGGTTACTGGTTCGTTTTTTTGTCTAAGGTTTTCAAAACCAAAGACTTTGCTATTCATCAGAGAGCTCTCGAAAGGAAAGAAAATTTGTCTGGGTCGCTGTCACCCGACACGGTGCTGACCAACATTTAGGGGCCCGTATCAATGGACGTCGGGTCATCATATGATTAACTATCTCCGGTTTCTGAAAGCCAATAAATTTTAATCTGTTTTCAAATCTTATATCAATTGATTTGATTCGTCTACAAGCAACAGATAGTCTGTTGCTAGATTTCCAACTCAGAAATTAGTTTAAACTTTCACCAATTGGAACTGATCATAAATTGAAATGTCTACAGTCTCGGCCTTTCGTAAAGTTACTTTTAAACTACGAATCGGAACATAACCGCAACCAAAATGGCCGGGCGTGCCACCAGCCTAAAAACACGATGGTACATAAATAATGGCAGTTTGCAAACACTTGCTTACAAACTCCATAACGCATCCATCATGGTTGACTCCCTACGACTTTCTTGAAGTTACAAATTGACAAAGAGCCGATACACTCTATTTTCTTTCTTTTTTCTTTAGATTTCTATGGTATGGAAATAAGTTTGTTGCTAAAATTGTTACGACTGCAGACTGATTTATGATTTACATCAATGGATTTATGTC
Source organism: Xanthia togata (assembly GCA_963853775.1). Taxonomy (NCBI): domain Eukaryota; kingdom Metazoa; phylum Arthropoda; class Insecta; order Lepidoptera; family Noctuidae; genus Xanthia; species Xanthia togata. Next base: position 20,734,199 of record OY970800.1, read on the forward strand.
GCCCAAACTACACCAAACCTTTCAGATCAGTATTTGGTGAGGGATTATATACTTGATGGATTTCATGTAGGTATACATACAAAAGTAGAAAGCATTGATGAAGTCTGTAGATGTATAATCTGTGACTGTATCCAACAGGGATCCATCCATTTCAATATGCCTTAATTTAGCAGGTGTTGCAAACATTATGGAGAATTACCTGGGCGTGCTCTGTCCGGGTGAAAATAGAGAAAACGAATTTTGCTTGATATGAGACCTAGCTAGATCGATTTTTCGCCCCCGCAAACCCCCTTATTATAACTTTCATTGAAATTGTTATAGCCGTTTTCGAGCACGTGATTACAAACATTTATATGTATATTATAAATATTGCTCATTTAATAGTATATGATGTTTTGTTTATCAAGGAAAGTAAATGCTGAAATATTTTCGCTACACTTTCTTTTATGTAAAATATTACATTTTGTCTTACAAAATAATCTTTACTGTGAAGTACTTATTAGTAACTCTCCAAACATTAGTTTGTACGTAATTAATTCAAGCTTATTAAAGTGTAATTTTTGTTAGAGTAAGCGGTAATTATTCGTACCTACATTGACGTTGCAAGCCAACCTGCACTAGATTACGCCATTTTAAATTCTTCAAATTATTTTCACATGGCAACATACGGATATTTTAAAAAGTAGTTATTGTGAAGAGGTTTTATGAAAGACCTGGAAAATAGTTATTGAGAGCATTGCTGGCTGAATGTTGTAGCCTGTGGCATTTTACAATGTGAGGAGCTTGTATAGGTTATATACTCGAAGATGTACTATAAGATACTGGGACACAAGAAATAAGGAGCTGTACAACTAGGATACAAAACCTACTAGTGATTCTTCGCTCAAAATAACTCAAACTAACAAAGTCAACAATCTACTCAAAATAACAAAGTACTGTCATGAAAATGATCTATTATCAAATTAATAGACAATTTACAGGATAAACAAGAAAGTCATTTATCTAGATGGCCCAATCGAAGTCTTAACCCACATAAACTTAACTTTATATTATTCTATGGAGGGGAAACTTAATGTTCTGAACTTGATCGGCAATGTGTGCCAATGTCATTATTTAAATATATGTCATTATTTATTCATTATTCAAATGTGCCGTATTTATTTTAATGGACACTTGCCAATACAAATACGAGTACCACTAGGTGTCATCCACAGGATAAAAGAAAGAAGATTTCAATTGAAAGTACTACAGTTTTTTTAAACTGTAATTGGCCTAGAAAATAGCTGTTTTTATTTTTGACTCATGTTCTGACTCTACCTTTAACCTGGGGTCTATTTAATAAAACTGTCAGGCGACAGGTGACAAGCGACAATCTGACAATTTGTCAAATTAATTTCATACATTTTCAGCTGTTATAAACAGCACCTGTCGTGAAAATGTGTAAATTTTATTATTGTTTTTCAAATATGTTTTAATTCGTTTCTAACACTAAATATATTATATTATGTAAAGGAAAAAATAAAAATAAAGGGAAGAGCTCATTGGGCATCAAAAAATTCGTCCGCATCGCTGTCAGTGGGAAAAGTGCCCATAAACCTGGCAGAAGTGCCAGGTTGGATGGCAATGCTGATTCTTTGACCTAAAATATATAGGGGCGTAATGCATATTTCATTACTTGCACTTACCTTGTTATCTTTCTGCCACGAACAAACGCCTTTCTTGTCGGATATCCTACACTTGAGGAGAGCATCTTCACCAGGATTCACTTCAGTATACGTTGGCATCTCTATAAACCTTTGCACAGCATCTGTAATAGAAACAATAGGTATGGTCAATATTTTTGGTCTGTTTACCGTGCTGATCAAGTGGTCGCAAGGGTAATTGCTAAGCATGGGGTCCTGGGTTCGATCCCTACGTCAGGCAAAGTGTTATTGAATTTTTCCTTTAGGAAATTCTCAATAGCAGCACGATGTTTAGATTTGTGCCCAATGGATTGATGGCAATAGGTTCGCCCCCTATTATATGGACATCAATCATAACAAGCAAACTGTAGGTCTAAATACTTTACATCTCTGCCTATCCCTTTCGGACATTCAGGCGTGATGTTATGAATAATTTGGTATTTACGAAAGGTAGTTGGGCAGAGAACTGCAGAGGTTGATTGATTGATCGACAGAAGTCGCTGTGTTGCGCACAAACGGCTGAGCTCAAAACTGTACGTACGAATGCTAACTTTTTTATCCTGGTTTTTGGGTTCCGTATCTCAAAATGAAAAAACGGAATCTTATAGGATCACTTCATTGTCCGACTGTCTGTCTGTCAGTCAGTCAACACCATTTTTTCAGGAACGCGTGGAGGTATGAAGTTGAAATTAATATCAAATAGGTAGGACTATAGTACCTTGAAACTGAAAAAAAAAACAATCTTCTAAGTCAACGTAATAAATAAATACAGTCATTTATGCGACATATTTTAATACTCACAAATATATCAAAACCTTTAAGGGTAAGTAAATAATTTAATGTCTTTGTATGGGGTACTTCCCATTGACCTAGAATCATGAAATTTGGCAAAAAGCCAGGTCTTCCAGCAAAAGTAAAGAAAAAAGTTCGAAAATCGTTAATTTGTAGTTTTATTACAAGAAAAAAACTTACAAACTTACATTTGCAGTTGGAGAATTGACCGTCACGTAATTCGATGTGTAGCGGTTACACCGCCACATACGAACTACGCATCAAAGACATGACGTCACACAAATCCTGCATCGCGCAATTAGAGTTTACCGCGCGAACGACATACATAAGACTATCCGACATGAACAGTGGGGCAGTCGGCCCACCAGACACAACACCCGTCTAGTTGGAAGATCCTCCCTTTTCTATGGTGGATGAGTGAACTCTACACCCTGTTCCTTCTGGCCCTAAAGATGTATGGGAGAAAAATATAAGTATTTATTATACCTTCAGTTGTACATAAACACTTAACTACACACTATTCAGCAATACAACTAACGGAAAGAGTGTTTTCGATCAACTCTGGCAAACAAAATTGAGATTTAACTTGTGATTAGGGTGCCAGCGTCCTCGCCTATAATTTGAACATAATTATATCAGTAGTTGTAGGACGAGCACAGTACTATTATCAAGTTATCTACTTACTAGTAAATTCAGTAAATATGATGTGGCCTATTAAAGTATCAATGGAAAGGGAGAGAGAGATAAATATGGTGAAAACTTGTGTTTATAATAATAATAATAATTGCTTTATTTTCAGGCGACTAAGGCCCATGGACAAAATACACAAAATAATCTTATATAATAATAAACTAATACATAATAAAAAACATCACTACAGAAACTAGTTACTACGTTGGGTCGGCGACGTATTGCGCTGAGTCGTGGTGTTTATGTAAGTCTTTATAAATATAATTATAAATATACGATCAGTAGCAATAAATACATGTAGTCAATCTTCAGTCTTATCGTAACTCAGTGTCAATAGCCACTTTGTGATCTTGGTCTTACATCCATTTAGGCACAAGGGAGCAATGGTGCATTGTTTATTTATATTATTATATAAATGGTTGGACAGAAATTATGTTTTTCAAGTTTGTGTTTGGGATAAATTAATCCGAACTACGGAACCCGTCGTTGTGCGTGGTCCAAGGGTCCAACACGCACTTGGCCGTTTTTTTTTAGTTGGTACGGATTGCATTGCAGGCACTCAAGGCTACATCATCCGTTTGGGTGTACATTAAGAGCGTATATCGCGATCATATTCTATCACATAGGTATAATCTTGAATGTACAACAATAAAGTCCTTTTTTTTGGATGTCGAAAGATCCAGAGCCAAGGTATTAAGAAAGCTACGCGCAGTTAGGTAAAAAAAAAGATTTTTCTATTATTCTGAAAGATAACTTTTGATTGGGAATAGGTAGATACTATATCAAAACTTGGTCATTGGTATTTTGATCAAGCTAAGATGGGATCTGACAGCAAAGTTACTGATCAGAAACTTTTGTTGGGCTTCCAAGAACCGCGGGTCTCCAAACTTGGTTATTTAGATTTCGTGTAGGATATTTTCTTCAACATGAATTTTTCATGATTGGTAGAAGAACAAACAAATCAGCCAGTTCGAAATCTAGCAAGAGTAGCATCCTATTTCGATCAAGATAAAGCAACAACGGAATCCCACAGGAGCTTTCATAGTTGCAGTTTGTAGGAGCCGGCCTATATTCGGACATTTTCGACCAACAGCCAATGGAACGCGATGCGGTGGGATACTCAATCAAACGTCAGTCAACTCTCTGAATGGATGACAGAGAAAACAACGTACACGTAAACGCTATAGACAGTATTAGGTACCTACGGTACGGTCGACTTTACGAAAACCTTGCCGTAACCATACCAAGAACATGTGCCTAGCACGAACGCAAAAAGCAACGTGAATTTGAACGATTTAAAAATTAAAAATACTTGTTTCGCTTATTATATTTACTTATAAGTTAGTAGTGAAGAGCAATGGTGGCCTAGTACTAACGGCCCTGGCTTACGAGTTGTAGGTCATGGGTTCGATCCCAAGCAGGCGCTTTACATTGTGTAAATAATTTCATCACCACTCCTTTCAAAACGGTGAAAAAACATCGTGAGAAAGCGAAGTCCTACCTAGAACCAAGAAGACATGTGACATGGTCGCGCTGTGCTCACGTGGTAGATTACGGCCCACTTCCTCCTGGCCTCGGAGGCCTGTGTCCCAAAAGTGAACTTTGTTCATATATTAGGTATATGGGTGATATCAATTGTGATTGTCGCTCAAAATGCTAATAGGATTAGTTCCGATTCAAAAATCGTAGGAATTTACGTTACGTTTACATCACCCGTGCTACGGCCCATTTTCATTATACGATGCAAATGGCGACATCAAAAATATGAGGTATGCATCAATGAGTTTTGTGAAATGACATACACCAGGTGGCAGCACTGTGACATCAAGTCCGGGCTCCTGGCAAAAGTGTCTAAGTGCCTATATTTTCTTTAGTCGTGTGTGACTGAATAATGAACAAAGGAATGTAACGAATGATGATCATCACTTATTTTACATTCATTGTCGAAATGAAAAACCTCTTGTCAAAGCGGCGCCACCTGGTGGCGAGAATTTTCATGAAAACCCTCCTTGGCGAGTTACGACTTTAAGGAAATTAAGTCCAAAAGTGTCCAACATTTTTTTAAGGCGGTCGTACACAGCTCGACATTTTAATATATTATTAAAAATATATGGGTTTCCTCTCCATGTTTTCCTTCGATATTTTAATTAATATAAATTAAAAAAGGTCTGTACAAAATGAATGCTTTGGTGTTAAGCTCCCTCGATGTTTGAGTCATTTCTTTAATGAATTAGGTTCTTTATTATTTATTCGGTTGCAGAAGATATTCAAGTAATGTATTGAATGCTACAAAAGGTACTCGCGTAAGTGTAGTACTTAATGAATTAAATGCGCCTTCGTCTTTTGCTTTGAAAATAAAAGAAAGTACGCCCAATTCTCTTTATGCTCTTTTACAAGAGCAGGATGGAGAATTGGGCGTACTTACCTAACATTTAAGTCTCTAAGTTGGCTTTAAAAGCCAGAATTAAATATGTTAAAGTAGTGAACGTAGACTTAACCACACCAACCTACCTACTTATAAACTTAGAACCTACTTATAACTACACCTGGCCAATTTTTCAATCCTCAATGAAATCATTGAATAGTTATCTAGCGTATAAAATTATCTGGCTGTTTATCAGGCGAATAGTATAGTTAAGAGTATTTTCAATTTTTCAATCGTGTAATAACTGAAGAATAGTTATCTGTGGTCTTTGTTAACCAACTTCACACTATCATGTGCAAGCGAGATGCACAGATACAGTATTCAACATGTTAGACAAGAATAGAAACAAAACGTATGTTTGACATTTTGACGAGATTTCTTATCTTTTGTTTAGATTCACAGATGGTTAAGAGTAACCGTGGAGTTTCTTGCCCATTCTTCTTCCATACGAAAACAACATTTTCGAAGGGGCGACTAGAATCTTTTTTTTTTTTTTTTAATTTTGACGCAAAAGTGCCTTTTTTGTGCCTAATTGAAATAAATTATTTGACTTTGATTTTGGTCAGCAATTGTGGCGACCTTTTTTTTTTGTTGTTGCTTCCTTTATGGTTGCCAGGAGGTCTGTGTGCACGGAAGTCATACAGGACAATGAAGGAAACGGTCCACCATTGAGCCAAACACATAAAACAGAATGTTTTCAAGACCAATATTGGAAGAACGAAATTTGAAGTCCATTTTTATTAAAGATTCCGAATCCTACATTTGAATATTTTGGACTTAGTTTCGCATTTTTAATTCCAATTTCAAATCGTACTTTTTGGCTTTTCGAATATTGAATTTTAATTTAACTTGCTTTTTACCTAAGCTTTCTCATTTTAAATTCAAACGTAGTCTATGCCCAGTTTTTGGTCTTGGAAAGTAAATCATGATAATAACGGCTGAGTGCTCATTTGTAAGTCAGCATTTGCGGTGTCCCGACGTCCTCGTAGATAAGCCAGCACCAATGATGTCAACCTGTCACTAATTATGCACATATTGTGATCTAAAGCCTACATGATTCTGCTGAGTAGTGCGAAGCTATAGGTGCCACACAGACACAAGTCGATAACACTGATTGGCACTGAGTACGCAATACTTGATGTTCTAGTACTGCAAGATGTCAAATTAACAATGACGGAATTACGGACAAACAATAAAGTCAAAACGAAGAACAAAAAACCAAGTAAAATGAAGAGCTAATTAAACTACCCTCACTTTCATATATGTAGTAGGTACTATGCAATATCCAAAGGCTGAATCTGATGAAAAATAAAGGCATAGTTCACTCCACTCTTTGCTTTCCACTTTACTCGGTCCTTTGACAAACACTTCTATAGTAAAAATATGCATGAAATAAGTGCAAACGGGCAACACCGGGCTGACGATAGACGTGCTAAATTTGAGCCTCTCTCGTTGCACTATTGACATGAATCCAATCCTGACACGAACATAATTAGCTCAGTTGGAGAGCTCAACTGGAATGTTAGTTATCCACGATCAATATTGGCAGTAATCGGCGATAAAATTGCTGCTGATGACACTAACGTGGATGGCACTCTCAAAAAACAACCCTACAATCACCAACTGATTCAATTTAACCGCCCTTTATTTCGAAGTGGCTAATGAACGTCCCATATCGTAAGTTGAAAGCGTATTCGCCGCATAAAAGGGTAGGCTTGAATCGTCAGGACCCCACGGCGCCATTACAGCAGTTTATGAAGATTACAAATATTTCACACAAAGCGCCAACCGCGGCCACTGGCGTATCAAACCTTATTGTGTCTTGAATGGAGTTCACCAAGTACTTTTTGTTGTTCATTTTTAGTACTGAACAGTTATTTTGTTGTAAAAGGTTTAGCGGAGTTCTGAGAGAGGTAGTGGGATTATAGAAGTTGTTACGTGTTTGAAAACGGTTTAAAACGACGTCGTTTAAACCGTTTTGAGGCTTCAGGAAGATAAGAGGTGGCGTCTTCCGTAGCAATACGAGTATGGTGCAATTTTAACGTTCTGTTCCTCTAAAGCTTATTTACCAGCACAATTAAAGATGTAATAAGGGAATATTACATCTATTACCTTTGAAATATTCCAAAATTACCATCCCTACCTTGACATTCCACCAACTCGCACTAAGCGTTTTCAAACGTCTTTTATAAAGCGCACAGCAAAGGAGTGGAACTCTCTGCCTGGGTCTGTGTTTCCAAACGCATGCAACCCGAATTAATTCAAAGTAACAGTGAACAGGCTTCTTCTGGGTAAGCTCACTCCATCGTCGACTTTGTCTCTGTCACCTCTGACCTAGACTAGAGTCAAGAGCAATACCATGGTAAAAAAAAATATGAAGAATAATTAATCAATCTCATTATTCTAAAACTTCACCAGAGTTTCCAACTTTTCACTTTATAATAATAGTGGCAGCCTAGCTCCTTACATCAAATAAAAAATGACGAGGGAAATCTAAAACGAGAGTGGCATTAATAAAAACGGGTATTAGAAATGAACACGAAAAGAATATCTAAAAAAACCTCCACCTGACTTGAAACTACAAAGCATTCGACCCCTATTTAATAAAAATAAAGGATTTTATGCCCCAGCCGAATAGCTACATTGTTATTCATAGCATCGATATCGTAATCCATAAGAATAATCTAGAAATTTTCCTTTCGAATCGAGTATTGCACGAGTTTAACGGTTGCTCATTACGGGTGAGTCGAATGGCGTGAAGATGGCCTGATAACGAGCGCAGTCACACACACGTGACTCTAGAGCAGATTCGAGCAGTTCTGAGCATTTCAGCGCTCAAGTATTTGTTGCAGATGTTATTTAGTCTCTATATTTCCTGTCTGTAAAGACAGACCCAAAAGGGTTATCTGACGTACTTACATTCAATTAAACAATAAGCAGAGGACATGTTTTTCACAGTAAACAGAACATAACAAAACCAAGGGAAATCGGTAATGCCCCTTAATTTGATTGCGGACGTCACATGGTCATCACTTCGAATAAATAATTATAGATCCTGAATGGATTCGAGAAAAGGATGGTACGGCTGTGCCTTTGTTTATTTGTTTTGCTCGACTTGGTGGGGACACTGCCGTGCCTCCAGATATTAAGTCGCATCTGGCTCATCCGAAGGGCGACCCCAACACATTCGGGAAAGAATACGCTTAATTGCCTACCGAAGTAAAATACTCTGCTTATCGCAACTACTTACGAAGCCATTAAACTTGAAAAGTCTTAAAAAATATCACTCGTAAAGTGTACTAGGAAAGTTGCAAAAGCAAAGCTGTGTAAATTGTTGGAGTCTGGATTCTCCACAGTTGTACCTGCGTTGAATTAAATATTAGTGGAGATTGTGTTTGTGTAGCTACTAAAATACTAATATTCAACTGTATCTAGATAGAATGGGGGCTGAATCAAACGTAGTTGGGAAAAGGCTAGGGGGATTGATTGCGCACATTGATTGTGTAGCTGTGTCAGCGGCTGGATTAAGCGCCCTTTTTTGGAAAAAAGCGTGAAATCTGACGGGTATCAAGTGGACGGGATATTTTCATGTAGGTATTGATCCAATCCTCGGCTGTGGTCACAAGCTGCCAAAATAAATACTTAATTTTGGATAGTTTATTTTTAGATTTGACAAAACACAGTCTAATACAACGAATATTGGGTAAAGTGAAGGAATACCTTTTCTAATAAACTTTGTTTCCCCGCAAAGCTTTTCACACTTCGTAGAGGGAATTTGGCCCATAAAGTTTTATTAGTCTGCAAACATTGGACAAATCGTATCAACAAAAATAAATAGACAATCATACTAATTTGTACAAAAACAAGACATATTTCGTTTTTATTAGACGTCGCGTCGCAATCTTAGGAGAATTTTCAAAGGTACGTGTAACCTACAAGAATTAAAAGTTTTCCAATATCAAGCAATAAGAAAAACTTTGCATTTCCTAAGTACCTACAAACTCGACAATCTGCTCCGTAATTTAGTATGGATTCGATTTCTTTTTCCTTTGTTAACAACGGTTTTTCTCTGTATTGATCTCAGTTTTTTTTTTTTACTATAGGTATTAACAACAGCACTTCTAAAATTCCCGTACCTTATAATTCTTGCAAATAAATATAGGCTACCCTCCAATAGGGACGATGACATACATTTATTTTGTTCTTCATTTAGATTATTAAAAAATATTGGAAACGTATTTTTCTTTTTTTACACAATCAAAAGATTAGGTACGGCGATAAATTGAATTAAAATGTAGCATGACGTCACGCCTATGTATATAATGTAGATTATACAAATTAGTTGACATAGCGAGCCTCCCACTCCCCAACTTTAATGTGTTTTATCTAAGTATTTTTAGGAGGAGCTCGTGGCTAAGTAATAACTGCCGCACGGATCGATCCGTCAGGTTAAGCTACGCTTGCCGGGGTCGGTCTGTTGATGGGTGACCATCTTTACGTACCGAGACTCCTCCGTGCCTCGGAAAGCACATTAAGCCGTTGGTGCCGGCTGTCATTCGTGGATCTTTGACAGTCGTTACGGGTCGTCAGAAGCCCGAAAGTCTGACAACCAGTCTTCCCAAGGGGTATCGTATCACCCAATTACTGGGTTGTGGAGGTCAGATAGGCAGTCGCTCCATATAAAATACTGGTATTCAGCTGCATCCGGTTAGACTGGAAGCCGACCCCAACGTAGTTGGGAAAAGGCTAGGCAGATGATGATCTAAGTATTTTTAGGGATAGAATGTGCATTCGTTCGTTCAGTCTAAATCGACTTTTCCGTTCGTTATGCAACTTCGTTCCAATTATAACGATAGATAAAATTAGAGACCAATTTCTAACATATGGAATATAAAAGGATAGTCAGCTTTCACCTGCATTACTAACAGGATCATGCCGCTGCCGTAGTGCCGGTGCCAAGTATGGTAATTACGCCATTGTTTCTCCGAAACGCTCTGTACTGAACGTGATACTGATGATAAATAGATTTGTACATAAAACCGTCACGCTTGCTATCGTTGTGGGGAAGCTAAGCACTAGTAATGATATATGGTTTAAAGTCACATTGGTCTGTGGTTATTAAACCAGTCTTACCAAGGGTTATCGTGTGAAGCTTCGTGCAGACTAGCGCGACGCGACACCGGCTATTGTTATACCGTGAAGTTTTCTTGAAATTTGTATTGTTCTAGTCGCGTCGCGCCGTCGCGTCGCGCTGGTCTGAACGAGGCTTTACCAGTAACTGGGTTGTGAAGGTTAGACAGGCAGTAGCTCCATGTAAAATATTGAAATTCAGCTGCTTTCGGTTAGACTGGAAGCTGACTTCAACATAGTGGGGTAAAGGCTAGGCAGATTGATTGGTTATTCACCATTAACCAGAGACAATTGTTAGCATGGGTGAATCGAAGTTTATCATAGAAAACCTTCAATAGCAATACTAGCAGCAATACTGTAACTTCTCATTAGTGAAAGAATTTTTGGAGTTGGATCACTATTTCTGAAGATTATCCCTACTTACAAGCTCACATATTTTACCTTTTTATAATATTATAGTATAGGTACGAATGCCGAAGGAAGATACCGTGAGTGAGCAAGTATACCTAGTTCGATTAAAACTAATGGCGGCTCGGAAGTTAGCTGCTCGCTGCGCAGTACCGCACCCCTCACCCCCGCTGACCCATGAATTTGTTACTGCGCAGCGACTTGCCTCATGTTCCGAGCCGCCATTAAGTTTGAATCGGGCTGTACTACTAACACTGTCGTTCCGTCTTTGTGCGAGAGGTGACCTGTTATTTGCTGAAGAATCAATTACAGGCGAGGAATAATAAATAGCCTCTGCGCTTTACGTCCTCCATTTCTCTACTGTTGATCCTAAGAACCGATTTCTATTAGCCGTAGTGAACGCAGGAGGGGGCGATAGGGGCTGGTGACCGCTAAGCCAGGATTATCTTAATTGTTAAGTATTCTAAGTTGACGTGTACAGTTACAATCAAACTTAATTACTTAGCCACTTCTTTAAGGTGATGTCATAGTTAAGAAATGCTAGTCGTGTTCAATGACTACGGTAATAAGTTTAGGACAGATGGATGTCGATCGTCTTTGATCGTCTTTTCTATGGGGGATATTACACTATCATATGAATATAATACATCATATGTATCTCAAAGATATCATCAAAGATATATGGCAATGCGATATAGATATATGAATCATTTATGAGCTTCGTTATAATATGTATTTCTTAATTTCATATACAATAAAAGATATGATCCTTCCTATTTAAGATAATATCTTGGTATGACAAGATGTACGTAAACGAAACAAAAAGGATTACTTACAGTCACGAGCACTAATATACAGGGTGGAAGGGACATCGACGCGAAAACTGGTACCATGGATTCAGTACATGATTCTGAACCTATGAAATTCTCCGTTGAAATTTTTCGACGGTTATTAAAAAAAAACAGCTGTTTCATAGCAAAGTGCAATACCTACGCGGTCAAAATGTATGGAACAGCTGTTTTTTTTTAAAATAACTTACGAAAAATTTCAATGCATGGGAGGTTCAGAATCATGTACTGAATTTATGGTATCAGTTTTCGCGTCGATGTCCCTTCCACCCTGTATACACTTAGCCACATTTAAAGTGATTTTCTGCTAGTGTATCGATTGTAATTTTATGTTGTATATGAACATAGACTTTTGGAACCCATTATTAACAAACAGGTTGAAATCCTTTATCGTTTTTCTTTGTTTTCTTTTTCCACGACAAAATCGGTTTTGAATTTTGCTTAGTGTATACATATTAGTGTTGGTGTCTGTACCTATGTAACGATTGTAGTGGGTGGCATACTATAGTTTCTACCTACCCCTATTGGAAGATGGCGTGAGTTTATGTATTAATATGACCTTAGATGTATGATTTTTTAACATTCCCCTAATGTGCCAACACAATCAATAATAAAATAATAGTACTTTAGAGGTATGAGGAACAGAGTGTATAGTTTACACATTCTCTATAGAAAAGGGAGGATCCTCCGACCACACGGGTGTCGTATCAGGTGGGCATCTGCCCAACGATTGATGTCGGATAGTCTTATATTTATGTCTTTCGCGCGGTAAACTCTAATTGCGCGATGCAGGATTTGCGTGACGTCAGGACTTTTGTGTGACGTCAGGTCTCTGATGCGTAGTTCGCATCAGGCGATGAAGATTACACAAATTACTCAAATTAGTCTGAAAATTAACACTTTACGACCGTACAAAAGGCATTCCCCAAATGTATTCTGATATTCCAGACAGTATTATTTAAAACCAGCTTTAATCATAATTACACACAGTCCTCATTACTCATCAATTTTCTACCCAGTCATTTCCAATACCAATCGTAAGTCAAACGTTTTATGAATAATAATTATGTTCCCTACAAATGTTTCCAATTCTCATTCATCATGTTTGTGATTCATATCAGTACATATAATTGTTTTATTGTTGTTGATAACAAAGGTAACTCAGTGAAAACTCATGAAAATAATTTCCATTTTCCATTAACCTTTCCATCTATTTTTATCAGTTATCCTTATCATTGTCTATTCCTGGCAAACAGGAAACTAAATACTCCTGATATAAAAGGAATAAAAGCGAAATTTTTGCAAATAAAACGTTATCGGGGATATGTTTCGAGAACTAGAACGTTGGTATCGCAAGGGATGTGGAGTTCCACGGATGGGTCTCGACTGATTAGATAGGATACCGAGGAGATATCCATATACGAAGTTGAAATACACCGACTGTATATTTTTGTACCCATCCTTGAGGACACAACAGAAAAAGATGGATAAGTACATATACAGCATTATTTTTCTTATTTCTCTCATTATGTTATAATAATCATTATCAGCATAATCATAAATCTTTATTTATCTCAAAATCATATAACAGGATAGAGAAAGGTGTCTATTTGTTTCATAACATAAGTCTTTATGATAGCTAAAGTCTATACTGCATTCGGGGTTTATAAGACAAGATCCTAGATTCTTACCCTCTTCAATATTAACAACACAAAGAAAGAAAAATTGTTTTAATGTCACAGAAACATGTGCAAAGATCAAAGTCAAATAATTTATTTCAATTATGCATATAAAAGTCACTTTTGAACTTCAAAATTTACAAAAAACAGAATTGATTCTAGTCGCCCCTTTCCAAAAGGTAGTTTTCTTATAGAGAAGAATAGGCAATAGACTCCACCTTAAAATGTTAAACAGATAATGTTACTGGAATTATGATCACAAGCTAATAACTAAAAGCACGGAACAAGAAATAGTCGGCAGCCTGTGACAAGAAGGCTTGAAAGTTCCACTCATCGTGATGCTTACTATGGGGACAGCAACGCAATATACACATACATACGTACTTATGGGTAACGCCTAAAGTAGAATAGAAATAGAAGAGAATCAGGAAATACTAAAACCAGTATTATCGAGTGCTTAATAATAGGAGATTCAGATTATTGGAATTCAAAAGCATATCTGATTCGTGTTCGAACAAACAAATTTCAATCTAATACCGAAGGTGTGATTTAACGAACTTCTTTAATGATTTCACATGATACATAACATGCTTAGACGAGAAACAGATCCTAGCTTGACAATCTGGCAAGGCTGAGTTGATGACGAAAACAAATTAATGAGATTTCTGGAGACAGGATATCTGGCGCTTTTTTGTGGCTAAGTAATAACATCCGCACGAGTCGATCGATCAGGTTGAGCTACACTTGCCGCGGTTGGGCCGTCGATGGTGACCATCTTTACATACCAAGACCCCGCCGTACCTCAGAAAGCCAGTTAAGTAAGCCGTTAGTCCCGGCTGTCATTGGGGGATCTTTAACAGTCGATACGGGTCGTCAGTAGCCCGAAAGTCTTGACAACCATTCTTACCAAGGGCTATCGTATTACCCAGTAACTGGGTTGTGGTGGTCAGATAAAGGCAGTCACTCCATGTAAAATACAAATATTCAGATGCATCCGATTAGACTGGAAGCCGTCCCCAACTTACTTGGGAAAAGGCTAGGCATATAATGATTTCTGGAGATTGAACATCTTAAACATGCATATTGTTTCATATTATGCCTATATATCAGTTTGTTAATTCGCCACTGGACACTTACGCGGTTAGTTAGTTGGTAATAGCCCATCCCTGTCCCCTCCGAGAGCTTCCTCCATACACTGGTAAGTTAACGATCTTGGGAGGATAATATCACGTCTCCAAACATGATTATATTGTGTCCAGCCATTTGTAGGACACTATGACCTAATTTCTGCATTCTACATATTGTATGTATGCGAATTTCTGTCTAAATAAAATGATTTGTTGCAACAAAAAAAAAAAAACTTAATTTGGAATCTGATTTATTGTTTCTATCAAACGCTGTGTGGTACCTACTATGTAAAATTGTTTTTTATATAATCTAACTGATTGTGAATCAGTATATTTAGTGCTGTGTGCTGCGTACTGTGTGTGTCACTGGTGTGTATTGACCGACACATGTAATAGCATTTTAATCCTTGAATAGTAAGTATCCCAAAGTGTAAAGTTTTGCTTTAGAATATATTCAGAATTCTCTTATTTCCAGTCGTGTATGAGAAGCAACCCAGTAACTGGGTATCGAGATACGAAGTAACTAGATTGTGGAGATCAGATATGCAGTCGTTCCATTTAAAATACTGGTATTCAGCCGCATGGTTAGACTGAAAACCATCCCCAACATAGTTGGAAAAGGCTAGGCATATTTATTGATTAATTATATGAGAAGCATTCGAATCTAATCCATCCATAGAGCTACAAAATTCTACAGAAAAAAAAACAGTTGGATAGTTCTGGACTGGACCATTCCCACACCCCCATGTTTCCCATACCGAATGACATCTATTCTGTTTTTCTTGTCACACCCAAGCTTGTCACTTGAAGTGAGTATTATAATGAACTCCAAACCAAACGTACGACGTTTGTGTCACAAAATAAAGGCATATTTACTGTGCTTCGGTTAACGGAGCCACTAAGTACATCTCTACCTACATGTTTGACACGCCTTACTTACTTACTGAGCGAGTTCGAGGAAATTTACATACGTTTGGTAAGTAACACGTAAACCACACATGATGCCCAAAAACAATTCATTTCGAATAGCTCTATATTTTTGTATAGAAAGTTTAGAACAAAGTTGGTTTGACAAGAATTTGACAAGCGATTTCTGTAAGACATTTTCAATGAAGGCTTGGTTTGTTACTGTATTTTTTTTACTAAACCCTGTCGAGGTTCCGCAATAGGCAGCGCTAAAAAAATAGGTATTCTAAATAGGTATATGGTGAT
The DNA here is from genome assembly GCA_963853775.1 of Xanthia togata. NCBI lineage: Eukaryota > Metazoa > Arthropoda > Insecta > Lepidoptera > Noctuidae > Xanthia > Xanthia togata. The sequence continues at coordinate 20,750,192 of OY970800.1, forward strand.
GTTCAATTTTAGGCACGAAAAACCGTATCTCAGAATGATACGCAACCAAGCTAGGTTGTTCACAAGGATATTCTGCCAGCTTACTTTGGTAAACTATTCAAGTATTCATGTAAAAAGATAAGTTTTCTTTCCACTTACTTTACTTTAAACATAACCTGGCTGGTTTTTGCTTCATCTAGAAATATGGCAACAATTTCTTTGGCCGATATCTTGGGAACACTATAAAATATTGAGATGAAAATGAACAGCTCCTTTTAGAGGCTAGAGAATTTTTAGTAAAAGTTTTAAATTCAAATTTACGTACAAAACAAGCGATGTTCATGTTTTATACTCACCATTTAACTTTACTGATAATGTAAAAAGAAAAAATATTGCGTTTGTTGTTTAAAAGGTCCACAAAAAAGGTTGTTCGGAAAATGTGGAAAACCTTTTCTATCGCTTGACGTATTCTTCTGTTTTTTTTTCTGGCTGTATTTGAGCTGTGGTTGAACCAAAATGTATAAATACTGAAAAATGAATTCAGATGTGTTTGGGTAGGTTTTTCCTTTAGAGTAATTAATAAATTTTATAAGCTTTAGATTCTGATATATATTATACAGTTAGATTGTCGACCATGTTTTTACAATTATAACTCTTCTCATCTACATAGGTACCCATTCTTTGAACTCAAGAACAGAGTCGTCACTCGTTAGTACAACGAAAAGTACATAAAACTTCGCAGATACGTCGTTAGCTTTAGTTTTACATTTAGCTAGCTTTACGGGACTTACAAGCGATGAATTTATTTAACAAAACCTTCCCTGGAAAACGGTCTAAGTGGCGGAAACCGTGCCAGAATCCAGTCTGTAATTTTCTAGATTAGCCCCGAAGTACGGAAAGACGCAGTTAGTTTTATTTTACTGTATGAGGAATTGAGGAGCTTTAGCGAGGCAAGTCGACCTCATCATCATCAATTCAACTTCCGCTCTTAATTTGTAGCTGTTATGAATACGAATTTGCAGTTTGAGTACTTTATGCGGTCTATCCAAATGTCCTTTCTTTGGTATTGTTCGTCGAGTCGCTGAGCTCCTTTTAAGATCTGAGTTGAGGTACACGATTACTGACAAATGCGTGCACTGACTGGACAGGCTCACTGAAATCTGTGCGTTTTTTTTTTCTCAAAAGACCATCTCAGACATCTGCATGGTCCTCGTATGGCCCGACCAAGATTATGTCTGAACTTTAGAAAATACCTCTGAGTTTGTTTCCGTATTTCTTCTCAGAGTAGCCGGTTAGGAAACACCGAACTCATCTAGTTTTAAGACACGATTTAATTTTGACGTATAGGTAAGTATTTTTTTAAACCAATTTACAGAAATAAATATATTTTATCTTTTAACACTTTGTCCTCGCGAAGGCCAAAAGAAGTGGCAATCGCTTTCAAAGCGTTTCGTATTTTTACAACGACTTTCAACAAGATTGACATAAGCTTTTGGTAGCTTATGTTAATCCAATAAATTTTTGACTTTTCCATCACCATCATCATCGTTCTTTTTCATCATAGATAATGTCAATTAGTCTAGGCCCTCTAGTCAGTCCACCTCTCAAGGATTTCTACAGGATAGTTTGGTATTCCTTCCATACTTTTGAGGACGTCATTCTAAGGTAGTGACGCCAATACTCCTTTTGACCGACCTAGCTGCTTTACCAGCTTAGGACATTGAATATTTCGTCGGCCATTTTCAGAAGTGTGACAGTCAACGATGACGCTGCATGCCATGCTGGTTCTGCTCCATAGTACAATTTAGAGTCTAGAAAAAATCAAACTGGTTGCTGATTTAATTGTATATAATTTTTTTATAACATTGATTTTATATTCTGTGATTACTTGAACTCACACTTTAAACTTTAGGAATATTGTATACTTTCACATGTTTGTAAATAGGCGCACCAGTATCTATCACATATATTTCAATCTGCCTAGCCTTTTCCCAACTATATTTGGGTCGGCTTCCAGTCTAACCGGATGCAGCTGAATACCAGTATTTTACATGGAGCGACTACCTATCTGACCACCACAACCCAGTAACTGGGTAATACGATACCCCTTGGTAAGACTGGTTGTCACTTTCGGGTTTCTGACGACCCGTAACGACTGTCAAAGATCCACGAATGACAACCAACCCACAAAGGAGTACCAACGGCTTAACGTACTGTCCGAGGCACGGAGGAGATGTAAACATGGTCACCCATCCACAGACCAACCCCGGCAAACGTAGCTTAACCTGACGGATCGACCCGTGCGGCAGTTATTTCTTAGCCACGAGCTCCTCCGTCTTCACACATAATTAATGTATACAAAATATTGTGAAACATTTTAAAAGAGTAACGGTGGAATTCTTGCCCATTCTTCTCCATACGAAAACTACCTTTTTCACGGGGCGACTGAATCAATTTACTTTTTTTATTGACGTTCAAAAGTCCCTAACTGAAATAAATTATTTGACTTTGACCTTGGATTCGATTTAATTTCGAGAAAACTGAAGGATGAGCTCATTCCAACAAAAGTAATAGGTAGGTATGAGGTAGCAGTAGGTACCTAGTTTATTTTTAGTAAGTTCAAAAGTGAGAAAAGCTGGTTATGGCTGGACTGGCGACTAACTACTACTACCTAACCTCACACATGCGTATTTTTATCTAACTTAGTTGGGGGTTCGGGAAATATAGAAACGAAAAGTAAATAGGAGAACACTTGTTTTGTGACCTGCTTAAATAAATAAATAAATAATTCAAGATAGTAAAGAAAGAAAGGGTACACATTGTCACCACCTTTTTACGTTCCAACTATCTAGGTAATTGATGCTACAGATTACCTCATATTTACTGTTTGATCCGTAAACGAAACGCAAACAGTGAGAGCGTGTCGCTGTGCGCTAGTTACGGCCAATTGAGCGAAAAGCGATTACTTAATGGCACAGTCCGTCTGTTTACGTACTTCCAATAGTGCGGGGCTTTTATACTCGATTCGTTACTTACTGTTATTGAATGGAATGCTGCGTTCGTTTTGTAAACAGTGACAAGAGGATGCTAGGGAGGGGAAAAGGGACGCTAATGATGTTAATATTTACTCATCGAATTTTATATGGTGCCAGCATCTTTATGAAAGCATAAAATAAAGAATCTTATTTAATTCAAATATCACTAGGTACCTACTACATTGCACATGGCTACACATCAAGTATAATTTCTAGTTTATGCTGATCTCGTATTGTATAGAATTTCCGTACAATGCGAGGTTAGCTTATACTGGAAATGTATAGCTTGATGTGTAGCCCTGTGTACAGAAGCCATTACGTCATCCTAATACAATCTGTCAAATATAAAAAAATAAAATAGATTATCTTTTTTTTTTTTGTTGTACGTCAAAAAAAATGTTACCTAATCTATTTTCGTATAAATTATTTACTCAGTCTCTGAACGAAATTGAACTAATTACATCAACATCAAAATTCCATTCAATAAAACCGTCCATTATGAACGCGGGAAAAAATCAACACAAATTCGAACGAGCAATCAAATAAACGCAAACATTCGCCATTTTTCAAACTAAACGCGACATAGACAATGAGGGGTCCATCAATCACCTGTCCCAACAAAAGGCGAACCATAGACAACTGCCCAGAGGCTGAGTGCTTATTCTATTATATCGCTTTATACTACTTACAAAGTTAAGTCTGCGGTCATTAGTGGCGCTAGTGGCACACAATGGACCATTTCTCCTAACAAATCCCGTACTTCCATATTCAAACGCACGCAATGCCAGCTTTGTGATCGAGCATCTCGATAATAGCCCCCGTGGGAAGTATACCAAATGTATTGAATGATTATTTTTTGGATCCGTTAATAGTTTTTCGTTGGTTTTGGTTACATAATTACTCGTACGTTTTGTAGTGAGAATATTTTGCCGGCTCACGACTGCATTCGTGCGAACTTTAAAGAAGTTAATTAGCCTATTTTAATGCCGCCGCCCGACTATTTTAGTTTGTAAGTTTTAATGAAGCGTAAAAACAGTTATTAATATTTATAATTTGTATTTGAATATGCAAATTTTGTTTAATCATAGGCCCGTAAGTAAATTCAATTACCTACCTACTAAAACATAAAATAGTAGAAAGTATATCTAGTGGCTACCAGATAGACTATTATCGTAAAAACAAGGAACCGTTCAAATAACGAAAGCTCTACACCGTAATGTCTAATAACTTTCAGTACTGCGATTGCCGTCAATATTTATCGTTTTATTATTGTTTTTTTTTTTGGTTTTCATACAAAAATATGTTTAGAAAAATGTAATAAAAATGTAGATGCAGCCAATTCGGCTGTGCCAGATCGAGATCTATGTAAAATATATGCACCGTTGGACGCAAACATGCAATAAAAATATTATGTTTTATTCAACGGAGCACGCTCGGAAACAATATAACAGACCGGAGAGTTTATTGGATAGTTATATAAAATGAAATATGTAAATTTCATTACGGAGAAATACGTACATGGAATTATTTGTTCAGCTCGGTACGATTTTAGGCAATCTCCTTTGTACCGATCCGCACCACGTTTAACTTGTTGTATTGGGTTTACGAGTTACCTTTTGTTAAAAAATACCGCACGTAACTGAGCTATTTAGCTTGTTTTAATTGGATCAAATGCTCACATACTCCAAAACATTTCAATACGGTAAGTTCCTACTGCGAGCACAATAACTTCATCATTATTTCTCCTTCACGTTCCAGGCCTTATTAAAACTACATTCTGGCACACAAAACATTTAGCTACTCTTACACGTAATGACGTAAGCATACATGCATGCACTGAATGTTCCAACTTGTGCAGATAATCTGTTAGTTTACAAACAAACTCCGCGTTGTTGACTAATGTTATATCGTGACACAAAGTTTTTACAGTCAGATCATATTTCCAAATAATCAATCGATACATATTCAGTAGCTTGCCGCAAACACCGGGGAAAGTGCCCACCTAACTATAACGGCCGATAACATCGGAAATTGAAAACTGTCCATCCACTTTGTATTGTTGCATTATACACGACCAAAAGCAAACATAACGGCCACGTCTAATGTATTTTTAATAGCCACGCCGACAATCAATTATAGAATCCTGTCCCGCACAGGCTCACTTGGCAACTTTTTCGTATAAATGTCGATAGGCAGGCAAGAAAAAAGAATTGAAAAAGCGCAACAAATAGGCGTGAAATCAGCGTGTGACGAAATACAAATACAAGCGTGGATATCCATTAACTTGTACACGAATTCTTAAGAAATTCCATACTACAATTATTCATGGAAAACAATGTGTATGGCAGACGTTATTTATAACTCTTGGAATATAAAAATCATCTGTACAATCTTACGAACTGCATTGTCACAGTCTCGTCGGAAAGTTGACTATATAGCTATTACCGATACTCACTACTCACAGCTCAGCATTAGCCTTACAAAAGAAAATAAGTAAAAAAAATACGACAAAAAGAGTCCGATGACACGCCCGTGCAGTTCCGAAGGTTCTCACGCGATCGCGCGCGTCTCGAGCAAACAAAACCAGTACTGCGTCATTGTAACCCGAAACCCGAACGCCCACTTTCTTGAACACTTAACCCATCTCTCGTCACTCGAGGAACAACATTACTTAAAGTGGAAGCAAGGCAGCAATGTAAAAGGAGAGCGGAGATACGACCGGCAAGGATGCGCTCTAAGGCTTCGTAACAAGAGTGACCGCAGTACAATGTCCTACTGCGAGCCTAATGTTACAAAAAGCGTGAGCCGCGAGGTTCGACACGTTTGTATGTGAGTTACAAATTTTACCATCCCGTGGGAATTGTCCGGCGGCGATGTGATAATTGCTCAGTTTGCCCGAAGCAATGAACAAACCCTGGACCAAGTAAAGCGAATATAAACAGGTAATTATAGGAACCCACGAGAAAGTATAGGGATGGGGGACGGAATGATAGGGATTGATATGAATTATTGAAATGGATTTATGTCGGACCAACTTAATGATACATCTCGACGGTTCCCAAACTTGGAAATTGGAATTTATGATGATTTATAAGTTTAGGCAGTTAGCGCGACGAAATGAATTATGGATGTTTAGCGTTGATAAATAATTTGTTGGATTCAACATTGAATAACTTTAGCAATGTTTTAGAATCATTTGGTATTTTTCATTCCAGGAGTTTTTACAGACCGTGATTATTATTTCGGCATTTCAAACCTAAGAAGAAAAATAAAAGAAATGTTAATGTAAAAGCTCTACATTTTAATTAACGTAAAGAAAAAACCAAGAAAGATGAGAGAACTCATAAATGAATTAGAAAACGAAGTGCTAATTGACTAATATGAGCTCTCATGTAAATTGCAAATCGTACCTACCGTAGAAGTGTTAAACAACCCAGTTTTTCAGGTCAGCTCAGTTTAACACTACACTACTCCAATTTGGCAGAGAACAATCGAATTAACTGATGCTCGCCAAATTCCAGTCATATGCAACTGATATTTTGCACTTATGGAGGCGGAAATTTAGTTTTTGGTATTCACGCCAAGTGGAACAGAAAATAAAGGATATTGTTCTAGTGAATGGAGTAGGGTTAAATATAGCCCAGAATGAAGACATTATTAATTACAAGTCCGCAAAGGAAATGAATCCGGAACACGACAATAAAAATGAGCGCTAAGTCGATATAAAATTGGCTCGACATCCTGCGCGCGCGCTCCCCGTGTCGTTGCTTGTGCAGCCAGCCGCGACTGCCCCACGTACACTCAATCTCGTTGTAAACAAATATTTGCTGTATAACCCCGTGACGCCTGTTGGGATACCACTTTTTTTTAACTTTTTCTAACTTAATTCGTTTTACATTTATTTTTATGGCAATGACTTGTAAAGTTGGTACATTAATTTTTTTGTCGGCCTAAGGTCGATGTTGAAGAATTCATAAAAAATGTCAATGGATTTTTTGACTCTATTAACGCTGAATAAATAAATCGACTAAGCATTCAAGATGGGAACAAAGAGTTGATAAAGATAGACTCTATAGAAAGCGATCGTAAAGTTCAAGCAACTGAATTCTGTACAAAGATTTTAGGAGATAATTTACAATTTGGAGATAAATTCCGAATGTCAGACAGAAAGTGTTATCAAATATCTGGATCTTAATTGAAAGGGCTAAGTGACCTTTTTATTCAATATGCCCGTAAATAACCATCCTGTTAGAATAATATCTATTTCATCTCCGAAGTCCCAAATGCGCTGCCAACGGATCAAAGGAAACAAACATTAATAACAGCATAAACTAGTCAAATCACCGAGTTTCAAACATTTAATTCATCCTATCTATATCTGGGGTTTGTTCAAAGCCAGCGGAGTGAGACCCCTATTGAAATCATAAGCCGTGAGGCGGACGAGCGCCCGGACGCAAAGGTTCAATGGAAAGGGCGAAGCACCCTCCTTATCAAAACTGCTTTCAAGTTCTATGAACAGTAAACCTATTTGCCTTCCAATCCATCAAAGTTTACGATAAAGGTCTTTATCGTATTTTCTATTTAAAATAGTGTATTGGACGAAAAAGGGAGAGGACCAACTGATATCGGAGTCAATATTAGTTTTTAATATCGATATCTTATTATTTGTTCCAACAAAGATTAAGGTTTTTTACACGCTATGTAAGTTCGTATGTATGTAATATACAACTGCCCGAGATATGAGGGATAAGGGACGATCACTTTTTCTTCGAATATTTCCAATATCTCTGGCAAATATAGTTATGTACAAGTTCTTTATTGCCTCTTACCCGATAGGCAACTGCGACGAGGTTTATACAACTAAGCAGGTACTCATGCTAAACTCACCTAACATTATTTGGGGTATGCAATAAAGGTCGTCGTAGAAATATTCTTCTTCTCATGGTCTTTAACGGTAATTCGTCAATTCCGCAATTATTTCAAATGTTGTTCTACGAGTATTTCTGTCATCGTATCTCAACCAGTCTTCGCAGCCAGTACCTATCCACTTCTGTCCGCAATGAAATTTATGTTACCAGCTTTCTTGCCAAGGATCGAAGAGTTCCTTCTAGCACCTCCCACAAGATGTATCGAGGCACCATTTATTGCGTAATACGTAAGGTTATGACTGTAACCACCAACACCAAATAATGACAGATCGCTGGCCAGCTGCCAACCAGCGCCATTAAGTAGCCAAGTCTTTAAAAGTTGCCACTTATAACTTTATGTGGACGGCAAGCGACTAAAACACTTCATTTTCTATTCTCGTTACTTGCGTAAATATTTATGTAATGTATTCCAGGAGGAAATTGATATCGCAAAACATTTTATACTCATGTATGCAAACAATATATTGAATGGGTTCACTCCCGAAGTATTAGATAGGTAACGCACACATACCCACATATACATCGCTAAGCTCAACTCTCGCCCCGTGTCACAGGTGTTCACAATAGATTGTTTTTAGCTAAATGCCTAAGCGTTCGGCTTTTGGTTAAAACCAACCGTTTCGCTTTGGCTTTAGGCCAAAATACGAAACCGAATGTACAACAGACTTGCCCACGTACAAAAATAAGGACCTAAGTTATATTTTGTTGTATTACTCCTGGGGCTTCCGCGTGATACATCAAAATTTTCTTCGAAGGTATAAGATATGATGTTTTCTATATAATAACCCCGCAAACGGCGAGTGGAACTTCTTTTGCGGTAGAGAAATATACTTTGTCGTGGATAACCACAGCACCAGCGTTACGCCTGACATTGTTTCTTCACAAAACCAGGAAACAAACAGTTACTTTTTTGAGGTCAAATTGAAATCCATGTCAATTAATCAATAGGTACCACTTGATGATCATAAACTTATTAATGATCGAATCACGATTGTTGTTGGAGTACATAAAGATACAGACATGTTTAACAAATTGAAAAATGAAAACACAAACAAATCAGGAAATGGTACCGGTACGGATTGGTACAGGCCTGTTAAACCTCCTTACGATGTTAGGGTGAGGGTAGCAGGCGCCTTGATAACTCACAAACATGACTCGTTTAGGGACAAACACCAAATTGTGAATGACATGAAAATTCGCTTCATAAATGTTTCTGTTCTAAGTTCAACCATTAATCACATCATTTAGCAGCCTGACGCGGAGTTAAAACTATATTTGTGTTTCAATTTGGCGTGTTAATTTCAATGTGACAAATGTACATTTGGTGAGGGTACCGGTGTGTGCTAGAAGCAAAAATTCGAAGACTTAAGTGACATCTACCAATCCGCACTGGGCACGTGTGGTGCCCACTCCCTCTCAAAGATAAGAGGCCTGTGTCCCAGCGGTGGGAACATTATAGGCTGATTATGCTTGGGTACTGGGTAGGTACCATCGAAGAAGTTCATATATATACACCGTAAGGACTATTTCTGCTTGCAGCGCTCGGCCGCTATAGAAACGGGGCGGTAACACATGTGGTCATCGTGTTCACAGGATTTAATTTTCAAACTGCTTAGATATGAAATTCTTCGATAGTACTTCATGTGATGTGATTTCTGGGATAGCGTTAAAGGTTCTGAAAATATTCCTGAGAAAAAACTTATATTACTACTTTGTTTTCGCAAGAATCCAAAATAAGCAACGAAATAAAGCTGGCCCCATAAATTAACCCTTAAAACGGCCGAAAAGGCCACCGTGCTCATTATGCCATCAAAGTCTTAAAAATAAAGAACTTACTGGACTATAATCTCGATGAAAGGAAATCGTAAATTCTCAGCTGCTTTCTATAAAGTTATATAAAACGGTGGTTATACTGAAAGAATCCGTCTTGGATAGTATAGGCATTGGTCACGCTAAGTTTAGAACCTACAGTAGCCTAATAATGACTGAGCTACTGCTGGTAATCGAGAGGTCATAAGTTCGTGAGGGCCACACCCTGCTGGTTGAATGAAAGCTAGGGCGACCACAATAATACAGTTGGTAATTATCATCACAATATTTGGGCCAAAATTCAGTTCTTGTTAAATAACTACACTAATCATTCGTTGGATTAACTATGTCTACATTATTTACACAGTTTCTTGTCTGGTTCTTGTAAGTTCACTTCGCGTTTATGAATTACCTCATTAGTTATTTCGTATCTGTAATACAGCAGTTATTTGATGATATTGGTTGGGTACTGAAAGTTATTTTTGTTAGGTGAGTCAACTGATATTAATATACGCCAATAGGGATGATGCCTGGGTAAAAAAAAGAAATTCTATTTAGTCCGTCAGTCAGATAATAAAAAATATCAGACACGTATTTTTTTATTTATCATATTAATAAAAAATGACTTAGATACAACGCATTAAAGTTGGGGAGTGAGGGTTGATACGTCACAAGTATGTATAAAATCTACATACAAGTGACGTCATGGCACATTATTATAACTCAATGTATGGCCGTAATCTTTTGATTACGTAAAAAAAGAAAAATTACATGTACGTTATTTTTTCATAGTCTACATGACGGACAAAAAATATTTTTTTAGTCATCATCCCTATTGTGTAAGTACTATTCAAAAATAAAACAGTTCCATAACCTACAAATTCATTCCTCAAGTGGCTGCTTGGGCCAATTTCATGGGGAACAAGCTAATCGATTGCATACCACCGTGTCATGCCTCGGGGGGCTCATACGAAAGCGATTCACTCCACCAAAGCGGCGGAAATGCACGAACAAAAATACGAGTCAATTTATAATCAAAATTCGAACTAGAACTGAAAGGGGTGCCATATCTGTCCTGCTCGGTATTTTGTCGGTCACAGACCCGGTAAAATGTACGAACACGTGGCGTAAAATGGACCGTGCAAAAGGTAGCTAGATGAACTCAGTATTGATAAAAAGTAGATTCTTTTCGCTTTGGCCTTTGACGTAGGTATAGAATTGGGTAGCAATGAGTAAACTTTGTTCCTGTGTTATTTTTCGGCGTTACTGTTTCACAACTGGGCGAAGGTCTCCCTCAAACTCATCCATATTTATCTGTCCATTGCCTTCGTGTCCAATCTTAGAATTCAATCGTCCTGCCAGTTCTTTCTCGATAGTGGCTTTCCATTCTCAGCCACTTACTGTATCAAAATCCTTTTAATTTTGTTCGCAAACAATACAAGTATTAATTCAACAATGAGGACGCAATGAAGGAACGTCTTAACTAACATAAATAGCTAAACCGCCGTTTAGTTCTCAAACCACAGTTAGCCAAACTCGGGCATAGAATTATTAATTCAATATTCTTGTACACAATTTGTTGATTGTCAAAGACAATGGTTCGTAATGCAATAATCGTAGTTAGATGATTTTATTAACGAATGGTTCCAGTCTCTTTCCGAAGTGTAAAGATAGCTTGGTTTGACTTGTTAATCTGGCATATTACGAAAAAGTTTAAGCAGATATGTCAATTTACCGTTTTGAGAGCAGTGGTGATGAAACCGAAACTAGGTACCAGTCGGATTAAAAAAATCTTTATGCATTAGATAATATCCTAATTCTTGAGGAAGGTTAGGCTCACGGGTAGAAGCTAGTAAATTATACCTAATTTAGGACATTAGCACACACATTCAATAACTCATCAAGTATAATGACCAATTTCATCAATTGTCAATACCGGCTGTTAAATAAATAATAGATAAACATCCTCAAATATCAATATTTGGTTATAATAATGCATTTCCTACGATATGCATGTTGACCGACTATTGATACGGGTTACCTGGATGTACCTACTCCACGGACTCGTATTGAAGGCACATCCTCAGGGAGAAACGTAGAGAGTGAAATATGCTATATGTTACTTTCTCTCATAATGTAACTTTCTCAAGTCACTTGGGTATTGTAACTGATACAGTCACATGCAATAGATATATAAAAAAATCGGCGGACGAAGGGTTCTGTACTATCGTACAATATAAAACACACAATTTATCCTATCCCATTTAATTTTTAAATATACGTATTATGTTTTTATTTGTTGTTATAGCGGCAATAAAAATACACAATCTATGTAAATTTTAGTTCTTGAGATATAGCCCGCTGACGGACGAACGGACAGCGGAGGATTAATAATATGGTTCCGTTCGGCACCCTTCAGATACGGAACCCTAATTAACGAAAATCAAATGCGATTTCTTTTCTTTGCCATCGATACAGTTGACAAAAATATTGGCCCCCTTCTGGGGTAAAAAACGTAATTTCATGTTTAATAATAATACTTTTATATAGGTTTTGGAACTATTCGTTTTTAATTAAATGTCTTTAGACAGTCTGACGTATTTATTTATTTATATATACTTTATTGTACACCACTAAAACACATAACAAAAAAAACAAAATTAACACTACAAAATATACAATGGGCGGCCTTATCGCTTTCCGCGATCTCTTCCAGGCAACCTTGGAATGGACAGTGATTTGCCTGGACATCAAATGGGGCTGTCGTGTGACGTAATTTATTATAATTTAGATTATTTATCTATAGCCTACAGTGAAGTACTCGAAAAACATGAAACCATTTTCTACTAATACGGCCACAAATTACAGCCGAAACATTTTCAAAACCACTTTTCGCACAAGTAGTTGAAAACTGTAGTGAATCCGACCGGTGGATTTTGCGATTAAGCCAAACATCAGAAATGGATGGGTTGCGGAACTTTGTTTTATGATATTCAGTGATCGCTGTATCGTACCAGGTGAAATATCTATTCTACTAGCTGTATGTAGTTGTTTCGGAAACAGTTTTGTATGCGGTAGGTACGCATTGAAATATCGGCTTTGATAAAATATTTTTCATGCGACAATACCTTCTTATCTACAGCACAGAGTCAGTTTTTGAGATAGGACTTAGAGAACCGAAGCTTATAGAAAAGTGGTCAATCAAAGATACTTTTCTCTACTTCTGATAGTTTTAGCAGAAAAATCCACATTTCGTCTTAAGAACAAGATTATAAGCTCAGTTTGGCATCAACCCTGGTCATCATTCTGGTCTTTGATAGAAATGATGAGAAACTGACGAAATGATTGACGAGTTACACGGCCAGTCCAGACTGACAGTTGACTGACAAAAATTACGTCAGTTGCCGTTCAGCTGACGAAGACGACAGTTATTTATCCCTCAACCATGGATGATATAAGGGAAAAAAGCCTGCACTATGATAATTATCGCTTTACTATTAAAAAATGCATTTAAAAAAAGCGTTGGATGAGACCAAAATATCAAGAAAAATTAAAACATCTATATTTATTAAATGCAATACGAGAACATGGATAACTTACTATTGGATAAAAGAAATCAGCTACGATCATTTCGATTCTTTTTATCTATACCTACTGATAATTATGTCTGCCGCATGTCAGATGACAAATGGGCTAAGAGATCCACCGATTGGGTCCCACGAAACACACGACGACATCGCGGCAGACCGAGACAAAGATGGCGGAACGCGCTTGACTCCTACCGAAAGGACTGGCCGCCACTAGCAATAGACAGAATTGTGTGGAAAAGGGAAAGGGAGGCCTTTGCCCTGTTGGACAATACAGGCTAATTAGATAGATAGATACAGCGCGATACAAACTTAATGGCGGCTCGGAACATGAGGCGAGTCGCTGCGCAGTAACAAATTCATGTGTTAGCGGGGGTGAGGGGTGCGGTACTGCGCAGCGAGTGGCTAACTTCCGAGCCGCCCGCCATTAAGTTTGAATCGAACTTTACTAATATTATAAAGAGGTGAAATTGTTTGTTTGTATGTTTGTATGTAAGGGGTAAACCTTGTAGAAAGTCGGTGGTGCTAAAACACTTTTACCAGTATAACTCCGTGATGACCGATGATCATACGTAGGTATTTGAACCCACGGGGCAATTTCGTAACACACTAACAGTAGAAATGGCTTTCATTTTGACAGTTCAACAACATTCATTGCGTTATTTACATTGTTTAGCAGACAAATTTTTCGAACAGCAATGGATTTGTAATATCGTTCAAAATCATTCAGATTGTGATTGGAAAGTGTGTTACGCAAGGTGCTGATACTTTTTTCCACCGAATCTGTACTAATATTATAAAGAGGTAAAATTTGTTTGTGTGTTTGTTTGTATGTAGGGGACAATCTCCGAAACTATCAGTCGCATTTGGAAAATGATTTTTGCATTGGACAGCCCAATTATTGAGGAAGGTTATAGGCGTACGAAGTTGCCAGAAGCTAGTTTTTTAAATTTAATTTTATGTAATCCATAATGTTACAAAGTTTTATTTTTACTTATCACCTGTCAAACGGCAAAGCAATTTGTCGGCAGTAGGTTAATATACTTAGGCATAATAAGTTAAAACTAAGACAAGACTATCGGTCTGTAGGCAACACTCCATAACTCTGAACACAGAGTAGTTACTCACACAACCATAGATTCTACAACCACAGCTACTACAATCAAAGACATCAGTCAACAAATGTCATGAGAAATGGTCAAATAGTTAACAAAGACTATAACTGTGACTGTGAGTCTATATTCTTTCTGTAGGTCCTGTGTTTGCGAAGCGATTTAGATGAATTTCATCATGAAAAGATCTTGCCTCCCTGAAAAAGTACATCAAACAACTTTTTCATCCCGAAAAATTACAACTTTTCGGTCGGACGTAGCCGCTGGCAAATCTAGTCCCAAATATTTACCGAACTTATTTTTCTAATTCCACCTCCTACTATATCTAGATAAGTTATTCATGAATAGTAGTTTATGCTCTGTTCCTCCCGGGCTATGTTTACGCACGAATGCAAACTGATCGCCCGCTATTACAACATAAATACCGAATCTCTTTACTGAAGGAAGATTGAGAATTTCAGATAGCAAGTTGTAGGGTCGAAATACTTACCGAATTCTACGAAACAATAGACCTGGTAGTTTCCAAATATTTTGTAAAACTATGTAGCAGGTTTAATGTATACTGTAAACTATACATCATCGATTTTGAACGAAGTTTGAACAGTTCAAGTGACTTTTGAACGCTTTGAAATTGTGTGATCCTGACCATTTTAATGAGGTTCCACCATTTCTCAATATGAGCGCCACAAAAAAATTACGACCTTGTGTTTATTCAAGGATTGGAGAAGCAAAAAGTATTTGTATTTCTTAAAAATTAAAGTTTACATAACTATAATTGTGATAAGAACTCTTCGGGCTTAATTTTCAGTGGTATCAGTGAGTTTGGCAATTTACGATCAAAACACTTACGCGGTAGCACACATCCGCCGCAAAAGCATAGCAGCGAAACTGCAGTAGGTCAATTCAAAAGACTCGCGTCATTTTCCGCTACTCGAAACGGATGCGTATAGCGGAACATGACGCGAGTCAGTTCAATTCAACTACTGCGGTTTCGCTACTATGGTTTCGCGGCGGAGGTGTGCTACCGGCATTATAAAGACAAAAGTGGGTGAGTTAAAAGTTCAGTATCTGCCGGCTAATGGCACCTCTGAGTGCATTCTACTTTAAGCGGTCAGCACTTAAGTAGTTAAGTAAATAATAAATATACCGTTCACACTTGCAGCTTCACACTTTTTTGTACTTTGTAGGTGCTGTTACAAACACAAATCATGCTCAAACAGCTAGACCCTGAACAAATAATGGCCCGACTACATAAACATAACATAACATCACGCCTGTATTCCCCGAAGACCCGGGAATTGAACCCAGGACCTCATGCTCAGCAGTAGTGCTTGCGACCACTAGACCAACGAGGCGGGCCCTACTAATCTGTAGAAAATCACTATGAAACCCATTTCTGTGAACGTAATTGTTAGATGATGGATATGTCTACTGTCAGTCTCCTCCTCTGTTCTTATCTTGGCTACATGGTGGCTACAGAAATGCCGACAATGAAGGCACGATTGACTGCTGCGCTGCGTGTCGCGGGTTCGATTCCCGCACGGAACAAATATTTGTATGACCTACAAGTAGTTGTTCCGGGTCTGGCTGTTTGTGTATGTGAGTTTAAATGTTTGTAAACGCACCCACGATACAGGAGAAATTCCTAGTGTGGAGATACGTTTTTTTAAAAAAGAAAAAGAAAAGAAGAAAAAAAAAAATGAACACGGTACAGAGTTTTACAGCCAGGGCCTGAAGTCTGCTATTACAATAGTGTCAGAATGGTCTATCATTGATTTCATAATTGTTGATTTTGTCAAGTTTGGTAATCTACTAATAAATTGGCGTCATTATGACTTTCCAATGGTCAGCCACTCCATTGAAAGAAATGGCATCTATTGGTAATCTCGTACATAATGACAAATGAATGACTGGCTTAGGCGGTAATCTGCTAAAATATTGACAGTTCCTTTGATCAGTGACCTACCATTAGATCGTCATTGTGCAGTCATTGCTTTTAATTCGTTACGAGTATCGTGTTTGTGGAATACAATGATCGACCATTATGAATTTAGCAGATTACGAACTTTTAGCAAAATGACAATGGGATCGTGTTGGAATGACGAATTTATAAAAATAGCAGACTTGGGCCCCAGGTTTCTTATATTTTCACCCGGCCAAAAAGACTCAAATGTTGTTTTGTTTCTTTTTGCTTGAAAATCCTGAATATCATCAAATCAAAGGAGAATGCCCATTTTGTTAGGAGTTTTGGGCCCCTAAAAAAACTTCGCATGTCACGGTGGTTTTTACTTGGTTTTGTAGACCTAGAATTACCTTTTCATATCCTGAAATCGATTTTCAATTTTTCACCCTAGTTTAAGAGAAATCTTATTTTTTCGGATGCTGTAATTGAGGTTACAAAACCAGTTTTTTTTTTGTTTTAAACATATTTGAAATTAAATTAATCATTTTGTTTATGTATTAATATTGATTCCTGAATTTAGAAAACACTACAAAACTTCTTCTCTTGCTAGATACTATGTAGGTTAAGTACTTGCGCTTACAAATATCTCTTGTTGTGCTGTGCAGCGTTAAGCAGGCTTTGCCCTCACCATGTAGTGTTGTTAAAAATAAATACTTACCTGCGACTCCTTAGGTCATAAGAGCTCATGGCTAAGTTACAACAACCGCACGGATCCATCTCAAGTCAAGTTAAGCTGCTCTATGTCTGCTTACTTACAAAAAAAAACAATAAATAGTAAGGTAAAACATTTATTCTTCAACAAATATGGTTTGGAAATTGCCCTGGGGCACTTATATCAATACAACGTACCACAATACGTTCATAGTATGAGCGCAGCACCCTACTGTACGATTTCCCACTAAGCAACTACAATAATAAGCAATGATACTCTCTAAAGAATTTGCCCTATGTTGGTCTTCACTTATCAATAAATATGTGTAATAATTCCTGCTACTCACATGTCTCAATTTAATTCTGGCCCTAACTAAATAATTGTTTTGACCTAATATTAAGGGCAAATCTTCTTCTATTAATAAATTGCTTATTTCTACACTGTAGGTAACATTCGCCCGCACATGCTCCCCATAATAGGATCTTGCCTGTTTTAATTGGTAAGATCCTAAAGCAAATCTTCTTAATTCGATTAATGTTAATCTTAGAAAGTTATTTAGATGGGGAGCACTGCTGTTTATGTTCTGGAAAATCGTACGTCTTCTATTTATATGTTCCCTTTGAATAAAAAACGATAAATACACTGTATTTAATCTCGACAGAGCAATATTTAGGTACTCCACAACATCGGGTCTATCATCAATTGTAGGATGGAACTTATTCAAAAAGGAACAAGCTATTTTGAAATCAGTCATAAGGTGACTTGACGCTCTATTAAAATATTCCTGGCGAAACAATTTAAAATCTCTTTTGATTCTCCCATTTACAACCTACCACCCACCGGCACATTGTTACACATCTAGATTTATTACCCTGGTGGGTGGTTAATTGTTGTTCGTTTTCCGATAATGACTCAGGCATGTGAGTTTTATAATTATACTGTTCTAACTCAGCTATCACAACTCGAAATCCGCTGTCTAAAATGAATACATCACTGGGTCTAAAAAAAATACGCATGGGGCCATTTTCAGTAGTAAACAAGGCACTCATTCGGACTTCAGTGTTCGCACAACCAAGGAACATGCAATGACGTGAACTTGCAGAAACCCGTTTGTACTTAAGTGAATTAATTTTTGAAAATGTTCAAGGTAATTATTGTTCCTGAGGTGGTGGAACCGGCAGTGGCAGTGGAGGTGCTACAGGAATCAAAGCATCTGCAATGTTAGTCCATGTTATCAGTCACTGGCGCAGAATCCACTGGGGATCTGTTAACACCACCAAGCAGCCTCCCAACAAGCACGACATACTCGGTCCAAATGCAAGACCTAAAAATAAGAAAATATTATATTTATTTTTGTTAAATTAGTTCAATCACAGTTGTTCTGCCTCGATTTAAACACTTACGTGATGTGCTGGTGTCCATCTTAGTATAAAGTTCCTTTGACAACAGTCTTGACTAACCCTATAAGTTCTGCGGCTTGCAATTGACATTCCACATGCAAAAAATATGTTGAGGTGTCCAAGAGCAGATACAAGGGATAGGGTTGATGATTTCGGTTTTGTAATCATACAAAACATTCAAGACACAGGATATCATCAGCAGATATCTGAAAACATAACAAAAATAAATTAGAGAATTCCTAAATAAATAATACGTACATTTATTCATGTGCTCATTGCAATGGTCTAGGTTTTCTCATATTATCACCTTATGCCTATAATGTACGTAGTGTACGTGTGTAAACGTTAATTTATGTTATAGCGGAAATAATAGAGATTTGCTGTTGACGATGACCCCTTGATTGGCCAAACATAGGCATCCTAAATGTTCGTATAAATCTGGTAAATGACACATTATACACTTACCGGTGTAGGTGTTACCCAGGTTCTCAGAAGGATAAGCATTGGTTCATCTAATTCTTCGATTTGATGTCGTCGAAGATTCGGCGCCAAACGTAGGGAGCAATTGACACACCGGCGAGAGAGAGGGTGGTTTACCCGACCTCTTCCAGGTGTAGACATTTTTCAGGAGTAAAACGAGTCCAAGGCTCACTTTAAAAACGAAAACAGAGTCAATTTCCTCACTTATCACTAAAACAGGAGTCCAATATCTCAAAACAAATCCACTGCAGGAACGTAAACGCTCAACTCGACAACTTCAAATTGTAACGAACTGAAGTAAATACGGGAACAAATTCAACTCGACGCAAAACGGACGGCACAAAACAATTTTTGATTGATGCATTGATTTTTGATTTGACAGATAGATCTGTTTAAGTGTGACCATATTAAATATTTTGGTAATCGATTTACCAAATCGATTTGTTATATACAATATTATTTACATAATTAAAAAGATAATTACAAACGCTATTTAGGTATGTATGAGAGGTATTAACCTGAGTACTAACCACAATAATGTATGTGGTACTAACTTCCGAATCAGATCAGACAAAAAAGTGTCAGAAGGCAAAACCGGAGCGTGTAGGCAGATATTCAGATTCGATGTTCCGATCAGACAATCGGAAGAGCAACCGGAGCGTCTGTTTCCGCCTTGGTTCATCGCTATCGGACAGAAGACCTTCAATCATCATTTCAGGATCGTACTTTAGCTACAAGCACCGCAGAGCTAAGACCGGTAGAATCTCCTAGTTATAATATTATATGTTTGTGGGTAGAATATACACTCCTTCAAAATATAATTCCTTCGTGTTTTTTATTTTAGTTTATTAACTACTTTTATTTTCTTTATTTGAGCCCGCCCGTCGTCTACTTCGCACCTAATCAGTTACATGAGTGTTAGCTAGATTATGACGGAAGAAAAGCTATTGTAGCCTATCCGGTTATTTTAGTCGACGGATTAGTAAAATATCGATATTTTCAATCGATTACAATTATTCAATTGACATAGTCCGCGTCTGGCAACATTCAGGTTAAGTTTTAATGGCGGAACTGATCTAAATTCAATAAAATAAATATTAATTTTGTTTTCCAATGCTAGGGTAAAAGAAATGTTGAAAAAAAAAACCTTGAACATGTAAAAATACGACTTAATTTTTGAGAAGTAAATAGTCTTGACACGGCACCAAAACTAAGGGGCCCATTGGCGGTCATTCTCCTTTGTAAATCAAATAGTCTGCCTTGACTTATTGAAATTACTGTCTAAAGCTGAACTACTATACCTAGGTACTCGTTACAAGCGGATTAGTGGTCGTATAACATTAATACGTCATTCATTAATTAGCACAATGACGCCAGTAGCAAACCTCCGCCGCGAAACTGTAGCAGCGGAACCACAGTAGTTCAAGTCAACTGACTCGCGTCATGTTCCGTTCCAGTCGAGTTCCGCTACTAAAAAATTTTAGTAGACGCGAGCCAGTTGAATTAAACTACTGCGGTTCCACTGCTATGCTACCGGCGTGAATGTGTGCTGTTAAATCCTTCCCTTATAGTATATGTACGTACATATACTATAATAGTATAAACTCCTAGTCATTTTTATTTTTTCAAGATAGTCGGGGGAAGGTACAGGAGCGACGGAACCCGAAAGCTCATATATTGCTGGAGTCCTTGTCCTCCCTTGAATCATAACCGCTTCGCCGGTCACCAACTGCTTGGATTTAAATGTCTCGAATTTTTACATATGTACGTTCACTCGCAATTCAAAACTCTTATACTATTAGAACTAGCAGATCAGATCATACAACTCAATGTGTCAGAATGTTGATGATCTGGACTTATTCACCACCAGTGACAGTAAATAAAAAAAACGATGTGTAACCGCTTCTACGAGGATCACCGACACTTCGCAAGTTCTATTTTTTATTATTCGCTCCGAGTTCTTTTTCTTCTTACTTTCTCTTACCTGTCTACTGTCTCTTGTTCTATCCTAATTTTGACAGTGAAAACTTGTAATTGGCCTTCTTTAAGTAAGTAAGTTTTCTTAAAATAATAAAATAAATAAATAACTAGTTTTAAAATGATGACAAATCATGAAATCAAACAATTAAATAATGTAGTTTTTTTACTGTATTTGTGGTGTCGCTTCAGTAGGAGTATTGAATGGACTGGCCCACATTAGCAGAGGCCAGGGGTGTGGTAAAAAAGGAGAGGGAGGCATTCGCACTGCAGGGGGCAACACATGTCATAGGTACTACATCTATTTATCTGTGTGTCCTGACTGATTATTTGGGGTAAACATTTTTAGCAGACTACGATGCCACAAGTAAAGGATTGCTCTGTTTAGTCATACTTTCCACAGCGTCAGTCAGATCCGCTTACATTACAAAACAGTAGCACGTCATTATCACATGGGTATCGGGTTATCAATAACAAAGGAGTACAAATATCATTGTGGCGCGATTTGCTTGCGCGCGCGCACCGCAGCGCAAGGAATGCGCTAATTGTGACCGTGGGACTCCTTGTGACCGGGCTTCTAATAATATGCTTAGTCTACACATTTGGGAATGGATTGATTTACTGAAAGGACGAATGAATAATGCTTGAAAGTACAAAAAAAAACGCCAAGAAAAATAAGATACGAGTAGAAATGTGTAGTTTTAATAAATACACTGAGTTCTCTATATTCACATTATCCTTTATAAAACATTAAAAAAATATCTGTAGGTACCAGCCCCATTTTTCGGGTTCCGTACCCAAAGGGTGAAACGGGACCCTATTACTAAGACTCCGCTGTCCGTCTGTCTGTCTGTCCGTCTGTCACCAGGCTGTATCTCATGAACCGAGATAGTTAGACAGTTGAAATGTTCACAGATGATGTATTTCTGTTGCCACTATAACAACAAATACTAAAAACAGAATAAAATAAATATTTAAGGGGGGCTCCCATACAACAGCATGATTTTTTTGCCGTTTTTATAGATAATGGTACGGAACCCTTCGTGCGCGAGTCCGACTCGCACTTGGCGGGTTTTTTTAGTAAGGTTCAACCTTCAGCTACATATTTTATTCGATCGATAGAAAATATCTAACATTGTAATACAACTAAAACATGACAGAAAAAATATTAAGCTTCATCATCCAATAATGTTAGACCCAAAATCAACCCCCACCTTCGTCCCCGTCCACAATATTTTCTGACTTAAGCCCTTTACATGACGGGGTGATTCTGGACACATCTAACCCCACTCTCCCCTTATACATATTTTATTAACAAGAACAAAGCCGGTGTTTTAAGACAAAATAATGGTCATGTCTACCCTCACTGGCATGGATTAATATTATAAACAAGAACTAATCTATTGTGAAAGGGAAAAGGGACAGAAAAATATCATAAAGGTACTCATTCCGGGAGACGCGCGTGTCGACTGTCGTAGCTAGCGACACGATTGCCTTCTTAGAAATACATAAGAACACATAGAATTCTGACGTGTCGAGACACGTCGCCTGCAGTTGCCGCCTGCGGACAGCTACGGAATTGTACCTTAAGGCTGCGTTTCCACCAGAGATGAGCGAGGATTCATAGCAAGGGATGTGTGTAAAACTAACCAATAGTAACGCTAGCTTAGCTCAAGCTATGACAGTGAAGCGATGTTATTGGTTAGTTTCACACACATCCCTCGCTGCGCATCCTCGCTAATCTCTGGTGGAAACGCAGCCTAATGCCAAACAGATCAAATCTTTGGGGGTTGAATTTTTTTTTTCTAAACTACTGAAAAGACACGAGCTCTTTTATTTCTCGTATACGTCATAGGAATTGGAAAATGTAAAGCAAGTTTCAAATTCTTGAAACATTTTGAAATAGTTCATAGTTCACTTAATTTTGACGGTGATTGTACAGACGCCAGCACATCAACCTACTACAATCTGTCAAATTTCTTTACTTAATATATTTTCAACTTTATCACTAAAGGTTAAGGTTCAAAGTTGATTAAGATAATTTGACCGTTTCGGGTAGGTTGACCTGGCGTCTTTACTGACGGCTGCGATAATTTGCTTCCCCTTTTCTCAAATATTTCAATACGCGAAAGGAACTTAATTAATTCATAGGGTTTTTCATAGATTCTTGGAACAATTTTAGCATTAGGTAACACTTTCAGTTTCCACGAAGTAGATCGAAGTAAACAATATTGAGAACAATTTCTTAACAAAGATTGATACTATCTCAGTAGAAATCTGTAACTTATTGTAGGTCGTAAGTTCGAACCCTAACAGACGCTATTCTTTGTGTAAATAATTTCGTCACCACTGCTCTCAAAACGGTGAAGGAAAACATCGTGAGGAAACCGGCATGTCCTAGAACCAAAAACTCGAAGACATGTGACATCTACCAACCCGCACTGGACCCGCGTGGTGGATTACGACCCATTCCTTCTCACAGGAGAGGAGGCCTTGTTCCAGCAGTGGTAACGTTATAGGCTGATAATGCAGTAACTGCCACAGGGGAGCGCTATTGGTAAGCATTTGTGCAATTGTTTTGTAAAATGTATTCGAAAAAACAAGATGGCGGCGTTCTGTCCGAAGCCACGCATCAGAATAACCTTGAAGCGGTTTAATCCTTCTCATTTTATGATGTGCAAGTGACACTGAATGTCACTTATGGTGATTTATTTATTTATTTATAGATAATTAAAACGGTACAACACCAATTACATTAATTAACATAGAGACAATAATTACGTTGACAATAATATAATTTATAACTAACATGGAACAGTGGACTCCCTTGCATACTTTCTCTCACAGAACACCAGACATACATATATGCATAATTTTAATCCATTCATCTGCAAACAGATCACATTCAGGGTTGGCAGCCAAGAGGGCATTCAGCACCTTCAGACTATGTTGATAAAGCAATTACGAGGTTCACTATACTAAAACAGAACATAACATCACGCCTTGTTTCCCCGAAGGGTTAGGCAGAGGTGTAGGTACCTATAGTACACCCACATTTCGCCAGTTATGTTTAAGTCGCCATGTAATAGGGGGCGAGCCTATTGCCATCAAACGGGCACAAATTCAGATTTCGGGCTGCTACTGAGAAATTACAGAAAGAAAAACCCAATGACACTGCTCGACCTGGGAATCGAACCCAAGACCTTATGTTCACCAGTAGCGCTTGCGACCACTAGACTAACAAAAACACTAAAAAGGTTAATAAAATACGTTTTCTACCACGTAAAAGTAAAATAAAATAGAGAAATCTATTAGAACATGAAAAGGTCAAACCTTTATAGTGATCAGTGAAAAAAACCGAGTCAAGGTCTCGACAAAGATCGGTAAACAGTTACACCTTTTTTCAGGCGTCATCAATCACGTTCAGGATCGATTTGAATAGCTGTGAGTGCGAACATTCGTAATTTAAGAGGGTTTGTTTTACTTCTGAGAAAGTAAGTGCTTTATTTTTTTATGGAGTGGAAACGCCGGGCTTTCCCTAGCCTTCTAGGGAGGGCCCGGCGTTTCCACTCCACACATACCAATTATTATAGTGACCTTATTGATGATGTTGTTGGACACTGTAAGTAAACAGAAAAGTTACGGATGCATTATAGGTATAAATTGAAGCCGCAAAATCTCCGACTCCTAAGATACAGGTCTGCGTACCTAGTTTAGGAGCCCGGAAAGCTGTCAATAATTTGAACTTGGTCGTACAACCCACTGTTTTCATACGCTATGTAATGTGTTGTTGTTTTTAGGTACTAATAAACTTATTATTTATACTGCTCAACCGAACAATCCTGTGGCTGCCTTAAGCACTACACTCAAAGCCTCCAGCCAGGAGTAACTATTCTAAATTAAAATTAGGCGAACGCTCGCTAAGGGCACCCCCTGTGGGGTACGAACCTCGGCTTAGGGCGTCGCTGAGGGGAGGACAGCAAGATGGGACAGGCTGGATCAAGGATATATTATTATTATACGGGGAATTTAAAGCTACGCGCTCAGCTGCGGCGCGGGCTGGCGCTTCATCGGACAAGTAACCGGGCGTGCGTGTATGATCAGCATAATTATAGCTGCTATTCACAACCGTCCGATACGCTTCCGTGCCGGACCGAACATCAATGTTATCAAAAGAGTCCTCTAAAGGCTGTTCACAAATCCAAAACCCGAAAAAAATATGAGTTTAATCAAGTAGACGACCGCTATTCTTCCTAAGGGGGGGGCTGTCTGGAGTAAGGTAAATTAGTCATTGAAAACGTGTCATTTTCGATTCGACAACCTGTCGTATGGTTGTGGAAGCTATTCAGATGTATGAACGCAAACGAAGCAAAAGGAGGATGTAAGGATCGTAGCAGGATGTGAAGATGGAGTGAGTTTATATATGTGTTTGTATGTAAGTTCTTTGTATAAAAGTACATACAAATAAATACAATTGAAGTGTCTGTTTGTAATGTCAAAATAACAGCTTTTTACTCAATGCATATGAAAGTATATAGGGTGATTGCGCCGGTTAGCGACCAGTTAGTTGAGTTCCTAACTTTGGACGAATCAAAATATACGCCATTTACACGCAAAGTAGTTGTCGACAATGTAAATTGGTTCTAAATATAGTCTAGTTGTGAAATTAAATATAAAATATCACGCTTCCATTCATAAATTATGAAAAATTATGGAAAAAGTGCAAAAATAGCCGAAATGCTAGTTAACGACCACTTATTTCGGTTGGCGACCACTAGTACGCTAGATTACGACCACTGTTAAAAAACATAAAAATAAAGTAATAAAACCACATAAATGGATAAAAAATATTATTTATTTTTCACTTTAGATCAAACATCTAATAATCATCAACACAAATAGTATTTAATCATCGGATTTAACTTTTTTTTATTAAATTAATCAAATAAAATAAATATTTTTCGTTGCGCGATTTAACCTGGTACAAATTTCGATATCCCTTTGGAGCTAAAAATTTATCAAGTTTTAGGGCATAGAGAAGTCACTTCGTCCTGTTCCACACCAATTTGTCCTGGACGATCTTCTTTGAACGGATTCTTTGATACATGGTTAATGACAAAAAAAAATTGACAGTATTCAGAAGCTTCTGCTTCTTAATTGGGAATCCGCACTTGGCAACGAGCAAGCGGGCGGAGTTCCAGTCATGAGAGCTAGAGAGTCTCTTTAACTCCGTCATCCATGAGGGTATAACGCCCGAGGCGTGGAGCAGCGGTGCGATGGTTCTATTCTTCAAAAAAGGTGACAAAACCTTGCTAAAGAACTATAGACCTATCTCACTTCTGAGCCACGAATACAAGCTGTTCTCGAGAATCGTCACGAACCCTCTCACCAGGAGACTTGACGACCCAACCACCAGAACAAGCCGGCTTTAGTTCCGTAGACCACATCCATACTGTTCGGCAAATTGTACTGAGAAAGTACTGCAAAGATCGAGGAGTATAATCAGCTACTGTGTTTGGCATTTGTGGACTACGATAAAGCATTCGACACCATCGAAATATGGGCAGTTCTGGCCTCTTTGCAACGATGTTGAATTGACTGGCGCCATATCGAAGTATTGAGATGCTCGTATGACACTGCCACAATGACTGTTCAGAACCAGGATGAGAAAACGAGCCCCATCTAACTGCTCAGAGGAGCGAGACAGGGGGATGTGATATCCCTGAAACTGTTTACCAATGCTCCAAGTCTTTTTCTTCCTTTTAGGGACTTGCTTCCGAAGGCTTCATCTTGAAAAAAACTACATAAACTAAATCAAATAATCACATGTGCTCGAATACTGAACATACTTAAGCTAAACTTTAGTTTGCGGCCATCGTTCTTTTCATACTAAATCTTGGTGGTCGCAAACTAGCATCGTACTTTTCTAACTGTATCACATAGCGACCACCTTTTAGGACCAATATTTGTGGATAAATTAAATAAGTTTTATCAAAAAAACATGGTCGTTTACTGAAGAATTGCAAGTTTAGGCTTTTACAACACCAAAACCCTAAATAGTGTAACCATAAATAAAACATTGAGAACATAATAAGCAAAACAAAATAAAACTGTGTGAGTCAGAATACGACCACCTGGTCGCTTTCTAACGTATTATTAAAATATGCATTTCAGTAACCGACCACTGGGTTTTAGTTTAATATAAGGTAAAAATTTACTTACATGCAATTAAATAATTGAAATCAATACATAATTGAAGTACCCACGTTTCTAATTTGAGTAAAAAACTTAAAATAAGTAGCAAAACTTAGCTTGGAACGCCGCGCGCCTTGCAAATTTTTTGCTCTTGCGCAGCACATTCACACACCACTTAATCAACACGAGAATTTAGCGTAATTTTTCTTTATTTTGGGTCAAGCGGTTCGTATAAAATTTAGTACATTCTTATTATGTAACTATTCAAATAATATTTAAGACATACAATTTATTGTTATGTCTTAAAGAAAGGTTATTATCTTTAATTAGAGCAACCTAGTCAGACAAGTGGTCGGTTACCGGAGGTGGTCGCGAAACCGGCGCACTGACCCTACGGTACTTATAACAAAAAAACAATTATAAAATGTTTGTCTGTCTGTCGTTTTGTTTCGGCTCATCTCCGAAACTTTGACAGGATTCTTACTACCCGATAGCTGATGCTATAAGGAGTAAGTTAGGTAACTTACCTACTATTATTTTAGAAAAAGTATTAGGATCTCCGCGGGTGAAACCGCGGGCAGAAGCTAGTTTTAAAATAACTTTAGATTGTTTAAGTTACAAAAGTAAGTGACCTTGACCACTCAAGGTCACTTACTTCTGTAACTTATTGGACATCACTGACCATTGACTAATAATACCCTCAATAGTTTTATTGTTGTCACTTTTTGGCTAGTTGTTAAATGAATGACAGACCCATTCATGATGAATTCAATTGCAAAAGTGAACATGTTTCAAAAATTTCATCAATACGAAAAGGTTTAATAACATCGTAGATTCCTCTAGGTATCGTTTCTCGTTAGTCTGCCAAATCCACCTGGCGGGGGATCAATCCGAGTTAGGTATCACGGGAGCCTAGCTGCCAAATGACAGTGGTTGTCACAATTTACCTGCGCCATATTGACTGAGCAGTAGATTTGAGTTGGCACTATGCTGATGACGTCACAATCAATCAATCAACTTTAATATGGAATTAATAATAAACTAAGAGCAGAACCTATAGCTGAACGAAAAATAAAGAGAGTTATCTCAAGTAGTAGGTAATACTTTCAAGTAAGGAACACTATTAATGGGTTTCCTACTTGAAATCGAATGACGTCAGATCGAATAATACTTGCTCGAAATCGTGAACTCGAATATACTTTAAATCGCTATATTATAAGCGCGATAGTTCAATACCTCGATGATTGGTTGATTCGCACGAATTTACTCGCCCGAAACTACGCTTTTAAATAATATTATTTTTTCTTGATTCGATGTCGCACGAAGTTAATTTATTTGTGGGTGTATCGATCGACAACTCCAGAAATACGTATTAGGCAATTGGCACATTTTGAATTTTGGCACATGCAATAAAGTTTGTTACACTAACTTTACTGTATATAATTCAAAATGCCCTTCACGCTGTCGATGATTCGAGCTTATAGTTATTCGGGATTTTGATGGATCGGCGACGGCGGGCGGTGTAGTGAACTGTTGCGCTCATAATTTATCGGTTTAAAGTATTATCGAGTTAACATTTTCGAGCAAGTATTATTCGATGTCACGTCATTCTAATTCAAGTAGGGAACCCCTTATAACTAACATAGACTAACCAAGACCAGTACCCTAATTACCATCAACCAAGACCAGTACCCTAATTACGTAATGCAAAATCAATCCGAATCTGAATCGTTTTGAAACAGATTGCTAATCCATTGCTCCGTAAGTTCGAAAAAAAAAACTGCAGAGCAACGTAAATAACGCAATGAATGTTGTTGAACTGTCAAAATGAAACAGATTTGTCTTTATCGATTACGAAAATATGTTGCGTAATTAGAAAGCGGAACCACAGGATAAAAACGAAAAAGATTTATTATAAAATTTAATATAAGAAACATCATCATCATTGTGTTTTCAGGAAAGATGCAGAGAAATAAACTTTAAATCGGACAAAAATGTAAAACTATCAAATCACCGACGAATTTTCGTATAACTGTAGACATGTATGCGCAATACTCCGCCGGTTTTTGTAACACAAGTAAAAAAAAACTTGCTTGAATTAATTAAGAACCATCTCGAGTATTCTCGAGTCTTAAAAAAACACTGATTCTACGCAAAAACATTCACTCAATACGGTTCAGCGGTTTCCGAGAAAATCCTGCACATGTAAATGCAATTAGGTACTGCAATCGAAAGCTCCTTTGGCAGTCTCTCCAAATTAAAACTCAATTTCACTTAAAATAAATATAATTACAAAAGTCTGAACTGTCTACCTACTTATTTTTAATTAAAATGTTAAAATTGTAACAGTAATTAAGTACAGCTAAAATAATTAAATTCAAGTAACATTTTCGTAATCGCAACGTATTTTTTCAGTGAGTGAAATGTAAAATTCGTTTCTACCATACATCAATTTATAATTACAGCGCGTTGCAATAATCATGCGATATGCTTTCGACATTTATTGTTTTGTGCCATTGGTACGGAAGCTTTAATTTTCGGTTCCATTTCAACGGGCACTGAATTTTGGCAATAATATAAATCATTATGAATATTAACTCATTTTCTAGCATAACGTCTGTTATATGGAATAATGAATGAACTATAAAGGGTGTTTGGTAGAAAGACCCGACACAATTTTCTTAGGGATAAAGAGCATCATAATTATTCTAGTTTTCTCCCATGACACCTATGTCTTAAGTGTCATGCATGGTAGGTAATTGAGATAATATTTGTTACCTGAAATGACGTCACAACTTTTTGCTTTTGTAAAAGGACGTTGGTGTCTCCAATGTAAAATATTTATGTACGGTAGCTTCCATAAAATTATTCATGTGCTTCCTTAAAATTGAATTAAACGATAAATTTTAATTTAAAAATGAATTAATAACGAATTTACAATTATGTGCTAGCAAATGACACAGCAAATCCCTCAAAAGATTATGTCGATCCTTCTACCAAGCACCCCGTATAGCTCGCAATATTACATGGGCTTCAATAAACACAAAAGGCTTATGTTATTCGAATATCAATCGCTCATGTAATGATGATCGATCTATGATGAATTAATTCGTCAGACAAACATGTTAGTATTTAGAACTTAATCCAACTTAGAACAGGTTTATTTAACATAGACGTAATAAATGATGGTAAGTAAATGAAACCAATCAAAGATATTGATTTTACTGTGGAACGTATTTGGTCGAAAACAGTCCAGCCGGACTTAATCTGTCTAGCCTTTTCCCAACTATATTGGGGTCGGTTTCCAGTCTAACCGGATGCAGCTGAATACCAATATTTTACATGAAGCGACTGCCTATCTGACCTCCACAACCACAACCCAGTAACTGGGTAATACGATACCCCTTGGTAAGGCTGGTTGTCAGACTTTCGGGCTTCTGACGACCCGTAACGACCCGTATCTAAGTCTCGGTATGTAAAGATGGTCACCCATCCACAGACCAACCCCGGCAAGCGTAGCTTAATCTGATGGATCGACCCGTGCGGCAGTTATTACTTAGCCACGAGCTCCTCTAACAGTCCAGCCGGACTATTTTGTAAAAAAACCCGAATGCATAAACACATACCTACCTAACTGAAAAGAGAAAAATAAGTAATATCTATAGAATGTTGGTATTGCAGGCAACAAAAGTTACTCCATCATTTCTGGTTATTGGTTTGTCCCCGCTATATAATAATATGCTTTATTTCAAGCTTTTTAGTTGTATATAAGTAGGTATATATATTTATTTATATTTGGAATTTAAAACATTACAGCTTTTATTTAATACCAATATTGTAGTAATTTACTTTTAAAAACCTACCCTTCCCTTTTTTTTGTATTTGCAGATGCAATCTACAAATATTATACAGCCTATGTCACTCCCACAATTAAGACGAATCTAACGACACGTAGGCTACAGAGGCCGTATTATGACGTATTAATGCCACCATTATTCCAGTGTGAGTGAGAGATGGAGCTATATGAGGCCGCTAGCACCATCCTTTTTTCGCAGTGGAATAATGATGGCACTAATACTTCATAATAAGGCCCCTGAGCGTGCCAAAGAAATCGACACACATTCATACATACCCTCGAAAAACATGAACCTCCTTCTGGGGTAGTCGGGTAAAAACTTACCGTTCTAACTATAAGTGAAGTGAGCTGAAAGTAAGCTGTCATTCCATCTTGCTAGGGATTGACAAACTATTGACAGCTCACTTCAGATCCACGAAAGTTTTCGCAGTGATATTTTTACAGAATCGACTGGCTGAATTTAAAAATAGAAGCATAAAAGTACCGGTCAAGTGCGTGTTGGACCACACACAATGAAGGGTTCCGTAATTGGGATGAATTAAGAACAAACTTAACATTGTAGTTGAAAAACATGTTATCATCACATACATTCCAACTGCAAATGTTTTTACGCACAATATTGAGAAATTTACCATGTTAATTTAAGAACATAGACTTATTATAGGTGTATATTTGAGATCCTCACAATAAGGCCTTCCATTTGATATGTCACTACTAGTTCAATTTGCCCCCGAACAGTGAACCTCATATTCAAAATTAATTAATTTACTTTAGACGTCCGTGTTTAGGTCACAAAAATTCATATGTGTACCAAATTTCAACTAAATTGGTACAGTAGATTCGGAGCAAACTGGCTGTGACAGACTGACAGCCAGCCAGGCAGACAGACAGATAAACGAGTGATCCTATAAGGGTTCCGTTTTTTTCCTTTTGAGGTATGGAACCCTAAAAAAGGTTCGGATAAAGATCTCTATTCAAACTTCCACTAACAAACTATAATGCGATTCATCTCATTATTTATTTATCTTGATAATGATCACTAATAATTTCTCATCCGCCTACTAATGAAGCGGTAAAACTTAGGTGTGAAGAATGTGCATCTTCCTTTCCACCGCTAATGATATTAATAGCCTTATAAATCTCTGTGAGAGGGGCCGCCATGATTAATTTGTATTTAAAAGCTTTTTGATAGTCAAATAAACCGATTGATAGTTTTTTTAATGGTTTTATGTAATAAGTCGCGTTCTAATGGATGGACATTAGCTTGCGCTCATAGATTTAATAAACTTACTGATCATGAATTATGAATGATAAGCTACATAGGTATTCGTGGGGTACTCCGTATTAAAAAGTCCTAAAGCAAATGCTTGTAGGACTTTTTGATACGGAGGACCAAATGGTCCTAATAGCAAAAGGAACTACTTATAATCAAAACGACACTTTAGCTAAATGTTCTACGAGCAAATCGTCCCCAAAATAAAATAAAGGAAATTGTAGGTATACCACCCGTACATATGTACCTACATAAGAACCGGAGCGATCCAGAATGATAAGTAAGTACATAGTATTAAAATGAATTTGGGGTTGGTCTGTTGTTCTACGACTAATGAGTTCAAGCCAGCAGCTTGCACTCATCAGTCGTTTGTTTTAGAATATGGCTCAGTAAAGTTCACTCATCCACCATAGAAAAGGGAGGATCCTCCGACCAGACGGGTGTTGTGTCTGGCGGGCCGACTGCCCGACTGTTGTTGTTTTTTTTTTTTTTTTTTTAATAAGAGCATCTCACAGATATACCACTAAGGTAGTTACTGCTTAACCGGACTGTCCTGTGGCTGCCTTAAGCTACTACACTCAAAGCCTCCAGCCAGGGGCAACTGTTGTAGTCGGATAGTCTTAGTTCGCGCGGTAAACTCTAGTTGCGCGATGCAGGATTTGTGTGACGTCACGTCTTTGATGCGTAGTTCGTATGTGGCGGTGTAATCGCTACAAGAATATAAATACAGGTGAATGTACAAAAGCGTTTACAGAAAAAAGACAATCAACGTGCAATTATTTTAAAATCCGAAATAAGTAACTCTTGCCACAAGAGGTAATCGTAATTTAACTCTAAAACTGGCCGCTGTAAAACCATTGGAAATATTGGAAAACGGCAAAAAATATATATTTCAAATACGATTACAGATTCTGATTTCACAATGATTTTGTGTCTAATATTTTCATTTGCACTTTTTGTGGTGATTTCTTCCGCCATTTCACGCATGATAGGAAATTTTATGTAAATCTTAAAGCACTGGGTGAATTTAAAAGAAAAATTTACATAAGTAATGTTTTTAAATTGGTAACAGTGTTGCCGATGCAGTGCCCGATTAGTTTTGATCACGATTCGCGACCTCACCCATTGCATGCATAATAAAATAAAGCTAATTTTTGTCTTTTGACACCATCTAACGAAACTATTCAGGAATTTCAGAAACTATTACCTAAGTATATTAAGTAAAACCCTAAACAATCATTAACATGGATGCTGTTTGACGAAACCTAGATTGGAGAGAACAAATCTAAGTTAGCATAAACTAGAAACTATCCTACATTTAAAACTTTTAGATAGATTAGAAATGTATAGAATTTACTATCGGTAATCTAGGGCATGTCAAGAGATATTAGTTTCAGTGCAGTTAACTCAAATCCCTGAACTAATTATTGCGAATTCTGACTTGGCAAGCCACAGACCGCCTGTATCATAGAAGATTGCATTTTCATGATAACTTTCTAGATCCGAATCTGCATTATTATAATAGTATAGAAACTATGTTTTTTTAATGGTGAAAGATAACAGTAGACTAATAAAAA
Source organism: Xanthia togata (assembly GCA_963853775.1). Taxonomy (NCBI): domain Eukaryota; kingdom Metazoa; phylum Arthropoda; class Insecta; order Lepidoptera; family Noctuidae; genus Xanthia; species Xanthia togata. The sequence continues at coordinate 20,784,015 of OY970800.1, forward strand.
ATATAGAAATATTATATGAAGCATAACCGTAGTATTATAATATTGATAAAATAATTATACTTTGGGGGACCATTTATTGAACGGAAATGATGTAATTGTTGGTTTAAAAACAACAATACAGAATTGGGTCAAATCGACAGCACATTAATAGACACGTAGAATGTATCTATACCTACCGAAATGCCATTAGGCCAATCAATGAATTCGTTTACCTACTACTTATATAATTAAGTTCGACTATTAAAAAGAAATCCGATACTTAGATTTAATTATCGTGAAAATTACCGAAGACATTTAGTCGATTTAAAAAAATAGTCGACTAAAAGAAGACAGTAATTAAACGTCACACATTGAAACCCTAGTGTATTACAGCAACGGCAAGTTATCCTAGCTACCCAACCTATCTCTTCGGGTAATAAGCTTTGAAATCGATTTAAAACTATCGTATGGAATGGGTGCCCGAGAGGCGAACAAACAAACGAATAAACTTTCTCTTTTACTGCATAGCTTCAGACTATGATTTTTCCGGATAAAGAAACTATCTACAGTCTGCTCACACGTATTCGGAGATAGTAATTAACATTGGATTGTTTTGCTGGCTACCTTCATTGTTTACAAGCAATCATTCGGTAACACCGTAATCGACTCGTCTACTACAGTTTTAGGAACGCAAATGGTAGTCGAATCACACAAGTCAAACTGACGTTCTTACCATAAACAAACGTTGCGTGATTACCAGAAGAAGTTTGGAACTTGAATTAGGTCTTCTGGGGGTTACCATAGACTTTTATTAGAGGGCAGTATTACACAAAGAGAGAAGTGTCAAGATTATGTACCATGTGCGGTAGGTACAACTATTAACAGTCACCTTGATCATCAGCTGTCCTATAAAGTGAGGGCCACTGGCATTCTTCAACAAAAAGATAATTTTGCTTGAATAAAATGTCATAATTGAAATAGTCACACCAGTATCTATGTAAATGCAAAGAATTTCAGCATTCAGTAATAGGGAAGTCAGCCGGCTAAAGTCTAATAAAAAGTTTTATAAAGTTCTACTCGGCACGGGAACATTGGAACTTGGCGAAATATGTCATTTGTACTCGAAACTTTTTTTAGTAGTACACTTTAGGTACAGCGGATTTTGGAGAACTAGGATTTCAATCTAAACATACCATCTAAATAGGGCAAGCAGGACAGAACCCTTTTCATTTATTGGAAACCATTTATTTTATTTAGGACTTGTTTCACAGTGCCTAGCTGGATAGACTCAGGCAGCGTATAGGTACCAGATTCAGGGCTGATTTCTCAATAGTCCGATAACTTTCATCGGAAGAACAAAAATGGCATTTTGACATAATTTCTATACGGAGCAATAATCAGCGGCCAATATATAATTGCTGGCATAACTCGACAAATTGTAGGGAACAGCAGATTGTTATTTCGCGATTTCAGGGTTGTATATAATGATGAGAGAGAGCAACCCTCTCACCCTTTGAGAGGTTTTCAGTAATAAAAATTTGCTCTTACTAAAAAATTAAACAGAATCCAATTAACTGCCAGAAAAGGTATCTGAACAGGTGTAGAAAAGGCCATTCGAAAACTTATTTAAAATGTTTGTTAAACTTGTAAGTTTACTAGAACCAAACTGGCTGGCAATATATTATTTTGTAAGTTATACGATCTACGGACTCCACTGCTAGCTAAATTACCGCCTTTGAACTTTCTACTAGATACGATCTATGTCTTCTTCACGATTATTTTCCAGAAAAGTTACCAGGAGAAGTAAGTTTTAAAAGATGCCCTTAATTGCTACCTTTATCTTTGTATATGCAGGCAATTAAAAGAGCTTTCTGGAGACACGGCCACCATCTCAGATGCTCCCAAGGGCGTTGGGGCTGCGAGAGCCAAAGTTTAAAGTAGCAGCGCGTGCGCTGCATTTACTATAGTCCATTTGGTAAGGATCGGCAAAGAATCTTTATAGATTTTTTTGTTTAAATTAGTTACTAAGCATATTGAACCACTTTCGTTAACTTTGCTCGACCCGGGAACCGAACCCAGAACCTCATGCTCAGCAGTAGCGCTTGCGACCACTAGACCATCGAGGCAGTCAAATCATTTTTTTTTTTTTTAAACACGTACTTTCAACTAAGAAAATTGTCCCTTTTCTTTGAAAGCTACAGCCGCATGCACTGTGACCGCATGTCAACATTTTCCACGCGCGGTGGGTGCCTCGGTATGAACGGCGCCGCCGAGATCGGCCTTTGGAGATTGGTGAGATGACCTAGTCCGACCTAGACCTCGAGGTAGGTCAAGAGAAGGATACGTGGAATTTGGGGAAGGACTTTAATCATCAGTGTGACAGTGTCGGCTAATCAAAAAAACTCCTATTCTAATTACGACTGCCAGAAAGTATCACGAATGTTGATAAAACAAACGGAAGTATCTACCTAACTTGGACAAAAATAATATTGAAAAAACCTAGCGTTTACGGCCTGATACTAATATGAATAATTTCTAGTCACCAAGTGACTAAGCTGAATGATTACCTGCTGGCTGCTAGACGACCTCTTATTAACCACGTTCAGAAATAAAGCAGCTCAGGGAATGTTAAGGAGGCAGGATAGACGTTGATACGTTAATTACTCGATGTCGTGTCAGGCAGACCATTATGGTTCTAGCTCTAGGTATCTGTTAGTACAATGAGCCTTTCCGTCGAGGGATTTTTATCAAGTTTACGTATAAGTAGATAGGTATGCGAAATACTAACAGCAATGCATTTATTTATTTATTTACTATTTACAGTTACATTTGTTTTTAAAGGTGGGAACCCAATACAACAATGTAGTCACAATTTCCACACTCAGAGACGTCACCCAAAAACCGACAAACACTACCACCAACAAAAATTAAGTCATTTTTAAACTGTTGGAACGAAATCGTTCGCGGCTTGCGGTAGGAGTTCACTGGTAGAAATCATCGTAAAAATTGCACTATAGGGCATAACGCTTTTTCCTTACGTGACGATTTCCATGAGACTCTCTCTCCCTCTGTCGCTTTCTATTATAAATGTACGAGTGTGTGTGAGAATTTCGTTCCTGACGGAGGTCCCCCGACCGCACACGTTGTTTTCTCTGGTAGAGTTTATTAGCAGTTGAAACTCAATAAAGTTTTCTTTAGGAGTGAGTTCTCATCAATTTTAATTTACTTAGGCCAACCAGCCTAAGAACTCAGACTAGAACTTAACACGGTTGAAATCACAGCCTTTAACGTCGTCTATTTTTGCTCTTAAAGAAGTTACTGATATAATTTAACATGGATTAATTATTAATTTAACAGTGGAATAATTAAGTTTAGATACATCAACTCGTGATGGTTATTTCGCGAGAGAATCACAACCAAAGATTCATATTGTTAGATTTGCTCTCGCCGTACTAGGTCGCGCGAAAAAATGGCCCTACTGAAAAAACTAAGTACAACCCGCAAGGAAAAATAGATACGATTTTCAGTATAAGTTTACGAGAAAATACTATTTAAATGTCATTGTCAGCAAAACAATAACGTGACCAACTTTTGACGCGATCGGGCTAATCTAACGATTTAAATCTATGCAACCGAAACATTGAATACACCATCTCGGAAAGGTAATTCTTTTCCAAAACCTACCCAATATTATCCTTCATTCATCCTCATAGCGAGCTGCATTAAATATCTGCGGGCATTCGATAAAATGATCATACCCGGCCCGGCCTGAGACCCAAAAATAACGAGGATATATCCCAAATATATGTGGGCACGGATCCCTGCCGATTTATTGAAAGTTCATAGACTAAGTAGAGGTTTAATGCCATTGCTTGATGGAAACTTATAGCCTTCTCTAATGCTGTGCTATCACCTTTTTTGAGGTTGAAGGAGCGTGGGAATTTTGATGTTTAAGTATTCAGTGACTTTGGGATGAAGTTAGGTGATAGATTAGTTAAGTTATAGAAGATCAAAATGTTTTTGTGCAGCTGATAATCCATGAGCAATAGTAGTGACCTTTTTCTTAGTTAAATAGGACCTATTGATATAAAATATATAGGATAGTCAGAAAACAAGTTGTCATTCTGAAATGATAAATACGTAATTGTACCCGGTGAAAAGCGAAGCATAAGTTTAAAAGTAACTTAAACTAACATATTCTAAAACAATGCAAACAGTACATTACGATTGATGATTGACACAAAAATATCAGCGCAATATTCAACAAACTACCTCGCCAGTAACGTTCACCAAATTAAAATACAATCTAAATCAAACATTACAAAATAAGACAAGCATCTTCACGTGTTGCAATGCACAAAATTGCAGCCATTATACATACATCACATAATTCTATCATGGTTCCCTTTCATGCCGTGTGTACGGAGATTTTAATCGTTTTAAATTAACCAGAGACAATGAATGTTAAAATATTCGGCCTGCATGGTCAGACACCGTGAGCTATGATTGTTTTAAGTAAATTAATGTCCTGTTTTTTTTTTTAAATCGTTGCATTTTATGTAATTTAATTACAAAGAATGTACATAGCTAAGTTCTCTTTGTTTTATTTATAACCATTTTACTTGAAGTTTGCAGCGTGTTTATTATCAATCTTACGTCGAATAGAATAGGTTTTTTTTTGTTGCTAATTTTCCGACCATCGGGTAAGGCAATGAAATCATAGGCTATCTACGCACATCAATGAGTAGGTAATTTACCGAGTGAAAATGTCACGGTACGGTACAGAAACAAAGTAGGTACCTACTATACTATTGTGTCAGTTATCAGTGCTATAATAAATACTACGAATACTATTTTTAATTCAACAAATGCGGATAAATCTCAAGCAAAACTATCATTGTTTTATTTTATAAGAACATTGTGTCTGCCCTTTACTTACATAAAAAATAATCGTGCGATATTAAATCTATTTTGTTTACTTAATAAGGTAAATAAAAATAACTTACCGACATACGTCGCTAATACAAATAAAACAAATAAATGTACTACAAAGTTCCATCGCATCTTCATCTTGATATTTTTATTGTTCACAAACCATTGCACAATTAATAACAACACATAACGTAGTTTATTATTTAACTATAAATTGCCAAGTATCTGCACACGAATATTTCGTCTTTCATAATAATAAGTCACTTCACAATCACGAAACTGTTTTAGTCGATTCTAAATTTAAAACGAATAAAAATGTCTAAGCGTAAAAAAAAACAATCGTCAAAATTCAAATTTCGTACAAGAAATTTGGCGCGAAGCGTACACTGTGCTCGCGAGTAAAGTTCGGAATGTAGTGAGTAAAGGCACGCATACACTACGCGGTGGTGATCGACCCCACCGGAACCACAGTCGGTGGGCGCGCGACTGCCGACTCCATGTGCACCGCACCGAAACGTAACTTAAAACAAACTTAACGTTTGCTGTTACGTGGTTCTTATTTTGCAAGCGTTAAAGTTCATTTTCTAAATCTATTTTTAATAGAACCTACTGTTAATGATAATGTTCGTAGTTTTGTAGAGCGTACGCGCATAGAAACGCTGTCACCCTATTGAAGGTATTGTTACGGAAGGCAATTGTAAAACAAAGACTCGTCGAAAAAAAAATGGGTAGATAAAGACGTAGATAATAAATATTACCTACGTAGTAAAATGGAATGCGTTGGGCGCATTACGAATGAATGAAATACTATAAAAATGCAGTTTTTATTAGTCATTGTTTACATTTTAACTGAAGTTGGTGATTGCGCAGCTGACGTGCGGTTGTTTTTGATAGCAATAACATAATAAATGCAACCATTTTTTATACACGGTTGGCACCTGTGGTGAGCGTGTTATATCGGACGGCCATACGGACATAGTACCTATGCAAAACAGTTTGTGCATAGAGTTCACAGCTCAAATATCGGTAGTTTGAGTAACTCTATGGCTCAGGTGTACAGTGCTCGTATCATTTGTCTCAATTAGTCTGAAATGCTCACGTAGGTAGGCACGAATCGGTTGCGGTATCCTTACGGAGTAATGATAAAAAGTTGAGTTCTGCGAGACTAGACACCTTTACTAAGGATGTCAGTTTCTTCATAGGCAGGTTCTAATGAAGATATAGTTAAGTTTAAGGTACTGTAGAGGTTTAATGGCTGGCAGTATGTATGACTGGCCGACATTCTAATATTTAAATATAGAATTACTTTTGAATACTTACGTGTCTAGCATTTGTTCTGGGACAGATCGGTTTAGGGCTCCGTGCAAGCGTGCTTCGATATTATTGTAATTACTTGAGTTTGAAATATAGCGGTCCTCTCGACCTCTTAAAGTACCTCCGCATATTTTAATTCATAGCTACTAACTTCCTGTGAGGTGAAAACCCTCACAGTACCTATATCGCACTTACTATTTTTTATTAATTATGAAACAAAGGTGTTACTAGGGTTACCATCCGTCCGGATTTGTCCGGACATTGCCGGCTTTTTGCCCCCCCCCACGTCACGTCATTTAAGGGGATTTTCTTAAAAAAAGATGATTAATTACTGAAAAACAATAAGATTAAAAAGTTAAAATGTCCGGACTTTTTTGCAAATGTCAGGCTTTTTGTCAGGACTTTTCAAATTTCGAAATGGTAACCCTAGGTGTATCGAGGATAGAGCAGAAACATAATTTCCTCTAATGATAATCTTCTTGCACTAGCCAAGAAACCGCCTAGCGCGCTATTCCGTTGGATTTTCGTGATTAATTTGTACTTGTCAAACTTATTGTACCTAGTAGGTACAGACGCCAGCAGTTCAACCTACTCGAAACTGTAAAATTTCCCAATCAACTTTGAACCTTATATTGTAGTGATAAAGTTGAAATCTATTAAATAAATTTTACATATTGCAGTAGGTTGATGTGCTGGTGTCTGTCCTGACCTATCTACATTATGAGTGAACGATAATGGTCTTCTATAATTGGAGGCGCACACCAATATTGTTCCGATTCTTTTTTATTAGCATGTAGGTAATTGTGTAGACACTGTTGGTGATTAAAAAAATAAATGAATAAAATAAGTCATTTTAAAATGGCAAAAAACCGGCCAAGTTCGAGTCGCACACGAATAATTCCGTACCTACCACCGTATAATATTTAGCAAATAAATGTAAATACTAAACGAATAATATTATTATTTTTCATCTTAAATTTTTTAAATCGAAAAGCTAAATTTTTATTTTGTGATACTATGAGTTAAAAAGTATTTTTTTGCAGTTATAGAAAACACCCATTATTTGAATAAAATACCTTATGAATCGGCGTTTTTAGTATTTGTTTACTATTTATAGTAGATACCTATATGGTACATGATAAACACAAGTTTCAAATTCCTAACTTGTTTAGTCGTTGCGATAGAGCTCGTAAAAAATGGTCTAAGAATGACATCTTTTACGGCCCACTATTTCTTCAAAAAAATCTCATCTCTCAAGAAAAAAAGAACAAAAATGTACTCTACTGGATGAGCTCTAGGCAATGACATCCCACGTGCCAGGGTATTTTTTTTTTCAAAATCAATCGTTTATTGATTGGGTAGTACTTACCCCATTTAATTTTTAACTTTCTTTAATATTTTTTATTAAATACACAAACTGAACATTCCAACTGTCTACCTATTACGGTTCACGAGTTACAGCCCGCTGACAGACAGACGGACAGCGGAGGCTTGGTAATAGGGGTCCGTATCGGGTACGGAACCCTAAAAGAACTCTTTCGGTCAGGGTGTGCAAAAAAAATTGAGGAAGTCAGACGTAAGTTTTAGTAAAAACACAGGCTTACATTATGGTTTCGCACATGGCCGGACCACAGCAACATGTGTCTTTAGAAAAAACGGAAGCGGACCGGAAGAAAGAAAAAATGTGTAAGGTCGCTTGGTATGCAGAATAGACCATAGCAGCCAAAAGTGCGCATTAAATACTTTTTTTTCGTAAAAATATCCACGCAGATTCGGCCTCTCCGACTTTTATAGCTATTTTAAATAATTATCATCACGCCGTTATATACAAGTTGGTAGTCCGGGGTATTTTCTACACCCAGTTTTCGTCAGTTATGTAGGTATAGGGGACGAGCCTAATTGCCATTAACCATGCATAAATACAATATGTAAAAAAAAACCTTGTCCGACCCGAAAGGGGCTACATACCTACTGGAATAACATTACCAAAAAGTTTTTTTTTAAATTATTGAAAATAAAATTTTTTTGCTATTTAAAATTCACATTTTTTGTACCAAAATTACCCCATAAAAAATTTGCAAATGTTCAACATAGTTATGACTTTTAGACACCGCTTTAAGAGGGCCGCCCGCACCCAATGTAAAATTCCCCATTTAAAAAAATGTGAGATTTTTTTTTTTCTTGATTATTTCCATTTAAATATACCTACTCTCAGTACGATACCTAAGAATCCTCACAGATCGGACAGGTTTTTTTTTTACTAACCTGAATCAGGGATCCTACTGAGAAATTTCTAATACGAAATCTTACACTTAGCCCGACCTGCACCTTATAGTTGCGTTTCAATCACAATCCGAGAATAACAATTAAAGGATATTGCTAATCCATTGCTTTATAGGTTTGAAAAATTCATCTGCTCAACAACGAACGTAAATAGCGCAATGAACATGGCTAAACTGTCAAAATGAAATTAATTGCGGTCGATTGTCATTTTGTGTGTTACGTAATTACCCCGTTGGCAATCGAAACATCCTTCCTTGTTTCGATTCCTCATGCTCGACAGCCGAGCTTGCGACCACTAGACTCATAACAGATAGGTAACCTCTACAAAGAGGAGAGTTAAATCTAGGCTCGCTCTGCTAAGGGTGTTCATGAATCATGTTAAGGCATGGGGCATGTGTGTTTTGTTCTGTTAGTTTTATACATTCAAAATAAAGACGTGGTATTTTATTATTAGTAATAGTTGTTTATTGTACTGTGTGTATGAATACCTAATACAAGAAAAAATAAATTTGAACGTCTGTCTGTCACTAGATAGTTGAAATTTTCTCAGATTAAGTATTTATGCTGCTGCTACAGCAACATATACCACTAAAAACCGTTTTTTTTCCCGGTATTAATAACAACAACAATAGCTAGACTCATGAAATATTCACAGAATATTTAGATGTTTGAGAGGGTTGTGATTTTAAAACGTTCGTAGCCAGCTGTTCAGCTTGGCATTGGTGACCAAAGAATTGTTGTTTTGAGTTGTTGCGAGTTGTAGGTGCCTAATTCTTAGAGACGTTAATAAGTTGAGATAAATTAAGGTTACTCGTCAGCTGTTTCTTGCATTTTAGTTGAGTAGGTAGGTGTTGAAGTTTGTAAGCATTGGAGTTTTGTAACGCGGCAGTAAGGCGACAGCAGATTTCAATGCAACACTTCCTATTCAATTCACAAAGTATTTTATTTGTTTATATAAAAGAAGTATATTTACAATCACATGTAAACACAAAGTAGGCAAATGTAATCGCATGTTTACGTACCGCGCGGCTGTAGGCATTTATTTCAAAGATACGGCCGTTACAATAGGTACTGTATAGATAATATTACCGTGCTATTGCTATAAGATTATTTTCACTTTTAATTTTCTTATTATGTGTTTCACGAACTGTATCCAAATAAATATTATTGTTTCTTTCTTTCACTCCCTCACGCCGACAGGAGGCCTTGTCCCAGTAGTGGGAAAACTATGCTATGCTATACCTATAGGTACCAGAATATACTCCATTTGAAATAAGATTAGACATTTAAACAAACCTTTTGATCATCTGCGTAGAGAATGCATTTGACAGGCAACTCATTCATCCACAATCCGCACTCACCCTCTTTCAAATCTGTCAGACAACTATCCATGTACAAGTTGAAGAGCCACGGTGACGCTACACAACCCTGTCTAACACCCCTCGAGATGCAGAACCATTTCGTGTAAGCCCCATTTATCCTAACACAGGCACTGGAATCCTTGTATAAAGATTTACCTAATTAAATAAATAATAAAAAGTCTAGCAGCACCTTTTTCTTTTATTTATTTTTAACACAATAAATACCTTGTCTAATTTAAAGGACTGATCGGTAATCCCTACTGATACAAAAGGGTTGGAGTACCCATCAATCAAGTCAGTCAACAAGAAACTTAAACTTATAACTTGGAAAGTAAGTAACAAACTTTTTCATGGAAATGTTACGAAGGAAGGTCGGAGGCTGCGCGTCAAAGGGCTACTAGGGCAGAGATAAATTAAGGAAGAGCAAAAAAACTTTCGTGTAGACTATTTCCGACCCGAATCTTTTAAGGTAGCGCAAATAATTTCAGAATTCACCGGATTTCACGATGTATTTTTGAGATCAGTACCCTAATGACGTAATGCAAAATCATTCCGAATCTGAATCGTTTTGAAACAGATTGCTAATCCATTGCTCCGTAAGTTCGAAAAAAAAAACTGCAGAGCAACGTAAATAACGCAATGAATGTTGTTGAACTGTCAAAATGAAACAGGTTTGTCTTTATCGTTTACGAAAATATATTGCGTAATTAGAAAGCAGGTTGTAGATCACAATATATCTTAGTCACAAGTAGATACCTATCTACTAAAACTTTAGTTTTTACCCGACTGCAAAGATAGGGTGATGTTTTGCACGCGTAGGTACCTATACTTATTTATTTATTTACGGTTATTTATGGATCTTGACCGTGCTTTCGGGGTGGTCTTGATAGCCGTGGAATACCGCTCCACTCCTTATAAGCACCTCAGGACATGTCGCCCCCTTGTCGCTTCGACACTTTGTGCTAGCAACCGTTTTCGGGGGCCTATTATTGAGCCCTGCGGACTCTCCGTCCGCTTACCGGCCCATCGTGCTGCTCGACGAGGTGGGCAAGCTCTTTGAAAGAGTAATTGCAGACCGCCTTGTCGGGCGGCTGGTGCGGGTGGGGCCGGATTTGGCGGAGAGCCAGTTTGGTTTCCGCAGGGGGCGCTCCACGGTGGGCGCCATCATGCGCGTGCGAGCCCTCACGACGGGGGATGCGGTGGCTCGGGGTGGGGTCGTCTTAACGGTGTCTCTAGACATCGCCAACGCCTTCAATACCCTGCCCTGGAGTTGCATCAGGGAGGCACTCCGGTATCACCGGATGCCGACCTACCTCTGTCGTGTGGTCGAGGCCTATTTGACGGACAGGGCCATCATCTACCCCGGTCACCAGGGAGAGTGGAACCGGCGAGAGATGTCGTGCGGTGTCCCACAGGGATCGGTCCTGGGAACGCATCTGTGGGACATCGGATACGACTGGGTGCTGCGCGCAGACCTCCCCAATGGCGTCAGCGTCGTTTGTTACGCTGACGACACGTTGGCCCTGGCGCAGGGGAGGTCGCACCAGGCGGCGGCCGAACTAGCGACACACGGGGTTGCGACAATCGTGGCCAGAATCCGGCAGTTGGGACTCGAGTTGGCCTTGCACAAGTCCGAGGCCATGTGTTTTCATGGTCCTTGGAACGCGCCACCGTCGGGTTCCCAAATAACGGTAGGAGGGGTTCACATCGGCGTCGAGTCGACGATGAAGTACCTGGGACTCGTCCTCGACAGTCGGTGGAACTTCGTGGAGCATTTCCGACGTTTGGCTCCCAGACTGGAGCGGGCCGGGGCTGCCTTGAAGCGGCTCCTGCCCAATCTAGGGGGTCCAAACGCCTCCTGCCGGAGGCTATACGCGGGGATCGTGCGGTCCATGGCCCTGTACGGGGCACCGGTGTGGGCGCGTTCGTAGAGGCGGCGGCCTGCCCGCCGGTTGAACGCGTCCCAGAGGGTCATGGCCACCCGGCTGGTCCGGGGATACCGCACGGTCTCCAGTGAGGCGGCGAGCCTCCTTGCTGGATTGCCGCCATGGGATCTGGAGGCAAAAGTCCTCGCGCATATTTGGGAGTGGCGCGAGGAGGCGAAACGCCGGGGCTTGACTCCGATGCCGCGAGAAATCGCGGCACAGCGGACAGAGCTCCGACGGGATCTCATGGCGGCATGGAGAGTGCGATTGTCTCAACCCAGTGCTGGGCACGCCACTATTGCGGCGATAAGTCCCCCTCTTTGAGGAGTGGCTGGAGAGGCGCCACGGCGTTCTCACCTTCCGCCTGACGCAGGTCCTCACCGGACACGGCTGTTTCGGGAGGTACCTGTTTCGAATAAGGCGGAAGGAAACGCCCGGGTGTCATGACTGCGTGGATCGCCCGGAGGACACGGTGGAGTATACGGTGGAGGTATGCCCGGCTTGGGCAGAGCACCGCCGTGTCCTCGTGAAGGCGATCAGTGGCGGGGATCTCTCGCGTCCGGCCCTGGTCCAGGCCATGGTACGGAGCGAGAGGGCATGGGAGGCCGTCACCTCCTTCTGCGAAGCAGTTATGCTCGCGAAGGAGGAGGCGGAGCGCGTGAGGGAGAGGCAAATTTCGCACCCTCACGCCCCTAGCCGCCGCAGGAGGAGACGCCCTGGGCGTCGGGAATCGATTGCCGATTCCCGGCCACCGTAGGCGCGGGCTTGCGGACGGTGAGCAATGGGTAGCTCGCCGTCCGGTAAGGACCAAGCCCGGGTCGACGGCGCGTTGTGTTCCACGCGCGCCTCAAAGAGATGTCAGCGAATGAAGGGGTCCGATGAGACCATTGCCTGCCGGGGTTGCGGGAAAGTCCGAAAGGGATACCGTGGTCCCCTGGCATTGCACAGGCAAGAGAAGGAACACGGGTGGGTTTTAGTCAGTAAGAGTCTGACACGCCCTCCCGCTCCACCCAGAGCAGGAGACGTCATTTGATGATTTCCCATGCAAAAAAAAAAAAAAAAAAAAAGGTGCCATAGTCTTTACATAGTAATCAGTTCATTTAGCCACCCAAACCCATAATCCAATGTCTTTGTTTCCATATTTTGCAATAGACCTGCACTAACCGAAGGTTGTCCTTGGGTGCACTAGATAAGTGCGTACAGGGATAATCGTCGGTTAGTGCCTCGTTTCATTAGACACGTTTAACGGGCCTTTGCGAGTTGGCTTCGGCCCCTCGTACGCCTTCCAAAGGTCCGGGACCCTAGGGTCCCGAGAAATGTCAAAGATGATAATAATTATAACTCGGAAAACTACAAAAAATCGCGAAACATGGGGTATTTTCGGATAAGTATCCCTGGACATGAAGATTTTTTAATTTTTTATATGACGTCTGTTTTTAGTCCACACTGTTTATGACGGTGGTGCCACTACGCTTTTTTCCATAAAACGACTGTAAGAGGTCTCTTTACCCGTTATATTATATTTTTTTTTTTTTTTTGTTACCCTTTATAGTGATCACCGTAAGAATTGGTTCCTATCGAAAGAACTAAGCAATTTAGTTTCTTGCGGTATCATGCTCATGGGCTGTATGGCGGTAGGTTACATCGGAGCAGCTCACTGAAGATTTCGGAACTCCTTCAAGTGCCAGAGGACTTATCGAGGCGCTTGTTCACTTTAGTTATTTTTTGCCTTCCTAATCGAACCACAAATTTGGAAGTAAAAGGCACTTTGTACGCAGTCTGCCCGTCCAGCGACGGGCAAAATTAAGGAAAATCCATCCATCCATCCATTGAAGCACCAAATTACGCCGTCAGATTTTATAGGTAGGTTAGATAATACTAGTTTGGATCAAAATAAAAGATAGGTACTAAGAAATTGTTTATTTCATGTAAAAGCAGAGTAAATCACAAACATCGATTACAATTATCTAAGTCCTTATAGTAAAAAAACAGTACCCACTTTTATAACTGTTTTCGAGACTGTCAAAGAATTCAAATAACTTCAATAAAATAAATGTACTTTTCTCCTTTGTTTGCTATCAAATAGAACAAGGAACATTCCGTAGGTATCTACGAGTATTATACATTGTAACCGCTAATCAATTGTCACGCCACCCCCTAAAGGCCAAATATTTTTTTTTATATTCGAATAGCTCACGACTAAAAGGATCATGATGAGCTATTCGAATATCGAAAAATAATATATAAAAAAATCGAATGCCATAAAGAATATGAAACAAAATTTGTAAAAAAAAACAATGCACAAATCATCAGTTCTGGACCCGCAAAAATTGTAAATCCTGAAATATAGCTTTAAAAATATGAAAATAAATATTAATTGCTATACCAAATATATTATTATAATCATAAATAAATAACTTTTGTTAGTCAAAAACAAGACTCCAATTGAACTATATTTACCTATTTATTTTTATATATTTTGATTATAAAATAAACATCCAGAAATAAAAATACCAGCCTGTTACTGTCCCATTGCAGGGCAAAAGCCTCTTCTTATACAGAGAAAACACGAGCATTGATCACCACGGTTGCTCAAGACAGGACGGGGAGAACATTATGCCTTTTAAATGTGATTTAACATTACCTAAATATATGATAACTTTTCTAAATTATTATTCCCATTCAATTATGCTGTCACTGAGAAACAACAAGTTTATGTACAGCTTGGCTAAACAGAGTCTGGAAAAAACGAGGGCGCCACTATCGCGCTTAGGTCACTTCGAATGGGAAATAAATTGATTAAATAAATGCGCAACAAAAACCGTTGCTTGTGGGTGACTCAAATCAAAACCTACAGCACTTGTCGGCAAAGCAGTGTCATCATCATAGGTCTGCATTAATTAAAATATTTAGTTCCAAATGTCACCACGTCAGACTATTTTATGTCGACCTGTAACTTCTTACACGATGCAGGGCATTTCAGCACCATCCTTTTCATAAAAAGATAATTGAAATGACAAAGCGATAGTCGCGCGAGTATACTTTTTTTTTGTAAATAATGCATCTCGCAGGTGACCACTAAGGTTGCAGCTGCTTAACCGGTCTTTCCTGTGGCTGCCTTAAGCTTCTACACTCACAGCCTCCAGCCAGGGGCATAAACTATTCTAATTAAAACTAGGCGAGGGCTCGCTAAGGGCACCCCCTGTAGGGTACGAACCTCGGCTTAGGGCGTCACTGAGGGAGGACAGCAAGATGGGACAGGCTGGATCAAGGATATATCATTATTATTAGACGGGGAATTTAAAGCTACGGCGCGGGCTGACTCTGGCTGACGCCGGAGGGGGGCCAGTACACAATCGTCGCGCTCTTTTGACACTGTCGCGCGATCACTCAAGTCGCGTTTGTACGTCAAAATTCTTACAAACGATCGTTTTGATTGCGTACTCGCGCGACGATGGCTTTTGGTTGGAACGCGGCGTATTCGAATATTCCTTAATACGCTAAAGGCTAGGAACATAATTTATTGTGTAGGTACTAGTATATTTAGAAATAGGATCCTACATTAAATCACTAAACCGCCATTATAAATGGCATTTCAGTCATTTTCTTTCATGAGATGTGATATGAATCTAGAGGGCGCCACTAAAGCCACGCTTACACGCTGAAGCCGTGGGAAGAAAACTGAAGGATCGTGATATTATTATTGTTACTATGGAGCGTAGCAAAGGAGGTATTAACTTAATATTGAGCTCCATGGTTGAGTGGTCGGACAAGGCAAGCACCGGTAGAATCAAGCCACGTACTAACCATATGCGATCGTCGCGCTCTTTTATATGAATATTACATAGGCGCGCGATCAATCAAGTCGCGTTTGTACGCCATTATTCCAGTAAAACGTCGCGTAATCGCTTTTAGTTATGAGGCGGTCTAGGCAGATAACTACTTATTTTATCGGCTTAAAAGTAGCCTTACCTTTTAAACGCGAATTCAATTCCATTAAAATTAAATATTAACACAGCTTCCTTATTACAGTCAGCTGTATACTAAAATGGCCGCCGACTTATCCTAAAACATCAATGCCCAACGAGGGTAAACTACATAAATTGTGCGTGCATCTTTGATGAGCACCTTTTTAAAATAGTAGTTATTTACAAACTTCTACACCTCTCTCACATTGTATAAAACATTTAAATATGGTTTTGTTGTTTTTGTCTTTGTTAATAGCTCCAGAACTGTAGTTTTAAATATCCTCCATCCACAGTACCTATCTTTCGTAGAAAAACTGCTCAAAGGATTTAGCCATGGACATAAAACAGTAGACAAACGGCGACAAACGTTTAGTACAATGACTAACGCGCATGCGTGCAACGTGAATGTAATAGTATATTGTCGTGATTTCAATATTGATATATTTAAACAATAGGACAGATACAGCTTATTTGAATCAGTACTTTTTACGTGATTCACAAAATAATTGATACAGTAGAGTACCATCGAAGAAGTTCATATCTATAAACCGTAAGGACTATTTCTGCTTACAGCGCTCGGCCGCAATAGAACCGGGGCGGTAACAGATGTGGTCATAGTGTTCGCGGGATTTTGTTTGCAAACTGCTTAGATATGAAGTGCTTCGATAGTACATACACACTGCAATGGTTTACCTACCCAAAAATAAACGAATTGTACAAAAACTATGTAACAAAAGTCGCTTGATCCAAAAAAGACGACGGCAAAAATGCCATTGCAGTAAGGAAATAAACGTCGCGACAGCTAAAAATTTTTGTATTAAAACGTAAATAGAAACCAAAGTAAAAATTAAAACAAAATTATATTTTGTCCACTTACAATACATTTAATGTACAATTAATAAATCCCAAAAACAAGATTTGATTAATGTGAACGAATATGCGTACCACTAGGCGACAACATAATAAAATTACATTCTATTCTATCTTGTTATACAGATTGCAACACCGTGTTGTTTTTTTTTTATTTTTTTGCCAAAATTGCCACTTTTCTTTTTGCCAATAAAATTTTATGTATTTGTGTTAAGAAATTTAAAAGGTTCTTTAAGCGTGTAACCAAAATTTACTATATGATTTGGACACTTTTATTTATTAATTTTTTTGGTACACCAACAGTAGTACATACATAAAATTAAAACAGAACAATAGCATAATAAAAGTACTGGTATGTATGCCTATTGTAGGTATACACAGCATTCACCACAAAACAACGTCGTTATTAACTAAAATAAACTTATGAATAAACACAAAATACAATTAGAAAACTAAATTCTAAATAAATGGATATTAGCATTACAACTACTAAATAAAATCATATAAAAGGTTACCATGAAAGGTGGAAGGTGAAAGAGTTATATCTAAGTTTTAATACACTTTTACTCTATAGTATGCATATGACATCGCAGCGGTGCTACAGTCCTTTCAAAGTCATTTTACCTCTGATTTTGCATAACTGTCAAAATCACAATGATCTTTATCGTTGTTTAAATAAGGTTGCTGTTCGGTTGCAGCCACTGACAAGTCTGTCAAAATCACTATCTTTATTTTCGTTACAATAAGGTTGCTGTTGGGTTGCTCCTGTCAGAGGTAAACTCACTGTGAACAGACTGTACAGTGCTACAAGGACCTTTTGTCCCGTGAATGACATAGACAGGGGCCCGTTGTTGGTAAAAAAAAATTAAGTGTATTGACAAAACAAGATGGCGGCTTTAGTTCCGTTCCAATTTCGTGGTAACCTTTTATATAATTTTATTTAGTAACTATAATGCTAATATCCATTTATTTATAATTTTGTTTTCTAATTGTATTTTATGTTTTCATAAGTTTATTTTAGTTAATTACGGATGTTCTAAGGAGCATCCGCAGTGGCAGCAATTAGAATCATCAATACACTTCTATAAGTTAGATTTAGAACAACTCTCATAAGGAAGTTTTTATGGAACAAATCTAACTGAGAGATGTATTAAAGAATCTAATGATTATAATTCTGTAAATTCATTTGGTTTTGGTTGCGAATCGTATTGTGATCAAAATGCAACCTGACATTGATCTGCAATTTGTAAAAAAAACTAATAAAATTTGAATTTCACGGGCTTCAACTGTGGGACCACCTTACACACCTTTGATCACCTAGTGAGTACGCATCGAAATAAACATAATTATCTTCTTAGTAAGTAGCTTGTATGTTAAACATCCGAGGTCGTTTAGACACTCATGTTTAGAGGCCTGATCTTTCTATGAACGTGCAAACAGGGGACTTGGCAGAACTTGTAGTCGTCATACTCGAAGGGAACTTTAGGCAGCTGAGCGCCGCACGAGAAACAGCGTTGTTCGTGTACTGGTACTTTTATCTGTAAAAAAACATAGTATAATAGGGTGTTTTACTCTATATGAGAAAAAATCTAAATTTATATTATTGAGATAGCTTAGGCAAAAAGCAGTTGGAAAACGTTAGCTTTAGTTCATAAAATAGCAAACTAAATTTTAAAATTCAATTCAAAGGTTTCAGCTTTTTTAATCTGTTTCATAACACCATTAGATAGTAGTCGCCATGTTATTACGTCGTACGGCTATGTAAACTTAGGAGTGTTAACTGTCAACTATCAGCGTACCTTTAATCTATAAATTTGTTTACATAGTGAACTGACGTCATGACCTCAGAGCAATATGGCGTCCACTGCGTCCAGCGTTTTCGTCAAATTACGCGCGAAGTTTGAAACTGCATTTTTATGGCACTTAACGATTGAATAAAAATTTTGTGAATTTTTTTGTGGTTCATTAGCACTATAGAATCTAATTGAGACACTTTTCAAAAATGGGTGTAATACCCTATTATTCAAATATGTTACCGAGAACGACACTAGGCACGCAATGTGGAGGACTCAGAACGGCGCGAGGTTTTGCTGTCAATAAAATATCAACCTTGCGCACATTGAAATAAAGTAGTACATAAACTTAACCTCGTTCAAAAAGAACAAAGCGGGCGAAGTTACCCAATCAAGTTTCTAAGGACTTATTTTCAACATAGGCAAGGTCGATATTATGGAAGCCTTAAATCATCACTACACTACACGACAGTCCAGCCATCGACAGAATGCGTTCTTGACACCTGTCAGTATCATACTAACGAATGTGTTTTGCGAATTTGGTCTTTATTCAACATAGGCAAGGTCGGTTTTTCTCCATAAAAAAGGAAGGATCCTCCGACCAGACGGGTGTCGTGTCTGGTGCTTGCTCGCGTGACGTCAGTTTGATGCATAGTGGCGATGGAGATGCCACCACAACTACTAGAAATTGTCCAACTGACAGGTGTCAGGATCGCATTCTCTTGACGGCCGGACTGTAGAATGCGTTTCATCAAATAGTTCCTATGCCGTAATGTTGGCTCTACTGTTGTAGGACCAATACGAATTCGCTACGCCGCTACGGCGTTTTGACGTTCAAAAGTGCCTTACAAGGGCCTATTTGAAATAAATGATTTGACTTTGACTTTGGCGCTACCTAATAGTTCCGTTTTTTAAATTTAACGTTGGAGCCAACATTACGGCTCATGAACTATTTGATGAATCACACTCTGCTACAAAGTTCTTTTGATGCCTGAATGACATTGACCCGGGTGGGTTGTTAAATTGTCACAGAAATTGTCAAAACCAGATGGCGGCGTTAGTTCGAATTTTGACAACGCGCCAACAGAACGTTTTAGCGTTGTACGCTTTATTACGATGTGCATTTGTTTGAGGCAAAAACAAAACAAGAAGGAACGAATGGGCTAATGAAAAACGAAGCTTATTGTCATTATACCTTCTTGTCGTCTGTGAGTTGTAAGAACGCGTTCGCCTTTAGTCTGTCTGCCTGTTTCTCTTTCTCACGCTGTCTCTTCGCTTTCTTCTGCTGAGCTTTCTTCTCCTTCTGTTGTTCTAATTGCTCGGGTGTCACCGGCCCAGGGATTTGTGACTAGAAGAGGTAATATTATTTATAAGTTAAATCCAAACTATCCTTACTAATATTATAAATGCGAAAGTGAGTTTATTTATTTGTTACGCTTTCATGCTAAAACGGCTGAAAGGATTTGAACGGTGAAAACATAAAAAAAGAGAATCTGGGGCTTATGAATGCTACCCATAGGTTATAGTGTGAGAATAGATAATGATTATTTAGCATTTCATGTAGTTTGATTTCGTATAATTACGTTCAAACACAGCTATCGAGTCATGCCATCAAGTGATCGTCATGAAAATCAGAAACGTCAAGAAGTACCTATTCAATTACTTGGAGAGAAAAACGAAAAGGCTCATCTTACCTTAGAATAATTATATTTCTCGGGATTTTGTGCCTGGAACATTCTGAAGGCGATCCTGGTGTCAGCGTGTGGCGTGGC
Organism: Xanthia togata; assembly: GCA_963853775.1. NCBI lineage: Eukaryota > Metazoa > Arthropoda > Insecta > Lepidoptera > Noctuidae > Xanthia > Xanthia togata. Next base: position 20,804,212 of record OY970800.1, read on the forward strand.
GGCGTAAGGAGTCTGCAGCTCGTGGTTCCTGATGCACGGGTCCCCGCCCGCTGATAGGATCTGACTGTAAAAGAAAGAAGGGGGTTAAAGGTACCATTCCGTACCCGACCGCAGGCAGCAACTGTACGCAACGTGTCGCGGCGTCATCTCACTGCAGTCATGATTCCGAACCCGACGGCAAGCCGCAGCAGCCCGTATTGCAGTCGGTAGGTAGACGATAGAAAAACGTGTTATCGAACAAACACGAAAAAAAACAAGGAGAAGGAGGTCCTCCTTGTTCTTTTCGTGTATTTGTTCTTTCCTTGCGTCATGTTTACCGAAATAAACGTATTTTCTTTCTTTACATCTGAGTTTGTTTCGAAGATCATCTAGTTTTAAAACATAATTTGTTCTTGACGTTTAAGTGTTTTTTTGAACCAATTTACAGAAATAAATATACCTAATAAATCATTTAACGCACTGTTTGGTTAGGCTCACCTTTCTGAACAAATTATTTTTTTACTGTTAGACTAGATAGGTACCCTTGGACCGTACGCCTTTTAGCTTTCATTATCTGTTCTATAGACTTGGAGCACTTTAAGAAAGGGTCTGGTGAAAATACCAGTGGGTTTTTCATTGTACAGTTTACGTATTGTGTATGTTTCCTGAAATACCGAACGATGCGGTAATGTACGCACGACACAATGTAGACTAGATTGTGTCTGTGATTGCAGAATCGAGTGATTAATTATCCCTTTATTATTATTAGTGTCAAGAACATCGCTCATTATAACAACACCGAACCGACATGGCAAATAACTTGTCATTCAAGTTGTGATTTTAAATCAAATTTATTAAAGTCTATTTTACGATTGGTATACAGAATAGTGGACGGCTCGCCGGCCGCTCACTGCCCGTTACGAGTAAACTAGACTTTAATACATTTGATTTAAAATCCTAACTTGACGGACAAGTTGTTTGCCGTGTCGGAGCGGTGCTGTTATAATGAGCGATGTCCTTCACAGTCAGAGTGCAAATAAGCATGCACGAAAAGCATTTGTCCTCGTCAAAGCTCGTACAACTTAGCGCTTTATAATACTGAGCCTAAAGTGTATTATTCAATGCTTTCGGAATTTGCCCAACTCCTCAAACTTGTTATTGATACTTACGTGACCATATCAGGTTTAGCGGCGATGGCAGCTTTGTGCAAGGCAGTGTTGCCATCAATAGGGTCTTGAGTGTTGCAAGCCGCTTGAATATCGCCCTCCCAACCTTCTAAGATCGGGTCCAGAGTGTTGTTTTCTTTGTCCGAGATGCTTTTCCACATCTGGCGAAGATACGGTGAAAGAATAGGATGAGTTATAATGGAGGAATACATGTTAGTGTGTGCAACATAACTATTACGAAAACGTATGAAAAAAGAAGTCTGTTATTCAAGGTAACTTTTCTGTGTATACCTAGTTAGAATTTAGATTTTAAAAGTAGTGGGGCGTCGAAGTTTTTACCTTATGATTACATCATTCGTTTAGATTATTCATAATTATATCCAACATTTACCATTAATCGTTACTAGAACATAAAAAATATTAAAGTCATATATGATAAAATACTAAAAAGTTGGAAAGAATTACCGCTATCGTTATTTAAAAAAAGGTTTCGAAGCTTCTTGACAGTCAAAGCATACTATAGCGTAACAGAATTCGTAAGTGAACAATTTTTTACAACAACTTAGATTGTTTCTAATGTTTAAAAATAAGAATAATGTTTGGTATTTGTGTTTTTTTTCTTTTTGTTAAAATTTAATAGATTAGTTTAGTTGATTTAGTTCATAATTTTTGTAACTTTTGTATGCCTACTACTGGTAAAATATCCTATTCCCTTTATCGCCGTATTGTACTCATATTTGCAAAATCCAAATATCTTTTATGATTAGGACATAAAAATCAATCCATTAAATAAAGTGAAGGGAGGTGTCCTGGGACAACCAGTTGTAACGAAATTCCTGTTGCTGTATACAGGGTGGCCGTGACATCCCCGCGCAACCTGTTACCATTGATTCAGTAATGATCCTGGATACCCCCCCCCCCCCGTTAACATTTATCGACGGTTCATTAAAAAAAAAAAAAAAAAACCTGTTCGTTGAATAATGAATTAAAAACAAATATGACTTTTTCGGGCATAACGCTTTTTCGTTACGTGACGATTTCAACCAGTCAACTCCTACTCCTACTGCCGTGTTAAAGAACTTCGTTCCAAAAAAAAATATACACCAGTATGTAATTCAGTTTTAATACTGTTCAACATCCGCTGCAACAAATAACTAACCTTTTTAACACTGGCAGGAATTTTCATTGGCCCCTTCTTTACCATAGTCACTTGTGTCTTCTCTTCCACCTTTTCAACCTTTTTACTGGGTTTCTTTTTTTTCTTAATTTCCTTCTTTCCCACGGTTTCCGTATCACTGTCCGACTCCACACAACTGGCCAGTGCGCAGTCGTTAAGGAGGTCTTTCCTTGAGTTGGTGATGACGCCATTGCTACTCTGTTCTGATAAGGTCTTGATCCAGTCCGGTGGTGTTTCGGAGTCGATGTAGCAGGGACCCTCGTCCTCGCTTGAGGTCACTTGGGTAGGTAACTCGCGGGGGGCACGTTCTCTGAAATACGTTATATGAAATGCTCAAGTCATCAGGCAATAAAAACAATGTGCGACACCTGAAAACATTACCAGGGAAATAGAAAAATTACTTCTACCCTTTTTACCCCACAATGTTCAGGTCAATACGCCTATAATGTTCACACTGCTTTTACATAGGCCTCCTCCCTATGAGAGGGAGTGGGCCATAATCCACCACGCGGGCACAGTACGGATTAGCGGAGATAACATGTTTTCGTATTTTTGGTTCTAGGGCATGCCGGTTTCCTCACGATGTTTTTTATTCACTGTTTTGAGAGCAGTGCTGATGAAATAGTTTACACAAAATAAAGTGCCTGCTTCGAACCCACGACCTACAACTCGTATAGTCGCGGCCGTTACCACTGGGCTGCCACTGCCCAAGCTAGGTCCACACCGGACGATCCAAATTTGGATCGGCGATCGGCGCGCCACGATCCACGATCTGTTTTAGGAAACCCGCGATCCTGCCGCGCGATCCAGTGCCGATCTACGTTTTAGCTAGATTAAGTTCAAATGAACACACGCACTATCCATATTACCCGATCGCCCGATCCACACACAACCGCCCACACCGAGCGCGCTAAACGACACCACCGCGTGTGCTTGAACCGCGCGCAGCACGTCCGCTCCACCGCGTGCGCTCGGATTGGAGTGCACTGGATCGTTCGGTGTGGATCCAAATAATGGTCGCACGTGCTTTAATGTTTTTAATGATCACTTGAGCGTTTCCGCCAGCTCCGTTTCATGCATGCCCAAGAAATGCTAAATAGTAGAAAGCTTTCATTTACAAGAGATTTTCAATAAATTATTCTATTATATTCTATTCTAAAAACAGTCGTACTAACCCCGAACCCATCAATTAAATGATATCAAATGCATCAAAGAATTGGTTTCTAGAACTCCTTCCAATCTTCTCTTCTACCAAATAAACAGGCTGAGGCCGAGGCTGTCAAAACGTAACGTTCTGGTCCGTGTGAAATAATTGTTTAAAAATATAAAACTCAAAGATTAATACAAAAATTACCGTAAAGTGTTCATAGGATAACCCAATTTACCAGTACAAGTGTTATCTCAGAGCAATATACAAGATAAGTGAGAATTTAACAATAAATAGTGAACAGTGCACTAAACTTTCTACAGTAAAAACTAAATACGAGTAAGTTCAACTACAAACGACTTTACCTCACAGAACCTAGTACCCAGTATTTAGTGCCAATAAAATAAAATAACAATAATTGAATACAATTAGATAAAATAATAAAAGTGATCATAAAAACATAACTTTATTTGTGAGGGTTGCAGTGAAAAATTTAAAACCGTTTATAACGGTGACACATCGGGACTGTTCGAGTAAACGTATCTTCAGATAACCAATTTCAACACTTCACACATAGCCGGTTTGGTCTAGCGGTATCAATACCTCGTTGAGAATCGTGGCAAGTGGCACGAGTTCCAACCCAAGCATCACAAGTTCTTTTTGTGAATCAATTAATTTGAAAAAATGTCATCTAGTTTGAACAGGGCACTAAGCAGTGACCGCAAGACGACAGCACAACAAGTCACTTGTAATATCTGCAAGAAATGTGTCAACATCAAAAACACTGCTCTGTGTTCAATCTGTAAAAAAAAGATACGAGTTCGATTGTGTGGGTGATCCAGAATCAACTTATCGCCTAAAAGACATCGAAGCAAGAAAGAAATGGAAATGCAAAGTATGTATAAAGAACAAAACTGATTCAAATGTAGATGGTCCTTCTAATATAACACTTAGAAAAAAACAGCTTTCTTCAACAAAACCTTCTTCGCCCCAACAACAGTTCCTTCCCATGAAAAATTTTGTTCTAAGTGAAGATACTTCTCAAATACCGGCCACCCCAGTAGTTGTGCCGAATAAAGACAATTACGATAAATTTGAGGCAAACATATCTACCGAAAACTCTTTCGAATCTTTGCCGTTGGATGATGATATCGATATTTTGTCTCATACATTGAAAAGAGATCCACAATTATGCAGAAGCTGCCCAAATATTAGATCCAACAATTTTGATATAATAGAAAAAATAGAAAAGAAAGTTTCGGTATTGGCAAAGAGCTTAGAAATAGCTGAAAATGAGATAGCTAATCTATTATCGGAAAACTGCTGTCTTAAAAAACAAATGTCTATGTACGGCACCCAAATTAGTCAGTTAAAAGATATTTGTAAATCCACGCCCAAAAGAGCGTCACAAAAGAAAAGGACCAAAGGTCCCATCCAAACTAAACTAGACTTCTCAGAGCAACTTATTAGTCCAAAAGCAAAATGCTCACATACAGCGGACGACGTGCAGGGTGTAAATTGTCAGGATGTCTCAGACCAGGAATTTAACAACGTCATGACTGAAAATATATCGATGAACTCTGCAATTGAACACCGACATGATAACTTAAAGCATACAACCCAATTAAATCGCAACACAAAAAGAAATATCTACATAATTGGAGACGAAAAAGTAAGAGGTCTATCAGCACAACTAATACAAACAAAGACAGGTAAATGGAATGACAACTACAACATCGAGGCTAAAGTTCAACCATATGCTTCGTCATGCGAGATCCTACGAAATCATGAAAATCTATCTTGTACCCTGTCTGATAATGACATTGTAATTCTATCGGTTGGTAAACATGATAGAAATCCCTACGTGTTGTTTACTAATCTGTGTAGAACTCTGTGTAGTTTAAGTAATTGTACGATACTGATCTTGAATGTTTCAGAAAATAGGTACCTTAATGTTAAAAAACTTAATTATGAACTAAATTTGTTCACAAAAAACTTTAGGAATTGTAAGTTTCTTGAAGTAAATGAGTTGGATGTAAGTTATCATACGAGGCTGTCAAAATTAGATTTAGTTACCTACAAACTAAATATAGAGATTGATTTTATTCAATATGAAAAGGATTTTACAAAACTCAATTCAAGCGCACGCAGCTCACTTCTTAATAATACTCAAAAAAACAATACGTTTTTTCGTTCCTAAGTCCTCCAATAATAGTACTTCTATTCATTATGATAAGTCAAAACAGGATTGCCGAAATAGTAAATTACGAATCTTACATCAAAATATAGCCGGCATCTGCAGCAAACTCGACATGTTAGAAATAACCTTAAATGAATTGGTAGAGAAAAACAAGGAGATTGATATATTATGTTTTAGTGAAACTTTTGTGAAGCAAGGTACAGAATCTAATATTAAACTTAATAACTTTAAATTGGCTGCAGTTTTTAGTCGAGATAAATGTAGAGGGGGTACTTGTATTTTAACTAATAAAGTATTTGACACAAAGCCATTAAGGATTCCTTCAGGTTTAGCTACAGAATTTTACTTTGAATGCTGCGGCGTAGAGATAATAGGTTTGAGCCTGATTGTTGTAATTATATATAGAATCCCTGATCAGAGAAAAGTCCAAACAGGTGTATTTCTCCATAAACTTGATCATTTATTAAATTATTTGACAGACCAACACAAGAGGAAAAAAATCATAATTTGTGGTGATTGGAATATCGATATATTAAAACATAACTCCGCAACAAAGGAACTTCTAAGTATACTAAGTAACTACAATTTTGAAGCACATATAAAATCACCAACTCGGGCGAACTCTTGCATTGACCAAATCGCCAGTAACATAAAGAGTGTTCAGCCAGAAATTCATCACCTAGGCCTGTCTGATCACGAAACAGCGCAATCAGTCACTGTTAAAACGAATATACACAAAAGAATAACTTGTTGGTCGGAATTGAAACGTGACTATTGTGTAGAAAACCTTGGTAAATTTCGCGAGTGTATGTCTGCTCTTTCATTTTCGGAAACACTTAAATCAGACTCTCTAACTGAAGCCTTCAATATCTTTTATGAAACTTTTACATTATTTTACGATCTGTGTTTTCCGGTGATTAAGGTTAAGGTTAATAATAAACCAGTTACACTAAACTGGATCACGAAAGGCATGAAAAAATCTAGCAAAACAAAACGTCAGCTTTATCTAAAATTTAAAACAAGTAAAGTTAACAAAAAGCAAAACGAGAAATCCTATAAACTTTATAATCATATATTTAGGCGATGTGCACAGCGAGCGCAAAAACTCATGAATACAAGACGTATACAAAGGCATAAAAATAAATGTAGAGCTACATGGAATGCAATCACTTCAACAATAACTGGGAATAATTTGTATAAAAATGACATTGACGAAATCAATTTTAATAATGTAACATATAATAATCCATCTGACATTTGCAATATATTTAATAATTACTTTATCAATTTGACATCTAATCTGCCTTTAAATTCTAATAATAATTCTAACCCTAATCAAAAAAATAAAAATCGGAATACTATATTCTTGAATCCTGTTGATGCAATGGAAGTGTATAAAATAATTATGTCCCTCAACAATAGCAAAACTAGTGGGTATGACGGCATCGCCACAAAGGTCTTGAAAGCTTGTGGTAGTTGGATATGTCATCCACTAGCGCATATTATAAATTTATCTTTTTTGGAAGGTGTATTTCCTGACCAGCTTAAGATGTCTGTTGTGAAACCACTATTTAAAAATGGAAAAAAGTCTGATCCGAATAATTATAGGCCTATTACGATAGTACCCGTTATTTCAAAAATCTTTGAGAAGGCAATGCTTATTAGGTTAAATAATTTTCTCTGTAGACATGAAATACTATGCAAAGAGCAGTTCGGCTTCCGTAAAGGTAGTTCAACTGCTCTTGCAATCTTTAACTTTATTAAACTTGTAACAGAAAATATTAATAATGGAAATCCTGCTGTGTCCCTTTTTTTAGATATGAGTAAGGCCTTTGATTTTGTTAACCATGATAAGCTACTAAACAAACTAGACTTCTATGGTATTAGAGGAAAAGTTTATGAATGGATATCTAGTTATCTAGGAAACAGGCAGCAGTGTACCGAAATATCCAAAGTTGTAAAGAAAACTGACAGAATATATTCCAAAGAGAAATTCAAATCAATAGCGGTAGTAAATAAGTGTGGCGTGCCTCAAGGAAGCATTCTCGGTCCTTTACTTTTCCTACTTTATATAAATGATCTTCCAGAGGCCACCTTGCAGAAATGTATACTTTTCGCTGATGATACTACAGTTGTCATAAAATGTCAGAATAAAAGCGACTACAAATCAGCTACGGAAAAGACTCTAAAAGATATAATAAGTTGGATGCAAAATAATAACTTAAATATAAATGTTAGCAAGACAAAATTAATTGAATTTAATTCTTATAATAGCAAACCATTAGCTTTGGATATTCTCTATAATGGTGAAAAGGTAGAGCAAGTGGATCAATTAAAAATTTTAGGAATTTTTGTTGACAAAAACTTGAATTGGAAAAGTCACGTGGAGCATATAGTTCAGAAACTAGATGGGTTCGTGTTTGCTTTAAAAAAGTTGAGACAAAATGTGTCTGTAGAAGCTGCTCTTGCAGCTTACCATGGTTACGTGTCATCTGTTCTAAGCTATGGACTTATCATGTGGGGTAACTCGACTGATGCCGACAGAGTTTTAAGCTCCAAAAACGCTGCATCCGGGTATTAAACAGGGCATGGTTCTTAGACAGCTGTAAACCCTTCTTTCAAAAATTGAAAATTCTTCCACTGCCCTGTATGTATATTAGAGATATCTGCTTTTTTACAAAGATGCATATGCATTATTTTAAGCAACATACCGAGGTTATACCGAGACAGAAAAGGGCTAAGTTTCGCAACCTCTTATATCATCCAGTTGGCCATAAAGATATTTATAAGAAAAATGTGTTCAATATGTGTATATTAATTTATAATTCCTTTCCAAATGAATTAAAATTGTTGCAGGGTAATGTTTTTAAAACGAAATTGACAGAGTGGTTACAAAAAAAGTGTTTCTACAGCATAAAGGATTTTTTACAACATAAAATATTTGATTAAATGAATTTATTTTAAATTAATTAAGAACATTTGTATGTATAAATAATGCGGATAATAATGTAATAATAATTTAATTATAAAGTACTAATAATATAATATGCATGATAATTTTATTGTGACATACAATCTTAATAATTTGCACGCTTGCTTGCAGGCAGAGTACAATAACTTTAAGGCTATAAGATCTTCCTTTGTAAACAATGTATTCTCTCGCAAATAAACAATTTGAATTTGAATTTGAACAAAAGAGGTTTAATTCCTACCTTGACTTCGCCCGGTCATGGAGGACCTTTGGTGGTGGTTTCTGCGCCTTTTTGGCGCGCTCTGCGATACTGATGTCAGAGTTGGTCTTCAATGGCGCTTTAGCGCCCGTCACTATAAGCAACGCCTTTTGGAATTCTTGCAACGTATCTGTGGGTAATTATTATTCATTTAATTTTTCCGCCTTTTTCTTGTCACAAATATAGACTCAACTTATTTTTATTTCATTCATCAATAATAAGTTTTAAAATGTATTTATCTTTAACTTTTAAGTCTACCTTAGGGCAGCGCTGTGGGTTAAATTATTATGAAAACATGATTTTTACTAGTTGTTAGTTCTTAAAATCTGTCTGTTGTTCCTTTCAAAAGAAATACAGAATAAGATACTTACAAGCAACGAATTGCAATAAAATAACTTAAGGTTGCACTAGTCGATATTTTTTCCATACAAATTTTGGGAGGGATTACTCTACTGTTTGACATTGTACATCCAAAGTTAAAAAAATAAAAAGCCATTAAAAAGTTAGGTGCCAACAAAAATTCGTTATTCTTGCTAATTCTAACGCAACTTTGGGCATAAGTAATTAATAAAAGAAGTATAAAAACAAAGTCAGCATCGACAAAGCTCAATTAGCCAAGAGTTCATTAAACTTTATTTGTAATTGAGTTATGCAGTGGTTTTTTCATAAAACTCGATTTTCCAAAGGACCGTTCATAATTTTGCACGCGCTCGTTTTACATAATAGTTCGGAACGATGTTTGTGTGCATGTGAACTAGACGTTGTGCGTGTAGACTAGCTTTTAACTATATCTGATACTATCTCTGTCGGACACTATGCCAGGTGAGACAGCGTGCTTTTTGGCCTCGCCTACCAGTGAGTTCGAGCCCACGACTAGTTCAACCTTAAACACCCAGTGCGAGTGCGGTGCTTCTAATTAGACCATGCCCCACTTGCTGGAGAGTCCTAAGACCTAAAGAACGCCACGGATGCCACAATCAACGTGGCCACCTACTGGGCTCATACAATATAAAATAATATAAAAAACTAGCTGCAACCCGCGGTTTCATCCGCATAAGTTTCGATGCCGTGGGAATATCGGGATAAAAAGTATCCTATGTGTTAATCCAGGTTATCTGTGTGCCAAATTTTATCCAAATCCTTTCAGTAGTTTTAGCGTGAAGAAGAGACAAACATACACACTCACAAACTTTTGCCTTTATAATATTAGTGCGATAAACAACGAAGAAGAGTTCCATCGACACGAAATTAAGAATTTAAAACTTTTCATCAACTCACCATAAACTTCAATACCAGCCAGAGTCTGGAACACCCTCTTCACCTCCTTGAAGGTAGGCTTCCTGGTAGGGAAAGGCAGTTGCCTGACCCTCGGGTCTTCCTTCCTTAGAGGAGAGGGCTTGCCGAAGATCGCAGCCTGGTTGATAGCCCCAACAGCACGGTAGAAGATTAGGGAACAGCCTTTCAGGTCATCATTCCAACCCACTAGTATATTTTGGACATGCTAGAAAAATAAATAAGAGTATTTTACTTACAATACTGATGTAGCGTAGTTTTATACCTGAAAGGACTTCGCAAAACTTAACTACTACTTAGAATCTTCTGAAATGAAACAATGGATGTAGGTTTTTTTTTCTTTTATTTACATAATGTATATATTATTATTATATAATACATAAATAAATTACGTGCAACGTGAGTGCATCACATATAAACGAGCAAACGTGCAAATAAATTCATTAATCATTTACATATTTTAACACTCATACATGCAACATAGACATACATTATATTAATACTTAATGAGTTAATAAAATAATTAATTAGTTATTTTTGGATTGGGAGCCGACGTCGACGATTTTTCCATACGTAAATAATTTTGAATAATGATTCCAATTATTTCTTCCAGAACCAAGCACTAGGAAGTGGTGAAGCGTGGGCGTTTTGGGGGACTGTTTTATGTAATTTTGACGTTCGAAAAGTGCTGATTCTCGGCCTAGTTGGAATAAATAACTCGCTTTTTAATTTTTATATTTTCAAGGCGATCTGTAAAGACATTCTACGAAGTAACAAATTAGTTGAAGATGTAAACAATTTAATCGAAAATGATTGAGAGTAATCCCAAATTATAAATCTCGAGGCATCCAATCTAAAAAACTTTGAAAAGGAAGTAAAAAGGTTGACAAAAGCTGCGGCTAATAGAAACTGACATCTAACAATAAGCAGATTCAAAACAGCTCCACCATCATGATCCGCCATGTAGAAACATCGGCGATTATGCGATGGCTGCATAGAGCAGATAATTTCACTGTTGTAACACTGTATACACCGTGCATTGTGTCTGAAAGAAAACTCCGGACTTACTCGTAACACCAAAATTTTGACACGAATTTGTGAGATCAGGAACCAAATTTTCGATCAGCCAATAGTCAAATGAATCTTCTCATACAAATATGCACGGTACACATCATTGCACGGAGCGTAATCAAAAACAATCCCAAATCGACGTAGCTGGTCATACAGCAATCACCGATCATAAGGTAATGCATCCGTCCATTCTAGTAGATGATGACAGTCGTTAGCGCTCACTTCCACTAAGTCTCACGATCGAAGGAAGCAACGTTAAGATTTACACCAATGTTCAGCACAGTGCAGCACTGTGCCGCACCCTGACAGCACAAATTTTTCTCTTGGTGGACTCATGTGAGTGAACATTAACTATTATTTATTATTAACTATTTATTTGTTCGCGTACATTCGGTGGCGCCTTCCGGATTTTCATGTACATTTGTCAATTACGGATTGCCTTGCATTATGGATCGGACAAATGATAATTTTTTTGAATTTATACAAGCGGTCGAAACATATCCAATACTATTCTTGTCACCCAGACTATATAAGACTAAAGAGCATGATGATACTCAAGAGTTGAATCAAACTTTCAATTGTGACTCCACTGAGGTATTGGGGAACTATTTTGGCTTAGTACCGCAGCGAGAAGAAAAAGATAACTGACTCGAAATCATCGGGTTCTGCGATATCATTATCGTGCGACGACTGCGTACGTCAACGACTGAACTGAAAGCAGAGCACTCCCGCGGAGAACATGTTCGCGTACAAATGTTCTGCACAGCACATTTACAAAAGTGATGCACAGTTTTGGCAGTGTAGACAAACAAACTACATCTAAAGCTCCAGTACACGCACTGCTGGAATATTTCACAAAATGTTTGTCAACAAATAATGTGCTGCACACTTTTTTGGTGGAATTGCACCTTCACACTTACCATCAAGAAATCCTCTTTGTTGTACTTAAAGCGCCTCAATATTTGACCAGCCGTCCGAGGCGCTTTGGTAGTCTGCTCCAGTGAATGTATGAGTGAATGAAATATGAATAATGACGTTATTCAGAATCATTATGAACCGTTACACGTTATTTTTTGTACTAGCTAGCTTCTAGCTGATTTGCGTATGAGATTCAGTGCCGTTATTATATAGTTAACTACATAATATCGTTATCTATAAATGGTGTACTCATTTACCTTATTATTGGTTAGATAATATTTGTACTCACAAGCAATCCAAACTGTTACCGGAACTCTTTGTGAGAGTAATCCCAATTAAGTAGTTAACATATTTACACTTCATGCCAGGCAAAGTGGTTAATTTAACAAGCCACTATAAAATATTTATAAAATTGAGCGACAAGCAAGTGCTTGTTTTCGCACTTTAATTGTTGATATTTACAATAAGATAGCATTTTAATCTAAAATAATATTATAAATTTGATATTTTTTGTATGTATGTTTGTTTGTAATTAATAAACTCAAAAACGACTGGATCGATTTTAAAATTTATTTCACCAGTAGGATGCTATACTATCACTGAGTAAGCTATAATTTATAAAGATACCACGCGGGCGAAGCCACTGGCGTAAGCGAGTTTACTAAAAGTATATGCAGCAAAATTCCAAAACTGTAATCTTCTAAATATGTTGATACAACATTTAGTCAGTTTTTTCGGAGAGTTAAAGGCATACAGAATTATAAACATGGTTATAATAATTTGGCCTATAAATGAGAATCTGCTTACCATGTAGAAACGCGTAATAAAAACGGTAGGTATATCCATGAAATTTTATTGAAAACACTTTTTACATAAAACATGAATTTAATGTTTACCATAAAATAATACGATAATATGCAACAATACTATCTTTAGAAGCTTATGTTATTCAAATAATTACAATCACAAACAAAAATGGACCTAGGATTGAAGCCTGCGGAAGGAACCTCTTAATAACTGCTGGTTGTAGAAAATTCAACTTGACACATCATATTTGGGTATAAATTACATTTGTCACTGCAAGGCAGATAAATGCAAGGTTACATCAGACGTATCATTGAAAAATATTCGCGGCTTAACTCGTGTTTTCGTCGGCCGAATTATGTAAAATGCGGTCGCTAACCCGCTCTTCTCCAGAAAAGTAATTATTAGAAAAAGCCAGCAAACAGATTAGTCAGTAGTACACTTACCGCTAGGAACTGGTCTTGGTTGTATCTCCTCAAGCTAGATCCAGCTGATTTCGGAGCATTGCCCGTCTGGTCCCTTGTTGCTTGCGCCATTCCTTGGCCCCGCCGCGTGGTATAAGAGTGTAGGGTCTTGTGGATGGCATCGGTGCCGCCGGTGAAGATGCAGCCAGCGAAGTGACCACCAGAAACCATAAGAACGGCCCAGCGGCCATAGCCAGGGCTCAAGAGTTCCTTGACTCGGCGAGACCATACGTGGCCTTCGCCATCCAGTGACATTTCCTCCTGTGAAACATAATTCAATTTATTTATTGCAGATAATAAAAATCCATAGTATTACACAAAAAACAATATAAAAACACAAAGATGAATAATTTAAAAAATACAATAATTTAAAAATTATGTTGCATAAGAAATATGTATGAAGATTGCAAGAACCGGAGGTTCTATTTATCCACGAAAATTGTATGCCCACTTGAAATGACAACACTGTCGTTTCAAGTGGGTTTTAGAGGTATGAGGAACAAGGTATAAAGTTCACTCATCCTTTATAGAAATGGGAGGATCCTCCGACCAGACGGGTGTTGTGTCTGGTGGGCAACTGATTGATGTCGGAAAGTTATATATATGATGATCGCGCGGTAAACCCTGCTTGCGCGATGCAAGATTTGTGTAACGTCAGGTATTTTGAGGCTTTTGCATTTAGTTGTACGGAATATTAATTCAAAAGTAACTGTTCAAGACATGGTTTGAACCAATTCTTTCTGCATTGAAAGCATAACTTCATTTGAATCGCTATCACAAAGTGTACATTTATTTAGATAACTTCAAACATGTTCTGTAGTTGAATTTTATGGTCAAAGAAATCTGTTTTACAGTCTATAAGAAATTACAAGGATTTCACTTAAGAAAAATATTAGAACCAAGAACTTTGACATACCCACTAATTAGGTATTGTTTTAAGGGTTCCGTAGCCAAAGGGTGAAACGGGACCCTATTACTAAGACTCCACTGTCTGTCTGTCTGTCCATGTCACCATACTGTACCTTATGAACCCTGATAGTTAGACAGTTGAAATTTTCACAGATGATGTATTTCTGTTGCCGCTATAACAACAAATACTAAAAACAGAATAAAATAAATAATTAACAGAATTTAAGTGGGGCTCCCATACAACAGACATGATTTTTTTGCCGTTTTTATAGATAATGGTACGGAACCCTACGTGCGCGAGTCCGACTTACACTTGGGCGGTTTTTTTTTAACAAACTGGGTCAAATATATTTGAATTATTTGCTATAAGTAGATTCACTAAGATGAAGATCACATAATTTATTTAGCATAATAAATCTACGATCTTATTTCGTCTGACAACATTCTCTCTTTGATCACATTACCTTGCGATGGTGCAGCAAGCAACGGTAGATACAGAACACTTGGCCCTTGGGGTTAGTGTAGAAAGCTTTGCAGTGCCGAGTAGCAGCTGCAAATAACTCTGTGGCAGGGGTGTTAGGGTTGTCATCACCTTCCGAGTCACTGGCCGACACATTAGAACTTTCATCTGAAACACATGAGAACATTTTGCAAGATATGTGAATGACAAATTAAAAAGGCGACATTATTTTAAAATAATAAGTTTACTCCTTAGTACGATTGTCTATGAAATGCAATAGACAAAGACCCCTCTCGCATTCATAAACATAAAAAAACCGGCCAAATGCGTGTCGGACCACGCACAATGAAGGGTTCCGTAGTTGGAATGAATTTATCGTAAGAACAAACTTAACTTTGTAATTGAAAAACATGTTCTCCCATACGGAATATATGGGAGAACATGTTTTTGCAACCGCAAATTTAAGTTGGTTGATTATTACTCGTAAACTTGTAAAGCTTACTTAAGTGTTATGATAGTTAGATAGTTTTCCTTTAAAATTCGTTATATATAAGTCAGGGACTGAAAGCGGTTACGGTTAAAGGTTAAGATACATCAAAAATATACCGGTACCGGTTTAAAATACAGGTTGAGCTATACCGATACCTTTAAAAATAAAGGTTGGGCTAAACCGTTATTTAACCTTTACACGATTTCGGTATCAAAAACATGCGAGACGTCGCGGCGTCGAACACTTTAGAACTTGTGTACCTATTTTGTAACAATCGGCAAGTGAACGACAGACAGAGTAGCGAGGCGGTGTGTCAAAGAAAACCCCTATTTATTAAGGTTTAGGTACTGCTACCGAAACATTTATAAAGGTTATAGTACTTCTACCGAAATATACCGGTATGCATATCCAACCTCAAAATTCCGCTACTGAAAAAATTTACGGTATCGAAATATTTCGGTAACCTTTATTTAGCGGTATGACGTCATACTGAAATTTAAAGGTACCTTAATTTTTCGGTAATTCAGTCCCTGATATAAGTACTAATGCCGTGACATTTGAATTTCTAACTACTACCGTTTAGTTGGTAGAGGGGGAGGACACTTGACTCTAACGAAAACTTGAACTTTAAAGCTTGATAAGTCACGAACGGTTTACTTAATCAAAAAACGGTCTTGGCAAACCCCCAAAGACAGTTGGATCCAACGATATCCCACACTATGGGAAGGACGAAAAAAAAAAATCATTCCCACTTTACATGTAGGGGAGGTACCCTAAATAATTGTTTTTTTTTTAAATTATTTAACCACTTTTTTAACGTCATTAACTTGTACACTCATGCCAAATTACAACTTTCCAGTACCAATAGTTTTTGAGCTAAACCACAGACAGACAGACGGACATGGCGAAACTATAAGGGTTCGTTGTTGACTACAGAACCCTAAAAACTGTCAAAATATCAAGATCATGAGGTGAAGTGAAATATGTTTTTTTTTAAATGTTTAAAAAAAAACTTGTTATTTACGAATAAAACAAGTTAAGGCTTGTATAAATTTCACTCATAAAATTTCCATACCGGGAGCCTAAGAAAATTGATTCTTATGGAGTTGAACTCCAAAAATACCTGTAGATGTATTAAAAGTGATAACCTTTACAGACTGCGGAGCACAGACAGTTAAAATATAAGGCTGTGAACAATGTGTGCTTCCTTAGACTGGAAAATGGTTAAGTAGTTAATTTTCTACTAACCTTGACGAGAATTATATTCTCCCAGTGAAATAGGTTTTCTGCCAAACAGTTTCCTTTTCAGATTGTGCGTATGCCAGTGGTGTTTGTAGTGGGCGGTCTGTTGAACTCTGGTGGTGAACGGACCGACACCGCAGCACGAGCAACTGATGCCATCAGACCCTCGTAACGTGAGTGCACTGAGGCGGGTCATTACACTCTCCTCATCCACTGGAAAGTATTATTTTAATCAATTTATATTTATATATGTTATGTGTGTGTAATAATGCTGTTTTGTATGCTTTGTTTTTACATCTAATACCATAATAATGAGTTAGAAATCGCATATCAGTCAGTTATAAGGCTAGCATGATTATATCAAAATATTATGAATGATATTTAGAGATTACAATAGCTGAAAACCTACAGTTTATAGGGTATAGAATGATTACTTAATAAAGTATTTTATAAAATTCAAACATTACATACAATTGCATGTTACAACTTTTTAAGATAAGTGATGAAATATCTATGGATTAAATGTAGTTTTTTCACGTCTCCTTTACCTTGGCATGAATATTTTTTTACGCTTTGTATTAAATTTCGCGGTGCACAATCAAAAGGATTTATGTCAATAAATTAACTTACCAACTGCTGGTGGGTCCGTAAGCATGCAATGTGCAACTTTAGCATCTTTGATCAGCTTCTCGATTTCATCTAAATCGTAAGTTTTTACAATCCTACTGCGAATGTACTCGGGTTTAGAACCCATTGTAGGTTATTTTTATATTTTACTTTATAAGACGAACACACTCCTTGTTTACATGTCGGCCCTCAACGTGGCTACTACCAAGAGTGAGTAATAGGTAATATTGTGCAATGTATTGGGATTTGCGATCGTGCTTGTAAAACTAAAAGAAAATAATTACATTACATTTTGACAATTCACTGACAGTTTTGTCCAATGAAATTTGACATTTTGGGTGCATTTCGAGTTTTACTGTAATGGTTTTGAGCGTGCTAAAAGCCGTACCGAATTAGCCCACCGCACAAGCTTCCTCTACCGAATGAAAAAATAATTTTCATAATCGATCCACAATTGACAAAAATATCTATGTTTTTTTTTTTTAATGCAGTACGTCGCCGTACGAATTCGGTTAAAACATTATTTTACAAAACGGTTTATAAATGACGGAGTACTGTGGAAACAATTTTTTTTTAAAAACCGGCCTAGTGCGAGGCGGACCCGCGCACGAAGGGTTCCGTACATTACCTATAAAAACGGCAAAAAAATCATGTCTGTTGTATGGGAGCCCCCTCAATTATTTATTTTATTCTGTTTATAGTAATTGTTGATAGCGGTAACATAAATACGTCATCTGTGAAATTATGCATGTGAGAACAATGTAGAAAGATGCGCACGTAAAAAGCGTCCGTAATAAAAAGATAAAAATAATTAATTCAAGCAAGAAGCAAAAGCGTGGCGGTACGTGCATATTAAGAGGGAACAGGGCCCGCGATTCTCCATACAAACGTATTCCCCGAATTTCTTCCTGAATAATGCCTCTAGAGCTGTCATTTTTTATATTAAATCAGGGTCTCTATAGGCATGTCCCTGTCATTTCCTTTTTTTCAGCAATTAATAAGTAAGGAAACTATGACCCTCCAAAAATTACAAAAATGCCCCATTTTTACCGCCGTGATTAGAGGACTACCAGACTAATTCGGAAATTTTTTTAGCATAAAAGAAAATAATAGGAACCTAGACATACTCTTTCTTAAAATTTTAATGTAAAAAATTATTAAATCGGCTTAGTTTTCGAGGAGAAAAAAGGATAATGCCAAACGTCGTTTTCGTCAAAAATTTTGTGATATAATCGGTCTGAGCTGCAGTTGTCCCTATCGCACTTTACGGGGTTTAACTCGGTTTTTCGGGCGCAGCGCGACGGCAATAGTTTCTTCAAATACCTATTTTTCAAATTCCTCTCAGCCCCTGTTCCCTCTTAACTTATAATGGAATTGATTGTAAGTCAATAGAAATTTGCAAGGAATACTCTTGTGATAATATTTTTGAATGTTGCGGAATAGAAATTCCCAGTACCTATGAACATTATTATTATTTGTTTATACAAATATACAGGATACCCTCAAGTAGCTTAAATTCTTTTTTCAATAAATTAGAAATACTATTACTGTAAACGATATCCGGCTGTCGAAGGACCAAAATGTAAACGACCAGCTTATGTCGTTTGAAGGGGGCGGTTTGTTGTAAGGTTTGGCACAGTAGAAAAACCACAAGCAGCTAATGTAATAGATCCACGTATATTGCACATAAAACACACACACAATATATTTAAAATACACAACAGTAATACAGACAAAGGTTAGAGCTAGATGTAATCCGAATTTAATTGAATTTATTCAGCACGAATTTATACCTCAAGTAGCGAGATGTTTGTAGGAACGAAGTTAAAGCTCAACTGACTAAGAATCTGAGACTTTCTAAGAGAGTACTAGGCAACTAGTACTAGGCAATAGGGATGGGTCTAAAAATAATAAGCTGCTAAATTAACACTGCTAAATTTTTTTAGTGTCAACACCTGCTAAATAAGTTCTGGGATAGCTGTTAAATATAGCAGTCAGTGTCACAACTCACAACAAAGCAATAATGGTCCTGCAGATTCAGTCACAGTTAGATTGATAAGTTTGAGCAAGTTGATTTAATTAACTGCTAAGTGCTAACTGTTAAACCGAATTAACACTAATAAAAAAAAATTGTGTCAACAACTGTTAAATAAGTTCCGAGATAGATGTTAAATAAACGGAAACAAAAAATATATTACATTTGAACAAAAGTAATATTACCAATTGGTATGTAGCTATTAGAAAAAAAAACAAGATCTAAGAAAGAAATACAAAAGATACAAGAAAAAAAAAACAAAACAAAAAAAATATGATTATTATAAAAAAATTACACATAAAAAAAAGAAATCGTTGTAAATAAATTGATTCTCATTATAAATACGCCAACAGAAAAAGTTGACAGTCCTAAGCCTGTGAAAAGTATGAAGGAAATGAGAATTAATTACGTTAACAATCCGTCTGTGATTAAATTTAACAGTTGCTATAAATAACTGCTAATTTCAACTGTTAAATATTTTTAGCATTATCATTTAGCAGTGTTATTATTATTTAACGTTTAAGCCCATCTCTACTAGGCAACTACAATTGTAATTTTTTTTTTTTTTTTTTTTTTTTTTTTTTTAACTATGGCATCTCGTTGGTATACCACTAAGGTATTTACTGCTCAACCGAACAATCCTGTGGCTGCCTTAAGCACTACACTCAAAGCCTCCAGCCAGGAGCAACTATTCTAAATTAAAATTAGGCGAACGCTCGCTAAGGGCACCCCCTGTGGGGTACGAACCTCGGCTTAGGGCGTCGCTGAGGGGAGGACAGCAAGATGGGACAGGCTGGATCAAGGATATTTCATGATTATTATGCGGGGAATTTAAAGCTACGCGCTTAGCTGCGGCGCGGGCTGGCGCTTCATCGGACAAGGGTCGTGGGGGAGTATTATTTACTCGTGAGGGTCGCGCGCGCGGAGGACCTCGGCGGCGAGGTCGGTACGACGGGTGTCGGGTGTGTTTGTGCACTGTACTGGTGGCCCTATTGCTCTCCTGGAGGAGAGTGGTTGGATCATCTGGATCGGAGAGGACATGCCTAGGACGGCGAAATCGACTAATGCGGGAGGGGGTATAATTGGCCGCTTCAACAACCAGAGGGTTGCGGTGATTGGCGGCGGAATCAAAATGACGCTTTGAAATGCGTTTTAGGAACTGATGGATTGTGGGGATTTTGAGATCTAGGTGGAGGTTAATATTCCTGACATACCAGGGAGCGCCCGTGGCTCTTCTAAGAAATCTGTTCTGGATCACCTGCATCTTATGGATATTTCTAGGGGATGTGTGTGCAAAGACGACACCCGCATAGGTCATGATGGGGCGGATGCACGCTGTGTAGATGCGCAATTTGCACTTGAGTGACAATTTGCTGCGTGCATTAACGATGTAATAAAGTCTACTGAGAGCGAAGGCGGCCCGCGAGCGAACCGACCTTATGTGCTCTGTAAAGTTGAGGTAATGATCGAGGATGACTCCCAAGTACTTGGCTTGCTTCTCCCAGGGGATAGGCTTGCCTAACAAGGTGAGTGGTCGGGGAATGTGAGGGGGTCTAGATCGCGGTTTTATGAATAAAACCGCCTGACTTTTGTCGGGGTTCACCTCAATTCTCCATTTCTTAAACCAGGCGCCAAGGTTATTGACAGCCCGTTGTAAGAGAAGGTGGATCTGAGTCTGCGAATAGCCCCTGCAATATATGGCCGTGTCATCTGCGAACAGAGCCAACTGCGCCGTATTGCTTTTGGGGATGTCGCTTGTGAAGAGCGAGAACATGAGCGGGGCGAGCACGGAGCCTTGAGGGACTCCGGCGCGGATTTGGCGGGGAGAGGATAGGGCTCCCTCGATGCGATAGCGGAAAGTACGATTCGACAAGTAGTCCCGTAAGATGAGCACGAGACGATCGGGCACTCCGAGTTTGTAGAGCTTAAAGATTAAGCCGTTGTGCCAGACTTTGTCGAATGCTTTCGCTATGTCGAAGAAGACCGCACCTGTCGACATGCCACGGTAGAAGCCGCCGCCGATGAATTCGACGATACGGTGGACCTGATGCACGCTAGAGTGCTGGGCTCTAAAGCCGAACTGTTCGTTGGGGATGAGGCCTTTGGTTTCAGCGTAGTCCCTGAGACGCTTATAAATAAGCCTCTCATAGATTTTGCCTAATACCTTGAGCAGACTGATGGGGCGGTAGCTGGAGGGTTCGGTTTTGGGCTTGCCAGGCTTTGGGATACCTATCACTATGGCTTCTTTCCATGCTTGGGGGAAGATATTGTTGCTTAGAGCACCATTGAAGATGGTGGTCAGTAGCATAATAAGGTGGGCGGGGAAGAGTTGGATCACCCTATTGGTGATTCCATCTGAGCCGGGGGCTTTACGGATGTGGAGACCTTTGATGATGTCATGCACTTCGTCTGGAGTGACGGGAGGCAGAGGACTTTCGGGGTCTTCGACGGGGGGCAGAGAAACTTTACGTTCGACTTCAGCGTCTACCTCTGAGAGGTGAGCTTGGTCTACTGGTAGGGAGCTGGGAGAGCATTGAGCCTCGAGACTGTCGGCTAGGCATTCTGCTTTGTCGATGTCGTCGAAGGCTATGGTTTTGTCGGGGCGTACTAGGGGGGGCATGGCAGCTATCTGCTTGGATTTGAGTTTTCTCTGGAGTTCCCAGAAGGCCTGATGGGTGGGCTGTAACTCGCTCAACATCTTATCCCAGCTCGCGTCACGCAGCTCCGCCATGCGTGTCTTTACAGATCTCTGCAAGTAGCGCATGTGGGCTTTGTTGGCGGGACAGGGAAAGTTGCTGTATGCACGGGTGGCCGCGTTCTTCTCGGTCAACAGAGCACGCGCATCGTCCGGGAGTTTCAAGTAGCGGTTATCCGCTTCACAATTGTAAAATCAGACCCGATACCTTAAGTAGATTTTTACTATAGGGCAAGTAGCGGGTACCATTTGTGCAAACACAATAATTTGCTCCTATACATCAGGGCAGTTCGCTATTCAGGGACGCGACAGAGGGTCGGGGTATAGCTGGGTATTTCCCATTTTGCTATGACGAGGGTGTTTACACGAATGAGGGAGGCAGGGTTGCGCAGGTGCAAGTTATGACATGATAATTACTTCTAGAACAATGGATTACGTAATTATAAACACAGATAGGTATTCTCATTGTTTTAAATAGGTATTCAGGTGGGAAATGGTCTAGTCAGTGTTGTAGTCATAATCAAAACATTGTATTATGACTGACAACGGAGTTATATACCTTTTATTACATAAGGTCAGGTTAACAAGAGAAAATAAGGTATTTTTAGTTACCTGTAGACACGGACGAATGTCTAACACATCTTTTAGTTAAGTCGGTGTCTATAGGTACCTACATTGGTTATTGCTAGAGACCTGATTTTGTGTCAGGAATCTTTGATTTTACTAGACTTTCTTGTTCTAACTTGTTGGATTATTTATTCGAAACATTCTATATTAGTTGACATGTTAGAACTGGACCAAAACTTTCCAGATTTGATGCTACCTACTGGACTTCATGTCCCGACTTGATTAATATCCACACATGATTCGACTTAATACTATTTTGACATGTGCAGATGTACTTACTAACAATAATCAGTTTATTAGGTAGGTATTTAGTGTGCTTCCTTAACAATTACCTAAGTTACTACACAACATTGTAAATAAAAATGTTATAATAACATGATACTTAAATATTAACACATTAGTAAACAACAACAACACGTTAAACTTAAAAAACATACCTAGGTACTACTTATCTGATTTTAATCTAACATTACACATAAATGAACCTACACACCAAAACAACTGCATAGACCTTATAGCAAGCAATCACGTTGACGCTATTGGTACAGTTCATCTATTATATCTATTTGATCCGTTCAGTCGCAGAATGTACCTTTCGCGAAATGCACCACATGCGCAAAACGTACCTACCATTCTCAAAATGCAACTTTCTCAAAACGTACCTTTCTCAAAATGCACCTTTCTCATAATGCACCTTTCGCAAAACGTAACTTTTTTTTACATTATCTCTTTTACAGTGCTACAGGTAAGGAAAATGCAATATTAGGGATTGTTAATTGTATTTATAATCATATCATATTTTAAAATATCACAAAGTCGAACTAAATAATCAGTGCCATTGTAGTAACCCTTTAACAGCATTACAGATATTATATATATATATATATAACACGACGGGGTATCTACCCTCTGCCGTTTCTGACCATTCTCCGGTGTAATTCTTCGTTGATGGTAGATATAGGTAGTTGGCTTTCAATCACACACAAGTCTTAACTCAAACTCAAAGCATTTATTTCAATTATAACATTTACAGTTACAGGCACTTTTGAGTTATCACTTAGCAAGGGGTCATTCAGTTTGAGTTATTTTGTGAAGCTAGTCGCCCGTTCCAAACGAAGTAGATCCGGATGGAGAAGAACGGGCAAGAAACTCCACGGACACTCTTTTAAATCAAAACATTATGTTACAGAGGTTATTTGTTCAATAATTACAATCTCAGTCCTTTCTAACACAACTTTTCTTTTCACGTTTATTACCCACACGCGCCATTTTCGGGTGACGCTTGTCTCAGAGGTCCGGCGACGTACCTCGTATTTCAATACAATATCTCATTACTAAGTTTGTTCAATAAAACTTACTAACAATGCTAAAATGCTTATCAGTTAATTCTTTTATAATTAAACAATGCTAATATTCACTAATACAAAGGTTATTCAGATTAAAGTTGAATTAGAAGCTTTATTACTTTCTACAATTTCAGTTTTTTCTCTCTTTTACGACACTTCCTGTGATTCAAAGAATTTAAACAAACAACAGGTATTCATTAGTAAATTGCAGTGTAAAATAATCTTATTACTTTATAGTTGGTTTTCTATTATTGAAACTTATTTAGTTCTCGTATTCAATTAATAATTCTGTTATTGATCTTAATATTCGGAAATCGCGCCATCTTCGTGGCCTTAGGTATGTAGTGCTTTTCCATAAACAAATTTACTATGTCACTTGTTAATATGACTAAAAACACAAAATCATTAAATAAATGTTCCCTTTTAATTTAAACTTCAGTTTTAGTTCCAACATCGAAATCAGTAATAGTTTCTCTACTCGTTAACTCACAGTATATTGACTGAGTTCACAAGTTTTGCAATAGATGGCGTTTTGATCTCAAAGGAATCGATCATTCACAGACGCATGCAAACGCTTGTAACCGTATTCCACAGTAACCCATAGAGGGCAGGACTTTATGGTGAATAACAAATAAGCAGTTACGCATAAGATTATGTTATAATCTTTAAAGGTACAGGTAGACGCATTCGCGGCGACACGGCCATTCTGATCGGCGGGGCGCGCTCTGCACCTGCCGATGCCCTTACTGTAGTTGAGTAGGTGTAGGTTGTTATCTGGAATAAAGGGGATAAATTTTGTCGGCAGATTATTGTTGCTTTTATTATCCTACAATATTCAATGAACTGCAGGATTTGGTAACAGACAGTTTAGTTACCATTGAAAACTTGTTATAGATCTGACATCTATTCAGTTTGCCTTAAATTGAAATATTGATTGCTTTTATGAAAAAAAGCATAGCTTTAGGTATTTTACTTGCGATTTGTTTTAATTGATACCTATTGCATGATCAGCTGTTGTATGTGATGTAGCTGAATAGTTTAATTTTCACATGCATGCAGAAAATGTAGAATTTGTTAGTTCTGGGTCACATCAAAGTCGTAGATCTGCCGTATACCAAATTTGTCTTAAATTGAAATATCGAATGCATTTTATGGAACAACTTAATAAGTACAGCTACACAGAGTACTCTACTTGCAAGTAAGATTAAGATCAATCTTTTTCCTGGAACCTGAGCGGACTACAAAAAGATGTGCCATGCAATGGTGTTAAAAATAACTAGTGCTTCATGCCATTGAAGGCATACAATTTGTATTTCAGTTTATTGTATGATTAACTGTTAGCTAATTATTTTCACAGGATGTTGTTGATTGTATTATCATACAATTGACATTGAATTGTAGGAGTTGGGAGCAAACAGTTTTATTTAATGACAGCTTGTTGTAGATTTGCTGTCTACTTAATTTATTTACAATTGAAATATTGAATGTATTTATTTTGCACCTTACATAATCACACCTGTTAAAAATAGTGTGTAGTAGTGTTGTACGATCAACTGTTAGCTGAATAGTTTTATCCACATAAGAAAGGAGTGCTCTGTGTTAGACACAAAGTCTTGGATTTGATAGTTTAAGACCATTGCTCCGTGTCAGGCACGAAGTCTTTGTTGCTACGTGTCAGGCACGAAGTCTTTGTTGCTCCGTGTCAGGCACGAAGTCTTTGTTGCTCCGTGTCAGGCACGAAGTCTTTGTTGCTCCGTGTCAGGCACGAAGTCTTTGTTGCTACGTGTCAGGCACGAAGTCTTTGTTGCTACGTGTCAGGCACGAAGTCTTTGTTGCTCCGTGTCAGGCACGAAGTCTTTGTTGCTCCATGTCAGGCACGAAGTCTTTATTGCTCCGTGTCAGGCACGAAGTCTTTATTGCTCCGTGTCAGGCACGAAGTCTTTGATTTGATAGGATTCAAGGTTTAAGGAGTTTAGGACCATTGCTTCGTGTCAAGCACGAAGTCTTGTTTTTTTTTTTTTTTTTTTTTTAAATATTGAATGCATTTATGTTGCACCTTACACAAGCACACTTGTTAAGAATAGTGTGTAGTAGTGTTGTATGATCAGCTGTTAGCTGAATAGTTTCATTCACATAGGAAGGTATTGCTCTGTGGTAGACACAAAGTCTTGGATTTGAGAGGATTAAAGGATAGGATCAGGAACACCGCTCTGTGGTAGACACAAAGTCTTTGATTTGATAGGATTAAAGGTTTAGGAGATTAGGACCATTGCTCCATGACGGGCATGAAGTCTTGTATTTGACAGGATATAAGGAACCAAGCTCTAGGCGGTATTATCCGCTGTGGGCCCAGCGGGATAACATGAGAGTATTACCTATTAGTTACCTCCAGGGCTTACTAATAGTTTATTGTTTACATTATAAGTTACCTTCAGGGCTACTAATAGATTATTATTTGTTGTGGTTATTATTAGTTAACCTACATTGGGACTAACAGTTTGGTGTTAGTATTATTTATTGAGTTATTTGTCAGTTAACCCGTAGGTAAGTTAATTAAGATACTAATAGTACTTTGCAATATACTAGAATTAATTGTTACAGGCAGAATTGCAAAAACCACCATCTTTATGAGAAGGTAAAAATAATACAAGAAGTACTTTTAGTGCATGATATGCATCACATGTGAGAATCATGTGGGCAGGTTCTTGTTAAATTAGCTATTGTATTGAGCCTTTGACATTGCACATTGTAGCAGTATTGGTAAG
Organism: Xanthia togata; assembly: GCA_963853775.1. Lineage (NCBI taxonomy): Eukaryota > Metazoa > Arthropoda > Insecta > Lepidoptera > Noctuidae > Xanthia > Xanthia togata. The sequence goes on from OY970800.1 coordinate 20,830,857, forward strand.
GTGAGCAGAAAGTAGTTTGAAAATTCCTCACCTTTTATTTTAGCTATGTTGTGTTGAGGAGCTGGAACAGTCATCTCTGATTGGCTGTTCTTAAGCTGGCTTTCATTTGGAGTGATGTCAGTTGGTTGTTCCTGGGCTGGCGACATGGTCACTTGTTCAACAGGCAGCAGCGGTTGAAGTTGTTGCTTGAGTCGCCTTTTAAGGCGACCTTGATAACAATTGGTTTGCTGAGGTAGCAGTGATTTTTAAGTACCTTTGACAGAATCTAAAAGAGATAGGGCCCTATGGGCGGTACATATTCATGTTCAGGCGATGAAATATGCTTCAAAGCCAGTTTATTGCACTCTTTGAATGTTACCACTTTATATTGCAGTTGATTGTATTGTTCGGCTAAAACCCTGTGATGTAAGCTTAGGTCAGCCAGCTTATTCTTAAAGAAGTTGTTGTTGTCAACGATGATCTTCACATCCACTTTGATTTCATCTCATTCTTGAAGTAGCTGGGTCCATAGAGCTTTAGAAGACTTAAGCTCCTTTAAGGATGCTCACAATTTTGTTATGATATCCTTGATAGTGGTTCTACTGGTTATCATTTTCTTTTTGATATGACAATCACCTGGAACCTGGAATGTGAGACGATATGCAGATAAATCATAATGCACAAAAAGGTGTTCCTACTAATATTTAGATAAGAAGGAACAAGCAGTGATAAATAAATAAATTTATCTATTGTTATGTAATGGTTATTACAGTTTCATGAAGTTAAACAAAATGGAAGTACTATGAACAACAGTGCATTGGTTATTTTAATTGGCATGCATAAAAACATGTTGAAAACTATGTTTTCTGTCAATAAATCAAATTGTATTTGCATTGAACACTTCTTGTTTGATGGTTCATACTTATCACGTTTTAAAAACCTATTGCATATTTCAATGTTTCTGCATGAATCTTGCAACATGTTGTCCACTATATGTTTCAATGTTTACATAGGTACCTACTTATTTGGAAAACTCTAATCGCCATTCAAATTTCCCCATAGCTATGAATTTCATGACATTACTTATACTTGCCAAATAACTCTAATTGGGATCTAGGAATTTTATGTTTTCAATTAATTTAATTTTTATTTATTTTTATATCGTGCACCCTTGTTTATCCAACTCACTTTACACATTGGCAGAATAGTCGACATCTGCTTTGCTTGCCATTTATTAAAAATAGAATAGAATTGAACTTCTATTGGGAACTAATAACTTTCAACTAATTAACGCTTTACCTGGAGATGATAACCAAGGTCCTAAACCTTGCTCTAACCACAAGCTATAAAGAAGTTGCGAGACATAAATAAACAGTACTTAGTTCCTTAATGTAGTGCAAACACTAATTCAACAAAACAAGTTTGAGATCCATTTCTTGAGAAAAGTTTATATTAGAATAATAACATTGACCTTGTATTAAGCTTATTTTGTGGAGTAATTTATCTTTTGTTTTTATTGTACTTCCACAAGTTGTCAAGCAAAGGTGAAATTAACCTTGCCGGTGTGTGATGAACGTAGTTCAAAGTGTAAGCAGTTCAATAACAATATGCTAAAATAAAGATAAACATAATATCACGCCTTGTCTCCCCAAAGGGTTGGGCAGAGGTGTACCTGAAACAGGTACCATTTCACCAGCCATGTTTAAGTCCCATGTAATAGGGGGCAAGTACATTGCCATCAACCGGGCACATTTCCAGACTCCGGGCTGCTGAGAAATTGCAGATAGAAAAACCCAACAACACCGTGCCCGATCCGGGAATCGAACCCAGGACCTCATGGTCAGTAGTAGCTCTTGCTACTACTAGACCATTGAGGAAAATAAAACAATAATAAAACAAAATACTTCCCAGGATTGATGTTGAAATCCATTGACGGAGTGATTATTATATTTGCTTTTCTGGTGTCAAGTCTTTGTTTATTCTGCTGCTTCGGTCATTCTGTGCTGTACATGTTGTTCTGCTTGAGTGCACCATGAAGCTCATTTTACGGAAAATCATTCTCTCCAGTGTCTTCTTTTACATAAGTCCATTGCCACTGCCAGCAGTTGCCGTTATCATTAAATTTTTGATCAATCTTCATGTTGTAATCAGGGTCGTAGAAAGGAGGAAATATTTCAGTTGTCTTGGCTGTGGCTGGGCAACCAGTTGCTCACTCTTGGAACACATCATGTTGACGGTTTCAGAGAAAAAATCTTTTGGCGCGCACTCGGTCACGGCAGTGTAAGCAGGTTTCGCGTACGTAATTCTTTGGATGTCCGGCATAACCATGAGCGGAAGGGGATCGCCAGGGCGATCCCACTTCTGATAACACGACGGGGTATCTACCCTCTGCCGTTTCTGACCATTCTCCGGTGTAATTCTTCGTTGATGGTAGATATAGGTAGTTGGCTTTCAATCACACACAAGTCTTAACTCAAACTCAAAGCATTTATTTCAATTATAACATTTACAGTTACAGGCACTTTTGAGTTATCACTTAGCAAGGGGTCATTCAGTTTGAGTTATTTTGTGAAGCTAGTCGCCCGTTCCAAACGAAGTAGATCCGGATGGAGAAGAACGGGCAAGAAACTCCACGGACACTCTTTTAAATCAAAACATTATGTTACAGAGGTTATTTGTTCAATAATTACAATCTCAGTCCTTTCTAACACAACTTTTCTTTTCACGTTTATTACCCACACGCGCCATTTTCGGGTGACGCTTGTCTCAGAGGTCCGGCGACGTACCTCGTATTTCAATACAATATCTCATTACTAAGTTTGTTCAATAAAACTTACTAACAATGCTAAAATGCTTATCAGTTAATTCTTTTATAATTAAACAATGCTAATATTCACTAATACAAAGGTTATTCAGATTAAAGTTGAATTAGAAGCTTTATTACTTTCTACAATTTCAGTTTTTTCTCTCTTTTACGACACTTCCTGTGATTCAAAGAATTTAAACAAACAACAGGTATTCATTAGTAAATTGCAGTGTAAAATAATCTTATTACTTTATAGTTGGTTTTCTATTATTGAAACTTATTTAGTTCTCGTATTCAATTAATAATTCTGTTATTGATCTTAATATTCGGAAATCGCGCCATCTTCGTGGCCTTAGGTATGTAGTGCTTTTCCATAAACAAATTTACTATGTCACTTGTTAATATGACTAAAAACACAAAATCATTAAATAAATGTTCCCTTTTAATTTAAACTTCAGTTTTAGTTCCAACATCGAAATCAGTAATAGTTTCTCTACTCGTTAACTCACAGTATATTGACTGAGTTCACAAGTTTTGCAATAGATGGCGTTTTGATCTCAAAGGAATCGATCATTCACAGACGCATGCAAACGCTTGTAACCGTATTCCACAGTAACCCATAGAGGGCAGGACTTTATGGTGAATAACAAATAAGCAGTTACGCATAAGATTATGTTATAATCTTTAAAGGTACAGGTAGACGCATTCGCGGCGACATATACATAATCAGTTATTTCATGTTTCACAGACTCTTTAATTAAAATATTGATCATGATACCGCTGAAATATTAGAATTTCCAGCAAATTATAAGAAGATTGAACAATATTGGTAGTGTCAAAAACAAGACTTTATTAAAGAAAATATAGAAAAATGTACATAGTATTTATCACAACTATCCTGGGAGGAAGTCTATACAGAAACTGATATAAATAAAGCGTTCAATTATTTTCATCACGAACTCATACTTTATTACAAACTGTGTTTTCCTTATTACAAATAGATAGAAAGGCTTCAAATTTTCAATCTCCAAAATGGCTTACTAAAGGACTAAGAAAATCTAGTGCAAATAGAAGACATTTGAGATTTTCGTACTACAGACATAAAACCAAAGAGACACACAAGAAATATAATCAATCTGCTTAGCCTTTTCCCAACTATATTGGGTCGGCTTCCAGTCTAACCGGATGCAGCTGAATACCAGTATTTTACATGGAGCGACTGCCTATCTGACCTCCACAACCCAGTAACTGGGTAATACGATACCCCTTGGTAAGACTGGTTGTCAGATTTTCGGGCTTCTGACGACCCGTAACGACTGTCAAAGATCCACGAATGACAGCCGGGACCAACGGCTTAACGTGCTTGGCGAGTCTCGTTATGTAAAGATGGTCACCCATCCACAGACCAACCCAGGCAAGCGTAGCTTAACCTGATGGATCGACCCGTGCGGCAGTTATTACTTAGCCACGAGCTCCACACAAGAAATATAATAATTCTGAAAAAATACTTAAAAAATGCATAATAATGGTCAAAGAAAAAAAAATAATGAATCAAGCAAATAACAAATCTTATATTATGCTACTTGGAGCATAATAAAAGATAAAAATGATAACATTAGGACAATAAATAGTATAACATCGGTACAATTTAACGGGAAACTTATTCAAGAACCTACTCAAATAGCATTGCATACATGCATAGCATATACATTGCTTATAGACTAGGTCACATGAATTTCAGTGAATCAAGGTCATACAAATAGAGTAACCCTGACTCCCAAACCAGGGGATCCTGTGACTTAGGAGTCAGTGTTCTGCTGTCACTATGTAACAAAACATTTTTCTAAAAAGTGTGTTAACAAAATCTTGGCAAAAAAAGATAAAAACAGATTTGCAAGTAAGTAAAACTAAATTATTTTAACAATGGTTAAACTAGACACATGTGTAGGTAATTGTGTGTGTAGATGTGTAGGTGCGTATGTGAGAGTGGGTGTGTGTATTTGGGGAGGTAAGTGAGCGTATGGGTGTGAGTGTGATTGAGATTGTATATATTTGCGTGTACATAGCGTGTGGAGTTAGTACTCGTATATTTATGTAACTTGCTGAAAGGGTTGGGATTGTAATAGTAAAAAAATGTGTAAAAGAAGTATTGCACGGCTACTGCCGGAGGTGAAGTAAGTAGCTCCTCAGTCCGTGACACCTTGACTTCATGGTGACTTAGCCGCGATGTTTCTGTAAATGAAAGACCCCACAACGTAGAACTGGCGCCTGGCGAATGCGGTCTTGTGACTTATTGTTTATGCTTCCTAAGTGTGGCTCGTAGGACAAAGAGCTGTCTCACCGTAAGTAGCTTACAGTCCGCATATAGTTTTGTAGTGGGAAATCTGTATGGTTTCCCAAGCATAACCTTGAGCACAGCTCTCTGGGCCCTTTCCACTTCGATAAACTTAGTTTTAGCGGCCCCTCCCCAAACTGGGATGTAGTAAGTGATAACAGACTGACAAAGTGCTGGGTAAACCATTTTCAGAATATGTTTGTCTGCACAGTCTCAGCGATTTGAAAATATAAATAAATGTTCTGACTTTTGAAGTAATATTGTCTATTTGATTGTACCATTTCAGTCCGTCATCAATCACTACAGGTACTTCGTTTAAGAGCTTTATGAGGTGTCGGTCCGTCTTGCAGGCCTTTATTAAAAAAAAACTGAAACTATTCTGTACCCTAATTACGTAATGCAAAATCAATCCGAATCTGAATCGTTTTGAAACAGATTGCTAATCCATTGCTCCGTAAGTTCGAAAAAAAAAACTGCAGAACAATGTAAATAACGCAATGAATGTTGTTGAACTGTCAAAATGAAACAGATTTGTCTTTATCGTTTACGAAAATATGTTGCGTAATTAGAAAGCTGATCTTGATATATTGATATCTACTTGATCTATTGTACCTATTTGTTTTAGGTTTTTGTGAGGAAACATAATGATTTCTTTAGATTCAAAGGTGACAATTACACAAAACAAAGACCAAGAGACGCAACAATAGATCCTTTTTGTATTAAAACTCTAATAAAAAATAATGTTTATCATAATGTGCATTACTTTTTTTTATAAGTTACCAAAGATCATAAGGGAGCTCCCATTTAAATGTTTTAAAATTAATACGTAGAGGGTTGACAGAAAAGTGTTTTTATAATTTACAAGAATTTCTGCAACATAAAGAAAAAATATATTTTAAGTTTGTTTTGTGATGTGCTTTATTTAGTTTAAAGAATTGTTATTACATAAAATGTTATTTTAAGTTAAGTTTTGTTATGTGCGTACCTCCGTGCATTAAAAAAAATAACTTTCCTGTAAGTACCTATAACTTGTTAAAATAAGTAGCCTACATAATTAATGTAAAATTAATTTGCATGCCTTATACAGGAAAAATATGGACTGTACATTAAACCACCAACTTTTACAACTGGTAACACTGTAGTTTCTGCAAATAAATGATTCTTATTCTTAAAAAATAAAACAAATTAAAATAAGCCGAGGCAGATAAGAGATGACCGCAGTCCTTACCTACTGACGGCGCCCGTTCATGAACATGACGCATGGATCAGCATCGTTTAGCATAACAATTTTGAAGGGAACTTAACGATCCAAATCCAACACACACGCCACCACCAGCGAGACATTTGAGTGAGCATGACATACTCTTAGCCGCCAGGGCACATTCAAGTCAATGAAAGACGTACCCAGTAAATGGTAGCTTTATATATGGTACATGGTCACAGTGTTCACATGTGCAATATGCAATTATACAATACTAATACTAATTAATAATATTATTTATTACTCTTATAAATAGCATTAAAGACGTCATAATAACATAAAATCAATAAAAAAAATATCAAACTCGTAAATATACAGTAAGTACCTACCTACCTGAAGTACCTTAACTTCCTACACGTATTACTTACTTCCATAATTGCTAATTGAATGTCGATTGAAATGGGTAATAAATCCACAACGATCAGTGATTTCATTTGGACATTAATTACTCATTAAGGACTTTCGTTTAGTATTGTATCAAAGACCACAGCAGGCTTAGAGAGATGAAAATATTCCACCTCGTATTTATGTTCCTTCCAATTAATGGAAAGTTACCGAAAAATGAAAAGGTTGAGTTTTGTGAAGACTTGAAATGTGACGAAAGTGTCGACGAAAAAGTTTGTGGAGTAAAGTATGAAGAAGACGGTGTTATATTCAAGCCGTTTGATAACGAGTGCAAATTGTTGAAGTATGGGTGTCGCGTTGATGACAGTGAAAGTAGGTCCCTGTGTTTTTTATTATTTGTAGTTTTTATAAGCTGATCTACGCTTTGCAAAATAGATGGTTTTGTATTAGCACAACGGTAGGTCAGACCCAAAGAAGTGGCACGCAGTGTGAGTGTTCCATGCACGCCTTTATTCGAGGACGTGCGGTAGTGGGATCGACCGCACTTGGTGATGGGGCCCGTTAACCATGGCGGGCTGATACCAGTCGGAGGTGCGGCGAATGTACAAGTATTTCCCGGGCCTCCGAATCATGGTAGGAACAATGGGGTTTTAGTCGGTAGGAGTCCGCCATAATCCTCCGTTCTCCCAAGACGGAGGATATCGATGAGGGTTTCACCTCGAAAAAAAAAGATAACGGTGACTGAAAGTTCTATCTGGAATTTCAAAACTCAGATAAAATGACATTACGAAATTAGTGACATAAAGTTATTGAGTGACTTTTTCGTTGGTGACAGTCCCATGGTTCACGCGGGCGAGCGTCTGATGACGTGCCCGCTAGGCAGTCCCGCCACCCGCGCACTACTTGTAAGTACGGTACTGAAAAGTCACCTTATAATTTGATGTCACTAATAATTTCGTCAGTAATATTGGCTATAACTATTAATACTGAAAAATACCTGAAATTACTTCTATATAAGTATATACTGAAGGCAGTTGCTCCAACTTTAACACATAGCTCTCCCTCCTTCAATTTCTGTAAAAACATCATAATTACGTTATGTACATTTTCTTTATTTTACTATATATAAAAAAAAAGAATAAAAATAAAACCCCCAAACTTGATTGCCGGTGGCGCGACGTTGCATTTTGCCAACGCGCGTCGGTGTCGCTTCATTTAGCCCTACACGTTCGGTATTGAAACGAAGTTCGGACGTAGCCCACGGCCACAACTTGATCGAACCTTTTTCTCTACATTTACGCTTCGAAGAATTCAAGTAACTAATTAACGATTTTAACAGCCGTATAAAGAGAACATGACATAAGTAATTGTCTGATATAATAGGCTTAGAGGAGGACCCTTTATTATGTATTTCATATAGGTACTTAAAAATGCTTATAGATACATTGGTGCCGATTCTCTTGTACACCAAACTAAACTATCACTAAAATTCCTTACTTTTGGCTATGTGAATCTTAAAGCTATTCTGCAAAAATAAATCTAAATTTAAAAATAATTTAGAAACAACGAAAATCGAATTTGACAATCGCGACTCCACGTGGTCCTTGTTTGCCCTACCCCGTCAATTTTTTTTAAACCGGAGGCGCTCAAGTTGGGCTGCCGCGACATGTTTTATATGGAATTTTTCACTTTTTGTATGAAAAATATGAAACATTATTATTTAAGGAGTTTAGACATTTTGATTATTTTTGCGATCGGACACACCATTTTCGAGCAATAAGCAAAAGAAATGCGGGGCAGTCTGGGGACTGCCGATAGAAGTGAAAACTAGCGTGCGGTGACGATGACGCGAGTTTCACGATTGTTGTTCACCCAAAAAGTACACATATATACGCAGTAGGATACATATAGCTCATGGTCAGCGTTCGGTGACGATGACGCGAGTCCAAGATTTTTGTTTACCCAAAAAGTGCTCTACGCGCCTAAAGAAGTATTCACTTCAAAAAGATACAGTACTGTTTTTGCTCAAATTTTTGGTGAAAAACGTCTTCTAAAAAGGTATAAATAAGATCATCACAGACAGAACAATTAAAAATCCGGAGTAACACGTAATCTGTTCGATTTTGTGCCCTAACACGTGTGACTACGTATTTTTAATGTAATAGCCAGCTTAATATAATCAGCGGACAATCAAGACGCTTCCAAAGATACCTCATTAGTCAAATTATGATCAGTAGTTTAGAAGTTATGCGGTAACAGATGAACATACATATCTACATACATATACATACCTACATACATACTGGTCTAAATCATAACCCTCCTTTTTGGCTTCGCCAAAATCGGGTAAAAAGAAACTAGAATCGTCTACGGTGCTTCAATTCTCTTTGATGGCAACTACCGTTCGCAGGCTCGCTCAATTATTCCTGCCTCAATCAAAGTCTTAATTTAAGCCCAACACAATAGGGTTTATATTTCCACAATAACGTCACTCGGTACCACCACCCTGCATCTCTGTTGCAACGGAACAATGTCGCGTAACGATGGACCCAATCCTATTAGCGATATGAGAGTAGCATCGAATTGTAGGCGACAGAGTTCTTTACGGCAACCATAGATATATAAAAAATAAATGGGAACAAATACACTTTAAAATAAGTTATTTTGTCAAAATCAGTCATTTCAAACATAACATTACGCCCGAATCCCCGAAGAGCTAGGCAGAAGTGTACCTATAGACCACCCACATTTCTATCGTAAATTATTTCAATTAGACCATTAGAAATAACCCTTTTGAAAGACAGCAATATTGTGGCATAGGTTAAACTGGACTTGAACTTGAATGAACGACGATCATTTCACCCCTTTTCCGTTCCCGATTCATCCCTTCCTGACCTGGAGCCTATTTATTTAGGGGCTATGACATCTTATTTCATAAATCTCTATCAGCCGTCATATCAGTATTTACTTCCTTCCTAGTAATATCGAATGAGAAACGACTCTTTTTATCCAACTTCGGCGAAGCAAAAAGGAGGGTTATGATTTTGACCGGTATGTATGTATGTGTGTATGTAAGTATGTATGTATGTTCATAGATCTATCACCGCATAACTTCTAAACGGCTGATCATAATTTGACAAATGAGGTATCTTTGGAAGCGTCTTGATTGTCCGCTGGTTATAGGCTATGATTATAAAAATCTGGAGTCCCACGTGCTAGGGCATAAATCGATCAGATTACGTATAACTCCGGATTGTTTATTTGTCTGTCTGTGATGTCTTGTTTATACCTTTTTAGATGACTTTTTGTCGTAGTTGGGTTTTACTTTTATTAGAGCGTGATTTTTCGGTAGTCGGGTTTTAGTTTTTGAACTTAGGTATATTTTCTTAACAAATGATTATATTATAAAATTAATTAATGAGATAATTAGACGAACTTTAGGTGAGATCGCCTAGTTACCTACCTCTCATCATCTTTCACACATCTTTTCTGTGCTTTTAGCGATAAGACCGCCCATTGTGTCACTCTGTGTAAAATTTATATGTTTATATATCGTGTTCCTTTCGATGTCCCATAAGCCCAGATTCGCACGGACGTGTTTTTATCGCGGCGATTTTTTTTTGTGCACTGGATTTTCAACTCTTGGTATTGAACCGAGCGTTGAGAATCCAACGCGTTGAAACGCACTTTCGTCCCAGCGGCGCGTTGAAAAAACACACTGTTGGATTTCCAAATCTCGGCGCCTAAGCAGAGCTTAGAAAGTCCAGAGCACGAAAAAAAATCACCGCGATTTTATTTCGTCCGTCCGTGCGAACGTGGGCTAACTCGTAAGGTGCTTAATACAAAAACTCCTAGAACAATATTGTTCCAATAATACATAGTTTCGAAGATAACATAATACTAGACTCGATGTGTGTATCATAATGTTTCATTGTTAATTTACGAGTAAATCGTTTTCATCCAAACCAATCATTCAAGTAAGGTTGTTTTACGTAAATAATCGTGACTGTCGAATCATATTGAAAGTATGAAAAATGATAACGAAAAAAAATCATTGAAAAATAATTCATAAAATGCCAGTTGATTCTTTGATATGGTCTCATTAATACCCTAGAGTTTATAGAATATTAAAAGGAACACGTTTGGTGTACCAATATTTTTGATGGTGTACATATGTAATTAATAAGTATTCTATTCTGTGGTCTGAATCTTTTCTTATAACCATTGCTTACATAGATACTTTTAACACTTTCATGACACATGTTCCTCAGACTAAGTTTGTAAGGATTAATCAGCATACAATTACTCATTCTTCATGACCGATATTTCTTCTTCTTTGAACATATTTTCTATCTAAGTAGGTACAAAACACTCTATAGAAAGTCCTCATGCTAGAAGATTAACTGCCCATCTGGATACAAGTCTTTAATCTGTAAGTTATTGTTTATGTCCGAAGCAGTTCGTACCAATCAATTAATATTGTTGTATGTATTACCTTCGTATAATAGGACACCCTCTAATGGACCTGCAGCCAGACGGTAAGGGGAGATGTAAGCCCACCCATCTCCCCGTTGCCCAGGCACCAGACAGGTACAATAATCCCATATCACCCCAATTTCTCCCCGAAACCCCATTCAAAATTAATATTTCGAGGTGTAGTATTGACGAATTGGGCTTATCACAATGCAATACGGAATACTACGGGCAGGCATGCAATATAAAAATATATTTTGTTCGTTTGTTCATTTCGATATTCAAAGGGCTGTCTGTCTGATGGCGTTACGTTTACCCGACTCTGTGGCGAAGACTTTTTGGCTTCGCTGGAAAGGTTATTTAAGTTTATGTTATGGTTGATCTTAGAATTGGTATGTACTTTATATGAGGTCCTTGGCTTTGATAGACTCGTAACCATAGACACAATATTCGATTTTTTTTTAAAATTACGAACAGCTTAATATATACCTTTTTATTTTTATTAGTCAAACTTTTCGGCCGGTGAGTGAGTTTGTTTTGGTTCCTTATCTTCACTTATTAGCCGAAAAGGTACTCAAATTTCATTCATATTATTATGTTTATTGAGATTGGAACGTAGACGGTGTCTGGTATGTCGACCCTTTGACTTGTTTTGTTTGTAACGCGCTTTGATATAATTAACGCAAAAATATTTGTCGGAAATATGTCGGGGGTGGAAAATAAAGTGTCTATTTAGGGAAATGTTGAGATAAATTTATGCAGGCACAGATTTTGTATGGGTAATTGATGTTTTATTATAATTAATCTTTTTGCTTTAGCGCGTCCTTTTTGCGACTTTGTGGCTTGTAGTGACAGAGGAATAGTTCATATGTAATAGACACCTAGAATTTTCTTTTTCTTGTTTAGAGTCTAGAACTTTCCATACTTAGGCACAGCCGATCGATTCTGTAAAAATCTCACCGTGAAAACTTACTAAACTTAGGTGAAGTGAGCTCGGAGTCCCTAGCAGCAGGTGGAATGACAGCTTACTTCACCTAAGTTTTCACGGTGAGATGGTTACAGAATAGCACTGCAGATAGTGCAATCCACGAGGACGCGCCCCACTCCGCGATTACGAGTACTGTACTCTAAGCTGTACTTTATTACGGAGCGGAGCGGAGTGGGGCGCGTCGTCGTGGATTGCACTATCTATACAGATAGTGCAATCCACGACGACGCGCCCCACTCCGCGATTACTGTATTGTAAGCTGCCGGTCGATTCTGTAAAAATCTCACCGTGAAAACTTAGGTGAAGTGAGTTTGGTTTTGCTTGGAATTGACACTATTGACAGCTCACTCCACGCTCACTTCACCGAAGTTTTCACGGTGAGATGGTTACAGAATAGCACTGCTGTTCTTTAGTACCTACGGAGCGGAGCGATGTGGGGCGCGTCGTCGTGGATTGCACTATCTACGTATCTTACGGCTTTGATATTTAAACTCGTTTTCGATTCTAATATCCTAACTTCTTATCTAATATTACAAATGCGAAAGTGAGTTGGTTTTGTTTGTTACGCGTTCACACTAAAACGGCTGAATGGATTTGGATGAAATTTGGCACGTGACCTTGACCTGGAAAAGGACATAGGCTTCTTTTCTCCTGGATCGCAGAAGACATCGTGAGCAACAGCTAGTACCAAATAAATAGAACTAAACGCTAATAGCAGAAAAAACAAGAATATCAAAACCAATGAGTTTGTGCATTAATACGACATGGTAAATAAGTACATAAACAGAGATGGTATGACTAAAGTCAAAACGAAGCCCAGAGAGCCACTCTTTAGGCCCACTTACGCGTTCATGGGTTATCACATGGTTATCACACTATCACACTAATATTATAAGGGCGAAAGTTTATGTGTGTGTTTGTCTCTTCTTCACGTTAAAACTACTGAACGGATTTGGATAAAATTTTGCACACAGATAGTTTATGACCTGGATTAACACATAGAATACTTTTTATCTCGATATTCCCACGGGATCAAAACTTATGTGGGTGAAACCGTGGGGCGCAGCTAGTCCTAAATAACTCAGAGTTAACCGCTAATTCAGGGTTAAACAAATAATTCATCCTGCGCCACCAAGAGGTTAGGTACGCGACGGAGCGACGCGATTCTGGAAGAACAATTCCCATGAAGTTTTCACAGAAATTGTTCTACTAGAGTCGCATCGCGTTGTGTAAACTCAACCAACACAATTTTCAGACCCAGTACTCGACCGCTGAGCCAGTACCTTGCAGCCTCGCAACACAAACAAACTTACTTTGACAACAAAAGTGTTCATCAGTTACCATAGCAACGGTAGACAATCGGGTCACAACCTGTTGCTATGCACCCAAGTTGAGCAACTTGGCAAGAGAGCCGAGGGTAACTTTATTGACGTGATAAACGAGGGTCTTATGGGATTTCCGCCGTTTGAGTGCATCTCAAAGCCGGGGCGATTCGCACCGTTTATCTGTTTTAGTATGCACCCTTCTCACGCCTAAACTACTGAACTGATTTTGATGGTTTTGGCTTCTATTGGCTTTTATGAGGCATTTATTCTTTACTAACAATAAACTTAGGCATGCAAAACGCAGATTATACGACTCGAAATGGCCCAAAGGTCTGTGCTCAAAATAATGACGTTTAGGCCTTTTAGATTCCCCACAACAAGTGTCAAGTTCTCACTCACAGTATAGCAAATGTACCTATTTTTTACATACATGTAGTTACCAACCAGCATCTTGTCACACCATTAAATAAGCAAGTTTTAAATAAGCGTACTATTAGGAATGTTTACCTATCTGTTAAATTTAACACCAGAGCTGCTAGAAGGCAATGCAAGTATTTGTCAAGTCACATTTATAATATACAAACAGTGTTCTCAATATTAATCGTCTTACAATAAGACTAACTAAAACTAAGTCATGGCTACTGACTCAAAAGTACAGTGAAACAGAATCCATATTAATGTAGGTATGTGTTGTACGTTTATATGTAGTTTAAGTACTAAACTAAAAGTAGAGTTAAGTTACATTAGCTATCTGCCAGTGAAAGCCCCGTCAACATCAGTTCAACCGTTTCGGAGATTAGCCGAACAAACACAGACGATTTCAAAAATTTATATTTTGTCTCACCGTATTCATATTATTATGCATTTAGTAAAAAACTGCTATCTTGACATTACACATAAACACTTCATTTTTTTAATTATTGTATAGTATTTAAGTATTGTAAGAGCTTACAAAACTATGCCATAATTATCAACTGTAACTATCGATCGACACGTGCATCGCGTCAAATATTTAAACCTCTGGCGCCACCGTGACACGAGTCCTCGCCTAATGCCTCACAAAGAATATTTTATGATTTCACTACACTACCAAGTACCTCTTTAATATTGTTGCAGCTTACGGCATAATAAATATGGAACATTGTACCGCAAAATCAACGGCAGAGTCAGAAAACATGGAACATGTTCAGTTTGTCAACACCTGTGCCAACTGCACAGGTGGCGGTGACCCCGTGTGCGGTATCCGACCAGATGGCGAAGGATTCAAAATTAGAACGTTCGCGAATGCATGCCAGCTCAACAGATATAACTGTGGGGAGGAACATGAAGAACTACAATTCACTGCCACAGATTTTTTTATATGTTCAAATGACCCAAGCCTAGAAGGAGACGGTGACAGTCAAATATTTAATGAGGAAGAATCGCCTGTGAAAACCGAAATGAATGGACTAAATAATCCCATCAAAACAAAGAACCTTGTCGTAGTCGATGGATCAATGTTAGACTCTCGAAATATTACCGAAAGTATCAGACAATTTTTTGCCACAACCCATGTTCTAGATTTACCAATGAGGGACTTACAGCCGCTGTTTAATGAGTCTACACGAAAGAAAATGGTCAAAATCTTCGGTCCTATCAAAGTGTACACACCTTGGATCAAGATACCGAAGAATATCAGCGATGATTATCATCACAAACCGACGTTGGCATCCTGCTATCATAGATGTCCATCTGTAAGTAAGATAGATTATGTAGTAAATATAGAAAACTAGAGACAAAAATAGTTTCCATGATAAGTCGATTGCTAACAGTATCTCCTATCTAAGGTCTATGCTACTCGTATTATTGAATAATATATGTTGATAAGTGAAATAAGGAAAATATTATCAACATGCAAGGATGTCCTCTGGCGCTAATAGGGACCCTATTAGCGCCAGAGGACATGATATTTCAACATATTCAATAATAGCATAGACTTTTTTTTTTGGTTGTGAAATCATCAAATGTCTTCTCATGCTCTGGGTGGAGCGGGAGGGCGTGACAGACTCTTACTGACTAAAACCCACCCGTGTTCCTTCGGTTGCCTTTATGTTGCCAGGGGCCACGGTATCCCTTTCGGACTTTCCCGCAACCCCGCAAGGCATCGGTCCCATCGGACCCCTTCACTCGCTGACATCTCTTTGAGGCGCGCGTGGAACCGAAACCGATACGGACACCGAAATCGGAAAATTGTTGAATACTTTTCTATATCATCTCTACCTTCTTCAACTAAATGAGAAGAAATTTTAAACATGCATTAAACGCACACTATGTAGACAAGCATATTATAAGTTGGATGATTATATCGTAAATAAAAATGCTTGGCTTAATGCTGGTCCCGTTCCACAGCCACTTGGGCTCATAATTAGTTTAAAAAAATATATTTTGAAGAGTTGCTTTGCTTCCCCTTTTTTATTTTGTCTGACTTTACGAACTTAATGTTTTTATTTTTGTTTAACCAAGTTTAATTGTTGAATACTCCAAGAGATAATAGTGATTTTCTTTCTTTTTTGTAGTAACATTATTTTAATCTCACAAATACATTGCAAACTATAGTTTTACATTTTTGGAGCATTTTTTGATTTTTTTTGTAAATGTGAGTATTGTATGTTGACCTGAAGGCACATGGAACATGGCTCACTTAAACGTCTCGCTGATGGTGGCGAGTGTGTTGGATCATTCGGTTCCCTACAAAATGGTTGAGCTGGATGGTGCTGATCCACGCGTCATGTTCGTGAACGGGCGCCGTCAGTTGAGACTGGTCATCTGCCAGGGCTTATTTTTAATCTTTTTTTTTACATTGTTCTTACTTGTAGAAGCAACAAGAATAATGTGCCCAGGATTTTGTAATATAATTATATTTAAAAGAGTGTCCTTGGAGTTTCTTGCCCGTTCTTCTCCATAGAGATCTACGTTTTAGAATGGGCAACTAGCTTCAACTTTCTGACTAACTGACCGACTCTTTGAAAATTCAAAAGTGCCGGTAAATTGTTTAATTGAAATAAAGTTTGTTCTACACAATATAAATTTAATTTTCTATATCTAGAAAATATAAAGAAAGTCGTGTTAGTTACACTATTAATAACTCAAGAACCGATTTCGCTATTTTTTTTTTGTTGTGTTTGTTATTGTCATGAGAAGGTTTTAGGTAGGGTAGGGTAGGTAGAGTAGGGTATGTAGGGTAGGGTAGGTAGGGTAGGGTAGGTAGGGAAGGCAGGTGCACCGTAGATAAGTAGGTGCCTACTTAGTGCTACCCGTGTGAAGCCGGGGCAGCTAGTAATAATATAGAAAAGATTAAGTTTGATGCTTTCTTCGTTATTCAATATTTTGTATTGTTAAGAAATAACATACCTAACATATACCACCTTTATAAGGTTAAAATATCATCTATATCTATGTATACATATATTATTACAAATTTAAGTAACATTTCGTGTCTGTCTGTGACCCCGTTGTTGTTATAAAATACGCAACGGAATTTGATGCGGTTTTCACGATCATTAAGAGAATTTATTCGTGAAGGTTTATGTACATAATACCTTCATAAATAGTAAACTTATATTATAATAAATAAATCTCCAAGTCGTAAGAACCAGACAAAGACAGGTGGGACACTAGTATGTTTTTTTTTTTTCAGAAATGCCCCGACACTTACAAGCCTGTGTGTGGCATGCCTGGCATAGCGGCCAGAGAACCGTCACTCATGTTCCAGAACCACTGCTTCATGGACTTCGCGCAGTGCAAGATGCGAAGGGAAGGCAAAAGTGTCACAGCTGAGAGTTCAGGTACTTACTAACATCTCTAACGGCACCGACGCCCAAACTCCCAAGTCACACTGGATAGACATAAAATTTAAGAAGTTATATGACGTCACCACTCGTGGAAGCATTTATTTTTAAATATTAGTGGCGGGAAGGATCCGCCGCCTAGGGTTGAAGGTGGCGCTGCACAAGACCGAGGCCGTGTATTTCCACGGGCCACGGCAGCGCATCCCTCCCGACGGTCACATTGTCGTGGAGGGCGTCAGAATCCGGGTCAGGGCCCAGATGAAGTACTTAGGCCTTGTACTCGACAGCAGGTGGCACTTCAGCCCACACTTCAGCGGGCTGTCGACGCGCCTGCTGAAGGCCGCGGACGCCCTGTCGTGGCTCCTCCCAAACCTGGGGGGTCCGAAGGCGCGATGCCGATGCGCCTGTACGCCGGCATCCTCAGGAGCATGGCCCTTTACGGGGCCCCAATCTGGGCGGACTCTCTCCACAGGAGGGAGAACGCCACTGCCATCCGCAGGCCCCAAAGGGCCATTGCACTGTGGGTGGCGAGGGCCTACCGATCGGTGGGCTTCTCGGCTGGCCGGCACCCCTCCTTGGGGGCTCGAGGCATGGCAGTATTGGCAGTAGAGCGACAGGCCGTGCGGCAAGAGGCGAAGGACGCAATCGTCCATCATTGGACGGAGGACCTCGCCACCGCCGCTTTTGGCCGCCGAACTCTGGACGCGCTCGGGTCAGTCCTGAAGGATTGGCATGAGCGGTCCCACGGTTTCCTCTCTTTCCGTCTGGTGCAGGTGTTGTCCGGACATGAGTGCTTTGGATCGCACCTGCACCGGATCCAAAGGGAGGAGACCCCGTCGTGCCACGACCGTACTGACCCGTCAGACGTTGTTCTGACCAAATTTCAATAGTTCATTCAAAAATCACATGGAAAATAGTTCAATGTTCAGTTTTTCTCGAATTTTTAATTTTATTCGGGAAATATTTAAAAAAAATCCTTCCTTTAATACCTATGACTCAGACTATTACGAATATTTAAAAACAAAAATAGCCTAATCTGCCCAGCCGTTCTCAAGAGATGCGCTTACCCATAACAGCATTTCATTTTTATTATTTATATACCTAGATAAAAAACCGATTACAAGTCGTCAAAAGTAAAAAAAAAAAAACCTCAAAAGAGATTCACAACTTTAGTAAAACTCTGTTAAAGATTCTTCTCGGTAACAAAAGTTTTTGGCGGATTGAACTCCGGCCGAAAGGGGTGAGTTGGCGAGACAAGTATTAATAGCTTCATTTCGTAATTTGATACTGTCTGTAAGGCAGACACCCAGAAAAAGCGAAACTTTTACTTTCCCTGTGTTATTTTCTATTCCTATTATAGTCCCATGTACAAAATAACACACCCCCTTAAGATGCGCTGCTAGGCTACGGAACACGATCGATACCACGAGGCGGGTATTTTTACTTTAATCGATGGCCAATTAGCGATATTTTTCTCATTCCTTCAAAGCGTCGTAGCGTAAGTCCCTTAAGCGTTAGAAGCGGATATTTTCCTCCGATAAATATTTATTATATCTGCTTTTGTTGTTAACAACGGTTTTAATTAGTCATTATTATAGTGGACTCAAGTATACTTCCGTGATACATTTCAACATCATTTTATTTCTGTAAGTAGATCTTATAAGACACTTTTATTAGGCAAGTTTTCAGTCAACATTTTAAGCCTAGATAGCTACCTAGCCGGCATTTGCTAGCTAGCTGACTGATCCCTCGGAAGAAATGCTGAAACAAACGAGAGGCCAAGGTCTTTTTTATTTAAAGTGTCCAAATATCAACTTGAAGGTTTAACATGTATTGTTTGTATTGTTATACAGCTGTAGTTTTAATTCAATCGTTTAACTTTTTTTGAAATACTTATCATACAAGTAAGTTATTTTAAAATGGAACTTTAAGTTTACAGAATTTTATTTAAAATACAACTAAAATGCTTCTTGACCAATCAATTTCTCGTCTATATAATATAATTTTGACGTATGTTCATCGATATTTTCGTCAAATGTAGAATTATTTTGAAAATTAATTGTCATTTGGTAGAGAAAACTTGCGCGGTGGTCACAATTTTATTAACTTTGCTTTTGGAGTTTGCTTCAATAGTACGTATTTTTCCACTTCTTGTATGTTGATGATGTTACATATATTATTTGTCTTTCACTATAATTTACATAGCAAGTAGTGATACACGAATTTGTGTAGGGTAGGTACTACAACGAAAAATTTGAAAAAAATGAAATCAATTTCCAAAACCAAAAACTACAAAGTGAAAAATAATTTTTATTTCGGAAGTAGATGGGAAAAAACCAATATACGAAACCTAAGACACCGACTTCCGAAATGAAAGTTATTTTTCACTTTGTAATGTTTTTTTGAAAGTCGATATTTTTTTTGTTAATAAGTTTTTTTAGGTTTTTAATTGTGAAGCCTTTTAAATATCCTAAACAAGCCAGATGAATATAAAACCCTGGTGGAAAGTCTGCGATGTTTACGAAGCTTAAAAAAATATCTTATGCTTTCCATTATGCAACCGCGCTGGTGCACAAAATTCACTAGGCAAATTCATTGCGACGCTATGTGCCCTTCACGCACACACGCATAAAGATCGACAGTTTTGATCCTATAAATAATTAGATATTTTTTTAAGTTATGTTGGTACGGTTAAGAAATAAGTCTGGAATGTTTGTGTGTATAACAATCAACATACAAGTGCTACAATCTGGTGTTAGATGCATTTAGGTACAAACGAAAAGAAATGAAATTTATTTGCAAGAATTGTAGTACAGTTACAGTTGGTCGGTATTTAACAGTTTCTAAAACAATTCGCTATATCTAGCATGCAAACATTAAATAAATGAAATTATGCTAGTAAAATTGGAACATTCATCAAAGATAGTATAATGAATAAGAATATCAATAATTTTGTCAAAAGTAAAATGTCAGTGTGAGTGTTTAAAGTTTAGGTACTCATTCACAGAATAGAATGATTTTTCAATGAGCCATTTGAATAACGCTGTTTTAAAACGTTTGATCGGCAGTTCCCTATATGATTTTGGTAGTTTATTATACATATATACTTACAACCATTGGAAACATTACATTTAGACTAGAGTTGTAACGCAGGTCTTTTTAACGGAAGCAGAGGCGGATGTGGAGATTAACGGAGGCAGAAGCGGAGGTGAAGAAAAATATCAATAATCATTTATTGTCCGACTGCCCCAGAACGAGGGAAATGTTTTCACCTTGGATCACATTCATCTTCATCACATCTTGGATTTACATTTCGACCCCACTGTCCCATTTTGACGTCCGAAAGTTTATGTGCATAATTGAAATAAATTATTTGACTGTGACTATATCGGTTTTAACACCCTTCTAAAACTATGAAAACAACCAAGAAAATCTTGAATTTACATTTTGACCACACTATCGGCTTTTGCACCCTCAAAAACTATGAAAACGAACCCCATAACGAAAAATTTGAAAATGTTCGCAGCCACCATCTTGGATTTACATTTTGTCCCACCATCGGCTTTAATACCCTCGAAAATGATGACAGCACCCATGATGAAAAATTTGAAAATTTTCGTAGCCGCCATCTTGAATCTTCATTTTGACTTCTTATTCAGTAGCGTTAAAGAACTTCATTCCAAAAAATACTTAATTTGTAAGTCACCCCCCTAAAGGGACTAGGGAGATGAGTGTTCGTAATTTTTGCCGGTGGGAAATTTCATCGGGCACATGACTTGTTCTTATCAAACCTCAATGCAACTAATACCGTAGCAAGTCGTAGCCGCAGCCTACGGCGTAGCAGCCCTTGCTACGACAGTTATTTTGCAGTCCTTTTTCGCTACGTTTTACATGGGAACTAGTGCAGCTGTTGACAAGACGACTACTTACATTCGTTTGAAATATTGTAATTTCAGTCCGTTAATATATGGATTATAAGACGAAGTTCCCATTCTGGTTTTCATTCTGGAAAGCGATGAGCAATTCACTGTTTTATAGCCTGTGACTCGAATAGCCCGCAAAGATATTGTGACCCATTACATAATCTCAAAATCTGTGCAATAACATAATTTACCCTCTGTTTTTATGCTAATACTATTAAAATAATGTACCAGACCACTTAGAAATGGAAACATTTACGCATCAAAATACAAGAGGCATTAGGCGCTGTCCTATTGTCATCGAACGCGCGATGATGCGTGCGTCCGACGCGTTCAAACATACTGATAGATCTACTGAATGTCCTAATTGGTCGGATCGGTCGTACGATAATGCGAGTTTTTCTTTAAAATTTCATCGCACGATGAAATCGCCTCGCATCATCGCGCGAGCAATTTATTTATTTAATGCAATGACAATAGGACGGCGCCTTAAAGCCTCTACAACAACACAACAATGATAAGTATTCTATTATTTTAATTATTGTGAATGTGGGAACTATGTGGTTTTTTTTTTCCCTTTCATATTTTTTTTTGTATCTCAGTTTGTTTTTATGATGGTCTGTCAGTTTGAGTAGTTTATGCGGCCTACACAAATGTTCTTTCTTTGGTATTGTTCCTCGAGTTGAGTTGAGCTCCACGATTACTGACAAATGCTTGCACTGCCTGGACAAGCATTTGTCAGTGGATTTGATTACCACTCAAATCTGTGTGGTTCATTCCTAAAAAGACCATTTCAGACATTAATCTACATGGTCCTCATATGGTCTCACCAAGATTATGTTTGGACTTTAAAAGAGACTGTGACCTCTGAGTTTGTTTCGGCCTTTCTTCTCAGAGTAGTCAGATAGGGAACGCCGAAATCATCTACCAATTTTTGATTTTTTTATTGTGACCTGTAAAAGTGATTCCAATATCCTAAGTACAGAATAAAAAAAATCATTTAATTTCAATAATGCCTTTATAATTGCAATAATAATTCTCAGTAGGTAACAATAATAATGATCCCTGTTACAAATTGCACACACAACAGCTTCAAATTCTAAGACCCTTCAAAGGGATTGGTTTCTTTTCCACAGAATATCGTGTCTGCGAATCTGCTTACCTGACGTATATTAGGTTCAAGTATTTTATTATTTTCGAACAAAGATGGAGTAAGAAAGGAGTGCACATTCGTAGACCTACCTACCTACTTTTTACATAAAAAAATATCTGTCACAGTTTTTCTTTAGTTATTATTATACTTATAAAAGCCGTGTGCTTTGCCATCGTCAAAAATGCCATAGTTGGATATACGCAATTAATTAATTAATTATACATTTTTAATCCCTTTATGGGATCATTTTTTCAAAACTTTAACTCAAAGCATTTATTTCAATTAAACCATTTACAGGCACTTTTGAACTGTCAGGGAGTCGGTCAGTCAGAAATATGAAGCTAGTTGCCCATTCCACAGCATAGTCGCTGTGGGCAAGAAACTCCATAGATACTCTCTCTCCACTCTTTTAAACTATATTTTTTCTTATTGTTTACTTTCGTTATGTGGTTAAGGAACTCCTAAGCCTACTTCCATGCTTCTGTTGTATATCTGTAAATTAATTTAAGATTTTTAATAAGTAGAATCGCACATTAGCGCTCCATTCCTTCATAATCCATGTTATACCTAAGCTGCGTAGGATGCAAGGGCAGATGACTTTCGAAGAAATAATTTTCCAAGAAACCTTCAAGCAGATGAAATATTAAATTGCTGAGAGATAGCTTGTATGAAAAATGAAGATATTACTCGGAAGCTCTATAGTTCATAGTGCCTTTTATCATTTTAATATTTCCTTCAACATTTTGAAAACAAGTATATTTAATAAGTAAGGTATGCAATATTGTTTTAATCTCTTTTCGCTTTATGAAATTCAGTTTCTTTATAACATATATTGGATTTCATGCCATCATCCGCAATAAAACGGCCTCACTTCTGAGCAGAATAAGGGGCAGTCGCAATAGCATCCTGAAGGCTGTGGCGGCAGATACTTCCTCGCCCATAATAAGGCAATTTGTGAGAAGACTTATACCATAGTTTCCATTTCTCGGTGTCGAGTCGATGACGGGAGGTCTTCTCATGAATTCGTCTTTAGTTTAAGTTCCTAACAATAGTGTTTTAAGTGCAAACCTGTTACTAACAATTTATGGATCTCTTAGCTGTCCGAATTAAAATGATTTTATTTTATTTATTTATAATACTTATCAGTCATGCTAAAATCAAGAAAGAAAGAAAATTGGTGTAAAAAACCTCTTGAGTCATGTTATATGGGGAGAAGTTTACTTGTAATCAATCTGGTTTTGCAGCGACTTTTTAACCAAAGAATGCAACCACACTAAATTCAGCAATGTTAAATAAAAAACCAGCCAAGTGTGAGTCGGAGTCGCACATGAAGAGTTCCAAAAAACGTTGAAAGCACGTTTCTTCATCATTAACTTTATTTACCGTAATGTTTATTATTTGTTGTTAAAGCGGCAATAGAGGTACACAATCTGTGAAAATTTCAACTATCTACCTATTACGGTTCATGAGATACAGCCCGCTGACAGACGGACGGACGGACGGACAGCAGAGGCTTCGTAATAGGGTTCCGTTTAACACCCTTCGGGTACGGAACCCTAAAATACCTACGATGATTTCTGTTTTTACAACGGGTCAATTTATTTAGAAAAATGAACTGCCACTTATTTATTTTATTTTTATTTATTAATTTATAGTTAATTAAAACGGTACAGGTCCAATTACATTAATTAACATAGAATTGAGAAAAATAAAATAACAATAAAAATGAAAAACAATAATAACAATAACATAACATAAACATGTACAATACAATTCCATTCAATACGTGGATAAAATGATTAATAATTATTTGATTAAATAGTTGAATTAATTATACACGTCACAAACTAATATATAACAGTGGACCCCCTCGCATATTGTCTCTCACAGAACTCCAGACAAGCACGCATAATCTTCTTCCATTCATCAGCAAACACATCACATTCAGGGTCGGCAGTCAGAAGGGCGTTTAGCATCCTTAGGGTTCGACATACTGGAGATTCGGCTCTAGCGACAGATCTAGATAGCGGTGGCGCGAACAGATTGTGACGGCGGCTTTGACGGTG
This sequence comes from Xanthia togata, assembly GCA_963853775.1. NCBI lineage: Eukaryota > Metazoa > Arthropoda > Insecta > Lepidoptera > Noctuidae > Xanthia > Xanthia togata. Next base: position 20,855,335 of record OY970800.1, read on the forward strand.
CCCAAGGTATTTGTCAGGCACAAACAGACGGCAGAAAAGTCCGTGGAGTTCAGTGCAGTCGATCCGACCACTTAGGGTCTTACAGGCAACCGCGAGCTGATCAAAGCCCCTTCTAACCTCCAACGAATTGAAACCTAATACCCCTAGTAAATAATTGGTTGGGTACATAAATGGGAAGAAGTGGTACCGCCTTTGATACAAAAATCTCAGGAAGGTTTTCTGAACTTTCTCAAGCATCAGAGTCTGAGACGCAGTATGTGGATGCCAGACACAGGCGCTGGACTCGAGTTTACTCCGAACCAAAGTGGTGTATAAAAGTTCAATAACACTGGGATTGCGAAAGTCACGAGCGTTCCTCAAGACAAATCCCAGGCGCTGGAAAGATTCCTTTGCAAGGGCAGACACGTGATCTTTAAATGTCAGACTGCGGTCGAACGTCACTCCCAAGTCCTTAACGCTGGTGACACGAGTGACCACTGTACCCCCCAAACTATAATCGAATTTTATTGGTCTCAACCCTCGACCATATGTCATAACGTAACATTTATTAATATTAAATAATAACTTGTTCGCAATGCTCCACTCATAGACGGTTTCGATATCTTTTTGTAGGAGTTCGCAATCCACCTCAGTTCTGATCTGCGCGGCTAGTTTTAGATCGTTGGCATATAACAGGCATTTTGCGAACCTAATCTTAGAAATTAGGTCATTGATCATGATCAGGAACAGCGGGGGCCCCAACACGGATCCCTGACTCACGCCCGAGCGAGTATAATAAGATTTCGATTCAAAGCAGCCATGCCGGACGAACTGTTTGCGATCCCGTAGGTAGTCAGCGAAGAAGTTAAGAAGGCCAGATGAGAAGCCCGTAGCCCCCAACTTTGTCAGTAGCACATCGTTGTCCTCTTTATCAAACGCCTTCCGGAAATCAAAGTACAGTGTGTCGACCTGCCCACCGGATTCCAGGCTACTGGATATGAAGTCAACATGAATCAGTAGATTTGAGTTCACGGAGCGACCGGGTCGAAAACCGTGTTGAGCGCCAGAAAGATACATATTTGTTTGTTTGCAGATATCGGTGTGTAGTATATGCTCAAAAACCTTTGCAATGGTTGATAAGATAGCGATGGGTCTGTGTTCCTCGACAGATGTCTAGTCGCTTATACATGTCCAACCAAGATCACTGCTGGGTTTAAAACAACAGTGTGTGCATTCAAAATAAAACCGGCCAAGTGCGAGTCGGACTCGCGCACGAAGGGTTCCGTACCATTATCTATAAAAACGGCAAAAAAATCATGTCTGTTGTATGGGATAAAAACAAAATGAAAATATTCATTTCATTTTGTTTTTAGTATTTCTTGTTATAGCGGCAACAGAAATACATCATTTGTGAAAATGTCAACTGTCTAACTATCACGGTTCATGATATCCAGCCTGGTGACAGACGGACGGACGGACGGACAGACAGCGAAGTCTTAGTAATACGGTCCCGTTTTTAACCTTTGGGTACGGAACTCTAAAAAACAAATCCAAATTGGCTTAGCAAAATCAATTTTCGCTGTTCCCATAAACCGGGCGTGGAACGGATTAACGGGGCTAGCTTTTACCAGCCGATTAGCATCACCGACTGACTGGCCAAATGGAAGAGTGCAATTTAAATATACAAATATTGATTGATGATTGATTATTTGTAATCAACTGTCCATTGTTATTTCTATGACTGCCTCGTTAGTCTAGTGGTCGCTAGCGCTACTGCTGAACATGAGGTCCTGGGTTCGATTCCCAGGTCGGGCAGTGTCATTGGGTTTTTCTTTGTGGAATTTCTCAGTAGCAGCCCGGATTTGTGCCCGGTTGATGGCAATAAGCTTGCCCTCTATTACATGGGACTTAAAGCATAACTGGCACAATGTGGGTGTACTATAGGTACACCTCTGCCCAACCTTTCGGGAAAACAAGTCGTTATGTTATGTTATGTTATTTGTAATCACGTTCTCGAAAACGTTACATTAAAGCGGTTTATGGGGGTGAAAAATCGATCTAGCTAGGTCTCATATCTGGGAAAAATGGTTTTCTCTATTTTCACAGCCTCGAGAATGTGATACAACGTTGGTATACCTGGACGATTTGTTTATCTATTTTCACCCGAGCAGAGCTCGGTAGACCAGCTATCTAATTACGCAACATATTTTCGTAAACGATAAAGACAAATCTGTTTCATTTTGACAGTTCAACAACATTCATTTGCGTTATATTTTTTTCGAACTTACGGAGCGGATTCAGATTCGGATTGATTTTGCATTACGTAATTAGGGTACAGGTACTAAGTTGTAAAAACACAACACAACTAGCGAAATGTGGGTGTACTGCCTAACCCTTCGGGGGATAAAGCCGTGATGTTCTGTTATTTGTGGAATTAGCATTGCACCCGTTTCAGTAACAGTGAAATCATTGTGTTTTCACCCACATTTCCCAATCCGGATCCGATGTAATTAAACATTTACACGGGAGTAGTTTTCTCGATAATAAACGTAGTTTACTTAAGTACGGTACAAAAATCAGCATTGCTTTAGGGGTATGAGGAACAGGGTGTAAAGTTCACTCATCCACCATAGAACAGGGAGGATCCTCCGACCAGACGGGTGTTGTGTCTAAACTCTAATTGCGCGATGCAGGATTTGTGTGACGTCATGTCTTTGATTTCATGTCATGCGTAGTTCGTATGTGGCGGTGTAACCGCTACATTGCCATACAACGTGCCAATGCTGCCAGCCTTTTGGGCACTTTTCCTGTTGACAGCGATGCGGACGAATTTTTAGATTATTCCCCCCCCGCCCCTTTTATGTACTTGTATATATTTATATTATTATTATAAGTATGTAAGTTTTTAAATCTATAGGTGTATAGGTGTGCATCGTTGCCTTAAGAATTAATTTAAAAAGAAAGTAGGCTTCATAGACAAACAATTTAATAAAATTCCAGGTACGAGTAATTTACAGAGGGTGCACTTTGCTTGAACAAAGAATATATAATATTTATAATATAATATTTTTTATTTTTCTCCCACAAAGTACAAATACAGTTTAAAGGTGTTACAAATATTGGAGGTACTAGGACTTGTGGGAGTCAGGAATCCAAACTAGGATACCCTGTGCTATGGAATCCTGGCCCCCCTCGCCGAGATTAGAAATTATCACAAATATTGGTAGCTCGTAATACATGTAGGACTATTGTAGAAAAAAAGAAACGTAAGTAATAAACGTAATTAATAAAAAAGGTAAGTACTAATAAAATAAAATCAAAAAGAAAAATAAAATGCGTGTGTGACGTGTGAGGTCTCGTGTATGTGGTGTGGGGTTGTGTGTGTGTGTGTGTCTGTGAGAGTAAGATGGTGTGGTTGTGTGTGCATATAAAGGTGGATGAGTATACGAATGTGTGCGTAAAAGGATGGCGGTATGTATTTATAAAAAACGCTAGATTAGGATAAGATTGTGAGCAGTTTTTCAGTTTTTTCATAATCGAGTTCTAAAAGCCACTGTGTAAGCTTCGTTTTACATTCTATCTTAGATAAATTAACAATTGCAAGAATTTTATTAATTTTATTATATAATCTGCCTGCTCTGAAATTGAAGAAATTTTGAAGACTTCATAAAAACGCCTTGTATTAACCTTCTGCTTAGCTGTAGAAACGTCTATATAGGAATGCTTTTTTATAACTGTTAGTAGTATATAAAGTTGTCTGACTGTTAATACATTTGCTTCGTTATAGAGTGTAGTTGTAGCGTATAAACGTGGTTTGAAGAGAGCAACTTTTAGGAGAAGTCTTTGAGCTCTTTCAACGCTTAGGATGTTCGTTTTATGCGAGCCTCCCCATATGGAAATACCATACGATAAGATTGATTGGCATAGTGATTCGTACACATTTTTAACCAGTTTCCAACTCGCTACATGCCTAAGAATTTTAAATATATAAACGAGTTTTCTTGTTTTCTGGACCAGATGTGAAATGTGATTTTTGAAAGATAAGTTTTTATCAATTATCATCCCTAAGTATTTTATTGATTCTACTTCAGATATCATTGGGCACATGGTACAGCTCGTGGTTGGAGGATTACATGTGTGTGCATAAATATTGAAATTATTAGTATTAACTGCTACATTATGTATTTTGAACGCTATATATTTAGTTTTGGTGGTATTTAAGGTCAGTTTGTTGAGAGCAAGCCAATGAGTTACAATATTGAAACCCTCTTGGGCCGCTGCAAAAGTTTCTTCCCATGAGTTACCATAAAACGTTAAGGTAGTGTCGTCGGCATAAGACAGTACATTACAGTTTCTCATGTTAAGCTGGCAAAGATCATCAATATAGCAAAGGAAGAGGGGGGGACCCAAGATACTGCCTTGTGGGATTCCAATTTTTATCAGTCTTTCTTCACTCAGTGTATTTTCTATCCGAACTGACTGACATCGATCTTGTAAATAGTTCTGGAATAGTTTTAATTGTGTGTCCCTTATTCCCATATGTTCCAGTTTGGATATTAGAATATGCGGGCACACAGTATCAAAAGCTTTCTGAAGGTCTAGAAAGATAGTCAGGCATTTTTTCCTATTATCTAATTGACTTACAATATGATCAGTGAATGTATGAATGCAATCAGTTGTAGATTTTCTCTTTCTGAAACCTTATTGGTTAGGTGATAAGATGTTTTTATCTTCTAAGAATTTCACAAATCTGTTATTTATAATCCTTTCAAATACCTTTGAAATAGAGGTGAGCAAAGAGATAGGCCGATAATTTGCCACGTCCTCCCTGCCACCGCACTTAAAAATAGGGACAACAATTGATTTTTTAAGGGATTCTGGAAAAATGCCTTCAGCTAAACATCTATTCAGGATATAAGTGAGGGGACGGACTATATAGTTTTTTAAATTCTTAAGGGCCGTTGGCGTTATATTGTCCCACCCTGCTCCACAATCCGAGCGAAGGTTGCTGATGACTCCTTCCACTTCCTCTTCAGATGTCTCCAAAAGCACAAAAGAGTTACAAGAGGACTTGACATTTGCCACGTTCGATGGGAGTGGAGAAAGCCCAGTTGGAATTTTACTTTTCAACTCCATGCCTACGTTTGCAAAATAGGAATTTACTGCGTTAACTGAAAGTTGTGGGGATATTTTATTATGTAAAAGTTCCAACGGTGGTGCGTTTGACTTTTTCAGATGAGTCATAGTTTTAATAGCGGACCAAAGCTTTTTATTATCACTTCCAGCCGCATCAAGTATATTCCTGTCATATTGTCTCTTACATTTTTTTAATATGTTATTACAAAAGTTTCTGTATATTTTGTAGGATATTTTTAAGATATTATTGTCGGGATTGTGTTTTACTTTGTAATGCATTCTGTCTCTTGTTCTTATGCATCTCAGTAGGCCAGGAGTAATCCACGGTTTTATGGTAATTTTATTTCTAGGAATTTTAATATATATTGTGTTGTCAATTATGATTTTTTGTAAGTTCTGAATGAAATGAGAAAAGAAAGAAAGAATGTTTGCTCTAGCTAGGGAAAGTAATAACATGCCGCATTTTCTTCTCAAAGGAATTGAATTCCATTAACTATGCTTTCACTTTATAAAAACAAACTTTTACTTCAATTACGCCCTTTAAAGTATGGTAGATATTTTGAAAGCTTATAAATATGAGATCCAAGTACCTAATGTTTAGTCGTGAGGGACTTCTACCTGGGATTCAAATATAGCCAGGACCGTACGGGAAAAGTGTTACTGAGTTTTATTATCAGGCTTTTTTTTGTAGGCTCACCCTGATACGTGGGCCATTTTAAAAATTAGGTTTTAACTATAATATACATCAGCTTATCACTACCAGGTATACAGACGTGACATTATAATATTCACGTCTGAAGTTGTTCGTAAGAAACACTGCCCCGTGTATTTGCACATGCCTAAAAATTTATCTATTTATATTGATGCAATACCTACACACACATTCACTACGCACCCACACCCACACACCAATACCCACACACCCACACCCAGACACTCACTCACTCACACCCACTTCCACAGATCCTTTTTTGTTGTTTAATTAATTAATTATTTGCTGTGTATTTTCTTTGTTTTATATAATTTTTGTATTTTTTATTGTTCACCCCATTATCATTATCATCTGTTAGTATACATTTCTATCTGTGTGACTTGTCCGTGTAGTTTGGAGGCCTGGAGACCTGTAACACAGGTATTCCTAGTACAAGCTCCAGTCTCCACAACATCAATGTATATTTTTTTGTATTATTTTTACGAGTATACCAATTTTTCATTATGTGGTGGAGAAAATAAACGTTTTTATTATTTTATTATTATTATTAATATTTCCAGCTTACATCGAGGCTTCATTCGTGTTCTGCCTGGGAGATGAACTGAACGGCCTGTTCCGGTTCCTGCCACTCATCAAGACCCTGCAGCACATGGGCAGACTGAAGAATAAGGGCCACTTTAGGTACAAACTGAGAAACATGAGGTTCTTCAATAACCTGCTAGCAAGAGAACCTAAACTTATGGGATAGTTAATTAAAAACTGTTAAAACTTTTGTTTTGTATAACAATAAACTATATTAATATAAAACTATTTAAAATAACTAACTTCTTGGATTTTTTATTTGATGTGTTTTGTTTTTTTACTTGGAGTAAAGGATAGATGAATACAGACATAATGAAACTGGGATTCAAATTAAATACACTGACGAGCAATATAAGAAAGCCAATAACTTTTCATGAAATATTTCTGAAACCACGCAAGATAGCTTCTTGAAGCATCAAAAGTGTCGGGATCATGTACTTTTACGCCGAAATTATTGAGGATTATTATTTTAACTGTTTTGGATCGTTATTGTTTTTTTTTTGTGAATTTCACTATTTGAATAGAGAATTTTCGTTTGATTAACACGCTCACTGCGTCAGTCAAATTTGATAGCTTACAGTTGATGCGGCATGGGGTCTATTATTATATCCGAAGCGCGACTTGTTCCTCGTGCGTTGCTGGGTCGAAAAGACCATTTCGACTTTTATCTGTTTAGGAGGACTTATCTTTATAGGTATAATGATCAAAGCATGTTCCTTTTTAGCAATTTTTTGAAAATTAATCACTCAATAAAAAGCTAAAATCGTAGGTAGATGCACTGAATGGTTTGTTTGTAAATAAAGGTATTACCTGTCGGATCATTACGATAGAGGACTCATATAGTAACATTTATTAATGTTCGATTCGGTACGGAAGCGTTTCGAACAGTTGTGAATAGCTACGAGTATGCAGGCTATCGGCTTCCGATATCGATACCAAACTATCAGGCTCAATAGTCCGGTCGTATTACATCCACGAACTGTTGAGACGAAAAGTCTCACCAGTCCGGTGACCGGACTAAATAAACCGAACTACTGAGAACGACCGTATCCGCACTGGTTACTAAAAGTGTCGATAATATTTTAGTGTTGTGGATGATAAAAACATCAATAGCGATTAAAAGTATAATATATTTTTCAGATCTGTTGATTACAATATAAAAATAAATTATACCGTAGGTAATAGTATGATTTTCATTATAGCATTCTCGACATAATAATTTTTTACATGCGTCACACATGGTTTTGACCTTTTTAACTTTATTGCCGGCTACTTTGCTACCGTTCTACAATTCTTTTCACCCCCTTTTTTCTGGACTGCTGAACTGGACTTCTGAACTGAACTCCTGAACCCGTCTCCTGAATTAGGCTCTGCAGTAGACTCCTGAACTAGACTCTTGAACTGGACTCCTGAACTGGACCCTTGAACTGGACCCCTGAACTGGACTTACCACATAAGGGATAATCACAAGATCGTTTTATTCGCAGATGACACGCCTGCCCCGTCACAATCGGGGCGGTCCGGCCAGTGCTCGAGCGCTGGCTCGGGAGGAGGTACGGCTCCCTGTCGTTTCGGGTGACGCAGGTGCTCTCGGGGCATGGTTGCTTCGGGAAGTACCTGTGTCGCATAAACAGGGAGCCGGACGCTCGGTGTCACCACTGCGTCGACTGTCGGGAGGACACGGCTCGGCACACGCTGGCAGAGTGTGTTGCTTGGGAGGAGCCGCGCCGTGCCCTCATCTCAGGTGTCGGCAGTGACCTGTCGCTGCCGGCCGTTGTCGACTCGATGGTCGGCAGCGAGCAGTCCTGGGACGCGGTGGTATCCTTCTGCGAAACAGTCATTTCGCAGAAGGAGGCTGCGGAAAGGGAGCGGGAGATTGCTTCCGCTAACCCGATCCGCAGCAGACGCACCGGGCGTCGGCGGAGGGCGGATAACGCCCTCTTCCAGCCCCCCTAAATGGGTCCAGGGGCGACGGATCTGGGGAAATCCATCGCCCCCTACTCCTTAGGACCCGAAATGGTGGCGCTTAGTGTTCCACGCGCGCCTCTCTATGATGTAAGGGGGGAGTTTAACACCTCACTCCCCCCAAACTCGAGGTGGCCCGCAGAGGCGGGCCGGCACTAGCCGGGGATCGCGGAAGTCGCATTAGATCCCGTAATCCCCGGCGCAAGTGTGAGACGGAACACCGGGGTGGTTTTAGTCAGTAAGAGTCTGACAGACCCCTCTGCCCTCCCCAGGGCGGAGGATATCCATGAGGATTTCCCCCGTAATCAAAAAAAAAAAAAAAAAAAAAAAGGTGGATACAAGGTGCGTGCCTTCAAGGGTTGGGTCATGCCGGTTTTGATGTACTGTTTTGGCGTACTCAAATGGACTCAGACTGAACTCGACGCCCTGGATAGGAGGGTCCGTACGCTGCTGACTGCATAATATATTTTCCCCCAAATTCGTTTTTTAGTGTTTGTTCCTTTGCTTGCGTCATATGTACCGCAAATAAACGTATTATCTTTCTTTTCTTTTCTATATCGAATGCATTACACACGGTCATACGACGGTCATTCAATAAATACTTAGCCTACAAAAAGTAAACGAAAATTTTGGAAAAGTGGCAATTTATTTTTCAACATAGTCTCCTTTTAGTTCGATACACTTAGCCCAGCGATGCTCCAACTTTTTTAACCCGTCCGAAAAATAGTTTTTGTCAAACTCTGCAAAATAGGCCTCCGTGGCGGCGATGACCTCCTCATTCGATCCATATCTATTCCTGGCGAGTGATTTTTTCAGATTAGGAAACAGAAAGAAGTCACAAGGGGCCAAATCTGGAGAATACGGTGGATGGGGCAGCAATTCGTAGCGTAATTCGACCAATTTGGCCATGGCAACGGCAGACGTGTGAACCGGTGCGTTGTCGTGGTGAAACAGCACTTTTTTCTTCGCCAGATGGGGTCGTTTTTTCTTTAATTCGGCGTCGAATCGGCCCAATAAATCGGCATAGTAAAGCCCTGTAATTGTTTTACCCTTCTCGAGGTAATCGATGTAGATCACACCTTGTGAATCCCAGAAAACGGTGGCCATAACTTTTCCGGCCGATTTTACAGTTTTCGCCTTCTTTGGAGCACGTTCCCCGGTCTGGATCCATTGTTTTGATTGATCCTTGGTCTCTGGTGTGTACCAGTGGATCCAGGTTTCATCGACGGTCACAAAACGACGCAAAAACTCCGCTGGATTCCGCTTAAACAGCGCCAAACACGTCTCCGATGTGGTCTCACGGTTGCGCTTGTTTTCTGGTGTGAGTAAACGCGGCACCTATCGCGCCGACAGCTTTCTCATGCCGAGTTCCTCGTGAAGAATATGATGCACTGTTCCTTCTGAAATGCCTACAGTCTCAGCTAGCTCCCGAACCTTCAATCGGCGATCTGCCAATACGAGATCATGGATTTTTTTAATGTTTTCCTCCGTAGCAGCTGTTTTCGGTGCACCTGGACGTGGTTCATCAAAAACCGACGTACGGCCACGTGCAAACTCGTTGAACCAATTCTTGACGGTGGCCATCGATGGAGAAGAGTCACCGTACACAGCATCCAAGCGCTCTTTGATTTCGATGCGCGTTTTCCCTTCCAAAAATAGGAATCGAATCACCGAACGATATTGCTCTTTTTCCATTTTTGTAAAACCGATCGACACGTTCGCTTCCATAAGTTGTCAAATTAAAACAAATGAAGGGATTGGAATGAAAATTTGAAAAAAGAATTAAAAAAGAATGTGCTACACTGTGGTAAAACTCTTTTGAAACTACAGCGCCCTCTGGCGATGAGGCTAGGTACTTATTGAATGCACCTTAGGTATGATCCCGCGAGTGTGAAGTTCGAGGCTTTTTAAATGCTAAGACCCTCCACAATCGCGAGATATGCAGTCTCAGAGAATATTTCCTGGAAGCCAACGTTGGGATTCGCCGACATGTGATCGCAGTGGGCAAGGGCCTCACCCCGCTCTCCTTGGCTAAAGAGAACTGGCGCAAGCTTCTTGATACTAATGATCGCAGGGAGGTATGGCAGAGTAAGGAGCTTCACGGACGCTATTTCCGGGCCCTACATAGACCCGATGTAGATCCATAGCCTGGCTGCGTTTTGGTGATCTCTTTGGGGAAACCGAAGGTTTTTTCTGTGTAACTATGGATGAAGTTATCATGACGAACAATTACCGGAGATTTATTGTGAAAGACGGCACGGTCGACATCTTGCCATATTCCTGGAGAATCTATCTGACACATTATCCCTGGGTGTTCTCGTCTAGCTAACGAAGAGTACTTGCATAGATACAACCTTGTAGCCAGGATTATCCATTAGCAACTTGCTCTAAAATACAGTCTTGTAGAATCGGAAGTGCCGTACTACAGGTCCGACCCAGTTCTCGAAAATGGAAATATCACACTCTACTGGGATCGATCCATCATCACTGACAGGACTATTGTTGCCTATAAGCCTTTACAGTGATGGTGGATCGAGTAGAGCGGCGCAAAATGGTTATTGATATAACAGTCCCACATGATGAGAACTCGTGAAAGCCGAGAAAGATAAACAAATTAGGTATCTTGACTTGGCTCGCGAGGTTGTCGACATGTGGGATATGGACTCAGCGATCACTGTGCCGATACTCGTGACAGCCAATGGCCTAATAGCCAAGAGCCTGAGGAGGCTCTCGTTGGGCAGCTGGCTTGATCCAGCAGAAAGCGGTACTTCTGGACACGGCTGGCATTGTTAGGAGGTTCCTCTCTCAGGAGCCCTGAACCTGGACCCTGTTCCCGATACCGGTGGACTACTGTTTTTTTTATATTTTCAAATGTTTTATATTTTTTATTTTAATATTTAAAAATATAATTTATATGTAAATAGTGAAATAAACGAGATAATAATAACGCGGGACAGTTCCAGTCGTTTATTCTTTTTTTGTATTTATAAAAAAAATAAAAAATGTGAACGATATTTATTTATATGAAATAAAGGAAGTAATAATTAAAGCGGGACAGTTTGAGTCGAGTGAGCGCCCCGACTTCAACTCTAATTGTGACACGGCTGAATCATATTATCAACAAATACTTTTAATCATTTTGTTGTTAAATTAAATTCATATTGAGTTCAATATGATTTTACTTTTAAACTAGCTGTCCGCCCCGGCTTCGCACGGGTAGCACTAAGTACCTACCTACTCTACCTACCCAACCTACCTACCTACCCTACCTACCCTACCTACCCACTCTACTTACCCTACCTACCTACCTACCCTACCCTACCTACCTACCCTACCCTACCTACCCTACCTACCCTACCTACCCTACCTACCCTACCTACCCTACCTACCCTACCTACCCTACCTACCCTACCTACCCTACCTACCCTACCTACCCTACCTACCCTACCTACCCTACCTACCCTACCTACCCACTCTACTTACCCACTCTACTTACCCTACCTACCTACCTACCTACCCTACCTACCCTACCTACCCTACCTACCCTACCTACCCTACCTACCCTACCTACCCTACCTACCCTACCTACCCTACCTACCCTACCTACCCTACCTACCCTACCTACCCTACCTACCCTACCTACCCTACCTACCCTACCTACCCTACCTACCCTACCTACCCTACCTACCTACCCTACCTACCCTACCCTACCTACCCTACCTAGCCTACCTAGCCTACTTACCTATCCTACCTAGGGGTATGAAAAATAGATGTTAGCCGATTCTCAGACCTACTCAATATGCTCACAAAATTTCATGAGAATCGGTCAAGACGTTTCGGAGGAGTACGGGAACGAACATTGTGACACGAGAATTTTATACATATATAAGATAATGACGAATTAACACCCTCAAAGACGTGGAGCTTGTAAAAAGCGTGTCTCCTTCAACAATACTTCAATCCAGCCACCCTCGCGCCCAAATGTTATTAAAAGCCTGTGATGAAGACTGGCAGTGGCAGTTCCCACTGCTGAGCAAAGGCCTCTTTACTGGCTTTCCACTACTCTCTGTTTAAAGCTGCTAAGGACCAGTTCTTATTGAAGGACATCTCATCCCGACACCTCAGTCTGGGCCTGCCACGATGTCGCTTGCCATTAAGAGGAACTCATCGGGTCATAAGTTTGGCCCATTGGTCGTCTGACATACGGCTGATATATCTAGCCCAGTTCTATTTTAGCGTGGCAGCTTTCCAAAGACATCAGTTATCTTTGTGCTGGAACGGATGGTGGTATTCCTAATCTGGTCTGTTAATAATCCGTTCAATAACCCTCTGAACAACCTCGAGCGTGGATTTGGGCCGATCTGTCACAGAACATGTTTGAGAACCATAAGTGAGGATGGGAACTATGTACACGTTAATTTTCATCAGGACATCATGGACCTGTATGTAATGTCATGTCATGATTATTCCATTCACTGACTAATACAAAGGCAAACTGACCACTGCAGCCGTCTGTCTACGACTGCAGCCATGCAGCCACAATAATCAATACACGAACGCTTTGATATTCGATACGATCATACGTCAAAGACACCCACAAAGGCCTTGTTGCACAATGTTCAGTATTAATCCCAGGAATTGCAATAATTAACGTTGGCTCAGTTGATGGGTACACATTTGAGTACACTGCCCATATGCAGCCCTCCCTGTGAAATTATTGGGGTGGTTCTGCATGTAACCAAATGCAAACCACTAATTAGACTGATCTATTAGTGTACAAATAGCAAAATAGTTTAGTATACAGGCAATAATTAAACGTCCATGTAATACGTTATAATAGAACCTATCGAATTACTGATTCTATAATAATTGCACAAAATATTATAGAAAGAAAATACATTCATATTTTGCACAAAACGTGACGTAATTAGAAAAAAAATTAAGCATTAAAGTAAGGCCATTTTAATAGGTAACATTTGACAATAAATTCATCAAAATTCAACAACGTAACGTTGTAACGCTGGGCATAAGATAATATATTTTTTCGTTTTGTTAGAACTGCACAATTGCTTAACTTTTTTCAATTACGATTACATATTTATTGTATTATTGACCGATACGAGTAATTTTACGATTTGCTTTCACTAAACTGACAGACGTCAAATGTTACCTATTAAAATGGCCTTAGTTTTTTTTTATTATTAAACAATGTTGGTACAGCTCATCTATCCTAAACAAAAATACAATGTACAGAGTTTTGAGCATTTTAAATATTGAGAAAGTTAAGAGGGCATATAAAGTAGGAAAAAAAAAACAATTTCACCCAAGCATCCCTTACCTACCCCTCTCATCAAACACAATGAAAACCAAACACAATCGGTTCTCGCCCGCAGAAACTTTTCGTCCGGCGGGCGTTTATCTTGCTGTCAGTCGACGGATTTCTATCAGTTGCCTTTGCCCTTGGTGCTGCATCAAGCGTCCGACGACTGACGAAACACAAAGTTTGCCGAGGGACATTAAGAAAATAGTTGTTCCCTTTCGGTATGGGCACGCTCAGCAAAATCTTACTGCAATTTTATTGTTGTGTTTATTTTTGTCTTTTTTATGTATTTGTTGCTGTTGTGTAGTGTCTGTGTCGAATAAATGATTTCTATTCTATTCTACAAATATTTTCTTAATGTCCCTCGGGAATCAGCGCATTTCTGAATACAAAGGGATGCTAATTTCCATTTAAATCAATTATTAGATTTATATAATAATTTGAATATAAATTTTATATCGTGTATAATAATTTGAATTCAGAACTAAGTACCTACTTTTACTTACCTTGCAACAAGGTCCGCTTTTTTCCCAGTTAGACAAGCATTTTTTCTTTAATACTGCTTTTAAATCAGCCATTTTTTTTGCGTTTGTTTTTGCAGTAAATTTTCTAACCGTCAATTATAAACATTAATGACAAGCACCAGTTACGGTGGTGACATCTGTAATTAGCTTTGCCCGTTCCCTTCCCATTGGATTAAAATCCGGATGATATGGTGGCAATTCTTCAATGAGTTTGGGTTATGAGGAATGTTATGTTGCTGCAACCAAGCTACAATTGGTGATTTAGTAGAATTTAATTTCGGGGGTTTAACTAATAATTAATTTTGGTATGGTGCATTATCTATCACTTTGATATCGATATAAAACTGTGACGTAGCAAGACTACTGAAGCTACAGGTATTACGTTTAGTCGGTTGCTTGACAGCTCTGTCGTCACGTGGTTTCTTTATTTAGCTACCTAAATCTATGGAGTGCAAGCTAATTATAAAATAAAAGGCGGGTTAGTAAGTAGCCTCTACAGCTAAAACTCAACTTCAAACTTCTATTATTGTGTTGGTGAATGGAATTATATGAGAGAGACTTTTCTTCTTAAAATGCATCTTATTCCTATTGACAGGTAGACGCTCTACTATTGAATTTAGAAAACGGAAGTTATTAAATTGTGTTTGCCGTCAGTCCGCGACATACTAGTGACTTTACAGGAAATGTAATCATAGAACACGATTGAAAGAAGTCGAAGTTACAAGAGAAAGGCTTAGAAGAGGTTTGGAAACTCTAAAGACATGATATCTTGTAGATTCACACAGAGAAACACTGCAGCTTTAAAGTAAATTAAATATTCCACTTTCACTAACCTTTCACTGACTTGCACTTTCATTTTGAATTCAGTGGTGTGAAATTCAGCGAAATGTATTCACTTACATTTTCATTTTGAATGCAGTGCAGGTGTGAACTGTAACCAACCACCTGGACCTACGTAGGTATTTGAATATTTGAAGATGGAAAACCACAAATATTCAATGCAATGGCACGTAAAATTTAATTGGAGAGGCAACTGGATGGCGAGTTGTAATCTGGGTCTTGAAGTGATAGCGAACCCCTTCGTACCGTCCGAATGAACCCGAAATTAAAAATCCCCCCCCCCCCCCTAACTCTACCCGTATTTGGGGTCCATTCGGACAGTAAAAAATCATAGATAAAAATTGAGGTTATAAAATTCAATAGTCAAATGAAAAGCAACTTTAAGGAGATTTAAAATTAGAATTTCCAGTTTAAATAACTATTCAAATCAAAGCACTCATTTTGTAAGTGCGACTAAAAACTGGCATCCACAGGTAGGTATGTACGTTTTCTGATCCATTTTTGTACATTTTTATCAAATACTTTTGGACATGTCATGTTTCTATGCTACTTATAACATTTTCCATCCTATCTGGCTAAATCTATCGTCGAATAAGGCAGGTTTTTCCTCAATACTAAAATATCCCTAAAATAATTTCCTTAGTATCTACTCAACTGTGCTTCCTGTGATGTAAGAGCGGAAAAGCTTTGACTTTTTTATATTTGAGTTGAGTCTGACCCGGCGGATATTCAATAACGAATCACACAAAGATCTCACTAGGGCCCGTTTCCCCTTAACTTACTTGGCAAATAATTTCATACAAATGCAGTCTGAACCATTTTTGAATTTATTTGGTCAGGTTAAAAAAACGAAAACCATACGAAATATCAAAAACAATATAGGCCTGTTACACCATTTCCAAAAAGCCACTTATTTGGAAATCGTGTAACAGGCCTTTATTGTTTTTCATATTTCGTATGGCTTTACACTTTTCGAAAAAAAAAAAGTTTTTTTTCAAAGTTTTTCCAATGTTTAATTATCCATTTGAAATTCGGGGCGTATTCAATTCGGTACCTAATTTGTTAATTAACTAAAGAGTCAGTGTCGTTCCACTTTCAAATATACTCCTTTTTTTTGCCTGCCCCCGGCGATAATAGAAAAACATTGAAACTATATTAGCAACATCCATTAGCGATAAGACAAATAACCCTTAAAAATCACGTACTAAAAGGTTCCGGGGTTAAAACTGACTTGATTAAAAATCCTCGTAAATGGATTTCGTCACGCGCCGTCACCAATTTCAGGTAGCAGTGATTAACTGAATTATAGGGTGCGTCGGACACTCATTCAGCTGGAATGCAAGTTCCATGTCATTCGGATAAGCTTGTCATTTTGCTAATACGTGAAACGCACACCTCTTTAAACAAATTAGTCGGGTAATTTAACTTGTTGTTAGCTCAAAGACGTAATCATAATCATCAATATAACTCACTAAGTTCAAATAGCCCTATTGAATGAATATTTGATCAACATCTGAGACTTAACTTAGAGAGTTGAATAGGTACAACAAAACATTATCAAGCCTCCACAAAATATATTACTTATCGATTACTTAAAGCTGAACAATCAGCAACTAAACAAGTAAAGTACAGATGCCAGCACATCATGCCACTCCAATCGGCCAAACTTTCTCAATCAACATTGAACCTTATACCTTGCGTGTAATAATTATAATTCTGTAAATACATAAGTGTTAGAAATAAAAAAAACTGTTATTTCTATACACAAATCAGACGCACATTAAAAATTACGCAAAAAATCTAAGAAGCTAAAAGCCGCGGTTACGGTTGCGAATCATATTTTGATCAACATACAGCCTGACAAACCAAAAACGTAAGAAAACTTTGAATTACGTGGGCTACCTTAACGCATCCACCTTAATGAAGGTGGATGGCGTCTGCAACTAAATTAACAGACAGTACATTAGTCTGTTTGCTCGAAGCACTCGTTGAATCATTTAGCGTTGAATAAACGTTGAATATTCAGCGCTTAAGCGCTTTCGTATCGGAATAGAAAGTGTTATTGATTGACTGCAGTTATAAATACGACTGCTGTTCGACGCCATCATTTGTGTAGTTAGGTCAGGCTAAGTTAATGAGTATTGCATGAGGCATGATAAATTGAAAACACTTTTTCACAAACCGACTTTTATGACCGATCATTTAGGTGCGGTAATACCTAGGACCTAGATAATATCTGAATCAGTCATATTTTAGTGACTTACCCCGTGTTATTACTTAACGAGATCTATCTAACTTCAAGCAGTTTTTGAATTTCAAACTATATTCCAACTAAACTAAAGTTCTTAATTCAAAACTGACAACTTAGTGCCAGACCAAGTTACTCTACTAGTCTACTCTACTCTACTAGTTGTGTCTCGAACACAAGATACAAAACTGAAACTTCAGGTCTGCCAGGTTTTTACACAAAGGGTTCTTATCACAAAATCTTTCATTTCAAAAGAAAAAAATTGTTTTGTAATAAGACCGACAGAGTGGCGATATAGGTAAGTTATATCTGTGTTTCAATCCCATCTCTAAAACAGTTTCCTAATATGTGACATCCACTGCAGATGCAACCCTTTATGACTCAAACTGTTTAGACGCGATACTAGCAAAGGCAGATAACATGCCAAATGCACAACATTTTTGGTCTCGTCTACAGCAATAGGTATACCTACTTACCTCCATGTACTACCATAACATTAATACTTACAGTGACAGTGAGCAAAGTCATGATTGAAGTCATGACTTTGCTCACTGTCTAGTTACGATACTGGTCGCCCGAGCCTTTGCTGGGCGCATCATTGTTAACAAGATCAACGGGAACTCTGGGAGCAAGTGTGACATGATCTGCCCCCCTAGCCAAGTTGCAAACGATAAACGTGAACGCTTAGTAATCTCCAATAGATTTTCAACTTCATACCTAAGAGCATAAAGTTGAAAATCTATTAATGACTACTGAGCGTTAGCGACCGGAACGAACGAAAACGCTATGTAATCTTCAATAGATTTTCAACTTTATATCCAATAACATAAAGTTGAAAATCTATTAAAGACTACTGAGAGTTTACGTTTATCGTTTGAGACTTGGCTAGGGGGGCTGTTTGTCTCACTGGCGAGGGTGCTGCCCTCACTCTCACCAAACTAACTAACTGAATGGATTAAGTAGATGGATTTATTATTTGGTTTCTGCCTGCTAATTTAATTCATGCGTTTTTTAACCAAACAAAGCAAGAAAAAGTCGATGCGTATCCTAAATCCTAATTATCCTAACTAATAGTATAGGTAAATGCGAAAGTGAGTTTTTTTTATATAATTGTCTGTTTGTTTCTCTTTCACGCTAACACGGCTGAGCAGATTTGGATGACATTTGGCGCATGTGTAGACCTGACCTGAAATAGGATATAAGCTACTTTTTATCCCGATATTGCCACGGGATCGAGACTTATGCGGGTGAAACCGCGGGACGCAGCTTAGTATATATTATTCTAAATAAAATTATTCAGTCGCCTGTAAAAAGAAACAAAAAAAAAGAACCAGGCAGTGTGGATCTTTGTTTTTGTTTCTTTTTGCAGGCGACTGAATAATTTTATTTTCACTTCTCATGCTCTGAAAGTGCTTATTTATGCAGGATATAGGCTGCACAAAATCGAATTTTGTGCACAAGTGCATTTTAACGTATAGAAATGTATCAATATTAAGGCAAAGAAAATGACCCATACAGCCAAACACAATAAGAATTTCATAGATAGAATTAGTTATTTTATAATATTTACTTTAATTTATTTGCCTTATGTGTTTTTTAAGACATACATACCGTTAATATGCCGAGAAAAACAATTTCCTTCAGTATTCAAAACTGTATAAATTTTACTTTGAATTTTAATTATATAAATGTTATGTTATACTACTGTTTTATTTCTTCGCAATCGAAGTGAAAAACAGAGTTTATAACTCGTCCACAAAACCATTTTATCCTCGGCATTACTATCAGCCCGAGACGAAAAAATGGTTCGTTTTGTGCACTTGTTGTAAAATCTACTATTTTTCCAATTTTGCAAACACCAGGCTCAATAATACCTGTACACACAAAACTAATACGTTTGTCCAATAACACATCAGCAGACGGTCGCATTCGCAATATTTAATTAACAACAGCAGTGCTATTCTGTAACCATCTCACCGTGAAAACTTAGGTGAAGTGAGTTGTCATTCCAACAGGGTGAGATGACACTGACAGCTCACTCCACGCTCACTTCACATGTTTTCACGGTGAAGTGGTTACGGGAATCGACATGCAGAAGGTCAAATCTACCAATTAACGTGCGAAGTGACAAACATGAACCGGAATGCGATGACATTATGAATAGACCAAAAAATGGTATTCCACTGATGATAAAATTCGGTTTGTTCACATTCCGACCGCAATCTTATCGCAGTCTAGTCTCGTGTATGTTTTCGGTTTCGAAAACAAACATACGAGTATTTTCATACTGGTTCAATGTACGCAGACGATAATTGTTTTAGCAACCTCATTTTATGATTTTTCATTTATGTCTTGGGGTACGCTAATCGGTCATTCTTCCATACAAACATACAGATAGTGCAATCCACGACAACGCGCCCCACTCCGCGATTACTGTACTGTAAGCTGTACTTTAGTATAGAGCGGAGCAGAGTGGGGCGCGTCGTCGTGGAATGCACTATCTATAATATGGTGATTATTCGTCTGTTTGACGGTGTTCTTTCAAAAATATAAATTATAACAATTTGTCTTCTCATTATCTAGCCATGTATTAAAGCAGAAAAAAAATATGAGCGTTGAAACTTCCATATTTCAACACTAATTTTAACTCATCTTTGGGCGTAAATAAATAACTTATGTAGTAAAAACATTGCTAAATAGAAATCGTACAGGGATAGATAATTTATTCAAAAACTTCAAATTATTTTAAAATACTGCCAGTATTTTTTCCATAACATTAATACGCCCAAAGGTCTGTTCATGAAATTTTACGCGCTCGTTTTCGTTATAAATCATCGTCATTTCACAAAATAAATTGAATTCAAATTCATTTTGTGCACATAGGGTAAAATTATACAGATGTTAGGTATGTAAAAAAAAACGTTGGTCCAGTATGGACCAACTTTTTTTGTCCCGCCAGAAGGCATACAAAATAAGTTAGGTAATCAAATGTCACACTAACAAAATATAAAATAAAGTCAATAGGTAAGTAGATGTCACAATTTCATGCCAAACACTAATAGTTAATAATCTAATAATATGTCAATAAATTTAGACGGCACATAAACAAATGATATTATTTAGTCACAATTTATGAAATAAAAAATATCAATATAGAATAACTTTATCTTAGGGGAGCAACATTTTAATTATTCAGATAGTTTATTATATAAATATTATTTTAATTTGTCATTAAGATATTCATTAGCAGAATAATATGCCTTGTCATTCAATAATATAAAAAGCTTACGTTTAAACTCATTTATTTTGCAGCTTGATACAATTTGATCAGGTAATTTTGTTATAAAGCTTTGGAGCCATTGCATAGTATTGTAGAGAATATGTAAATAAATAAAAACGAAATAATTAGACTAATTAGCATGCAACAAGTTCGAGCCGTCGACTAGTTGGCTTGGTTGTATTCGCAACGATAGCTCGTAGTAGAGCAAAATGAAAGGTGAAAGAGCTGTATAACATTGTATAATGATGCAAAGAAGTGAAAATTACAAACGGTGTCGAGGCGAACAAGAAATATAGACGTTAATAAAACGGTAACAGGGGAGCCCTGTTACCGTTTGTGTAGAATGTCAGTAGCTAAACATTTTGCAAAAAGTTGCTAGATTGTCAGATATTTTAGCCAAAAAGTTGCTATAAGTAGCTAAATGCTACTTAGTCAACAATAAAAAACAATAAAAAATACCAAATTATTGCAATCGTGTTTTAAATCAAACTCGAACTCCAAAATCCGACTCCGGTCTGTAATTCTGTGCATAAGACTGTTTTTTAATTGGTTATTTCATTTTCCGCAAGCATGAATTTTAAATGGAAAACATAAGACAAAACAATGCAGAGCAGAGACAGCACTTTCAAATAGGAATATACAATATATAATATATGTATATGGTTTGAATGTAAAGAAACCAGCCATCGATCCAGTGCGTTTCATCAATAATAGTTCCTATGCTGTTTATTTATTTATAAGGCACTTCAACGACTTACTCACTAAAACATACATAAACAAAAATCACTTCAACTTTTAGGTATTGTGAATTCGTCAGCTATAGAAGTGCACAGCACTAGCGTAGAACGTAATGATTAAAGGACGCCGTTAGCTGAATTGGTTACAAGTTAACAAATAAAGCGAAAATGAGCTATGTTCACAAATACAAACGATGGTTAGCATTTAGTAGAATAATTTAACAAAATATCAAAAGAAATAAATGGAAGTGGATAAAATTGTTTTTTTTTCCTATAATGTTGGCTCCCGTGTAGTAGGACGAACACGAATACGCTACATAGGTCCGTTGTTAAAGTTTAACAGTGGAGCCAACTTAACGGCAATGGAACCATTTGATTTATCATTCCATAAGCACACTACCATAGACCACGTTTCGTTTTATCTTTCAAGAACCGGAGCCCTAAAAAAAAATTTATGTCATGTGAAAAGTTGCTAGAACAAGAGCTAAAAAATTAGCTAAGTACAAGTTTTGTAGCTACCTGACACCGAATAATAATAAAAATAGCTAGATCTAGTTATTAAGTTGCTAAGTTGGCAACACTGGCGTGGAGGCATGCAACATGCAACAGCTGACAGGTGTGACGCACGCGGGGCCAACTGACTCGAATGTTTGTATGACTTAAGTCATAACTGCCGGACGGGTCGATCCATCATGTTAAGCTACACTTGTCGGGATTGTTCTGTGGATACATACCAAGACTCCTCCGTGCCTCGAAAAGCACGTTATGAACGGCATAACGTGCTTGGTCCCGGCTGTCATTCGTGGATCTTTGACAGTCGTTACGGGTCGTCAGAAGCCCGAAAGTGTGACAACCATCAAGACTGGTTGTCAGACTTTTACTCAGTTACTGGGTTGTGGAGGTCAGCTAGGCAGTCGTTCCATGTAAAATACTGGTATTCAGCTGCACCCGGTTAGACTGGAAGCCGACCCCAACATAGTTGGGAAAAAGCTAGGCAGATTGATTGAATGTTTGTATGAAACGTGTTTGTACACGTACAGTCTACAAAAATGTATTATGAAGTAACTATTAGTTTCCCGTAATTTTTCGTCATGTGAAAATCCGCAGGTATATTTTCCGTCTACAAAAGGTGAAGGGTTATTTCAGACTTCTAACAACTTTAGCCACACATAGACTAGTCTAATGTTTATCTAACTAAGCCATAACAAAGTATTGTTATGGCTACCATACTATGTTAGTATGTTACTTTTGTTTTACATCATAACAAAGAAAATTGCGTTCCTAGTACCTACACAGATTTTTATTTGTTGTCTGGATGAACAAACTCTTTTGTTGTCCTTACTACGTTAGTTCCAAGAACCGAGCTACCGAGCTCGCCCGGGCGAGTACTAGAAAATGGGAGGTCCATTATCCGAGCTGCACGGCTCTCATTGGCTGTTGCGCCGCTCAAATTTCCCGAAACTGGAGCTTTGTGTTCAAGAGGATTATTATTTTATTATTCGAATGTTACGAATAAACATCAAAATCATCATAAACGTGTGTTGGTTTTATTAATTATCTCTATTGGAGAGCTTCTGTGTATTTCGAATTTTTTAAATGCTGCTTCTCTGCAAATTAAATTCACGTGTGTGTGTACGGAATGGGTAGCATCCAGTTCCTGACACCTGCCAGTTGGACAAGTTCCAGTAGTAATAAGGGCCAAATTCGCAAAACACTACCTATTCGTTAGTATTATACTGATTGGTCAAGAACGAGTTCTCTTGACGGCCGGACAATTGTGTAACTTGCCAGTCGAGTTGGTAATGATAACCAAGTTGCTCAGCAAGTAGTTGAGCTAACTGTATACTTATTCTGGCATAAATAAGCTGGCATCAAGAAAATCGCTTCGTAAGTGATGTTATTACGAATAAGCTGTAGAGGAAGTAGGATGGCAATTCGAGGCACTAAATTGGCCGTTTGAGTGAATAGACGAGCGAAGACAATTTCAGACCGAAGCGTGGATCTGTGAAACATCGATTAGTAGGTGATCTACATCCAGCAGGGACCTGCAATAAACTTCATGTTTATATTGGACAGTTGGACTATGCTATAACTATGAATATCAAAATCAACTCAATCAAAGTAATCCACTTTTTTGCCAGGCAAACATCATCTAAGCTAGCATCTAACAAACCTCCAACATTCACAATAACAGAAACACGGGATTAGCTTCACATTCCATCAAAAAGCCTGAACTGAAATAATTAAATTAAACATAACACTCAAAACTCACACATGCAAGCCGGATTTGCGAACAGAAAGGCAGCAATAATTGCAATATCGACGTTGTTCAGAATTGTCGACAGCTCGGCGGCCGGGGCCCGGGAATTCTGCGAATATTGTAATAGTGTGTGTGCAGGTAGCGGTACAGTCAAGGGAGAAATATGTAGAACCTCTAATATGCTATTTTACTTTTATTCACCTAATTTTAATTTAGTTTATACTAACTGATTTTTTTATTACATTAAGTATTTACGCACATCCTAGCCTGTTCAGCCTAGTTTAGGCAAGTTCTGGGTAGAAGTTACCGTGAGATAAAAGACGCCGAGATACGTCACATGACGGGTCTCGGCGTCCTTTATCTCCCGGTAACTTCGGGGTCACTTAGCGATCGTTTTTTGATTTTGATTTTCATTCTCTGGTGTTATGACATGGTGGTGTCAAAAAACGATCGCTATTTGGACAGCCGTCTTTAAATGACGCCGCTTTCTAACAAACTTACAAGTTGCAGAAACGAAGTTGAACTTTTAAAGCTGTCATTAAATACTAATCTTCCATTAACTTGTTTTAACTTATTGCAGAAAGCAATATTAGACTCGATTTTAATGGTTCTTTGATGAAATAAAAAAAAACATTAGCGTTAATGATCCATTAAGTAATGGAGTAATAATTTTTGGTGATACTAAGTTAAATTCAAGAATCACATATACTTTCGTGAAAACGATCTACGAGCAACTTGTATTTTAGTTTTGCTCGAAAAGTTCTTACATAATTTTTCCCTTAACTGTACTGTACAACAGTGCAATCGATGCAGCTACCTTCGCGGCCCGGATGCCGTCCGGCTCTTTGATGTCCTCAATTGTTGACAGACCGGACATGTTGGCATTCAAATGCTGTTTTCACAAACTTTCTAATTTTTCAACGTGTAGGTCTACTAACTAGGTGCTAAGTAGTTGTGCCCGCTAATCCACCAACGTGTGGAGTATTTAACTACTTTGCGCTACCGATTATTATTTGACTGTAGTCCTAGGTTCGATACCCGGGTCGGGCAAAATATTATTGGAATTTTTCTTCAGATATTTTCGGTAGGAGCTCAGCTCAGAGTCTGGAACGCCAAAAGGCTCTTGTGGTGTATTGAAAACTGACAACACTGCCAACTAAACATATTTCAACAGTCAATTACATAGCTGCGCAAACACCGCTAACGAACATGACAAAACAAAACAATGAAACTCAAAAAAAATACCATCAATCATAAATTCATAACAGCAGTAATATATTATAATAATTGCATGCTTTGACTGTTGGACAGCGACTGAAATCGAATAATATCGATGTTTAATTAAGAGAGATATCAGTTGCAAACCAGTGCAGCCATCCAACCATCCAACTGATGTTTATAAATACCCCTAATTGTTTTCATTACTCACGAAAAGTTATAACTAACCTCCAGCTGTCAAAAGAAAACCGACCTTATTTTTATAAATTACAGCTTAAATTCAAAAGAGTGTATCAATCAAAGGGCTTTCACAGACGAAAATTGTTTGTCAGATATCAAATGATTTTGCGTAGGTGAACACGCGTCTATTCCGATATTTATGTGGGAACTCTAATTGGTATAATCTTATACCTGCAGACAGGATAATTGCCCGGCCAATTAGGATACCAAAATTTTTACATTGATACCTATTTCATATTAAAAGCGTAGGTTGCCAATCCGTTCTTTGAGCGATCACTTGGTAAATTGATAGAAGCCTGGCAAATGATTCGTCTTTAAAGAACTTTATTTCGTTATACTTTTTAGGATTCCGTCGTCCGTCCGTCTGGATGTCAACAGCCATTTTACTCGGATACTTCTTATCCAACTTTGTAAAATTGGAAAGAAGGCACCTCACCTTACGAGAAGTATCATTAGGGGTGGCTTTCCCGATACCTACATGTAACAGAAAGATGAAAAAAGATATTCAATGCACATTAGCGTGTGGGGTATTTTTCGATCCCATATTTATAACGGTTATGATGTCTCTTCGTTACTGCTATTTAAGTCAATAGTTTTTTAGAGGGATATTTTCCGTTACAGCCGCAGAAGTAACTTCGTTTTTCACAGTGTTCACGAGAAATACTATGAAACACAAACTTTTCTTTGCAGTCGATAAAATCAGTACTTTGCATGCGTAAATATTCATTCCAACTACGGAACCTTTCACTGTGACAGAAAGAAAAAACTAAAGAAATGTTATTGAAAGTTTGTTGCTATGGTAGGTAGGTAGGTACCTATGTGGCCCGCAAAGTGTTATTGGGTTTTTCCATCAGGAATTTCTCAGTAGCAGCCCGGAGTAGATATTTGTGCCCGGTTAATGGCAATAGGCCTGGTGAAATGTGGGGTGTTTATACACGTGCGATGTTATGTGATATAAAATATACCTTACTCCATTATCAGCAATAATAACTGCAAAAAAAGTTGGTGGCAAAACCGCAAAATGGACCGGACAAAGGCAACGTTTATTATGACCACAACAAAAACAAAAATCCGAAAATACCTTTCCAAGGTCAAAATTCATTTTACATTATGAAGAGTTGTTGATTGCACTTGATTATATTATGCAAATATAGCCCCTAGCGACGGATGATCCGCCCTCACCCTAAGCTAGTACGCGCGTGGTACGAGCATATTTGTCGAGGGTCAGTTTAGCATCGAATGGTTGCCAATTATAAGGGTTCATAATCAGTCTATAATGTTCCCTCTGCACTGCTGGGACACAGGTGTCTATATATAATCTTGATCTACCACGTGGGTCCACTGCGGGTTGGTAAAAATAATTTTTATTAGCAAAATAAAGTCAAGTAAACACGTTTAGTACCTATTTGTTGTTTTATTTTGAGGATGCTCTAAAGAACGCCGCCATTGGTTTTCAGGGTTGCAAACTTGGGTTGAAACTAGTTTATAGTCTCAGGAGACCTAACAACATTTAAAAATACCGGCCATGTACGTGTCGGACCGCGCACAATGAAGGGTTCCGTAGTTGGAATGAATTTATCGTAAGAACAAACTTAACTTTGTAATTGAAAAACATGTTCTCCCATGCGGAATATATAGGAGAACATGCTTTTGCAACTGCAAATTTAAGTTGGTCAATTATTACTCGTAAACTTGTAAAGCCCACTTAAGTGTGATAGTTTTCCTTTGAACTTCGTTATATATAAGTACTAATGCCGTATTATTTGAATTTCTAACTATAACCGTTTAGTTGGTAGAGGGTGGGGACACTTGACTCTAACGAAAATTGGTACTTTAAAGCTTGATAAGTCACAAACGGTTTTCTTAATCAAAAAACGGTCTTCGCAAACCCCTAATATTTTTGAAAGACCTATCCAACAATATCCCAAACTATGGGAAGGACGAAAAAAAAATTTATCGCCCCACTTTACTTGTAGGGGAGGTACCCTAAATAACTGTTTTTTTTTTCAAAATTTTATTTTACCATTTTTTTGACGTCATTAATTTGTATACTCATGCCAAATTACAACTTTCTAGTACCAATAGTTTTTGAGCTAAACCGCGGACAGACAGACAGACGGACATGGCGAAATTATAAGGGTTCCTTGTTGACTACGGAACCCTAAAAACGTAGTTACATACGCGTTTGCGATGTTTGATGTTGTTATTGACTACATATCTTTTTTCAAGGACTGTGATTGCAGCAGAGATAGTCGGTCTTCAAAAAATACACGGTAAGTAAAACTATACTGAGCATTAAATAAACATTACCCATTGAGAGAGTATTTACTGTGTGTAAATAATTACCGTTCGAGTTAGAAATACAAAATTAACTTTATGTTCGCTCTCAAAGGAATTTTGTACGTGTGCAACACTAACACAATCAAGTATGTACTGCTTTTCGGATTCATGTGCGTATTGTATAATTATCACTTGCTTCGAAAACGGTGAAGGAAAACATCGTGAGGAAATTTGCCTGAGAGATATTTCTCGACGGCATGTGAAGCCAAGTCAGAGGCCCATGGGCGGCTATAAAACTCTGACACCAGGTTAGTCACTAACCACACGAAAAGAAGAAGAAAAAGAATGTGGCAGTACATTCTTTTTCTTCTTCTTTTCGTATTCGTTATGATTTATGTGTATGTGTGAGTCAATCACGTCTCCGATTCTTCTTTCCTAAAAAATATTGCATGTTTTAATTACATATTTTGAAACACGCGTTGTCTGTTACGCTTGATTGAACATAGCGAATTAATGCTCTGTATAATACAGTGTATCAATTTAAAACATCGATATTGAAAAAGATTCGACTATATCAAGCCATCATGCAGATATCTGTGGGAATACCTAGTTAAAATGGTATGATGAAATCGTGATGAAAGATTCAATAAAAATGTGATTTAATCAGTACAATTTAGACAATTAATAGGTAATCTGTTCGATTTATGCACTAAGATGTGTGACTCCGGATCTTCAATTAGTCTGTCTGTGATGGCTTGGTTATACCTTTTTAGTTGACTTGTTTGTCGTGTTGGGTTTTAAGAAACAATGTTGGCAAAACAACATAATCCAACACCTTCGCACAAAGACGTATTGAAAACGAAAACTTTCCTACAACGCAACATTTATGAAACATTTCATAGAAATGTTTATCTGAGTAAAATAATCCCACTAAGTATCTAGTATCTCCACTTCTTCTAATTCTTTTATTTTCAATTACTCAACTACTAAGTTTTTTTTTTTTAAATCTTTATTTTAGGAGCTTGGTCAACAAGACTAAGTCGCTCCGTAATACTTTCTTATAGTTTATTACATCATTTTATAAATAAAATACAGTTATTTTATATGAGTTACTTATCTTCTACGAATACCAATCTGCACAAGTTTATACAATAGCCTCGCTGTTTCTGACAAGGGGAATGCTAGAATATAATTGCATCTTCCCACCTCTCTAACATCAATACCAAAGTGTGTCAATAACTCAGCTCTGAGATCTTCGTTACGGGCACACTCCACCATGATGTGAAGAACGTCTTCCACGTTCCCACACTCTGTGCAGTTGGGAGAAGGAACTTTTTTCATCAAGTATGCGAACTTATTTAAGGGGATATGCCCAGAACGAAGTCTAAGAGCTGTAACAATTTCTGTTCTGCCTAATGCCCAGAACGAAGTCTAAGAGCTGTAACAATTTCTGTTCTGCCTAAAAAACATGAATCGAACCATGGAAAGGAGACTGAAACGATTACATACAATCTTGGGCCTGGGTGTAAAAAGATGAAAGTGGTGTCAATTAATAGCTTATATATTATCAATCTTTCACTGAAAATTCTGTGGATTTTGTCAATCTGAGAACAGAGATAAAAGAAATTATGTAAAAATGAGGTTATGTTACAATCTTTAACTAACAGCTGATTCCTGAAGTGCAAAATATGTGCTTTTGCACTAATAGTTATTATATTTAGTAGGAAATGTTTGATAAATCATATGAATGAACGTCAATGACTTCAGTCCTACCTACCTATGTAGGTAACAATAACTAATTAACTGTTGTGTAGTAATGTATTAGGTATAACATTGTTTGATAAATAAATAATTCTTTGCCATAAATGTAAACAATCTCCTTATGCCTTCTAATTACATGTATTTTAAACCTGCCAGGATGGTAGCTGGTTAGATGAGGTTATATTTACTTACAGACTGGTGCAAGCCATTGCCTAATCACTGACAGATTTTTTTCATCCTGTAAGGGTCGTCGGCCCAGTGTATTGCAATGACCAGTTGTTATCCCACAATTCACACAGCGATCCATAGTTTCAACAATATCCAATCCACAAGCCCGCGGTAAATTCATAAATAACAATTCCATCCAAGTCAAACGTGTGAGCGATCTTCGGTGTCCAGTGTGAAATCAAGGGTCGTACGAGGTAGGCAGGGTCGGAATCCGTAAAATATAAAGCAGAGGTCATGAAAAATGAAAAACAATCGGGAAAGCACTCAAAACGAGAACGAAAACGAAACGAGTGAGCAAACAAGAGCATTAGATCAGTTGGCAACTGTCTAGTGTCAGTCAGCTGTCATGCCAGTGACATAGACTAAAAATAGAAAACTAATTTTAATCGATATGAAATAGATAATTATTAATATTGTTTTTTCAGTAATGTAATGATATTTTATTTATTAATATGACTGTAATTATATGCACTATATTGCACATAAGTATATATAGTGCATTTAATTACTTTGAGTTAATTATTTAGTGCAAAGGTTTTATTTTCGTAACTGTGTAATCGATTACTCAATCGATAATCTCACGAAAACTATCTTTTCCATATTTCTCCGCTTCCAGATTGAGAATTGAGGTGATTTTTCATATTCTAAGACAAAATATATGACTAATTTTTTAGATCATATCTTAACTTATTACATTTGGGCCCACCGTTTTCCATCTCCTTTCCATTGTTCTCCTTGTATTGTTTTATAACAAACCCCCTTCTCCACAGACCTCTGATCAAAGTGTTCCCTCCAGTTTAAAAACAATGTTCACGTATTGATCTCATGCAATCTGTATAAAATGGGCGGATGTATAATGGTATGCCGTCGCTTGAAGCTAATCTTGCTAATTGGTCTACCCTTTCGTTACCTACTAAGCCCACGTGGGAGGGGATCCATTGTATAATTATATTTTTTGAATTGGCCCTCAATCTGATAACGGATTCAATAATTTTGTAAGCTATCGGTGTTCCTCTGAAGGCAGAGGTACATCGAGCTAGATGTTGAACTGAACTTTTAGAGTCTGTTAAAATTATAAAATTAGTATGTTTAATGGATTCTATGTATGCCAATGCTTCACTAATTGCTAAAAGTTCTAAATACATGATTGAAATGTTGTTAGAAATATTAAATTTTATAAAGGTATCAGATTGAGGGTCAAAGAATGCTACTCCCATGAAATTATTGCTATCTTTAGACCCGTCGGTAATTTTTTTATAGTACCCTGTATATTGGCTTTCAAAGAAGTTTATGCATTTATTACGTAAGGTTGTAGAGTCACATAATCTCTTTGGACAGGTGATGGTGGGTATTGTAGGTTTAAGCATGTCTGTGATATTATTGTAGGTCATCCAATAGTTTAATGTGTACATCTCTAACAAATCAGCAGAAGTAATTACCATGTCTTTAAATGTAGGTATTCTGAATCATTATTAGCGTAGGAATCTTTTTTCGCCTCCAGTATCTATGATCTACAAGAGAACTTAGTTCGTTCAGTACTGAAATGGTAGGATTATTAGGCAGTGACTTGGATTTCACCCAAAATTTACCAGCTAGATACATTCTGCGAATATATAGGGGCTGCAAGCACATGTCGCTTTCCATAACGTGGATAGGGGTGCTTTTTATGTATCCCCCGTTAATGCACATAGCTTGGTTTTGAAGTTTGTCCAGCTTATACAATTTAGAATGACAGCTATTATCAAATAAAAAGCTACAGTTAAAAGTTAGTAGCCAGCCAAAACTTTAAAAATATTTAATAATTTCATCGTTCTTTCTGATGTCTCATTCAAATGTTTTCCCCACCTTAAAGACCGGTCAAGCCAAAGCCCCAAATATTTAACATTTACTTCTTCCTGTAACTGCACACCACTAATCATGAGGTTGACTTGGGATCTATTAGGGCTTTTCTTAAAAACACAAACTTTACTTTTAGAGGGAGAGACATTTAAACCCAATTCTTCCAATGACGCAACCATAATGTTTATCGCTGATTGCAGCACATTACAAGCGGTTTCAATATTTTTATCTATAACATAAATAGCAAAATTATCTGCATATTGAGAAACATATGTATTATCCATTGAATTACTAATATCATAAGTTGCAACATTGAACAATAAGGGAGATAAAGGGTCACCTTGAGCCAAACCACGACCAGTATTTCTTGTAACATCCAAGTTATCTGTTTTAATTTTAAAAAATCTTAAGCTTAGGAAGTTCCACAAATATGTACATATTTTTGAGCCAACTCCCAATGTATATAAAATTAATAAAAGTTTTTTTAAGTCAATATTATTATAGGCATTGTCCACATCAAGGAAGCACGCAACGGTATTAAGATCCCTTGAAAATCCTGATTGAACTCTGGAAACCAGACGTGTTAGACTATCCAAGCAAGATTTAGACTTTCTAAAGCCAACTGTCTCTTCTGAAAACATACGATTACTCTCAAAGAACCATTCCAACCTTTTACTTAGGATTAAATGTAGGATTTTACA
Source organism: Xanthia togata (assembly GCA_963853775.1). Lineage (NCBI taxonomy): Eukaryota > Metazoa > Arthropoda > Insecta > Lepidoptera > Noctuidae > Xanthia > Xanthia togata. The sequence continues at coordinate 20,887,185 of OY970800.1, forward strand.
GACACAAGAAATTAAAGAAGTTAAATACTAAGGGTTCTTAAAAAATATCGACCGTGTTTTAATTTAATTTAATTTTGACTTTAGGTAAAATAAAATAATCTAAGGACGTTGCTGTTTGTTTAAAATCTGGAGTCAATAGACTTTTTGACAGAACTGATCCTATAATATTAAATTATATTTTCCCACAAAATAAATTCTCTAGTGTGAATAAATAACTGTCGATTGTTACTTGACAAAAATCTATATTTTCGATGTCGAATCGATCTTCCTTTCTTTAAACATAATATTTCTCTACACGTTGAAGTAATGTTATTTTAAATTGCGGAAATATTGATAATATTATTTTCATTCCCAATCCGACGTCGATATTTGACGCCTCGAAAATGTCAACGCAATTTTTTATCGGAAATATCATCATTCAGGAGAGCCTTAATCAAGTTAACACCGCGGTCAACCGTTAAGAATGCTGTTACGAACCCTCATATTGTAATCAACTTACTTCGCTACGCCGTAGCACTCGTAGCGCGTAGCACCCGCTACGGCTACGAGCGTAGACCGCTGTAACATGATTTACTTGACTTTTGAATGTCAGAATGGTTACCTACTAGTTCATTATTTAACTATGTAGGTATTTTAATATCTAAGAATATATATATATATCTCTCTGAGGTAGGTCACTAGGTCAGTACTTTGAGGTAATTTAAAGCGTTTAAAAACGCGCCAAGTGACATCCTAGCTAAAATATATACATATAGAGGGTGGATTTTTGAGATGGGGCATTAAGGGCAGCTACCTTAACCGTTGTAGCTACAGGAAAACAATCTCAGGAGACTATCCTTAACTTTTTGCAACATCTTGATCTGCTTTCACAGATTTTGAAAAAAAACCAGTCAGCAAGAAAATGGGCAGTTTCACAAACATTTTTTTATGTCAATCGATCCTGTTTCTTATAAGGATCAAAATACTCTATCGGACCAACTGAGGTTTGAGTATTAGAAAAGTCAGAAATCGCAAAAAACTTTTTCCATACTTTAGGCAGGAAAAAAATCAACTTACTTTTTTATGATGGACAGACTAGCCGAAAATAAACAACAAAAAAAAAGTTTGAACGAATACGCGTTATAATTTTATTTTTATACAAATAACTGTCCATAGGTAGCGATAGGTCGGTAAGATTCGTTAATCTCCAATGGATTATTGGGACGTTAAAACTATGCATAGATAGGTTTTTACTATCCATGCCTAGCTAATTTAAATTTGCGGGACAATGGATTAGTATTACAAAGGTCCTAAAAAGTATTTTGGTTGCAATGGCATTTGAACTTTGTTATGTATGAAATTGAGTTATTTGTGTCAAAACTTGATAATTATCTCAGATTTTGAATTCAAATAGACGTTTTAAGAATCACAACTGACAAGTTTTCATTTATAATATTTAAAACAAAAATACAATATATTCTAGACACAGCAGCGATTCAAGCTGTAAGTCGTCTATCCGTGAATTGAAGTATATATTTTTATTTATTAGAAGATACATAGAAGTTGTATAATACTTCCTTAAAGCACAAAGTATACAACATTTTAAACATTTACAAGCTAGGTACCTCCTAACATTACGAGCCGTGTCCAAGAGTGTCGGTTTCTGCATTACGGGAGGCACTAAGTTACGGTCAAGGCTCTTGGCTGTTAGATTAGATCATTGGCCGTAACGGAACAACTATTGGCACAATTCTTATATGTAAACTAGCGAACCAACCCCTGCTTCGCACGGTTTTCACAACTTAACAAAACATCGAGATTTTGAAGTTTAAGGGAACAGGGCCTGCGATTCTCCATACAAATGTTTTCCCCTTTTTTCTTCCTGAATAATGCCTCTAAAGCAATTTTTTTATATTTATAGAATCAAAGTCTACGGTAGACACTTAGTAGTTTTCGAGAAGAAAAATCGGGTATACGAAACTTTTTTTGATTTTTTTTTTGTGTTAAAATCGTTCTGAGCTGCAGCTGCCTATCGCACTTTACAGCCGGTCGATTCTGTAAAAATCTCACCGTGAAAACTTAGGTGAAGTGAGTTTGATTTTGCTTGGAATTGATACTTTTGACAGCTCACTCCACGCTCACTTCACCGAAGTTTTTACGGTGAGATTTTTACAGAATAACACTGCAGGTGCAGACTGGAGGTAACACGACGGCAATAGTTTCTTCAAATACCTATTTTTCAAATTCCTCGCAGGCCCTTGTCCCTCTTAATATTAATTATACAGGGTGTTTGGCGCATGGACCGACACAATTTTTTCAGGGATTTGGGAGGTCATTAGCTAGGTTCTAGCTAAGTTCAAAATAGCTTTTAGTTTTTTTTATAATTAATTTAGAAGTTGTAAAATTTCATTCATTAAATACAAAAATTAACTTTGGAAGCTTGTAAGGAATTTTCTTGAAACCAGTTGTATAAAACAAAGATGTTTTTAGATTTAAAGGACTTTGGAGAATGCAACAAAATTTGTTTTGTGCCACTACACCTACAAACAAAAAAGTTATTTCAAATTAAAGGACACAATTTGGGATTTTTTTTCATTTTAAAAAAATAATCATATGTAACCAACCGTGACATTTGGGACAAAGGGTGTATGGGTAGAACCTAGCTAATGACCTCCCAAATCGATGAAAAAATTGTGTCGGTCCATGCGCCAAACACCCTGTATTATCATTCGGATTTTGATGCGGCTGTCGTAACATTATCTGTCTGTGTGATCGCGTTGTAGAAGAACAACGCGATCACACAGACAGACAAGAACAATGACTTTAATTTATAATTATGTATAGATGTTCTATCGAAGAACTTCATATCTAAGCAGATTGAAAACAAAATCCCGTGAACACGATGACCACATCTGTTACCGCCCCGGTTCTATAGTGGCCGAGCGCTGCAAGCAGAAATAGTCCTTACGGTGTATAGATATGAACTTCTTCAAAAGTACATTCCCGCGACCACATAAATATTGAAGAAACTAAACAAGTCTGTTGTTCGGTAAATAGACACTCATTATTATCTAAGTCTACTTAACATTGTGTGTAGATTGTGATTGTAGTATTGTGTGACCTAAGGCTGTTTTAATAAGCTAGAGACTCATATTACTTGTTATGAGATCATTCGTTCTAATGATGACTTTAATATAGCATTTCTCAGAAAGAGGTGGCACAGACCATCAAACTATTATCAAGTTTCGCAAACAAAACGTCAATACCAACTCGTCTCAAATGTCCCATACATTTGAGTCGAGTAGGTATTGACGTCGACAGCCGTGGTCGCATGCCTGTACACCTACAAAATTATAATGGCATGCGACGACGGCTTCACTTTGACTATTTTTTGTACGTCTACTATGTCTTGATTTCTGTCTGAAATATTTTCTTGTTTCATACTTTTTAGAGCGTGATTTTTCAGTAGTCGGGTTTTAGTTTTTGAACTTACTTTTTTTCGAACTGTCATTTTCATTTAAATCTAGCTGTATGAATATCTTTTTTTTACTGAATATGACCCGACTGACGTTGTCCTGTCCAAATTTCAATTAAATAAATACGAAGCAACAAGTTGTTGTTGCTTTGGTTGAAGATACCTTGTCCTTACCGTCAATATTAATCACCGATTGAGTGCTCATAATCACTAATAATCTAAATAATCAATTTGCAAATTGCACTTGAATTGTTTTATTTTGTACAGACGCCAGCACATCAACCTACCTGAAACTATCAAATTTTCCCAATCAACTTTGGACCTTATACTTTAGAGCTAAAGTTGAAAATCTATTAAATAAATTTTCACAGATTCCGTACTTTCAGTATTCACAATGCAAAACATGTGCGTGTTTTCGCAACAAAATAAAATATGGAAAGTTCAAAGTCATACAAACAAAGGGTTTTAGGTTACAATATACTATTTAAAATAAAACTTTTTTTATTAAAGCTTACATATACAACCATAGCAACAAAATTCGTTCCCCAATAAGCTTTAATATCGCAACAAAGAGGGAACATTTTAATAATCCCCAGCTTTGATGAAACCTGTCGATGACGTCCGCTATACAAATACTGCCGCTTTTATTAAACTACCCACACTATTGCAGTTTTAAACCCCATGACGAATTACACACGGTGCGCCGCTTTCGGGAGCAATCCCCTTGTTAAAAACAGACGAACCGACGGACACCCCATACACGATGTATTAATTTATATCTCACTATTGAAATAATGAACAGAATCGGTGCCGGGCGACACGAGCCGTACGACCGGCAAATAAACCGGAATAAAAAAAACTGAAGCACAAAGACCGTACAGGACAATACATGTATATTTTATTTTCTGTTAAAACAAAGTGTAATTTTAACTCGTTTATTTTCTTTTACTTCGACAATCTGAATGTGGGAGGTAAACAGCACATTTTTTGTACATTTTGTCTATAAGAGAACAAAATCAAAGTCAAAATCAAATCATTTATTTTAAATACTTACGCCCTTGTAAGGCACTTTTGAACGTCAAATTTACAACAAAAAAAAAATTGATTCTGGTCGCCCCTTCCAAACCGTAGTTTTCGCTTGAAGAAGAATGGGCAAGAAACGCCACCGCTACTATTTTAAAATGTTTTACAATATTTTGTTTAGGTACATTAGTTATATGTGAAGACGATGCACCTATAATAAAATTACTATACCACAATAGGTAATAAGAGTTAAAAATGAAGCAACAACAGATCAATAGATTTTTTGTTGTTGTACATACTCTTGCTTTATTTCATACGATATAGTCTTGCCATAAATATTGTCACGATGCAAATAATATTTATTACTTTTACAGTGTCTTAGTTTAATACATAAATATAAAACAATTTAAAATATAAAAAGCTTATTCGAAGTGGTCTCCATTGGCTGCAATACAGTCCTTTAAACGTTGAGGCCAGTTATCAATAGAAGCACGCACTCTTTCCATGGGAAAATTCTTCACTGCCAATCGTATGGATTGTTTTAGGGACTCCAAATTATCATGGCGTTTATAGCAAGCCGTACTCTCTAAAACTGACCAAAAATCATAATCCAGCGGATTAAGATCGTGGATAGACGACGGCCAGTCTTCAGCTCTGATGAAGTCCGAAACGTTCACTTCCAACCAAGACTGCGTGGACCGAGCTTTATGACCCGGCACCGAGTCTTGTTGGAAGGACCATACTTGGTTATTGAATATGGTGTTGTTAAGGGGCTTAACTACCTTCTTAAGAATGGTATTTTGATATACTTGTGCCGATGTTTTGATACCTTTTTCACAAAAATATGGCTCTGTCACTTCTTCATAGCTAACACCCTACCAAACCATCACTGAAGTCGTATAATGCCCACGTTGCACTCTGTCGACTAATTGGGAAGCTTCCTTAGAGCTTTGAGCATAAATATGGTCATTTTGTTTGTTAAAATGTTGCTCAATTGTAAAGATTTTCTCATCCGTAAACAAAAAAAATCTGTGACCTCGCTTTGCGTCGCTTCAGTGGTTGTTTCGATTTTACTACCCTATTCTTTTTTAAATTATCAGTTAAAAAATGACCAGTGCGTCTCTTATAGGCTGCCAGTCCTAAGTCATCATCATCATCGTTCTGGGAGCTATCTTCATCTCCCGAGATAAAATCTTGTGCTTTCGGACAGGATTTCTTCGAATTCTTTCCCTTACTGCTTTGACCACCTTTTTCGTACGAACACTACGTGGACGGCCAGATTTTTTCTGTCACAAACAGAAGAGGTCTCATTGTACCTATTAATAGCCCGGTACACAAACATTTGACTAATACCAAGCGTATGGAGAGTTATAAAAATTGCATTTGGCTCCATACCAACTTTTTGTAATGCAATCACAGCGATTCGGTTCTCTTTATCACCCCACTCCATTTTAATATCGCAAAATATTGTACAATGTATTGGCGCCAAAATTAGAAAACTCAATGAACAATCGTATAAAAATGACAGATTCCAAATTCAAATGTAATATCTTTCTTATTTTTAATTGTAACAGTATTTATGGCCAGACTAAGTATATTACATAACTTACGAAATACATAATTATGAGCTATTACAATTATTATTTATGACAACCTCAGTACAGTAACTGGGTAATACGATCCCCTTGGTAGCTGATTCTCAGAATTTTAAAGATCCACGCATGACAGCCGGGACCAACGGAGTAACGTATGTAAAGTCGGTCACCCATCCACGGTCTAACCCCGGCAAGCGTAGCTTAACCTGATGGATCGACGTGCGGCTGTTATTACTTAGCCGCGCGCTCCTCAAAAGCTAATTATAAAGGTACAAAATAAATAACTGCAAATGTTACAAAAACTGGTACCTACTCGTACCTGACATAGTAAAGTTAGTTTTAGATGTACCGTAGGTTTACTGTATGAAAATAATATCCCTTAAATTATTTAATTTCATGTTAATTTCCCTCAACAAGAAACCCCTGACGGAAGCTCTACAAATGTAAATATTCCTAATATTAAAACTTCGTACAAAAAGTTTACAATATAGGTGTGCTATGGAGGGAGGTAAGGGGGTGTTGAAACCCTCTCGCTGACTGGAACCAGGATCACAGCGACACGGGTGTCAGCCTGCCTGTTGCATCCCGGGCAGAGCTGTGCAGACAGGCTAAGTTTTACATGATTTTGTAACTTCGTGTAGTGAATTTATAGCATAGTTTGCATAGTTAGCATAAACTGCTGAATAATGGCGTGCTTTGTGAAACGTGATCGTTATTATTATTGCAGCTAGTCCCACTACATTACAGACACTTACTCGTAACACCACGCCAGTAATCCCCCACAGAGGTGTACCTCAAGAAACCAGTTGAAACAAGTTGTTTCGAAGTTCTATTTTAAAATTCGATACTAAGCCCAAAAAAGAAACAAACAATAAAACGTTCAGATACACATAAAACAGTAAAATTGCAAATCATCTGCTAAGGTTTTATTTAAATGCTGTTTTATATTATTTTTTGGAACTAAGTTCTTTAACGCGGCTTGCGGTAAGAGTGCACTGGCAGAAATCGTCCCGCGAAAAGGGGCTTGCGACTATCATCTTCTAATTCAAAGAGAAAGAAAGAGAGATTGATCGTCTTCACATGATCTGACCAAGATTATGTCTGGACTTTAAAAGAGACTGTGACCTCTGAGTTTGTTTCGGCCTTTCTTCTCAGAGTAGTCAGATAGGAAACGCCGACCTCATCTAGTTTTTAAAATATGATTGACGTGTAAAAGTGTTTGTACAAACCTACTTGCAGAAATAAATCATTTATCATTATCATTTATAGAAAGTGTGAATTTGGTCAAAATGAAAATCCAAGATGGCGGCTGGGAAAATTTTAATTTTTTTCTTCATGGGTATCGTTTCTATGGTTTTTGAGGTTGCTAAAGCCGATAGTGAAGTCAAAATGAAAATCCAAGATGGCGGCTGCGGGTTTTTTTTACATATTTCGTCATGGGTGTCGTTTTCATAGTTTTAGAGGGTGATAAAGCCGATAGTGAAGTCAAAATATAAATCTAAGAAATTTTTTTTCTTCATGGGTATCGTTTCTATGGTTTTTGAGGTTGCTAAAGCCGATAGTGAAGTCAAAATGAAAATCCAAGATGGCGGCTGCGGGTTTTTTTTACATATTTCATCATTGGTATCGTTTTCATAGTGTTTGAACGTGCTTAAATCGATGGTGAGGTCAAAATGTAAATCTAAAATGGTGGCTGCGAAAATTTTGTTTCTGCTTTAAATCATACGTGAGAAGGAACTTCGTTCCTGACGTGGTTCCGCCGACCGGACACGTTTTTTTTTTCTCTCGAAATAATCTAATTATATTTTTTAATAGTTTACTCTCAAATAAAGAGAATGTTGAAAAAAAAATACGAAGTTTATCATGTTATATTTTTTACCTTTAGGGATCGGACAGGGTTTTTTTTCACATGTTGTATGTTCTCGCTGCTGAGGTGAAGAGTTGTATGTGTTACGCGAGACCAAAGTTATTTTCATCTCGTGTCTTTGAATCCCTCGCAGCAAAAAAGAACTTTGCTCACTTGATGCACAAATAACTATTATACCATTCCCCTTCTAAAAAGCTTATTTTATTCACTGAATACAGTGCATACTTTTTATCGCTATTTTGGTGTTTGAATTTAGAACACACCAATATATTCGACTTCCATCTCAATGATATACAACCTCCTTGCAAAAATAATCGATACAAACTCCTTGTGCAAAGAATACTTGACATAAGAACTCCTTGTGCAATAACTCCTCGAGGTTTTATTGGACGACATTTTTTAATAGGTGTTTAGCATTAGAATAAAAACCGTTTTGTGTTCTTTTATCGCACGCTATTTGAATACTGTAAGTTGTACGAACGCGAATTATTTCAATTTTAATGTGCATTTTAATTAATTTAACCTTTCTTTTTTCTTCATTAAATGTCTATTTTCGCATAGATCTTTCTTTTTCTCTTAGTCATAAACTATAGTAGGTATGCAACTTTATGACGAATAAAGAATAAAACGGATTTATATCGAGGGCCATAAATCACTCGCGTCGCTCAGGATTCTAATCATCATGAATCACTCCTTACGGTCGTGATTCATCTATGGTCCCCTAAAGATTCAAAAAAAAAAAAAAAAAAAAAATTGTTCACCACCTTACTATAATTATTTATTTAAAAAAGGGTTTTTCAAGAATATTGTTGTCAAATGGGCAGACTGATTCTGGCATATTTAGTCGAAAATAATAATAAAGCTAGGTATAAGGTATCTAAAATAAAACTATTTTTTTTCCTCTTTTTTGAATGGCTTTTAATGTGAGGCGTAAGTACGTTTAGTCAAAAATAAACTCAAGTATCAAAATGTATTTACTAACCGTACGCTACACTACGCTAACACGTAACACAAAAATAATAAAAACACGGCCAAGCACCAGTTGAACACTGTGTGCACTGTGCATTCAGTAGGAAAACACATCGCTCAAATATGGCCAGGCCGCGATGCACCCGCCACCCACCCCGTATCTATGGCAACGAGCTCGAGGCATCTCGGCTGCCCAGGACCTAGACCACAAAATAGATAGACGTACAGAAGGTCGACCCTACACAACATGCGAAAACGCACACACATAGACACGCGTCTACGTACAGAGAGTGCAAGCGTACTCGCGACTACAGGGGCCTTATTATGAAGTATTAATGCCATCATTATTCCACTGCGAAAAAAGGATGGTGCTAGCGGCCTCATATAGCTCCGTCTCTCACTCACACTGGAATAATGGTGGCATTAATACGTCATAATACCCAGTCCGGTCGTCCAGAGAATGCGTTCCTGACAGCTGTCAATTGGACTATTTCCAGTACAGTAAAACCGGCCATCATTGCCCATAGCGGATATCTTTGCCCGAACAAATTTTTCTTTAGTAAATAAAGAAAATCGACCGTTGAAGACATCTATCTACCCGCTATAAAATTGTGAAGTTTTGCACGCGCGGGTTAAACTGCAGTGGAGCCATAAAATTTACAATTCAAGATTTTAGTTAGTTTTAGTGTTCGGGCAAAGATATCCGCTATGGGCAATAATGGCCGGTTTTACGGTAGTAATTAGGATCATTGCAAAACACATATTCGTTACTATGAAACTGCAAGGAGGCAAGAACGGATTATCTCGACGCCGACGGCTGGACTGTAGCATTTGTTAATACATTGCAACAAGGATCTTTTGGCGCTCGAGTGACGTTGACAGGGGCACTGTTGGTAAACATTAGTGCAATTCATGTTTCAGTTGGAAAATCCGATGGAAGAACGAGTTATCGACGCCCTCTGGCCTTAAATGCGGAGTGACACAGTGTGTAAGTAAGCATGTCCCCGGCACTATTTAACGTCTACATGAATGAGCAATCGGACAAACTCATCCAAATAGGTGTAGGCTGTTCAATTAACGGGACTCTAGTAAATCATATTTCAAATGCCATCTGCATTTGAAATATGATTTACTAGAGTCCCGTTCATATGGTTTTTCTAGCTCCGTCAACATCGGTGATGCGAAAACTATTGGTTGTGTGATACTACGCTAAACACCGCAACATGATGTACAATCAGCAAAAATCTGGATACATGGTGTTTGAAAGCCCAAACCGCTGGTCAGATCTACCGCCACTTTAACTTTACAGCACTGCGCTTGAGAACGTCGACGAGGTCAAATACTAGTTCGCGTAATAACAGCTGACCTCTCCGATAATGCCGATATAGAAAGAGAGCGAGGAGCCATATCGGTGCGCGGCAACATAGACAGATTGGCAGATTTTAGTGACTGCGAGTGCAGTACAACGACGCGTGGCGCGCGGTGTTTCGACTGCCTTGGTGGTGCAGTGCGAGCGCCATATTCGCCGTAGGCCGCTCGCCCTAAGAGTCTGACACGCTCTCCCGCTCCACCCAGAGCGGAAGACGTCATTTGATGAATTCCCACCCAAAAAAAAACAAAAAAAAAGGCCGCTCGCCCTGCTGGCAGGCGCTGCTGAGGAGCCTGTCGACCGCCGCACGCACCGCCATACATCGATCGGTGAATTCTTTGACGGCTGCGGTACGAGAATGGAACTACAGCCCCCTACATATAATATAAGGTGGCAGTCCTTACACACGCCGATACTGTAATGTCAATGTCTAATAACATAAAATCACGCCTTGTTTCCCCGAAGGATTGGGCAGAGGTGTACCTGTAGCAGGTAACTCATTTCGCCCATTTATGTGTAATATATATAGTCCGGTTGAGGCCGGCTGTGACCTTAAGGACACGGCCAGTGCTGTGAAACTCCGAACAAATATTTTTTGTATGGGATTTGTGACCGTCTTTAGCCAACATTCAGAAAAACACGTCAAACTGACCTATTGACCAACATTACATCACGAAGTGCTCACAAACATGTCTGCCGTCGCGCAAGTATTATTGTGTATTATTGTTTGTGTTGTGATTTTTCCTTTTTCTGTAAGATTTCGGAATATAACATATCAGAATAATTGACGGTGACTCCAAGTTTGTGAACCATCATGGGTAAGGGTCACGGAGCTTGCGGTATCAAGGAGGCCTGGCATACTGTAAATATGTTGCATTTTTCGAGTTTTCACTGAATCCATACCGGTGAGTACTGATATTTATTACTAATGTGATCTTGTGCTCACCTAACAATGCTATTAATTAACAATCAGGAAATTATTAGCATCATTAAAATTCTGTAATACGACTCGAGCCATCAATGAAGATTAATCATGAAATTCTTGAAGAAATGGTTTAAAACATTGTGCCTACAGTAATGTTAGTCTAATTTAAATTGTAATCTAATTTAGTCTAACTAGGTTGACTGCTAAATATATGGGTTAGAGAGTCTCACATTATATATTATCTACCTGTGACACCGTTATGTAAATTCGGGGAATATGAAATAAATCTAGTTTCATATTCTCATGTGAAGATGTTACAAATAGACAGAGAAAGAAATTCTCAAAATTAATTGTGCTCTATTGCTCATTTCAAATAGAAAAGATCCCTGCGTTTTATTTACAGAGAAGTGTTTACAACTCATCGAACATTTTGCTTATATTTAATTATCTTTACAGATTTAACACCAAGGGGAAATCAGTTGATGGAACAATTGCAAAAACCTAAATGCAGCCAGGCATCACTAAGAAGCAGTCTCTTGGAAAAATTTGAGTCAGGTGTGCAAAAAGGAATTGTGACGTTGGTGCTAAAAAAACAAAAAACTAACCCATTTTGGCCTGATACCGATGTTGCTTGCTCATTTATGTAGATTAATAAATACTGAAATCATAAATATCTGTTTTATTTTACCGATTTCTCTAAATAAATTAGTTTTGTAGCCTCACTAATATCTGCATAGAATGCATTTCATCGATATCGATAAGTTTACTGATACGATATGTTGCACATCCCTATTTATAACAGTTAGCTGCCCTTCAAGGACATGGTTGTCAAGTTTGTTAGAATTTTCATGTTGGTAGCTATGTTTTTTTAATGTGGTTGGCTAAAGACTGTCACAAATTCTCAAAAACTGAATGTTCTAAGTTCCGCCTCTTATTTATATGCTCTGTGGACACGGCAACTCGACAGACTTCGAGCACGACTGTGACCCTGCGGACACGCAGGTACACGCTGTTTAAATCTCTATTATCTAATAAGGGCTAATATGGTCTGTGAATAATTTTACTTTATGGGCCTGATGGATAGAATAATCGACTAAATCATTGTGCTCAAAGCAATTAAAGCTTAAACAATTTTATTATTATCATTATTTTTTATTAATCAACTGAGCCTATCGCAGTCCACTAATCATAGGCCTCTCCCAGGCTGCGCCACAACAACCTGCCTCCAGTCTGTCACAGTCACAATTTTTAAAACATTATGAAGCAATAGATTAGCAATTTGCTTCAAAATTATTCAGATTATAATTGGTCGTGTGTTACACTGACTCTCTTACTTCTAGCTGCCGAAATTAGATAAGATGGTGGTAGCTAGCCAGGTGGACTTAGAACAAGCCCTGCTAACAACCAAACCGAGCAGAAAGTTGTGCTCTCACTGGGAATCGAACCCGGGACTTCTGGGTCTGAGACAGATGGTTTAAACACAAAGTGTCGGATTGTTGCTGAGATTAGATTTTCACTGGATTTTGAACTTTTTAAAAACGGGAATTGCCGGAGGGCCATTCCCGTTTTTAAAAAGTTCAACCAGCCTTCTGTGCCTATCTATTCTGTGCCGCGATGCAACCACCGCCCGCTCGTATCGTGGCAACAGCTGAGCTCGACGCATCCTGGTTGCCCGGGATTTGCCTGCGCTCTTATTTTATTCAATTAATCTCAATCTACCTACCTGACGGACACCGACCGTGTTGTGTGATGCCTGTTCAATGCGTCTGTTTATTTTGTGGTACATGTTTTTCCTATTCTGAGAGGAAATTCCCACAGTTAGGTACTTATGTAGCAGATCTCGTTGAAAATAAACCTTGTTCGGCTTCACACTACTACCATAATTACCTACTTTTGCCATCAAGCAGCCTTGCTTGAGACATTTATCACATTGAGGCACAAAAGAAGTGCTACTGATACGTGTGTTTGGGATGGTAACGCACTAGCAGAGGGATAATTCCCGTATTTTTAAGTCCATTCGCTTTCTCAACTCAGTCACATCCTGCCAAAAAGACTTCTGAAACTGCGTCCTTAGATGTTTTTTTTTTTGTCCGTACCGTACCTCGGTTTCTTATCAGCTTCGCCATCTAAAAACGCAAATCCAAAAACTGGACGCCCGTATTGTTTATACGCCAATCAAAAACCGACCACGCAAAAAAAGTCGATGGACTTTTATTGGGTTTCCAAATATGATATTATGGAAAGCGATCCATTTGGAAGTAGAGCTCGCCGGCCACTGCCGCGGCGTGAAATGCAATATAGCACTTAAAATGAGTTTTTAAAAATTAAAAATTTACACCGCTTCTATGTGGCACCCCGACCAAATGGGTTAGGTTAGGTCAGAACTGTGACCAACCGCAGCAGCGGCCGGCGAGCGCTATTTCCAAGTAAGTCGCAGTTACGTGGCAATTTTTACTGACATATCATTAAACGTTGACGTTTAAACGATATGGCTAATGTTAGCTCGCCATTTCATGAAATGGTAAATTATAAGATCTGGCCACGACAGACTTGTTGTGTTGATTTCATGACAGATAAATTCACGTGTAACAAGTATTTTGTATTCACCTGTTACCTCACATTTATTTTATTCCCGCAACTTCGTTCGCGTGAAACTTCGCCCCCCGACTGCCCCGACCCACCGCGTCGCATCTCATCGCCCGCCCAGGCTATTACTTCGTTTATTCGTTTTCCCTTAGCGTTCTTTGTAATTTAACGCCATCTATGGTCAAGTAGTAGAACCAAAAAGACATCTGTTTGGTTATAAAATAAAACTTATCTATTATTTTTTCATCAATATCAGGAATCCAGGTCTACCTGGTGCATCATGAGTTCCATAATGACGGTAAATCGGACCATCACCTGATGCACGCTTAAAATATTTAGTACCAAAGGTAAGTATAGAGGGCGCCACCAACGGAGAGAGAGGCAAAGGAAATGTTGGCAACAGGCTAAATGACGGGTGTCTGACTCAAGATGGATTCCGGATATTGATGAAAAAATAATAGGTAAGTTTTATTTTATGTAAAACTATTTCTTTGAGTGGGAAAAGGTACTTATGAATATGGAAAACTTGTTCTGTCTAGCGGAAATGCATTTTCTCCACTCCGCGCGTATAAGTTCAACGGGCGGAGTGGAGAAAATGCATTTCCGCGACATGCATAACCGCGGAATGCATAACCTCGACCCGTCCAAAGGGGCTGGCCCTGATGGGTACACAGCTTTGTTTTTTAAGCCTGTGATTATTTAAATTGTAGCCAGTGATTAAAGTAACGTGATTATTTGCTTGAGTTATTCTTGTTTATTTGCACGATACCCACATAAACCCTACTACTGATGGCAGATCGTAGCTCAAACCATCCTGACGATCCGTCATCAGAAGTGGGATACAGTCGTGCAAATGAATCAGCAAGCAGTGTGAGCAACAGTGATACACAATGGCGGTTACTTTTTGAGTTACAAAACCAGCAAATGAAAGCACTGATACACGCCTTGAAGAGCCCAAGTGTGAACAACCAAGTGGTTTTACCAGAGTTAAATCCTGATAAACAAGAATTTGACGCGGCATCATGGTGTTCTACTGCAGATTTGTGCTTTGGAGAGTGTGCGATGGAAGGGAGTCAGCTTATTATGACCATCAGTAAAGCGTTAAAAGGCTCAGCATCTACATGGCTATCACAAGTAAGTTATTCAGGCATACAATGGGCACAATTTAAGGAGTTATTTAAATCAAGATTTGTGTGCGTCGAGACATCTGCAGCTACCCTCATTAAAATTAATAACGAAAAACCTAAAGATGACGAAACTTACGCTGCCTATTCAAGTCGCTTAATTACGTCTCTGTTAAATCAGTGGAAGGATTTGAGCGTTGAACAAATAGCAGTGTCAACAATTATCGCTCATTTGGCACCACAAATAGACACGCGCTTGCAACGGCTTGCATTCACTACAGAAATTAAGACGCGTCATCAATTGCAGCAAGAACTACAGGCGTTCTCCTACCTAAAGCGCAAAAACCCTTCAGATGGACGAGCAATGGCTGATGCGGGAAATGAAAAACGACCAAGATTTTCGTCACCGCTTCCAATAAAATGCCATGCATGTGGGAAGTTGGGACACAAGCAAGCAGCATGCCGTACTGTTACATCCCTGGTTTGTACCAGCAAACGCTGACACTAGTGCTTAGTCAGCATTGGGCCTTCAAGAACTTGATTGCTCACAAGCTCCTAGCCAGTTCCGGTTTGGCATTTAAAGAGTTGGGACGTATACCGAGTTTTCCCCAAAATCCATTGTCCATAGTACTTTAGGAATACCAATAAACCTTTTTTTTAAAGATTCGTGACTTTTCCATTGTAAAATTTGGTGGCAGCGGTGGGATAAGACATCCCCAGTGTCCTAAAAAAATACGTCGCCGGAAATAAAAGTTGTGTGTTCCTAAAAAGTGCCCAGTGATTGTGTCGCCTAACAAGCACCCCAACCCGAAATCATCACATCGAAGGTCGACACTATTCGACCTGGTTCCAAAGCTGCATATCGCCGCCCTGGGTCCACTGCGTAGTAAGTGGTATAACGTTGTTGGGTAGCACTTGCTGCACCCAACCATACTGTATCCAGCGCCGACCTGACGGCAACCGTTGGCTTCTCATCCATACGTATAAGGTAGACGTAATCCAGTATAAAGAAATCCTACGAGCTGTTCCTGTAAGTCCAGATTACTCTATCCCGTGAAATTTGTGTGTGTTGTGTGTTAATGTGCGTAACTATATCGTGCTATAATCCCGTGTGTTAAAATAAGTAAATAATTATTATAAGATTAATCTTAAAACATTCTTAATAAGTATTCAAGGTAACTTGTTAATAAGTAGCTTGCGCTTCTATCCCAGTCGTCCTTATCAGTTGCGCATAACTTAAACATCCGTAGCTCACCTCACGTAATTCTCAGAACTAAATAACTTTTGTCCATACCAGTAATTTATCATCACGCCGGTAATTCCCGAAGGGTTAAGCAGAGGTGTGTAGTTTTAGTATTCCTTCTTAATTTACAAAACAAATATGTCTAAATCCGAATCTAAAAAAGACATTAAAGAATCAAAGGGTGATGAAGAAATCCCATTAAGCGTTGTGCTAAAATTTATTAAACCATTTAACGGCGACAGAGACAAGCTAACAGCTTTCCTAAGAAACTGCGATAGCGCAATATCCTTGGCGTCATCTCAACAGGAAGACGTCGTTTTTAAATATGTATTAAGTCAACTAGAAGGCAAGGCCGAGACCGCGTGCTCTATTAAAGATTTTGAAACATGGCCGTCACTAAAAGATTTTTTTTTAAATCAGTTTGGTGAACGTAAACACTATGCTCACCTGCTCACTGACTTACAAGACTGTAGGCAGGGAAATCTAGAACCCGTTAGCCAATTTTCCTTGAGAGTAGAAACTTGTTTGCAAAAACTTCTTACAGAAGTTACTGTTAAGGAAGCACACTAAATACCTACCTAATAAACTGATTATTGTTAGTAAGTACATCTGCACATGTCAAAATAGTATCAAGTCGAATCATGTGTGGATATTAATCAAGTCGGGACATGAAGTCCAGTAGGTAGTATCAAATCTGGAAAGTTTTGGCCCAGTTCTAACATGTCAACTAATATAGAATGTTTCGAATAAATAATCCAACAAGTTAGAACAAGAAAGTCTAGTAAAATCAAAGATTCCTGACACAAAATCAGGTCTCTAGCAATAACCAATGTACCTATAGACACCGACTTAACTAAAAGATGTGTTAGACATTCGTCCGTGTCTACAGGTAACCAAAAATACCTTATTTTCCCTTGTTAACCTGTCCTTATGTAATAAAAGGTATATAACTCCGTTGTCAGTCATAATACAATGTTTTGATTATGACTACAACACTGACTAGACTATTTCCCACCTGAATACCTATTTAAAACAATGAGAATACCTATCTGTGTTTATAATTAATCCACGTATATTGCACATAAAACACACACACAATATATTTAAAATACACAACAGTAATACAGACAAAGGTTAGAGCTAGATGTAATCCGAATTTAATACTATATTTAGCACGAATTTATACCTCAAGTAGCGAGATGTTTGTAGGAACGAAGTTAAAGTTCAACTGACTAAGAATCTGAGACTTTCTAAGAGAGTACTAGGCAAATAGTACTAGGCTGATCCATTGTTCTAGAAGTAATTATCATGTCATGACTTGCACCTGCGCAACCCTGCCTCCCTCATTCGTGTAAACACCCTCGTCATAGCAAAATGGGAAATACCCAGCTATACCCCGACCCTCTGTCGCGTCCCTGAATAGCGAACTGCCCTGTTGTATAGGAGCAAATTATTGTGTTTGCACAAATGGTACCCGCTACTTGCCCTATAGTAAAAATCTACTTAAGGTATCGGGTCTGATTTTACAATTGTAGTTGCCTAGTACTAGTTGCCTAGTACTCTCTTAGAAAGTCTCAGATTCTTAGTCAGTTGAGCTTTAACTTCGTTCCTACAAACATCTCGCTACTTGAGGTATAAATTCGTGCTAAATATAGTATTAAATTCGGATTACATCTAGCTCTAACCTTTGTCTGTATTACTGTTGTGTATTTTAAATATATTGTGTGTGTGTTTTATGTGCAATATACGTGGATTTGTTACATTAGCTGCTTGTGGTTTTTCTACTGTGCCAAACCTTACAACAAACCGCCCCCTTCAAACGACATAAGCTGCTCGTTTACAGTTACTGTTTCCAATACAAGGAAGACCGAACTTCCTGGTAGATTAGCCGCAATGGAAGATCTCGCTCTCCATACATTTATATTAGGATTAAACCCTAGAATTGCTAATATTGTGAGATGTAGAGACTACAAGACCCTAAATGATGCCATTAATGCTGCGATGTCCGAAGAAAAAATACAACAGTTCTCCTATCGAAATTTCAACAGGCAAAAAGGTACTGAATCCGTTAAAAGAAGTGAAACAAATAATACACCTCAAGCAAGAGTTTTTATAAGAGGTAACAATGGTCAACCCAGTACTTTTCCAATGATTCTTCTTTCTGTAGATACTGTAAAAAGACAGGACTTATTTTTGAAAATTGCAAACTGCGCGATTTTAACAATAAAAGATTTTCAAATGGCCCTCAGCCATTTACTCCATTTAGACCTTCGTCCTTTAATTACAAACAAACAGACGTTAAGCCAGGATCTCGTGTAAACTTCACTGATAATTGTGAAGAGGAGGGTAGAGATGAAGTAGATGAACCTATTAATGATACTTTAAACTAAATAATGTCCCGTTTAAGTATCGCACGGGGCAAACCCCTTTTAATCAAGCCGATACTACCCTTATTAATATTAGGACCAATGGACAGGGTAACCAGCCCCAAACTCACGGTCTTTCCAAAAGTAAGACCACGCCGCAGGGTAACCAGCCCCATAAGGAAGGTCCGAACTCCTTTAAAATCAAGACCAATGGACAGGGTAACCAGCCCCAAACTCACGGTCTTTCCAAAAGTACGACCACGCCGCAGGGTAACCAGCCCCATAAGGAAGGTCTGAACCCCTTTAAAAACATGACCAATAGACAGGGTAATCAGCCCCAAACTCACGGTCTTTCCCAAAACAGGACCACACCGCAGGGTAACCAGCCCCATAAGGAAGGTCTGAACCAACAATCCAATTGTAAACCTGAAAAAGAACTTAAAATATATGAAATACTTACCCGTAAAAGATACTTACCTTTTATTAAATTACAAACATTTGTAAATAAAAACCCACTTACCTTCTTGATAGATTCAGGAGCGACAATCTGTGTTCTGAAAAAGAAAAGTATAACAAGTACTCTACAATTAGAAGATAATGTCGTCACAATTAAAGGAATAGATTCCAAAAACGGAACTATAAAAAGCGTGGGAAGTTTTAAACTACAACTACAGTTCAATGAAAAACTAAGTATAACTCATCCTTTCCACTTATTCGAAGATATAAACTTACCTTACGATGGTATAATAGGTACCGACCTGTTCACAGATTATAAGTGCCGCATTAATTATCAGACGGACTGTTTAGAAATAAATAACTGTAACATTAAATTATCCTTCGATGAACCATCATATGTCATTGAGCCCCGTATCGAAACAGTAATAGAGTGTTCCGTAAAAAACCCTGAACTGAAGGAGGGAATGATATTAGATCAACATATTTCCGATTCCATTCTTATATCAAATTGCCTTGTTAGAGTAAAGGACAATAACAGAATTAATTTGACAGTTGTCAATGTATCCGAAAAACCACCATTCACTTAAACGCTAACCTTATGCTTACCTTAAGTTCAATTGACCTTGCTCCATGTTATACAATACAACATACTAGATTAATTAACAGCCTTGAAAGGTCCCAGCAATTATCTGAACTACTGCGAACATCTCATCTAAATCAGGAATAATTACATTATCTTAATGAAATCTGTCATCAGTACTCCGATATTTTTCATTTACCCGGAGACCAATTAACCTGTACAGATGTAATTCAACACGAAATAAAAACGAATTCCTCACAACCAATTAATGTAAAATCGTACCGATTTCCAGAAATACACAAAGAAGAGGTTAACTCTCAAATAACCAAAATGTTAAATCAGCAAATCATTAAACCATCAAAGTCGCCATGGTCATCCCCTATTTGGATTGTGCCTAAAAAGGATGACTACCGGGCAAAAGAGGTGGAGAATAGTAATAGACTATAGGAAGCTAAATGATATTACCATTGGGGAAAATTACCCAATCCCCCAAATTATTGAAATCTTAGACCAATTGGGCCAAAGTAAATACTTTACAACCCTAGACCTAGCTTCCGGTTTTCACCAAATTCAAATGTGTGAAGAAGACGCCCCAAAAACTGCATTTAGTGTACCCCAAGGTCATTTTGAATTCAAACGGATGCCGTTTGGTTTAAAAAATGCACCCGCTACTTTTCAGAGAACAATGAACACTGTATTGTCTGGATGACAGGGTGTTCATTGCTTCGTGTATTTAGATGATATCGTCGTATACTCGCATGATTTATCTCCCATATCAAAAAACTTATTCTTGTCTTTGAAAATTTGAGAAAATTCCGCCTTAAACTTCAGCCGGACAAATGCGAGTTCCTGCGAAAGGAAGTCGCTTACTTAGGCCATGTAATAAGTAGCGAAGGCGTTAGACCTAACCCTGACAAAATAAAAGCTGTCATGAACTTCCCTGTACCTAAATGCGTTAAAGACATAAAATCATTCTTAGGTTTAGCGTCATACTATCGAAGATTCATACCAGAATTCTCAAAATACGCAAAGTCCCTTACTGCCCTTCTAAAAAAAGATGTTAATTTTAACTGGACCAATAATCAACAATTATCATTTGAACAATTAAAAGAGAAATTGGTAACTGCACCAGTCCTTATCTACCCTGATTTCACTAAACCTTTTATTTTAACTTGCGATGCATCAAACTACGCCATATCAGCTATATTATCCCAGGGTTTAATTGGAAAGGATCAACCAATTGCTTTCGCGTCAAGGACGCTTAATAAAGCAGAATGTAATTATAGTGTCACTGAGAAAGAATGTCTAGCCATTGTATATGGAACCAAAACATTTCGTCCTTATCTTTTCGGCCGTCAGTTTAAAATATTAACAGACCATAAACCCCTTAATTGGCTTTTTAACTGCAAGGACCCTGGATCTCGTTTAATCCGTTGGCGCCTTAAACTAGAAGAATATAATTATGAAATTCAATATAGAAAAGGTAAAACAAATACAAATGCTGATGCTCTCTCGCGATACCCAATAAACTCTTTACAAAACATAGAAGAAACTCAGACAAATAAAACACTACCTGATAATCATCCAATACCTAATGCTGAAAGTATCCCCATTAACCCTGATCAAATACTTACCGATGATGCGTCTCCTTCGCAGTCCTCGCCGCAATCAAATACTGGAAGCTTAGACTTGACCTGATGATTTTGTCCTCCCTGAAAACCTGGAACTCCCTGATGACTTTAATATACCTACACCACAATCCAGTGAAACCAGTAATGATGATGATACTTATTCCAAATGCCTTAAAGCTATAAATAATAGATTAGTAACATTTGACACCAAAATCCTTGAACATAACGAAAACCTTTTAAAGACAAAATCGAAACATATTGTGATACCTACCTCAATTGACTTTGATGAGTCAAACCGTTATATATCTGTAATTATCGGTAATATGATTGAAAGTAAGGAATTCCTTGCATTAGAAAGAACTCTAAATTCATTCTTGATATCTGAAAAAGAGAATACCATTTATTATTTATTATTCATTAAAGTATATCATTATGAAACAACTACATATGACGATATTTTTAAAAGCCTGAAAAACTTAAAGAATTACCTTTTATCTGTAAATATAAATGAGTTTAGTATCACAGATTTTAGAAACCCGTTTGATAGCCATAATTTCATAAAGATATGTAATATAATCACGTACCTATTTCATAATACAAATATAATCATTCATATTTACAAAAATATTATAATGTATCCGACTATGAGCGAAATCACTAAAATTATGCGTGAAAATCACGATATTCCCATTTCAGGCCACTTAGGCTCTAACAGAATGTTGAAAAGAATCCAAGAGAAATATTACTGGCGAAATATGCGCAGCGACATTGAAAATTATGTCCGTAAATGTGTACCATGTCAAGCTAATAAAGCTCTACGTCAAACTAATCGTGCACCGATGCAGATCACTACAACATCGACACAACCATTTGAACGCGTTGCATTAGACATCGTAGGCCCTCTTCCTGAAGTTAACATTGCTAAATTAAAATTTATTCTAACACTGCAAGATGACTTGACGAAATACTCAGCTGCTTACCCTATCCCTAACGCTACCGCAGAAGAAACGTCTGAATGTCTGATTCATTTTATCGCTCAATTCGGCATTCCAAAAACAATCTTAACTGATCAAGGCCCGAATTTTACAGCCGAGCTATTCAAACAAACTTGTAGCTTTTTAAAAATTAAACAGCTATGGTCTACCCCTTATCACCCTCAAACACAGGGAGCCTTAGAAAGGAGCCACTCAACTTTAAAAGAATACCTCAAATCCTTTGTAGATGAAAACCAAACTAACTGGCCTCGATATGTTTATACAGCCATGCTCACTTATAATACGACAGTTCATAGTACTAAAAACTTCACCCCCTATGAGCTAGTATTCGGTCATAAGGCACTTATACCCTCATCCATTTACGACTCTGCTTTAGAATCTACCTACAATAGTTACGTAGGATCTTACAGCAACGTCTACGAATTTCCAGGGAGAAAGCTGTGGAAAATATATTAAAATCAAAAATAGCTTCTAAAGCTTATTACGATAAGCATACTAAACCAGCAAAATATAAAGCAGGTGATAATGGTATACGTGAAAAATCACTTAAGACTTCGTAAAGCTTTATCACCCATTTGGAAAGGTCCCTATAAAGTAATTCAAATAAATGGAAATAACACACTTACCTTATTGATAAACCGTCGGCATATGAAACATCACTATGATGAAGTTAAACTTGCTGAAATAAATGATTAGTTTTAGTTTAGTTAATATTTAGTTACGTAGATTAGTTTTATAACTTAGAATATTATTTCAGGATCGCCTCGACGTGTATCGCCATTATTTCAGCCGGCGTTATATAACCCATTAAAGAAAGTACTGGAATCTATTTTGACCCTGGTGGGAACCTTGAAAATATCTAATAATTATCTACATATATTAGTCCCGACTGATGTCGGTTATATACAACCGCATATAGAAAATATTAAGTCTGCCTTAGGAACAGCTAGATTTCTTTGCCAACAGAACGAACTAAGTGTCTCAAAATGCCATAACTTCCTACAACCCTTAACATCTCGCCTTGATAGTATTTTAAAAGATTATAGTGCTATATCTCATCTTATTCCCGATAGAGATAAGAGATCTGCGTGGTTTTCTGGTATCGGTTCCCTTTTCAAACAAGTAATTGGCACAATGGATGAGGACGACTCAATCAAGTATAATTCCGCAATAGAACACCTAGAAAATAATGATAAGAAACTTTCATCTCTTCTAAAAGATAATATTTTGATGACTAATACGGCATTAAATAATTATAATGAAACACTTAAAATAATCAAAACCAATGAAGCTCGATTAGGCAATGCTATTGAAAATTTATCAGCCGTATTAAACAATGTATCTAACATACCTAAAGACTTATATATACAATCTAAAATGAGTGACATCTATAATGAACTATTTTCTAGCTTACTAACTTTATCATTTAAACTTGACGATATTATTAACGCTATAATGTTTACGAAAAGTCATTCTATACACCCCTCTGTCCTAACCCCTAAACAATTGTATGAAGAGTTGATGCATAGTGTTAAGGATTTAAATAAGAATAGTGAACTACCTGTTAGCTTAAGTTTAGATAGTATGCATGTGCTAACTGACTTAGCGCAACTATCGTGTTATTTTATAAATAGTAAAGTAGTGTTTGTCATTAAGATTCCCTTAGTATATAAATCAGAATATGTATTATATAAACCTATCTCGGTACCTATCCCACATGATGTGGACCAGCCTCATTCATATGCAATGATTATACCTGATTGTAATTATATAGCTATAAGTAAAGATAAATTAACATATGTACGCCTTCAGGAATTAAATAAATGTGCTAAAAGTATTAATCAGTTTTATGTATGTAATAATCTCGATGCATACTCAGTTCAAGATATGCCTACTTGTGAAACTGAAATGTTATGTAAAATTATTAATAAATTACCTCAACAATGTAAAACTAAATTGGTTCATGGGAATATAGATATTTGGCAAGAATTAAAAAACAATAGATGGTTATTTGTTAAGTCAGAACCAACTAAACTTACCCTTGACTGTAATTCACAGATAACAGAGTACAAATTGTTAGGTACTGGTGTATCAGTCTAGAACCGGAATGTAAAGCTTATTGTAAAGACAGGGAACTTTCATCGAAACCTTATTATAATACAGTTCTTAAACCTATTATTTCTGATTTTAATCTGATCCTTGTTGTGACAAAGATAAATTCATGTTAATTAAATCTAAATTAAAACCTTTAAAGTTAAATGATGTACTTACACCTAGAAAAACTTGTAACTGCTTCAAATCACCAATTAATGTCAGATATTGACAATATTATTAATGAACCTAGCCCATTCATAAAATATGAATCTCATTACCCTGTAATTACTTATTGTATAATGCTGATGAGGCTTAGGGTGATGACCAGGAATGCGCGTTCGCTGCATGTTGGTGGTCAGGATACCCGTTGAAGCCGAGGGTGCTGGCTGGCTGTGTGACTCGCCTCATGAAAGCTTGCGGGAGTGATGATGATCATGACGTCACGCTGAAGTACTTTTAATCTTTATATCTTATAAACTTTGTAAAAAATTCGGTAAATGTCCAACTCTCAAAACTAAAACAGAATCTAACAGTTTAACAGATAAAGTCCAGGAATTGGAAGAAATTCCAGCCCCAATAAGACTTCGCATATCTTCCTGAAACTTACGTATAAAAATATAAGTTTCATCTTGTTGGGGGGGTTGTTACATCCCTGGTTTGTACCAGCAAACGCTGACACTAGTGCTTAGTCAGCATTGGGCCTTCAAGAACTTGATTGCTCACAAGCTCCTAGCCAGTTCGGGTTTGGCATTCAAAGAGTTGGGACGTATACCGAGTTTTCCCCAAAATCCATTGTCCATAGTACTTTAGGAATACCAATAAACCTTTTTTTTAAAGAGTCGTGACTTTTCCATTGTAACAGTACGAAGAAGATCAACGCGAAGAAACCATATCCAGCACCAGTGACTACTTCTAGCCTCGGACAACGGCAGACTGGCTCGCTCACGTGCTACAAGTGCGGCGCGCCGGGCCACATCGCGAGCCGCTGGACAGCCCCCGCGTCTGGAGCCGCAGTCCCCGCGGAGAAGCGAGTCGACCAATGCGTAGTCGAGCCCCCGTCGGGTACATTGGAACATTTTGGTGAGCATTTTAAATTTTATTACGATTCAGGTGCAGTGTTCTTTAGTAAAAGAAAGTATTGCGGGTAAATTTAACGGAAAGCGATTTGATAATGTGATTTCTCTTAATGGTATCAGTAATGACAAAGTTAAGAGTACCCTACAATTGTTGTCTCGAGTTCAAATTAATGATTTCACGATGGAGATATTATTTCACGTTTTGCCTGATGAGTACCTACGCAGTGATATTTTATTAGGTCGAGAGATTTTGTGTAACGGTTTTCGAGTCAGTATGACCGCGACTGAGTTTACTTTGTCAAAGGACAAGATTGTAAATGTTTGCAAATCTAATAATGGTTACCTCGTAAATAGAAATGATTTTAATTGCATTGACACTGACATTTCCTTAGACGGAAAACCCGACCTTGAAAAAATTATACGAAAATATTCGGACTTTTTCATAACCGGTTTTCCTACTAGTCGCGTGACTACTGGCGAGTTAGAAATTAGGAATTAGAAATTAGGCGAACTGTAAGATTCTGATCAATAGATCAGAATCTTACAGTTCAGAGGCGACCTTAAAGGTGTTCTCCGACGGAACGTCAAATAATACGCGATAGGGTTGAAGAATTATTACAGGCGAACATCATACGACCAAGCTGTCCTCCTTTTGCTAGTCCCGCGCTTTTAGTGAATAAACAAGACAGGTCACATCGTTTGTGCATAGACTATAGGGAGTTGAATACCAATACAGTTCCGGATCGTTTCCCACTGCCGTTGATTTCTGATCAAATTTAGCGACTTCATGGTGCTAATTATTTTACAAAATAAGACTGCGCGAGCGGTTTTCATTTATTACCAGTCCAAGAAAAATCGATTGAGCGAACGGCCTTTATAACACCTGACGGGCAATATGAATTTTTAGCGATGCCGTTTGGTCTTCGAAATGCCATCTCGGTTTTTCAGCGAGCTATTGTAAATGCCTTAGGTGAACTAGCGCATAAGTATATGTGATCGTATACGTAGATGATGTTCTTATTATATCTGACTCTATAGGTCAGGGTTTAGACAGGTTGCGCATAATTTTGGAGGTACTAACAAAAGCTGGGTTTTCAATGAACTTGAAAAAATGCTCATTCTTAAAGTCACGTGTCGAGTTCTTAGGATACGAGGTAGAGGCGGGTGAGATCAAACCCAACAAACGTAAGATAGAGGCTCTATCAGCCCTGCCTCCACCTAAGTCGATAACGCATGTGAGACAATTACGTAGGCTTGGCGTCATACTTCCGCCAGTTTGTACAAGGCTAACGTTTGTAAATTCTCCATCGGTGAGTTCGTTTTAATAGAAAATGAGGAGCGCAATCAAACAAAGTTAGACGCCAAGTATAGAGGACCATTTCAAATTGTAGAGATCTTAGACGGAGATCGTTACCTTTTAAAGTCGTTGATCAATAAGCGTACCTACAAGTATGCACATGATCGCGTAAGAAAAATGCCTGAGGGCCAAGTACCTATTGAGGTTGTTGAGGAAGACGAGATAGTGGAGATAAAGTCGAATTGAATTGTTTGTGTGAGATGCATGGGTTCTCGATTCGTTGGGTCGGAGACCGTACCAGAGTATCGTAGCCATAGCCCGTTAGAAATCGGCATCTACTTGCTAGACTGTGGGTACGTGGTACGCGGTAGCTCTGGGTAGTATGGTCGGGTCTAGCCTCGAAGCCAAGACCGTAGAGTCAAGGACGACTCGGCATTCCTCCGGGAAGTGCGTATGTGACAAATGTGAGGGAGCTATGTTATAGCTGTGATTGTTGACCGCGAATGAGATACCTGGTGCTTTGTTAATTGGTTAATAACTTTGGGTCAATTCTTAAATGATCAGTGTACATAATCCTCAATAGTACTTGGACTCTGATTGATTGTTATGTTGCTTATTGAATTGTTATATCTGCCTACAATTAGACTTATTGTAACCTAATTGTTTCGCTATTGTTTTAAATTTATTTTGCTATTCTGGATGTTAAGATGTTAGAAATGTGATGTAATTGTTAAATAAACAAACTTTACAGTCCAAATTTCTTTAATTTAAAACAAGCAGCAAGCAACATACACTCGAATCGATGTCAGGCATAGCCGAACGTAAACTGCGCTGTTGAAATATTGTTTCAGATTAACACACGAGGACGTGTGTCCTCGCAGGATGGCCGTGTCGCATCCGGCAATTGACGTTTACAACAAAACAAGGCACGCCACCTAGCGGCAACTATCAGGACTAAAGTTGGCGCGCCTAGACAGAGTCGGGGCGTTTCTGGTCGGTTACGAGGTTGCAGAGAACGCTCCAAGTCGGAGCATTCCTTATCCTGGTGATCGAGCAGTGAAGACGCTTCGGAACTGTAATACGTTTTTGTTGAACATTATACCAGCCTGTGATTATTTAAATTGTAACCAGCGATTAAAGTAACGTGATTATTTGCTTGAGTTATTCTTCTTTATTTTCACGATACCCACATAATCCCGCCTGATGGCAGATCGTAGCTCAAACTATCCTGACGATCCGTCATATTGTATATATATATTTTATTATGATAACGTAAAAAGTGCCACTAACATTACACAGAAAAAAAAAGATTATTAAAATAAAATACTGTTAGGACAGAAGTGAAATCACAATTAAAAAAAACAATTATTTATTAACCTAAAAACTAATCACATGAATTTTATAAAGATTTATAAACTTAGCAAAATTACATTCAGAGGAACAAAATCATCACTAATCAAAATAATCGAGGAAATCAACAAGAAAATAATGAGATACAGAGATACCAGATTACACCGAACGGCCGACGGGCAGCGCTTCCGCACGCAACGTATTCCAAACGAAAAAGTGTCCCCGACCCGCCGCCTGCGGTAGTTTTATAGCGACCGCGCCCCCCTCGTTCTTGGGCCGGGTAGAGGTATCCAACACGGCCATCCTGATCATGCGTCGTCCTCGACAGCATCGGAAAGGTCCGGCAAGCTCAGCATGGCTGTTCCATGGGTTTCGTCAGCTGGACGGGAAGGCCCAGCGACTAGCTCTGCACCATGATGATCAGAAGTGGTGTCTTCAGTCAGGTCGTCTTCTGTGAAACCGACGAGAAAGATTAACGACTCTCAGAGAGGAAACACATTTGCCTATTTTTTTGCTTGCACTCAATTCGCCTTACGTGGCCTTTTTCTTTCATTCATCAGACACATAAACTGACTAGCTAAATAGTCTATGGGGTACCAAGACGTCATCTTAGTACTTCATAGAGTTCCATTCATCACACAGAAACATCATAACTCATGTCATCGACAATCATACATCATGCAACACATATCATGTTCATTCACTGTCATGTAGGGCATTTATCGCCGAAAGGATCGTCTCGCAGTCCGTCCTCTACATGACCCATCGTGTAGGGCGATTACCAAATCACCGAAAGGAACGTCTCGCAGTCCGTCCTCTACACATCAAAACACACGTTATACGGAAACCACATCCGTTATAGGTACGTGGGTGGCGAGGCCACTCTTCGTGAGACCGGTCAGGTACCTCGCAGTTTACCTGACGTAGACGTCTCGCAGTCCGTCTACTGTCTCACCCCAAGATCTGCACGACCCTCTATGGCAATGCAGACCCCTCATAGTACGCAAGCACACTCACGCTCAAAGAATGCAGCGCAAGTCTCAGGACACCACTCCCCTTTCCAGAGCACCATGTACTGAGCAGCAGCTTGCGTCGTCTTGCCATAGGAGCCGGTCAACAAGCGCAGCTCATACCGCCCACTCGGCAGCGCGCGTATGACCCTGTACGGCCCTCGCATCCCGTGATCCATCTTTCCAGTTGCCTGCGAAAACTTAATGACGAAAACCATATCATTCACATTAAAAACTTTTGGTGTGCGTCGGTTCCGGTTTACGTAATCGTCCTGTCGAGACTGATTTTGTTTTAGTAGATCAGTTGCGCGGGCTCGGCGTAACTCTCTTTGTGCTTCACGGTTCGGCTGTACGCCTTCCAAAGCGACATCACGGACTAGTGACCTGATGACGGGGGTCGCCGCGTCGGTGCCCACCAGCAGATTTAACGGTGACGCCTGAGTCGTCTTCTGCTTGGTCACGTTGAGAGTTAGTTGGAGTCTCCACAGCGTCTCGGACCAGGCTGCCCCTTTGTGATTGGTCTCGATGCGAAGAAGGTTCAGTACAGTGCGGGCGTACCTCTCAACCTGGCCGTTTGATTGATGCATCTCTGCAGTAACCAAATGTATCTCCGATCCCATATCTTTAACAAAATCTAAGAACCTAGCGGACTGATACATTCTGCCTCTGTCGGTTACAATCATTTTTGGTACACCAAAAAGTGAAACTGCGTTTGTGAACACTCTTAAAAGTTCTTCTACATCCTGCCTATAAATGGGGTAAAGGAGCGTGTACTTTGTAAACGCATCTACAATAAGAAGAACAAACTTGAAGCCGTTCGACTCGGGAAGTGGACCTAGTACATCTGAGTGTACAACTGAAAAAGGTTGATCGGGTTTTTCCCACGAAGTTATATTTTGTTGTGGAGCCCTGGGCACACGTTTTTTGGAGATGCAAATCAAGCAATGTTCGAGATACTTTTTAACGAATTGCCTAAGGCCTGGGAACCAAAAGTGCCTTAGGATTAAATCTAAGGTCTTGTCATAGCCGATGTGGTTGTGCTCATCATGGAACACTCGAAGCAAACTAAGTCTGTGACCCCGGGGAACAAAACAAAGGAATCGCGGTTGCTCGCCAATCGGAGTGTACTTATAGTACAGAAGGTCATTTTTCTCAACATAGCGATTAGGATCTAGGCTGCCTTCTCTAAGTCTTTGGAGAAGCTCCCGTGTCTCTTCATCTGCAGCTTGCGCTATCTGAGCCCAATTGCGATGTTGAGTGACATGAAGCACTTTACGAGGGGGGTTTCTGCTTAAGTAATCGGCGTGTGACATCATTACCCCTTTTCGGTACTCCATCTCGAAGGTAAAATCTTGGAGGTATATCCACCAGCGGGCAACTCTCGGCAGCAGATCCTTTTTACGTTCGGTGGATTTGAGAGCATTGCAGTCTGTAATTAATTTAAACTGGAGTCCGATCAAATAGTGTCGGAAATTCTGCAATGCTTTCACAACCGCCAACGTCTCTAACTCGTAAGAGTGGTATCTACTCTCTGCGCCTTGAGTGGTTCGGCTGAAGTAAGCCACAACTCTTTTACTAGTGTTCGGGTGCGTTTGTAAAAGAATTGCGCCATAACCGATGCTGCTCGCATCAGTATGAACCTCCGTGGGTAGACTCGGGTCAAAAATTGCTAACACAGGTTCATTGGTCAAAATCGAAATAATTTCCTGTCGCACTTTTTCCTGTTCGGGACCCCAATTGAACTGAACATTTATTTTAGTTAATTGTGAGATTGGAAATGTTTTCATTGCATAACCCTCAATGTACTTCCGAAAGTAACCGGCCAGTCCCAGGAACTGCCTAACTTGTTTGACATTTTCTGGGGCGGGCGAGTCTACTAATGCCTGGATCTTGTGAGGGCTCGGCCTAACCTGACCTTGACTTATTATTCGGCCAAGATATTCAACCTCGGTGGTGAGAAAGACACATTTGCGTACATTTATCGAAAACCCTGCCTTGGTTAAGGTCGTAAGTACCTGTCGCAACAGGTCGACACCTTCGTCCACTGTGGTGCTCATCAACAGTACGTCATCTATGTAAACCAGAACTTGTCCCGCGTCAATGAATTTGCGCAGCGTTTTGTTGATGATGCGTTGATATACAATGGGCGAATTTGTCAAACCGTATGGCATTTTTAAGTACTCATAATGCCCCTCGGGCGTAACGAATGCGGTGCGATGGACTGACTCGTCACTTATTTTAATTTGGTGGAATCCAGAGGCCATGTCAAGAGATGAGTATCTCGTTATGTTTTTGTCGCCTAAACGATCGATATGGTCCTCTATTAATGGGAGTGGATATCGCTCTTTGACAGTCACCCTATTCAAAGCACGAAAATCAACGCAAAGCCGGTCCGAACCGTCCTTTTTCTTCACTAAAATTATCGGACTGGAATACTCGGATTCGGACTCTCGGATAATGCACTTCTGTAGAAGGTCATTGATGATTTCGCGAACTCTAATTTTCTCAGCAATTGAAAGTTTATATGGGCGGTAGGTAATGGGTACATCGCTGGTTACATTGATATGCATTTCGCCCGTAGTGACAGTAGTTGTCGCCGTGCCTGTGATAAAAAACTCCGCAAAATCATCAATTACCCACTTAAGAGATTCCCGCTCTGCACCCTGTAGTGGCGTAACTATAGGTATGTTAGATTCTTTAGAGACCGTGAATACATGAGACGTGTTCTGACTGTCAGGTGCACGTGTGAGATATTGTCGGTCTTTGGTTCTGATGTACGTTAGGCCATCCCTATTCAAAATGTCAGTTCCAATTATCAGGGGTGTACTCATAAAGGTGGCTGGTACTACAACAAAATCGGCCTCTAGTGCAATATTAGCAAACTCAACCGTAAGGGTTGCGTAAGACGTGGACACAATTTCGTGGTTACTAATACCCTTCAAAACACACTTAGTAGGTTTTACTGCACAAGACAAATGTTTTACTACGTCGGACGATATGAGGGAGACATTAAGCGCGCCGCTGTCTATTAACACATCGACCGGTATGCCGTGTACCACTGCGGTGGTTATGTCGCTGTTTTTTCCGCAGGATCCTGACAAAAATTTACGTTCCGTTTGTTCTGCTGACCCTGTGGTCCTGACGATCTTTCTTTGGCAAAGCAAACGTCCTCCGTATGCCCTATCTTTTTACAGAACGTGCAGGTTGGAACGTTGGGACGTACTTTGGACACTGGCTCGGACGGCTTAGATCTTTTAGGACAGTTGTGAGACAAGTGACCTCGGCCTTTACAGTTAAAACAGGTCTTATGCTGATTCGGATCTACATGTTCTGTACCACGTTTCCGTGATAGAGGGTAGGCCGTAGTTTTAGCTGAGCCACCCTTCACTTGATCTGGCTTCGCATATATAGATAGAAAAGACACCAGATTTTCTGAAGAGAGTTCTGCGTTGGCCGCCGCTGCCCGCACCTGTGCATCGTCTATGCCGCGGACCACTATTTGCGTCATTAATTCCTCACTAAGGCCCTTGACAATGCGCAAGCGGAGCAGGGTACGTCTCGCGTACTCAGCGTACGACGTGAATTTGTGAGACGTCGTATTCATCGTTTCAAAAAGTATCGTCGCGTAATCTAATTTTCGGGGGCAAAGTGGTTTGAATTCGCGTTTAAAGCTACTCCACGACCTATCAGAGGTTACCCACTCGTTCAACCAAGTTTTCGCGTCGCCTTTTAAACATCATACACAACATAGGCATTCTCTGTCATTCCAGCCATTGGCTATTTGTGCGCGATCCACTTCATCACACCAAGAGTCCACATCATGGATAGACGGGTCAAAATTTGACACAAAGTAATGCGAACGTCCCGGATTTATGCAGTGGATCGCATCTACTATAGCTTGAGCCACAGACGGCGCCGTTGTGTCTGGTTGCGGAATGGGGGTAGACGTGAATTTGTTCTCGATCATTTCCAGACGGGATAAAATTGTGTCTAGCGTTCGCGATTCTGCAGGGTTAGACCGCGGTGTCTGGTTAATGTATGACGCAAGCGGTGGCGTCCCGTTCAATCGTACTCTAGAGGGAGCCCGTTCGCGACGACTACGTGACTTATTCCGAGGTTTTCGTGAGCTATCTCGCGACCGATCGCGCCTACGATACCGTCGGTGCGATCTGCTACGTGATCTGCTCCGTGAACTGTGCGTGTTAGGCATGTTCACCGGCCAAAACATGTTCTATAGTACACAAAACAACAAACACCAAAAAATAATAAAAATAAACGATTCACACACGTGGGTAACGACAAAGTTCCTCTGTTATGAAATTCAAACTGGTCAAGGGGCCTAAATTGGGGTTGGATTGTTATCCCACTTCTGATGTTAGGACAGAAGTGAAATCACAATTAAAAAAAACAATTATTTATTAACCTAAAAACTAATCACATGAATTTTATAAAGATTTATAAACTTAGCAAAATTACATTCAGAGGAACAAAATCATCACTAATCAAAATAATCGAGGAAATCAACAAGAAAATAATGAGATACAGAGATACCAGATTACACCGAACGGCCGACGGGCAGCGCTTCCGCACGCAACGTATTCCAAACGAAAAAGTGTCCCCGACCCGCCGCCTGCGGTAGTTTTATAGCGACCGCGCCCCCCTCGTTCTTGGGCCGGGTAGAGGTATCCAACAATACAATTAATTAATTATTTAAAATATTAAATATTAATTATTGTTATTTGTAAACATTTTATATTGTAGCTGTTTTTTGTCCCATAATAAATAAAATAAAATAAGTCGCAACGAAGCAGTCGATCAGCGGCCCAAGAGTGACCTTAGAATGGAGGCCCGCAAGACGAGAAGTCGATTGACGACAGAAAGCTGAGGCCTCAACTGAATATGACGACAGATGAATTGATGAGTCGACTAAATTCTGTAAGTAAATAGGTACTATTAGCGCACCAGGATGTATTGAAACGCGTGTTTGTAGAATACCTAGCTTGGATCATTATTCCTATATTTTATTCTACAATAAATTACATTACTTATAATTTATCATGCATGACATCCACTTGTTAGATCTCCAATCTGAATCCTAATTCGTTTTCTGCCTTCTAAATTCAAAATAGCTTTTATTTCATTTATAATAGGGTATTACGCCCATTTTTTAAAAGTGTCTCAATTAGATTCTATAGTGCTAATGAACCACTAAAAACTTCACAATTTTTTTATTCAATCGTTAAGTGCCATCCAAATGCATTTAAATTTTGCATTTTCAAATTTCGCGCGTAATTTGACGAAAACGCTGGACGCAGTGGACGCCATATTGCTCTGTGGTCATGACGTCAGTTCACTATGTAAACAAATTTATAGATTAAAGGTACGCTGATAGTTGACAGTTAACACTCCTAAGTTTACATAGCCGTACGACGTAATAACATGGCGACTACTATCTAATGGTGTTATGAAACAGATTAAAAAAGCTGAAACCTTTGAATTGAATTTTAAAATGTAGTTTGCAATTTTATGAACTAAAGCTAACGTTTTCCGACTGCTTTTTACCTAAGCTATCTCAATAATATGTTTTTAGATTTTTTCTCATATAGAGTAAAACACCCTATTACTCGAAAATGTTGCATGGCAAAACCATGCAGGTTGATCTCTACAGTACCTTCAGACCGTTCGCTATAACTTGTCCCACCGTCATGTTTGCACCATTGCTTGTCAAGCTTAGTTTCATTTCAATACCAAGAGTTCAAAATGGCGACTGACAGAACAGTAGGTGCTACCAATCGCATCACGGGACAAGTTAGCCCACGTTCGCACGGACGTAATAATATCGCTACGATTTTTTTTTCGTGCACGCGTATATTCAACGCTCTGCTTAGCGCCGAGAGTTGAAAATCCAACAGTGTGTTTTTTCAACGCGCTTGGACGTCCCAACTTGTTGGATTCTCAACGCCCGGCCCGCCAGGTCGCGCCGAGAGTTGAAAATACAGTGCGCGATTAAATCTATATTTTTACGTCCGTGGGCTTATAATTAACGCAGTGCAGTTGAAATTGTTGGTTCGGGTTTCAGTTGAGTGACTGAACTGTTTGGTAGAGTTTCAATTGAGTATAAGTTTATGCGGTCGCCCTTAAACTATATTATACTTAGTATGTTGTTACAAAAAACAGCAACGCCCTGCCGCCGCCGCCAGTTCCTATCTCGTCTCCCGGTGCTCGCACCCGATGTAATCCATGATCCATATTAGCAACCGTTAAAACTTTTGTACGGGTACTTATTTTCATCAATTGCCTTAGGTTTCAAGGATAGCGGATATCAGATAAAGCGTAAACGTCGCTAAAAGGTAACAGTCAGTCGCGCCTGATTAAGATGGAAACCAAACCCAATATTGTTGTTAGTAATGACGATAATTTGGTGAATGTTGTAGTGAGTCGAACAGGGTCTGTAACATAATAATTTTCAGGGTAGTTTAAGCGCAGCCAAGTTGACAATAGTCAATAGTAGTTAAATACCGCACCACCCAAGTTTCAAAATCGCTTGGCACTTTGCATGACACTTCACTTTATGCCAAATCACTGAACCTGACTTGGTTTCCGTGCGTCTTTTTCGGGTGACCTCTGAAAATCAGCGCTGTGTTGTGGGTCCCCAATAGCATTATGCTGAGTGGAAGCCTTTTTGTCAAAGTCATGTAGTGCAGCTGTCGACTATTTATGTTCTGTGTTCGTGATTATACAGGGTGACGAGTAATTAGTGACCAATACTTAAACACGTGACTTTGCTCATCATTATGAACAACTTTTACTACGGATCCAAACCTGAAATCGCGAAAAAGAAATCCATTATTTTTTGCATGTTTTTTTCGGCATTACAGCTTTGGTCCCATAAGAGTTACGAGTATCAGAAAAATAAACAAAATAGATTTACATTAAGGCCTCTGCCTCGAATTTTGCGGGCAGCGGGGCGGCGGCGGCGGCGGCGCGGGAGCGGCAGGATCTTATGCGTAAAATCAAATGGACCGGTTCTCGAAAACAGCGGCGCGGGGGCGGGCAACGAGCGGTGCACTCCAGTCAAGCGGTGTCCGCCCGCGCCGCCGCCGCTGCCGCCCCGCTGCCCGCAAAATTCGAGGCAGAGGCCTTAATGCAAATCTATTTTGTTTATTTTTCTGATACTCGTAACTCTTATGCACGTGATTCTGTGACAAACAAACCTATTTTTCTTTTTCTTTCTTTCTTTCTTTCCAAATTCCTATAAACTGCTTTCTAGGAAAAAAGCTAGACGGATTTATTGGTTAGTTGAGTGCATGGTTGTTTGCGCGTTCAATTTCTTGTGGATAGTGATTAAAATCGTAGACACTACGAGTACTATTCTGACAAAATGCATAATGTTATAAGTATGACTAATTAATTTCGCAATAAAATTAGTGACTGCTTCGTTGGTCTATTTATTGGTCGCAAGCGCTACTGCTGAGCATGAAGTCCTGGGTTCGATTCCCAAGTCGGGCAAAGTATTATTGGGTTTTTCCAACAGGAATTTCTCAGTAGTACCCCGAGGAGTCTGGAATTGGCAATAGGCTCGCTCCCTATTACGTGGGACTTAAAAAACATAACCGGTGAAATGTGGGTGTACTATAGGTACACCTCTGCCCAACCCTTCGGGGAAACAAGGCGTGAAGTTATGTCAAAATTAGTATTCGCTTTAGCGGAATTCGCCGGCCGCTACTACGACACAGTCGGTTTGCTTGCCCAGCTCGCGCATAGCATAGCATTTGGGTCACTTGTTCAAACACGATTTGGTGATAGGTTGTTATTTTAACTTAAGGCGACATTTTCCTGGCCTGTGGGCCTTTGAAACGCTACCTCCGCCTCCCCCAAATGCAGAAAGACGTATTTATTTACGATTCACTGCCGATCATTTCGCAAAAAATCCATGCCACAGCATAAAATATTTGCAGTTGACCAACTGAACTAGTTTTTCTTAGGTTCGATTTTTTTCAATAAGTTTACATTTTATGGGACTTAGGTACGGTTTATTGAACTAAAATGATTACTTAAAATGTCCTGTGTACCTAATGGGCGTTTTCACATTAACAGATAACGACACCAGCCCGATACCGATAATATGTCGGCAGC
The DNA here is from genome assembly GCA_963853775.1 of Xanthia togata. Lineage (NCBI taxonomy): Eukaryota > Metazoa > Arthropoda > Insecta > Lepidoptera > Noctuidae > Xanthia > Xanthia togata. The sequence continues at coordinate 20,924,331 of OY970800.1, forward strand.
TATTACACCGACATCGATAATTATAATTATTATCGGCCCAATGATATTGGTAACCATCGCGACGCACCAAACAATGTGGTTGTTTGGTGCATCGCGATGGTTACCTACTAAGTATCGCCGTCTTGAAGTCGGCAGTGCGAAAAAATGTGTTCAAGTGATAAAATGCCGCTACTCTCACCGCACTGTGTCTTCGCCGATAGATATCGTACCTATATCGGTGTCGGTCGCTGTCTGCGACGATATAGGTGACAATAGCAAGACAATGTAAAAGCGTTTGGTAGGCACTAAACGTATCCGATCACCAGACCTCCGATATCGTGTCGATGTCGGGTCGGTGTCATTATCGGCTAATGTGCTGTGTTGTGACAGTCAATTCATTTTATTAATTAAAGAAACAACATTTTTACCTTTTGATATAGTGTTATGGGATAGTTCGTAGAACGTACACAGAAAAACATGAAGTTTAGGCCTCTTCTGTCATCTATGGTTTTAATATAAAGCAATATTTATGGTTAGGTGACTGTTAATGAGAAATCCCGTGTACAAACTGCACACGGGATTTTTTTAGTGATAGTTAGGTAGTCATGAATAATCTGTAAGAATCCATTAGTGTATCAGTGTTGTGCCATTAGGTATTATATGAAGGAACGCAGGCGTTTAATAATTCACTTAAAATAAAAAACTTCGCAAGGAATGGGAAATTTCTACTGAAGGCTGCGCGTTTAGACCTCAGGAGGAGCTGCTTCTCACACGGACAACTCTGTCGCTTTCTCGCTAGTCCAGCCAGCCAGCCAGTCGCATCACCAGTCCTAACTCTCTGTATATTTTGGTAGGCGAGACCAAAACTACAAACCTATTGTACTTACAGTGAAGATTTATAAAATATGCCTGTTATTTTAATATATTGTGGTATCTTACGACTGCCACGTGAATGAAGACGACGCGGACAGAAACTAGTTTCAGATAAACATGGTTTTGCGGTAGTAAGGTGAAAGTTTAAAATTGCAATGGTTCTACTGCGTATCTCAATGGTCCCGCAAAATGTAATTTTGATAGAAAATATCAAAGTCGTAATTTCGTTCGTTATAAAAGGAAATCATCTGCAAAATTGCATGCTTCTATACCCAGCGTGGTTTAGGTTGTGCATTGTATGTCAGTGAATTTAAGAATTTTATCAAGTAAGTGAATTTAAGAAAAAAAAAACAACAAAAACATTACAAACTTTCATCTTTATTTATACGGGCTAAAAATGGTCGTACTGTTTCGCTTATAATGTGACCATATTTTTTTGTTTTGGATGTTTTCCACCACTCATGAAGATTCGTAAATATTGACAGCTCTATATGAAGTAATAATTGCCGTACTTTATTGCCAAGTGACGTACCTACTGCTACAGCTATAATTTATCGAATCTATTATTTTAGGACATCGACATTTTAGAACGACATTTTATCGTATACAGAAGTGTCGTATACGATATCGTAACCAGTGACTTTTTGTATTCAAAACTGAAAACAATCATTCAAGAAAAAATTGTGTTGCTGGCTCAGCTATTCGAAAAATATAATTATGATTTTTATCGTGTTCTATACATTTGATCATGTTAGTATAGCACTTTTGTTCGAAACAGCATTTTTTTTCTAATTTTAATTGTTCTTGACAGAGTGAAAGTTGTTTTAAATATTTTTTATACAACCTACAACCGGACCAATTGTATATTATATGTTTATTAATATAGAATATGATATTAGCAAAGACAGTTCGGTGGAGAGTAAATATAGTAACATGGATGAATCTGATTAAAAAATCTTTAAAAAAACTTCTTCTTATACGACGATAAAAAATTATATAAGACTCGCACTTGACTATAATTTTATCGATAATAATTTGTAATGTGTCTAACACTATTGTAAGATGACAATTAAACTTCATCTTATCGCATATAAATAATCACACTTTCGAAAACAAAATTATGAATTAAAACTATATTAAAATTACGAAATATTTTTTCTGAGTTGTCGCAATTTCATATCTAATGTGTTCTTCTTTTATTTGTTTTTTTTTTTAACAACTGCAGAGAGAGCGTATTTTTAAAAATTTTGACACAGGTCCACCCTCGATGACGTCCCGCAGGACTCTGAGCGCGAGCCGATTTAGCCCGGTTTACTATATTTGGGTTTATTTTAAGATTCTATTTGCAGTTACATTAAAATAAATCCATAATCCCCTAAAGTCTTTTATGGTGAACGTATAGACGAAATTTTATTGAAATTGCTTTAATTACAATCGAATAAAACCATTTTTTCTCATAAAAACTCTACATTTTGAGGAAACTTTGCGATTTTTTTGTATCGAGCCAAATTATGTCAATCGTGTTTTGGCCCTCATAATTCACTAAAAAATATCTTCAATTTTAATAATCATGAAAAAAAATAAGGCAACTTTGTAGTTTTTGAGGACAAAAATTGATTTTGCGTGCAGCCGAAATGCGTCAAAACCTCTTCTTTGAGACCCATTTCGCCTTAATAGAAATATCCGAAATAAAACAAATACACATATTTTTTTGGTTTATTTTATGGTTTTTACAGTTTTTTTTGGATTTTTGTAGATTTTTTAATTTTTTTGTCCTTAAAATTACGAATACATTGCTAATATATATACAAATGTTTTATATACCTAACTTTTTACACATAATAGATTTTGTAAAGCTTCCTTAACTAATAAAATCTCAATGTGTTACAGTTAGGCCGCAAACAAACTGGGTTTAGCGAGAGATCTAGGAAAAATAAGGGGCCGCTCGCACTGCGCACTAGGTGCCCATGCCTACAAGACGTCAGCCATAAATTACGTCACACGTTAAAGGGGAGAGAGGGGGTCAACAAAGTGTGACATCGTGTGACAACGGAAGAAACTGAAAAATATTACTGACCAACTCTATTAATTTAAAATTGGAAATTATGTGACGTCGCACCAAGATAGGGGTCCACACAAATATGACTACACCACCCGTCGGGGCGGAGGGCTCCAATAATCATGAAACTCGTGTGATGTAATTTATGTATGTCCTCCAAGGTAGCAGCTGGATGTGGCTAGACAATACAAGCTCTAAGCTAGACGGCTGCAGTGCGCACGGCCTTCACTAGCTTTAAAAATATTCGTAAGTATAACCCATTTACAATATGTACACAACTTATACATGGGCTACATATTACGTATCTTAATTATTAATTGAATTTTTAGTGGTTTTGCATTCTGCACCAAGTGCCTACTATTTACAAAGACACTAATTTAAAAAGAAGCTTCACTAACATTAAAGCCTAAATGTAATGCCTAAATATTATTGCACCGTTGGATTTTCAACTCTCGGCGCTGAGCCTAGCGTGCGTTAACCCACTATGACAGAAGCGTGCTGTTGGATAAAGCCTACGTACGCACGGACGTAATAAAATCGCAGCGATTTTTTTTCGTGCACTAGGTTTTTAACTCTCGGTGTTGAGACGACCGTTGAGAATCCAACGCGTTGGGACGTTCTCTCGTCCCAGCGCGTTGAAAAAACACACTGTTGGAATTTCAACTCTCGGCACTAAGCAGAGCGTTGAAAATCCAGTGCTCGAACGTGGGCTTAATCCAATGTAACAGCACGCTTCTGTTATAGTGAGAGTAGATACATATATATACAGATATGTATACATGGGATGAAATCGTTTTATGTGAGTTTCATTACGATTCAGATAACTTTATTTGCTCAAACATGTGTGTACATATCTATACAATTATAAAAAATGCATGCAAGGTGTAATAAGTACATGGAGTTGTGCTAACATGTTTACCATATTGTCATGGTGTGCAAATATTAAACAAAATTATAATTTAAAAAAATATAACAGCATTCATTAACATGACAATGCTGACATATATAAAAATAAATTGATTGATTCATATTATTAATTCATACACAAAATTGTCAAATATTCAATTATCATAAAAATAAAAACATGATAAGTAATGTCAACGTATAATCACAGCGGTATAATAATATAATTCTATATAAATGTTGACATGTTGAACATACTGCCTTAAAAAAAAAAAACATTTCTTGGGACCAACTATGTATTATGAGTTATGGCCACCCCAGGAAAAGGAAAAGATGATTCCTCAAGGCAAATGCTTAAAGTGATATTTTTATACTATATACTTATTTATTTTATGTTATGGACTTATTTAATGGTATACAAGCCGACGGCAACGGTCCACCTGACGTTAAGGCTGTCTATCCATACATTTTTGACGTTTGAACGTCACTTAACTTTAAGAATCGTTTATAAATAACCTGGGTGTTTATCGCCGCCTATGAACATCTGCAATGCCGTTGGCATCGCAAGAATTCACTCGACACATTTTTTTTTCGGTATGGGCACTGAAATCTTTATACAAGGATTCAACTGCGTGATTCCCACGAAGTTACCTTATTTGTGGGTGAATCGATAAATCCAGAAATATGTGTTAGGGCCTAATAATTATACAATTAAAAATGTGGCAATTGCCTAATAATTAGGCAAAAAAGTTAAGAAAGTACACTAACAGCGAATTTCACCAGTGAAACTGAACGCGATCAGCACATCTAAACCGAGTTCCAGAGCTGTCAATGTCAACATTGTAGGGGAATATTGATACTGATGGCTTCTGAACGCAGTTTAGACGTGTTAATCGCGTTCAGTTCCATTGGTGAAATTCGTCCTAACCTTACTGCATAATATCCAAAATATTGTGCAATCAAGTTAATATATAAATAAATTATCATCTTGCGATTCGCCTGCAGAAAACAAATCTATTATTTAAAAGTGTCGATTCACCCGTTTCGGGCGAGTAAATTCGTGCGAATCAACCAATAAGCCCATGCATCCTGGAGACAGAGCTGAGGTGTCTCTGAGGTGTCTGCTTGGTGCAGAAATTAGGTATGGTGGTAGTACTGCCCAGACGAGCTCGTTCACAAAGAGCTCTACAATTCTTTGATCTTATTATTTACTAACTTCCGCCAGCAGCTTTGCCCGTTTTAAATCTTTATAAATTATAGCCTAGTTTTTGAGTTTATTCATTACAAACAAAAATATAATTCTTTTGTCTTTATAATATGAATGTAGGATAGGATAGTGTAGACAAGCGACGAACATTGTCCGTGCTGTGTGAGAATCTCACCGACCCAGATGACCCTATAACCCTCCTCCAGGAAAGCAATAGGGTCACCAGCACAATACACAAAAATAAAAATAAACCTCCGTGAACGTGACCCTCCCGAGTAAATAATACTCCCCCCGACCCTTGCTCGTCAATGCGCCAGCCCGCGTAGATGCTGAGCCTGTAGCTTTAAATTCCCCGATTAATAATAATATATGTTTGATCCAGCCTGTCCCATCTTGCTGTCCTCCCGCCAGCGACGCCCTAAGCCGAGGTTCGTACCCCACAGGGGGTGCCCTTAGCGAGTGTTAGATTAGTTTATGCCCCTGGCTGGAGGGTTTAAGTTTAACAACTTAAGGCAACCACAGGATAGTCCGGTTAAGCAGCTGCGGCCTCAATCTGAGAGTCAACTGCGAGATGCCATACATAAAAATAAAAAAAAACCGTGTGAGAAGCCGAAGCCGAAGCTCGTCCTGAGGTCGACACCCTCAGTTTTTAATAGCAATTTCCCAATGCTTGCGAAGATTTTCTTTTAAGTGTTTTTTTTTTAAACGTTGCCCCACACTAGTAATTTCTCCGTGGGTGCGTTTATAAATATTTAAACTCACATACACAAACAGCCAGACCCGGAACAACTACTTGTAGGTCATACAAATATTTGTTCTGTGCGGAAATCGACCCCACGACACGCAGCGCAGCAGTCAATCGCTTAACCACTGCGCCAACCATGCCGTCAAATTAGTGAACGCTTGTGTTCCTGCATATACTACCTAATGGCACAAGACTGATACACTGATTGATGCATTCAACAGCTTATTCTAAACGAACGGCTATCACTAAAATAATATACCAAACCTAACCTAACGTAACCATAGATATTTATTTTTCCTATAACCATAGATGACAGAAAAGGCCTAAACTTTTATGTTTTTCTGTGTACGTTCTAGAAACTATCATATCCCTACATATTATAAAAACAAAGACCCCCCGTCGCATCTGTCTGTCTGAACGCGATAAACTCAAAAACTACCGAACGGATTTTCATACGGTTTTCACGAATAAACGGAATGATTATAGAGCAAGGTTTAAATGTATTCATTAAGGTTCTGTGTAAATTGGCAGAAATATTACGATGATTGTTGAAGATGTCGGAAAAAATCATGGTGACTGGCACCTTCAGGCCTTCTAGCGAGCGCTGCGTAAACCATTTTTTTTTGACATTAATAAAAAGTTTTTGAGAAAAATAACAATTTTCTTACTGAAACCTGCACCATTTTTTCAAACTCTTTAAATACGGATCATATTATAATTTCTAAAAAGTTAAGGACAGTCTCCTAAGATCATTTTCCTGTAGCCGCAACACAATCATTTTTTTTTTTTTTTTCATAAAATCAAGCTCTGCTGAAGACAAGAAGGTAATGAAAATATGACCCTCCAAAAATTACAAAAATGTTTTAAACGTTTTTAACATAAAAGAAAATGATAGGAACATACTATTTCTTAAAATTTTAATGTAAAAAATAATTGAATTTGCTCTGTTTTCGATGAGAAAAAGGGGAATACGAAACGTCAATCTCGTGATTTTTTTATAATCGATCTGAGCTACGTCTGTCCCTATCGCACTCTACGGAGGCAGACTTGAGGTAACACAACGACAATAGTTTCTTCAAATACCTATTTTTCAAATTCCTCGCAGGCCCTGTTCCCTCTTAAGGTACATACATGATCTTAACTACGCATCAAAAAGACATGACGTCACACAAATCCTGCATCACGCAATTAGAGTTTACCGCGCGAACGTTATATATAAGACTATCCGACATCAACAGTCGGGCAGTTGCCCGCCAAACACAACACCCGTCTGGTTGGAGGATCCTCCCTTTTCTATGGTGAATGAGTGAACTTTACACCCTGTTTCTCACCCCCCCAAATTGGTGACCCCGAGTATGAGCGTGAAGTGAACGCAGCCATCGTGCAACTACTTCAGCGTAACATCATCATCATCATCACTCCCGCAAGCCTTTGTGAGGCGAGTCACACAGCCAGTTAGCACTTACGGCTTCAACGGGTATCCTGACCACCAGCATGCAGCGAACGCGCATTCCTGGTCATCACCCTCAGCCTCATCACCCCGACTTACTGGGGAATCACCACAATCATCTCAATCACCGCAATCACCTCAATCACCGCAATCACCTCAATCGCTGCAATCTCCGCAGACAGTTCCGACTCACTGTGAACTGTGCGGCATCCGGTTTCGACTCACTGGAACGTTAGCTGGCACTATGAAGCATCGTAAGATACATGACTCAGCCCACTATCGACCTCCAGTCTCCGGAGGGGAGTGATGTAGCGGTTACACCGCCACATACGAACTACACATCAAAAAGACATGACGTCACACAAATCCTGCATCACGCAATTAGAGTTTTCCGCGCGAATGACATATATAAGACTATCTGACACAACACCCGTCTGGTCGGAGGATCCTCCCTTTTCTATGGCGGATGAGTGAACTTTACACTCTGTTCCCCTAAAGCTCCATTAAGGTATAGCCTGAACGGTGGCGGGGATCTCTCGCGTCGGGCTCTGGTGACGGCCTCCCATGCCCTCTCGCTCCGTACCACCTCCTTCTGCGAAGCGGTAATGCTCGCGAAGGAGGAGGCGGAACGCGTGAGGGAGAGGCTAATTTCGCTCCCTCACGCCCCTAGCCGCCGCAGGAGGAGACGCCCTGGGCGTCGGGAATCAATTGCTGATTCCCGGCCACCGTAGGCGCGGGCTTGCGGACGGTGACAAATGGGTAGCTAGCCGTCCGGTAAGGACCAAGCCCGGGTCGACGGTGCTTTGTGTTCCACGCGCGCCTCAAAGAGATGTCAGCGAGTGAAGGGGTCCGATGGGACCATTGCCTGCCGGGGTTGCGGGAAAGTCCGAAAGGGATACCGTGGCCCCTGGCATTGCACAGGCAACAGAAGGAACACGGGTGGGTTTTAGTCAGTAAGAGTCTGACACGCCCTCCCGCTCCACCCAGAGCGGGAGAAGTCATTTGATGATTTCCCACCCAAAAAAAAAAAAAAAAAAAAAGGTATAGCCTGGAAGATAATCGTTTAAAAGGTAAGATCTGTAACTACATGCCATACCTTTTGGTTCTTCTTTTTACAATTTGCGGTAAACTATAGAAAAATCCGAACTTAATACAATATTGCTCATCCCTCATAGCAAATAGCGTAATAGTTTATAGCCTACTGACTGACCAGACTTATAGGAAACATCTATGCAAAATTTGATCAGAATATATCTGGCAGTATTTGCGTGATGAGAACATACATTCAGACAAAACTCCTAAAAACTATATTTTCGGCATTAGAATCGATTCTAGACCTCGCAGCTATTACTTATTTTCAAGAATATTAAATGTACAGACGATTTTATTATATTTACTGATAATAATATGATTAAGTACTACTTTACCCTGTGTTTTGTCCGTTCCAAAGTTCCTATTTTTTCCCAATAGGTATACACCGTGACATTTTAGTCGTCTTACAAAGGTTCCACTCAATGTACCTGACATAAAAAAACATAAAAATAATTTTAAAAAATTATAATCATTGACATGGACATGGAAGGCGTACGATGGGCCGAAGCCAACTCGCAGAGGCCCGTTGGATAGCTTGTAAATCACTTGCACAAACCGATTATAAACACCGCCATGATCAAGACCAGCAATTATATATCAACAGGGGCCTTATTATGAAGCATTAATGCCATCATTATTCCACTGTGAAAAAAGGATGGTGCTAGCGGCCTTGCATAGCTCCGTCTCTCACTCACACTGGAATAATGGTGGCATTAATACGTCATAATATGGCCCCAGTACAGTAATATAAACTCGTTAACGAAATGATACCATATTATAAATATAAACCAGAAGTAATAAAGGAAAGTAAGGATCAGAAAATGTATTGGGACCGAACAATTAACAGATAAAACTATTCATTACAATAGACCTGACATTATCGTTCACGACAAAACCAATAAAACAGTTTATCTGATAGATATAGCAATACCTAACGCACATAATATTCAAACCACCATAATATCCGTAAAGCTCAGTAAGTATCAAGACCTCGCCATACAAATTAAAACCCAATGGAAAGCCCAAACCGTTCATATTGTCCCCATTGTCCTTTCATCTACTGGTATAATACCAAAAAGCCCTAACACCCTACAGATGCCTTCTCCCACACTTTACATGCTCCAAAAAGCCACCATCCTTTACTCCCGTCACATCACCCGAAAGTTCCTGACATCAACATTGTCATCCACCTTTTCTATTTAAATTTCGCCTTACATACTTGGTCCCGACCCGACTCTCTTAAATGAGAAGAAACGTAAAGAACCGAAAATAATAATAACAAAAAAGTAAATAATAAATAAAAAATTGTTACATTTTTAAATATTTTTTAATAATTGTTTTTAGTAGTCATTGAATACATGAAGTGGGCTGCATGGTTTTTTAAGACGACTAAAATGTCACGGTGTAAGGAAAAACAAAGTTATTAAAACCACCTTATGTTCAGTTCGAGCATATTGAAGATCCAAATTGCACTTAACGCATTTTTTTTTTAAATTAGTGTTTCATTCGACAATTAGGTATTTACCTATTGTAAAATAATTATGTACTTATTGTTATTTTTCTGTTACACGCGCGCCTATGGCTTATTATTTCATTTATGTTCAGTATTCAATACTTCTTGTCCTCAAATACTTAAGAAAGAAGTAATTATCATAAAATACTTATTTAAGATACACTACTTACTTATTTTATGTACAGACGCCAGCACTATCAAGGGCGTCGGGTTCAAACAACCCGAATCCTACCGGCTTCCCTTTGGAAATTCAGAACACAACCACTCTATCGTCATTGAATAATAACCCTATAAAATATTATATTTATAATAAAATAAATGAATAATATAAATTTAAAAAAATAGAATTAATTAATATTATGTTGTATTTGATACACCATAATATTAAAACATTACAAAACGCTTACTTTTTTTTTTCTATGTCCCTAAAACAAAACATTTTGCTCTAAAATAACTCGTAGGCGCGCCCGGCTTATCGTGAATTCAATTTCCATAGAAAATAAAGTCCGTTTTGACGTCACTTCGGTCACGTGACACCGCGGTTTCTTAGCAGCCGGGTAAGCCGCTCTGTACCAAGTCACGATCGGTGTGTGATGACGCGTGTGAACGAAAAAGAGCTATTGCTGATATTTGGTTGTTTTCGTTGAATTTCGTAGCGTTCGGCTCGGAGTTCGGACATCATAACATTCATCATTCGATTGACAATGTGTGGTTGTTCTTTGACGTAATCGCATTAGAACCATATAATTTGTACAATTAAGTAGTTAATTTGCATTTTGTTCGCTCAGTTTAAATTGAATTCATTCGTTTATTATTGTAGGAATAGAACAGTGATTAAAATAATGTTTGTGTTTTGAGTTTACTGAAAGAAAAGTACGTTTTAATTAGGTATTTGGGGTAAGTAGATAGTTTATTAAGTTAAAATACTTATTTAGAGTAGATTTCAAAGGTAATTAGTAAGATCATTAGGATTAGGATGGCGGCATGTGGATTATTGTGTGATTATTTGCTTTGTGAGGAAACATGCTTTTCAAGGTTACTGAAAAATAAAATAAGTTAGGCCGTGCTCGCCCAGATATGACTATAAATTACAAACGACGCGATGGTTTTTTCAAACATTTTAATGTTTCCCTTTACGATAAATATCAATGTCTGACTGGTTGTAAATTAAATCAAATGTATTGTTTCCCGTGTTTACTTTTCTCTGATTCTAGTAGTTTATGGAATAAAGTTTTTACATTTTAATCTGACGAATTCATCCCAAATCATGTGCAGACTGAAAAACATATTCGTAGATGTTTTATGAGTTCGGGACTGGTAGGAATATAATTAATTATTTTCACTAATTTGCATGAAGCTCTTATTAGAAAAGTAGATCGAAATAATGTACATAGGAATTTAATTAAATGTTTTATTGACACCGTTGTTTTGTTAGTAAACAAGAAGTAACTTGTCGCGGCCATGCAAGTTGAAGTGACGTCTTATCAATTAATAAACAAGATTTTTTTTCGTTCTGTTTTTTAAGCTCCGGCTTACCTCTCATTTTACCACGCCTCGCCACTGCTACCTATATACAACTAATTTGAAGTCAAGAATATTATGGACATTTTTCAAATACCTATAATTAATATATAATTACGAGTATGTAACCGTAAACTATATTTTAAGATATCGCCACTAAGTTCTTATATGTGTTGCGTACCGGAATAAGTAGATAAGTAGGTAGCCCAAGTTCGCACGGGTGATTTTTCGCCGCAGCGATTTTTATTCGGGCACTGTATTTTCAACGCTCTGCTTAGCGCCCAGAGTTGAAAATCCAACAGTATGTTTTTTCAACGCGCTGGTACGAGTGCGTCCCAGCGCGTTGTATTCTCAACGCTCGGCTCGACACCGACAGGTGAAAATCCAGTGCGCGATATTTCTACGTCCGTGCCAACGTGGGCTTATTTGAAAGAAAAATATTTATTAGGTATAACTTATTGGTGCACTGCAGATTCTACAATAATATGTGTATGTGAATAAAATAATTTAAGTAACCTATAGTTACTATATTTTTTTTCTTTAATTTTCCGAAATTTACCGTATTTTTTTACGATTGCATAAAATTTTTGAAAATTGCATCGTTCAGCAAAATATAAATAAAACACAGATCTCCCATAACGAGTTTAACTCGCACAATAGACTAGCTAGAGTATTTATAAATATTGACCTTACCTATTTTATTTAAATTCAAATATAAAATATAATTTCCCCTGTACCTACCTACCTTCCAAAGCGTAAGTTGAAATCATCAATATTACGCTTTGGAATAAAGATAAATTGGTACTTTCAATTAATATTATACAACTAATTGATGTCCTGAATTAAATATGTAACATTTTTTTATTAATTAGGTACTATAAAGTGTATACTGTCCTAAGTATGACTTACTGTTTATTGTCTTATGTAAACTAACTGAGAGTTTAACTCACGCCTAAGGATATTTTAAATATAATACGTACCTACAATGGCCTATGACTTTGACACCAATTATCTATATTTGTACCAATTTAGAAATAACATTTTTAATGTTTTTCTAAAAGATTCTAATATTTAAAAGACGAATCTACGTGTGGCATCAGAATTAAAATTGTAGCCTTGTATGTATTATTAATTCACAGGAAAAAATATACAAGTTGTAGCGGTCAGTTCTATTATTATTTTGTTATAGTGATTGTTAAGTTAGTGGGTTTAATCAATTTACATTAAGTTCAATGTCGGTAAAATAATAATAATAAATAAATAATACCATCCAATTAGCCCAGGTGATGGTATCGCCACGCTGGCTCAAGACGGGTTGGCGATTTCAGTCATAAATATACGTTCAGGTTTTCTCACGATGTTTTCCTTCACCGATATTAGTAATGCCCAATTATGTTGGGTATTACTCAGAAAGTAGTAGTAAAAAATTAAATAACTCGGTAAAATACGGTCTGATTCTTCAAACGTCAGATATCTTTTATCCGTTGAATAAAATATACCTACGTCTGACAGTTTTTAGGGTTCCGCCATGTCTGTCTGTCTGTCCGTCTGTCTGTACGTGGCTTACCTCAGATACTCTTTGTACTAGAAAGTTGTAATTTGGCATGGGTATACATATAATACTAATCACGCCGACTAAGTGGTAAAATAAAATCTTAATTTTTTTTTCTTCACATAAGGACTCGTGCAGACCAGCGCGACGCGACGTCGCTACGCGACTCGAACAATACAATTTTTAAGAAAACTTCACGGTTTAACAATAACCGGTGTCGCGTCGCGCTAGTCTGCACGAAGCTTAAAGCGTGCATGTTTTTTTTTTGTCATCTATCCCAAGATGTCGTTGGAAAGGTCGTTCAAAAATAGTGTTTGTCAAACCATTTTTGGATTCAGGGAACTGTTTGCGAAATATTAAGCTTTAAAGTGCTATTTTTTTTTAGTCAAGTGTCAGCCAGCTGAATGGTTGATTTTAGATATGTGAAAAAATTCATAGCGGTAGTATGACAAAAGTGATTTTATTTTCAAAAATGGAGTTAGTGAATCATAATTCAAAATTTAAAAGTCATTTATTCAAACTAGGCTGAGAATCAGCACTTTTCGAACGTCAAAATTACATAAGACAGTCCCCCAAAACGCCCACCCTTCACCACTTCCTAGTGCTTTTGCTGGGAAGAAGAAGTGGCGCAACAAACTCCCCAGCAGCACTGCTGTCTGTTCAGTTAGGAAAAAAAAATGATTCTATACAATAATTTACATTACGCAAAACACAATTTAAATTAATAGCCATATGACAGCTAGCATACGCCAATATACCAACCAAAAACATCGAGAACTATACTCAAGCAGAAATAAAAATAACTAAACATAAACAATATCTAAAAAAAGAAAATAAAGCCTCCAGGCATAAAGGGCGTGCCCGCTTACATAGAGCTGTAACTAGGAGTTATAATTGATAATTGATCTTATCTAATGCCTAGAAAAAATTTGGACGGTGACTAAAAATTCAGCCTGTATAAAGCTATAATAATTATGTAAGCGGGCATGCCCTTTATGACTGGAGGCTTTTATTTAGATATTGTTTACGTTTAGTCTTTTTTTTTTTAATTTCTGCTTGAGTACAGTTCTCGATATTTTTGGCTGGTATATTGGCGTGTGCTAGCTGACTTAAGGTTATTAATTTATAATTTAAATTATGTTTAGTGTTGCGTAATGTAAATAATTTTGCATACTATTATATAGAATGTTTTTTTTTTTCTAATTGAACAGACAGCTGTGCTGCTGGGGAGTTTGTTGCGCGACTTCTTCCCAGCTAAAGCACTAGGAAGTGGTGAAGGCTGGGCGTTTTGTGGGACTGTCTTATGTAACTTTGTCGTTCGAAAAGTACTCATTCTAAGCCTAAATAAATAAAAAATAAAAATTGTTTATTTGCACAATTGGTTTTAGTCTGACACGCCCTCAGGAGGAGGAGTTATTTGATGATTTACCACCAAAAAAAAAAAAAAAAAGGTATCAGCGCCCACCCTCTCTATTATTATAACTTATGGGACCGTACAACCCCGGTTAAGAGTTAAGCTTTTCGAAAGGGTAAGCCGTTTATGAGGTTACCTTTATATGATGTAACCCCTTGAATGGGTTCTATGCTTGAAACCCAGTAAAAGGGTTATCTCTTCAATATGGATAACCCATTGAATGGGTTCTATACTTGAAACCCAGTGAAAGGGTTACATGGTAACCCATTCAATGGGTTATATTCATGAAACCCAGTGAAAGGGTTACTCCTTCATTATGATAACCTATATAATATAAGGGTTTTGTTAAAGTTATTCAATAGAATTTTGCTAAGTAGGTGATGGGTGTAGTAGTTTAAGAAATTCTTGCACAACAGCGGTTTTTAAAAAACCAGTGTGAGGAAACATACATTTATTAAAGTATAGGTAAAATAAATAAATAAATTATGACATATAATACTATTATGATAACAACATACCATAACATAATTACAAACTTTATTCATGTACATAATCTAATAAAAATCTGAAAATCGGAAATGTCAAATAAAAAAAAATCATAATCATTTGTTACAAACTATATAACCTACTAGTACAACTACATAAAAACGCTACACAACAAATACCCCGTAAGAACGAATCGTCGATTTTTGTAGATTGTGTGTTGATTATGTGTTGTGTAGCGTTTTTATGTAGTTGTACTAGTAGGTTGTATAGTTTGTAACAAATGATTATGATTTTTTTTTTACTGATAAATCCGATTTTCAGGCTAGGGAATGGTTTTGCCCGAGAAGGCACAATAATAAAAAATAAACTTTACGTCTTAATCGGGATGTTTTATTAAAATGATTATTGTTCATTCAATAAACTCAATATCGCTTTGCTCAACTTAAGAGTCGAAACGTCAAAAGTTTAAGAGAACATCGCGTGTGGTAGGAGGACGGACTCCGGCGGGAGTGATTCCATAAGTTTTTTTGGTTTTGCCTGTCTATCTCGGTATGGGACATTAAAAAATTGGTAAATTATTGGAGTTCAACCATTCCTACCAATTTAAAAAAAAAATATTTATTGTATTTAGACTTTACACTCATCATAATTACTCACTTAGAACTGATTTTCCCTACGCCAGATATGTTATTTTTCCGATGAATAATGTCGAATTTTTGACAGACTTTCCATTTTAAAAATTCTTAACTTATGATTAAGATGTTGGCTTCAGTAAATTAGTCGTTTAAGTCAACTATACAGATTACAGGGTGATCCGTTAATATGGGTCAGTATGTACATATCTGAAAATATTAGAGGAAGATTGTTCCTAGGAACCGCGATAAAGTAAACATAAACAGGCCTAGTCCTGTTGGACCACGCACAATAAAGGGTTCCGTAGTTGGGATGAATTTATCGAAAGGACAAACTCCTCCTATGGAATTCAAAATTCAAAAGTCATTTATTCAAACTAGGCTTAGACTAGAATTGAAAAACTTAACTTACCTATTATAACTAATTATATCTCATTTGATGTTCTAAATTTTTCCTGTAGTTTACAAGTTTTATACCTTCACTTATTGCTCAGTTCATCACCTAAGTTGATGCTAAAAGGTATTTTTCTCTTGTGTTTTAAAATAGTATAAGTTGGGCACAATAACATCGCTTATAATCAGGGACCATTTTGGTTACCCATTGAAAGGGTTGTCGATAGGGTTTTTCTAAGCAGTTAGTTAAAAACCCATACGGTGTGGGTAACCCATTTGAACGGCTTAATGGTTTTCGATGGGGTTTTTCTAAGCAGTTATTTAAAAACCCATACGATGTGGGTTACCATGTAACCCTTTCACTTGGTTTCAAGTATAGAACCCATTCAATGGGTTATATTCATGAAACCCAGTGAAAGGGTTACCCCTTCATTATGATAACCTATATAATATAAGGGTTTTGTTAAAGTTATTCAATATAATTTTGCTAAGTAGGTGATGGGTGGGGTGGAGCGAACACTACGCACCATCCACCATCGCTGGCGTACATTGCCTTTATTTAACTAGACATCGTAGGTTTGTAGATTTCGTTTACACGTGCTACCTACATTTCAGATTTATATGCCTACATAGTACATAGTAAGGTGGTGTGTACTTCAAAACCTTTAAGCCTCGTGCAGACTAGCGCGACGCGACGGGCCGACGAGATTCGAACAATACAATTTCTAAGAAAACTTCACGGTATAACAATAACTGGTGTCACGTCGCGCTGTCGCGTTGCGCTAGTCTGCACGAAGCTTAACGCGTGCTATTTCATTTTGCAATCTATGCCCATCATCGAGAGATCATATTACATTGCTCCGAGTCGGAATGTTACGCTGTTATTTTTAAGTGAGTTGAAAGTATAACCCTTTTGAATGGCTTACATTAAGCCATTCAAAAGGGTTACCCACATCGTATGGGTTTTAGATTAACTGCTTAGAAAAACCCTATTGAAAACCCTTTCAATGAGTAACCAACATTTGAATGGCTTAAATTAAGCCATTCAAATGGGTTACCCACATCGTATGGGTAATAACCCATACGATGTGGATAACCCATTTGAATGGAAATAACTGCTTAGAAAAACCCCATCGAAAACCATTAAGCCGTTCAAATGGGTTACCCACACCGTATGGGTTTTTAACTAACTGCTTAGAAAAACCCTATCGACAACTCTTTCCATGGGTAACCAAAATGGTCCCAGATTATAAGCGATGTTATTGTGCCCAACTTATACTATTTTAACCTTTATAATACTGGTGTCTCATATTGGAGACAGATAACAATAAAATTCTATTGTGTCTGCTAATTGCGCGCGCGACAGATTAAAACACAAGAGAAAAATACCTTTTAGCATCAACTTAGGTGATGAACTGAGCAATAAGTGAAGGTATAAAACTTGTAAACTACAGGAAAAATTTAGAACATCAAATGAGCTATAATTAGTTATAATAGGTAAGTTAAGTTTTTCAATTCTAGTCTAGGTAAGCCTAGTTTGAATAAATTACTTTTGAATTTTGAATTCCATAGGAGGAGTTTGTCCTTTCGATAAATTCATCCCAACTACGGAACCCTTAATTGTGCGTGGTCCAACAGGACTAGGCCAGTTTATGTTTACTTTATCGCGGTTCCTAGGAACAATCTTCCTCTAATTATAGTTTCAGATATGTATACCCATATTAACGGATCACCCTGTAATCTGTATAGTTGACATAAACGACTAATTTACTGAAGCCAACATCTAAGTTGAAAATAAGTTAAGAATTTTTATAATGGAAAGTCTGTCAAAAATTCGACATTATTCATCGGAAAAATAACATATCTGGCGTAGGGAAAATCAGTTCTAAGTGAGTAATTATGATGAGTGTAAAGTCTAAATACAATTAATATTTTTTTTTTAAATTGGTAGGAATGGTTGAACTCCAATAATTTACCATTTTTTAATGTCCCATACCGAGATAGACAGGCAAAACCAAAAAAACTTATGGAGTCACTCCCGCCGGAGTCCGTCCTCCTACCACACGCGATGTTCTCTTAAACTTTTGACGTTTCGACTCTTAAGTTGAGCAAAGCGATAGTGAGTTTATTGAATGAACAATATTAATTTTAATAAAACATCCCGATTAAGACGTAAAGTTTATTTTTTATTATTGTGCCTTCTCGGGCAAAACCATTCCCTAGCCTGAAAATCGGATTTATCAGTAAAAAAAAAATCATAATCATTTGTTACAAACTATACAACCTACTAGTACAACTACATAAAAACGCTACACAACACATAATCAACACACAATCTACAAAAATCGATGATTCGTTCTTACGGGGTATTTGTTGTGTAGCGTTTTTATGTAGTTGTACTAGTAGGTTATATAGTTTGTAACAAATGATTATGATTTTTTTTTATTTAACAGTTCCGATTTTCAGATTTTTATTAGATTATGTACATGAATAAAGTTTGTAATTATGTTATGGTATGTTGTTATCATAATAGTATGATATGTCATAATTTATTTATTTATATACCTACCTTTATTTTAATAAATGTAAGTTTCCTCACACTGGTTTTTTAAAAACCGCTGTTGTGCAAGAATTTCTTAAACTACTGGACTGTGTATTCACATATTTACACAATTGACCGTGGGTGGCTAAAATAAGTTAAGATTTTTCATGACTAATACTTTTTTTTTTAATTATTCCTTTTTTACTGTTTTTTTTTTTGTTTTTTGTGTTTTATTTTATTACGATACCTAACTCGCGGATTGGACAGGTTTTTTTACATGTTGTGTATAATGAAATTAAAAAGAAAACTATCACAGCTAAGTAGGCTTTACAAGTTAACGAAGAATAATCGACCATCTTACATTTGGGGTTGCAAAAACATGTTCTCTCATACATTCCGTATGGGAGAACATGTTTTTCAACTACAAAGTTAAGTTTGTTCTTGCGATAAATTCATTACAACTACGGAACCCTTTATTGTGCGTGGTCCGACACGAACTTGGCCGTATTTTTTTACTTTAAATCGTTGACGCGGTTCTTAGGAACAATCTTCCTCTAATAGTTTCAGATTTGTCCACACTGACCCATATCAACGGATCATTATGTATAGTTGACATAAACGACTAATTTACTGAAGCCAACATCTAAGTTGAAAATAAGTTAAGCACACTACTGCACATAAAAGAATACCATTAAGATGTTCGAAGTTGGTATTCCTTGAGTGCCTACTTTTCTCACAGCATCACATTTCAGCTTGTGATTCCTGTATTCAGACTTAATTTCTACTTATTTACAACTTAGGATTACATTTCCCTAAATGATTAAATACATGAATATACCTACCTACATTTTTTTTAAATTAGTTTTTTTTTTTTTTATAAGACCTTGTCCCACTATGAATTTCTCCTGTATTGTGGGTGCGTTTACAAACATTTAAACTCACACACAAACAGCCAGACCCGGAACAACTACTTGTAGGTCATACAAATATTATTTCCGTGCGGGAATCGAACCAGCGACACGCAGCGCAGCAGTCAATCGCTTAACCACTGCGCCAACCGTGTCGTCCAAATATGGTCAGTTCTAAAAGTATCTGATGAAAATGTAAACAAATGGATCAGAAAACGGACCCGTGGATGCCAATGTGTAGTGTCACTTATAAATTAAGTGCTTTTATATAATTATAACTTGTTCAAAAAACGGTGAAGGAAAACATCGTGAGGAAACCGGCCATGCCTGAGAGATATTTCTCGACGACATGTGAAGCCAAGTCAGAGGCCCGTGGCCCCAAATCGAGGTTGAATATATAAGCTCAATTTTCGTCGATGATTTTTCAATTACAATTTAATGATGTTATTCAAGCAACAATTTTTGGAAAACTGGTGAGATATGAATTTGAAACCTTTTAAATATAGATGAATGTGTTGCTAATTCCTTTTAGTGAGTGATTGCGTTAAAATTTAACTTGGAAAGGGTTTATTTACACTTTCATCCGATACTTTTGGAACAGACTATCCATTAAATGACGCACTGGGCAAAGTTCACTTAAGATTACATTTACTTAAATAATACATGAATATACATTAAAGGGCAAAGATGACCTTATCATAATTTTTTAAAGAACTTGTAGATTTAATCATGAATCTAAACATTATTTAAATGTTAAAGCTCTGTCCCTTTCGATAAAAAAAAAACATTGCAAGTTATATTTTAGGCTTAAACTCTAGGCTTTAACTCTATAAAAACATATTGTTTTACATATTCAGATACTGATAAAAGGTCGTCGATTCAATTGGGCAAAGAGTCAAGTTAAGAGTAAAAAGGAGAGCGATATTTCTTTGAAACAGTGCAAACCTGCGGGCCAGCATGTTACAACGGACAGCCAGCGACCTGCGCTCCCTGTCTATGTCTACATTGTCTTTTAAGTAATGAGTGTCACTGGGTGTGACCCAAATACTTAAACTTCGAAACCCGACCTAAAGGAGACCCTGAGAGTGAGAGTTCAGGCAGCTGTTTGTAGGTTGAAGTACCCGATTTAAAAATCAACTATTCACTCTTATCGGTATTGTATCTGAGCCCATGAGCCACCGCATAATTTTCTCAAATTTTAAGAAGTTTTCT
The DNA here is from genome assembly GCA_963853775.1 of Xanthia togata. Lineage (NCBI taxonomy): Eukaryota > Metazoa > Arthropoda > Insecta > Lepidoptera > Noctuidae > Xanthia > Xanthia togata. Next base: position 20,944,812 of record OY970800.1, read on the forward strand.
CATTGCACTGATAAATGGGCGCAGCAGCACAGCACCATGTCATCAGCGCAGCTGATGTTGTTCACGCAAACACCGTCCACGTGACAACCGATTGTTGTGCTACTGAGCCCACCTATCAGTTTGTTTATGTATAGGTTAAAAAGACGGGGGGAGCTCAGACCCCCCTGCCTCACACCACAATCCAGCCCGCACACTTATCTGTATTCTTTTGACTACTGTACCAATATCTAAACACTGATATCACACCCGCTGGGACAGTAGTGTCGTGAGTGAGCTTATTCCAGAGCAGGTCATAATTGACCAGTTCGAAAGTTCTCAATAAATCTAAGGGACGTGCTATTACAGGAGTATTTCTGTCTGTATAATATTGGACAGTCTGCTTGAACGCATCGATGATTTTCGTTTTAGAAAAGGGTGTTAGTCTTTTACTTTTGTTATGAAAATTCCTAATGCCCGTTGTACACGGCGCGGTTTCTTTACGGCACGGCGCGCTAGCCGCGCCGTAGAATAATCGTGTGAGCTTGTATGCGCACGCGATGGCTACGTGCCACAAAAGATCCGACAGACGTTGTCCTGTCCAAATTTAAAATTCCAATGGCAGATGCACATTCAAAGTTCCCGAATTTTCCAAATTTCCCAGCAATTTTTCAATTTTTTTCGTTTCTTAAGGACTTGATACGGACTATTACGAACGTTTTAAAACTTTTGAAAAAAAGGTTACACTAATGTGATACACTAAATTTGGCAAATTAGTCCAGGGGCGGCAGTCTCGACATAGATAGCGATTGCTTTACGACCGAATTCGGTCGCAAAGTCCTACAGATGTCCCTAGACGGTCAACATTGCTTTTCAACCAATGGTTAAATAGATAGCTATCACTTTACGACCGAATTCGTTCGCAAAGTCATAACGATCCGGATGTAACGTTATTTGGTAGTTTCGATACTTAGAGTAATCGATTGTCAATGGTATGTTATCGAACGTTGTCGCAAATTATCGCTGTTTACGAATATATTTTGCGATCATTTTTGACGGCCCGCAAAGTGATTCGGTAGGATTGCTATTGAAGTTTTAAGAGGAAGAAATCACAGCATAGAGGAAAGTAATATATCGGGTAAATCACAGTTTAATTATGGCGGAAGCATATTTGGCGTGGAATTTAGTCGTGCTTCAACACAGACGCGACATTATTGAAAGACGACAAATCGGAAAAAATCGGCGCGACTGTGAAAATGTAATGGATTTGGAGGATTCTGAATTTCTGTCTTTATACAGAATTTATAAAGAAATGTTCAATGAGCTCGTAATTGAACTGCAGCCATCTCTGCAGAGACAACGACCTTATGGATTTTCTGTGGAGTCTCAAGTGAGTATTTATGCATAACTTTTTTTTTTTATATCCAGCCCTCGTGAAAATTTTCACGGCCCTGAAGGCCGGTAAACTTGCGGGTGTGCAGATAAGGCCGGGCTTCTAAAATGGACAAGAGGGCATCCACTTGGCCACTCGTAGCACGCGGTGTACGTTTACGTCTGAAATACACTCGAGAGCAATGAATCCGGGTCACTTAAAGAATCCTAAAAATCTCGGAAACTAAAAATGCTAGGTTAATGCAATAAATTGTATTTAATAGACAATGTAATACTCCTTAAATGAAGGTATTAAAACTTCTTAGTTATTGTAAAGTTATATCATAAAAAAATCAAATTTGAAAAAGGGCCACTTTCGAAGATGGAACTACGAAATTACAGCATTTGGTTTTGCTTTTGTTTGTAATCTGTCATTTATGTGGGTACATAAACCATGTTGATAGTGCTCTATATTCATTATTCAAGCTGAAATTATGTCGCTTACGCCTGAAGAATGCACCAGAATACTTACAATGCTGGAAACCGGCCGGAGTCAGCGCGATACAGCCAGGACTGTCGGTGTGTCGCTGTCAACAGTACAAAGAGTTCTCCGACGTTACGAAGAAACTGGTTCTAACCTACGCAGACCAGGAACGGGCAGAACCAGGTGTACCACAGCACGAGAAGACCGATACTTGGTGAACACCATGCTTCGAAATCGCTTTCTTACAGGAACTGAACTCACAAATCAGTTTCGACGCCTCGGAGGAAGTAACCCAAGTGCATGGACAGTAAGACGTCGGCTTGCTGAATCTAACTTAAAACCCCTTAGACCTGCAAACGGCCCTAAACTGGAGCGTGGGCATCGTATTTCAAGACTAAGATATGCCCAGAGCCACGTAAATTGGAGTATTGAAGATTGGTCAAAAGTTATGTTCTCCGACGAATCAAAATTTATGCTCTACAAGCACGATGGAAGACACAGAGTGTATCGAAGACCAGGGGAAAGATTCAAGCAAGCATGCATCGAAGAAAAAGTAGCCTACGGTGGTGGGTCTGTACTTGTGTGGGCCGGAATTTCTTCTGAAAGTCGCACAGAGCTGGTGATCATAGAAAACGGCTCTTTAACTAGCGAAAGATATGTGGAAGAAATGCTCAATGATCACGTTCGTCCATTTATGGTCAATTTAGGTGAGGATGCTATATTTATGCATGACAATGCCCGACCTCATACAGGTAGGATTGTGAATGACTACCTTCAAGAGATGAACATTACTCGTATGGAGTGGCCAGCGCGCAGCCCGGATATCAACCCGATCGAGCATGCTTGGGACGAGCTAGGCAGATGCGTAAAACAACGAAACCCTCCCCCAATCACGCTTCGTGAGCTCAAAATTGCTCTCACAGAGGAATGGGAGAATATTCCCCAAAATCGTATAAGGAACTTGGTGTGCAGCATGCCAAACCGCGTAAACGCAGTAATGGAAGCACGAGGAGGCAATACGAAGTATTAAAATTCAAGAAAATCGTGATAAAGTTCAAAAATTTCATGTTTCCTATTTTTGTTTTAAGGAGAGATCAGCAGTTTTTTTCTTTATGTAATTTTGTGTTAATAAAATGTATGGTGACTCATATTTTTTTTACTTTCATTTAAGGAGTATTACATTGTCTATTAAATACAATTTATTGCATTAACCTATCATTTTTAGTTTCCGAGATTTTTAACATTCTTTAAGTGACCCGGATTCATTGCTCTCGAGTGTATTTAAGTACACTAGAAAATATTCAAAATCTTAACATTAGTTGATTACAATAATCAATAGAAAAAGCGTTCAATATTGAACCGACAAATTAGATTCGAAAATAGGTATTTTAGGTTGAGATTCTTACTTGACGCCGCTCGGAGTCGGGCCTGCAGCAGCTGCACCTGATTCACTTCGTCCTCCAAACATTTTATTTTAGAGAAAAGAGAGATACGAGACATCAAACAACACATACATTCAAAATTCATCGTATTTTGTTTTCATGTCAAAAAGTTGTTTTGGCTGGCACCGACGTAGTGTTGCAAGGCGGCAAATTTTAATGCCCCTAGATATTTAACAAGTTATTTTAATTCGTTATAATGGTTTTTGCTACTTATTAGTTTCCATGAAAAATAACGTTTTCAAAAAAAGGTTTACTTATTCACTATAAAATTTTTAAGAAAAACAATTATTTTTATTAATCATGTTCTACAATTTTCCCGCAATCTATGTCGAGACTGCAGGTAGGTGCTTGTCAAGAAATGTTAACCGTCTAGGGTCCCCTTTAAGACTTTGCGACCGAATTCGGTCGTACAGCAATCGCTATCTATGTCGAGACTGCCGCCCCAGGCGTTCTAAAGTGATGCGCTCACTAACGAACAGCATTTCATTAGGCCGGCCACATATTATAAACTTCGTTTTAACGGCGTTTAAAAATCTCGATTTGGAATTACGAAGGCAGCAAATCCATACAAATCCAATGCTCTATCACACACGTACAGTAGTTCTGTTCGAATTAACAACATTATAAATGTTGTAGGTTTATATTAGAAATTATTGTCTTATTAGATGTGAGTTTAACTCACGGTAAGATAGGTACGAGTATAATGTATAGGAAGTGAGGATGTGTGTGTGTGTGTGTGTGTGTGGAATTGTGGATACATCATAGTTAAGAATAGTGAAGGTTAGCCCTAGTTATGTACCTATTTGCAAAACTAATTTTCAACAATATCTACAAAAATCGAAAAGTCGTTCTTACGGGGTTTGTGTTGTGTAGCGTTTTTATTTAGTTGTACTAGTAGGATTAGTTTGTAACAAATGATAATGATTAATAATTTTTTATCTGAAAGAGCCGTTTTTCATATTTTTTTTATTTATTTATATGTATATACTTTATTGTACACCACAAAAAAAAATACACTACAAAATATACAATGGGCGGCCTTATCGCTTTCCGCGATCTCTTCCAGGCAGCCTTGGAATAGACAGTGATTTGCGTTTATTAGATTATGTACGTGAATAAAGTTTTTAATTATGTATGGTATGTCGTAATCCTAGTTGTATGATATTATGTCATAATTTATTTATTTATATATACTTTAATATGTAAGTTTACTTACACTGGTGTTTTGAAAACCGTATTTGTGCAAGAATTTCTTAAACTACTGGACTGTGTATTCACAAATATTTACACAATTGACCGTGGGTGGCTAAAATAAGTTAAGGTTTTTGCACGACTAATACTTTTTTTTTAATTATTCCTTTTTTTACTGCTATTTTTTTTGTTTTTTTTTTTAATGTTAGTACGATACCTAAGGCGATTAACACACGGCACCGCGTACCGCCGCGGTAGGCGGTGAAGCGGATCTCATGTCGCATTGGCCTCTAATAAATCCGTATGCCTAACACACGTACACCGCCCGACCGCGCGGTCGAGCGGTGCTCGTTTCTACCGCAAACTGCTTCTACCGCGCGGTCGAGCGGTGCCGTGTGTTAATCGCCTAACTCACGGATCGGACAGGGTTTTTTTCACATGTTATTTATAATGAAATTAAAAGGAAAACTATCACAGCTAAGTAGGATTTACAAGTTAACGAGTAATAATCGACCTACTTACATTTGCGGTTTCAAAAACATGTTCTCCCATACATTCCGTATGGGAGAACATGTTTTTCAACTACAAAGTTAAGTTTGTTCATCCGATAAATTCATTCCAACTACGGAACCCTTTATTGTGCGTGGTCCGACACGATCTTGGCCGTTTTTTTATTACTTTTAATCGTTGACGCGGTTCCTAGGAACTCCTTCCTCTAATAGTTTCAGATTGGTCCATACTGACCCATATCAACGGATCACCCTGTATAGTTGACATAAACGACTAATTTACTGAAGCCAACATCTAAGTTGAAAATAAGTTAAGCACACTACTGCAAATAAAAGAATACCATTATGATGTTCGAAGTTGGTATTCCTTGAGTGCCTACTTTTCTCACAGCATCACATTTCAGCTTGTAATTCCTGTATTCAGACTTAATTTCTACTTATTTACAACTTAGGATTACATGATTACATTTCCCTAAATGATTAAATACATGAATATACCTACCTACATTTTTTTTTTGTATAAGACCTTGCCCCAATATGAATTTCTCCTGTATTGTGGGTGCGTTTACAAACATTTAAACTCACACACAAACAGCCAGACCCGGAACAACTACTTGTCGGTCATACAAATATTTGTTCCGTGCGGGAATCGAACCCGTGACATGCAGCGCAGCAGTCAATCGCTTAACCACTGCGCCAACCGTGTCATCAAAATATGGTCAGTTCTAAAAGTATCTGATGAAAATGTAAACAAATGGATCAGAAAAAGGACCCGTGGATGCCAATGTGTAGTGTCATTTATAAATTGAGTGCTTTGATTTGATCATTTGAATACTTTACGATAAATTCTGATTTTGAATCACCCTGAAGATGTTTTTCATTTGAAAATCGAGGTTGAATATACAACCTCAATGTTCGTCGATGAATTTTCAATTACAATTTAATGATGTTATTGAAGCAATAATTTTTGGAAAAAGTGGTGAGATATGAAGTTGAAACCTTCTAAATATAGATGAATGAATTCCTTTTAGTGAGTGATTGCGTTAAAATTTAACTTGGAAATGGTTTATTTACACTTTCATCCGATACTTTTGCAACAGACTATCCATTAAAAGACGCACTGGGCAAAGTTCACTTAAAATTACATTTAACTAAATAATACATGAATATACATTATAGGGCAAAAGATGATTTTATCATAATTTTTTAAAGAATTTGTAGATTTAATCATGAATCTTATCACTATTTAAATGTTAAAGCTCTGTCCCTTTCAATTAAAAAAAAACATTGCAAGTTATATTTTAGGCTAAATTCTATAAAAACATATTATCGTATAACACATTCAGTTACTGATAAAAGGTCGTCGCTTCAATTGGGCAAAGAGTGAAGTTAAGAGAAACAGGAGTAGAAACAATATATACAAAAGTGTACCTACCTACAGATACAATGTTATTGTTTGGCGATCGCAGTAGAGTTTTAAACGGCGAAAAAATCCATCACCGAGCTAAGAATTATGGAGCAGAAACAAATAGCTAGAGAAACTTACTTACGTCTCGGTAACGAAAACCAACATACAAATTTGGTAACAAATTAACAAACGCGCGTAAACTGTTGTTATTGATTGAATTAATTACTTGGCTTGCGTTTAATTTGAACGCGTCGATGGTTTTCGTAGAAAACGGGTGTTAGTGTTTTACTTTTGCCATGAAGAATCCTAATGCCCGTTGTACACGGCACGGTTTCTTTACGGCACGGCGCGCTAGCCGCACCGTAGAATAATCGTGTGAGCTTGTATGCTCATCGCGGCGGCTACGTGCCACCGTGTCTGTTAACAAGCTTCCCTAGTGATTATTTTATTTTATTTATTAGGTTGTTAGGCTGGTTTTTCAGACCCGTACGCGACCTGCTCCGGGTAGAGCCCGTACAACGTATCGTACTACTCTCCCGCGTTTCAGAGCACTGCGGGCGCTACCCGTGTACGGAGGGCCCGTACCGTAATTTATTCAAAATATGCTGAAAAATCAGCACTTTTCGAACGTCAAAATTACAGACAGTCCCCCAAAAACGCCCGTCCTTCACCACTTCCTAGTGCTTTAGCTGGGAAGAAGAAGTGGCGCAACAAACTCCCCAGCTGCACAGCTGTCCGAATAGTTAGAAAAACTTGTTTCTATACAAAAGTACTTATGCAAAATAATTTACATTACGCAACATAAAAAATTAAATTATTTTTTATATGTCACTTAGCACACGCCAATATACCAACAAAAAAGTGAAAAGTAAATACCCGAATTAATGCCAGGCATAAAGGGCGTGCCCGTTTACATATAGCTATTAATTAGCACAAGTAGCTATCCGAGCCATTCGGAGTCACGCAGACTTGTGCAAGTCTAAACATGCGCAAGATCGTAACGACAATGAGCTACTTATGGCTACCATAAGGCGAAATTGCGGTTTCGAATAAAATGAATTTTTGACCTTCGATATCTCTTTAACCCGATTGTTCAAAAGATCAGACAATAAAAAAAAACTATGACGGGAATAATATTATTATTTTGTATTATGTAGGTAATGGTAGGTATAGGTACTATCTATGTGATTCTTACCTTTGTGATGGATCATTTTACTCAAAGGACGCTGCTGCCCATCCTCGTTTGAAGCCCTTAGTCGCCTTTTACGACACCCACGGGAAGAAACGGGGTGATGCTATTCTTTGTGTCCGGCACCACACGGAACAATAATTACATTTATTAGCAACTAAAATAAAGCCATTTTAATAGGTAGCATTTGACGTCTGTCAGTTTAGTGAAAGCAAATTGTAAAATAACTCGTATCGGTCCTTATTACAGTAAATATGTAATCGTAATTGAAAAAAGTTAAGCAACTGTGCAGTTCTAACAAAACGAAAAAAGATATTATTTTATGCCCGGCGTTACAAGGTTACGTTGTTGAATTTTGATGAATTGTCAAATGTTACCTATTAAAATGGCCTTACTTTAGCTGATCCGACAGACGTTGTCCTGTCCAAATTTAAAATTCAAATTATGCACTTTCAGTTTTCCCGAATTTCCCGGCAATTATTCAATTTTTTCTTTTCGTTATAAATTTATTCGGACTATTACGAACATGTTTAAACAAAATTTTGGCAAATTAGTCCTGCCGTTCTGGGCCTCAAGTCTGCTATTACAATAGTGTCAGAATGGTCTGTCATTGATTTCATAATTGTTGATTTTGACAAGTTTGGTAATCTACTAACATATTGGCGTCATTATGACTTTCCAATGGTCAGCCACTGACACTCCATTGAAAGACATGGCAGCTATTGGTAATCTCGTAGGTACATAATGAAAAATGAATGACTGACTTAGGCGGTAATCTGCTAACATTTTGACAGTTCCTTTGATCAGTGACCTACAATGAGAACGTCATTGTGCAGTCATTTATTTTAATTCGTTACGAGTATCGTGTTCGTGGAATACAATGATCAACCAATGATCGACCATTATGAATTTAGCAGATTACGAACTTTTAGCGAAATGACAATGGGATCGTGTTGGAATGACGAATTTATAAAAATAGCAGACTTGGGCCGCTGAAGTGATGCGCTCACCAACAAACAGCGTTTCATTTTTATTATACAGATGATTAAAGAAACCTAGCAATATTTCAAGTTTGGCGCTCATCAAGACCAATACCTATACCTACCTAGATCTTACTGTCTTATTGATATACCGACTCTTAGTGATAATTGATGAATTATTGATTTCTTATTGTCTCAGTGATAGCCTAGTGGTGTGAACGTCGGTGTGCCAAGACATACTCTCGCGTCTCTCTCTCCTCTCGAGTTCGAACCCAAGGCACGCACCTCTGACTTTTCGGATTCATGTGCGTATTGTATAATTTTCACTCGCTTCAAATATGGTGAAGAAATACATCGCGAGGAAACTATGTCTGAGAGATATTTCTCGACGGCATGTGTAGCCCAATCAGAGGCCCATGGGTGGCATGAAACCTTTATTCTCAACTTTATATGATTAACGAAACGAGATGTCGAAAAGCGAAAATCGCCTCGCATTTCAAAATTATCGTGTATCGAATTATCAAAAACTCTCCTTGTGTAAACAAGGCTGTAGGAGCGTACGCAAAATACGCGCTTTGACGTGGAGTTGCGGAAACCAGCCCGTATTACCTATTACCTAAGGCTGTAGGAGTGAGTACAAGCAAATCTAAAAAAAAAATTGACTGACAGACAACGCACAGCTTATACCGCTGGATCTAGTTATCGTGAGTTATATAGATTCATATATCCTTTATGTATATTTATCGTATATGTAAATGGTACACTATTCATCTATTCCGTGTGGTACAACACAGACTACCTACAGTATTGTCTCTCCTTCCCCTTTTAAATCCACTTCAAAAAGGAGGAAGTTCTCAATTCGACTGTAGGTTTTTTTTTTTGTACGTTTGTTACGGGATTACTCCGCCAATAGGGATGATGCCTGGGTCAAAAAAAAGAATTCTATTTAGTCTGTCAATCAGAAAATAAAAAAATTTTAGACACGTATTTTTTGGTTTATCATATTAATAAAAAATGACTTAGATACAACGCATTAAAGTTGGGGAGTGGGGGTTGATACGTCACAAGTATGTATAAAATCTACATACAAGTGACGTCATGGTACATTATAACTCAATGTATCGCCGTAATCTTTTGATAACGTAAAATAAGAAAAAATACGTGTACGTTATTTTTTCATAATCTACATGACGGACAAAAAACATTTTTTTAGTCATCATCCCTATTAATATGAATTGATTTTGATGATTATTTTTTTGTTTGGTAGGCTATACTGCCACGAGGGTCCCATTTACATTTTATAAACTTAGCTTGGGTCGTTTTTGAGTTAGCATCAATAATACTATTTTCTCCATTTGTCTATATGGATGATGAATTGATGACAAGTGGGAAAATAGTATCCTGCCACTGTTATTTACATATAGCTGTAAGTAAGTATGGAAGTTGATCATTTTTGCCGATGAGAAATACTGTCGAGCACATGGTTTGTCTTTATTATAAATACCTCCGAGGCTAACGTGGAGATGCTTCTTCATTCTTGTGGAGCTTGAATTGAAAATTGATCTGGTTGATGTATGGCCATTGTAGCTCCAGGGGTACATGTGGGTACCTAAAAACATGTCAAGTTATAGGGTGTTTCGTAACATATGTTTAGTGTATATAATATTATATGGTCTGTGATTTCCTAAAAAGTATTAAACATATTATGATGTTTTTTCACAATCTATAAGTAAAATTATATCGCAACTCTGTATCCACTAAGGTATGGGCAGAAAGGTAGAGTTGTATACGGTGTATACGTACCTCATCGGTAGGGAGCTGGTGTCCGGGCAGGCAGCGTTCACCATATACATATACAGGCATCGGTCGGCAATATCTTTTGCCTGTCTATCTTGACGAATATTCGTGTAATTTTTAGGAATGTTTCGAAGTGCAAAACAGTCACCACTTTTTGTTATTCCGCGAACGCGCGTGCTTTGAGCTGTGTTAGCCGGTGTGACCAGTTTAGGAGCCGGTGTTTACCAGCCGGTGTTGTGGACCGGATCTGAAAACATTTTAAGTTTTATTTTGTGTCTGATCTTATAAAAGTAAGGTTTTCTGTTCTTTTCTCTTTGTGTTCTGCTTGTTTGTATAAGTTTTTTTTTTATATCACAAGTCTATATCCCCAATCTTATGAGAGAAGGGTACCGTTGTATACGTACCTCATCGGCAGGGAGCTAATATTATGTTCTATATCTAGACATTCATATCAAGCATGGGCAGCTAGATCCTTTTTTTTACCTTAAAAGTTTATTTCGGAACAATAACAAAGACTAAGTACAAATTAAACGATGATACAGTTCTCGCAAAAGTTTATGAGCCCTCTGAACGTAGGCCCGAGTACTAAGCCGCGCAGGACATAATGAGTGCAAAACGTAGATAGAGAATGAACTATAGATTCGCTATCAGCGTGCACCGACATGAGATGGCTATAGTCTTATGACATTAAATGGAGGTTGCCAGCAGAATAATTTTACCCATATTCATGGGTAGTCGACCTTTTACCCATAATCATATAAAACGAGATCTGTATGTTTATTAAAAAAAATAGCCCGTTTATGCTTAGACGCAATTGGGTAAAAATAAAATGAGACAGTTGAAAGTTGTAACGAAAAAACGTTTATTCAAAATACATAGTTACTGACCCTTAAATAAAACTTATTTGTTATAATAATTTCGGACCTTGACATCCTTTTCACACTTTTTTTTTGTTGCGAAATGCATCTTAACTATCAAGTATTTCATGCAGATTGCTTTAATTAGAAGTGGAAACTGGCAATCCAGGAATGATTGATTTTGGAAATGTTGGGCAATTTGACAAAATAATCTGATGGACAAGCAATATTCTTCAGACTTTTGCAAAATATTGTGAAAAATGTTTTTCTCGCTCAAGCTTTTTTTTGTCCAATAAGGAGAATCCACTGATATCGTATTCTTGGTTTTTTTGGGAAACTGGTAAAAAAGAAAGCGTTGGTATTATAATAAAAAAATGATAGAAATTTGGATTTATGGGTAAACTTTCCGAGCACTGGTATCCCTCAAACTATCAATACACAGTAGGTACAAGAATATTACTACAAAACTAATGAAATAAAACAGTTTAAAACACGTTTAATTTATCATTACATGTGATAATTACGTGTTAATATAATAAATGACGAATTCTATAAACGTTATAAAACGTAAATACTACTATTTTATTAGAAAAACTAACTCACTTACCGATGAAAGGTTATGTCTGCATTTTTTTGTTCTGGTCGATTTTTACAACATAATACACTACAGCGCTCCATATTGTAGGTAATTTAAATTGTGTTCTGCAACTACACATTCACACAAATAAAAAGAAAGCGTCGAAAACACAGTTTTCCAAAAAAAAATTATCACGATGGTACTGACATTTGACAGTTGTTGTTTGTTGGGAGCCAAACTAAACTGGCTCCAAACAAAAAAAGGTGAGTCGCAAAAAGGGATAGAAAAACCCTATATCTGTCATGCTTCCTCTTACTACTGCCTTAATAAATGTGTCCCGCTCTGTTTATTATTGTTATTTTAGTGACCAATCTATAGTTCATTCTCTATCTACGGTGCAAAATCATTTATTGTAAGCTGTGAAAAAAAAATTACTTACTGCGCAGCCACTCGCGTGCAACTTCCGAGAGCTCAAAAAGTTTTGCGCATACTGTAGCTGCAAAAGTATAAACTGTAGTGCAGCTAACAATGCCTTTTTCCAGATTCAGAGTGGAATGATGTTCCATGCAAGTGCTGAAAAGGTAATTCTGTCTGTCATTCAATAAAATTCATAAGTATTTTTAAACGAGTCCTAATGGTACCTATCATATTTAATTTATCATCACCTATATTAATTACATCATGCATTATTTGCTTCATGTTAATATTCTGGTGAAAATTGTGTTACAAAAACAAGTTCGACAGAATTCGTAGTAAGAAATCGTCAGACAATCATAAAATAACTTGTGCAATATTATTGCAAGAAGCAATATTCTTTACTGCAACGCTCATTATATAATCTAAATTAACCTAATTTAAAATTGAAAAAAATAGCCAATGTTTATTTTATTATTGATAGATTGCGCCCTATGTATATTATAAAATAAATAATAGAGAAAAAATATATTTTAGTGATATCTCTTCGGGTGCCTGCCAAAAGAGCGCCCAAAAATTAGATACGGCGCGTCCTTATTGTATTGGCGCCCGAGGCAAATGCCTCGGTTGCCTCACCCTAACTACGGCTCTGAATTGAGCTAAGTTATAGCTGCTGTAACCAGTGCAGTGTTGTGGAAGTAAAAGGTTGCGTAATCGGTATCGTGGTTATATTGTGGGTACCTGAAAACATTTATAGAACGTGCATTCTGAAAGTGGGCAATGTCGCAAATACCTAGATGTCAAATATTTCGCTGTTTTGATTAATTTGGCAATATTTAGTTGTAGATGTAAAAAAAAGTATTTGAAAACTTTCCAAATACCTTTTTTACACCTAAAACATCAAAATCAGTGTTTAAAATGCAATTTATTATTAATATTGTATTCAATTCAATTCAAAATATTTTATTTCACATAAACCTACATGGGCAGTACTTATGAAACGTCAGAAGCTTGGTGCACGGTTCCAATTGGTCCAAATGGTCATTTCCTATGGAGAAGAACCGGCAAGAAATATGGTTACTCTTTAAAAATAATTGTCGTTTACAATATTTTCAAATAACAGTGTTATTAGGTATGGGAGGACAGTGTAGGTCTTTCAACAAGTACCAGGTACTTAACAAAATTATGATGGTCAACAAATCTACAGTCCACTAAGCCTACAGCGTTCTCACATTCACAAAATAGAAAAGAATCTATAAAAAGATACATTAATTAATAAAAATAAAAACCAATTTTAAACGAAATTACATGATTGCTATTACAACTGCAACCAATCTGAATAGTTATCATGTACACAAAAGCCACTAATAAAGAGTTGAAATTAAATTGTAAGTATATAATGTCAAATAATAGGGTGATTATGTCAAGGAAGAATGTTAAAAATGTAAACATGGTAATTTGGGAGCAGTTAATAGACTCTTACATAATTTTCCGTTAGTGAGGTACCAGGGAAGCCACATGTGCAGAAGGAATTATTGTCAAACTTCCTTGTCTTCAACGTAGTCTTTAATTTTATAATATGCTTTTTTGATATGGACACGATTGATGTGGGTTTTAAACTTCCCATCGCTAAGTTCTGTAACCGACTTAGGCAACTTGTTATAAAAGCGGATACTGTTTATAAGAATTGACTTGCATGTTTTAGTTAATCTTAATTTGGGTATCACAGTTTCATGTCTACTACGTTATTTATATTATGGAAATCGCTTCTTATTTTGAAAAGTCCTAGGTTTTTGCGAACGTACAACATACTTTCTAAGATATAAAGAGAAGGGTGAGTCAGTTTATCAATTTCTTTGAATTTGTTATCAAGCTAATCGCGACGACCCATTTTATAGATAGAGCGGATTGCCCTCTTTTGTAAAATTACAATTCAATATACGTCAGTTGCCGATCCACACAGCAGAACGCAAGACAACGTAACACTAGTTAGCGATTTAACATATTTCCATACACTAATATTGCCAAGATCATCAAAACAGATTTGACAGCTATTCGCGACGTTGCCAACTTTCAGAATGAATGCTCATAAGTTTTGATTTTGTATCCGACATCAAGAAATAATGTTTTGATGATCAGCGATTTTCTCAAAAACTACTGAACCTAATTAGATATGGGTATCATTTAAGCTATCGCCAATTTAATTAGTTTTGTTTGTCTTAAATAATAGGGTTTGCCCGCAAAATAGTAGATTTGTCACCAAAAAATATAAAATCAATTCCACAAAAATCAGGAGATAGGCATATTTCAAAAACATTACATTCTCTTGTGTCTAAACTGACCCTGACACAGTTCTAACCTAACCTACCATTCAGCCATTTAAATTTGTAATAATATTATTAAAACTATTATTATAAGAACGAAGTTTATATTCATCTAATGCACTACAATTTTATTGGAAATCCATCCCTTATTTTACACATATATTAACATTAATTTGATAATTCATACCTGGAAACACTTTTTGTTTATCTGAGAACGAAAATATTTCGTGGCGATAGATCTATATAAAAACAAATATAACTATAAATTAAAATAAATTAAAAAACAAATATATGTATGTTCGTAAGTATATTGTCATATAATTTGTTTTATTTTATTAAGTGAATTGTTTTGATTTTATGTATTTTACTTTCTCTCTACTCTTACACACGGTGTCTACATCTCTTTTTACCCTCTGTCCTATCGCAGGTATGCTGGAAGAGATTTCTTTAGAAATAAGCATCACCTTTTTACGTATTTTTCTGTTCTTATAATCTTGTCTGTTTATTTTTGTGTGTACATAAATGGTTAAATAAATAAATAAATTTTGGTGACAAGAAATATAGTCCCCATTAGATGTTTCATCGCTGTTGTTCACAACTCTGTCCCCCGATACTAGGAGTAGAATGATAAGAATGGTAGGTACCGTTGTGTACGTACCTTATCAGTAGGGAGCTATTATTATGTTCTGTGTTTGGGCAGCCAGCATTTACCAGAGGGTGTCAACATCTTTGGTGACAACATTGTGTTCTGTTAAGTTTTTCTTCGCTACATGATACAGTATTTACTTTACTTTTAACATCTTCTGGTAGTTCTTCAACCAACACCACCTCTTCATTGACTGCTTTTTCATCATATGAGTATCTTTTGGCTTTACAAGAGTTGCATTCCAAGTTCTTTTCATCTCAATCCCGAGGTATTTTTTACTTTGCATTTTTAGCAGGTCGGGTAAAATTTAACGCCCATACCCGCATCTGCACCGCACAAAGTTCAAAATCCCTTGACCATCGCATCGCAGTTTGGGTTATATATTGGCCTGCCTCCCGCCATATACTGAGTGCGTGTTTGTTGGGATGCTTGAGGAGCCAAGTGAAATTGAGCGTAGTTGTTATAGCCGCTGTGTCCTGTGTGAGCCATCGATGTTGCTAATGGCCACTGTTGTTGCGGTACAACGTTATAAATAGTCGTCGATTCCAAAAGCTGCGTGACCGGAATCGTGTGGCCAGTTGAATTGATACCACCACCACCACGTGGCCAGGTGACCATCGCGTGGCCATTATTGTAGCCAGTGATATTCTGTCCAACCCCTTCGTATGTGTTTTGACTACGGGCGTAGTAATTATGTTGTTGGTGATGGTATTGGTTATATTGGATGTTTTCTAGGTTAGCGTTGCCTTGGCAAGCTTGACGATACCTTTCCCGCTGTTGTTGGCACCCTTTTTCTTTTTGAAAAGGGTTGTTTGGATGGGTGTGTTTATGGCGGTATCTGAAAACATATTAGATTTTATTCATCCAAATTGAAACTCCGAGTTTTTATGCCGGAAATTTGCGCTATGCTTGCATACTGGTTGCACATAATCTGAATCATGGTAAACCAATACTTTGGGTCCCTGAAAATATATTATTAAGTTCTGATTTGTATCCGTCTTTTAAAAAAATAGTCTATATATGCTGTAGTGGGTAGGTCGATCCACCCGCTACAGCATATTGGTATATTTGCATTATTATTTGCTCACTTTCTGTCTCATCGTGTGCATTTATTTAAAATGATTATTAAATCCGGATCATTATTATATATATGTATTTTACTTTCTCTCTACTCTTACACATGGTGTCTACATCTCTTTTTACCCTCTGTCCTATCGCAGGTATGCTGGAAGAGATTTCATTAGAAATAAGCATCACCTCTGTACGTATATTTCTGTTCTTTTAATCTTGTCTGTTTATTTATGTGTGTACATAAATGGTTAAATAAATAAAAATAAACATTAAATGACAGTTATGCCACTTTTATGACATTCTTACATACCCTAAAAATATATCTCTGTATCCCCGATGATATGGGCAAAGGGGTAATTTCGTATACGTACCTCATGGGCAGCGAAGTTACATTTTCCTTGGTGCAGGCATTCACGATATAGCGTCCAGGAACATCAATGGTGCCACTTTGTTGAACAACTGGCAGAGGATTCGAAGTTTCTGCAGTACTTTTGGGTAAATCGTTGAAAAGTATTTCTTTATTTCGAGCGCTCGCCTCTATTAGCATGTTCAGCTTTTCTTGGCTAATACATGATGCAGCATCTCGTTTAATTTCTTTGACAAATACTACTTCTTCATTAACTGTTTCTTTGTATTGTCTAAAGATATATTTTAGCTGATCGAGCGTTTTAATGCCGTTGGCACTTAAAAAATCAAGCATTTTCTTTTCCTCGACCATGTCGGTCTCGCGGCTCATACTGGCAATGGTGTAGTGTATCTAAGACTTTACAGGTGAGTTGGTGCCTTAGGCACTTGTTCAGGATACTTCTTCTTGTAAGGTAGAGCAATGCAGTTGCAGCAGATACTTTTTATGCTACTATTTTAAGCAGAACGGTTTTAGATGCTATTTGTTGCGTTTTCTCCTATATGTACCTATATTTAATAGGTATGTTTTTATTATAATGTTTTTAAAGAAATTTCTTTACTGTATACCTAAGTTTGATTTTATTGGGTGGCAAACTCGGATGGTACGTACGCTTATCAGGACATCATACGTTTCAATTTGTGTGGTTTTGACACAATTTACGTGACACATCTTTCAAAATCACACTATCGATAAACAAGTGAACCGTAAATTAGTGAAATCAAGACCGATAAGGCTATAATCATCGTACATAATAAACGTTCAAAATCTAATAAAGATTTGTCATTGTCTAAGACTTGTCAAAATTGTTGGTAAATATGAACTATACAGGTTGATTTTTGAGACAGGTTTCACAGCTGTTCGGGAGACACACGTGAAGCGCTAGAACATTGTTTTACAGCGACGCGGATTGGTCCGTACGCGACCCGCTCTGGGTAGAGCCCGTAAAACGTATCGTACTACTCCCTCGTTTCAGAGCACTGCGGGTGCTACCCGTACCGGTCTCCCGTGTACGCACGGCCCGTACGGGTCTCCCGGACCGCTGTGAAACTAGCCTAGGGGTACTGAATAAAATAACACATCTATGTAGGTAGGTACCTCACTCGTTGAAGCGACATGAAAACGGTCTCAAGAGACTGTCCCTATCTTTTTGATACATTTTGATCTGCATTCAGAAATTTAAAAACTGAACAGTTATCAAGAAAATGGGTAATTTTCACAAAACTTTTTTTGTTGCCCATCGAACCTGTTTCTCCTATGGGTAAAAAAAACTCTATCAGACCAACTGAGGGTTGAGTAAGTACTAGAAAAGTCAGAAATTCCAAATACTTTTCCCATACATTTCGTAGGAAATGAGACTCCAACTTACTTTTTTACGATGATAGACTGACCGCTTTAAAAAAACAGAAATCTAAACAAAGTTGTGTTATTTACTACGTACCTATGTAAATAATTTTAATCGTTAAGACTTGCATGAAATAACTTGTTTTTCCTGGCCTTGGCATTCCTAGTACCTACATACTACATATTTGACAAATCAGACGGAATTTAGAATGCGAACGGTCTTAAAAATACGGGAACTGTCCCCCTGGTGCGTTGCCATCCCAGACGCATAGGCTAACACTATTTAGATGTGAAAACAGTAACATTTATTTTGAGCCCTGTTTTAAATGCGCCTCAATCTGATGTCTCAAGCACACACACAGCTTGACGGCAAAATTAGGTAATCTGCGTTCGCAATTTATTTGCCAAACATATAAACAAACATGAGTTTTAGGAAAAACAACTGTAACGCCTACAGATAAGGTTCAGTTTGCGCTACAACTTCATATGTTTTTACTTTTTCAACAGTAATGGTCAGTGTAAAATCAACTCTATTTACACATTCAAAAAGTTGAAGTTTGTTGAAGTGGAAATAACATCAATTGGATACAACGATTTGAATAGACTTCTTAGTTATGGTGGTATTACTTACCAGGACGAGGTATTTTTCAACGAGCTTTACTAACTACCTTTCGAATTTAAAATTGGCGTGGATAAACCAAGATAATTATACCTGTTTTTTTTTTAGGTCCATGTTATTTTGGTGCGGGAATCGAACCCGCAGCGCAGGACTCGATAGCTCACGCTAACGCCAGTTATTCTAACCATGCTGACCAAAAATTTTTCTGTAGTTAAACTTACTTTTTTTTACTATGTATTTGCTATGCTGCGGCTTTTTCTCCAACTTGTCACGCTTTTTGTGCCTTTGAGTTAGCCAATTATGATCCTTTAAAATTCGCCAAATTCTACGAATTAGCAGTTTTTCTTAAACTTGTTCACACAACACAAGGTGATATCCGGCCTTTTCTCAGATTTTTTAAGATTTTTGTACTTTATATTCAGCCAATTAAAATCTCGTTCGATTCTACGGTTGATTTCTTTTTTTTTTACGTGTTTTTGGTACAAAGAGATATTTTGAATTTTTCGTAATTCAGAACTTTTAAACTTACTAAATAAAATAACGCGAAGTACTAATGCAATTTGAGATACGGTAAAGATAGAATTACGATTCGCGAGTCCGGACTTCCGGAGCAATTTAGTGTCACGAGGTGCCAACGTATTGGGAGTCGTGGTCCGTCGAAGACTGGTGGAGCTGGAGACCTGGGTGCCCTTTATACAGTCAGAGGAATATGACAGGGGATGGTAGCCACTGCCCCCTAAGTTTCTCGACCAATAAGCGAGCCCTGCGCGCGCTGCGTCCACCAACCCTTTGTTTACGATTCATTTTTTTTACCACACTACACATTATATACCTAAAGATGACGCATATACCTAAGGTTTTGAATAATGCCAACAATGCTTGTTAATTTAATGTACTTAGTTGTGTTTTAACTGCAGATTTGCGTCACTTTCTCAGTATATAGCGTTAGTATGTATGTAGACGCATAATATACAATACTTGGCTTTTTACACCATCGTATATGTGGAGGTAGGTAGTAGGTACCTAGCAAGTCCAAGCAATTTCGACGTACCTAGCTCAACCTTATTTGAGCGTTATACAGGCACACACTTACGCAAAATTCACAAGTAATTTATCGGAACACGGTCACAAACCAACCCTTGTAAAATTCAAGAACCGTTCCACAGCTGTTCGTGTCGCATTTACTTCAGGAAGGAGATCGTGAAGATGAACATTGAGTATGAAGCCCAAGTTCACCATGAGAGTCGAGAAGTTAGCTTAACTGTTCCTAAAGATTCAAAGAACCCTGTAAGAAATCGACACGTGTTTCACCTCTCAACGAGGCAATCCTGAGGTTGCCTCGACGATTGCCTTGGCGCTCGGCGTGGCAACACGTCGTGCCAGGTTTCTATTGTATTATATAATAGATTTCCGCAAAGTCACGCCTGGGTGTATTAACTATTAATATTTTAGTTCACTAGTTAGCGATATTTATTTCATATTTCCATATATTGCCAGATTTGAGATTAATCAAAACAGCGAAATATTTGACACCTATTTGCGACGTTGCCCACTTTCAGTATACACGTTCTTTACGAAGCGCTAATTACCGTTGTTCTTACTTTGCTGGTGCAATGCTGCGGTACATAGTTTTAAACGCCTTTTGCGTGTGTTTGGAGGCTTATCTTAGTGTTTATAATCCTATTTCCTATCCGGGCCCTGAATACCCGCCGAAAAAGGGAGAATTATGGCCAAGACCGAATCAATACATAATTATATCAATCGAACCATTATTTTAATTTAACACCGGATACATTTAGATACTCTTACGGACTTACGATAAGTTGTAAATACGCGTAAGTACCTACTTAAAAGAAAACCACGTAAGATCAACGGCTCAACAGCCGCGCCGCCGCGCCGCCGTGTCTCTACGTTGACGTAGGTGGAACTCTGAGTGTGCCGGTAGTTTACTTTGCCGAAACAGGGCTAGGGTGTGGAGCCAGAACAAGAGAGATACATTAACCCGCAGGGCAGCTTGTGGCGAGCTGTTGGGCAGTAGCAACCTCACGGACTCTGTCTGCCGGGAGAAGTCTTGTTCCTCACCTCCGGCTTGACTTTAATGGCCCGCTGCGCCCTGGAATGGAAACTAACGAGGAACAAAGCTCCCACCTCTTTCTTGCCTTTATTGGCCGGCTTGAGTAGAGAATCTCGATATAGATAAGAAAGAGTAAACGTGCTCGGAGGAAGGAAGTATTCCAGTAACATCCTAGCAAAAGTCACCGATGCGCTTTTTCCAAGAGTTTTGATGAATGAATGACTCTTGTAATGGTTTTGTAGTCTCTAACAAGGGTGAAGGGTCTACCCTTTATAGTAGAACTTTTTTATGTCATAATATTATTTTGCTTATCAGCGGGTAGCATAAACTTCATTTCGCAGAAAATCGTTTGGCATCCTACAATCATTTATCCTACATTCAAAACTCATAATTTAGTAAGTCAGAATCATATTTAGGCATAAATTTCATATTCATAATAATTAAAAATTAGAACCATAGAATAGAATAGAATACTCTTTATTGTATACCATAAAAATTACAGACATAAATTTAGAAATTTTACATAGGGTGACACAATGGGCGGTCTTATCGCTTAAAGGCTCGTGCAAACCAGCGCGACGCGACGACGCGACTCTACTCGAACAATACAATTTCTAAGAAAACTTCACGGTATAACAATAGCCGGTGTCGCGTTGCGCTGTCGCGTCGCGCTAGTCTGAACGAAGCTTAAAGCGATCTTTTACAGACAACCTTTGGATGGATTAAAGGTAACAGGAGAGAAAATACTGCAGGTAGTCATCGGTGTACCATCTACATATACAATAAAGATGTACATACATACATAAAGCATAAACTTATTCATATAAATATAATATAAATAGATAAACTTATAATATAAATCTATATAAGTAAATCTCAATAAAAGATTTGTCATAAAAGCTGGTTGAATGCATCGGCATCTCTAGTCTCAAGTTTTCCGATGATCTCAGATATCTATTATGTGTGTCATTTAGGAACTTGAAATGTTCTTTGAGATAGGAGGGGGTTATAGGACTGAACAGAATACTGTAGAGCTGAAATAAGATATGAGAATTCCGGCGAAGACGTATGGGAAGCCACTTGAGCTTTGTACGAAACTCAGAAATGTGATCATATTTGCGCAGGCCAAATATAAATCTTATGCAAAAGTTTTGAAGTCGCTCAAGTTTATCTAGTTGTGCCTCAGTGAGATCGAGATAACTGACATCAGCGTAGTCAAGGATGGGAAGTAAAAGGGATTGTGCAAGCGCAGTCTTAGTGGCAGTTGGAAGAAAGTTCCGCAATTGTCTCAGGGACTTACCAGATGCAAAAAATTTGCGGCTTACGTCCTGTAGCTGGGGACCCCAAGAAAGATGTTTGTCGATCCAAACTCCGAGGTTCTTAACCTTATCGCTAAGTGGAATGGCAGTTCCGTTAAATTGAACTTGGGGAAGTTGCGTCCAGTTTATCTTGGGGATCATCCTTGAGCTGCCAACAACAATGACCTGGGTCTTCGATGGATTGACCTGTAACCCATGTGCCTCACTCCACTCGCAAATTGAATCCAAATCCTTGTTTATACCATTAATTGCATCAGCCAAATCCGAAAGGGCAGCTTTTTTATATATTTGTAAATCATCTGCATAAAGGTGGAAGGACGAAAGAAGTCCAATCCAGAACCATCATATCAATGAATACAAACATGCAAACAAGCATAGCTATTTTTTATAGCTATATTTTATTATTTATATAAATGGATTATGCAGCATGAACCTCCCACAGGCTAAAATTTTCACATATGCTGATGACACTGCGATAGTTTTTCATGGGAAAACATGGGATGAAGTGCACTGCATGGTGGAAGGCGGGTTAAAGGCTGTTTCGAACTGGCTACAACATAATCTTTTGACGCTGAATATAGAAAAAACCAAGGCAATCAACTTTGCTATTTCTGAACGTTCTTCCCCTAACAGTGTCTCTTGCTTACGGTTGCACTCTTGTGTTAAATCCGACCAGTGTTTTTGCCCTTACATCAAACAAACTGACTCTATTAAATACCTAGGAGTAGTTGTAGATAACAGATTGACGTGGTCCGCACACCTGAGGGCTCTAAAGGGCAGGATTAGAACAATGCTACGTATATTTAAGCAATTAGGCAAGATTGCTGATGATTCTGTCCTAAAGTTGATTTACTTTTCGCTATGTCAGTCCGTTCTTAATTACTGCATAGTGGCATGGGGCGGTGCGGGCAAGACCTCACTAATTAAAGTAGAACGAGCTCAGCGTGCTCTACTAAAAGTTGCCTATAGAAGACCTTACCGGTACCCTACGAATAAACTCTACACTGAAGTGGGAGTTCTTAGGGTGAGACAGCTTTACATACTGTCTGTCACCCAACGTTTTCATAAAACAGCCGTAAGCACTTGTGTCATTTCAAGTCGTAGGGTAAGTTGGGATAAAGTTCGATGCCGTAAAACAATCGGCAGAAGGTGTTACGGTTTCATGTATACACCATGTATGCAGCAAGCATGCAGCATGCAAGCGAGCATGCAACATGCAGCAGGCATGGTTTCTGTCACGGCTCCGGCGGTCCCACGCGAGCTTATCGTCGCAGATGGTTTTATCGCTCACCGCTGTGGCTGAGGCTGGTTATTTTCATTATGTATCTTAAAAGATCCCTTTAATAAATTATTTAATGGGCAAGATCAATTAGGAATAAGTGATAGAACGTGTGTTGCGTTGTAAGTGAAATATTAATACGAAGGTAAGTTCTCTGTCATTATGTTGTGGGTTTTCGGTAAATTTTCAATGGCCCGCGGCGATTATAATTGAGTTTTAAGTATTTTTGGAATAAACTAAATTTGGACACTGACTTGACTGAGACTATTGCAAGAATTAAAAACTATTCTTATTGTTGTATGGGAGCTATTGCATTTAGACTTGTGATATGCTTGCCATACTTGGACGCCTTGAAAACCTGACATTTGTACAGGACGGGACTGTTCAATTCAATTCAATTCAAATTCATTTATTTTCTCTGATCATCATATACAGTACAATACAAAGTCAATGTTCACTACAAAGAGACTGGTGTCTGTTTTAGGTTAACTAAACCTGTAGGTATTACAGATCACCAGGCTGACCCTCCGTCAGACATTTATATGACATTAACTGCATAAAATTTTCATACAAGATGAATTTAACATAAATAAGTAAATCAAAATTATCAAATACATTAACAATTTTAGATAATCAATTAATTAATTAAAACATAATTAGGGTAAACATGTTCAATCCTACTAATATTATCTATAAAGGGGAAAGTTTGTGAGTTTGTATTTTTGTCTCTTCTACATCAACCACGATTTACTTTTCAACGTTCTGACTAACCAAAATATAGAACCCACCTACATCAATCTACAACGCACAGGAATAGCACAGTATCAATGAAAATTAACACTACTGGGCCATCCTTTCCAATTAAAAGAGGAATTACCTAAGCAAGGAGACCCGTTGTCCCCTAAGCTTTTAACTGCCACTCTTGAGGAAGCCTTCACAACTTTGAACCTGGGCAAACAAGGGATAAGTCATCGGTGAATAGAGATAATCAAACCACCGCTTTGCCGTAGGCGACATTGTACTTTTTTCCTTATCAGCGGCTCAATTGGGTAACATGCTCGCAGACTTAAACAAGGCATGCCTCGAGATTGGGTTGGTTAAAAAACTAAACTTGTGACAAACAGCATCAATAGGAGACTATAAATTGAGGGTGAGGAGATTGCATATGTCCAAGATAATAATTATCTATCTGGGCCAAGTAGTCTCCTTCCAGGCGCGACAAAACAAAGAAGTTGCTCGACGCACCGAGAGCTCCTGGAGCAGCTTGGTCAATGAATGATCTTCTAAAAGGAGATCTACCACTATGTCTCAAACGGAAAATTATGGACGTGTATTCTCCCCATTCTCACATATGATGCTCAAACCTGGTCGTTGACACTTCAGAAGAGGTCACTTTGACTGCTTCTATATTGTGATGCGGAAGCGGTGCGCAACCCTGGTAAGCATCAAACAACAGCATCCTGTCTTTGGTGATTGTGCATTTGTGAGTCACTGCTGCAAGGTATCGGCTGGGCCTGTCACCTTGCAGCAGTGATATCACTAATTATTTCTGTGTATTGTTTTACTAACATAATTTGTAAGTTTATCTGTTACTAACACTATGAGTCTTGTTGCTTGATTTATATAAGTAAATAATAATAATAATAATAAGGAACACAACAATACGCGCCAAAACCAAGATCACAGACGTTACCCAGAAAGCCGCTAAGCTTAAGTGGGACTGGGCCGGATATGTCTGCCGCATGCTAGATGACAAATGGGTTAAGAGAACGACCGATTGGGTCCCACTAAACGCACGACGACATCGCGGCAGGCCGAGACGAAGATGGCCGACACTAGCAATAGACAGAATTCTGTGGAAAAGGGATAGGGAGGCTTTTGCCCTGCAGTGGGTCAATACAGGCTAATTAGATTAGTTTTAGTTTTGTTATTATCAAAAATTCGAAATCTAAAGTATTGTCATCAACCGACGTACAAAGGTTTTTAATAGAAGCTCCGGATCCTAATTGCGTAATACACGATCAATCAGAATCTAAATCGTTTTGAAACAGATTGCTAATCCACTAGGTACTTCATAAGTTCGAAAAAAAATCTGCTCAACAACGTAAAATAACGCAATGAATGTAGCGGGGATAAAAATGATGAGATCATAATCATAATCATAAATATTTATTTATCTCAACATCATATTACCGGAACGCTGCGGTCGCTCTATCGGTTGAAAAACCTTCTCCCATCACACATAAAGGCAATGCTTGTACAGTCCCTAATCTTTCCCATAATAGACTATGGTGATGTGTGTTACTATGACCTGAATGCAGATCTCCTCAATAAACTTCTAAATAACTGCATTCGATTCGTTTTTAATCTCCGTAAGTATGATCATGTGTCTGCGCATCGATTGCTTTTAAAATGGTTACCCATACGTCAGCGCAGAGAGTTGAGGGCTCTGTTAATGTTGTATTCTATACTCAACAAACCCACTTCTCCGTCTTACCTGACTTCCCATGTTCAATACCTTTGCTCTGGGGCCCAAGTCTGCTATTTTTATAAATTCGTCATTCCAACACGATCCCATTGTAATTTTCTCATTTTTTTATTTTTTTTTGCTAAAAGTTCGTAATCTGCTAAATTCATAATGGTCGATCATTGGTTGATCATTGTATTCCACAAACACGATACTCGTAACGAATTAAAAGAAATGACTGCACAATGACGTTCTCATGGTAGGTCACTGATCAAAGGAACTGTCAAAAATTTTGCAGATTACCGCCTAAGTCAGTCATTCATTTTTCATTATGTACGAGATATTTCTTTCAATGGAGTGTCAGTGGCTGATCATTGGAAAGTCATAATGACGCCAATATGATAGTAGTTTACCAAACTTGTCAAAATCAATGATAGACCATTCTGACACTATTGTAATAGCAGACTTGAGGCCCTGGCCATAGCAAAAATCTTCGTTCTACCAACAATCGTCTTCTACGATGTCCTTCTCACCGCTCTGGTTTTATTCACTCTTCTTTCTTTGTCCAGGCGGTATTTCTTTGGAATGCGCTTCCTCTGAATATCAGGATGGCAACTAGTCGGTTATCTTTCAAGTTGATGGCACGTAAACATATTCGTGAAAAGTTGGCAGAATATTTGCAGCGCTGATTTGCTGGATTTGTTTTCTCCTCTACCTATCGTTATTTCTCCTGACAAAGTTGATTCGGTTTATATGTATGTATCTATGTATGTTTTATGTATTAGTAGGTATTCATTATCAAGTTATCTATCACTTATGTTGCACCTGCCATGTTTTGTCTCTGCACCACCCTAAGGTTGACCACCCTAAGGAGACGCCAATATGATAGTAGTTTACCAAACTTGTCAAAATCAATGATAGACCATTCTGACACTATTGTAATAGCAGACTTGAGGCCCTGGCCATAGCAAAAATCTTCGTTCTACCAACAATCGTCTTCTACGATGTCCTTCTCACCGCTCTGGTTTTATTCACTCTTCTTTCTTTGTCCAGGCGGTATTTCTTTGGAATGCGCTTCCTCTGAATATCAGGATGGCAACTAGTCGGTTATCTTTCAAGTTGATGGCACGTAAACATATTCGTGAAAAGTTGGCAGAATATTTGCAGCGCTGATTTGCTGGATTTGTTTTCTCCTCTACCTATCGTTATTTCTCCTGACAAAGTTGATTCGGTTTATATGTATGTATCTATGTATGTTTTATGTATTAGTAGGTATTCATTATCAAGTTATCTATCACTTATGTTGCACCTGCCATGTTTTGTCTCTGCACCACCCTAAGGTTGACTGGTAGAAAATGCCTCAGGCATTAAGTCCGCCTTTGTACAGTATTTTTTTTACTAGTGCATAAAGTTTTAATAAATAAATAAAATATTACAGGCACTGGTTAATAAAAAGCACAGTCTTAAATAGACTATCAATATAATATTACTAGACAATATATTAAAAGTTTGAAAGACCTAACAAAATCAAAGAAAAGCAAGTAAACATAAAATTAAGAGAAATATAAATACCTATTATGTAGGTACATTACGTAACTATATTTTATTCAGTAATACATACTTAACTGAAAAAGAAAATATAATAATAATAATGAGCATAACAAAAAATGAAGAATGGAAATGGAGAAATATTGTGTGTATTGAATGTTTGTAAGTGTAGGTGTGTGTAAATGTGTAGGAGTTAAGACATTGGTTTTAATAAGTTTTCCGTGGCAATGTAGTCCAACTTTCTAATTACGCAACATATTTTCATAAACGATAAAGACAAATCTGTTTCATTTTGACAGTTCAACAACATTCATTGTGTTATGTTGCTCTGCCGTTTTTTTTTTCGAACTTACGGAGCTATGGATTAGCAATCTGTTTCAAAACGATTCAGATTCGGATTCTTCTTCTTAGCGTGTCGATAGCAATCTAAATATACTCGGCCCAGAATTCGGCGACTTGTTTGGCGCCATCACCAACGTCCATTAGTTCCTGTAACGTGCAGCTGACAGGACACGCAGGACACGATATTAAGTGTCCCATCGTTTGTGGAACTGCACCACATTTACATTCCAAGGCGGAGTCATCTATGAATCTCCACCTGAACAGGTTTTCCTTGCTTCGGCCGACCTGGGTCCGGATGATGGAGATTCGGATGGAGATTCGGATTGATTTTGCATTACGTAATTAGGGTACAGATTTAATAGCCTAGAGCGTAATTTTCTTTTACAAATAGCTTTTGTATGAGTGTAGATAGATATTTTTTTATTAATTGAATTATAAAGAAAAGTGCCAAGAAAACAGAAAAACTTTTGGGAGAAACTATTGTTATAACGGATGATTGAACAAACATTTTTTGATCCTCTATTTTGTGCTGGTTAATCGTGATCTAAGGAGAGTTCAGTGTGTTTTTTTAGAACTGTCATGAGAATGAACAACTGTCGTACCGTTAGCACTTGGCTTGGTAAAGCTCAAAGGTTTGATAGAGGATTGGGAAAAAGCAACTAACTTTTAATATAGTTCTTTGGGCTCTCTCTAAATTTATCATATAACTTTTATAGGTACCACCCCAAGTGGTAATGCAATATACTAGCAAAGACTGGCATAGTGCAAAGTAAACTGTTTTAGTAACTAATGTATCAGATATATGTCTTAGATTTTTAAATATGAAGATTAATTTTCGGATTCTTTTAACTAGGGTTTCAATGAGTTGTTGGAAGCTGAGACGGTAATCTATGATTATGCCAAGATATTTGATAGAATTCGTTTTAACTAATACAGGACATGAACAATGGTTGATGAAATTACATGAGTGAGCTTTCAAGTTGAAGTTTGGTTGATCCTGGTGTCTAAGGGAATAAGTCATGTATTTTGTCTTATCGACGTTGAGGGTAAGCAAATTGGAATATAACCATTTATACACCGTATCAAGACCTTGTTGAGCATAATTTTTAACCTCATCCCACGAGTTAGCATCGAATATCAAGGCAGTATCATCGGCGAAAGTGATGATTTTACCGTTTTGTAGATGTTTGTCACATAAGTCGTTTACATAAACTAAGAATAATGTTGGACCGAGGATGCTACCTTGTGGAACGCCGTACTGAATAGGATGTTCGTTGCTAATCCAATTATCTACTTTAGTAGTTTGTGTTCTGTCGGATAAATAGTTGAAGTGGTAGACCTCTTATTCCCATATTCTCTAATTTTTTTACCAAAATAGGAACAGATACTGTGTCGAATGCTTTAGCTAAATCTAGGTAAATGGCTAAGGTCTTTTTTTTATTATCTATTTTGTTGACTATGTGATCTGTTCGTTCGTGGACGGCTTCAGCAGTTGATCTGCCAGATCGAAAGCCAAAGTGTGATGGAGATAAATGAGAATTTTGTTCAAGGAATTTAGTAAGTCTGGTATTCATTAAACGTTCTAAAAATTTTGACAACGTTGGTAGTATGGATATTGGTCTATAAATATTGACACAATGTAGTTGAACTGTCAAAATTAAACCGACTAGTCGTAATCGTTTACGAAAATATGTTACGTAATTAGAATTACATAGCTGGCAACAAAGGGCAGTTGAAGTTTATAAATCTAAATATATAAATATATCATCTCTATAGTTACGTAATTGTAGCTTATGTTCTTACATCAAGTCGTGTTTTTCCTCGCAAGTGTGTTGAAAAACGTCGTATGAAACGCGTGTGTAATGACTAATGAGTAATGACCAATACAGCACACTTGTAAAGGACGCCGATCATGCTCGTATTTAGAGTTTAGAATGTCTATAATTAAGATCAAAATGTAAATTTAGATTCATTGTTGAGACCCTATCTGTGCACCATGACACAAGTAGCGGCGGGGTCTCGACAAACTTTTGTTGTTTTTATTAGAAAAAGTTAACTTGT
Source organism: Xanthia togata (assembly GCA_963853775.1). Lineage (NCBI taxonomy): Eukaryota > Metazoa > Arthropoda > Insecta > Lepidoptera > Noctuidae > Xanthia > Xanthia togata. The sequence continues at coordinate 20,974,504 of OY970800.1, forward strand.
AACTAGATTCTTAGTATCTAATTAGCTTCCAATTAGCATTTGAATACTGGAAATAGTATGTGTATTCACATAAGAATCGTATAAGATTAATAGAAATAATGTTTGTTCGAAATTAATATGTAAGGAAAAAGTTCGGTAATAATTACGTAACTTGAAAATGAGAATTTTTGTTTGTTAAGATATCAGGTTGAAATTAGTGTCAAATGAAAGGTCTAGAGTCAAAACCATTTATGGCGTTTAAATCATGTAAATCGGTCCACGGCTTTTTTAGATATCTTACGATTTGTGTAATGAAAATGTGTCACAATCAGAGTGACAATAGTCTATGTTCTGGAAACTTTTTTATACGTCTAGTTAAGGAAAATCTGGTTATGTAATTAGACTAAGGTGTAAATAAACTGTATTATGGGTAAAAACTGTGACGATCCGACCACGGGAACTGCTAAAAACGGGGTTATGCGTAGCGAGACCATAGTGAAAATTGTGTAAGTTGAATTGTTTTAAAAATCAAGGGCCTCGTTACGGTAACAAACGCTTAGCGCATTTAGTATAAAAGACGGACCATTGGAACATGAATTTGATCCAGCCTGTCCCACCTTGCTGCCCTCCCCTCAGCGACGCCCTAAGCCGAGGTTCGTACCCCACAGGGGGTGCCCTTAGCGAGCGTTCGCCTAATATAAGTTAGAATAGTAATGCCCCTGGCTGGAGGCTTTGAGTGTAGTAGCTTAAGGCAGCCACAGGACAGTCCGGTTAAGCAGTAACTACCTTAGTGGTATATCTGTGAGATGCCCTAGTTAAAAAAAAAAAAAAAGCCGGAACGTTACAGTCGGATCCCAGCTCTCAACAAGGAAACAAGTCAAGAATAAATCAAGAAAAATCAAGAAGTCTTTTAATTCAAGTCTTCCCAACATCATACAGTCCACTTCAACACTTATTTAGTAGATATAATGCTAATTTTTCCATTTATTTAGAATGTTGTTTCTAATTGTATTTTGTGTTTTCATAAGTTTCTTTTAGTTAATAACGATGTTGTTTTGTGTGGCTGTGTATACCTACAATAGGCATACATACCAGTACTTTTATTATGCTATAGTTCTGTTTTAATTTTTTGTATGTAGGTACCTACTGCTGTTGGTGTACCAAATAAATAAATAAGAGAAATTTTCAACAGTAGCGCATGCGACCACTGCGTTCGAGACACTCATAGAATATACCTACAGTTGCAAGGAAATGCAAAAAAAAACAATATTTTAAACAGTGACGTAATTTTATTGCACATTATTAATCTCAAAAGTACCATCACCTCATTATAAATACCTACACTGTACTACCAACCTTAAATCATTGGTAATGCACTTTGTGCCCTAACATTATTAAAATATATTACATGGGATTTAAACATAACTGGTACACTAGGTGTACTTCAGCCTATCCCTTAGGGCATACAGGCGTGATGTTATAAAGAGTGTAACAGAAACCCAGTCTGATCCGTGAGGGTGTTGTTAAGAATCATACTGAGAATTACCACATTTATTTGGTAACTTTCTAGAAAAAGAAAAGAATATCGCCGCAGTTTTTTTCAATTTTTTATTTTACCGGGTATTACATGGGGCGCGGGCGGCCGACATTTAGTTAACAGGTTCTACAAGTCACACTAGCAGTCTGTACATAGCAATAACTTTTTTTTTTCCCTTTTTTATCTTTTTGGTAATGTTATTGCGGTACCTATGCGCCCCCTTTCGGATCGGACAGGGTTTTTGTTACCTGCTGTATATGACCTATCAACTATAAATATCTAATATTCTAATAAATTTACCTTGCCGCAGGTACAGACGCCAGCACGTCAACCTATTACAATCAAATTTCTTTAATAGATTTTCAACTTTATCACTATTGTATAAGGTTCAAAGTTGATTGGGAAAATTTTACAGTTTCGGGTAGGTTGTTTTGTTTTTCCATCAATGTGGAAAGAGGCAAAAAACACTCCTTTACCCAAAAAATCGAATCCTATTTCCTTTTCCGAATACCGTCCTATTTCTATCTTGCCTTTCCTCTCCAAAGTCCTAGAACGCCTTGCCCACAATCAGCTTAGTGTTTTTCTTTGTAAGAATAGTCTACTGAATCCTTTCCAATCCGGTTTTCGTCCTGGTCATAGCACCGCTGCAGCCTTAGTTAACGTCACTGATGATATACGGTTAGGCATGGAAGGAGGAAATCTGACGGTTCTTTGCTTACTGAATTTTAGTAATGCTTTTAATACTGTCGATTTTGATATCCAGCTTGGCATGCTTCGCTCGCTTAACATATCTCCAACGGCGATTGACTGGTTTCGTAGTTACCTGTATGGCCGCCGGCAACGTGTATGCATAGAAGAGTCTTGTTCTTCTTGGTGTTACACTTCTGCCGGTGTACCTCAGGGAGGCGTTTTATCTCCTTTACTCTTCGCGATATTTATAAACTCTATTTCCAAAAAACTTCTTTCGTCCTACCACCTTTATGCAGATGATTTACAAATATATAAAAAAGCTGCCCTTTCGGATTTGGCTGATGCAATTAATGGTATAAACAAGGATTTGGATTCAATTTGCGAGTGGAGTGAGGCACATGGGTTACAGGTCAATCCATCGAAGACCCAGGTCATTGTTGTTGGCAGCTCAAGGATGATCCCCAAGATAAACTGGACGCAACTTCCCCAAGTTCAATTTAACGGAACTGCCATTCCAATTAGCGAAAAGGTTAAGAACCTCGGAGTTTGGATCGACAAACATCTTTCTTGGGGTCCCCAGCTACAGGACGTAAGCCGCAAGATTTTTGCATCTGGTAAGTCTCTGAGACGATTGCGGAACTTTCTTCCAACTGCCACTAAGACTGCGCTTGCACAATCCCTTTTACTTCCCATCCTTGACTACGCTGATGTCAGTTACCTCGATCTCACTGAGGCACAACTAGATAAACTTGAGCGACTTCAAAACTTTTGCATAAGATTTATATTTGGCCTGCGCAAATATGATCACATTTCTGAATTTCGTACAAAGCTCAAGTGGCTTCCCATACGTCTTCGCCGGAATTCTCATATCTTATTTCAGCTCTACAGTATTCTGTTCAATCCTATAACCCCCTCCTATCTTAAAGAACGTTTCAAGTTCCTACATGACACACATAATAGATATGAGATCATCGGAAAACTTGAGACTAGAGATGCCGATGCATTCAACCAGCTTTTATGACAAATCTTTTACAGTTCAAGCAGTACGGTTATGGAATGCCTTGCCCGTGTCGATAAGGCGAGCTAAATCCTTGTCCACTTTTAAAACTCTGGTAAAAAAACACTTCCTCTCTCCTTAAACATCATCATTACATTTAGTTCCTTGCTCTTGTTTCATGTTTATAGATTTATTACAGATTGTTTACATATTTATTGTATATGTAGATGGTACACCGCTGACTACCTGCAGTATTGTCTCTCCTATTACCTTTAATCCATCCAAAGGTTGTCTGTAAAAGATCGCTTTAAGCGTTAAGACCGCCCATTGTGTCACCCTATGTAAAATTTCTAAATTTATGTCTGTGATTTTAATGGTGTACAATAAAGAGTATTCTATCTATCTATCTATCTAGGTTGATGTACAGGCGTGCGTCTGTACAGTAAAAAATATTCAGTAAAAATATTTTTTTATATATAATATAAATGCTAGGCATATTGTATAACTATTTAAATGTGACAAAATAATCATTAATTTGTCGCACCTTACATCTTAGAAGCTACTTTCGAGTTTTTATTTATTATTTTATTTACTATAACGTGTCCCTCGTCGTAGTACGGGTTGAAGTGTTGCCGAACTTTCTTCATCCACACCTCAATGTTTTTGAAATTCTCGCTTGGATCATAACCACTCATTCCTAGAAGGAAAAATAAATAAGATCAAATTAGTCATACTACCATAATGGGGGTGCGCTAAGGTATCGTAGCAAGGTGCTTAGTATTATATAATTGCATTTCACATATGTGAGCACTGTTTACCTACTTTAAGTCAAATCAAAGTCAAATAATTTATTTCAATTAGGCACAAAAAAAGGCACTTTTGAACGTCAAACTTTACAAAAAATAATAAAAACTGATTCTAGTCGCCCATTCCAAAAGGTAGTTTTCGTATGAATGGGCAAGAAACTCCAACGTTACTCTTTTAAAAAAATCATTATATCTTGTATACTTACACTAATTATATAATTATATGTGAAGACAATGCACCTAGAATAAGATTACTATACCACGATAGGTAAAAAGAATGAAAAATGAAGGAATGACATAAATTCATTATGTGATAGATGCCTGGTGCTCACATACTTACAAACTTTGTAAAATTATACTATATTTCTAACATTATAATAAGTAATACTAATAATAATAAGTCAGTGTGTGAGTTCAAATAATCACAAAAAAAAAAAAAATGAAAAAAAAAATACAATTAAATTAGCAACCAGTTTGATTTTGTCTAGATTCTGAATTGTCCTATGGAGCAGGACCAGCATGTTTCCAAGCATTTTTATCTTGGATATAATCCTCTAATTTGTAATATGTTTGTTTACAAAGTGTACTTTTTATATGATTTTTAAATTTTCTTTCATTTAATTCTAATATATCACAAGGTATTCTGTTGTAACATTTAAATCTACCATTTACTGAGTACGTCTTTCATTGACTTGAATGTGCCCTGGCGGCTGAGAGTATGTCATGCTCACTCAAATGTCTCGCTGGTGGTGGCGTGTGTGTTGGATCATTAAGTTCCCTTCAAAATGGTTGAGTTAAATGATGCTGATCCATGCGTCATGTTCGTGAACGGGCGCCGTCAGTGGGGACTGGTCATCTCTTAGCTGCCATGGCTTATTTTAATTTTTTAATTATTTTTGTTTTTATATTTTTATTATGGTCGCTTTTAACGTGCACGTTTTACTACATTGTTCTCACATGTATAATTTCAACATGAATGATGTAACCAATGTTTTGTAACAATATTCTGATTTAAAAGAGTGTCCATGGAGTTGCCCGTTCTTCTCCATAGGAACCTACTACGCTTTGGAATGGGCAACTAGCTTCATCTTTCTGACCGACCGACCCCTTGACAATTCAAAAGTACCTGTAATTGGTTTATTTGGAATAAATGATTTGAGTTTGAGTTTAGCACGCGAAATTCAAAATGTCTCTTGTTTTTTGCAATTTGCAGGTCAGTGTCAAATAGAGTAGCTGCAAATAGAAATTGATTTATATTCCCACCTAAATTATAATTGGTTGACGCCCTGTTTCCGTCACCTTATTGCTTAAGTACATTTTATTTGTAAAATTTCTAATTTTCATAATAAATAAATGACTTACGAGGCTGTTCCAATTCGCAGGCCGCCAACAAGTCGGCAACCGTGGGAGTGTTGCCAATGATAAAGTCGGTGCCTCTGCCGAGCCATTTGGTGTCGAACTCTGTGAGTGCAGACTCCATGCGACTCTTATATCCTGCCAGAGTTTTTGGATCCGTTGGCTTGCCAAACATCACAGGATTTAAATACTGGAATGGAAGACAATGAGACCTCTTACAGGACATTTCAAGGCACACTCTAAAGCGTTTTTTACTGCTTCATGGACATTACCTATTCTCATATTTAAACCGAGTTCAAGCTAATATCTTCACCGTGCAGTGAAAACCTCGTGATTGCGATAAACGTAATTTTACAGGAGAAGATAAAAACTGTCTGAAGAATGGCCGTCATTGACTTCATTATGATCAATAGAAGGCATTAAAAGCTTTTTAGAGCTGTGTACTCGTACGTTTTTGTGTGATTTTTAACTCTGTCTTAATTGTAACTCTGGTATTCCGTATTGTATTATATAGTCCTCCAGACCGTATTTCGGCCACGGCGGCCAATCTCAACGGAGACTAGACCAGGGAGAGATCAGGCGCAGGACGAACGGCGACACGTGCTTTCCAAGGCAAGAGGGTATCACACCACCAACTTCCAAACTCCGGGCTGTTACTAAGAAATTCCTAATGGAAAAACCCAATAACACTTTGCCCGACCCGGGAATCGAACCCAGGACCGGCTCAGCAGTCGCGCTTGCAATCACGAGCCAAAGGGGCAGTTATTGAATTATATAATGGGCTGGTATCCACAACACAATTTTGTTTTGCCCGACCTGGTAATTGAATCCACGAACCCACACTCAGCAGTCGCGCTTGCGACTACAAGACCAACGGGGCAGGAATTTCTCAGTAACAGCCCGGAGTTTGGAAGTTGGCGGTGTGATACCCCAGTGCCTCGGAAAGCACGTAAAGCCGTTGATCTCACGCCTGCTCCCTCTCCGATCGTGTCGGATTGCCGTCCCATCGGACTACAAGGGATCTCGCACCGCTGTCTAGAGCCACGACTTCGGCCAGTCGTCGTTTGTGGGCCGGTCTTCGGCTAGTTGGCCGGCTGGCCGTTGTGATCAAGTGTGGGATTCAATCCCTAAGAGTGAGAGAAGAGAGAGTGTCTGCACACACACTTGTGCACTATAATATCTCCGTCGATGGCTAGCCTTGGCCGAAATTCGGTGTCAAGGACTAGTATTATAATTACTTACTTTAACTCTGAAGTACATAGCACAGTGCAACCTCAGTCCAGCATGCTGCCATTCTAGAAACTCTTCGACTCGAGCTTGCGCTTTTGACTCTTTGGGGTACAATCTCTCCGGTATTACATTCTCTCTGGATAGGTACTTGAGAATGGCTACACTGGAAAAACAACACGTTTTTTTATATTTCTAGATATTTTCCTCTGTACATCATACTAATTACTACTTATTAGAAAACAAAGTCCCCCCGCCGCGTCTGTCTGTCTGAACGCGATAAACTCAAGAACGACTGAATGGATTTTTATACGTTTTTCGCCAATGGACGGAGTGATGACTGAGGATGGTTGTATTTAACATCACGCTACGAGCCTAAGAAGCCGAATAAAAAGACAAAAAGTCAGCGCGGGCGGGCGATGCGACGGATTGGGGGGGGGGGGTTCTCCAGGGTGTTTTATAAAAATGTGGCTGTTATTTTAGTATATTGACCTCTCCGATCCAGATGATCCCACCAGTCTCCTCCAGGAGAGCAATAGGGCCACCAGTACAGTGCACAAATACACCCGACACCCGTCGTACCGACCTCGCCGCCGAGGTCCTCCGCGATCGCGACCCTCACGAGTAAATAATACTCCCCCCCGACCCTTGTCCGATGAAGCGCCAGCCCGCGCCGCAGCTGAGCGCGTAGCTTTAAATTCCCCGTATAATAATAATGATACATCCTTGATCCAGCCTGTCCCATCTTGCTGTCCTCCCCTCAGCGACGCCCTAAGCCGAGGTTCGTACCCCACAGGGGGTGCCCTTAGCGAGCGTTCACCTAATTTTAATTTAGAATAGTTTTGCTCCTGGCTGGAGGCTTTGAGTGTAGTGCTTAAGGCAGCCACAGGATTGTTCGGTTGAGCAGTAAATACCTTAGTGGTATACCTGCGAGATGCCATAGTTAAAAAAAAAATAGTATATTGTGTATCTTCCACGCGAACGAAGTCGCGGACAGAAGCAAGTAAAATATAAATGCGAGTCTGTCTGCTACCTTATCACGCTATATTAATGGCTTTCAATAATATTTGGCTAACTGGCCATGGGTCATTTAATAAACATCTCTTTGTCATAGGAGTCACAGACTAGTCATTACCTATGGTGTTTGGCACACAGATAGACTATGAACTGGGTTAGGGCATAGCATATATTTTATCTCGGTTGTATTGTAGGGTCCCGTGGGATCATTTCCGACCTCCCGGGAAACCACGGGCAAAAGCTAATGTTTATATTATATCAGGCTCTTAAGAGGGAACAGGGCCCGCGATTCTCCATACAAACGTATTCCCCGTTTTTCTTCCTGAATAATGCCTCTAGAGCTGTCATTTTTTTTTTAAATAAAATGAGTGTGTCTATAGGCATGTCCCTGTCATTTCCTTTTTTTCAGCAATTAATAAGTAAGGAAACTATGACCCTCCAAAAATTACAAAAATGCCCCATTACCAGGACCAGGACTACCAGACTGATTCGGAAAAGTTTTTAGCATAAAAGAAAATAATAGGAACCTAGACATACTCTCTCTTAAAATGTTAATGTAAAAAATTATTAAATCGGCTTAGTTTTCGAGGAGAAAAAAGGAGAATGCCAAACGTCGTTTTCGTCAAAAATTTTGTGATATAATCGGTCTGAGCTGCAGTTGTCCCTATCGCACTTTACGGGGTTTAACTCGGTTTTTCGGGCGCAGCGCGACGGCAATAGTTTCTTCAAAATACCTATTTTTCAAATTCCTCGCAGCCCCTGTTCCCTCTTAATCCTGACAATTTTATTTTTTATTTTTTAGGTACAGAAAACCGGATTCACTAGTAATAGGGTGTTTTACTAAATATGAGAAAAAATAAAAAAATATATTATTGAGATAGCTTAGGCAAAAAGCAGCCGGAAAACGTTAGTTTGAATTCATAAAATAGCAAACTAAATTTTAAAATTCAATTCAAAGGTTTCAGTTTTTTTAATCTGTTTCATAACACCAATAGATAGTAGTCGCCATGTTATTATGTCAAACGGCTATGTAAACTTAGAACTGTCAACTATCAGCGTATCTTTAATCTATAAAGCCTTTTTATTATTTTCGTAACCAACGTAATTTTTATTGAAATAATACCATGGAGGACGGTTTTGTAAAAGGAGACAACACAAATTTATAACACAAAAAACATCACTGCATTTGTTTATACAGCTAACTGACGTCATGACCACAGAGCAATATGGCGTCCACAGCGTCCAGCGCCTAGACAGAGTTTCTCTGTCTACGGTCCAGCATTTTCGTCAAATTACGCGCGAAATTTAAAAATGCAAAATTTAAATTCATTTTTATGACACTTAACGATAGAATAAAAATGTTGTGAATTTTTTAGTGGTTCATTAGCACTATAGAATCTAATTGATACACTTTAAAAAAATGAGTGTTCTTGAAATACGAAAACAGCCCATAATGCTGTAAAATAAAGTTGCTGTCGAAGTCACTTTGTCCCAATCAATATATGGTTGACTGTACTTCGTAATAAACTTGAAAATCACCCACATACCTTTCAGTTAAAATGAATCCATTATGATCTATCACAGGAACCTTCTGCAATCTATTAATCGCAGTATACTCCTCAGAATAATGTTCGGCTGAAAAATATAAATAAAACTTAAGCTGGAAAAAAAAAACCATCACAAAAGGGAGGAAGCCTGTGCTCAGTAGTAGGTGGAACAAGGCTCCTGATGATGACGATAATGATTTATGGTCTGAGACCACCAGCAGTGTCACCGAGCAAATAGATATATTGTGAATGACTGTCAGTGGTCTGGATAATTATACTAGGAAATTATACTAGTAGTGCTCTGTGATGGTGATAGTGAGATAAACTTTTTTCATAAGTGAAGCCTAGTCACTGCCCGCAGCTCCGCCCGCGTGGAACCAAATTATTTTTCTAAAATAAAATGGTAAAAAAACAATTTTAACATTTCTGTCTGTCTGTTCCGGCTAATCTCCGAAAGAGCTGGACCGATTTTGACGTGACTTTCACTGGTAGATAGCTGATGATATAAGGAGTAACTTTTATTTTAGAAAATAATTTGGTTCCTTTCTTTTTTTTCTTTGTTTATCTAGCAACCCTTTTGCAGATTTTTTCTAATATTGACTGCTGAAGTCCATTTTTCCAGCGAAGAATGTGACCCCCAAAATTGTTTACGCTAAATATGCGCCCCCCTAACCTTCTTTTAAAATCACTAAGCCCCTGAGTTACTTATTGTCGACATAAGCAGAAAAGCATAAGAATGTAAAGCGAACGAAAGTGAGGTGGAAAATATTAGATTTTTAAGGTACATTTTCTTTTTGTCATTCCAACAGAAATAGAAGTTATTTTGTCGAGTTTTGCAGAAAAACTCACGAATTATGAGAATGCATAATGCAAGAGCGAACAAAGCAAGCTCAAAAAATGTTGTACAATTTCGCTTTTGTATATTTTTCTTGTGACCATTCAAACAGAAAAAGGAGTTACTTTGTCGAGTTATGTAGAAAAGTTGAATAATCAAGAGAATGTAGTTTTGAAAACTAGCCTTACATTTTCTAAATCAAGAACATAAAATCTATAGTTTAATTGGAGCCGCCGCGCCCCCCCTTTGGTTAGTGTTTTGATGATAACAGTGCAGCAGTGTAGGAGGCAGCAGGTTAATATAAAGACCAGACATCCAACTAAGCTTACCTGCACGTAAATTGACGGGTTTCATCTCAAAATCATATTTTAATGACTTCAATAATATGTAAAGAGTTCTTGAGGGCTGTGACATAAGATCGAAATACAGTTTTAGAGACATTTTATTTGAAATTGAAATAAAAAGTGGATTTTAATAGTGAACTTTGTACCGACTCTCTGTTTCTTATAAATTAGTATTACTGGTTTTGAATATTTTCATTTTGATAAGAGGAGTATTAACGATGCACGCACAGCAATATGACCTTTTTGCTATATGACTATAAAGTTGAAATTAACTGTTTGTGAGAAACAGAAATTCGGAATTTCGGATTTTCTTTGTGTCAAAGTCAATGTCATGCAAACAAAACTTTGGTAGAAAAAATCGATGCTTTTTTTTATCGATATTTTTTTTTTATTTTTTATTCTGTAAATAGGATAAATAAGCAATCACTTTTAGACGTCTTATTAAAAATATTTAAAAAAATTGCTAGATGAGTTCAACGTTTCCTATCTGACTACTCTGACAACAAAGACCGAAACAAACTCAGAGGTCAGTCTTTTTTAAAGTCCAGACTTAATCTTGGTCAGGCCTTATACCTATCGACTAGCACTTTGCGCGCGGCTTCGCTCCCGTGGTCTTTCCCGCGGGACCTATTATTTTTTCCGGGATAAAAAGTAGCCTATGTTACTCCCTGAAAACCAAGCTTTCTAACGGTAAAAGATTTTTTCAAATCAGTCCAATAGTTTTGGAGCCTATTCAATACAAACAAACAAACAATAAAATCTTTACCTCTTTATAATATTAATTAATAAAGAAGTATAGATATATCGATAAAAAAAACATTTTTTTTTTTTGTCGTGGAGTCGCGATTGTCTAATTCATTTTTAGCTATGTCAAACTTTTTACTTACTTTTACTGCAGAATAGCTTTAAGATTCTCATAGCCAAAAGTAAGGAATTTTAGTGATAGTTTAGTTAGTTTAGTTCGGTGTACAAGAGAATCGGCATCATTGATATTTAATTCAAATATCGATACAATTCGAGAAGACGAGAAAGTATCGATTTATACTTTTTGGCACTTCTTGCATCCCTACTTTGCTGACTGTTGACTTTGACTTTATAGTTTTCGTTCTGGAACTTGGAATTAATCACAGACCACATAGAGATACTATTTGCAACATTCGAACCAAAGTTGTGGTGATGGCTGAAGATAGTGCGGTAGTGGCGGTACATGCATGTATCATGCGGTACATACATCTCAATTTGGTGCATACGTCCCGCTTTCAGGCAGTCTGTCCCGGTGTCCCCAGCGAGGCCGACATAGTCCCACTTTTGCAAACAGACCAAACGATAATATACTTTTCCCGCTTGAAATGCGTGGTACGGTGCGGGCGCCCCGCACGGGAAGGCAGATAAATATACATCAATCATGTACTGAGTTCCACATTTATCTAAAAACAAGACCCGATATTTTAAAACAAAGTTCAGCCGACAAATACAAAAATACGACTTATTGGGGCTTAGTAAGCCCCTACTTAACTATTTTGTGTTAGTGCTTTGATTATTTTGTTATTCTATCTTCTTTTTTTTATTTGATTGCGCAAATGTCCCGCTCTGGCAAAAAAAAATGGTCACGTTATGTTATCCTGTAAACCTGCTTTGCTTATAGTCGATTGTTGACACTCGATAAAGTTATCGTTATTGCTTTCAGTGTATACGTAGTATCGTAGTATCCATATTATGTAGTCTGTGCAGTGTATAATCTATGATTCTGCATCTGCATTGCACCGCATCACTATAGATCGAGTATATTTTTGGTGTGACGCTGATCTCGTTCGGGGAAAAAATACATTTTATAAATTAATTTTACCAGCTAATAACTACGACATGGCGTCGTTAGATCTTTTAACACCTCATATAACTAAAATAAAAATACCCAACTCTCAGCAACTGATCTACAAGGATGAGTGTGTGTATTCTTTTGACAATCCGGTGAGTTGCACTTTTTATTTTATAACCTTTAAATTATTTTTCTATTTAAAATCGTATGATATTAGGGAATGAATTTCACTCGATTTTGCCTTTAAAGGCAATAATCGGCATATTCTTCAAATTGTGCCATTATTAGGGTTTTCTCCATTGATAAATCTCTGGTCTGCTCTGTAGTGAGAATTCGTTTTTTGTTTGTGTAGGTGGTAGACACCGAGATAAAAAACCGATATCAAAATATCTGCACTACAAGAAAACCAAACTATTAATAAAAGACATGTAGCTTTTCCTAAATACTCATCAAATGCTTATGACAACGGGAAAACCTCAAGCCTTATTGGGGCGGATCGCGTATTGATATATTATTATTTACTGTTAGTAATTAAACTATTTAAAAAGTGAAACTAGTCTCAATTTAACAGTATTTATTCAGAACAAATAAAATCCACTTTTTTAACTCAAATAATACACATTACGGCACACTTAGGTATTTTAATTCCATGTAACAATAGTCTAATTCTATTCAAATAGGACTGACAGTATTATCCTTAAAATATTTAGTATTCATAAAGTTCTTCACAGCTTGATACACATTTGCTATAATGTTGAAAATAGAAGTCCTCATCCCGTTCATAGTGTATGAACATAAAGTGAGAGACAGAAAAGTATCAAGCATTACTGGGCTCCAAAACAAAATGTTATAAAATAACTCTCTACTCACATAAGTCTTTACATTCTTCTTTTTTAGTTCCATCACATGAATCTTCGTCAATATTACAGTTGAAATAGTAATTGGCACGAAATAACTTATAACTGTAATAATAAACATAAAAAACAGTAGGTTCTTGTTATCTAAAAAACATATTTTCATGCAATTATCATTCTCTGATTTTGATGTTCTGAACAACGGAGCAGTTGTCACATTAACATCAGCATAATGAGTTTCATTTTGTAAATTGGCAATAATCTTGTAAACATTATTTACTATGGAGTCAAACTTTTCTCCTGTATTATTTGGATAGTTCTCATACATTTCAAAATAATTTGTCATGTGTGTACGTAACTGCAGTGTGTTGTTGGTACTGATGATTGTCGAACAGTTTTTTTTACTAACATCCAGGAGAGCCATACAGGAATCACTTAAACTTCGAACATCACTCACAGATATAATTCTTTCTTTTACATCCATTGAATACATCGAAAGTGTTATAAGAACTGGTAAAATCCACTGTATAGCCACAGTTATAAAACTGAAATACTTTTTCCAGAATGAGAACAGGCTTTTTATTGTGCTTCTGGCTTCTACTCTCAAATTGTCCCCCAGTTCACGCACTGTACTTTGATCTTCACTTTCCTTCACATCAGCTATCATTTTGTAATGCATGTAGTTGTCAATGATCAAGCTTATGAAACTGTTCACCAGGGACGCAATAAGGGGACCATAGCTCATAAGAATTGATGTAAAGTTGCAGCTGATGTCTTCAAGTTTCATCATAATTGCTGATCTCTCCTCCATATCACCCATTTCCACATTAATCGGACTTAGTTTGTAGACAGCTCGACTTATAAAGGCGATGCCAATGCATGTTAGGAGTATATTCTCTGACAGGAGCACAGAGGGAAAAGATGCGTTACTTTCTTTCACTATTCTCCTTAGATTGAACAAACTTAATGTAAAACCACACAGTATTAGGAAGCTTCCCAGGTACAAATCTACAGAGTTGAACATTTTTTTTTTTGAACTTTCAACTAAATACACTACAAGTTTTGCCAGTGTTGTGAGCACAATGGGACATTGCCTGCCCCCATATATTTTTTTGCAGAAAAGTGATAACTGTTATCAAGTGTATGTAAATTATGGGGGCGCTTTTTAAATGTCGTGTTGTTAGCATAAAAGAAAACTTTTATAAAATGTACTTGCTACTTAGGTACCTGCATTCATGTGCCATTACAATTAGCAATGACAGGACTGCACGGTTAGCGCAGTGGTTAAGCGATTGACTGCAGCGCTGCGTGTCGCGGGTTCGATTCCCGCACGGAACAAATATTTGTGTGACCCAAAACAACTACTCGTAAGTAGTTGTTTAGGGTCTGGCAGTTTGTGTATGTGAGTATACATGTTTGTAAACGCACCCACGATACAGGAGAAATCCTAGTGTGGGGCAACGTTTTTTAAAAGAAAAAAAAAAGAATTCCATTTGTCTTGATCAATAGTGATTGTGTTCATAAGTACTTAATACAAACGGAATAGAGTAAAAACAGGTTTATGGAGATTAACTGTTTTGCTTTGTTCTAGAGAAAAAGTATATTTTCAACTGATAATCCATATTTTCAATCTTAAAAATATTGCTTCTCTACTATTACCTATGGTTCTTCACAGAATTGTATAATTTTTTTCATGTTTTGTTTCAGGAGTCGGACACAGGCCTCTACATATCCCTGGTGAGCTACCTCGGTTTCGGGCGCAACTACGTCGAGCAATACTTCCAGAAGACGGGCAACAATGTCTTCCTGCACATCAAGAGGGACAAGAAACCTGTAAGTAAGGCTGCCGGTCCACTGGAGCGGAGAAGAGAGGAGAGCTGTGCCTGTATGCTCCAATTACAAGGATTTTAACTCTGCTCCACAGTTTACGAGTCTATTGGTTAATATTGGCACAGCTCCACTCCTCTTCTCACTTTTCCGCTCCAGTGGACAGGCACCCTAATAGCAAAAAATATACCTTTACTGACAACTATTCATGAATGTGATGACACTTCCATAAAAAGTAGATCCTTTAAAAAAAAACTGGCAGGAAGAAGTTGACCAAAATATATCTGGTTCAATCAAATCAATTGCACTTGGTAAATGAAAACCTGTGATAGGGTGACTGGTAACTAGTGACCAATACTTAAACATGTGTTCTCATCGTTATGAACAACTTTTACTATGGGATCCAACCTGAAATCGCGAGAAAAAAAGTTGCTGTTCCCAACATTAATGTTCGCATAACTCGTCAAAATGTAGGGAACAGCATGTTCTTTTGCAATTTCAGGTTTGGTCCCATGGTAAAAGTTGCTCATAATGATGAGTAAAGGCACATGTTTTAGTATCAATCACTAATTACTAGTCACCCTATATATAGAGAGAGATTTCATTTCCTTTACACCCCTTCAAAGAGTGTAAAGGAAATGAATTTCCTTTTGTTTCAATATTCTTAAGACACGTGTGTGTGAGAAAAAGATTATTAGATATACTACATTTAGAGGCATTGATATCCACTTAACTATCCACTTTTGAGTGTCAGGATTTTCAGGTTACCTATTAGTTAATTATTTAATCATGTAGGCATTTTAATATGTGGCTGTACCTACTATAGGTGCACCTCTGCCCAACCCCTCGGGGAAACAAGGAGTGATGTTATGTTATGTATTTAATATCTATGAATATGGTGTGTAGGGAAAAGGATTATAAGAAAGCACATGGAGACAAGACTAGGCATTTATTTCAATTAGACTTGTCAATAAATAGGTATTGTTAATGAGAAAGCTAGTTATCCGTTCCAAATCTAGGTCTTCGTGGAGAAGAAGGATAAGAAACTCCACGGAAGCTTGTTTTGAAGTATTTTATCAACATATTTTTACATTAGCATTTAGTTTTGTTATTACATTAATCTCTTGGACAATTTCTTAAAGCTAACAACTTTATCAATGACAAATAGAATATGAATATTCCTTAATTCGATTTAACACTTATGTAGCAATATTAGCAATATTTTAATACATACAGAACATCATAATTATCAGCAATAATCAAGATATAATGACAATTTAACTTACATGAACATTGTAGTTAGTCGATCTTTCATCAGAAGTGATCTGATGATCCTTATTTCAAACCATTTTACAATAAAAGCAGAACTTCTGATAAGCAACATTATTTCCTTATATTAGCTTTTAGCAACTCAATATTACGGACATGGACATCACTCAGGGTCTGTTCTTAGATGTTAACATAAGCTTTTATATTGTTACCAGTCCAGTGACACGTACAGAAAAGAGAACAAGAATTAAGTTACACGACCTTTTAAAACATTTCAAATGACAGTTGTCTACCTTACCCTATGTAACATGAATATTGCCACAGATAAAATGAACTGAACTATTAGTACAAAACAAATACTTTTAAACTATAAACTGTAATAATACCTTTACAAAAATATAATTTATACGTAAACTAATCTCTTAGTTATTCTTAACAAAATAATTTAATAAAACTTGTATCCTCAATCATTTCGTATTTAAATATAGGAACAACAAATAAATCAGTGTGACCCTACTACATAATTCAACCAAGATATTGGAGACAATAACAACAGTTGAGTCAAATCAGTTTGTTATTAAATTCATTTAGTAAATTAATCGTAGATAATAATTGCATTTATAGGTATAACAAGTATAATTACATTTATATATCATATTATTTATTTTTAGACACAATAATTACATTTATATAACATGTGCATGTTGTTCGCTCGACTAAGGGTTTGTTCGATTTTGTGTCGAGTAATCCCGATTTTTGAAACCGTGGTAACGGTATTTTCAGTGTCATATTATTATTAACCAGATCCCAGAGCCAGAACAAACCGGCGATGGTCCAGAAAAGAAGATCACGCGGTTAGCGATCGGCGTTGAGGGAGGGTTCGATCCTGCTTGTGGCAAGGCCAAGTTCACGTTCACAGACAACTATAGTATTGTGGTGCTGCCTGGCTTCCATACGTACCCATGGCCTAACCCTGCCCTGCCTGAAGTTGTAAGTCTAATTTGTTTTTTTGAAATTACGTTACTGTTTATAATTACATTGACCACATCGAGATACCGTAGAACTAATCAGAACCTTTATAAAAAAAAAACAGTTGGAAAAAAAATTTTTTTTCAAGCAATTTAGGCCAATTAAATCAGCCACGCAAATGCGTAACACGGCTTCATGTACACGACGACCGGAGCCACAATGGCGCCGGACCGCAAGATGAAAAAAAAATCACAATATTTCAAAGTCAAGTACTTGTACCAGTACAAGCACTTTGGGCATTATCTAACCGACGACCTTAGTGATGTACTCATGGCTCGCAGGTTTGTACGCTGTAGCAGGGCAGTCAAGATAACGCTTTTTAATTGCCAAGTGTTTTAATAAACTTCCAGTCTGTAGACCAACTATACTTGGCGGGCTATCAGCGCCCTTTTTTTTTTTTTTTTTTTTGGGTGGGAAATCATCAAATGACGTCTCCCGCTCTGGGTGGAGCGGGAGGGCGTGTCAGACTCTTACTGACTAAAACCCACCCGTGTTCCTTCTGTTGCCTGTGCAATGCCAGGGGGCCACGGTATCCCTTTCGGACTAATCCCGCAACCCCGGCAGGCAATGGTCTCATCGGACCCCTTTACTTGCTGACATCTCTTTGAGGCGCGCGTGGAACACAACGCGCCGTCGACCCGGGCCTGGTCCTTACCGGACGGCGAGCTACCCATTGCTCACCGTCCGCAAGCCCGCGCCTACGGTGGCCGGGAATCGGCAATCGATTCCCGACGCCCAGGGTGTCTCCTCCTGCGGCGGCTAGGGGCGTGAGGGCGCGAAATTTGCCTCTCCCTCACGCGTTCCGCCTCCTCCTTTGCGAGCATTACTGCTTCGCAGAAGGAGGTGACGGCCTCCCATGCCCTCTCGCTCCGTACCATGGCCTGGACCAGGGCCGGACGCGAGAGATCCCCGCTATCAGCGCCCTACGAGTCCAATATAATAAAGGGTTCAGGATGTTGATGGGGCTGCCCGTTTCTGCAGTACATCAGGTATGTTTGCACAAGCAGACGTCGATGACCACGCCATCATGAGATAAAAATCTGCCTCTGCTCTGCTTCGGGAAAGCTCCAACTCCATCCTGAAGACCATAACGGGGAGGTACGATTCTCCGTTGTTTGGTGATATTTTCGAAGATGAATTTCGAACAACAGCATTGTTTTCAAATAGATAATAAGTTCACTAACAGATAATAATATGTTATCTTTTTATGGATGTTGCCTATCCAAAGTAAAGATTATTTTATTTTATTTATGTTTTTAAAGTCTACGCGGCGCCCCGGCGTGAAGGCGGGCGGTACGGGCGATATTCATTCGTATGTATACACAAACATGCGATCCGGCGCTGGTACGGCTCCGGCGCGGCGTCGTGTGCGCGCGCGCGCGGCGTGCTTGATTGCAATGCCTTTCATTTTGACAGTTCAACAACATTCATCGAATTATTTACGTTGTTGAGCAGACGATTATTTCAAACATAAAAAGCAATAGCAATAGATTAACAATTTCCTTGAAAGTCTTTCGCATTGTAATTGAAGGCATACGCAATTAGTATGCGGATCTAATTTTAAATCTTTCCCTAATAGACTAGACTTCAGAAAATACCTCTTCTAGATTTGAATCGAATACAAAACGATATGATGTCGTTTGCAGGTGATCAAGGCCGTCCAAGCAGTGATCGACGCGGAGTCCCCGTTCAAGATCGCCGAGCTGGCAGCGCTGCAAGGCACCTGGGATGGAGAGAAACGCGAAGTCTCCGTGTGAGTGGCCATTTCTTTACTAAACGAAGTTTTGTTTTTTTACCTGTAATGTCCCACTGCTGGGCAAAGGTCTCCCCATAGCTTTCTAGTCTTCCTTGTGTGCGTTCTCCCGCCAATCTCCCCAAACTGTAAGTTTAACTCTGACTCGTAAGTCATCATAAAACTATAATTATCCTTCCGTTTTTGTTCCATCCGACTGCCTCATTGGTCTCATTGGATTACTGGTCGAAAGCGCTACTGCTGAGCATGCGGTCCTGGATTCGATTCCCAGGCCAGCCAAGTATTATTGGGTTTTTCATCAGGATTTATCAGTTGCATCCTGTAGTCTGGATTTGTGCCCAGTTGATGGCAATAGGCTTGCCCCCTATTACATGGGACTTAAACATAACTGGTGTTAGGTGGGTGTACTATAGGTACACCTCTGCCTAACCCTTCGGGGAATACAGGCGTATTGTTATGTTATGTGTTATTCCATCATCTTGTTACTCCAGTTCAAAGAAAGCCAGTTTCATAATAGTGCCTATTCAATTTATTTTATTTCACATAAAACCTACATAGGCACTTATGAAACGTCAGAAGCTAGGTGCACAGTTCCAATTGGTTGTTTCCTCTGGAGAAGAGCCGGAAAGAAACTCCACAGTTAACTCTTTTAAAAATATTTGGCTCTTTTACAATATTTTCAAATAACAGTGTTAATAGGTATGGGAGGACAGTGTAGATCTTTCAACAAGTACCAGGTACTTAACAAATAGAAAATAGTCAACAAATCTACAGTCCACTAAGCTTACAGCGTTCTCACATTCACTAACTAAAAAAGAATCTATATAAAAGATAAATTTATTAATTAAAATAAAAACCTATTTTAAAAAGAAAGAAAATACATTTATTTCGAACAGACTAAAAGGCATTCAAAATAAAAGCGCTTCGTAAGATACTAGCAGGAATATGTACCTCGCGGCTACGCCAAATAGTCCCAGTTCAGCAAAAATGTCAGACTAGTACCTGACGCTGGTTTTCAACTGGCCCTGAAAAGAATTTACATGATCGTTATTAAAACTGTAAAAAATCTGAATAATTATCATGTCCACAAAAGCCACTAATAAAGAGTTGAAATTAAATTGTTGGTATATAATGGATCGCTGGGATGCGTTCTGTTGGATTCACAATGCTCGGCTCAATACCGAGAGTTGAAAATCAAGTGCTCGATAAAAAATAGTCGCGGTAAAAAATCGCCTGTGCTTTCAAAGGCTTACACATAGCGAAATGTGGGTGTATTACTCCTCTACCTAATTTGAACAGTTTGCTTTATCCAACCTCTCTATTGCAGTCACGCGGTGGATCTGAAGCAGCTGGACAACGGCGTGAAGATCCCGCCATCAGGTTGGAAATGCGACAAGTGCGACCTCACCAACAACTTGTGGCTCAACCTGACCGACGGCTCCGTTCTGTGTGGACGCCGGTTCTTCGACGGATCCGGCGGAAATGATCATGCTGTTAGTATTATTTAGAATTTTCGAATTTGTGGGGATTTGTATTGTTATTATTTATTCATTTACTTGATGATCCCGGTGGCTTCCCCAGCGTGGAAGCTAATAATTTTTCTATAATGAAAGTAGCCTTAGTTACTCTTTATAACTTCAGCTATCTGCTAATGTAACTCCCGTGAGAATCGGTCCAGCCGTTTCGGAGATTAGCCGTAACAAACAGACAGACAATTTGTTTTAAAATTGTTAAAAAAAATATATAAATACCGTATATACTTTCATATGCATTTAGTAAAAAGCTGTGGTTTGACATTATAAACAGGCACTTAAATTTAATTTATTTGTATTGATAAAAATTGTATGTACACATTATAAAATACTGTACAAAGGCGGACTACTGTGAAAGACCATTTAAGCAAGTCTAACTGCCTTTAACATTCCAACTACTTGTGCCTTGTGGTTTGTTATACACCATGCCACAGATTAATACAGATGGTTCACTCCGCAAAATCATTTAAATAAAAGCGACTTTTGTTACGACACAATAAAGTGCAATTCAGGTCGCACAGCGCTAATTTCCTACAGTTATTTTCACCTAGAAGTTGCCTCTCTTTCTATCGCGTAAAGTCGCTCGCACTTTGAAAACGAATTTGTATCGTACGTAAACGTATGATCGTGGTCGTACGAATTTTGTGCGCATACTGAATACGTTTTTCTGCGTTGAATAGGTAGGTGATAATGCATTGAACGAACGAAACATCTCAAAAAGTTTAGATTGTTTTCTGACGGCGTAACTATACGCGCTCTCCCATGGTATTTGGAAGGTCGGGATAGTTCGTGCGTGTTCGTATGTATTCGCATGAGTAAAATGCGTACGAAAACTCGTCGAAAGTGCGCACGGCCTTACTCTTTTATGTTTTCTGACTACGTTACTCTCACTGAATTGGTCCGACAACACGAGCTCGCCACGTACTTGTAGTTTCATACCTAAAATGCGGAGTGCGCCTTCTGTGCTATTCTGTAACCGTGCGTGCCCTGTGCTGGTTTGTAAACTTCATATGTTTTCGCGTGTGTTTTTTAAGCGCGACTGCTGAGCGTGGGGTACTGGGTTCGACTCCCGGGTCAGGCAAAGTATTATTGGGTTTTTTCATTAGGAATTTCTTAGTAACAGCCCGGAGTTTGGAAGTTGGCGGTATGATACCTGTGCCTCGGTGCGCACGTCAAGCCGTTGGTCCTGCGCTTGATCTCTCTTCGGTCGTCGGATTGCCGTCCCATCGGACTATGAGAGTGAGGGAAGAGAGAGTGCACCTGTGTCTGTGCACACACTTGTGCACTATAATATCTCCCGCGCCGAAGGCTAGTCTCCATTCCGATTGGCCGCCGTGGCCGAAATACGGTCTGGAGGACTATATATGTTTTCGACTTATAGGTCATTTCAGTTTCCTCACGATATTTTCCGTCACTCTTAGAGTAGTGGTCATGAAACACATTTTATAAAGTAAAGTGTGAGTGCCTGTCAAAGCTCGAAACCACTACCAACAACTTGGTAATTCAATATAGTTACTACTGAGCCAAGCTCATAAGTACAGTAAATTATTGAATGCAATGAAAAATATAACAATGTTGATGCTTCTGAATTCATCGCCAATGATGAATTGATTTATGATATTATAGCCAACAATTTGTAACATAATATTTGTTATCCACAGGTGGAGCATTACCGTCAGACGGGTTTCCCGCTAGCCGTGAAGCTGGGCACCATCACCGCAGACGGTAAGGGAGATGTCTTCTCCTACGCTGAAGACGACATGGTGGAAGATCCCTTCCTCGCTGACCATCTCAAGCACTTCGGCATCAATGTGCAACAGTTGCAGAAGGTACTGTTCACTTTAACTTTTTCTTGCACATTTTGTTTTCCAAACTATTGAAATACTTATCTATGAGAATGTATAGTCCGCGCGCGACTGCTAGTCACCATGTGAGCGGTGAGACGGGGGAGGTAGACAAAAGACCCAGCTAACGCAGTCTGCCAATCTTGTCAGTGGCGCCCTCACACGTCTCACCGCTCACATACCTGAGGCGGTGACTAGCAGTCGCGCGCGAACTATATTATATATTTACCTGTAACAATATTGTTAGACTTAATACTGTTTTTGTGGGCTCTCATAAATATTTGAGATCATTCTGTATCAAAAATGAGATTTATGGATTCCCGAGTGATGGTATTTAAATTCGTTCGGCGCTCTCTGGGCAAGTCACCTCAACATCGCTACCATCTGCCGACTGGCCAATGTCGTCACCTCGGCATCGCTATAATCTACCGACTGGCCAATGTCGTCACTTCAACATCGCTACCATCTGCCGACTGGCCAATGTCGTCACCTCAACATCGCTACCATCTGCCGACTGGCCAATGTTGTCACCTCGGCATCGCTATAATCTACCGACTGGCCAATGTCGTCACTTCAACATCGCTACCATCTGCCGACTGGCCAATGTCGTCACCTCAACATCGCTACCATCTGCCAACTGGCCAATGTTGTCACCTCGGCAACGCTACAATCTGCCGACTGACCAATGTCGTCACCTCAGCATCGCTAAAATCTGCCGACTGACCAATGTCATCACCTCGATATCGCTACAATCTGCCGACTGGCCAATGTCGTCACCTAAACATCGCTACCATCTGCCAACTGGCCAATGTCGTCACCTCAGCATCGCTAATTCGCTAACATCTACCGACTGACCAATGTCACCTCAGCATCGCTACAATCTGCTGACTGACCAATGATGTCGTCACCTCGGCATCGCTACAATCAGCACCTCGTCGTCACCTCAGCATCGCTACGATCTGCCGACTGGCCAATGTCGTCACCTCAGCATGAGTTATTTTCATGTAACAAAACCTCATCGTGCGTGTATGACCAGATGCATGAACGTAAATGAAGCAAAAGTAATGATCGTAGCAGGTGACGTTCAGTAGTTTCAGTCTACCCCCGTAGGTTGAATGCATGAATTGATTTAATAATAATATAATAGTTTAAAGTGCAACAAGAAGAAAAAAATCTCACCATTGCGATTGTGACTGAGTAATCTTTTGGTTTTGGTGGTTGAATTAACATAAACTAAAGTTATAATTTTTTTTACATTTCAGACGGACAAATCGATGATAGAATTGGAGTTGGAACTGAACCAACGCAGCGGAGAATGGAATACTCTGCAGGAGTCGGGCAGTGAACTGCGACCCTTATGCGGCCCCGCACTCACTGGACTCAACAACCTCGGCAACACTTGTTACATCAACAGCGTTGTGCAGGTTTGTACTCAGTTATTAGCACAGATTGGTTCAAAAATGGAAAATAGTTTTTGAGATCAAATTGGAAAGAAGATCCTGTATGTTTGACACACTGTATTTTTTTTGTCTACTTCTCTTTATAGTTCTAATTAAATAAGCACTACCTTGGCTTTTCTATCTAAGTACTTTTTAAAGTGTTTTCTGTGTAAATACAAAAAAAAAAAAAACTGTGATTCACCAAAGAGTGCAATCACGTTGCCCAAAAGAACAGTTTGTTAATTTACCAGCCCATTCCCTTTGGATCTGAACACAGCAAAACTGAACAGGTATACCAGTAGTACTTTCTCGGATGAATCCTGAGTGGTTCCCTCCCAGCTGATGTCTGAATGTCTGTTTAATTACCATTGAATTGATTCATACTTTTCTAGAGTTCCGTACCTCAAAAGGAAAAAACGGAACCCTTATAGGATCACTTCGTTGTCAGTTTATTGACCGTGACGTATATCGATGTATGGGAGAACATGTTTTTCAACTACAATTTTAAGTTTGTTTTTGGAACAAATTCATCCAAACTACGGAACCCTTCATTGCGCGTAGTCCGACACGCACTTGTTTCATCATATTGCTTGCTGCATATAATTTGTTTAGTGCATGCGACCACCAATACCAATAACATGTAACCCACTAGTGATTATATCTGTTTTATTTTGGTAGGTTATGTTCCGCATGCCTGACTTCGTGCGTCGGTTCGTAGACGGAGCGCCCGAGATTTTCTCCACTTTCCCAGAGGATCCCGTCAATGACTTCAATGTGCAAACGTAAGTACTACATATACAACATAAGGTCCAGTTGAAAACCAGCGTCAGACACTAGTTGTCTGGCATTTATGCTGAACTGGCGCAGCCGTGAGGCACACAACACTATTCTAAGTTTTTTGTTTTTGTGTGAATATCTTGTGCCTTAACCCGAGTGATCGCTCGATTGTATCGCTTACTTATTAGCCTAATACACTTCTAAAAAACGAATAATGGAAGATAGTAGGCTGCTAAAACTATATGAATTCCTGAATTCCATGCCATGACACTCGTATTTATAATACGTTTATTGGATTTACAACAAAAATATCATCTCTTGCAGTGCCAAACTAGGCGTAGGCTTAGTATCAGGTCGCTACTCATTCCCGAGCACAGAAGGCGGCTTCCAAGCGGGCGTGTCCCCGCACATGTACCGCAACCTGGTGGGCAAGGACCATCCCGAGTTCATGAGCAAGCGGCAGCAGGACGCGCACGAGTTCTACCTGCATCTACTGTCGCTGCTACAGGTACATGCACTAAATTGTATAGCTAAATTTATCATTAATATATTTATCTCAATTAATCCTTAAGTCAAGTCAAGTCAAATAATTTATTTCAATTAGGCACAAAAAAGGCACTTTTGAACGTCAAACTTTACAAATAATAATAAAAACTGATTCTAGTCGCCCATTCCAAAAGGTAGTTTTCGTATGGAGAAGAATGGGCAAGAAACTCCACCGTTACTCTTAAAAAAATCATTATATCTTGTATACACTAATTATATAATTATATGTGAAGACAATGCACCTAGAATAAGATTACTATACCACGATAGGTAAAAAGAATGAAAAATGAAGGAATTACATAAATTAATTATGTGATAGATGCATGGTGCTCACATACTTACAAACATTGTAAAATTAGACTATATTTCTAACATTATAATAAGTAATACTAATAATAATAAGTCAGTGCGTGAGTTCAAGTAATCACAAAAAAAAAAATGTTTAAAAAAAAAATATACAATTAAATTAGCAACCAGTTCTATTTTGTCTAGATTTTGAATTGTCCTATGGAGCAGGACCAGCATGTTTCCAAGCATTTTTATCTTGGATATAATCCTCTAATTTGTAATATGCTTGTTTACAAAGTGTACTTTTTATATGATTTTTAAATTTTCTTTCATTTAATTCTAATATATCACAAGGTATTCTGTTGTAACATTTAAGTACCCCATAACAGATGTATTTACTTTAGATAGTCTGAAAAATGGTTGATCTATTTTATCTTTATTTCTAGTATTAAAATTATGTCTATCACTTATTTTATTAAAAAGATGTAGATTTTTTCTCACATACATAATATTTGAATAAATGAATTGGCAAGGTACCGTCATAATATTAATCTTTTTAAATAGTTCCCTGAGAGATTCGCGACGACGTAGATTATAAATGGCTCTGACAGCTCTTTTTTGTAAAACTAAAGATGGATTCAATGTCAGCAGCCCGACCCCACAGTAAAATGCCATACGACATAATACTGTGGAAGTAGCTAAAATAGCCCAAACGCGCGGTTTCTATATCTGTTAACTGTCTTATCTTTCTAACAGCATAAGCGGCCGAGCTTAGCCGCCCCGCGAGAGATGTTATATGGGGTCCCCATTGTAATTTCTCGTCTAGCGTGATTCCAAGGAAAACTGTTTGATTAATAAATTCCAGTTTTTCTCCATTCAATATGATGTCACATTCGCTACTTCTAACATTTGGTAATTTAAATCTAATGCATTTGGGTTTTTTATTATTTAGTGCCAAATTATTTACCGTAAACCAATCTTAGACCTGAACAATAGAGCTATTCACGTCGTCAAGATTTTTGACCGTCGGTTTATTTTAAAGATCAATGATGTGTCATCTGCGAATAACACCATCTTTGGTTGATTTAGAAATAATTGGGGTAAATCATTAATATAAACTAAAAAGAGGAATGGACCCAATATCGAACCTTGAGGAACGCCCATTACCATTTCAGACCCTAATGAGTTTGTGCCGTTGACTTGAACGTTAACCTTTCTATCTTTAAGGTATGATCTTAACAAATCATGAGCTGTATTCCTAATCCCATAGTGGCCCAGTTTCAGTAGAAGTGTCTCATGGTGTACGCAATCGAACGCCTTCGAGAGGTCGCAGAAGATTCCAATGGCATCTTGTGCTTCTTCAAAAGCGTTAAAAATGTTCTTTATTAGGGTGACACCGGCGTCAGTGGTACAGCGCCCATTGGTGAAACCGTACTGTTGGTCATGAAAGATGGAATTTTTATTAAATTGACGTAACATTTGATTGAGTATCAACTTTTCAAACACCTTACTGAGAACTGGCAGAATTGACACAGGCCTATAATTGTTGGGTTCCTTACTATCACCGGATTTGAACAAAGGAACTACTTTACTGTGTTTCATGAGATCCGGAAAGACGCCTTGGTCTACACTAGTGTTAAATATAAAAGCTAAATAAGGCGCAATGGTTTCGATGCCTGATCTACATACTTTTACAGACATTCCCCACAGATCTTCTGTTAACTCTGTTTAACTCTTTGACTGACACAGTCACTTAAGATGACACTCTGAATTGTGTTTAGCATGTCACGGTCTTTATCTTTTAAGTCTTATGTGATGTCCTTAGTGTGGTGGGCACATTAGGCTAATAGGCTTGTCTATTTGTGACTGTGCTGGTCAAAAGTTGAAAAATAATTTGGCTTGAAATTTATCCTCATTATTTACATTTGGTACATTTTTTTTTTTTTAATATAATATCATTTTTATTTTGTAAAACATGAGTACAGTATGTAGGTCTTATAATTAATATGTGGTGGCTACATGTGTTTCCATTTATGGCGTACAAAATTAGTTGCACTAAAAAAATAAAACAAAAAAAATAATATATATAAACAATGTCAAAATTTTAATTATGATTAATTTCTTGGATTTGAGAAAGGACTAAATTCATATTATGATGGCGACACTGAAAGTTTTTAGAAGTGGCCACTTGTAAACAATATACTTAATAAAAAAATAAGTTTTAATTTTGAAAATGGAACTGTCAATATTATTATATTCATTTGTCATTTGTTTAAGATTTGGCGGCAAATTGTCAATTTTCAATTTGCCGCCAAATCGTAAACAAATGTCTGTGTCACGTCAGAATGAATTTAAACTTTATTTATTTAAACTTACACACACTATCTTTTACAGGATGACCCCAATACAATAGTTTAGATAGTAATTGATTTATTTGTTATTTCCAACAACACATTGCTTACGATGTTGATAATATTTATAATTACTCACAACGTGAACAGCCATAACTCTTCATTGTTCGCTTCATTACCACAGACAGAATATGACAAACATGCGCACACGGAAGGCATGGCATTACTAGATAGAATTACAGATACATATAATGCTGCGTATGTTTCTCTAAGACATGGTCGTATTTAGAAAGCAAAGATACAAGCTCTAAGAAATTGCCTCTATTTAATGAGGTTTTAGACTCATCGTGACCTCGGAAAGGAAGTTCTTGTTGTGCTAAATGACACACAACATCAACTTACCTACCTTTGAAAAACGGCTTGATTGTGATCGATACGCATATTTTATTTAGAAATTTCATCACTTAACCATAATCGTGACGAGATAAAGAAGTTTCGATTCGTGTTTTACCAAAACTACAGAATGAAAAAACAGCATTCATGGGCTTTTGAGAATTCTGATGTCTTTTTATGGCACCACCGAAGTTATTTAAATCATCGTAACCTGATCCATTTGTTAATATCCTTAGAAAAAAATATGCAACACCAACAGAATAATTTGTTCAAATGAGAGCAGCCTACCCAATGAGTAAATTGTACGCTGATCGACTAAAATGCCTATTATGAGCTTTAGATTTCTAGCAGCGTCTTGCAATAACATACTTGCTTTAATCCTACTATTCATAATCAAACATACGAATCTTTTCATTCATAAAAAAACAAAAGTCTGGCTTAAAAATTAGTACAATTTGCGAAATGAGTACATATTAATGGTATGCGAAAGATGAGAGGTCCAGAAGCGTCATGAGAAGCCAGCTTGTGCGAGCGAGAAAGCTATGCAATGTACCACAGAATTGACGTCTTCATTCATCGATGCGATCTCGTGTCCTTTTTATCGCTATAGTGTTAGAGCGAGGTATGCCATTCTGCTGTGGGGATCGGCAGCTGACGTAGATTCAATTTTCATTTTACAAAAGAGAGCAATCCGCGCTATCTATAAAATGGGTCCTCGCGAATCCCTTCGAAACAAATTCAAAGAAATTGATATAGTGTCTCTGCCTTCTCTTTATATCTTAGAAAGTATTTTGTATGTTCGCAAAAACTTAGGACTATTCAAAATAAGAAGCGATTTCCATAATATAAATACACGTATTAGACATTGAAATTGTGATACCCAAATTTAGATTAACTAAAACAAGCAAGTCATTTCTTATACAGTATCCGCTTTTATAACAAGTTGCCTAAGTCGGTTACAGAACTTATCTATGGGAAGTTCAAAACCCACATTTAACGCGTTCTTATCAAGAATGCATATTATAAAATTAAAGACTACGTTGAAGACAAGGAAGTTTGGCAATAATTCCTTCTGCACATGTGTGGCTTCCCTGTTAGCTCACTAACGGCAAATTATGTAAGTCTATTAACTGCTCCCAAATTACCATGTTTATATTTTCATTTTTTATTTTTACATTCTTCCTAGACTTAATCACTCTATTATTTGATATTATACAGAGTTGATATGACAGAGGGGCATTCAATTTCACTACATAGATTATACGTGTTTAGTATTCATTCGGTACGGTATAAAAATAAAAAGCATCAAAAATGAGTTTTTTTTTCGAATCTAAATAGCTTACAAATCAGAGTAAAACGCAACCACCCTGTGTAAATAAATTTAACTGACCTTAGATACCTATGTAGCAAAGCGGCAACGTCGCGCGCGCGCCGAACCGCGGCGTGTGTTATCTCGTGTCAAAGCGCCGGCGCCGGCCGGGGCGGTGGTGCGAGCGGCGGCTTAGGCCTTCGCTCGGCTTTTTTGATAGGTACGGTTTTGAAGTAAGTACACACACAACAACAATCATAACAAAAACACTATTCGCATTCGCATGAATGCACAAATTATACCGACGGAGAAAATTGTTATTTATTTTTCTAATTAAATCACTGTTCGTTGCTAAGCACTTTAATTTGTGAAATGCTAAAAAAATTAGTTCAACAATTGAATTTTAATTACACTCACACACAACCAAAGTTTAATTACGTGTCCTATCACAATAAAAAACGTCTTTCACAAAAAAAAGCACCAACACTAAATAATAATAAACCGATGTCACGTGTCCTGTCACAATAAAAAAAAAAAAATGTCTTAAATTTATTTAGTGTCCTATCACATTATCAAAACAAAATCACAATAAAATTGTCTGCGCGTGTTAGAAAGTGATCTGAGAGACTACCTTTAAAGGCATTGATATCCACTTTACTATTAAGTTTTGAGTGTCAGGATGGTTACCTACTAGTTATTTAACTATGTAGGTATTTTAATATCTATAAATATGGTGTGTAGGGAAAAGGATTTTAAGTAAAGCACATGGAGACACTAGGCATTTATTTTAATTAGACTTGTCAATAAATAAAAGGTATCGTTAATGAGAAAGCTAGTTATCCGTTCCAAAACTAGGTCTTCGTGAAGAAGAAGGATAAGAAACTCCACGGAAGCTTGTTTTAAAGTATTTTATCAACACATTTTACATTAGCATTTAATATTGTTATTACATAATCTCTTGGACCATTTCTCAAAGCTAACAACTCTATTAATGAAAAGAAATAGAACATGAATATTCCTTAATCCGATACAACACTTATGTAGCAATATTAGCCATATTAAAATACATACAGAACAACATAGTTATCAGCAATAATCAAGATAATTTAACTATTAACTTACATGAACATTGTAGTCAGTCGATATTTCACCAGAAGTGATCTGATGATCATTATTTCAAACCATTTTACAATAATAGCAGAACTCCCGTTATGCAATATGATTTCCATAAGTTTGCTTTTAGTAACTTAATATTAAGGACATGGACTGGACACCACTCAGGGTCCTGTCCTGTAAAAGTCAGTGGTCTTCTCATGTCCAACAGCTAAACCCAAGTTCCTCTTCAAATTGGCGGTAACCCTATCTTATAGCCTATCAATCCTCAAACATTGCCGCCCTTTCTCCCGCCATTTTAGACGAATCATAGATGGTCATACATAAATACTAAATAACTTATAACCTGAGTAATAATTAACAATTCTTATGTAGTGGAACTATCTTAAAACTTAATAAGATTATTAGCAATTTAGTATGTATTTATTTGTAATCTTTATGTAAAATGTTATAATAAAATTCCTCCCCACATACTTCAACTTAATGAGACGAAATTCAAATCTTGTATAAAACGCACACTATGTAGGCAGGCATATTATAAGTTGGGGGATTACATCACTGATAAAAATGCTTGGCTCAGTGCTGGTCCTGCTCCACAACTAATTGACATACACACTGATTAACATTTTGAAAATACTGATGGAGCTGCTGAAGATTGTAAGACCATTTTTGTATTGTATAAACTCAATTTCCTTTGTATTATATAATTGCATAGCACAGGTGTGAGTACTATGTACTAAAGAGCTACCATTTACCGGGTAATATGTAGTATTTCATTGACTTGAATGTGCCCTGGCGGCTGTGAGTACGTCATGCTCACTCAAATGTCTCGCTGATGGTGGCGTGTGTGTTGGATCATTTAGCTCCCTTCAAAATGGTTGAGCTGAATGGTGCTAATCCATGCGTCATGTTCGTGAACGGGCGCCGTCAGTTGGGACTGGTCATCTCTTAGCTGCCATGGCTTATTTTAATTTATTTTAAGTTTTTGAATGATTCTTTTTTTTCTTTTTATTACGGACGCTTTTACGAACGTGCACGTCTTATTACATTGTTCTCACATGCATAATTTCAAAATGAATGATGTAACCTATATTTTGTATCAATTTTATATTTTATTTAAAAGAGTGTCCGTGGAGTTTCTTGCCCGTTCTTCTCCATAGGTACCTACTACGCTTTGGAATGGGCAACTAGCTTCATATTTTTGACTGACCGACCCCTTGACAATTCAAAAGTGCCTGTAAATGGTTTAATTGAAATAAATGCTGTGAGTTTGAGTTTGAGTAAAATCTCATAATATAATAACATCAACTGGATGTTCCGAAAATCGTTTGAAACAACATGTTACTTTAAAATTGCATTATAATCGTAACAAATGTTATTAGTATCTTATGAATTATTACATATTAATTATATAGTGTACTGCTAAGATAATAAACATTTGTTTTGATCTTTAAAAACCACAATCATGACTTGAACAGAAACTCTAGAATCGTTGTTTGTGAACCAGCCTTTTAGATCACATTAAAAACCATTTATAATTAATATATCTGTCTATGAAATATCAATCAGAGAAATGCAAATAACAAATATTATTACAATCTTTATAATCTTTTATTATGTTAATTTACGTTTAATAAAAGATTGTTGAAATGGAACGAAAGAACGTTTCTATAAGTCAATGTCATCTATCATTCTGACAGCTGACGTTCATACTGTGATAGATTGTTGTAAACAATCAATAATTATGTGATCAATACAATTAGATATTCTCCTGTAGATATTAATAATCTCACACGCGCGTGTTCGTCAAAACAAAAGTGGCGCACGGGCGCAGGAGCTTCCGTGTCACGTAACATACGTTCCGAAAGGATACCGTCGGCGCACTGAGGCCCCACTGCCCCCACTTACCGATCGCGCAAGGATCTAAGATGCAATAACAACACACTGACTGACCTATTTCTATTTCTTTTACACGCGGGATGTTTTGTTAAAATTGTCACTCTCGTAATTAAAGTGCAAGTGTGTATATTTATTGCTTCCATGTTTGCTTTGCAATCTTTTTAGCGAGAAATTTTTGGTTGTACCATCGAAGAAGTTCATATCTATACACCGTAAGGACTATTTCTGCTTGCAGCGCTCGGCCGCTATAGAACCGGAGCGGTAACAAATGTGGGCATGGTGTTCACGGGATTTTGTTTTTAAATTGCTTAGATATGAAGTTCTTCGATAGTACTTATGACTTGCGTCAGAGCGGCAACAACGCATCGTAGGTTATACTCAGATTTATCGTTTTAAGGTGGATGACCTATGCTTATAGACATAATCAGCTGTTAGGAAAGATACATCGTATTCAAACGGGGTAAAAACTTAAAAAATCATTTGCGACTAAACTACTGCTCCTATTTAATTGATTTTTTTACAGTGCTTCAAAATGGTACCTAGTAAAGGCAGTTTAAAGGAAAGCCCCTCTGTCGTATCAACTTTGTATACCTACAGCATTATTTTGCTAAGTACCTGGTACTTGTTGAAAGACCTACACTGTCCTCCCATACCTAATAACACTGTTATTTGAAAATATTGTAAAAGCCAATTATTTTTAAAAGAGTAACCGTTGAGTTTCTTGCCGGCTCTTCTCCATAGGAAACGACTAATTGGAACCGTCCGCTTAGCTTCTGACGTTTCATAAGTGCCCATGTAGGTTTGTAGGAAATTAAATATTTTGAACTTTGAATTGCAACTCCGAGATAGTTTGGCAACGGCGCGTGATGCAAAACGGCGCGGAATTCAAATATTATTCTTTGAGTACGTAAATCTGGCATCGTAGCTTTTATAGCGCGCGGCTGACACAGTGCAGCGCGGAGTTTAATGTTATTATTTTTATAAATTCTTGCGACATGAAAGATTGACTCGGTCGCTTTACAAGTTTACTGGTGTAGTTTTTTTGTTTCTTTGCGGGAACACGTTTGATGGCGAGCCTGGCTTTTCGGCTTTAATTAAAGGAACGCCACTGACAGATAGGAACTTCATTCTAAGATGTGGGCTGTAACTGCAGTGTCAGTTTTCGACGAAGTAAACCGTGCGTGTCTGTGCACCTGCAGCGCCACAGCCGCCACAAGCCCAACCCGGCCGACTGCCTGCGCTTCTGCGTGGAGGAGCGCGTGCGCTGCGGCGCGTCGCGCGGCGTGCGCTACACGCGCCGCGCCGAGCAGCACCTGGCGCTGCCCGTGGCGCTGCGGGCCGCCAGCAACGCGCCGCAGCTGCGCGACTACGAGCGCCGGCGCGCGCAGGCCGAGGCGGCCGGCCAGAGGCTGTAACTATCCACGACTTACTTTTTGCTAGCCTTCACACGAACATCGCGACGAGTCGGTGGGACACCTCATTTATTTAAAATCCATCCAGCCGTTACGGTGCTTCGAAAGAATCCCACATAGGAAGACATACCCTGTCGTAGCTGTCGTGCAGTCGGGTAAAACTAAAACAAATACCTCTCCAGCTTAAAGCTCCAGCTCCCTTCGAGCTAAAACTTAAAACTGACTTCATGACGTCTATTAATGACTACCTTGTTAGTGAAAGTAAGACTGCTAAGCGAGAGGCTGTATTCGATCCTCATGTTAGACAACATGTTACTATTAGCTTTTCCATTACAAATTTATTTCTTCTGGAATCTATATTTGTGTCCAATCTATATAAATTCGCCCCCATGGGAATCACAAAACTAACGAAATGTGCGTGTACAAACCACACACCTTCAAAAAGACAATTCCCATATTTTTAAGAATGCTTGCATTCTAATCTCAGTCCCAATCTGTCGAAAATACCTCTAATTTTCATACATTATTGACATTGATTGTCGCCAAGATAAGATTGCAACTACTGGAATTGGCCTTCAGGTAATTCAGAAGTGATGTTGTATTATCATATATATTTTCAGGGACCCGTCGCAGATAGTGCGGCCACACATCCCGTTCCAGGCGTGTCTGGACAGCTTCATGAAAGAAGAGACCGTTGAACAGTTCTTCAGCAGTGCAGTCAACAAGAAGGTCACCGCTCACAAGTTAGTATTACTGCCAACCTATTCAAACATGCACGAATTATTATTTACCGTTTAGGGGCATGAGGAACAGGGTGTAAAGTTCACTCATCCACCATAGAAAAGGGAGGATCCTCCAACCAGACGGGTGTTGTGTCTGGCGGGCCGACTGCCCAACTGTTGATTTCGGATAGTCTTATACATGTCTTTCACGCGGTAAACTCTAATTGCGCGATGCAGGATTTGTGTGACGTCATGTCTTTGATGCGTAGTTCGTATGTGGCGGTGTAACCCGGCCGAGAGTGTGCTGTGCTGTGCCAAGGTTGCTGATGAGGCTGAGGGTGATGACCAGGAATACGCGTTCGCTGCATGCTGGTGGTCAGGATACCCGTTGAAGCCGTGGGTGCTAGCTGGCTGTGTGACTCGCGTCACGAAAGCTTGCGGGAGTGATGATGATGACGTCACGCTGAAATAGTTGCACGAAGGCTGCGTTGACGTTCATGCTCGGGGTCACCAATTTAGGGGCATGAGGAACAGGGTGTAAAGTTCACTCATCCACCATAGAAAAGGGAGGATCCTCCTACCAGACGGGTGTTGTGTCTGGCGGGCCGACTGCCCGACTGTTGATTTCGGATAGTCTTATCTATGTCGTTCGCGCGGTAAACTCTAATTGCGCGATGCAGGATTTGTGTGACGTCATGTCTTTGATGCGTAGTTCGTATGTGGCGGTGTAACCGCTACAACCGAATTATTCATATTGAATTTGAAAACAATTTGTAAAAGACATTTAAGAATTACAAATCGATTTCTCGGATCGTGTTTAATTCAGATCGGATCGAGTCAGTTAATTTTAGTTTGTTCATGAAAAACTCGAACTGAAAGTTACAAAGTATTCGATTATCAATTTTTTTTAATGTTTTTGTCTGAACTTTATGATGTGTGTGTGTCTATCGGCCGAATACTGAAACGCCACTCAAATATGTAAGGGCTACTTAAACGTTTGAGCAGCTCCTAAACTTTAATTTCGTATACTCAAACGTCTTTTAAATTTAAGTGCTGCTTAAAATAAGTCATGCTCAAACACCACTCAGTTTAAAAGTCGTATACAGGAACGATAGGTACTCAACGTTATTTATCTGTCAAATCAACTGTCAAACTGATTTGAGCAGCCCTTAGATTTGAGAGTGGTCGCGAGGTCCCTCAAATCAAGTTAAATCTATTAAAAGTTTTCAAATAGTGATAAAAATGTCTCTATCGTCCTTCTCTTCACTTTCGGATCACGAAAAGCCAACTGTGCGGTGCAGAAATGAAGAAAAGTTAAACGCTTTTGAAAAGTACGACGACAGGGAGTTTGTTTCACGGTTCCGCATCTCGAAAGAAACTGTGTTGTATTTGGACTCTGCATTCGGTAGTACAAGTAAACCCTTGACCAAAAGAAACCGAACCATACAGCTCCGGTACTATGCGACAGGCAGCTACCAACTCGTAATAGGGTATATTTTTGAGGTTGAACAACCCACGGTGCATCGAATAGTGCATAAAGTAACAGCCAAGATAGCCATTTTATTTCAATGTAATCTTGTGTATTTTCGTGTGTAAAATTTACGTATAGATATGTCTGCAATAAATGATGATAGGATCCCAGCTCCCGGCGGAAGTGTGCAGCACATGAGATGGACACAATCCATCAACGAGAACGTCATGCGCTCATACTATGGGGCTGCAGAGGGCGGAAACAACCTGACCGCGTACTTCCTTCTTTATCAGGTCCAAGAGCATATCTTTCTCAGCAGGTGTATAATTGCATCCACGTTTCTTCTTCTCCTCCATCGTAAATCAATTAATAATGATCTTGTCAAATAATCGCGCGTAAAATGTCAAGTGTGACGTACCAATCTGCGACAATTATCTCAAGAAATTTTCTTTTCTTATGATGTCTTCTTTTAATATTTATGTAAATAAATACATAATTTCAATCGAAATTCAAACCAAACTTACATTACGATTTTTTATTTCATCTGATTAATAATTATAGAAAATATTTGTTCAAAGAAGACTGCGTAAAACGAATACGAGATGTAAACTAAATTATTTTGTAACAGTACTGAGAACGCGCTGATAACATTTTTTTTGCAGGATGTTGCCATGATGTAAACATCTGAGCACTGCTTGGCTAATCATGGTTTCGAATTGCTTGAGTGGCGATTGTGTATACCATTTAAATTTGAGGGATGCTTATATTTAAGTAGCTCTTAGATGATTATGAGATTTGAGTGGCGTTTCAGTATTCGGGTGTTAGTCTTTTATTATTGTAAATGGGTTTTAATTAATGTTAAAATAAATAAATTGCTTATCAGCCAAAAAATGTGTTTTCTATGTATCATAGTTTTAGTTTGACTGTGTCAAACATTTAAAATTAAAAGCAATATTTATTGTAATATTTCAGAATAACGCGTCTAGGCACGTTCCCCGACTTCCTGTTTATTCAGCTGAAGAAGTTCACCATCAAGGAGGACTGGACGCCCGCCAAACTAGACGTCGCAGTCGATATGCCCTGGGAGGTGCGTACACTCGCACTTACTAAGGGTCAATTCACACCGAGACGTGAAGTGACGCGACGCTGCATGCAGATTTTAATATCACAATAAAAGAAGCGCGCGTGATTGGTTGAATTATTTATCAAAAGCCAAACGTAGCAGGTTATTCGCGCTAGACAATTTGTCACATTAATTTTGCGAGAATTTTCATTTTTGAAACTGTCTCCTAGTATCCTGCACAATAGTTGTATGTAACGCTACATGTAACGCTGCGGCTGCACAGATGGACCTGGGCTGCCTGCGCGGGCGCGGCCTGCAGGCCGACGAGACGCCGCTGCCCGATGCGGCGCCCGCGCCGCCCGCGCCCGCCTACGACGAGGCGCTACTCGCACAGCTGGTAAGTAGCGCTGACAATAATAAACTTAGCTATAACTTTAACATATGAAAAAAAAAACTAATTAAAAAAACCGACTGCAACTAAAATCTTCAAACAAGCTCACTTTTTAAGCTAGTCTAATGCAGTTGGTCACAGTTATTTTAGTTCAATCTCCTCAGATTTGATGCCACCAACTGCATCAGGCTGCTTGAAAAATAAGCTTGTTTAGATTGCCATTAGGATGCTTCGAGTGTATAATGAACTAGCTGCGCACCGCGGTATGACCAGCAAAGTCTCGATGCCGTGGGAGTATCGGGATAAAAAGTATCCTATGTCGCAATCCAGGTCATGATCTACTCATGTGGTAAATTTCATCCAAATCCGCTCAGCTGTTTTAGCGTGAAAGCGTAAAAAATAAATAAATAAACTCACTTTCGCATTTATAATAATTTATACACTTGAGAGAAATAAAATCGCACACCCTTTGTAATTCAGTTTATAACTGATTTTTATTAAATCTAAAGATATTGAATACAAATCATAAGACAAAATTAAATCACACAAACTTAGCTTTACAGACACAAAATTAAAGACCTTCACGTAACTTACAAAAACCAACCGTACACCAGTTTTTTTTTTTTTTTATCGCCCCTGTCTGGAGGCTTTGAGTGTAGTAGCTTAAGGCAGCGACAGGAAAGCCCGGTTAAGTAGTCATGACCTCAGAGATAAGCTACGAGATGCGCTAGACAAAAAAAAAAATCTGTTGCTTACCGAAGGTCAACGTTATAACATCTCATCTACTGGAAGCGTACGGATTTACTGGAAAAATATGGATTCCACGCCCACAGAAGCCGCTCAAGTTATTGCTTTGCTCAAAGCAGGCCATAATTAAAGTGAAGTTGCTCGACAGCTAAATTTGAGCCGCTACTCTGTTCTTCGTGTATACCAGAGGTTCCAAGAGACCGGTGGCTACATTCGGCAACCATGATCAGGCTGGCGACGTAGAACATCAGAGCGTGATGACCGCTTTCTTGTCACAAGATCTTTGAGAAATCGGCAACTGAACGCGGTTCAACTTGACAACAGGTTTGAGAATTTCTCAATGTCAGTATAAGTTGGTGGACAGTCAAAAGAAGACTGGGTGAAGCAGGACTGACTTCACATCGCCCAGCAAATGGTCCCAAATTGACCACAGCTCCCGGCAAGCCCGGCTAAAATTTTCCAGGGAACACCTAAATTGGACGTATGACCAGTGGCAGGCTGTTATGTTCTCTGATGAGTGCAGAATGACGTTACATTGTCTTGATGGACGCTCAATGCTGCATAAGCGAACGTGTGGCTTTTGGAGGTGGATCGTGTATATTTTTGGGTAGCATAATGTTGGAAACTAAAACTGACATTGTATTCATCACTGGGATGAATTCCGGCCTGAGATCGAGAGGGTTGACGACTGCACGATACGTCGAAGAACATGTGAGGCCGCTTGCGTGGCTTATGGGAGAAGATGTTGTCTTAATGCACGATAACGCCAGACCGCATGTCGCTAGAACAGTTTGCCACTACATGGACGTTGGAATCACCGCAATGGAGTGGCCAGCTCGTAGTCCTGATCTCAATCCGATTGAGCATGTCGGGGATGAGCTCAAAAGAAGACTTCGAGCAAGAAGCCCTGCTCCTACGCGCCTCCAAGAGCTTCAACTTGCCATTGAAGAGGAGTGGAACGCCATACCACAAGATTTCATGGTAAAATTTATACGGTCCTTGAAAAACCGATTAAGAGCTGTAATTGGGGCTAGGGGAGGGAATACACCTTATTAATAAACATTTTGAGCAAGAATTTTGAGTTTGATTTTCATTTTTTCTTAAGCGAAATTGGGTGATTTTACCCGCATGGGTTTTGTACCCTAAAAACACATAAGGGTATTTTTCACACTATTTGATATCATTAGAAAGGTACTAAATTAAACTTTCAATTAGTGTATGTACTTTTTCAACATTTATTCACATTCATGAAAAAAAACTGCCTTAACAAAACAAAAAGTCAAGGTTTGCGATTACATTGCTCTCAAGTGTAGTTAGGATACCACATACAAAGGTAGATTGATGAATAACATAACCGTATCTTGTGCAAAGTGACGCAAATGATGATGGCAAACTAAAATGTAACCTAAAAACAGAATGAATTAGGAATTTGAAGTCATTGCAGTATGGTATTAAGGCTTAGGAGATGCATTATAACGAAATATTGAAAAAAATAAGTTTTTCTACCATAAATTAAAAGTAAACGCCCGCTGCGCGTAAGTGACGCCTGTTTTCGTCAAAATATTCTAAACCAATTTATGAAATTCAATAAAAATGTATATAACTGCATGTAAAATGTTTTTTTTTTACTCTTAGCAGCTAGACAGTTAGTCAGCTCTTAGAACTTACATTAAATGAAATGTTTATTTCTGTAAATAGATCTTCTACATTTTGCCAGTTGTTGTTCCTGTAACGTGTTGTTCCTTATGACGTTACTGAAGGTGCCAAACTCGCAGACAAATTCTGTAGTTACTGTTGAGGGCGTGCCCTCTAACTGTAATTCTTTGTTGAATATTTATGTAAACTTTTCTATACTTTACAGTTAGACATGGGTTTCCCGCTGGAGGCGTGCAAAAAGGCACTTTATTATACGAACAACTGCGGCATGGAGGCGGCCTCCAACTGGCTGATGGAGCACATGACGGACTGGGACTTTGCCAATAAATTCACACCGCCTGGTAGCACAGGTACAAGACAATCATTATTTTACTTGATAATTTATGTACGGGGAATATCAATAAGTCGCGCCGTTTATCTGTCTGCCACTCGGTCAGTTCTGTATATTTAGGACGATAATAGTTAGCCAGTTGACTGTTCTTACATGCATGTGGTAGAAAGTGGATGAAAAACTACATTTAAAGGCATTGATATCCTCAAGTTAACTATCAAGTTTTGAGTGTCAAAATGGTCTACTAGTTATTTAACTATGTTGGTATTTCAATACCTATGAATATGGTGTGTAGGGAAAAGGATCTCAAGAAAAGCACATGGAGACAAGACTAGGCATTTATTTCAATTAGACTTGTCAATAAACAGGTATCGTTCTAGTTATCCGTTCCAAATCTAGGTCTTCGTGGAGAAGAAGGATAAGAAACTCCACGGCAGCTTGTTTTTAAGTATTTTATCAACACATTTTTACATTAGCATTAATATTGTTATCACATTAATCTCTTGGACAATTTCTCAAAGCTAACAACTTTATCAATGAAAAGAAATAGAACATGAATATTCCTTATTCCGATTTGACGCTTATGTATCAATATTAGCCATATTTTAAATACATACAGAACAACTAGTTATCAGCCATCATTAAGATATATGACAATTAACTTACATGAACGTTGTAGTCAGTCGATCTTTCATCAGAAGTGATCTGATGATCATTAATTCAATCCATTTTACAATAATAGCAGAACTTCCGATAAGCAACATGATTTTCTTATATTCGCTTATAGCAACTTAATATAACGGATATGGACACCGCTCAGGGTCTGTCCTGTAAAATGTCTTCTCTCGTCCAACAGTTTAATCCAAGTTCCCTTATAAATTGGCGGTCACCCCATCTTAAAGCCTATCAATCCTCAAACAGTGCCGCCCATTCTCCCGCCATTTTAGACGAATCATACTTGGTCATACATAAATACTAAATAACTTCTAACCTGAGTAATAATTAACAAATCTTATGTAGTGGAACTATCTTAAAACTTAATCAGATTATTTAGCAATTTAGTATGTATTTATTTGTAATCTTTATGTAAAGTCTCATTTTATAATAACATCAAATGGATGTTCCGAAAATCGTTTGAAACGCCATGTTACTTTAAAATTGCATTAGAAATCATTTATTGTACTGCTAATATAATGAACATTTGTTTTGATCTATAAAAACCACATTTTTTCATGTAATTTTTTGAATTTCTCATGTATTGTTTGTGCTTTTTACAAACATTTAAACTCACATACACAAACAGCCAGACCCGTTGTTTGTGAAACAGCCTTTTAAGTCACACCATTTATATATAATACATCTGTCTATGAAATATTAATTAAAGAAATGCAAATAACAAATAGGTACAGTCTTTCTATACATAAAACATTAATTTACGTTTCTTGTTCTATTCAATTTTTCTTTATGGCAATGGTGCCGATGTCGACAATCTCATCTATCATTCTGACAGCTGACGTTCGTACTGTGATAGATTGTTGTAAACAATCAATATTATGTGATCAATGCAATTAGATATTCTCATATAAATATGAATAATCTCAAACATGCAGCAGTTGTTGTGCCCTTTCTATTAAAATTATATTTTTGTATAAAATGAACAGGCGTCTTTCGTAACGCAACTGAAATCGACATTTACTGCTAACAGAAAACCTTGTTTTAACTAAATAATTAGTTTCAATCAAAATACTGTAACTGAAAATTCTGGTCTCCGATTTGAATGCTGGTGTAATACAATGATTTTTTCATTAGTACAATCACCAACGACACATTTTTTTCTGGAATATTCATTTTACTTGAAATATTGTTTCCGTGAATCTTAACCGTGTTTTTTCGGGAAAAAATAACATTATCTTGCCCTTATCCCAATTTATTTGGGATCGGCATGTATTTTTCTTCATATGTTCTTTATTTTATTTGTTAATATGTATCCTAGGCGCAGACAGCGGCGCAGCCGGCGTGGACGAAGCGAGCGTGGAGCAGATCATGGGCATGGGCTTCACGCGGGCGCAGGCCGCGCGCGCGCTGGGCGCCACGCAGGGCGACGTGGCGCGCGCGCTGGACTGGATCTTCAGCCGCGCCGACGAGCTGGACGCGGCCCAGTGCGCCGCGCCGCCCGCCGACACCTCGCTGGGCTGTCGCGACGGGCCGGAGAGTGAGTCGGGCTTCTGTTTATAGCGGGCTCTAGACGAATGTCGAAAGCGACAGGGGTCACCCGCGATATTTTAATTTTCTTACGTTTTTAGGGTTCCGCACCCAAGGGGTAAAAAAGAAACCCTATTACTAAGACTTCGCCGTCCGTCCGCCTGTCACCAGGCTGTATCTGAAACAGTGATAGTTGAAATTTTCACAGATGATGTATTTCTGTTGCCGCTATAATAATAAATACTAAAAACAAAGTCTAAATATTTAAGGGGGGCGGGCTCCCATACAACAGACATGTTTTTTTTTTTGCTGTTTCTATAGGCAATGGTATAGAAACCTTGGTGCGCGATTCCGACTCACACTTGGCCGGTTTTTTTTATTTTATTTGCAGGTCAGATAATATTTTGATCAACATCAGATTGTATGTTGATCAAAATATGATTCACGATTGTAACAAATATAATATTTAAAATTATAATATTTTAAATATTATTTATTTAAATATTAAATCACCAATACAACAACAAAGAAAGAAAATCTGAATTTTGCCCGCAGGCTACCCTAGCCCTTAGCGCATACCCCTAGAAAATGACTGTCTGTTAGTTCTCGTGTTACACAGTAACTAGGTTGTGGAGGTCAGATATACAGTTGCTCCATATAAATTACTGATACTCAACTTCATTCCATTCGGTTAGACTGGAAGCCAACCCGTATATTGGGAAAAAACTAGGTACTTTGGCTTTTCTTACTCTTTGGTCCTTTACTTTCATCAATAAAGACTCGACGACTCTCTTCAAACTTAAAACGTGTTTCTAAACACTATATTGTTGTGTTTACAGAATACAGGCTGTGTGCGTTCATATCGCACATGGGAACGTCGTCCATGGTGGGCCACTACGTGTGCCACATACTGCACGAGGGCCGGTGGGTCATATTCAACGATAATAAGGTGCGTATTCGTCACTGTGAAATCAGATACAGTTTCAGAAGTGATTTTGATTATATTTTAAATAATAACTTTTTCATTGACTTTTGTCGCTGACTAGGTGCTACTGATTGGTTTGCTTGTGATTCAACAATTATAAAGAACTTCAATCACAGATTCACTAGTCAATACGTAATCTAACTTTTGCCACAGATTACATAACAGTATGTAATGGATGAGTGTTACATGTGTTGGGAGCTTGCCCAATTTAATAAAAATGTGTAAAGATGGTGTGTCTCCTATAAAAAAAATACAAATTAAACAATAAAATAATTTCGGGCGCCTTGGAGATGCACACAGTATGTTTTAAATAAACAAACTTGCCAGATAGAACACTTCGGAAAGTCAGACTTTTAATCTGCCGGTGGGTAGCTAACTAAAGGAATAAAACAATGGAATTTCCCTTGCTAATACCTTGTTTAATTGATTGCCAGTAGCTTCAGAGTAAATATGAACTTATATATAAAATGTTATAGTTACAGTTATGTAGTATTACTATACTATTATTTATTTTATATTATTATTATTGGTGATTTTATATTATTATTATTGCATCTTTGTTGATAATAAGGTAATGAAAAAGATGGATTAATTAATACCTCTAGGATCGTGGCGTTGAAGGTAGGGATAAAAATATCCCTTGTAGAAATAAAGTGTAGAAATACCGTAAAGTTGTATTCTGCAGAAATATACCGAGAAAAAGAAAAAAAAGACGCCAGGGTCGGTCAGTCCGGCTGTAACAAAATTTACAGAGAGTAAATAAAAGTTGTTTAGGATTCCCAAACGTTGGGAAGCGTGGCGTCCCACGAGTAATAATAACTTACCGTGTTTTCCAACAAATGGCAAATCTAAGTGCACCACAAAGTTCAGGCGGGCGATAAATCACTTAGAAGAAGCCTGGAACAATAATTTAATATGATATCGAGCACTCGTCACGCTATGCAATTATCAATCCGAAAGAATTCAATCTTACTAAAGAAATGAAGGATTATTGCTACGTCACCACGTCCTGAGGGAAGGTTTTTGAAGTTTACGGCATCAATAGGCCGCCAATACCCAGGATTAATCCCGATTGAAAA
Organism: Xanthia togata; assembly: GCA_963853775.1. Taxonomy (NCBI): domain Eukaryota; kingdom Metazoa; phylum Arthropoda; class Insecta; order Lepidoptera; family Noctuidae; genus Xanthia; species Xanthia togata. Next base: position 21,018,937 of record OY970800.1, read on the forward strand.
AATTTAGTTGGAGTTCAAGACTCCATCAGGAATTTTCGTCGCAAAGTGTGGACGTCAAAATTGACAGCTCCCACCAAACACCAAAGACAATCGATGACAGCAAAAAAAACGTTCTGAAATCGACTAACTGACGAGAAGCATGTAACGATATTTTAAACTCGTTACAAGTACAGAAGATTCACTCCGCAAAATCATTTAAATAAATAGCGACTCTTGTTAAGACACAATAAAGTGCAATTCAGGTCGCACAGCGCTCATTACCTACAGTTATATTCACCTAGAGTTGTCTCTCTATCGCGTAACTCATATCTTCTGACTTCAAAACACCCACTGATTGGCCCGACAGGTCGAGCTCCCCTCGTACTTGTTGCCTGCTTTTGATCCAATGTTTCCGCTAACAAATAATATTTTCTTTTCCTTTCAGGTGGCCTTATCAGAAAACCCGCCCAAAGATCTCGGCTACCTATATCTATACGAAAGGCTGTGATGATCAACATGTTAATATGACTTGTTTGTACCAAAAATCGCTGGCTCGGTTGTATGGGATACGAACCTGTGTGTTAGACTGCGTTTGTATTATCTAAACAATAAGAGATTTTAATAAATAAAAAAACAACTTTTAGGCGATATTTATTTTATAGAAAAAACAAATTGTTAAGAAATTAAATTAGGTTAATAAAATTTATTATCTAATTATTTTGCATAGAAAATGCTTTTGTGTTGCAATTTTTACGTAAGAATTTTATCTGTTTTGTAGTTTGACAGTTATGTGTAGTTATTGAATTAGAAATAATCCTTATAACCGCCAAGACATGACAGCATTTGCGTGTGAGTATTGCATAGGAGTCTCATGTTCATGTAACACTACTTTTTGTAAACGTTTATGTTAACTAAGCTGTATAATGTTTTGCTGATATACTGATCACTATTTTATAACTCTGTACTAGAAGTACAATTTCTTCATTAATGAATTGCCGTACCACATAACAAATGCATTTATTGGGTAAGCAGCTTAGTGTTGGATAATTTTATTGTATAAATATCATTGAACATCACTAAAACAACGAAAACTAAATTATTACTGAAAATGCTCTATTTATTTGTTTCTTTTACCCTATAAAACGCAAAAATGAACTGATAATCCGAAGTCACGAGAAAGTCACTAGCAAGATATTGATCTGCAACTAGTTCGCCAGCTAAGTCCAGTACCAGGAGTAAACCACTGTTCGCCGGAGTAAGATTATCATCAAGACATGTCCATTTCAACCGCGCGGCCAACTCATAAAATTTTATGAAACTTCCAGGAATTAGTGGTAATTTGTTATACACACCTCTTTTTCTTTACTGGGTGAGACAAAACACTCGACTCGCACAAAGAGATGTGCGAAAATACAGCTGTCTCTCTGGCATGCACGCCCGATACAAGATAGCAATAATCTGCTCGAAAGAGGTCTACAAATACTGGACGGAAAAGCTTTTTGCACGAAATCCTTGGCTACGCCAGCGGTGGGCGGTCTCTAATATAGATATACTCAAGCAAGTCTTGTAATTGTGTGTACGCAGTAGGTACCTACTCGAGCGGCTGTGAATTCTAACTAGTTTGGGGTTTGGTCGACAGAAGAATAGACAAAATGACAGATTGTGATTGTTTATATGACATTTTGTCTATTCTTTCGTCAATAAAAACGTTTTTTTTTTTTGTTGGTCTGGTATTCTCGGGCAATGACCCAATGAATGGGAATATAGTGAGTTTATATGCACAGAACAATGAATCTAAATCTACATTCTACTTTAACTGTTTCATAAAACTCGCCTTAGTGCTTTATCACCTACAACTTCCGCTGCACTATCATAAACTATTGTTTAGTAACTACACTAACTACTACAACTATTGTGCATTTATGTAAACTTACTTTGCAACAGCAGAAGGAACTAAAACATCACTCAGTATCGCCACTAACAAAGTATAAAAATGAGGGTGTATATAAATAATTGTCACCCTACCCAGAATGACACATACACAATTATAATTTTCATACGTTACGTTTGCTTATCTTACATACGTTACTAGTAATAAAAAGAAAACAAAACAAATGGAGGACTGAGGGCCCGAATTTTATCAAGGTCATAACCTCAAAGGACAAGAAGTGGTGACCTGATCTTGCTTTCACAATTTATTTAGTAGCATAAAAGATTTGAAGCAGTAGCTGTAAGATAGTGGTTTCATTTTATTTGCGTAATAAACTTTTACGTGTATGAGAATTGAGGGCCTATTTTTAACGAAGATACACAAAGTAGGATAGTGTTTTTTGATGATATCTTGTTTTCAAAAATTTTGTTTACGAGCTTAGATTTTGGCATGAGGACTTTCTGTAGCGTCCAAAGTTTCTCAGGTACAGGTGGGCCCTCAATCCTCTATATGAGAACTAAGGGCCCGACTTAACAGTCCATAACTCGCTTATTTGACTTACTGACTCTGAGATGCTCCTCACACAGTACAGGAAAGGAAAGTAAAGCCATTCGTACACAAGGCTACGCAAATCTTCGATACCCGATACTCTTTGGATACCCGACTATTTTGGTATCGATGCCATTACCGCAATACAAATTCATGTGTCGGCGACGCGTGCCTGTGTACGAACCTCTATGAATTTGTATTTCGGTAGTCGCTTGGAGACCAAAATAGGGATGTGACATTGTACATAAAAAATCGATTATTAATTAATCGATTGTTTTCCCAAGTAAAAAAATCGATTTAAAAATAATCGATTTTTGTATTGATAATAATCGATTTTTCTAAAATAATCGATTTTTTCCGCTATTTTTTGTTGACAGATTAAATTAAACACCTGTGTTATCGGTAATCACACTATCAAACCATAGCTCTGTTTTATTAATCTTAAAAAAAAAAACAACAAGTTATAAATTTAAAGTGGCAAAAAGTTTTTTTTTTTTCATTTCGCCCGTCTAAAATAAATAAATTAAGTCTTTGGGCAACGAAAGTTAAAAACTATCAATAGTTTTGGTAAACGTTTTGATAGTATTCGGCTCCAGCTTTCTAATTACGCAACATATTTTCGTAAACGAAAAAGACAAATCTGTTTCATTTTGACAGTTCAACAACATTCATTGCGTTATTTACGTTGCTCTGCAGTTTTTTTTTTTCGAACTTACGGAGCAATCTGTTTCAAAACGATTCAGATTCGGATTGATTTTGCATTACGTAATTAGGGTACAGGTCTTTGTTAGTATGGCACCAGCTTTCGAAAATAATCTTTCCGCTGGAGCCGAAGAAGCCGGAACCAGAAGGTGCCTAAACGCTAATTGGGATAATTTAGGTTTTCAACGTACAGTATTGATGACATAGCGTTAAACGCACAGATGGCTTTAGCGACATTCATTGACCAACTTCGTAGTTAGTGGTTCACGGCACTTTACGGCTTCGCGCTCCTAACTGAAAAACAAAGCGTTGCGGCCGTTGCGGGTGAAAAAAATCGACATTGAAAAAGAAATCGATTTTTTATTAATCGATTTTTTTAAATATATAAATCGTTTATAAAAATCGATTATTATTTTTAAAAAATCGATTTTTAATCGATTTTTTCTATAATCGATTATTTTTTCACATCCCTAGACCAAAATCGTCGGCTATCGAAGAAGTGCGTAGCCTTGTGTACGAAGGGCCTGAGGAATCACCTACAGCTGGACGGGATGTATCCCCAGCTGTGGGTGAATCCAGGGGCCGTATTATGACGTATCAATGCCACCATTATTCCAGTTGAGTGAGAGACGGAGCTATACAAAGCCGCTAGCACCATCCTTTTTTCACAGTGGAATAATGATGACATTAATTCTTCATAATAAGGCTGCAATAATGATGATGGTGAAATACAAGCTCATAAACAATAAATTTTGCTGCTAACTACAAATGGATTAAATATATGTCAGGATCAGACTTGTGCAGTTTAAAAACTGCAATTCCCAGGAATAGCATAAAATTTGTCATAGTAATGGGCAGAATATGACTGACTACATAATCTGTTTACACCCACAAAAGTCCACGAGTCGAACCAGACAATGGATTAAGCAAGTAAAAAAAAAACATGTTACATACATCTAATTAAATCTTTTATATTTTAACTGTGAAATGTACATCATATAAATAATTATCGCTTGAATCTGTCTACTGGCTTGGGTATCTTCTTCATGAATATAGTGCGCTCATCATAATATGTATTGAACTTCTTATAATCTCTCCTTTTCTTGGGATCCTTTTTACAATTTTCTGGAGTCAAGTTGATCATAAGACCTGGAACATGAAGACCAAAATTAGAGAACTGTCAATTTGCCCAGTTCATACAAACTTTCAGATCTAATTGTATAGTATAATTTTTTTTATCAGAATCAAGAACTGTACACCTACTAAAGTTTTTAAACTATTTACAGGTCCTACTAAACCTGGACACGCTTTTTCAATCAAAAATTTGATACAAAATATTGGTTACAACATTAATTTTGAAATTATGAATGTGAGAACAATGTAGAAAGACATGCCCATTCGTAAAAGCATCCGTGATAAAAAGAAAAGAAAAAACAAAGAACCATTCAAAAACTTAAAATAAGCCATGGCAGCTAGGAGATGACCAGTCCCAACTGACGGCGCCTGTTCACGAACATGACGCATGGATCAGCACCATTCAGCTTAACCATTTTGAAGGGAGCTAAATGATCCAACACACCCTCCACCATCAGTGCAACATCTGAGTGAGCATGACCTACTCACAGCTGTCAGGGCACATTCAAGTCAATGAAATACATATTACCCAGTAAATGGTAGCATAGTACTCACACCTGTGCTATGCAATTATGTATTTGGTTGAATGGATTTCTATGCCCTTGGGATTTAACAGGTTGTGTTTTATCTCATAGTAGAGCTAATTGGGTTGGTGGGTCGTCTTAGTGGCGGAGTAATTCTATACAAACCCGCTTTCTGCGCCATAGTCACCAACTTGCCCATTTTCTTTTGTTGTCTTCGGCATAACCCAGTTATTCTTCGAGGTAACATACAGCCGTCTGACCTCACAAACTGGCTCAGTATCAGTACATCAGTGTGTTTTACGTCGAGTCCAATAGCACACATGTAGCAAGGTTTTTCTGATGTACTGATAGCAGAGTCTTGGGACGAAAGGTTCTCCGCCCGAATCAAGAGTTCGGTGCGGGGCGAGGGCACAGTAACCGCTTCTATGACCACTGTTGAGCCCTCAGTGCGTTCGCGTACTGAAAATAGTAGGAATGTGTATTTACGACTAATGCTTTTAATTATAAATTGTGGAGAAAAGGCAAAAGCAGTGTTTTGAGGTTATGTTATAAAAATCCAAAAATATGAGCAGAAATTTATAGGTACTTACTCTCTTTTAAATGCAGTGGTTTTGTTGTGACTATTGAGCGTACGGATGTAGAGAGAATTGCACTTTTTGTAAAAGAAAACCCAGCTCGAACCAACCCCGCCATGTTTATTTATTTTATAAATCTGTCAGTCAGACTTGAGACTGTCACTGTCACACCTCACACCACAATTACCACAATTCACCACATTTGTTTTTTTTTTTTTTGGATTTGGCTTCGCACGGTTTGTGTTTCACCACATTGACTACGATTATTATTATGACATATCCCCTGCATTCCGAGTTACGATGTAATCGATTTGAGCGTGCTAACAGACGTACCCGTGGACGCGATAACGTTGCGTCTTGAATCGTCATAGATGACGTCATGACGTGCGCCATCTTGCGATAACGCCGACCATGCCTTTTACAAATATCACCGTGGGCGCTGTCAAAAATGACAGTTGTGATGTTTTGTTTTGACTCGCATCATAACTTTAAACTAACGTGGCATTTTCGAAATTATGCTTCTGGCTACCGTTCGCTATCTAAACATAGAAGAAGAAGAAATTTGTGGTATAAACACAAAGAAATATGCTACGCAAGTTTTGACGTTGAGCGAGTACTGCGAGTGCGTTTCCGAGCGTTCCGAATTGTTGACAGCCCTCAGCTGTCATTATCGTGATATCTGCTCGGAACGCCAAATATCGAAGTCAGCGCTGTGAGCGATTATGTTCTAATTCGGAAAGCGGCCGTCATTGGTGACCAACTTTCCTGACTCCTCTGCTTTCCTCTATGGTCACTTTCAACGTTTTGTTTCTCGTGGTAGAAAAAATAATTTTAGTACGGCAAGTGCGGCCACACCAAAAGTTTACTTCCGGTTAAATGAGCGCGTAATTTTAAAAATCTCATGTATTTTGTGTTTCGGTTCGGTCGGTCATAGAAAATACATACAAAAGATCTTTGAGGCAGAATATGGGCGTATTATTAGTATTTTTTTTTTCTTTAATTAATAAAGGCAATTACTAGTTAAGTATTAGGGTGATGAGTTTCAAAATGAAAAAGGGGAATGTATGGGTCGCATGTATTTATTGAACAACACATAGTACATAAGTAATATGATAAATTTAACAGTTAAAGAAAATAAACAAGATATATTTTTGGATAATAATTTGATTAAAACATGTAATTATAACGGATAAAACACATTTTCAATAAGCAACAATTATCAAGCGCCGTTTCAAAAATATGACAGATTCTATATGTTCTATGTTACTGACTGATTCTATAATATATACCTATGATATATTTAACTTCCGTATATTCGTATCATAAAATAGACTGCTAAACAGTAATGTAACAAATATTATATCATATTTTAGGCTTCGTAAGCATCACATTATTACATAATATGCGAGACTTTAAATCCTGTAATGCTGTGTTAGGTAGATACTATTGTAGGAACAAGGTGAAAAAGTTTCTTATTTTTATTTGTAAAAGGCTATTCATGGACGGTATAAAAGCCAAGCATAGAAATTCGAGACAATGTGTATGAGAAATGCATTTCAAATGCAAAATATAAAATAAGCTTAAAATAACTTATCTTAAGAAATAATTAGACGCTTAAACATGAGATTGAAATTTTGTGACTTAAATATAAAATATTTAATGCAAATTAATTTATAAATATAATAATAAAATTTGCAAAGCATAAAATGCACAATCATCGATAGAATCGTTTAAAGGTATCGTTAAGTAATACAATTTTCAATTTTGTTCTTCACAATGTCAATTTATAAGTGTAACATTTATGTTAGTAAAACTTACTAAATAGAAACTATACAATATTGTACTAATAATTAAAACAAAACTTACGAACAATGTGCATGTTTATAAACAAAATGTGATGGACTATTCAAAATATGTGGAGAGAAAAAATAACAGGTTTCATACACATAGAATATCATTACAATATAGGCAATAAGGCATTCAATGTACCTACAGTTAATTAAAGAGTAAGCCAAATTCTCAGCTTAGGTTTCGAAAACTACAGTTTTATTATTTATATCTGACATACATACATACCTTGTATAGCATTGTCAATACAAAACTATAAAGATACATTATATATTTCGAAATAATTCAGAACATGTAACTACACAGAAAGCTTAACATTTAGACCTAACACTCAACATTTTGGTAATAAACCCTCTGTTGAAGCCTGTTATATTTCCGCTCAACGTGAAGGTAGCGATGATGAGAGGCTTGTGTTGGCGGTTTACTTGGGGAAGGTACTCAGACCCTTGCTGAGCAGACCGGAGGCGCCTGTTGAAGCGTCGTTCACGGCTGAGGACAGGCCTGTCAGCAGCTGAAACGTTGAAAGCAGTTTTAGTCAGTATTTCACACACATGGGAAGTTCGACATTAATACGTATAACTATCCGAAGTAAGAACTGAAGGTTTTTTTTGCATGACAATGATAATAGGGGTAAGAATTTCTTTTATTTCTATTTTGAAACGAATCAGTGTAATTTAAATGTTTATTTTATTCATTTACGTCAGTAATAATACCTTAGAGAACACAAAATCACCAATAAATTGTGTAATATTGCCAATCACGACTCGTCTATTCTAAACATAGCGCTAGTTTCCAAAATGCAAAAGGTTTCTTACATGATCCCTTTTGTCATTGAGGTATTTGTCGGCATCCTTGATCTTGGAGTCGACGACGGTGCTGGCGTTCTTGATGCCCTCGTCAGTGGCGGTCTCTACCCTCTTCAGTGTGTTGTCTACAGTGCTGTTGATCGCGTTGCTTGCGTCTGATGCCGCCTTTTCCGCAGCCTTCTTTGACTCTTCTATGGCTGCGTCTGTGGAAATTAGATTTTGAATAGGTACTTGGCTAATACACTGCCGTGACCACAGTCGGATAAAAAAACGAACATAATTTGAACATTTCATAATAACCTCAGGCTGGCAAGAAGCAAAAAATCAAGCTATTTTCTTTAGAACTATTCTAAGCAATGTTGTAAAACAAGATTACTAGCAACTCTCTTGGCCTCGTCTTCAGCAGCCTTGGCAGCGAGCCTGGCCTTCTCCTTGGCATCCTCAGCGGCCTTAGTAGCCTGTGCCTTGGCATCCTCCGCGGCCTTCTTGGTCGCGTCCACCGTTGCGTTGACAGTGTCTGTGGAACAAAGACCCTTGTTCAGTGAAGGATACAATCTCGCGTGATGTTTCACACCTAAGCTTTCAAGGAACCTTTTGTTGAGTAAAATAACGTATATAGTTTTGGAATGTAGGTATTTTAAAAGAATGCTTTTAAATATTTAGCCCTCCTACTTATAATCTGTACCTCCTAAATCAGAAAAATGTTTTGAACTCTGAACATTGGTAGTGTTCGTAGATCTGCCCTTCCAAGAAGTAGGATATGATATCATTTTATAAACAAATTTAATACTGAAGACTTCCATTTACTGTAGTCACCGGTGACTTGTATTGTTTTAATTAGATTGTCAATTAATTTTCCTCAATCAAAAGGTTTTTGTATGTATTAGAGCGAAAAACACGTCCATATTCTTTCTTAGTCCACATCGATAAAAAAATACTTATTTTTATTAATATATCTCTGGTGTTGTATCAGTAAGTGGCGTAGTCCATAAATAGAAGGGAAAGGTAGGCTATTGCCTTTTATGTAGCGCAAGTAAGTACATAAAGAGAAGTGGTATTTTATTGATTAGTCACAATAAGAAAGAAAACGTGGCCATAACATTTTATGACCACCTACAGTACAGCATTAACTGATGCTAGAAGACGTTTGATGGTTGCCACTACACCCAACCATGGATATATATATAAATCTAATAAAGAAGGAATGTGACAGATTTATTAGGAACTGCAAACTTTTTTTTTATTAAAAATAAATCTAAACTCCTCAGGACTAACCTCAGGAGGAGCCTCGAGTCGTACTCGAGGCTGCCCCTAGCAGATAGGCAGTCTAAGATATCTATCGATGTGGACTGCTTTCAGATTAATAAATGTCAATATTCACTCTGACGAAATAGCTTTGATTAAAAAGTGTCAAAAAGCCGTAAGTTAAGCGACAGACTAAGTACCGGTCGTATCTTCAACTGTCTTTTCATACACGCCGAATGCTTTTTCTGAAGATTCGTTGGGCCCTTGCAAGTTGGTTTGAATTAAACCTATAAGAATTGATTTAATTTAAATGAAATTAGTTCTCTGGTCCTAAGTATTACAGGATTAACTTTGCACACAGTTCACACAGTATAAGGTTATGTTCGACATGAGTATTAAAGTATTATTAAATAGTAAGTATGAGACAATCTGAAAGAAAATCCCTGAAAACAGTTGAATTAGTTTTCACTAGCTTACACAAAGATCGGTTCTTTACCAAATCACCATTAGTATAAGATAAGTGGGTAGTAAAAGCAAAAGACAAAGGAAAGTTAATAATGTTTTGTTACCTTCAGCAGATTCTACGGCACCATCTGTCTCTTCCGTTTCAGCATACAGTGTATGTGATACTGTATCTACAGAAAGTTAGCAACAAAGGTTAAACAGAAAAAGAAATCAAAAATTAAGTAAAGTTTAAAAAGCGCAATGCAACATGCAGCTAAAACCATGCAATTAAGTAAACTGTAAAAACAATATTGTATGGAGTAATTATAGGACACTGAAATGAGTTTATACACAATGAGACAAGAAAATCATCTTTATTTATAAATATAACATCGTTTGTACCTTTAGCACCTCCAACGATAGATACTCCTTTGTCAACAACTGACGCTGCGGCACTCTTTGTAGTATCTACAGTGCTGTGAACAGTGCTTGCTACCGTATCTACAATACAGGCAAAATACGCAATGTAAAATGATGAATCATGTTCATGAGAAAAAATAAAACGCACTCACAAGCTCAAAATAATACCTTTAGCAGTTCCTAAAAATGATACGCTTGTGTCTACGGCTCCGGTTGCTACATTCTTTGCGGTATCTACTGTGCTTGCCAATGTATCTACGATGTGAAATAGTACAAAATAAATAACAATCTACAAGGTAAGAAGCACGTGACAGAAAATACCCAAAAATATCTACCTTTTGCACTTCCTACGAAAGATGCACCTTTGTCTACTGCAGATGATGCTACATTCTTTGTTGCATCTACAGTGCTATGAACAGTGTTTGCTAGGGTGTCTATGAATGAAAATAAAAATTATAATTTCATAACAAAAAGTGGAAAATTTATGAAGAAATTAGATAGCGGGGTAAACTACCTTTGGCACTAGCAGCGTAAGATACACCTGTATCTACAGCAGAAGCTGCTACGTTTTTCGTTGTATCAAAAGTGTGGGCTACGGTATCTACAAAACGGAAGTGAAATAATATTGTGTATATGAACTTAGTAAACTAAAATGACATAAGAGACAGAAAATAACCAAAATATCTCACCTTTAGCACTTCCTACGAAAGATACACCTTTGTCTACAGCTGAGGATGCTACATTCTTTGTTGCATCTACAGTGCTATAAACAGTATTCGCAAGCGTGTCTACGAAAGAAAAGAGAAAACATGGAGGTATAATATCTAATTACATGTACGCACCGAGAAAAACAAAAAAAAAAAATGTGGCAAACTACCTTTGGCACTAGTAGCATAAGATACACCAGTGCCTACAGCTGAAGCTGCTACGTTTTTCGTTGCATCATAAGTATAAATAATAAATCTTAATAATAATCTAAATGTGTGAATGAAACAGAAAATACCCAAAAATATCTACCTTTAGCATTTCCTACGAAAGATACACCTTTGTCTACAGCAGAGGATGCTACATTCTTTGTTGCGTCTACAGTGCTATACACAGTATTCGCAAGCGTGTCTACGAAAGAAAAGAGAAAAAATGGAGGTATAATATCTAATGACATGTATGAAGCGAGAAAAACAAAAAAAAATGTAGCCTACCTTTGGCACTAGTAGCATAAGATACACCAGTACCTACAGCAGAAGCTGCTGCGTTTTTCGTTGAATCATAAGTATGGGCTACGGTATCTACGAAAATATATTTTCAAATTATATTTTTGGTAAAAATATTTAAATAAGTAGGTACTTCATTTAAGCGATATTTTTCATAAGATACCTTTGGCACTTCCTATTAATGACGAGCCCTTGTCAACTGCCGAAGCAGCTACACTTTTTGTCGTATCTACTGTGCCATGTACTGTGTTTGCTACTGTATCTACAAATAATAAAATAAAAACAAAAATTGAAATGATAAAACAAAATACATAAAAAAGATGAACATAAAAAGGATGAAACTAATAAACTACCTTTCGCACTGGTTATTATTGAAGTACCCTTTTCAACAGCAGCAGCGGCTACATTTTTAGTATTATCTATAGTTGAGTGTACAGTATTTGCTACAGTTTCTAAACAAATAAATAAAAAATGAAAACATAAAAATTAGCACAACTAAGTATGCCAACAAAAATGATAAATAAACCAAGCAATGGAAATATCAGCTACCTGTAGCGGTGCCGATCATCGCGGAGCTCCTCTCAACGACAGCGAAGGCAACATGCTGCGTAGTCTGGACTGTTGTATTGACAGTGTTTCCTACGGTATCTACGTATGAACAGCGAGGATTAGCACAAGTGGAAAGTCATAAGCTGTATTTATGAAGAAAGAACTTAATAAATCTAGTGCATGACTACCTTCAGCTGTGCCAATCGCGCTCGTGCTTTTCTGAACAGCAGTGCTCGCTACATTTTTGATTGTATCTACTGCAGTATGAACTGTGCTTGCTACCGTATCTACAGACAAATGCTAACTATTAGCAACCACACAAAGCGAACAAGCGAATGATTTACGCAAAATAATGTAAACTACCTTTAGCTGAGCCAACCATTGTAGTGCCCTTCTCTACTGCGGCGGCAGCTACATTTTTTGTTGTATCTACTGTGTTTTGAATTGTGCTTGCTACCGTATCTACATGAACGAATGACAAATATTAGCGACACGACAACACAAAACAAACAAATAAGATGTTTTATGCAAAGAGTGTGACTACCTTTGGCAGTGCCAATCGCGGTAGTGCCTCTCTCAACAGCGGCGCCCGCTATGTGTTTAGTTGTGTCTACTGTGGTATGAATTGTGCTTGCAACAGTATCTACAAAAAATAAAATTAGCCACAACATGAGCAATAAAGTTTAGTTTTACATTTGTACATGTGTTATGTAATGACATGGAGGTGGTGGTACTACCTTTGGCTGAACCAATAAGTGATGTGCCTTTGTCAACTGCAGCAGACGCCGCATTTTTAGTAGAGTCCACTGTTGATTGCACTGTGCTCGATACATTATCTATTAAAAATAATAACAGTAAAGTATATGAACGAGTGAGTTATTATCAAAAGTAAACGTAATATATGTGTCAACTACCTTTGGCCGTGCCAACGAATGTGGTTCCCTGATCTACAGCTGATGCTGCAGCATTCTTAGTTGAGTCTACTGTAGTCTGTGCGGTGCTTGCTACTGTATCTAATCATGAAAAATAACAAAATAAAAATGGGCTACCGAGGATAAACATAGGATGGAGACACAAGGATGTCTAAAAATTCTGTTGTTGAACTACCTTTAGCTGTGCCAATGAATGTAGTGCCCTTATCGACTGCGGCAGCCGCAACACTTTTGGTAGTGTCTACTGTGCTTGCTACCGTATCTAATCAAAACAAGGAAAAATAACCAAAACATTTATATAAATAGCAGAATTTGACATTAGGATTAAGGAAAATATTGATCCAATATGGCGATAATACCTTGTCAATTTATTGGTAGGTATATATTTGTCTAAATAATGATAGATTGGTGATTTGTCGTTTCACAAAATAATATTGAAGATCGTTCATCGAATCATGAATTGAAATGAAACTATTTAGCATCGGTGAGGGATTACATTATAATGTAGAATAATCAAAGCAAGACTACCTTCTGACATTTTTGTTGTTGTTGTATCTACTGTTGTATTGATAGTGTTTGCTACGGTTTCTACATTATGCAAAAGAAAAACATGACCACCAAGTAAATGTACGATATTATTGTGATTTCTAAACAGGTATGTGTTATACCTTTTGCAGTGCCAATCATTGTAGTGCCCTTTTCCACAGCAGCTGCAGCTACATTATTCGTCGTATCTACAGTAGTATGAACTGTGTTTGCTACTGAATCTATAAAAAATGTATTTACGATAACGTTTAATGGAAAACTAAAAGCAAAATGTACACGTGGACAGTGCTCATGTAGCGTAGAATAAATATGTATTTGCCGAGCTTTTATGGAACAATAAAAATTAGAAATAAAAATAAAATACAGTTGTAAGCGGCACTTCAGCTACAGCGGTTTAGATGTCGTATCTCAAACTCTACGGTGCGTTTTAGCGTATCTCAAAGATACATTTTAAAAAATGGTGTAATTGAAAAAATATTGATTAAGAATTAAAAATTCGGCCACCGAGAGAACGTGTTTCCGACACCTGTCAGTTGGACAAGATTATGAAATAATAAAGTTTAAGGCGCAGGGTTCCGATTTGCCTTTGTCTCTGTCGTTCTCTTTACGTGTAAAGAGTAAAGAAAATAACCACACTTTTGTACTTTTTCAATGTTTTTCGTTGTTTTTTTCATCATATTGCTCATATTACTCATCATAATCCATCACTGAATGCAGGTTGACATTAGACATTTTATGGTATATTTTTAGAATCAACAAGGAACCCTTATAGTTTCGCCATGTCAGTCTGCCTGTCTGTCTGTCCGCGGTTTAGCTCAAAAACTATTGGTACTAGAAAGTTGTAATTTGGCATGAGTATACAAGATAATGACGCCGAAAAAGTGGTAAAATAAAATTTTGAACAAAACAATTATTTATGGTACCTCCCCTACATGTAAAGTGGGGATGATATATTTTTTTTCGTACTTCCCATAGTGTGGGTTATCGTTGGATAGGTCTTTCAAAAATATTAGGGGTTTGCCGACACTGTTTTTTGATTAAGTAAACCGTTCGTGACTTATCAAGCTTTAAAGTACCAATTTTCGTTAGAGTCAAGTGTCCCCCCCCCCCTCTACCAACTAAACAGTTGTAGTTAGAAATTCAAATGTCACGGCATTAGTACTTATATAAAACGAAGTTTAAAGGAAAACTATCACACTTAAGTGGGCTTTACAAGTTTACGAGTAATAATCGACCAAGTTAAATTTGCGGTAGCAAAAATATGTTCTCCCATATATTCCGTATGGGAGAACATGTTTGTTCTTACGATAAATTCATTCCAACTACGGAACCCTTCATTGTGCGTGGTCCGACACGCACTTTGCCGGTTTTTAATTATAATTATAATTGTTAGTGAAGGTATAAACTGCTTTTAAAGACAATTAAGAGGTGTGTTTGAAGATTTTTTTGAAGCATTAATGTATGTTTAATATTATGATTTGAGTTCCATCAGTGTATTAAAATAAGACTTGAAAATATCATATTTTTTTTTCGGTTTTTCAAAATTATTTACGGTTAATTCGTAGCATGTATTCTTTAATACTCAGCTGACAGATGTCAGGAGCACATTCTCTCATCGGCCGGAGTGTAGCAATGGATACTGTTGTAAATGTTACGTACGCTTGTATGAACCGCAATATCATCGAGTTTTCTCTGTCCCGGTTTATACTTGCGGTATTTTCTAAACTTGATAACACAATGTTATTATTAGTTTGACTTTCCTTGCCTTTGCTCTTGAGTGAGTAAATATGATTTTCACATATAGCTCTGGCATATAATGCAGTATTGGTACCTACTTATAGATTTTTGTCAAATTGTTAACGCTTATTTTTTTAATTTCCTATAGCGAAATACTAATGATGCATGATTAAATTTTGATTTACCTTTGGCACTGTTAACATATGTTTTTCCTGTTTCAACTGCAGACTGAACAGTATTTTTCGTCGTATCTACTGTGCTTTGAATTGTGCTCTGAACCGTATCTAAAATTACAATAGTTTATGAAACATTTAAAGCCAAACATTATTATTTAAATTTGAGCATAATACTGTATTTACCTTTGGCTGAATCGACGTAAGATTTCCCAGTATCGAATGTACTCTGTGCAGTTTTCTTTGTGCTATCTAAAGTGCTTGCTACTGTATCTACGGCGCAAAAACAACGTAAAATAATTAAATTAAAATAAAAACAAGATATAAAACAAATAAAAATAAATGTATGTTACAAAAGAATCGGAAATTCAAAACAACTGCTTGCAAATAAACACCTTTAGCGCTCTCTACATCATAATCATAAGCCATTTGGAACGAGCTTTGGGCTGTATCTAAAGCGTTATTTGCAAAAACACACGGGTTTTTAGGCTCGTGCAGACCAGCGCGACGCGAACCAAACGAAGCTTTAGTCGCACACGAAAAACGACCAAAAAAAACACAAAGAAAAACAAAAATAATGAATACCTTTGGCACTATCTACATAAGTTTTTGTCGTGTCTACAGCAGATTGAGCGGCGTGTTTTGTATTTTCTACGGTACTATTCAAAGTATTAGCGACTGAATCTAAAAATACACAAATAAAACGAAAATAAAAATAATAAATGGTAAGTAAATAAATATAGATCGCATCTATGTGAAACCTACCTCTAGCGGTTGTGGCATACGTTTTGCCGGTATCGATAGCTGATTGGGCAACTCTCTGTGAGATATCTACAGTACTTTGAACAGTGCTTGATACTGTATCTACAAAACAATAATTGTACAATGATAAAAATAAATAAAATAGCAACAAAAAAGTAATATACAACCGAAAACAATTAAAAAACTGACTTAAATAAAAATAAATAAAAAAGTTTTTGTATTTCTTTTGTTTCCTAAATTAATGTTTTTGTTTATCTCATAAATATTTATAGTAAAACCAAGCAAAGAACAAAGAGCTTAAAATAACTTCTACAGATTTTGACAATAGTTGCCAAAAGCTAATAAACCGTTCCGCCCACCATTTTCAAGAAAGGCATGATGATAAAAAGGTTATTTACCTTTCGCTGAGTCTGCGTACGCTTTGCCGGTGTCAACGGCTGAACTAGCCATGTTCTTTGTACTCTCATAAGTACTGTTCACAATATATATAGTAGTGCAAAGTTAGTTCATGCAGATAGAAAGAGAAGAGAAGTAGAAGGGTTGAAAAGTAATTTATGAGAAGAACTTACCTTTTGTTGTGTTGTATGCAGATTCTGCCGCCTTTTTCGTGTTGTCAGCTGTTGTTGCCAATGTGTCTATGGATAGAGGGTTGCAAAAAAAATGGAGATTAGGAAACTACTAAAATGGTAGAAAATACAACTACGATACTACAGTCTACTTATGGATTCAAGTCAAAATCAATAAAATATAACTAGCAACTAAAACTATTCCGTAATTGACAACAGTAGTCTACATGAATAAATTTACCATAACCAGACTTAAAAATAAGTAGCTTATTGACTAACCACAGTAACCACAAAATATATTGACTAAGAGTACAAACCCTACCTTTTGTGACGTCTACAACTTTCTTGCCATCAGCGAGAGCCCTGCTGGCGGCATCCTGCGCCTCTCCGGCAGCCAGGGACACCTTCGACAACTCCTTGTCCAGGGCATCGATGGCAGAGTGTTTCGCGTCATTGGCTAGTAAAGATATGACAGGATTGATTAGCAGTCCAGGGTTTATGATACCTAATAGGTGGTGGCAGAAAAAGCCACACGAAAACTAAGATGGGAAATCAGATTCTAATGTAATAAATCCCAGCTGAATTCGGTTGAATGCTCGTATGAATCATATAGGCCACCCTATGCATCCACACAACAATCGATCTTGCACTTCCCGGAGGATTCCCAAGACCTTCCAAACTGTCTCGTGACTCATCAAGTCATCATACCTACACTGCTTGAAGAGATTGATGGAAACTTTTCGGATGTCAAAAAGTGGCACCGTTCCTATTTTCATTACATTCATAAATCAAGACACGGCAAACCGTCGAAGCTTTGCCACATGTTGTTTGGGTCGCCTTATCTAATATTTCCTCTATCCTCATATCATAAATAATTCCGCAAATAAATAACAGAGCTGTAAATAGATTTAAATGACCTCAGATTTGTAGGTTATGTTGTAGACAACTTGCGCGCTGATAAATAGACCGATAGCACTGCCCTGAGGATTAAAATTGTTTTGTCCAAGTTAGCTAATTAAAGTGCGTAGGTATTTATTTATTCAAATAGAAATTATGTCTTTGTATCTGCTTGATTAGAACGACTCTGTTGCAACAGTGGCATTACTCAAAAGAGGTTAATTAAATCTAATGCATTAAGAAACCATTTGTTTTATTTCATCAATCGTTCTAATATTCTAATTTTTTTTCTGCTAAAATATAATTAAATACCTATCATTTCATTTAATAAACTTGCATACCTATGTGTTTTCCGTTAAGTTAAATATTATTATAAAGTAGACATGGGTAGTTCGAGAACGATTGAAGGAAATGAACTACTTCATATCACAAAATAAGCTTATCATTCAATCAGTAGTAATTCAAATGTGTCTCTACTTCACTTAGTTCAGTCTTTCTTTTCGCTCGCACAAACTGTGCGCCGGGCATTCCAGGCACACCATAGACTCTATCCTCGCACTACTCACACTCAGCCAAGGCTAGCCTGGCTAGCATTCCTCGCTCGTTCACATTCGTGTCACTTCGCCTCGAATAGTTTTGCTTAATTCATATTTCTAGGTTGACAGAAGCCTGTTTAAAGTATGAAGGAAAATCGACACGTATAAAACTGAACCAGTGAAGTGCATCATTTATCCTAACTTGTCAATCACTGGACTTGTTCTGATTTGCTGAACTAAATGAAGTACTGAAGTAAATGAGTGTACTACTTCGTTATGCAAAAAGATATACTTCATTCATTTCTTTTTACTGATACATTTTGCGCATCTCTATTATAAAGAACTAGAATCTCTGCACGGGGTTGTCATATCTAAGAAGCCACGATAGCATATTACGATTTATGACCACTTTATGACACAATTTGTCAAATCATCGTAACAACGTGGTACCGTTTTACCTACTTGAATACGAAACTGTGACTCGTTCTATTGTGTTCTTTTATATTATAAAAGTAGCATGGAACAATGTTATAATAACCACTCAATTTAAAAAAATACGGTAGGTAGCGTGCGTCAAGTGGGTCGTACCTTACTGATTGCAGGATATCTAGAAGGTACCTAAACCAACATAGAGTACCTACGGAAAGGAGCCATTAGTAGGTACGAACAAGATATCAGGGTTAACGGATGGAAATTTTATAATGCAAGTAGGCTGGCCTGTTGAATTTATTTACGCCGGTAGCATAGTTGCCTCCGCCGCGAAACCGTAACAGCGAAACCGCAGTAGTTCAATTCAATATACTCGCGTCATGTTCCGCTACTCGAATCAGATGAGTGAGAGTAACGGAAAATGACGCGAGTCTATTGAATTTAACTACAGCAGTTTCGCTGATAAGGTTTCGCAGTGGAGGTGTGCTACTGGGGTTACTACATCACGTGGTACCATTAAATTCATAAAGTAACAAATAAAAGGTATTACAGTTCACTTACGACCTTCTGAAAGCCAATACGATTATAGTTGCATTTAGCAACTTATGTAATTGAACTGAAAATCCTGAATTTTATCAAAGGCAAAGAAAATGAAGAACTTTAAAAACCTGTTCCAGCAGCATCTGTGGCGGTCTTCTGAGCCCCGCCAATGATTTCACCAGCCTTCTTGACCTGACCCTCCACCACTTGGGCCGCTTCTTGCGCCTTCTCTGAGGCTACTTGCTCGGCATCCTTCTTCTTGCGGTCGAAGAGAGAAGCAGTCTTCTCGCCGATGCTTCGGAACGCCCCTGGAATTTTAGTCGATTAGTAAATGTACAACACTTGTGTATGCTTCGATAGCCTACTAATAAAAAATATTGTTTTCTATTTAAGTTCATATTTCCTATTTTATTTATTTTATTCTAATCATTTTACTATAAATCGCTCGTCTGGATTGGTCTCCTAATTCTAGCAATTACGATTTCTTGCGTCATTTCCTTATTGACACCCATAAACTACAGTTTTTCATTCAATCATTCACTAATTCAAAGAAACAACAACAAACTGATCTTCAATCCTTCCGAGTTTAAGTTCACGGTGGTTTTGAGAAACTAGTATTGTAACTGCTTCGTCATAAAATGTTTGTTTATCAACTTCCAGTAACGGTTTGTGATAATTATTCTAATGGGAATCTAATGGGCCATAAACTTTAACGATAGGAAGGGGCCTTACTCGTAAACATACGTTGTTTGAATGTCATTGAATGAATAATATTATTCATTTCAGATTAAATTGATTATGTCTGTCAAATAGAGACATTTTACAAATTATCATTATAAATTATTATTTTATCTTATTTCCTTTAAATAGGTACTAGGTGCACTACATGGACATAATGAACAAACAGGACTGAGCTCTCGTACCAAAGGCAAAAACACAAGCAGAGACAATGGTGCCGATTCTCTTGTCACCACTAAAATATAAACTAGACCAAAAATCATCAAAATTTAGTTTATTCCTGTCAAGACGATTTCCCATTCTAAAAATAGACTAAATTGGCACAATTAAACTATATTTTAGGTTTACGCACTAATATGGCACTGAGATATTATTTAGTGAACATGGCAATTTTGCTATTCCGAATTGGACGTTTTTCACCTAAAATTTTGATTGTCTAACTAAATCTGACTATTTTTAATCGCGATTAAAAATGGTATGGAATACAATTAGTTGTCATGAACTAGAATAATTCAGGTGCAAAAACAGTACTTAACAGTATTTTTTCTTTTCTTTTGTTTACCTACCTATATCTCGAAAATAATGTGTCCTATCGCAAAAAAAAATAAAAAAAAAATCGGCCCCCTTTATAAAAGCCATAAACCCTTAAAACTCAACATGTAGGTAATAATTTTTCATATTTTCCATGCAAAAAGTGAACAATTTCCAGGGCAAACACCACGTGGAGTCGCGATTGTCAAATTCGATTTTAACTGTCAAAAATATTTTTATATTTTGAGATTTTCTTTTGCAGAATAGTTTTAAGATTCTCATAGCCAAAAGTAAGGAATATTAGTGATAGTTTAGTTCGGTGTACAAGTGAATCGGCACCAATGTATGCCGAGGCTGTTTATCTCTTTCTATAATAAGGTAACCAAACGTTCCTGTTTCGTATCAGGCCGGAGGAAACGTCCGGGTGTAATCACTGCGTGGATCGCCCGGAGGACACGGTGGAGCATACGGTGGAGGTCTGCCCGGCTTGGGCAGAGCACCGCCAAGTCGTCGTGAAGGCGATCGGTAGCGGGGATCTCTCGCGTCCGGCCCTGGTCCAGGCCATGGTACAGAGCGAGAGGGCATGGGAGGCCGTAACCTCCTTCTGCGAAGCAGTAATGCTCGCGAAGGAGGAGGCGGAACGCGTGAGGGAGAGGCAAAATTCGCGCCCTCACGCCCCTAGCCGCCGCAGGAGGAGACGCCCTGGGCGTCGGGAATCGGCGTAGGCGCGGGCTTGCGGACAGCGAGCAATGGGTAGCTCGCCGTCCGGTAAGGACCAGGCCCGGGTCGACGCCGCATTGGGTTCCGCGCGCGCCTCAGAGATTTCTGCGAGTGAAGGGGTCCGATAGGACCGATGCCTGCCGGGGTTGCGGGAAAGTCCGAAAGGGATACCGTGGCCCCTGGCAAGTCGCAAAGTTCAGGCAACTGAAGGAACACGGATGGGTTTAAGTCAGTAAGAGTCTGACACGCCCTCCCGCTCCGCCTAGAGCGGGAGAAGTTAGTTGATGATACGCCAACCAAAAAAACAAGGTCCAACGAACAAAACAACCATAAAGATAAAGATACGATTTTCGGAGAGCTCAGTCCTTCTATCAATATTGTTGTTCTTATAAGAATAATAATATTGTTGATACCAAGTCATTTTCTAATACTTAATACTCGTAACAGGTATTTTACTAAAAAACTGTTAAGTACATACTTTCAAAAGAAAGAACTGTCCTTTAGTGTTAGATACAATCTAATATTATTCTGCTCCTTTCCTTATTTGAAGCTCTTCTAAAATATAAAACAATATAATAATACACAATTATGTCGGCTAAATTTCACGTGTCACACAACTGAAAGCTCAGTTATCGATTTGGTTTTAAAACCATTACTAGCTATGTTCCATATTGCTCGCGCGACAGAGTGCCGCCCGCCTTTTTATTGATTTTCATAGCAGAATTAGTCCGGTCAAGGTGGCTGAGTTAGCCTTTAGTTGATAAAACATGCTTTGCGATATACTCTACATCGCAAAGCATGTTTTATCAACTAAAGAGGATAACCAGTTTCATCAGGAATACTTCGCAGTTCGTAGGAGGCCTGACAGTAACTCTACAGTGGGTAGAGACACAAATTAGCCGCGGTACACCCACTACTCCCGACATATTCATGGGGTACGTGGGTTTAGTATCAACATATTTTCTGCCAATGTTTTGCTTCTTTTGTAAACATAGGAAGGCAAATCCATCATGATAAATGTTAACGTTAACTAAAAATAACATGTCATCATAGTAATAATAAGCGATTAGCTTACAACGTAACAACTTGATACGTTGCGTTGTTACAAACTAGAACCACGGTAATATAATTATATTATAATATATATTATATTACCGTGCTAGAACATACCACATAGACACAAAATAAAATTTTTACAATTTAGTAAACGTGTGAAAAATTGAAAAAGTCCATATAATACAATAAAAGAACTCACCAAGGTTCTTGTCTATCGGAAAGCGTGGAAATACATTTAAAAATTATTCATATTTAAACAATTTATTCAATGATTAATAAAATTAACTAAACCCATGCTTTACTTTTTAGTTCTACCTCTAGCTAAAATGGTGACGTGAACAGTGATTTTTTTCATTGTCACTAACTGTTACATAATACACAATAGGACGAACATGGTGATAGTGTAGTGACACGGGTGTCCAGACATTACTTGATTACGTGCATCTAAAAATACTAGTTTTACAAAAATACTAGGTTACTAGGTTTTGCTAAAATAACATGGTTGTTTCATGAACATTTCTCATGGTTTCTTATTTCTACTACGTGAATACGATATGATATAAAATTATCTATGAATACAAGATTGATTAAGTTTACGACTGCTAATTTCTAAGATAAAACTAATGTGGATAATGAATTGTTTCAAGTTCTTTCGAACTTAACAAGGTATTTATTATTTTTCGATTATATGGCCTTTTGGGTGAGTGGTAAAAATGAAGACTGGGTTAGGTACTGAGGTATACCTACATGAATTTACAAGATTTTATAAACTCTACAGTTAAGTACCTACATAAAAAAACCATTAAGCCGTTATCAAATCAACCATCCAAACCTTTGCAATAACTAAGATGAAATTAAGATAACATTTAATGGGAAAGATAATCTAGACTAGACCGGACCTAGCTTTTTATGTTACTTATCATTTAATTTTTGTTCTTGCAATAAATTCCACTCTCAGGTATACATATATTTCATCTTGTCTCTCGACGGACTGATAAATCGAAGTCAATCGATAATGTCGGCCGATGCCTCGACCGATTGACCGAACGAAAATAGAGTAGTGCGTGGCGAGTCGGTCAACTCGGGATCATCGCTCGCCTTCCCGGCTGTTTCGTAACTCCCGCTGATTGATGGGCCAAATAGCTTTCAAGTGGTAATAATATAGCAATGTGTCAGACAGAATAGGCGATACGTATTGTTTTTTTTTTTCTTTCTTTAAGTGCATATTTCATTTTTGTTTTTCAATTGAATTAACTTTCTAAAGCCTATACATATTTATATAGTTTTACATCATAGAAAAAGCCGAAGAGATAAAATTTACGATACCTACCATGACGTGTTACGATCGTCCGCGGACGTTACCTATATTTACCGAGATTAAAAATATCTATGAGATAACAGGCCGTGCGAAAGACACACTGAAATAAGTAGTCCGAATTCACTCACAGTGCATTTGATCCAAACGTTTAGCTTATTTACGGATAGAAAAACGTATATTTTTATTGAGACATCACATTTCAAGGAAGTATAATTTCCTGCCGGGGTCGCGGGAAAGTCCGAAAGGGATACCGTGGCCCCTGGCAAGTACAGGCAACTGAAGGAACACGGGTGGGTTATAGTCAGTAAGAGTGTGAAACGCCTTACCGCTCCGTCCAGAGCGGGAGAAGTTATATTATGATAAATCACATCCAAAAAAAAAAAAAATACTGACAGACAGTCTAAACATACTGGACTGAATAAAAAATAGCGCATGTGTTTGTTCACTTTTAACAATTCACACGCTAACTAACTCAATTTCCTAGTATAAGGCAATAAAAAATAGTTTATTAGTCATCTGCTAGTCTAGGTCTCAGCCTCGCAAGCCCTGAAAGTCTAGATCCAGGTATCGATCGGTCTGCGACTGGTTTTATGAGCACTGCGGCAGAATTTGTGACCTATCACGAGTAATCACGAGTCACGACCCGCCCACGTGAAGTGTTCTGTGATTCTGTCCCGCGTTTTAAATGCTTTCTCTCACATATTTTTTATACCTATTTATGGCCGAAACCAATGGTCTACTCCGTTAAGCAAAGTTAAGCAAAGCAAAAGTTAACTTACGGATATTCCGTGAGTGCGACGCAGAGGGAAGCACCCGTAACTTTGGCTGAAACTACGGATTTCGTTTATGGACTAGACCCCCAGATGTTATCAGTCAAATCGAATACTGCTAACGCATTTTATAAATATCATCTAAGAATGACCTACACGAAACATTATAAAGCAGTTTAAAGCACTCTACAGCAAATTGCATTTTTATCACTGTTATGCACCATCATTACCTCTGAATGTATTAGACGTAATCTCTGGAGCGCGTCCTATCTAATTTAGCTGTCATTATCGCTAAATTACAGATTCCTTCGCCGATACAAGCTTGTAACCAATTGAGATAAATATCCGGTCTGAAGCAACGTGACATCACATTCACATCTATATTACTGCCTGTGATGTCATTACAAGATTTAGAACTCTCAGAAAATATACGTTATTTAAAATAGTATGTCTGATGTGACTACAAATAGGTACTTACTTCCACTTTGAAAACATGGGTTAAAACCTACAAATTAAACGGTTAGAACGAAAACAAAAGTCAAATTTTTTTAAAAAAGAAACGATTGTCGGTTAATTAATTTATTTAATACATCACACACGAGATTAGCTTGAAATGTATTAGAAACACGCAGTACATAATATATGTTTTAATTAATCAACGGTCGGTCATTGTACTAAAATAATTATAACTTAGTCGTTCTGTTGTACTCAAATAGTATAGTACAGTCGGCCACAGACCAACCGCAAGGTCACTTGAAACAAAGGATTACTTTACACCTGAGAAATACGCGATCAATAGTGTCACATTATTTTTATCGATCATACGCCATATGAAAGAACGAATGATATTTTTTATCATTCGTTCAGCGTATCTCATCACATCACTAAAATATCATTCTTTAAAATGTATGTTTAAATATCAATAGGGACACGTTTTTCAACTTTAATTAACCCAATAACAGTGTCCATCTAGAAGTGTCTATTCTTGGTAGACAATGGGCACTAATCGTCACACATAACTCATAGACAAGACTCTTTCATTTTACTTATATCCAGTCACAAAGGTATTAAAATAGCCGAGGGATTAGCTTGTATTTTATCAAACTTATGTAACCAAATGGCAATGGAGACTTCGAGTATCCAGTACTTTTATTTAATTACTTGTTTTAGTTCTCTTGTGGGAAAAAATACAACTTAAACCCGCATTGCTAGTGGTACTTGGAACATTAAATTATTACTTTTTTCTTTAAATCAAACCATTACAAATTTTTTTTGTTCAAACCTGTTGAAAACAAAATTAGATTATTACCTGAGAATATAATAATATGAAAACTAAGAGGTAACAAATAAAATATTGGCAAGCTGAACTAAGTAGTTTGGGTGGATGTTCGTATTCTTCATTTTTATTTACCTACCCTTTATAATTTAGTTTTTCTTGAGCATACATATCGTTGGTAACTTCGTACCGACATTCCAGTTGATGCCCAAAGGCTTAATTACTGCAAACGCCAAGAAAGAATTCCTGCGCAGCTTGCGTAGAACCATGTCGTTAATATCTCTGTCCTCTTCACACTTGTTTATATTGCGGTATGTTAAGAGGAGAGGCACGAGGAGCCTCGGATATTAATATAATGGCGGGCCCCGGCACTGGCTGACCTTGATGATGTAATCGTGTAACCGACGAGATTTGTTTTCGTTGCTCTGTTACGATATATTTTATTTGTTGACATTGTTTACTGAAAGAGCCGATGCATATTCAACGCTATTTGAACTATGTGACCTATTGATAATGTTTTGACGAAGGGACAATGTGTTATCTTGTTCGGACGCGATGAGCTCGACGGAACTAGGTACGACAGGTTGTCGATATTATGCAGGAATTTTAATTTTGTAAACAGAACCTATTACTACAACTAAATATGACTTTATACTTATTACTGATATCCACTACCTTGATCTTTATTATCGTAAGTAGAAAATTAAATTATTGGAGGTGGAGGTAACAAGAATAACGAGGCTTTAAGATTGTATAGGTACAGTCTCAGACCAATAAAAAAGTATAGTACTTTTTTATTGGTCTGAGGGTACAGTTCTCGCAAAACTTTATGAGCCCTCTGAACGTAGGCCCGAGTACTAAACCGCGCAGGGCACAGATGAGTGCAAAATCATTGTAAGCTGTGAAACATGTTTTACTTACTGCGCAGCCACTCGCGTGCAACTTCCGAGAGCTCAAAAAGTTTTGCGCATACTGTAATTACAATCTGTTTCAAAATTTACAATTTGAAACATGTAGGTATAAACAAAGACGAATAGAGGTTACCTGTTCTGAATATCAGCGAACAAATAAAGCAAATTTATTTTTCTTTAAATCCGCTTCCTCGTTGTTTATTCCACTTAGATTAATAAACACACCATTGAGAATTGCTTTATTTTACACGGCTTCAGCTATCTAATTGCGTAACACATTTTCGATAATTTGATACCTACTCACATAACATGGTACAGGTACACACACCCAAAATCTGAATTCAAACAAGGACGAGCGACTCCCAGGTAAGATTAAGGTGCACGCTTTTTGGTGAATCCGCAGTTGCAGCCCGCGAAATTCCAATTTTCTTACGCTTTTTGCAATTTACAGGTCAGTGTCGGGTCGTATCTTGATCAAAATGTGATTCACGACTATAGCAGCTATGTATTTACAGAATTATAATCATTGGAATCATTAATACATCTCTCGATGTAAGATTTGTTACATAAGAACAAATTTCTTGTGGAAAAGTTCATATGTAACAAATCTTTAGAGAGATGTATAAATGATTCCAATGATTATAATTCTGTAAATAGGTACTATACCTGTTATAGTCGCGAATCATAATTATATTGATCAATATACAACCTGACACTGACCTATAAATTGCAAAAAAAACGTAAGAAAATTTGAATTTCGCGGGCTGCAATGCCTGCAAGTGTGCGGAGCCACCAAGTACAGACACCGCACATCAACTTACTACAATCTGTCAAATTTCTTAATTAGATTTTCAACTTTATTACTAATGCATAAGGTTAAAAGTTGATTGGGACATTTCGGATTTGACAGTTTCGGGTAGAATGATGTGCTGCGTCTGCACATGGAAATGTTGCACAACAGGGATAAAGGCAATTTGAATAGGACATGCGTCTTTGAGAAAATGAACATAATTATTTGGATCATAAGGTATTACGAATACGTTTTTCAAAGGATCTAAATTCTATTACACCTGTACTACTTATTAATGTTTGTGGTAGTTTCCAAAAATATTGGGTCTATAAGCAATGATATTATATGTATTTTTACTTCTAATATCATTGGCTTTATGGATGATTATTTTGCTTTCACCACTTCTTGCAATGGTTTCGAAGTTTCGACGCAGTTGTATTATTTTTACGTGTATGGAGCTCGCCAACAAATCATGAGGATAGGTACTTAGGTAGGTACTAAAGATTCAGGTAATCAATAAGTATGCCAAAAATAGCATAGCAATCAATAGCCAGGGCAATACGATAAATAATACAGCGTGGTAGGTATGTCAACAATGACCACGAAATGAGTGATGGTCACAAACTAATCGTGATACCTACTTTCAGACCGTATCGATTACCTAATACGAGTTTAAAAGATAAGCTTTGAATATCTTATCTGTCAATGGCTTTTGGACATTCGAGGGCATATTATATTCACCAAATCTGAATTTAAATATTTGGTTTAGAAACGAAACTATAGGTAAAAATGGTTCTTGCAGCGTCAGTGAGGTTTACAAAAGAGGTTATGTTACAATTAATTTAGAAGTAAATTTTCATCTGTCCTAGACTAGGAACGAACTAGGACAGAGGAAGAGGAGGCCTCAAACCATGATGATTTAAGTTCCAACAAATATCGATCAAAAGCAACATTGTTTATCACACTTTACACGTTACGTTACTTTAATTCCGTCCACACTAAATTGGGGCTTGGGCATGTTACTCGCACACTGGGTGCGCGTGTAATTTTATCCGTTCTGATTCAGATTGTGCTCTCATAAATTGACCAATAGCGTCCCGGTTTGCTCGGCAGGAGCCAAAACCAACTGATTAATACAATTGAGGAGCACGACAGAGTGGCAGCATGTTGTGCGACACCTACTCGCAGAGAATAATTCATTCCTTGAATCAACATAATTTATGTTGCTACCTACACGTAGTCTACGTTCTATGAACTTTGACAGTTGTATGCACTCATCGTCCGGAGAGATGCCAGCGTATAGCGAGCTGTATTAACGGTTTCAAAACCCACCGTATCTCGCTTGGAGTTCAATAAACTTATGATCCATTATTGTTTCTCAGTCTGGACTTCAGTACCAGATAAGAAAACATAGGTATTTAGTTATTAATTAAACTGCGTCAGTCTCTTCACTATTTGTATTTCTTTAAAATATCACAGTTCTACGTTTTATTTAAGCACCAATACCATCATCACTTTAGAAAAGTCATCGCATTAAAATTATCTTCCAGAAGAATCTGAATTGAATCTGAACAAAGTGAACCAACAAGGTATCTAGATTACTATAATACTAGGACACTGTTATGCGGCGGGTAAATAGGTACCTACTGATCTTTGTCTTAACTAGCCCCTCGTTAGTCTAGACTGGTTGCTAGCGCGACTCTTGGGCATAAGATGAGATCTTGAGTCAGATTGAAAATGGTGCAATTGTAAGAAATTCCTTAGTAGGTACCTACTTATAACGGTTAGCCCTGGATTGAAATTGCGTCCGGTACTTGGCTTGGCCTGTCTACTAATTATTTGCACCTGGTTTTCCACCTTTCCACAACAGAACTGGTCACCATCCGTGTTCTTAAAGTTTTTGCAATCTTCCTTTTTTCGACTACCGTACACTGCTAAATATTTTCATTAAAACCGACCGCGAAGTGTAGATCCCCCTGTGTTCTATCCGATTGCTGGTAATCGCTTGCTAGTTGCCAGCCCGTAACCTGCTAGTCATTGTCGAAACAAAACATTGCACCAAACGTACTAGCGTACGCTGAATATTCCTACTCCGATACCAAGTAACGCAATATCTGGCACGTAAACAAAGCACATTCCGCGCCAACCATTTTGCAGTTCGAGCGAATGAATCATAATGTATTTAATAACTGCTTCGATTCGTCTTACTGACCCTGAAATCAAATTTCAGAGCGTGCTATTTTTTTCATTGAGATTATAATTGCATACAAATAACATGCAAGGTTTATAGACTGCATTTCTTAAATGTGGCTTTGCTGCTACTGCGTCAAGAAGTATTCTACAGTTTATCGCTTTGTTGAATGAAACCTAAAGAAGACCAGGATTTTCAATCATGGATAATCACTTCTGAATTTCACTAATTCCTTATCACTTTGTCCTCCCCTCGGTCAATACGCTCCTTGTTGGATATACATGCGTTCCACTTCCAATATTATTAGCAGGCTTCACTCATTATTGCTTATTATGAATCCATGAAGATTACTGTGCTGCTATAGTCAATGCTGCTTATTCGATCCTTTTAAAAAAAAAATGATTGAGTACATAAAAATACATTTAAAATCTCCCATCTAACTAAACGTTTGATTGCGCAATTTATGGAACAAAAAGACTTGCTTAAGATTTCGCAACAAGGTGAAATAGCCAATGCAGAATTTTCAATAAAAACGTAATTTTCGGGAACACTGGTGACATTTTGAACACTTGACTCATCGATCAAATTATTTACACACGTTATGATATTCACATTAATGTATCATGGATTGGCGAGCAAAACAATATTTTTAGCAAGGATACGATCGTAATAAAATAATTTACAACTTTGAAAATACATGCGGGACGAAGTGGGAACGAATGATAATAATGGTGAATGAGATAGAGGCGGGATAAGTCTCGTATTTGAACTAATATTTTGTGAGTGCAGCACTAGCTTAGCACTGCAATCTATTATTATTTTATAGTTTTGGCGCGAATGCCGAATGAGAACGTGACTACAAGTGTGGGCATTAAATTATTTAAAACGCTATAGCGCCATTAACAACTTTGTGCAGGGAATGGACGATGTGTGCTTGCTGCGTAGTTGCCATATTGCTTCATAACTTTAGATTTTGCGTCTTACAAAGATTTTGTTTGATTCTGCGTCACAAAACTGGTTTTTATTGTTTGAATATTCATTATTTTACTATTTAAACTATACTATTCTTAGTACTTAGGTACAAAGTTCGGAATTTATTTATTTCATAAAACATCTCCATTGTTGTAACTAGCCAAAATCTGTGAAACAAGAGAAAGATACTGATGCACATAGTAGGTACTGGGCAGTACCTAGGACCTCTGCGCACCAAGGACTACGGTACCTACGCATGGTTTCCTGTTTTTAGGGTTCCGTACCTAGTTAACCCATAAAGCTTCGCCATGTCCATCTGTTTGTCTGTCTGCGGCTTAGCTCAGACTCTTGGTACTAGAAAGCTGTAATTTGGCATGGCACGCCGACAAAGTGGTAAAATAAAATATATATTTTTTAGGGTAGAAGTGGGGATGTTTTGTATTTCTCGTCATTCCCATTGTGTGATGCATTGTTAGAAAGGTCGTACAAAAATATTGGGAGTTTGTGAAAACCATTTTTGGACTCGGGGATCCGTTTGCGAAATATTAAGCTATAAAGTGATAATTTTGTTAGAGTCGAGTGTCGTGTGTGTTTAGGATCTGTGAAAAAATACACGGCAGTTGTATAGGTATTAATATAGGTATACATATATAACGAAATTAAAAGGAAAACTATCACAGGTAAGTAGGCTCTACAAGTTAAAGAGTAATAATCGACCAACTTACATTTAAGTAAGTAGGTACCTATTTTAAGTTTGTTCTTGTGATAAATTCATACCAACTACGGAACCCTTCATTGTGCGTGGTCCGACACGCACCTGGCCGTTTTTTTAAAATGTTTTTGCTTCGAAGAGATGTTCATGAAAAGTCTTCAAAAATATTTCGTAGAAGCACATAGACGCACGTGGATAACTTTGAATTGCGGCGATTGATCCATCCACAAGTTGATTGAAAAGTTTGAAATCTAACCTAACAATCGGATAGTACGTATCGAGTAACGACCTCCTCATAACAAATAGAGACCTCATGTCAAACATCCACAATTGAGTACCTACTGACAATCCGAGATTAAGCTTCGTAAATATAGATATAGCCTATGCGTTTGCACTGGCGAAACATTCACAACAAAACATGTTGAAATCTTTAGTTTCTGTCAAAGTTCCATACAATATTTGACAGGAACTAGAGATTTCAACATGTTTTGTTGTGATGTTTCGCCGGTACAAACGCACAGTAACATAGACTTCACTAAGTAAGATGGGCGGTGATAATAACCAGACAAAAAAAAAACAAATATTCACATGTTATTAAACATTGATCGTCTAGTATCGCAGTGATTCACGCGAGAATGACGACTGATTCATCCCGTCACCCGTGCTGCCGGAGCGTGACAGTCGGGTCTGGGTCTGGGGGTCACACAGTCACGCTCCATAATACTCGTATAACGTGATAACATGAACACGGCAGTGTCACGTACCGGAGCAATGCGAGACGTTCAACTGTTAACATTTCTTTCATTGCCGAATAATATCTGTGCGATGACACTGAC
Source organism: Xanthia togata (assembly GCA_963853775.1). Classification (NCBI taxonomy): domain Eukaryota; kingdom Metazoa; phylum Arthropoda; class Insecta; order Lepidoptera; family Noctuidae; genus Xanthia; species Xanthia togata. Next base: position 21,050,792 of record OY970800.1, read on the forward strand.
TAAAAATAGACCGTTGTTTTTTTTTTGTTTATCCCCTTAATTCGCCTTTAATAAGCTAGCCGGTTCCATAGTATTTGCGCCAAAGTTTTAGCAAACTAATAGGGCTATGCTGTGCTTGTTACTAATCATTTATTCACAATAAAATATAATGTTAAAATCTTACTTATTTTATAATTCTAAATCAATTGAAAAAAATTGTGTCTAAAATGTTTGTGTTTTTGAGTGATTGATTAATAAGATTTTAAAATTTTCATTTTTTTTTCTTATATTACCTACTCTAAACAAATAGTTAAATGCGTCTAATGTGTTTGTAATGCACCTTTATATTCTTTTGTGTGACACATATTCCGTTGTGTTACAGATATTGTAATATTCCATTGTGTTTCTTTTGTGTGATGTACATTTTTTTTTATATCCACTCATAAGTCACTTCAAATAATGGTTACCCACCTTTATGTAGTTGACCTATTGAAGGAAAATGTATATGATTAGGATCAAAGCCGTAGCGTAGGTACGTACGTGACATATTTTAGGTGCAATAACCTTGCGATGCGGGGGACAATAATGACCCAAAAACTTTGCCAATCTTTAAAAGTAGTCTTGAAGACAAATCCGGCACACTAAATGGCACTGGCGCTTCATTTTCGTATTGTATCACCACACCAAATAGTTACTTACTGCATTTTCTACCATCAATTGAGCTTCCTTTCCTCATCATTGGTTTCCTCACTGCATTTAAATTAGAATCACTGAATACCTAAATGTTCTTAAATGATCGACAATGACATCAGTCCACCAGTTACGAGTGCCACAATGACTCAATAAGAAGTCATTATAGGAAGTAGGTATTAATCCTCATTCTTCTCGTTTAGGTACGTGATTCATGTTGCTCTGTGCGAGAGACGCATATGGTTATTATAATAAGTATGCTTATGATTCCCTCAGTTGAGAATAAACAGGCAGTTAGGAAGTTAGGATGTCGATGAAACCAGTCATTTTTCGGGTAAGTACCTATTAGATTCTTTTCTAGGTATAAAAATAAAAACGTGCAGTCAGCACGCTTATCTTGACCACAATAGAAACGGGTTTTGTCGACGGAAGAATAGACAAAATGACAGATGGTGATATCTGTCATTTTGTCTATTCTTGCGTCGACAAAACCCGTTTCTATGAGATTTTTTTAGGTTCTTGAGGAATCAGACTATTTTATTAGACTTTCCAGTTTCCTTCGACCGCGCAAATCCAAATGGAAGGGGTTGTTTTATGAATAGCACTGCAATGCAGTTGCCTCCATTCGAAATGCGGACTTAGGTACCTAATATCTTCTACAAAATATTATTCGCACTTGATTCTAATGATAGTAATAGATACTAGATAGTTATAGCATGAGGATCGACTCCCACCATTTTTGGGTAGAAGAGTCTCGCCTTGGCAAAGATGACAATACACTGACGTTGATACAGCTCGGTTAGTCTATTTTAGTTATTTTCATAGCGTTATGTCCTATGGTATTCTGCTGTGGGGCAAAGCTGCAGATATTCAAAATATATTTGTCCTCCAAAAACGAGCTATTCGAGCAATTTACCAGCTAGGTGCCAGAGTTTCTCTAAGAGATTTTTTCAAAGATATCGGTATTCTCACAGTGGCATCACAATTCATCTTCGCCAACATCTTATATATTAGGCAAAATATACACTTATACACTAAAAACAGTGATATTCACAATGTTAACACAAGAAGTAAGGATAAACTACGTGCTCCCTTTCACCGGCTTCATAAGGTTCATAACTCATTTGTTGGGCTTGGTATAACCTTTTATAACAAGCTACCCTCTTCTTTGCTAGATTTGCCTTTTAATGCGTTTAAAACTAAATTAAAGTCCAACCTTTGTTCAAAGGCATACTATTCTATCAACGACTACTTAAATGATAAGAATAGATGGTCGCTGTGATTAACTCAAGACAATGTTTAAATGTTCTTTCTCCAGAATTAGTTTACCTACTGACAGGTTATATGAGTTTATATAATTGTTTATAATTTTACTTTATAAGTCAATTTATTTTAATTTTATTTTAATTTAGTGCTGACATAATCTACTCATTACAATGTTTTTTTTATGAGTTGTATTGCAATATGTGGTTAGTTAGCGACCTCGACAATTATTTATTTTACCTCGATGGTCCTAGTTTAGTTTATCAATTGTAACTTCTAGTTACAGCTATATGTAAGCGGGCACGCCCTTTATGCCTGGAGGCTTTTTTTTTTTTTTTTTTTAGATATTGTTTACTTTTAGTTATTTTTATTTCTGCTTGAGTATAGTTCTCGATGCTTTTGGTTGGTATATTGGCGTGTGCTAGCTGTCATATGGCTATTAATTATAGCTATTTAATTTAAATTATTTTTTGCATATTGTAAATTGTCTTGCATACTGTTGTATAGAATCATTTTTTATTTTTTTTCTAACTGAACAGACAGCTGTGCTGCTGGGGAGTTTGTTGCGCCACTTCTTCTTCCCAGCAAAAGCACTAGGAAGTGGTGAAGGGTGGGCGTTTTGGGGGACTGTCTTATGTAATTTTGACGTTCGAAAAGTGCTGATTCTCAGCCTAGTTTGAATAAATGACTTTTGAATTTTGAATTTTGATGCAAATTTGTTACCAAAGACTGGAACGTAGGTACCTAACTAAAAGCCTGGAGTTCTTCCGGCAACCCCTGGAATGGGCTATAAAAAAGTCCGCAGTTGCCCGCAATCCGTTAGGAAGGAGAACCACGTCATTTTATGATAGCGCGGTCGGGACAGCAGGAAGCGACATACATTCGCCAAGGTGAGACTTCTACCCAAAAATGGTGGGAGTCGATTACGATGCTCATGCTTTGACTACCTAGTTTATTAGTAGTACTATCATTAGAACCAAGTGCGAATAATACTTTGTAGAAGATATTAGGTAAGTCCACATGACGAATGGAGGCAATTGTGTTGCAGTGTTATTCATAAAACAACCCCTTACATTTGGATTTGCGCAGTCAAAGGAAACTGGAAAGTCCAATAAAATAGTCTGGCCTCCTCAAGAACCTAAAAAATCTCTAACATACCTGATATGATGCTGCTTTATTTTCTGGCCCAGCGTAGATATTACGTTAGTATTTTCTATTTCAACTTTGGATCTTTGCTTTGGTAAACTTTCGTATGCTGAATCCACAGGACGAGAAACCTACATTAATTACTAGCACGCGTAGCATGAAAACCATAGAAACGGGTTTTCTACGGGTTTTGTCGACGAAAGAATAGACAAAATGACAGATTGTGATTGTTTATCTGTCATTTTGTCTATTCTTGCATGAGCGTCCTGATTGCAAGTTTTTACTTCTAGAACAAGCAAATAATAGGTACTTACCCGAAAAATGACTGTTTTCATCAACATAACTTCCTAACTACCTGTTTATTCTCAACTGGGGGAATCATAAGAATACTTATTATAATAACCAAATGAGTCTCTCGCACAGAGCAACATTAATCATGTACCTAAACGAGAAGAATGAGGATTAATACTTCCTTAATGACTTCTTATTGAGTCATTGTGGCACTCGTAACCGATGGACTGATGTCATTGTCGATCATTTAAGAACATTTAGGTATTCAGTGATTCTAATTTGAATGCAGTGAGGGAACCAATGATGAGAAAAGTAAGCTAAATTGATGGTAGAAAATGCAGTAACTATTTGGTGAATTGGTGATACAATACGAAAGTGAAGCGCCATTGCCATTTAGTGTGCCGGATTTGTCTTAAAGATTGGCAAAGTTTTTGGGCCAATATTGTCCCCCGCATCGCAAGGTTATTGCACCTAAAATATGTCACGTGCGTACTTTGATCACATTTCTAATCATTACATTTTCCTGAGTAGGTTAACTACATAAAGGTGGTTTACCATTATTATAAGTGACTTATAAACTAAGTAAGATTTGGTAACATAATATTTTATTGTGAATAAATCTTTAGTAACAAGCACAGTACAGCCCTATTAGATTGCTAAAACTATCGGTGGGGCGACCAAGCCAAGTAAATATAATTATAATGACTAAAGATGAATGAATAATGTTTGTAATAATAGTGAATAGAGAACAATAATTGACATAACTACGAGAGGTATGAGGGTAACTACTCTACCTATTGTTTAGTTGGTATGTACTAGGTATAACCTCATATAGGTATATGTCACAAATGGATTGTCGAATTCGCTGTTTTACATAACCGGTAGCAGTTTTACAAAACAGCTCCGTTATGTAAAACAGCTGAACGACGTTTAGTGTTTTTCCATTTACTGAACGATAACGCAGAACTGCATAAACGTTTAGCATTTATCAAAGCATCGGGTCAACGATTAGAGGTTATGTAAAACAGCGTGAAATGAAACGTAAGATTGAACGTGAAATGAATATTTAGAACTAAATCTTAAATTTTGTCGCAGTATCTCTAATTATTCTGCTGTGCTCGTGGCTCTGTGTCATATTAACAGTAGCGTGGCGTCAGTAACAGAAATAAATAAAATGAGTACCTAATACGGAAGACAGTTTTTTTTTTAACATAAGTACAGTTATCAGTTTTATGAAAGTTAGTCCTAAAAATACTAAATAGCAAGTAGCGCTCGCCGGCCGCTGCCGCGGCACCGCTTGCTTCGCCTGACCTAAATCAATTGGTCAAGGTGCCCTAGCTTACTTACTGCGAATGATTCGGACTTCGGTTATTGTGACTGACAAACCATTCTGCATTACGTCTAAACGAGAGTAGCAGTTTTATTAAACGTAATACAATGACAATCCAGCTGAACATTGTTCAGCTGTTTTACATAACGGAGCTGTTTTGTAAAACAGCGGCTTCGACAATCCATCTGCGATATAATTTATACTACATGAATAATCCTAAAATGCCCTATGACTTGGTAGGTATGAATTATTATGGTAATTGGTAGGTAATTACGATGAGAATGTATAGGTATAATAAATGTAGGTAAGTAGGTACCTATGAATGTTATGATGAGACTACGGCCGTAATAGGTCGTTTTCGCAGTAGGTTGCTATTGCTACTTACTCTAACTATGTATTATGCGTATGTCTAGTCTATGTTATGAAATAATTTTACACTAGGTAGGTATAGCTAATTAGCTATTCTATTGATATAAAAATAATGAGTAATTTTTATAGCATGCAGTGTTAAAAATAATTCTACAGACTAGATACAAAAGTGCTAATTTGTAATTAAAATGAGTGGCCAATCAATACTCTACAGTCGCATTTTTTTCTAATTACATTACGGATAGATGCAAAAAGTTTTTGTACATTTTCATATCATAAATTTAAGTCATATTTTCATTTATTATAACAAAAAAACAACTTATACACACCTGCTATTCCGCTGAACATTTTTTTAATATTTTGATCACAATTTTAAAACACAGAATCTTCAATACGTAATCACGATCAATATTTTTGAACAATTTGCACCATATACTTTTCACGGAACGTGTTTACGAAGTGCGGTGCGATTGCAATGCCTTTCAAGGTTCTACTCAACAAAAATCGACTTGACCGCCCGAACTCGGATACGTTTTCCATGCGGATGATACATGAACCGACTGTATTTTTATCGATGACGTCAACTCATTACGCGTTTAGTTTATGCCAATACTTTACTGAACTAAAACAATTTAAATCGTTTTTTAGTTATAATCCCGTTACGTAAGACAATGATTTACATTAAAAGTGTCCTTTATTCTTTATTATTAACATTATAAAAAACAGCAAGAGTAAAATATTCATAATTGCTCACATTTATTTTACTACCAATTACTACCAAATGGTAGTTTTTTTATTAGTTGTAACACTGTTTTCAGAAAAAAGTAATATAATGGTGTAAGGTATTGAGACATTTTTATTGTATGAAGCAGTATTAAAGAAAAAATGCTTATCTAACTGGGAAAAAAGCGGACCTTGGTAAGTAAAAGTAGGATAAATCTTGGATTTAGTTTCGTCACCATTTTTTGTTGACATTATAAATTCCAAGTTTATCTTATTATCAGACTACAATCATACGATAAAAAAAAAACTTTGGTATTAATAATGAAGGTACTACCGAATACCTAGAGATTGAAGACTGAAGAAAGAAGAAGTGTATGGTATTTGACAATTCTGACAGTACAATCAGCCAATCGCCACATAACGGGATAAAAAGTCAGCGTGTCACCTCTCACTATATTACTAGCATAAAAACAAGACAAATTGTATTAAAGTAAATCAACTGGTTTAAGCTCAACAACTAAAATTTCAACAAAAAAAGTAGCTGGAACGTAACGGTTGCCTAGCAACAAACGCCTTGACAACTAATAATAAACAACAGCTTGTGATTGTGTCACTCTGTGGTGTCACTTTATTCGTTCGTCGAACGATATTTTAGTTAATTTGTCGTTGTTATGTGTATGCAATGTCGAAAGAAAATAATAATCTGCGGCTGCTGGGCTCGCCTGTAAACTTATCCTATAGAGGTAAGAAGAAGGACGACAAAAGGAATATTCGGAATCGACCCAGATCTGCGCTACAAAGCACTGTTTGCATGACACCGGTAATTAAATATTATACTATAACAGTCTGTATATTTCTATATAACTTACTTAACTAGTACATAATAATATGGTCTTTTCTTTGTCCTGCTATTTTACATAGCTAATCCCTGAAATATTATTATAATAGGCGCCAATTATATGCAATTCTTTATGATTAAACAAACTTTGTAGCCATGGTGACCTCTTTCTCTTTCCCCTTTCAAATTCTTGCTTGCACCCCATTGTCACGCATTCCAAATTACCAATAAATTGGAAAATAATAATGTTATGAACATTGTTTATAGTAGAAATTTAAATTCTAACGTTTTAAATTAACTGTTTGATAGTTTTGCTGTGATCGACACAATTTAATAGGTGAGGTGGTTTTTTAGAGTGCAGGTAAAATTTGAGCTTTTAATAACCTCAATGTTCACAATAATAGGTTTTGTATCATTATAATTTTTATTATGGCCTCATCTCTTACCTGTAGACAATAGAGCTATTTGATCCTACAATTTGATATAATTAAAACAGTGGTAGGTCCAGGATTGTCGTTTGGGAGATGCTTGACCCTATTGAGGGTAGGTTTTAGCAAAGAAAATACTACAAAGCACACAACATTTTATTTTGCTTATTGTATGATAAAATGTTGTCTGCTTGAATTACTTGAGCCCCTTAGCCCCCCTGGATCCGCTACTGCCTGAAAATTTCCTGCAATTGCTTATTTTAATAGGTCAAATTCAATTCAATTTCGAAATATTTTATTGCACATAAACCTACATGGGCACATATGAAACATCAGAAGCTAGGTGCACGGTTCCAATTGGTCGTTTCCTATGGAGAAGAGCCGGCAAGAAACTCCACGGTTAACTCTTTTAAAAATGATTGGCTCTTTTACAATATTTTCAAATAACAGTGTTATTAGGTATGGGAGGACAGTGCAGGTCTTCCAACAAGTACCATGTACCTTACAAAATAACGATGGTCAACAAATCTACAGTCCACTAAGCCTACAGCGTTCATATTCACAAAATAGAATAGAATCTATATAAAGTTATAAATTATTAAAAATAAAAACGTATTTTAAACGAAATGACGTGATTGCTGTTACAGCTGTAACAAATCTGAATAATTATCATGTACACAAAGGCCACTAATAAAGGGTTGAAATTAAATTATAGGTATATAATGTCAAATAATAGTGTGATTATGTAGAGGAATAATGTAAAATAAAAAATATAAACATGGTAGGTAATTTGGGAGCAGTTAATAGATTCGGACACTATTTTGCCGTTAATGAGCTACCAGGGAAGCCACATGTGCAGAAGGAAACTTCCTTGTCTTCAACATAGTCTTTAATTTTATAATATTATTATGCATTCTTGATAAGAACGTGTTTAATGTGGGTTTTGAACTTCCCATCGCTAAGTACTGTAACCGACTTAGGCAACTTGTTATAAAAGCGGATACCTTTTATAAGAAATTACTTGCTTGTTTTAGTTCATCTAAATTTGGTTATCTCAATTTCATGAGGTACCAAGTGTGACAGGATAAAAATTATGTGGTTACTCATTTAAAAGTAAAAATATCCCAAGATTAAATATATTGCAGACACGAATTTACTTGTTAGTCCAACTAATATGCTATGGTTATTTTATAGTCTACCACTTTGATTATAACATTTGTTATTTTATTTTGCAAATATTTCATTTCAGGACCACCCAGAGAGGTACAAGAGACCATTTTCAGCTGATACAAAAGACCGAGCTCCATCAACCAGAAGTTTTTTAAAAGCATTCAGTGCTGAATTACTGCAGTCTTACAATAGTAAAATTGAGTTTATATTCTTTAAACTTTTTTTGTTTTTTAAGTCAGAAGTATTAATTTCATTCTTCTTCTTTTCGTGTGGTTAGTGACTAACCTGGTGTCAGAGTTTTAAAGCCGCCCATGGGCCTCTGACTTGGCTTCACATGCCGTCGAGAAATATCTCTCAGGCATGCCGGTTTCCTCACGATGTTTTCCTTCACCGTTTTTGAAGCTAGTGATAATTATACAATACGCACATGAATCTGAAAAGTCAGAGGTGCGTGCCTTGGGTTCGAACTCAAGACCTGTGACTTGGCAGTCCGACGGTCACACCACTAGGCTATCACTGCTCTATATTAATTCAAATTACTAATTTCATTTTTTTTTCTAGATACCCCAACTTCTATAAAAATAGTGGCACCAACAACTAATCTACTCAGAGATACAAAAGCCATTGAAGCCCATTCTCATAGAAACACTGAAATATGCAGCAACGCTTCAGACTATGGTTCTGAAGACACTTTTATTAGTTTAGGAACTAAAATCAAGGCTAAAGCTCAACTTGGCACAAAGAAAAACAATAATTCAAAGAACTTTTCTAAGTACAGGAACATAGCTAAAAAAACACGAAAGCCTATGGAGAACTCAATAAACGGAGATAATATAACTAGTCAAGAATATGGATTAGAAGTGAAAATTATTGAGAGAGGTCAGTCTCCAACCAGAAACAAAAATATCTTTCATGGGAGAAGTTTATCGCCTCCATTCAAAACGCGAGCATATGAATCATATTTTGTACCTCTTGACTCTGAGAAGAAAGAGACAGAGTTCAGACATCGATCGTACAGCGATACTAGCATACAGTCCGAGGTGGAGAAGGCTATAGACACGTACTCCCGCCGACTGACGGTATCCAAACAACAGCTGTCCCTCGTAGAAGAGGAATCTACACAGGACTGTGAAAGTGTCCCTTCACAACACATGCCAAGCTTATCTCCAGAAATATCCCTTGAAGACAAAATCAATAAAGATGATCATGATGTTAATATGGCTGGAATGAATACTTATATGGTTGATTTGAAACAAGATGAATATATTAAAATCACTCAGAGCTATATGTGCGAACCACGGACTTACAAGAGCTTTTACAACGATTTCCGCAAGAACCCTAGTGATCTATACAAGACTAAATTATCTAGTACCATAGTTCATACGGATTCGTCGTCAAAAGACTCTGGTTATCCTGAGAGTGGAGCAAATGATGATAGGTTTTACGGACAGAATTATTCACTGCCGAATACGTCGGTACTAAAGCAATCCTCCGATAAAACTGAGGAGCAGCCCAAAAGTTTGGATAGTGCCTCGACGAACAGCAATGATAAAGATTACCACAAAACGTTTCCATCAGATAAGAAGGGCCAATGGGCTGAACCATTGAACCACAGCCGCTTGCTCTACAAAGATTTCTTTCTAAAGAAGGAGGGACACATTGCTCTGCCTCCACAGAACTCGCCTAGCAAGAGTGACATCCTTATACCTGGAAGTAGTGAAGGGACCGATGAAATCAAATCTGACAATACAGATAGCAATTTAGATTATCCACCATATCTTAATAATAGTACCACTAAAGCGTATACGTCTAAAGTTATTGAAGATTACAAAAGAGAATTAGAAGCTATAAACAATCTGCATAATCTTACCATCAAAGATATACAGACTGATGCAGTATCTCCAACTCCTCTGAATATAGACAAAATGTTTGAAGATGCTTCTAATTTTGAGGATAAGAAAGACATAAGTGAAAGCTCCCAGGAAGGCAAAATTACAGACCAATCGCCAGTAAATAACAAAAATTCTTTAGATACAAAACGAGACGTATCGAAAATTTCGACAAAAGAGCTGATACAAAATTATTTAAAAGTCAAAGAAGGGGATTATAGTAATGCATCTAAAATAGCAAAGAAAACTGATAGAAAAGTAAGCAATGGTGGTTCAGGAGAAAATTCTTTAGGGTTTAAGCAAGAATGGAACAATAAAAGCTCGAAAAGCGGTGGCAAAAGTCCAATTCCGGTAAACATAAAGAACCAAACTCAGAAGAATATGTACACGATTAAAACTCCTATGAGTGCTAGGATCGACAGCGTTCAGAATGATAAAGATATTGATTCGTGGATGTCTCTATCAGCACCGTCTCCTAGGGTCCTCGAAATTGAACAAACGAAAGAGAAGCCACGGAAAACTGAGCCTTCGCGGCCTGAAGAGAGGGTCGAAGCTGCGAGGCCTCCGTCGTCTGCCCGTACTGAAGAAAAAGAGCCGAAAGCATCCAAGGAACTAAGTTCTCAGTCTACAGTGTTAGATATTTACTCGATGCTAAAAGAAATTGAGAGCTACGGAGAGAATCCCGTTGTAGAAGTAACTAATAAGATTCTATCTGAACCAGAAAGTAAGAAAGACGAAGAAAGTTTCTCGCACAAAGATAATTTTATGTGAGTTGAACCTTTGGTAATGGATCCCTAATAAATAAATTATCATCATCAACTTGATTTAAAATTATAATCATTGCATCATTTTAATCTTTCATCTTTTAATACTTTCAGGGAAATATTTGAGTTCCTGGAGAAAGTTGAACAAAGCGCAAACGATGCTCTATCCATTGTTACCAACACTACCCCACAAACTATGCCCAGGTGAGTATGTTAACAGAACAAATAACAATTAACTCTATTATGGATCAAGAATTTTTGGTCGACTGTAAAGACTCAAATGCCTTTCACACGGGTCCGATCTCACGCACCACAACCACGTGTCACCCACATCACAACCACACCACAACGGCAACACGTGGACGGGCGCTAATTTGTATGAAAATTAATATGTATAAGTTTATTCTCACGGACCAAATTTGGCCGTCAAAATCAACCGTGTGGGCGATACCGACCACATCAAGGCGACGTCGCAGCCAGAACGCAACCACCCAGCGAGACCGCGCACTAACGGCCGGCCACGTCGCTAAAATAACGATCTACCTATCTGCAAACACTAGCCTAGCGACAACGATACCACATACACACATTTTTTTAGTTACCAAAACGCAACTGCAAGAAGCTGCAGTGACACTATCCACACGTAACCACTACTTGCCCACATTTTGTCGCTGCACTGCGATGTGGTTCATGTGGTGTGGTACGTGTGAACGGGCCCTAATTATTTGCAGTGAAATTCATTTTAACACTTAATATGTACTCTGTACATGGTTCAAATTCGCTTGGCACTTATTTTTTGTCCAATACAGAGTAGACCACCTATCTAATTACGCAACACATTTTCGAAAAGGATTACGACAAATTTGTTTCATTTTCAAAATTCAAAAATTCAAAATTCAAAAGTCATTTATTCAAATTAGGCTGAGAATCAGCACTTTTCGAACGTCAAAGTTACATAAGACAGTCCCACAAAACGCCCACCCTTCACCACTTCCTAGTGCTTTCGCTGGGAAGAAGAAGTGGCGCAACAAACTCCCCAGCAGCACAGCTGTCTGTTCAATTAGGAAAAATAAAATGATTCTATACAATAGTACTTATGCAAAATAATTTACATAACACAACACAAAACATTAAATTATAAATTATCAGCCATATGACAGCTAGCACACGCCAATATACCAACCAAAAACATCGAGATCTATACTCAAGCAGAAATAAAAATAACTAAACGTAAAGAATATCTAAAAAGAAAATAAAGCCTCCAGGCATAAAGGGCGTGCCCGCTTACATATAGCTGTAACTAGAAGTTATAATTGATAAACTAGGACCATCGAGGTAAACTAAATAAACAGTTAATTACTAATAACAATAACAAAACCATGATCAGCAAGACGACCAGTCACCACAAGCAGCACCCGTTCACGAGCTTAACGCAAAGATCAGCCATTACCCCCCTCGCCATATTTGAGGGAAGGAGGCAACCCGACCCCCGACGCTACCGCAAGCAGTGACATCTAAGGGAGCATGACGAACTTGCTGCCAGTTTTTCAGGAAAAAAAATAAAAAATATGATCAGTTTGTCGAGGTCGCTAGCTAACCACATATTGCGATACAACTCATGAAAATCATTCTACTGAGTAGTTAATGTCAACAAAAATTTAATAAAATTAAAATAAATTGACATATAAAGTCAAATAAAATGAACAATTTACCTAAGCTTATATAACCTGTCAGTAGGTAGGCTAATTCTGGAGAAAGAACATAAACATTGTCTTGAGCCAATCACAGCGACCAACTATTCTTATCATTTAAGTAGTCGTTGATAGAATAGTATGCCTTTGAACAAAGGTTGGATTTTACTTTAGTTTTAAACGCATTAAAAGGCAAATCTAGCAAAGAAGAGGGTAGCTTGTTGTAAAAGGTTATACCAAGCCCAACAAATGAGTTATGAACCTTATGTAGCCGGTGAAAGGGAGCTCGTAGTTTGTCCTTGTTTCTTGTGTTAACATTGTGAATGTCACTGTTTTTAGTGTACAAGTGTATATTTTGCCTAATATATAGAATGTTGGCGAAAATGAATTGTGATGCAACAGTGAGGATACCAATATCTTTAAAAAAATCTCTCAGAGAAGTTCTGGCACCCAGCTGGTAAATTGCTCGAACAGCTCGTTTTTGAAGGACAAATATATTTTGAATATCGGCAGCTTTGCCCCACAGCAGAATACCGTAGGACATAACGCTATGGAAATAACTAAAATAGACTAACCGAGCTGTATCAACGTCAGTGTATTGTCTTACTTTCCTGACGGCGTAGGCGGCCGAACTGAGCCTTCCCGCTAGGCTAGATATATGATGCCCCCACTGAAGTTTGGCATCTACTGTCACTTTTTACACTTCTACAACATTCATCGCGTTATATACGTTGTGGAGCAGTTTTTTTTTTGGAATTTATGAAGCAATGGATTAGCAATTTGTTTCAAAACGGTTCAAATTCTGATTGATCGTATATTACGTAATTAGGGTATTGATATAAGATTATATTGTAACCGCCCTTATAACCTTGTTATTTTTCAGACTAGAGTTGCTACTCAAGCTGCCACAGACGGAGTTAGCACAGAGGCTGGTGACAGCTTCCCTACAGCTGGAGGAACGATCCTGCTGTATCGCGTTGTTACAAGAGAGTCTTGCTAATCATAAGGAGCAGGTGTGTACTGAGAAAGAAAAAGAAAAGAAAGAAAATAAATTTATTTGATTCAGGTTAAGGCACACAATATTCACACAAAAACAACAAAAAAAAAAAACCGGCCAAGTGCGTGTCGTACCACGCACAATGAAGGGTTCCGTAGTTGGAATGAATTTATTGTAAGAACAAACTTAACTTTGTAATTGAAAAACATGTTCTCCCATACGGAATATATGGGAGAACATGTTTTTGCAACCGCAAATTTAAGTTGGTCGATTATTACTCGTAAACTTGTAAAGCCCACTTAAGTGTGATAGTTTTCCTTTAAACTTCGTTATATATAAGTACTAATATCGTGACATTTGAATTTCTAACTACAACCGTTTAGTTGGTAGAGGGGGGGTTACTTGACTCTAACGAAAATTGGTACTTTAAAGCTTGTTAAGTCACGAACGGTTTACTTAATCAAAAAACGGTCTTCGCAAACCCCTAATATTTTGAAAGACCTATCCAACATAGGACGAAAAAAAAAATATCATCCCCACTTTACATGTAGGAGAGGTACCCTAAATAATTGTTTTATTCAAAATTTATTTTACCATTTTTTCGGTGTCATTAACTTGTATACTCATGCCAAATTACAACTTTCGAGTACCAAGCGTTTTTGAGCTAAACCGCGGACAGACAGACAGACAGACGGACATGGCGAAACTATAAGGGTTCCTTGTTGACTACGGAACCCTAAAAACTTAGATTAGTACTGAGCTTTATGGTGTTTGCATAAATAAAATAAATAAATTACAACGACGCTTAATCTGTTACCATGGATTCAGTACATGATTCTGGACCCCTCTGCGTTGAAATTTTATGTCAGTTATTTAAAAAATAAACTGTTACCTACAATATTGCAATACCGACGCGCTCGAAATGTATGGAACAACACACACCATTGTAACTAGTTGCGCTTCGATGTATGCCATCCTGTATAGAACAAAATATTATACGAACGCTCCAAACGGGTCCCAAATAGTGCTTCTAAGTTACAGTATGAGGCGTACAATACGCCCAGGCCAGTCTATAGTATTATTTCTATCGTTTGTGCTTTAATAAGTTGAAACTTTGATCTTGAAAGAAAGGCGACGATAACCGACTTTTAATGACTTTTAAACTGAACATCACGTCTAATCGAGTGGTGTTAATGATTTGGAAAATATATTTGTTAAATTAGAGCATTTTCTTAATAACTTAATTTAATTATGAAAATTCGATTATGAGGAGCTCGTGGCTAAGTAATAACTGCCGCACGGGTTGATCCGTCAGGTTAAGCTACGCTTGCCGGGGTTGGTCTGTGGATGGGTGACCATCTTTACGTACCGAGACTCCTCCGTGCCTCGGAAAGCACGTTAGCTTGCGTGTTCTATAGGTACTGATCTCACGCAACGCGTCGTACGTCCAGCCAGTAATAGGACTCGCCCATCAAGGAGCGCTGTCCCAAATTAGACGCATTTTTAATTTATTCTACATAAAACAAAAGGTATTTTAATAAAAACAAGTATACTAAAAGATCAATAATTAAATGATTCAGAAAAATACGCTTGATAGATTTTGCGTGATTCTCAGTTTTTTTTCCGCGTTAGACATAACTTAACAAATTAATTTTACTATGTAATATAAACATCATCTAAAATGTTCATAATTCATCATCTGCCTAGCCTTTTTCCCAACTACGTTGGGGTTAGCTTCCAGTCTAACCGGATACAGCTGAATACCAGTATTTTATATGGAGCGACTGTCTATCTGACCTCCACAACCCAGTAATTGGGTGATACGATACCCCTTGGTAAGACTGGTTGTCAGACTTTCGGGCTTCTGACGACCCGTAACGACTGTCAAAGATCCACGAATGACAGTCGGGACCAACGGCCTAACCACTCAAGCCCACTGGCATAATATCTGCGTCATAAGGATTTATTAACATCTTCCAATGAATTGTTTTCAGATGATCAATAAAGTGAGCAACTTAGAAAAGCAGTCAATTCGGAACATAAACAAAGTGAAGCAGGAGTGTGAGGAGACAATCAAGAGACACCAGAATTTCATTGATCAGGTTTATATGCGTAGAAAATGCGTCTTTTTGATGGAGTACAGTCTTGAGCATAAATATATTACTACAGCTCGGCAATAATATCTGATTTCATGATTCATCCATTAATATATGACGGCAAATATATGTGACACATAATTTTGAAGCCGATGCAGCATCCTATATTTTGGCATCGCTTGTCTCGTCAGATAGTTTTGGTGTCCCTTCAATGTCACATATTTGAGATGCCTTCCACAAATTACCACATAAATATTTGCCGTCGTGTATTAATCATGAAATCAGATATTATTGCCGATCAGTCCATAGTAATATATTTATGCTAGTGACTAAAAATCCCAAAAAAAGAAAAATAAGGCAACTTGAGGCTCTCCTTTGCCTATCTGCAAGGGTATACTTTACACGAAAGATAACATCGAATACGCATGTCGCTAAAAGCAAATCTGACTCTTAAAAGTTTGAAAGGAAATAGGCAACTGCAATTAAATAACCAAATAAACTCTGCTTCGGAGTTCACAAAAAAGTAAACAAATGAATCTCTGTTCTCTTTGTAGTTGATAAATGATAAAAAGACCCTGAACCACCGTATCGAGCAGCTAGTTGACGAAAGAAGAGCGCTCGAGGAGCGATGGAAGCGGTCTGCGCAGGCGCTGGAAGAGCGGTACAAGCTGGAACTGCGTAACCAGCATGACAAGATGCAAGCTGCGCAACAGGTTAGCGCTAATGTCTTATTTGACGGAAAAGTCGTTTATATTTTTGTTTCTTCATCAAAATATTGTAGGTTAATTTCAGTTTCGGCAAGAAAATCTGCTTAGCCTAAATTAATTTCATTTATTTTATATTCTTGCCTTTACTAGAACGCCTTGCTTGTATTTTAATTCTCAGTCACGGCTATATTCCTAACGGGATGTGCAGTGTTAACAAAAGAGGTACACGCACACCCACACCACTTAAGTTTTAAGTCGCATGTAATTGGCAAACCTGTATCGAAAAAAAAAAGAATAAAAATCTTGCCTTGGCAGCCAAGATTTTTTTTCTTTTATTTTTTCGAAATTGTAAATAAAAGGATTTTGTAACATTGATAAGTTAGCTTCCTAGTTTTTATCAATATTGCACTCATTTATTGTCTGCTTGAACTTATTCATCATTGTGTATATATACAGGTGGCTCGGCAGCGCTGGGTGAGACAGAAAGCTGAAAAAATCAAGGTATGCTATGCTAGACACGGCTAACTTACGGCCATCGTTTTCAATATTTTTGAATGGCATTAGAAGTTCTATTGTTTGGGTCGAGCGCAGTCAGTAGGGCCAAACCATATTATACAGTCTGATCCAGGAAATAGGGTCATACCGTGTTATACAGTCTGACCCAGTAAATAGGGTCATATACCGTATTATACAGTTTGACCTAGTAAATAGGATGAGACCGTGTTATACAGTCTGACCCAGTAAATAGGGTCATACCGTATCATACAGTCTGACCCAGTAAATAGGGTGATACCGTGTTATACAGTCTGACCCAGTAAATAGGGTGATTCCGTGTTATACAGTCTGACCCCGTAAATAGGTTGATACCGTGTTATACAGTCTGACCCAGTAAATAGGGTGATACCGTGTTATACAGTCTGACCTAGTTATTAGGCCAACCTGTATTGTGCAGCTTGACCCAGAACATAAAGCCTTAATAATATAGCTCATTATGTAAATAAACTGCAAAAAAAAAAATGCTACAAAAATTTATAAAACGTAATTATTGTTTATACTTCATAATTCCAGGAGTTAACAGTAAAAGGCTTGGAAGGCGAACTCCGGGAGATGGCAGAACGTCAACAGAATGAGATATCCGACTTAAAGATGTCGCACGCAGAACAGAGTGGACGAATACAAGCGAAGCACGCGCAGGAACTTGAGGAGTTGAGAAGAATGCTTGAGGAGGAGAAGGAGGTTGCTCTGGTGAAAGAGAGGCACATAGCCAGTTCTAGGTAATCTATTTTACCTTATTGTTTTTACATTGCATAGGCATATAAAATACAATATCAGTCCTTTTACAGCCACAAATTCCGGTTATCATAATGCTAGCCGTTGCAGAGCTCCTTCAAATGGGTAAATCGTGGCCTAACTCTGTATTATTTCCAGGCTAGAGAAACAGATCTTAGAGATCGAGCTAACGTACCAAGAACAGCGTACACGCTTGGTGTCAGAGATGAGGGCTGAAAACGAGAGGGTCTCGTCTGAGCTTGCAGATAAAGAGAGGGCGCAGAGGGAAGAGATTGGTGAGTGACCATTTGTGAATAAATGGTCTTTAATATGAGAGTAGAGTAGCAGAGCAAGTAGTACAGGTTATAAATATGAGCTTTTGTGGAAAACAATTATAACAATATATCTACTATAGAAGCAATAGCTTTTGTCTAGCAACTCATATCAACACTTGTTTGTCGAAAGCATTTCCAACTAGTTTCGTCTTGAACCTGATGAGTTACCGTAAGCCAGACATAAGTAGGTAGTTAATGTTTTTTTTTAAATGAACTGCTGTATTCTATATAGTTATATTACTCATTGTTGTTATACAGAAAAATGGAGAGAGGAACAAGAGAAGGAGATGAAAGAAAAGCGCAGGCAAATGGAACAAGAGATGTTAAAGGAAAAGGAAAATATGAAGGTAAGCTGTCTTTGACCAGAAGCATATTGTATACAGGCTGAATTTTTTGTCACAATCCAAATTTTTTCTAGGCATTAGGTATGATTCACTAACTTCATTTTTTTTAAAACACGATACGTAAAGTTTTCATATTAAATCATTTTCCTGAAAGAATTATCAGCTCCGCGTGGTATATAATAACTTTGTGATGTGATATCTCAATATTTTTGTATTGAGTGATACTAAAAGAAAAAACACGTATGTATTCAATGATTTTCGCCAAAGATTAATATATCAAAATTTGGAGGGTGACTAAAAATTCAGCCTGTATTTAGACCTTCTTAATTTATCAGCCTTTTCAAATTATGAGGATTCTTCACAACTGATACATAAACAATTTGTGGTTCCGCATAGCCAAAACTGTTAAATAAAAAGCACTTTTTTTTTTCAAACTTGTTTGTATGTATGCCAAACAACAAAAAACATGCCAACATGTTAACCTTTATTTTACCAAAATCGCGTAACTCCATTTTACAGGAACAAATAAAACAAAAAGAGGTCGAAATGGCACAACAACTAGAAGAATATAAGAAGAAGTTAGAAGCAGAACAGCAATTAGCAATAAAGCGTAAAACTGCTGAGATAGTCGCGCAACATAAGCAAGAAAGAGACAGAGAGATCGAAAGGGCTATCGAGAGTATGGAGGCGGAGGCACAGGTGTGCAGAAAGGAGTCACAGGACGCACTCAGGTAGGTTATTTTGTTAGGTTCACCAACAATAATTAACTCAGATATCAAATAAAGTATACATGCTTAATAACAGTGCAATTTTTTAAACTTAAACACCACACTTAGAATGCAAAGAATCCAGAATAAGCTTACAGTGATAGGTTGCCCATGAACTGCGTTGCATAAACACGCAACTTAAAGCCCGTGTTTCAATAATCTATTAAGAAGCGATCGAGGTGGTGCTGGTCTGGTAAAGGGACAGTGTCTTTTATTTCTGACTTCTTGTGATGACGAATCCGAGGAGCCTCAGATAGTAATACCAGACTCTCTAAGCACCGAGTTCTAAGTTGAAAGAGATCCGTGATGCGCCCACCGCCGATCATTTGGGCCTGGAGCGCACTCTAACAAAGCTCAAAGAAAGATTCTATTTCTCAAATATGCGTCAATACGTGGCGAAATGTCATGCCAGTCTTCTAACACCGTATGAAGGTGATTCGGACGTTGTCGTCCGATGTCAGGAAGAAGGGCAGACCCCGTAATGTATCGGTTGGCAAGCCAGATCCAGAGCCTTCAGCTGACTTGGGGAGGATATAGCGTGACCCCTATTAGAGTCGACTCCCCGCATTTCTAGTTTGTGGTGGCCAGGTTACGTGACTAGTTACGGCCGGTACAACACTATCCATGTCGCCCGCGCCCCGCGCCGCCTGGCTGTTAACACCGAATAACCGCGCACGCGCTTTAGTTGTAAACACCGAATAACCGCGCACGCGCTCGGCGATCGTACCCTTGCGCCTCGCGAGCCGTCCATTTTTGTTTCTCTAAGTTCTGTGTCATTTCATGTACATTTATTTTCTTACACCAATATACACAGTTTACGCTCACAATAGTTGGAGTTTTCTTTGTCCAAAGTACCCTGAAAAATTAAAGGATTCAATTTCGTACTCAAAGACTCGTATTTTTTCGATACTTACTTGGCTTCGACGAATTGTACTCTCCGAGTAACTTGCAGTGTATCCTATCACCTGTCCTTAACTTGGACCATATTTACAGGAGGAACAAGGAACAGTACGAGGCTGAGTTGAAGGAGCTCGCCGAGACCGAGCAAGCAACGCTAAAGAGATACCAGGACGCGCAGGCTAGGATCCGACAGACTGAAGATAAATGTATGGTATTTTAACTCTCATTATTGAAGTTTGATAAAAAAAATGTGTAGGACCGTATTGAACTGGTTGATCAAAAAACTCTGTAGGACCACATTACGCCGTTTGAGCCTACAGTGTAGGACTGTATTATACTGGTACTAGAAACAGTATATTCAGGATATTACTATATTACACAGGCTGATCCTATACTATACTACTGTCTATGTAGCTACTCGTATTACTATATAGTAGTATGATCCCAAACTTTCCTGGATTATTTGTTCAAAATACTGTTTAGGATCGTAATGTATTACCTAAGTTTTTCCAAGAAATAGGGTGGGACCGTATTATACAGGTTGGCCCAAAACCTTTTTGACCCGTTTTACAAATGCTGATCAAAAAATTATGATGCCTCGTATTATACAGGCTGACCCAAGAGGTAATTTGAGTTATATACACCAGTAGTAGCTCAAATGTTGTATCATGTTTTCAGTTTTAATCTACTTGTGATGACATATTGAAATTAATTTTAGGTGCAGAATTAGAAATGACGATTTCTCAGCTGGAGACACGTAACAGGGTTTTGACTGAGGTAAGTGTATTTTATACCAAATGGTGTGTTTTCTTCAGGTTTCTGAAACATCCTACGTCTCTCGAACAATCATTGTGGCGAATTATTTAACCAGCGATATAAGTTGAATGGCGGTTTAAATGATATGTCAAATCAGTACCTGTTATACTTGTCTACAACCCTTCCGAGTACAAAAATTGTCTTGAGGAACCATCAAAGAGTAATTTCAGAATAATTTATTTCATACATAAACTTACGCATTCTTCGCATGGGGGTAGGCAGAAACTATAGAACGACGCCACCTGCTACGCTCCTTACATACTCCTGTTGCTTTTTATTTATTTATTAATATGTTGTATATCCCTGCGATGAGTTCCACCCCTTGAGGGGATGAATTTAAAAAAAGCCTTTATTAATTTAGAAAACGACGTTTGTTATTCTCCTTTTTTTTCCTCGAAAACTAAGCCGATTTAATAATTTTTTACATTAAAATTTTAAGAAAGAGTATGTCTAGGTTCTTGTTATTTTCTTTTATGCGAAAAACTTTTCCGAATTAGTCTGGTAGTCCTCTAATCACGGCGGTAAAAATGGGGCATTTGCATTTGGCATTGTAATTTTTGGAGGGTCATAGTTTCCTTACTTATTAATTGCTGAAAAAAAGTAAATGACAGGGACATGCCTATAGAGACCCTGAGAATTAATTTAAAAAAATGACAGCTCTAGAGGCATTATTCAGGAAGAAAAACGGGGAATACGTTTGTATGGAGAATCACGGGCCGTGTTCCCTCTTAATTAGTGCTCATTTACGTTACAAAAGGAACTCTTGTGCAAAATTTCAAAATTTCATCAACGTACAGCCTAAACCGTTAGGGTCTAAAAGAGACCCAAACGGTGTAGGCTGTACGTTTTCTCAGTGTATTATAACTGTGCGTTTGCACTGGCGAAACATCACAACAAAACATGTTGAAATCTCTAGTTCCTGTCAAATATTGTATGGAACATTGACAGAAACTAAAGATCTCAACATGTTTTGTTCAGACGCACAATTAAGTAGATATGTAATTAAAAAAATATATTTATGGCTTCTGTAGAAGAACACTCAACTGGAGTCTCGCGCAGAAGAAGTGAGAGCGAGCTGCGAAGAGACTTGGAAGGGCAATGTTGACTCGCTGAAGAAAGAGATAGAAGATATGAAGAAAACGCACGAGGAACAGATGCACCAGCTATATGCCAAGTTAGTATGCGATTTATACTGTACTACTTGACTTCCGTTTGCATGACTTTGACATAGACAGCGCCTTTAAGTCGTAGCAGTAAGGGTAATTTTCGTAGTGCAAGTTTTACTATACTGTTGTGTTGCCTGATTATATGAACATGTCTGGCAGACAGAAAGACAATCAATTATTTCGCTGATTAATGACTCCGTTTGTGCCCAAAATTCGTCTAGCATCCCATGAAACCCGAAACATGCCTCACAAAATCAAATCTAAATATGTATATGCGAGGAAATCAAATATAACTTCTTGTTGTTGTATGTAGGGTGAAGGTAGCGGTGGCTCGAAAGGACTCGGCCATCCAGGCCCTGACCCGCGAAGCCGGCAAGTACCAGGAGAAGATCACGCTATTGGAGCAGAAATTACAGCAGCAGAGAAAGGACTTCCTCAATAAAAAATAAACACACATAGGTACAAAATGAATTGAAGTCTGTTCAAAAAGTATCTGACAAAATTGTAAACAAACCCTGTTCAGGTTAAATTCTTACATAGTCACAACTAAAGAGAATAAGTAACACATTCATCTGTATTTAGAAGGTTTAAACTTTATGTCTCACCACTTTTTCCAACAATTATTATTTGAATACCATTATTAAATTGTAATTGAATAATCGTCGACGAAAATTGAGCTCATAAAATCAACCTCAATTGTCAAATGAAAAACTTCTGTATGGTAATTTAAATAATAATTCCGGGTTTTAAGTACCTATTCAAGTAATCAAATCATAGCACACGATTTGGAAATGGCACTACAAATTGGGATCCATAGGCATGTTTTCTGATTATTTTTTCTACAGTTTTAGGAGATACTTTTTGAACAGACCATAATTTGTATTTGTATTTTTCACTAACACTTCGCGCTTTATTGAACTATTTTACGATATTCGGATATTCATCTCAGAAAAAAGACCTGACTTAGATCCAGTGTCCACCAGGGGCTTAAATCTCGTTTTTTAGTAAACAAACAGTACAGCGTGATTCTGGTCATACGTTGATTCTAAGCGGAAGATGTTCAGGATCCGCAGTGGTAGCCCGCGAAATTGAAATTTTCTTAAGTTTTTTGCAGGTCAGGTTATATCTTGATCAAAATATGATTCGCAACCAATAACAAATATGTATTTACAGAATTATAATGTCAAATGTCAGCATTTCATAAAAAATTGTTTCAATGGAACAAATCTAACTTAGGGCTGATTTCACCAATGAAACTGAACGCGATCTGCATTTTTAAAACGCGTTCAAGAGCTGTCAGTGTCAATATTGTTATAGAATATTGTACACTGACAGCTCCTCGCTTGAAACTAAAAGCTCTTGACAGCGCTTTCATTGGGGAAATCCGCACTTAGAGAATAATGTGACTTATGATTAAAATTCTGTAAATACATAATTGTTATGGCTGCGCTGATTTATTGCAAAAAACGTAAGAAAATTTCAATTTCGCAGGCTACCACTGCGGATCCTCCTTATGTAATGCAAACTTATTGTCTTTCCACTAGTAAACTTTGTTTTGGTGAAAATCGGACTTCAATCACAGGCATAATACAAAAACCTAGAACTTGTTTAATGACCCAGCCTAAATGTCAGGTTAAATGTCGAAATATCTTACAATTTTCTATTCACAGTGAATATGAAAATATCTAGTAAGATTTAAATATTATCATGAGGAAAAATGCTTAAAACGTATCGCTTTTTGTTGGCAACATTTATACCAAAGAGTATCGTTGAATTGTAGGCCACACGCAATACTTAGGCCAAAGAGTCTTCGTGTTAAATGATTTATTTATTTAGGTATGTTAGGAGACTTATTTGTCTTATGAATTAATTTAAAAAACTGCTTATAATACAGGGAATATGAAAAGATTTTTACTTTTAAAATGAAAAATTATGCTGAATTCTTGACCGGCCAACCGTCGAAATATTAAATCTAGATTTTATGAATAATTTATTGATAATACTCAACAGCCAATTTTTATACCATGAATAATAATCTTATGACGTCAAGACCTATTTAATTATTTATAAAAAAAATAGATACGGGTTTGTCCTTTTGGTCAAGTCCTGCTCTTTAGTTTAGTTGTAATTTATGAATCCGTCCAAATTATGTAATGTCAACTCAAACTTTTACAATTGCTTAAATTTTGAGACAAGTATGAAGTTATTATAGTCGTGATTTTTTTATAATAATAACATTTATCACGTAGGGAAACTCCAAGCATAGCCCTCTCTATTGTCCTTTGGGTGACTGTCTTCTGATAAGGCCCATTGTGATCGACCACGACCGTGTACCGAAAGTCGTAGCGTTGAAAGACCTTGTAAACGCCGCAGGAATCCGCTGGATTCGGGAGGCACTTAATCGGTCGAAGTGGCGGTGCTTGGGGGAGGCCTAGTCCAGCTGTGGACGTCTTTTGGCTGAAATGAATGAATAAAATTGTTTTCTTTGTACTGAAGAAGAATAGTACTTCTCCCAAATGCCTAAGGGTACAACCAGGCTGCGCTCGATGGAAGGCGACGTCGACTCGCAAGTGAATCTCATATAGCGCTAAAAGGTTCAATTGGCGCGTGGCCAAAATCAGAACTAACGCCCCCATCTTGTTTTTCAATACATTTCACAAAACAATTGTACAGACGCCAGCACGTCAACCTACCCGAAACTATCAAATTTTCCCAATCAACTTTGAGCCTTATGCTTTAGTGATAAAGTTGAAAATCTATTAAATAAATTTAACAGATTGTAATAGGTTGATGTGCTGACGTCTGTACAAATTAATGTCATCAACAGCGCCTCCCTGTCAACGTCATTTGAGCGCCAAAATAGCCATGTAGCAGGGACAGGCCGCGTTCTATTTGAAAGCGATCGTCGCGCGAATGTACGCGGTCTTTCGAATGCATAATTATGTCACTTTTTGTTCGGAAAGCTGGAAAACGCCCTCTGTCGGCACGAGTACGCGTTCAGGTTCACCGAACAAAAAGTCCGAACGATCTTGTATTCGCGCGACGATCGCTTTTAAATAGGACGCGTATATTTTTTTATTATGGTATGATCCCGCATACCTTATTCTCAAAAATATATGCGTCGACTTGACAATCTCAATCTTTTTTCATTCTGTAAAAAATCTGACAAGTGGTCTATCGACCGCGGCCTGGTTGCACCCTGCCGTAACTATGTTTAGCAATAAAATTATTTTGTTAACTTATTATGATTAAAAAAACAATGAAGTTTGATTCAATAATGAGGCTACTTAAAACTAAAGAAAAATCAATTGTATGTTGCGTGATATTATTAGCTTTTGTATTTTGTAATTGTTTTTAAAGGTTATTGTCTCTTAATTAATTTATTGTAGTGACTACGCTATGTGATTTGCTTGCCAATAAAGTATCATATTTTTGAATGTCGTTTCTTGTTAACTAACTATCCTTTGGTATTGAAGGAGGAGCTAATCCTGTTTGTACCAGTTACTTCATTATTGAAGATTGTAAAACTCTTACTAAGGGCGAATTTGATCAAACCTTGTACACCTAGTATAAGGGTGCATTTCCACTGAAGAGGAGACGAGCGGAGCTGAACGGTGATCTGCAGGAATCGACCAATCACAATGGTTGAAATCCTCATCGCATTTCTCGTCTCGTCTGTGATTAGACGAAACCCCCACGACTCCGCTCAGCACTCGAATGAATGTTGAATTTTTTAGTTTTTCCATACAAAAATTGTCAGACGTCAATTTTGTTCCACGGATATCTGATTTTGTAAAATCAGCAAAATATAAGTTTTACCTTAATTATAATAAAGTATTACTCGTCATAATTAAAATGAAACCTCATAGGTACTAGGTTCAAAATTAAACAATCAACTGCAAACTTAAAAATTGCAAACAAATATGAATAAATTTAATATCACGTTAAAAAAACTTTACCAACAGGTACATTCTTAAAGCTATGTAGGCACTTATGCGAGGTTGTAGGTGCTCCTAGGTTCCTCTCTAAACATAAAAAAAAACATACAAATCCAAATAACTCTCTCTCTAAATTCTAAAACCTTCAAATATTGTTATCAAGATCAATTATTGAAAGCAGTTGTTTTCCATAAAAGGAATGTTAAGCTAATATTATCTTCTTAAATTAATATAAAAAATAGATGCTGGCCATTTGCAATCAGCTGTTTCCTGTTGTTATTCAAAGTCGGTAGACCGTTCTAAAGTTTCCAACACTAGGTTCAGAACCTTTGTTATCTCACAATATAAAATGCATTATAGGTATCCTCTACTTTTCCATAATCTGTTATCACCAAGGTCTCCACATTTCTGAACTCGTCGAGGAACCTTGCTTTGGTGATTTGGAACTGGTATCAGCTTCCACCTTCACATCTTTAGGAGGTTCTCTGTGAGAGGACTGCGCGAGCGACGCCGCAGTGTGGCTTATCACAGTCCGAGGGGCTAATGGCCGGAAGGGCAATTCTAAAGGTCTTCCCACACACGGTATACTTTCAGGTATTGTCAGCTTCTTAAAAGGAAGCGTTGGTATCCTTTCCGATACTCTCGTAAATGCTGATTTTTCTGGTGTTCTGTAGATTTCGGGAACGATTTTCTCCTCTAACCTAATGACCTTCGGGGCAGGTCCTGTCAGGTCCACAACCGGCCTTTTTAATTTATGTCTGACGGAATAGTCTACCGCTCGTTTGGGCGATGCGTCGATCCCAATTTTATAGTTTTCCACGTCTATCACTATTGATAATGGCTCCATGTATTTCTTGTTCCTTAAAGATTCTTGTCTATTTTCTGGCGATATCGTTGTTGAGGATACTGTTGGTTTTTGTGTTTCTGGGCTTGAGTCCTGGTCTGATGCTGATCTGCTGGGAGGTGTTGGAAAGGGGAAGGTCTGGACAGGTCGTGGTGGAGTTTCGAGTTCAGTTGAGGAGTCGCAAGCAGAGTCACAGGACAGAGGGCTGAGAGGTGGACTTGTGGGTCTGGTGGACCTGACGAAATGGAACGCACTGGGTCTCTCATCATCTAGCCTTAGGGGGTCTGGGACGAGAGGTGCGTAGTCTCTTGGCTGAAGGGTTTCCATACCCCCGACGCAGGAAGTCAGATGGTTTCCGAGCCGTTGTCTTAGCCCCGTGGGCACGCTGGCAAGTCGTGAGAGGTATCGTCTGACTTCTACGGCGCAGTCGCTGAAGCCAGCCTTGAACCTGTGCAGGACGGCGGGGTCGGCAGCGATGGCGGCTGCCAGCTGTTGGCGTTGCAGCTTCTGAAGGTGCTTCACGGTCAGCTCTAGAATATCTGCCTTCTCTAGTTTGGAGTGGCGCGCTGGCTGTAAAGTAACAATTTTTTTATTTTATTTTTATGGCTAACTGGATTCTTGTTAGAAGATCTGGTAATACATTAAAACTATTGGTTTCTAACATTTCTATATTTGGAAGGATAATTAAATTGATGGAAATCAATTTGTTTTAAGGTTTTCTTCATATTAAAACCTGATGTTTTTTTTAGAAGTTACAAATTTGGTCACTTAGTAAATTGTTATAAATTGTAACTTACGTCTTTATCAGTTTCATCGATGAGCAGATCCTTTAACTCATTGAGACAGTTGTTGATGCGCGCGCGCCGTTTCTTCTCCATAATTGGTTTATTTGTCTGGAAATGATGAAAGTCACAATAAAAATCACACTTTTGAAATAGCCTCGATTAAGGTAGGAACTTCTAGTTAACGAGAACAAGTTTATTATTATTTAAATAAGGAAGTCGGTTTAAAAAGTTTACTTTCCAATATGAGGAGGTTATCAATTCGGATGTTAATATTTTTTTTGTCACTTAATTTCGGACAAATTAATTAATGTGTAAAGGGAACTCGAAGAAATAAAAGGTTATCTATCAGGGATAGCCAACACATTTCACCAAAGAACACGAAACATCACAACTTAATTTCGATATTATTGCTCAACGATTTTTTTGCCAATTCAAACCGAATTTTCACCAAGATATCATAAGGCAACACTGTACTCACCTTTCGCAATTCCGCCTTGGACATTCCCGGGGTGGACTCCGAGAACCCGGTCTGAGAGTCATCATCCTCACTGCACGGCATAATGTCACTTCACAATATTAAAATATTCCACTACACGACACGTCTTCACTGGACGGTGGCCGATCACCTTATGAGGATACTCGCACGCAACTGTACAAGCAAAATTTTTCAATTGCCCTGTATCCTGCTATCCCGTTTAGGAATTGAAAGGAGAAAATATACCTGTTTCTTTCTCTCTTAGCGGTTGGAGTGCTGGGAACTGTTTCGGAATGTTTTGTTTTCGTGCTCTCTCGCTCTAATGGGGAACGTTCTGAATTGAGAGTTTGGGTGCAGTGGTTAGTGTGTCAGATGTTTTGTGTTCGATTCCGGGTGGTTATTGTTTTGCGGTTGTTGTGTTTTGTTGACAATTTGAAGTGTTTGTTTGTTAAAATTTTGAGCATTGTAAAAGTAAAAAATCAAGGTGTACACGTACTTAATTTTTTTTTTTTTTTTAGAATATACCTACGCAAAAATCATTATGTGCCTGAAAATATTTTATGTAAGTACAATTTCAAGAAAGCCTTACTGAAATAAGTATACTATATCCCATATTAATTACACTTACAGGCATAGCTACATTAATTCCGCCAATTACTATCGCAAATTACACACATTAGACTGCAATATAAAACTAAACAATAACTCATTGAGTGAAGCTACACCTGCGCTCCCTTATCCTGTATACTATGGGAATGCGACCGTACGCACACACATCAAGAACCGCAATTATTTCGTCCCAGACCCCCACAAAAAACCCCGTACTTCATGAACTCACACCTTTCCATAAAATTCCATAATTATTTTCACTATAAACTGTTCATTTTATTCGAAACTTTATGGGTGTAACGTAGCGTAAAGGGAAGGTAGAGTATGAAGTTTCAAGATTTTTTATCGTCGTGTGTTCGCAGGTAATTGTGGTACTTTATGGTAGGGGGTGAGTGCGTTTTCCCACGGAGTGTGGGAATGTGTGATAGGTGCAAAGGGTTCGTTGTGACGCTATGTTCCATTCGTTTGTTTACTATGAACTTTAGTTTTGCAACTTTAGGTCATTTTTTGGTGGTATCTTTTCAGTTTTTTCTTTTCGCTTTTTTTGTGTTTTCAGGCAATATTTTTGCAGCTTGGGTAATTTTTTACGTTTTTTTTTTCGCATTTCATTGTTTTCAGCACACAGGCTGTTTTCTTTACACAAATTAAAAATAATAACTTTGTGCTCAGTATACTTTTGAAAAACTAGGTCAATCAATCCATGACATCAGCGACTCAGCCTGTCTTTATGTAAGAAATTTCTTGCGTAACAAATATATGAGTGCGCCTTTGAATTGTAGAACCCCTATTAATAGTTAATACTACTTAGTAAGCTAGGAAACTACTGCGGAAAATCCTTGACCCATATCCCTACCTTCGGCAGGATCCCCTTCGGCAAACCGTCTAAGTACAAAACACAATACCAGTCTTATCTATAGAGATAGATAAAGTAACCTCCTTATATCCTGTACAAATATTACCTATGTAAGTAGGTACCTAGTTCTAAAATACTCAAATGGTTATTTCCGTAAACAACTAGCCGAGTTATCCAGGTGTTCCAGCGACCTTTACTCTCCAAACTCCAAATGTATGTACCTGATAAATATTTAATTAGACTGCCAAACATTTCTCCCACGGTAGCCTTTCATATTTACAAACTTAGTTAAACAGATGCACTTAGCACAAACTGTTTAAAAAGGAACCTTAATGCCTTGTGATAGTGTTTATAAAAACGCACCAGTGCCTTTGCCAGGACTTGAAAACTAAATTCTGTGTACTGTTCATAAAATTAAACCCCCGACCTTATTGTGATGAAGATAAAGTTCAATTTTCTACAGCAGTGCTAGTAATAAACAGCAAATGAACGGTGGCTGGTGACGAAACTGGCCAAGTGTGACCATATTCCACGCAATCGCGTGATGAGCCTAATGAATGGTGAATAATGATTAGAATGTCACATGTCGCTGACGTCCCTGAGCCTCGAGGGTGGCGGTGAGAACTCACAGTTTGTCCGTATTATAATTAATTTATTAACATGATGATCTGGGAATTGGGGACCAGATGGTGTAAGTGTTTAGATGAGTTTCTATCTAGAAAATGCATCATATTCTTGAAATCTTCCCTACATTTGCCCAAGCATCGATGATGACTATAGCTAAATAGTCTCTCTCTGGTAAAATAAAGCGCTTTCTCTAATGATAATTGCTATGAGGATTCTACAGAACAAATCAGCTTCAAGCTTGCCAGACGAAACACTAAATAGTTTTTTTCGTGGAAATATAGATGGGCGGCATCTATTTCGTAATTGTAGCCAAATTCTGTGGTAGAATTCTGACCGCACTACAGCAACAATTCAGAAACTTTTGACAAGCTCTCGACCGCAAGCAATTTAACGAATATCTAAAATAATGGATTATGGAACCAAAAGTACTTAGTCGACAATACTGCAACGTTTACAAAACTTCGCCGCATTGCACCTCTTTATCCCCCAATTTCAAGTACCTACCACATCCTACTAAAAATCGTATTAAACAAAACTGTCATATCCTTTCCGTATTACAATCGCTAACAGTGCGTGTGAACTGCACCTATAAATTAGGAGTTTATCACAAATCGTAACGGGCCGCTTCCTTCCTTCCCGGCCTCTGAAGAGGGGCTCGTTTGTATTGTAGATACAAATAACATCTTTAGGACAACCCTGCGTTTTTTGCTTCAGGATGTTGCAGGTTTTCTCACGATATTGGGTCAATTTGATTTAATGATGTGCAGGAGAGATGCAAAATTTTATTTTATGACGTCAGTATTATGAAGTTATGAACACTGTTCTTTTCGTCAGTAGGTACCTACATACTTAGGGAGACTTTTTGATGGAGTACTAGAAACGGAAAAGCTGAAAATGCAAACAAGTTTTTCGCAAGAAAATATTTTTGAAGAAAGGCTGCATGGTGAAATTAACTCTATGCTGATAGTGGTAATTTTTACTGATGTTTAACGAGGGCGAGGGGCAACTACCGGTAACTAACCCGTCCCCAATAATATTGGTTTTCAGATGCAGAAAAAGCCACTATTGTCGAAATCTTGTGTATCAGTTTACAGCACCAACACCATAAACAGTAGGCAGTGCCGAAAGGAATATTTTATTCACACCTAACGTCTAACGATAACCATAAGTCTCCAAGTAGCCTGCTACAAAAATAATAACTTTTAAATACAAATTATAACGGAGTCATTTCCTTCCTTCCGACAATCTCCTCTGAAGAGGGTTCGACCCTCTTACGTATTGTAAAGATTAATCTTTTATTATGTGGGATCAAGCACCCTTCATTTTTTACCTCAGAAGGTTGCGTTTTCTCACGATGTCTGCGATGTGGACCATGGGGATGGTGCCTATACAATATATCTCCTACCTACATAGGATGAAGATTAAATTCGTCTTTCGGTTTTAGTTACAATAAACTAGTAAAATAGGTAAGAACTAATAGGAAGGTACTAAGGTGGTAATTCAGTTTTGTTTAGCTATAAGTACCAATTTACCTTCTAGTTTTTATTTTTTAAATAAGTTGGTAAGGACTTAGTTAGCAGCTTTCAAGATTATTTAAGCATTTCCTATTTGGCTGTTTCAAGAGGTCAATGTTAAGACATTGACCTCTTGATGACCAAATAAAAAACCAAAACAGAGCGCTGTCAACAGTGACGTGAGGCCGGTTTCGTAAACATGTGTGCATTTAGTGAGGTGTAGTTTGATTGTAAATGGTTGTAAATGTATGCGTATCAGCGTGTACCTATGCACAGAGCGGAGGTGTAGTTTTGGTTTGCTTCGCTCATTGTGGCTTCGCTTTATTATTCGCAGCGCTCTGTCTTGGGTTTTTTATTTGGTCTGAGGTCAATGTGAAAATGTTTCAGTACCACAGAGATAGAAGTAAGTACCTACTTAAATAAACAAACTTAAACAACTGCTGAAGTTTTGATTAAACCCATGAATCTCTCCATTCTCTCCTCTTCGCAGTTGTTTTATAGATCGCTTAAAAACAAAATACAACAGCAGGCTCGCTTCCTTCCGCCGGCGGCCGGACATTGGCTCCAAACAAGGGGCGTGCTGTATTGTAGGTACACAAATCTTCAGGACGGGCGGCGGCGCACCCTCGATTTTTTACTAAAGGAACTTCGCTTTCTCACGGCCGGTCACCTTGTCTTCTTAATCGATAATTTATCTGTTTGCGAAATAATGAGGGGATGATTTTGCCTGAGGCAATATTTTTGAATGTGAAAAAAGGACAAAAACAAACTTTTATGGAGCCGTAAATATTTATCGTTCGAGGGAAAAATATACTATGCCCGTTTTCACTGCCACTAGGCGATACTTCAACGAATGCTTAAATAAAAGCGCCTTGTTGGATTTTTAACGCACGGCTTGGCGCCGAAAGTTGAAAACCAACA
The DNA here is from genome assembly GCA_963853775.1 of Xanthia togata. NCBI lineage: Eukaryota > Metazoa > Arthropoda > Insecta > Lepidoptera > Noctuidae > Xanthia > Xanthia togata. The sequence continues at coordinate 21,083,326 of OY970800.1, forward strand.
GCGTGTTTTTTAATTGAGCATTAATTTCGGGCGTCGAGTCCCCTAGTGTAAGAACGGACAGTAGACTAACAAACCTTTAAAACGATGGGAATCCACTTAGAGATAAAATAAAAAATTGGTTACCTGTATAAAAATACTAAAAGTGATTTATGTAGGTAATCAAAAACAAAATGTCTCAAAAAAAACAAACAAACTTTCTTTACTCTCTCTTCAAACAAAAAAAACGTCGATACATTCTCATTAAACTTGCCACAATGCTTCCGCCTAAAATCTGTGTATGTTTTTGTGTCCCAAGAGTTCCCATGGAAACAGGTGTTTACAAAAACTGCTCCTTTTGACTATCAACTCGTTTTTATTGAGTGGAGATGTAGAAAAAACCTACGTATCCGGGGCTGTTTCCGGGTCACAGGAGATGGATCACAAAAAGTTTATTATGAACGAGATTGATGGGTCAATGTTTGGAGTTCACTTTACTCTGTGTGAGAATATTGTTGGAGCAACTTTGATAGTTTTTTGAGTGGTCACAACGGGTGCTTTTTCTTTTTCGTAAGTGCCTCTACGGCTTAGGCACTATTATTTACCCATTTCTGTAATAGATGGACCAGGAACTGCACCTATCTACACTGCTAGAAATAAGTTAGTACGAAGTTAATATGTACTATCGAAGAACTTCATATCTAAGCAGTTTCAAAACAAAATCCTGTGAACACATCTGTTACCGCCCCGGTTCAATAGCAGCCGAGCGCTGCAACCAGAAATAGTCCTTACGATGTGTAGATATGAACTTCTTAGATGAGTACTTAGTAGGAAGGCTGATACGAGTAATATGGTGTAGGTAACATTTAGGTCGAGACACGACTTACGTAGGTATCCCACTTCTGACACCATGTAGATACGTTTAGTAGGTTTTCGGGAGATTCTAATTAAAGCTGGTTGAAGTAATCACAACAGTTATTTATTATTGACCACATTAAAACATATAAAGACACAACATCCCAGTCGGAGTAGTTGTACAAGATGGCGTCATCTTATTATAAAGGTGACCATGCACTCAATCATTAAGGTACATGTACACTATGTTATTGTCTATGAGACCTCCTTGTTACACCTACCTATTATGATTTTAACACCAGCTACTGCAACATTCAGAACAATAGGCAGCCTGCAATAAATTTTTGCATAAAGTTTTATGTTTGTAATTGTCAACCTCCCTGTAATTTATACATTACCTATGTATAAATGTGCCGATACATAAATTGCAGTTTCAATTCCATCACACAATGTCCTTCCTCATAAATATTTTCCCACGAATGGCGACAGGTGTGCATCGGGGCTTCGATTCTAACTTGCCGCCTTAAAATGGACTTTATCGTAAGTCTTTAAGGTTAGTTTCGGTCTGAGAGGCAGTGACCACTATCTTTGCTAGCCCCTAGCTAGTTAAATATGCGATATAGTTAACTATTACGTGTTTAAAGAGTTAAACAAAGGTGCTTATTATAGGTACCTATATCAGTTAGAATAGGGGTTGTTGAAAACGTAACTGCTATTTGTTCAGCTATTTAACTAAGCGAAGCTTCAGTCATATCTTTACGAATTACCTACGGAGTAGAACCCGCCTTACGATTAGAGTTTGGTTTGTAACAGAACGTTATATAATTTTCAGTACGAAAAACTCTTTCACGATTCTTCTGCTGTCCTTCTAATCCCACTTCAAAAACAGCGCGTGACCAAATACAAACAAAAACATAAATATTTCAAAATCTCAAGTGTTGTCAACACCGATGTTTCAAAATTAATTATCAAGATAAACATCTCGGCCAGCGGCAGCGCCACAAAAACTCGTAGACAGAATTAATTACTTATTTCTCGCCAGCACTGACCCTTTTGCAAAAAATCGTTCTTGTGGGAAGTTTTCGCGAACGTATTTCTCAGTTGAGGACCAATACATCTTTTGTGGAGTCGCACCTTGACAGCCAGTCTTTTGTTAACACCACAAAAGGTAAGATTACCGGTTCCTTTGTAAGCGGATACTGCTCCGATTGATTGTGGGAGTCATTTTTAATATATTAGTTGTTGTTGTTTTGCTTTTATTCTGTAGGGTGTACTCTTAGCGTGATCGGGAGGATTTTTGTTCCCACAGTTACCTATTGGGGTTTAGTAGCTAGGGTTTGCATATCAAGAAGTGCATCTGTCGTACCGGTGCAGCTTCAAACCGAAATGTGCGTTTGTCCCGTTTCATAATGTTTTAGTAGGTATAAGTTGAAAATAACAAATGTCAAGAAGTTTATTTCCAGCTGTGAATCCAGCACCACGCTCGTTGCATGGCGACTGCCTCAAGTTTATCCACAACTTCACGTATCTGTAGTCTTGATTCAGCAAATATAACGGGAGTAACGATAACTTCGCGAAAAAACTTACTAAGTATCTACCTATTTATGGCCCTTGATAAACAGGCGCCCGAGGTAGGTGCGCGTCTTCTATCAACGCCTTTTGGGCGCTCAATTTCTTGTAACGAATTACATCAAGCGCTGCCATCCAAGAGCACGCGTCATGTATGGAATTCGTTAGGTACATAGAAATTCATAAAATTTTATTGAACGCCCAAAACGCAGCATACTAGATGCGCGGCTCGGGCGCCTGTTATAATAAGAGCGTTAGGTTCCTGGCACAGTTTTCTAAATTAAAGTCCTATCCTATCCTCTAGTCTCTGTAGAAGGCATATTCCAGTAGCCGCACAAATATGTGACATCGAAGAAACACCAAAACTATCTGACTAGACATCACACTACGCCAAAATACAGCATGTATCAGAGGTGTGGTCATATTTAAGTGTGGGGTAGAGACCATCAAACTGAATAACCTTCTCCATGGGACCATTACCAACATCGTAATCGCGAAAAAATAATCAGCAATCATATTTATCATACATTTGGGTCGAGTGGTATTGTAGCAGGCTGATGTGCTGTCTGTACGATACTTAGTCACAATAAAGGTGATCACAATGCCATAACTTAACTACAGTATTAATTAGTTACTAGAGACTATTGTAATAAGATAGGTACCTACTCCTGTTTCGTCATACGTTAATTTCTGCAACACATTTGTTAATTTGATTTTAATTTCGTGTTTAGTCATGGTTTTTTTTTTTTTTTTTGTCTAGTGCATCTCGTAGCTCACCTCTGAGGTGATGACTACTTAACCGGTCAATCCTGCGGCTGCCTTAAGCTACTAACTCAAAGCCTCCAGCCAGGGGCAAAACTATTCCAAATTAAAACTAGGCGAACGCTCGCTAAGGGCACCCCCTGTGGGGTACGGACCTCGGCTTAGGGCGTCGCTGGGGGGAGGACAGCAAGTTGGGATAGGCTGGATCAAAGATGATTCATTATTATTAATCGGGGAATTTAAGTCTACATTTCTCAGCAAAACGCGGGCTGGCGCTTCTGCGAGCAAGGGTCGGTGGGGAGTATTATTTACTCGGGCGGGTCGCGATCGCGGAGGACCTCGGCGGCGAGGTCGGTATGCGGGTCGGTGTCTGTGTTTGTGCACTGTACTTGTGGCCCTATTGCTCTCCTGGAGGAGGGTTATGGGGTCGTCTGGGTCGGTAAGGATTTGCCTTGGGCGGCGGGTCTGACTGATACTCATGGAGTAAGTATTCGTTAGCTCTATATACTGCACGGCCGCTATTTTGTAGCCATTTAAACTTGGTCGGTTTATCTATGTATTGCAGTTCTTCTGGTATTTTTTTTATATCTCTTTAATTATTTAGTGTAACGAGCTAAAATTTTACATTTCACATGTAAAATTTTAGGTTATGTGGATTAATACACTAAATATAAGTAGACCCTTACAATATATATAAACGTTTTAAGTTAGGCTCTAGAGTTCCTATTTTAAGTACTTGGACCTAATAACCTTATTTTACTTTTACATGTATAATTTCTGGACGGTTAGTTTTTACGTCTTCCTCATTGGTCTAGTGGTCGCAAGCGGTCGGTTTTTCTATCTGGAATTTCTCAGTAGAAGCCCGGAGTCCGGATTTGTGCCCGGTTGATGGCAATAGGCTCGCACCCTGGCGAAATGTGGGTGTATTATAGGTACCTACAGCTCTGCCTAGCCCTTCGGGGATTACAGGCGTGACGTTATGTTATGGTTAGTTTAAAAAAAAAAACTGTTTTTACAACTATTGTCAGCGCAGCGGAAACTTGATTATCTTCGCAGTTTTATGATACACAAATTTCATTTAAACATACACATACCTCTCGTTACACACTATTATTGAATGTTTTGTTTTTCTTGTACAGACGCCCAGCACATCATCCAGTGGCGTAGCGTACCTTGGCGGCGCCCCGTATAAAAGTTTGTGTGTAAACTTAGGAAGGGTAAAGATTTCTCACATAGAAAAAAAAAAGTTTGCATGAATTTAAAAGAAATATTTATTTAAATTATCATAACATTTATTCATATAACTATCTGTCACTTTATCCATTTTTTTTTACAAACAATTCAAATTAAATAAACACTCCTTGCCTTTTTTTCGGCAAACTGATTTATTAAATCATTATAGCTCCCCAATGGTTGGATACACATTTGTACTTACCATACACAATTACACGACGTGATACACTAAATATCAGCTAAACTGAATTTAAGAAATTCGACATTTTTGCACACGCTTTGGAAGCATAAAAATCTGTCAGTATCTATTTTCTTGATCCTGATAATATTGCAAAAAAATGTTACATCCTACTGGCAGCATAAATATCTGACAGTAGAAATATCATTAATAATAAACTTCTAGTACCTATTATTTTGCTGCCTTGTTGGTCTAGTGGTCACAAGCGCTACTGCTGAACATGGGGTCCTGGGTTCGATTCCCAGGTCGGGCAGTGTCATTGGGTTTTTCTTTCTGGAATTTCTCAGTAGCAGCTCGGAGTCTGGATTTCTGCCCGGTTGATGGCAATAGGCTCGCCCCCTATTACATGGGACTTTAACATAACTGGTGAAATGTGGGTGTACTATAGGTACACCTCTGCCCAACCCTTCGGGGAAACAAGGCGTTATGTTATGTTAGTATTATTTTTCCTTTTTGGCAACTGAGCCGATGTTGACTATTCGACCAGGGCCGGTCTATTCTGTAATAATCTCACGGTAAAACTTAGGTGAAGTGAGCTGTCATTCCACCTGCAGTGCTATTCTGTAAAAATCTCACGGTGAAAACTTAGGTGAAGTGAGCTGTCAATAGTGTCCCTAGGATCAGTGAATGACAGCTCTCTTTTATTTTTCACACCACCTGCTCGAAAATAGATAGATTGAATACTCTTTATTGTACACCATAAAAATTACAGACATAAAATGAAAATGTTAAATTATATTTCAAGCAACCCTAACCTAAAGTGAGTCATTAGTGGCCGGGGGCACAGCCGGTCAATAATGTTGTACTGGATTTCATTATGACTATAACTTAGGTGAAGTGAGCTGTCATTCCACCTGCAGTGCTATTCTGTAAAAATCTCACGGTGAAAACTTAGGTGAAGTGAGCTGTCAATAGTGTCCCTAGGATCAGTGAATGACAGCTCTCTTTTATTTTTCACACCACCTGCTCGAAAATAGATAGATTGAATACTCTTTATTGTACACCATAAAAATTACAGACATAAAATGAAAATGTTAAATTATATTTCAAGCAACCCTAACCTAAAGTGAGTCATTAGTGGCCGGGGGCACAGCCGGTCAATAATGTTGTACTGGATTTCATTATGACTATAACTTAGGTGAAGTGAGCTGTCAATAGTGTCCCTAGGATCAGTGAATGACAGCTCTCTTCACCTAAGTTTTCACGGTGAGATTTTTACAGAATAGATCGGCTGCTGCTAGGGACTGACAGCTCACTTCACATAAGTTTTCACGGTGAGATGGTTACAGAATAGCACTGCAGTATCTTATACCCAACTTTTCTAAACAAGCACTTTACTCTGAAAATGAAATCCTGACGCAAACTGCACCTGGCTTGTCTTCTGTTCGGTGTGGTTAAATATCAGAAACTACCTACAGACTACATAAGCAACAGGCTAGGGTTTCGAGTAGACGGGAATGCGGGAAAGGCAACGCTCACTGTTGTGAGCATTGCCTTTCGAGGGTCAGTCTCAGGGTTCAGCCGTTTTTAGAGGCAGCTTTCGTTAGGTGGCCTCCAAAATATGGAACAACCTGCCACCACCGATAAGAGTTATTAGCACGATAGGCGCTTTTATACGACGTTTACGGCCGGCAAGTAGGTACCTCATAGATGCGCAACGATATGGTCACACTAATGTGTGTCTCAATTTGATGATAAATGTATCTACCTACACAATATAAGAATATTCGTTATTATTATTACAATAATCTTTTTAAAGTATTTAAGTCTAGATACATACACAAATGCAGTTTATAACGAATTATTTGTTATTATAATTTTTTCGTCTGAAATTTTTCGGGACCCTGGGTCCCGGACCTTTGGAAGGCGTACGAGGGGCCGAAGTCAACTCGCAGTGGCCCGTTAGGAGTTTTAACGAAACGAGGTACCAAACGACGATTATCCCTGTATGTACTATGCAAGTGCACCCAAGGGCAACCCCCGGTTGATGGAACTTTCATGGTTGGACTATTTCAGTGATATGGAAAATTGGAAACAAGGATATTGGACTATGGGTTTGGGTGGCTTAAGTTGCCTGGTGACCTGGAACTATGAAGACTATTGCCCCTGCCTGATCAATGTTTTATATGTACACGGATAAAATGGCAGGGGGTGACTTGCACACTCAATAATGGGTCCCCAAAATCTGTCTCTAGCACATAGTGTGACGTAGCGACAAGGGGGCAACATGTCCTAAGGTGCTTGAGGAGTGGAATTATATTACACAAATTTGTTTTATTTACGTACACACACGCACATTGCTGTTTATGACTGATTTACATCCATCCCCTATTACATGGGGTTTAAAAATAACTGGCGAAATGTGGGTGTACTACAGGTACACCTTTGCCTAACCCTTCGGGGAAACAAGGCGTGATGTTATGTTATGTGTACCATCCGTCACTTTAGGTCCAGTTGAAAACCAGAGTCAGGCACTAGTTGTCTGGAATTTTCGCTGAACTGGGCCTATTTGGCGTAGCCGCGAGGCACACTTTCCTGTTAAATTATAGTAAGAATTATGTCATAATTCCTTCTGACCCCTGAGATAGGCGAATGCTCTACGAGTATATTCCAGGATGAAACAGGCTTTAAGAAATAAAACATAAAAATGGAAGATCTTGTTTATTGCTTTATAGAACGATAAGTGACTAAAATTTATACAATTAAACAAAAATAATTATAATAATAACCAAAAGTTGTGATCACACTAAATTAAAACTTATTTTATGCGGTTAGGAAACTGCTAAGAAACAGCAAAAAGGTACTATTTAATGGCAGTGTATGCGGCACTCTATCCCTATCAGGTAAAGTGCTGCTAGCGGCATAATAGTTGCCTTCCTCGGCCGCCTAAAGTGCCGTAAGCATTGCATTGTCATCGTCACTGAGTCACTGTCACTTGTGATTTTGCTTTATTGTTGAGGTTAGTTCGCTGTAAAACACCACATTCCCAAAACATTACACTCTCTTGTGCCTAAGCGGACCGTGGCACGTGGTACGTTGTGTGGTCACAGTTCTAACCTAACCTATCTTTGAGCCATTTTCATTTGCTACTTAATTTTTGGTAAATTCAGTCATCGTAGTGACTTTGATATAATTATCTAAAACAAGACGATCAATCAATACAAAAGGCGGCGAACTAACCTCAACAATCAAACAAAATAACAAGTGACAGTGACAATGACAATGCAATGCTTACGGCACTTTAGCCGGGCCGAGGCAACGCCACTATTAATCACAACCACAGACAATATCGTAAGCTCGCAAAAAAACTGGCAACACTAATAACGATGATAAGTACCCATTTACTATGATCAAAACTAATGATTCTCCATGAATAAAATTAGTAAAATAATACATTCTAAACACACTTTGAACGCACTTTCCACAAACTTAACTAAATATAAATGCACCGACTTCCGACTACGCTGTTAAGTCAAAACTTTCAAACACAACTCGGAAAAGTCAGAAAACGTATCAGTAAATACAGATCTACTAAAAATAAATGCATCGTAAATGCGACGTTAGTTAAATGAATGTAAGATTATGAGAACATTTTAATATTCTCGCAATACTAAAACAGGTTTTTTTTTTTGAAAAATTCGACCTTTTATTAATAAAAACATAATCATTATATGTAATGGAAAGTAAACCATATGCAATTAAGTTAAAGTTTTAAATCCCAAAGCATGAAACTTATGTCGTCTCGTTTGGTTTAGTATTCTATGAAATTAGTTACAGGTTCTAGATTTATTTTAAAGAGAGATTCTATTTAAGACCAAAATTGTGATGTCGATAGGTTTTTTATTAATAAAAGGTCAACAAAATCAATATTTAATATTAAAATTACACTATGCATTACAAAAACAATGCAATTATAAAATAAAATAATTTTTGGTAAATATTTTTGTTAATTTCAAAATGTCATATTACTTTAAAACTTATACCAAAATTAGAGAATACCAAATAGTCTTAGGTTATATAAATGCTAAAAATCTATTATCTAATTCACTGGCACTGCTCTATCACAGAATTGGTTTGTTTCATACTTAGCTTTAAAAATTCTAATTTGAATAGAAATCTGTTTAGAAATACAAATTAAAACTAGTAGTGATAAGTAGGTGAGAACTTGGCTAGACCTCTGCCAAGCACGTTTATATTATTTCTTCATACTATTGTTTACCTGATCATTATCTATGTTTTACGAGACAAAACACATACCCAGATATAACGATCATTATTAAGTTAAATAATTATTGAAATAATTGTAGAAAACTAGTATTTTTTGGAAAATACTGTTCTACTAATATTGAGTAATAATTATCACTCGATCTTTCCACGGTTAAGTGCAGTTAATTAAACATGCACCTTAACGGTCATGAAATAAGGCACAAATGACATAAACAAGTTTCAATTAATTAATGAGTTTCATAAAACTATCATGCAAGTTATGAAAAAGAATTCAATTAACTAACGATTGTATATCTAAATAAATGCGGATTGCAGTTAATTACTTTACAAAGGAGTTAATAGTAAGAAAGTAAGTAAAAAAACAAAAGATAAATAATTATTAATATTTGTGATAATTAAATAAGTAATTTCTTTTATACAATTAACTTGACATTGATTAAGTTTTTAAGCTGAATATCTTCAGCATTATGATTAAAATTGTATGAAACTCCGTATCAGCCTTTTATCGAGTTAGTCGATTATTTTAAAAACATGAATGATGTTAATAGGCGTCTAATGGCTCCACGACACACAGTGCCACCGGGCAAGACGTGGTGCGCCCGGCTTGCCACACAAAGGAGTGCGCTCGGGAAAAGCCGGCGATCCGATACATTAAACAGTTATAAAACCATTAAAATAAGAAACCAAGAAATGATTAGGGCCTGTTTCGGTTGCCCGACAGGCAATATCTGGTAGATAAACTCAAAAGTTTTACCAATTGATATAAAATTATCTATCAGATAAATACCCGGAACCTGTCCCGCTGTCGAGAAACAGACCATAAAAGTACAAAACTTTAAAAAAATAAGTCTTTTTAGGCACATCAATTTGGCTCGATATAACCGATCCAATTAAGACATACTAGACAAACTACTAAAACGCTTTCAACCAGCAATACACGTTAATACTTTGGCAAATATCTGTAGATCACAGCTTGCACCCGCTATTCGTTTTAGGCACCTGTTCCACGAGGAAGCGAGTAGCTATCAACATTTTCTCGCTCAAGAAATGAACAATACACAGAATCATACAATCAATCTGCCTCGCCTTTGCCCAACTATGTTAGGGTGGCTTCCAGTCTAACCGGATTCAGTTGAATACCAGTATTTTACATGGAAAATAAGAAAATAGTCGATGCAAGTCACTTCCTCTTCGGTGGGACAGGTGCCACGAATCTCATTTCAAACTATATTTGAGAACAGATTAGTAAGCATCTGTCTGTCTGTCAGCTCCGCATCTAGATGCAACGATTTACGATACGGGCCTAGTACAGATGAAAAAATCTACAGCTATTTCCACAGAAAATAGAACAGGTGGCACCTGAAGTTTGTGAACACATCACACACTAGTTTCCATAAGAAAGTAAAACTATTCGATTTTGTGAAAATAATCGTTGCAAATAACGATCGCACGTCGTTTGACTTTTATGAGCATTGACACAAGGTTTAAAGTCGCTTGGACGCAACAACAATCTACAGTGGGCGTTAATGTCACATCAAGCTTTAGAAAGATACTGTCACGGGAGTCGACGCTCTACCTACAAAGTATACCTTTTGTACCATATTACCAGACAGATACTGTATACAAGGTCAACTCTTAATTTCAAGGAACTACGGGGTCACCGCCGCTGGTTACTGGAAATTATGAATTTAGAAAATATTTTTTTTTTTTGTTTTATCCTATTTAGATATCGATACACAACACACCTACTGAGTTTCGCTAGCTATTTAAGTTTGACCTTTTTTAATTATTTTGTTTTTTAATCATGTGTTCACCAACTTACTTTGCTAACAAGGAAATTCGACATAGCTACCACAAAACCTGACAAACTCCTCACATGGGCACATCAGCGACGTACTCGATCCGCAGCAGCAGGTCCATGATGTCCTGCGCATCCATCCACCTCCAGGGCAGCGGCTCGCGGCAAGCGCCCGGGCGGCGCGCGCGGCCCGCCACGCCGTACAGGACGGACACCGCGCAGATGAAGCACACCACCGCGAACACTTGGAACAGGCACTTGAGTGGCTCCCTGCAATTATATACTGTGGAATTATACGACACTGTCAGGTAGGGGACAGGGGATGAGATAGGAGATGGAGGCTTATTCCACGAATCCCCCCTGAAAATCTCCCTTAGCGGGAAAAGTGGAATATATAAAAAAAAGTGTGGAATTCTCCCTGATAATCCCCCTTTCGGGGGAAAACTGGAATCTGAAATCCCCACCGAGGCGCTGGGCGCTGGAAACCGATTCATTATACCCGTATCAACACAGAAACGCAGCGGCAAATGTAGAGAAAATGAATTTCAAACATGTAGCTGATGTTTCAGCTCCACCAAAATTCAAAGGTTTTTTGATAGCAGACTTCAATGATGGGGATATTCGGTTACTGGTTTTTTGTTCAAAAGCTCGCCTCTCCGAAAAATATTTTCTATTATGTCATAACCAAATGACCTCAAACTGTATAGTGCTATCAACACTGTATCGGATTGCGAAGCTATGCAAAACGATTTAAACGCCATACATGAATGGGGAGTTCAAAATAAAATGGAGTTCAATTCTTCCAAATACTACGTAATGTCCTTTGGTCGAATGCGGCACCCAACTGATTTTGAATACCAAATAAATGGTACTAAAATAACTCGATCAACCAACATGAAGGACTTGGGTGTCACATTTGACCTGAAGCTTACTTTCATGACCACATTTCTACAGTGGCCAAAGAATCTTTTAAAAGGCTAGGGTTTGTTCTCCGGAATGCCCACACTTGTCCGAACCAAGCTAGAAGCTAGTTCTAGTGTATGGAATCCGCACGAAGCAAAGTATGCACTTCTTTTAGAAAAAGTGCATGAACTCTCGGTCCATGTAAAATACTGGTATTCAGCTGCATCCGGTTAGACCGACTGGATCAACTGCCCATCTGACCTCCACAATCATGTTACTGGGTGATACTCCTTGGTAAGACTAGTAGTAGTACATATTCTCTCGGCGGCCAGACTGTTGCCATTGAGCCTTTTTTTTAAATCCTATGGACTTTCCCGCAACCCTGCCATTGAGCCCTAAGCTAGACAGTCAGTTTGTATCTCCTGGCTCGGAGATATTCATGTTGTAGTACAAAGTCAGTCGTTTCTGGCTAGAACAGGTTATTCGTTTATTCTTAGTGGGAAAGTTAAAGATATCCCATTACAAGGAATTCGCGAGTCAGACTATAAGGACGTAAGCCGCAGTGAGAAAATAACATATTGAGACCCACCACAGATTTCAATGGGATTGTAGCGGTTAAACCGCCACATACGAACTACGTATCAAAGACATGACGTCACTCAAATCCTGCATCGCGCAATTAGAGTTTACCGCGCGAACGACATATATAAGACTATCCGACATCAACAGTCGGGCAGTCGGCCCGCCAGACACAACACCCGTCTGGTCGGAGGATCCTCCCTTTTCTATGGTGGATGAGTGAACTTTACTCCCTGTTCCTCATACCCCTAAAGGATTCTCAATCACATCACAGCGTGGTAGTCGCCTCAGTCCTAAAATCTCCTAATATTCCACCCATATTGCTTGTGCATTACACGGGATTTTACAGTCTGATTACGGATACATTTTCAAACAAATGTCACGAGATCGACTAAAAACGGTATTCACAAGGCAGATGTGAATGGGAACGCCGAGAGGGGTCACTATTTGTCCTTCTAGACAAATAATGACCTTATTGGTGATGTTCTTAAGTAAGATCAGGTGCGTAGTACACGCACCCTGCGCGGCGCGGCGTGCATGTATGATATATTATAAACATAAACATAAGTACAGTTATTTTGCAGATAAAATAATACATAAATAATAGATAAGCGAAATGTTTAGTATCGCGATCTCCTAACTTTGATTATAATTATGTAAGTGAGTTAAAACTTGTTCCCACAAAAACAACTTAATTATCTCCTAAAACAGGGCTTCATCTCGCCTACCCTTTTGCTATGCCCTACACGGTCCATAATGATCTAAATTATATGGTTACCACCTAAGCACACATTATGGTAAAGCAATAAAGATATTGAGTATTGAAGTAAAAGGAGTATGTAAGGATCAGAGCTGGTGGCGTTCTGTAAAATTCCGTGTAATGTGTACAAGCGGCTATTGGATGATTTGACAAAAACCGCACAGTTTTACGAACTTAACAAAAACTAATGAAGAATAAAATAGTTTGTACGTACCAGAAGAATTTCCTAATGCTACGGTGGGGCACGACGGCGTTCCTTTTCTCGCAGTCGACGCATGGCACGTCCGCTTGCGTCGAGACATTCGCCGTGTCTGCAATAAATCGGACATTGTTATATTTATGATCCTTTGAAAAGTAATGAGCTAGTCTAATACTAACTAATTAACTACTATATCTAAGTTTATGATATCTAAATAACTTTGAACAACAAAATTAATGGGCTAACAAATAAATTCTACAGTACGACAACATCACAAACTACATTTTTGTCTAATTAAATTACACTTAAAATTCTAATAAATCTACTTATTCTTAAATACGAATGCTTACCGATAGACAACACATAAATGATGATGATGAAACTAAACATAAACCGCCACCAGAGGACGCCACAAGTTAACAACACACGCAACGTAAAAACCACAGACTACATACTATACAGAGGTACTTGCTGTCCAAATAACTTTGCCAGCATATGCACTTATTCATAAAGCTTGTTAAAACTGAGTAGAAAACTTTTTATAGGTGGAATAAAGACTGTCTGACTTAACCGAATTAAGGGTTCTGGTAGTGAAAAGAGAAAATACGCAATCTACACATTCATGTAAAAAACCCTGTCTGATCCGTGAGGGTGTTGTATAATATGTGGTAAAAAAAAACTATTTATGTGGTAATTTTCAGGAAAAATGAAAAAAGTCGCCTTGTTTTTTTCTTCAAATTTCTATGGAGTTTTTGACCGGGTTACATCGGGCACGGACGGCCGTCGTTTAGCGGGTGACTACAAGTCATACATTATGAATGACCCCTGTTGAAAATTTGCTAAATTTTTATGGATTTGGTGTAATTTTGGTAATTAAAATGTGAGTTTTAAATAGCAATAACTTTTTAATTTACAATAATAAAAGATTTTTTTATTATTTTCGGTAGTGTTATTGTTTTACCTACGTGCCCTTTAGGATGGGACAGGTTTTTTTTTTAGATATTGGTTTTTTATCAACTCATGTTACAGTGCTTTGCAGGACTATTTCGTCACTGCCGCTACAGAAAATGCTACCAAACCCACTCATTCGTGACACAAATATTATGTAAATTAGCTATATGAATGTATGCGTGCGCCAGATTAAAAATATAGGAACTTAGGCTCTGTCTAGTGAGTAATCTGTGACAAACAATACCGGACCAAATTCGTGAAAGCATACCCCACTGGGTCTGTGTGCAAGCGACACAGTCTGGCGCGAAACTGTCAAGTCTGTCCCCTTGCTTAGCACAAGCTACTTCCAGAATGCAGATCTTTGCCTCCAAACTCTTGATAACCGCTTGTAGCACGCCATTCCTCTCATTCCCATCAGCCACAAACTTCTCAAGCAAGTTCAAATTACCTTCGTAACTCTCTATTGCTACTTGCATCTCTGTTAGTTTATGGTGAGAAATATTGACGTCTCTTTCTAACTCTTCCGAATATCTATTTATTTTCTCACATTCCAGACATTTAGAATGCTTATTGTTATTGTTAACGGATTCTAATTCTTCCGTCTGAGTTTGTGAGATACTTGTAGTTTTAAGTTGAGCTTTGTCATCATGATCACAAGGTTTAGATTCGTCTGTTTGCGTTCCTACAGTAGTGTAGGAGTAATCAAAGTTTTTGTCATAATCATAAGTAATGCTGTTGCCTGTGTTGTTATGTCTGGACAAGTTACAGAAACTGTAACGTATTTCGTCAAATAACGACAGGTTCGTTCCCCTCCCCTGATCTTCTTTTAAAGCGTTTATGAATGACTCTTCATCTAGGATACGGTTTTCTAGGAAAATGCGGGAATAATGGTAGAATGAGTATGTTAGACGTAGAGAGCGACATGGACATACATGAACGTCGCGGAATAGATAACTTTTTTTACATATCCACACAACAAGCACGTTCATAGTAAGATCCATTAAGGAAACAAATTGAAAATGGCGGCCAAACATCAGTCCTTACATCCTCCTTACACGCACTTTATTCGTGTCTTAAATGTGCAGGTGAGAGGGTGATTGATTATCACAGTAATTTTCAATTTGTTTCTTTAATAGTGCGGGTAATAAAGTTGTGTGGGAAAAGTTGATGACCTTAAAATAGAATAAAAAGCAATTAGTTCAGTCCGTAGTGTCCACAACACTAACTGTTTCAGGATCAGCTTAAAATGGAAAATAAGGTTAAGAGGTTCTGAGGCCTCAATAATATGCCGAGATCGATAAACGTTACTTACTTACTTTTTCTGCAAGATGGAGACGGGAACTTATTTAAAGTCAAAGTACAGTGTGTTCATTATAACTTGACCCGTGACGCGATTGGTAGCACTGAATTTTGCAGTCATGGGAATGATAGTACTATTTTGTCAGTTGCCATTTTAAATAAATAAATAAATTCTTTATTTCACCAAAAGCCATCACAGAACAAGAACTAAAAACTAAGAGCATATAAGGCTTATAACTAGGTCACAATAATTTTAATTCCCTGACTCCTAAACTAGGTGTATGTGCCTGTGTCTTAGGAGTCAGTGATTCTCCGTAGCAAACAAGACAAGCTACAGTATTATTATTATTTTGAACTCTATTATTATTGTAATTAAGACTGTAAATTCAGTGCTACCAATCGCGTCACGGGTCAAGTTATAATGAGCACACTGTACAGACGCCAGCACATCAACCTACTACAATCTGTCAAATTTCTTTAATATATTTTCAACTTTATCACTACAGCATAAGGTTCAAAGTTGATTGGGAAAATTTGAGTTTCGAGTAGGTTGACCTGCTGGCGTCTGTACATGATAAATGATTTTATTTTTGGTAAGTAGGTTATTATACAGTCAGTTTTACACGTCATTCATATTTTAAAAACTAGATGACGTCAGTGTTTCCTATCAGACTACTCTGACAAGAAACCCTCAAACAAAGTCAGAGGACAGTCTCCTTTAAAGTCCAGACTAATCTTGGTCAGACTATGTGAGGAACATGTAGAGTAGTGTCTGAAATGGTCTTTTGAGAATAATGGGTAATATTTATCAATCTCGGTCTTACTAACTTTCTTCTTCTTTTCGTGTGGTTATTGACTAACTTGGTGTCAGAGTTTTAAAGCCGCCCATGGGCCTCTGACTTGGCTTCACATGCCGTCGAGAAGTATCTCTCAGGCATGCCGGTTTCCTCACGATGTTTTCCTTCACCGTTTTTGAAGCAAGCGATGGTTCGAACTCGAGACCTATGACTTGGAAGTCAGTTACTAACCTGATGAGAACCTAGAGTCAGCGTTGAGGTTGTCGAGGGCAGTGAGCATCTGTTCCTCCGTGTAGCTGATGTCGATGCTGCGGTCCATACGTAGCTGTGTCTGGTTTGACTTGTTCAGCACGTCTTTTAGTTCCATTTCTAGGAGGACCTAGATAAACAAAATGTAATGATTAAGTGATCCTGTATTCAGTTTTCTTTCTACATTTCATTTACTAATGAACATCATACTCGGAGGGGCTCGTTAAGCAACGCTTGCTATAGTCTATTCGTGGATGGGTGACCAACCATTACATATTGAGGTATGAGACCCCTCCATGCCTTGGAAAGCACATTAAGCCATTGGTCCCGGCTGTAATATTTTTTTTAACGTTTCCCCACACTAACACACACACACACTGGAATTTCTCCTGTATTGTGGGTGCGTTTACAAACATCTAAACTCACATACACAAACAGCCAGACCCGGAACAACTACTTGAAGGTCATACAAATATTTGTTCCGTCCGGGAATAGAACCCGCGACACGCAGTGCAGCAGTCAATCACTTAACCACTGTGCCAACCGTGCCGTTAAATCATAGATCTTTGACAGTCGTTACGGATAGTCAGAAGCCTAAAAGTCAGACAATTTTAGGTATACCTATTACTTATAGTTATGACTGCCTCGTTGGTCTAATGCTGAGCTATATCCAGGCCCGGCAGTGTTATTGGAATTTTCCATCAGGAATTTCTCAGTAGCAGCCCAGTCTGGATTTGTGCCCGATTGATGGGAATAAGCTCATCCCCTGTTACATGGGACTTAAACCTAACTGAAATGTAGGTGTTACTGTAGGTACACCTCTACCGAACCGTATGGGGCGTGATGTTATGTTATGTTACCTTCTCCTTAATCATCTGCTGCACAAACTCTTCCTGGTCCTGTAGCCTCGAGGACAAGTCGGCGTGTTCAGTGCGAAGAGCTTCGTTCTGCTCAAGTAACGCTGATTGTCTTGCTGCATACATCTCGTTGATACGGTGGCATTCCGCTTTTGATTTGCTTAGCAGCTCGTGGAGGGTCAGTTTCTGAAAAATATGATGTCACATTACAACATCTTCATTATTTTCATTTTCTTGTCCCCTTTTAAGGTTTTTCGGTGGACAAACCTAAATGTTACCCGCACGCTATAATTGTTGTTAGCGAAGTTGTCAAAGAAAAGGTAACGTTAAGAACAAGAGTAGAATGAGTGCGATAAAAAGCCCTTGAGTTACCGTTTTCAAGCATATACATATAGTTACACAAAAAAAAAGGTTAATAGTATATTCCATTTTGTAGCAACAATTTTAGGAGCATATAGTTTATTTACATTCGTTTTAAGGAAAGGTAAAAATACTTTATTTTGTTAATAAACGGTTTATTATTATTATTTGACTTTTCTTTGAAACATCTTCTGGTTGTTGCGTTCTAGCTTTTTGAAGTTACACCTCCTTTTCGACGCCGACGAGTGACTAGAGGCCCTAATGTACCTAAACCGTCCGCGTTCGGCGCTCCCCAACCGGAGCGCCGAACGCGGTCGAGGCGTAAAGTCGAGATGGTTAAAAGAAACTCACACTTAGGCCTCTGTAATCTATGTTCTCACCTCGTTCTCTAGTGTGGAGACTTGTTCCACCGTGACCTTGGTGCGTCGCTTGAGAGCGTCGAGCTCGCGGCGCGTCTCGTCCAGCGCTCGGTCGCTGCCGCACAGTCGCTCGCACGCCTCCTCGTAGTCGCGACGTACGTGCGTCAAAGTCATGTTTTCTTCGCGTAACCTGGGCGAAAGAGAAAGTACGGTTATTATAGAGATAATTCACCATTCCTACAATGAAAGTCAGAATTTAAATTACTGAATTCGGCTGCCTCCAGGCTCCAGGTCAAGGACGACGTCTGATCGCCAGCAGAGGAGCTATCAACGCCTTGTGGCTACCAGTTAACTGACCATTGTATCTAGCAGTTTAATTTTATTTTCTCGTGAGGAAGGTGCATCAGTTAGTGACCTCTGGTGAGACATTCTAGGATCTCTGATACCACTATTCTTTGCTCCATATTTGGTAAAGTAATGCTGACTAACTGGACAGATCCACTCAAATCTGTCTTTTATCTTCCAAAGACCATTGCAGATCTAATGGTTCACACATGAACTGGCCAAGATTATGTCTGGAATTTAAAAGAGATTGTTTCGGTATTTCTTCTCAGAGAGACTAATCAGAAAAGCAACATCGACCTCATCTAATTTTTAAAATATTATTGACATGTGTTTGTATAAATCTACTTACAGAAATAAGTAAATAGATTTTATCAACTCACGGAGTCATTATGTTACCTTAAAACTGCATGTTTTATTTGTTTACATCATATTTAAGTGTTCTGTTTATGAGAATAAATTCTTTAAACCGAGATGAAGCACTTACATGTTAAGGTGAGCTCTAAGCGTGTCCCGCTCAGCAGTGACCGCTGCGAGTGCTTCCTCGTGCTGTCGGTCGGTGAAGTCGAGCTGCGAGCGCAGCTGGTGTGCCAGGTGCACCTTCTCACGGAGCTCGCACTGCAAGTCTTCTACCAGCTGGGACCCTAGACAGTGACAAATATACAGGGTCGAATTAAATTAGGTAGCAAAACTACGCAGACGTAATTAGTATCCATATCTAAACATGATTCTAGGGGTGAATGACCGCAATCACTATATTTAGATGAAATATTTTTTTTGTGTTAACATCAACTTGATGGCAGGGACAAAACCGACAATACGGGTATTTTTTCGGTTACAAAATTTATATTTTGACATGTATTTTTAAAGGTTAACCAGTATTAATACCGGTTAGCGAAATAAAAATTACCTGTACGTATCTTAAGACGTTGCCGTCGGCATTAGTTAAAGGGCGCGATCGCCAGCATGCGTGTAACCGGTATAAAAACGGTAACCTTAATGAGGTAACATGTTTCTTCTTCTTGGTTACACAGATAGCGGTAACCTAGTCGTAGAAGTATCCAAAATTCTTCGATACCTGTACCGTAATTTATAAGGTGTCTGGTCCGTGGTGATGGGGATCAATGTCAAAACACGACAAAAAAATGTTTTTTTTTTTGTTTTTCGACCTATGGTAGTTAAGTCACTACCATAGATGTCACTATCACACTATCTGTCTCCTGAGATACAGGCTAACAACCTAGTTCAGGGAACAGTGCGCTTATGTAACTGTGTACTTACTTTGTTTTCAATAAAGCATTATCATTATCATAGATCGTTGACCCCAAAAAAAGCCCATACAAAAAAAAACAATCAACATACTTGCTCACTAATTGCGGCTTCATAATCATCATTAAGTACAGGTTTCCTCATTAAGTTCCCCCAACAGTAAGTGATGTAACAACTTAAGTAAGTACCACTTAATGAAAAGCAAGTACAAGTGTTAGAATTAAAAATATGTACCTAATATACAGCTGATTCAAATAAAAGCAGCAATCTTGCCTCTTAGCAAGGTTTAAACAGTGCATCGGTTGTCTTTAAGTTTGACAGCTTCTAATCAACTACTCAGCTACCTCTCAACGCTAAATTGCGTTTATAAATAAGAATTTTGCTAATCAGTTGCTTCTCAATTGATTAAAAATTGAAGAGAAGTTTGTAAATGAGAAATCAAACCTACTCACCGAATTGTGAAGTGTGCTAAAGACGACGCATATGGCTAGGCTACTCCCGATTCGCGTTTGTTTTGACGTCAAACTTAATAAAAGTAATGTCAGCGACAATGTCTAATATGTTATGGGCTTTTGTATTTTCATTCCACTGGTTTAATGTAATAGAAACAGAATTTATAATGCGCAAGCGAACGTTATACGCGTGCATTTGAATGTGTGTAGGTACTCGAAACACCTGATCAAGTCCATCGCTTCTGTTCATGAAACTATTCAATGGATAATGCCAGGAATATATTAAAGGCAGTTTTTTTTTAACTTTTTGTAACCAAGTCTGTTACTTTATATTCCAAGCAGCTGCTGTTTTTGTATTCCACTCAGATTATTGATGTCTATTGAGTAACATAGGCCTCTTTTAAATATTTCTTTGGTTATTTTGACAAAGTTTCCGAATAATTGAGCTGTGTCAATTTACATCGTGTATTTTTGTTTGGTAAATAAATATATAAAGAATTTTCAATTTTGAGAAAACAAATGCATTGAAATGGTTAATTTGAAGCAATCTAAGATGCAATTCATACCATTATGTATTTTCAACAAACATAAAGTACATAATTATGTGATTGATGCAAAAGCTCATGGTTTTTGTGTCCATTTATATGTACTATCAAGAAAAAATGAACTGAATGCTGTAATAATTGAATTCTTACCATCAGTAGAGATGCCAGAGTCTGAGTCCTGTGGCGCTCCACTCTTTAGATTAAAACTGTAACGAAAATATACTATTATAGTTGCAGAAACAAATTGTAGATTCTGTTTCATTTCCTATCAAAACAAAGTTTCAATTAGAATCAACAAAAAAATTGAGTTTCTAATCCTAACTAATATTATAAATGCGAAAGTGAGTTTGTTTGTTACGCTTTCACACTAAAACGGCTGAACGGATTTCGATGAAATTTAGCACATGGGTAGACCATGACCTGGATTAAGTCATAGGATACTTTTTATCCCGATATTCCCAAGGGATCGAAACTTACACGGGTGAAACCGCGGGCGCAGCTAGTAACATTATAAATGCGAAAGTGAGTTTGTTTGTTTGTTAAGCTTTCACGCTAAAACGTCTGAACGGATTTGGATGAAATTTGGCACATGGGTAGACCATGACCAGCTTTCTAATTACGCAACATATTTTCGTAAACGATAAAGACAAATCTGTTTCATTTTGACAGTTCAACAACATTCATTGCGTTATTTACGTTGTTCTGCAGTTTTTTTTTTCGAATTTACGGAGCAATGGATTAGCAATCTGTTTCAAAACGATTCAGATTCGGATTGATTTTGCATTACGTAATTAGGGTACTGGATTAGGACAAAGGATACTTATGCAGGTAAAACCTCGCGGCACAGCTAGTTCAAATATAAAGATATTTTAACAAACATCTAAGGAATCTAAGGAATTTAGCATCACCCTATAATGTGCCCACTGCTGGGACATAGTTCTTCTCCCTGTGAGAGGGACTGGGCCATTATCCACCACACAGGCCCAATGCGTTTGGAAGGAATGTTTGCTTAATCTAAATTGCAAAAAGAAATAAACTTGTCTGTAGATTTAACCTAGAACCTAGTTGATATTGAACAAACAAAACACAGACTTAGCACATGCTGTCACGTCATGCAGTGTTATCACTTATGAAACACTTTTAAGGATATTGTTATACTTGACAACCTATTTTAATTACAATTTATTATAGAATGTGCTAGTTTTATAATATTTGCAGTTATCAGTTGTTTATGCACTTCAACAAAGATATATGGTACTTCTAACTTGTACTAATAAGTGCATGATTAAATGTTACATTTTAGTATAAACCCAACAAACCTGCAATAGCGCATAAGAAAATTGCACTCTAAAAGGCAACAAATATAATGATAAAAACCGTTCAGGGCTTACAAGGACTCTGCTTTGTTATAAATGCTTAGCAAAAGGCCATAGCAGTTTTCAGAAAATAATGATAATAGCCTGTGTAAAACATAACATCTTTGCAGACATAGACAGAGATACATGGATTCCAGATATAATGATAAAAACCGTTCAGGGCTTACAAGGACTCTGCTTTGTTATAAATGCTTAGCAAAAGGCCATAGCAGTGTTCAGAAAATAATGATAATAGCCTGTGTAAAACATAACATCTTTGCAGACACAGACAGAGATACATGGATTCCAGATTTCGCTAAAAAGGTTGGGACTGTTAAAAACAGCCTTTGGATCATTAACAGCACGGGACAAATTATTTTGTGTATTTTTAATATCAAAATAAAGTAATTTTTTTCAAACTAGGCTGAGACTCAGCACTTTTCAAACGTAAAAAATACATAAGACAGTCCCCCAAAACGGCCACCCTTCACCACTTCCTAGTGCTTTAGCTGGGAAGACGAGGTGGCGCAACAAGCAAAATATTATAGCAATGACAAGCAAAAGGGAGAGAGAGATAAAAGAGTTCTTACCTCTCATCCAGGTCAAATTTAGACTTCTGACTCTCACTGTACTTGTGCAGGGTTTTAGCTAACATTGAAACATTAATTTCTGGATTATCTTCTTCTGGATCTAATAGAGACTTCAAGAAGCTGTATTCAGCCCTGTAAAGCACAGATAAGATAAAATAAATCTTAAATTATAATTGCCTATTTTTTATTATTAAATTACCCTCTTTGTAACAACCAAATGTTACTTCAAGCAACAGTCAACACAGTTGACAAACCATAACAAAGGCCTCATTGTATAATATTATGACTAACAGTGTACTGTACAAGGAAAATAAAATTTGTTGATAAACTAGGGACTATGTGAGCAAACAGATTAATACAAAATACGAATACTTGTTTTATCAATCACTTCTTCATTACACACGTATTTCGTTGCGATAGTCTGATTACAAACTTACGATCAAACAACATGGAATACAGAACATGGAAGTTCTAAATACAGAACTGGGCTATTTTCAAATATAAACCGATGACCTTTCATCACGTAAACAAAATCAGTACACATTTCGAACGTTAACAATAATACTCACTTGTTAGTTTTCACGAAAGGTGCGAATTTGTCCATCAAAGCGTCAACACGCAGCTTGCCCGTAGTCTCAGCACCACAATAATCAAATATTTGCAGCGCCGTCACGTAATACTCTGGAAAAGGACTATTATTAGTAAATATTCCTGTAAACTCGCACCAACGCGGTGTTTTATAATTATAAATAAACTGATTTACCGTCCGCACTCAGTCCTGATCTATCCAAATCCATTGTGTCGTTGGTCAAGATACAAACGATTTTACACAAAAATTATAACGTTAATTATTAGTTTCACATGAATTACACCACGCGGGTGCGTTAACGGTCAGTATTGTTTGTTTTTCATTAGCTAAATAATTCGTTAGTTTCGTTACGCTAGAGCGCAGTACAAAAATAGTTTCCAATAAAACCGTTTAACATTTGAAGTGATGTGCGCTTAACCTTAATTCAAATTTTATCGATATCGAAACTTCATTCCCATATCAATTTCTGGCATAAAAAAGTGAGGTTTTTTAAAGATTGAGTGAATATCATTGACTTATTATGATTTATAAGTCAATGGTGAATATGCATAAATCTTACAATGTACAGATGCCAGCACGTCAACCTAAACTGTAAAATTTTCCCAGTCAACTTTGAACCTTATATTTTAGTTATAAAGTTGAAAATATATTAAAGAAATTTGACAGATGTAGTAGGTTGATGTGCTGGCGGCTGTACTTAAATACGTGGTTTTATTAAATTTCATAATTTAATTAAATGTTTAAAGATATTCATTTATATGTTGATATAGACCTACGTTTTTGAGATGAACTGATTTTTTTTACTCTTGACTATGTAAGTAATTTAGAAACTTAAAAGCATTATTTGTCGTATTGTGAGATTAAAAGACTGACTAAATAATTATTTGCATTATTCCAATAGAACAAACATATTTTTTTAGATTTATACAAATTCAACTATTTTCACTACTCATTCTTTTCGAAAATTCGTTCTCTACCTTGGGGTAGTAGTAAAAAATGGCACTATAAGGTGTCCATTTTAGGGTTCCTTACCTCAAAAGGAAAAAATAGAACCCTCTTATTGGATCACTCTTGTGTCTGTCTGTCTGGTTGGCTGTCCATCTGTCACAGCCAACTGCCCCGAAACTACTGGACCAATTTAGTTGAAATTTGGTACACATATGAATTTCTGTGACTCAAACACGGACGTTTAACGTAAATAAATGAATTTTTAATATGGGGAACATTTTGGGGGAACATTGGAAAATTTACAAAAAACCTTTATTTTGCAAAATGTATTATGTGACATATCAAATGAAAGGAATTGGGAGGATTTCAATTTATTTTTAAATATTTTAAAATAAATACTTTTTAAGATATTTAAGAAAATAGATAAAAATCGACCATTCCCACCCTTACACCTCCGACATTGCTAAGCCTAAAATTTTGAATAATATAGATAGTGGTTCTTTACTCGCAGATTACAGGAACACCTATACGAAGTCTATGGTTTGAAAATAACATGGTAAATCTCTCAGTATTGTGTTAGGTTAAGTTTGCTCTTGGGATAGATTCACCACAACTACGGAACTCTTCATTGTGAGTGGTTTGACATGCACTTGGCCGGTTTTTCTAAAATGCGTTTGATGTAAATACATTTTCGATATAATTTAAAAAAAGAGAAAATATGAGACTTCACTAGACTCACTACTGCCATAGAAATGTCAATGAAATTATGTTCGGATACATACACCAAATCTATTTTAGAAGATGACAAAATTGAATAGGATCTTGTTGAACTTAGAAAAAAACTGCGGCTTTCTTAAATGCCACTTTATGTATTATTGTATCTAATTTGATGAATTCCGGTCCATCTGACTGACCGTATGTATGAACCGTCGTCTACACAGGCACCATTCCCTAGTCTAGAGGCCCCTAGAGTCCTTGTTGGTTGATAAGAGTAGCAGAGGATCTATTTCGTGGGACAATGAACCGAACGTCCATAGTAACAATAATGAATCAATTTTGTATCATATAAGTAAGGCAGGTGCCTTACACATCTTAGATACGTACGAACGTCCCACCGCCGCGCAGCCGGCGATTAATTAGAAGCGAGAAGAGCTAGAAGCAGAAAAAAAAACTGGCAAGCAACGAGCAGCGAGTGTGCGATGGCAACGAGCGATTACTCGCTGAATGCGTTTGCGTATGTTGTATCAGGCGTGAGTCTCTCAGCGAGTGTTCTGCTCGCCAAACGAATGTCGCTGAGCGATCTACTCTCTTTGATAGCTCTTGTCGCTGTGACAGAGTACTCGGCGGTAGCTAGACCTAAAATCTTTTTTCCGTTTCTTGAGCGAGTAAATCGTTGAGTCACTTCTTCTATGAAAGTGGGAGTACATACTTACTAGTGCCATAGGTGGGACAGGTGCTTAAGGTTCGCTTTTGTAGTACGGGGTGGCAGGGACATCGACGCGAAAACTGTTACCATAGATTCAGTACAAGATTTTGAACCCCGCTGCGTTGAAATTTTCGCTGGTTTTTTTTTTTTTAAACTGCGGTTCCATACATTTTGACCGCGTAGGTATTGCACTTTTCTATGAAACAGCAGAATAACCGACGAAAAAGAAAACAAAAAATAAGTTTTCGCGTTCTACCCTGTACAAACGTGAGGTGAGGAGGACCCTGTGGTCTGGATTCAACACATAAATTCCACAAACAATAATAAAACAAACCATTTAAAAACCACATGCTCTTCTATTTCGTTACAAAGGTTTAAAAATATTAGACTAAGCACATTTTAACAAAATTTATTTATTACTCCTGAATTGACATAGCTAAAAGCCCTACAAAAATCATCGCTCTCTTATAACATTCAAAATTACTCTGAGTCCACTGTGTATCTTGAGTGCAGCTGTTTTTGATTCCACCATTGAGAAGTCACTTAACTCAATCTGAAAGAAATAATTCAGTTAAGTAATTAATTAACAAGATATTAAAAAAAGTTTCACAAACGAATAGCTAGAATGCTACAGTGCGTTCATACATACTGGCAGTGTAAATTCCTAATACAAAAAATTTTACGTCTGCACTAGTCTCACGGAATTCGCAATCAGGAATCCTGATCGGGAAATCGAATCAGGAAACCTTACGTATGCGGCCAGCCTATAACTTGACCCGTGACGCGATTGGCAGTAAACCTGTGCTGTTCTGTCAGTCGCCATTTTGAACTCTAATAATATTGTAACTAGGACTGCAAAATTCTAGTGCTACCAATCGCGTCACGGGTCAAGTTGTAAGGAACGCATTGTACAGACGCCAGCACATCAACCTATCCGAAACTGTCAAATTCTCCCAATCAACTTTGAACCTTATACTTTAGTGATAAAGTTGAAAATCTATTACTTAAAGCAATTTGACAGATTGTTGTAGGTTGATGTGCAGTGCTGGCGTCTGTACAAGGATATTTTGGCGCCGGAATGACATTGCTATGGGGGCGTTGTTGGTAAACATTACATTAGTACAGAACTTTTATTGACAAAACAAGATGGCGGCGTCAGTTCCGAGTTTTGGCCACTCGCCAAAATAAGCTAGTAACAGTATATATATAGTAGTCTATGCTAGTAACGTTGTATCTGGGGCCAGTTATTGAAGTGTCAAAGTCATCATTGTGCCATTGCTAAAAGGGATGGCGCTATATATCCCGTACAGCTCCATCTCTTTTTTGTACTACCCAGTTCTAAAGTCATTTCTATCAAGACAATACGCACCCCATCAGGTGGATTCTTGTCTCTGGGCGGAAACCGTCCATACATTCGTTCGCAGATCGCGCATAGACCGCACCAAGTGCGAAACTTCAAAGTATCTTCGTCAGACTGAAACAAATAAAAATCAATTGTATTCTTTCTGTTTTTAAAGTTTCCAAGGGTCTATCAACACACCAGGGCCAGAGAACCTACCATCACCTCTTATAGCTTATAGCAGTATATCTAACTTCAGTGTGTGAAAGAGATGGAGCTATACAGGACGTATAGCTCCATGGCTTTCCCACACTGAATTAATATATAATAGTAGCGGTAGGCCCCAGGTCATATCAAGAGCATGGTCTGCTCTCACGTACTGTCCACCACGTTCAACGATTTTAGATTGACAGCGTCTTTATTTCGTAGTAGTAAAGATCAGTTTTCGTAGTTTTTGTGTTACTACTGATCTGTGATTGGGGAACTATGGAAAGGCCTGACCTGGAACTGTGTGGATGGAAATTGATCCATCAAGTTTCAACCAAAGATTTAAATCGTTAGATTCGATATTCGCTACGTTTCTGTTTCGTTGACAATGACATTTGAATAGTATTGTCTCGCTCGTACTGAAAATGATATGAATCGATCATTGCGGTATGTTTGAGAAGAGAAGAGTGACTCTTCTCAGTTTTCACACTTTATCGCGCGACCTAAGTACGATGAGGGCACATCTAACGATCTTTGATTTCAAGGTCATCGTCAGTTCATCTAGAAAAATAAAAAACAACGTAAATCTGTAGACTTACCTGTCCATTGTCGCCATCACCCTCAGTGCTAATAGGGGGCCTCTTGTACCCATTATCAATAAGGGTGACCTTGATCTCATCGGGGATGTTTTCTTGCTCCTCGTAGCCGGGCCAGTCCATGATACTCTTGAAGCTTTGCGCTTGCGTCGTAGTTAAGCCGCCGCCCATCATCATTGTTAGACCTTCTTCTAAGTTCTATTAAAGAAAAAAAACAATAATTGTTGATACACTCGTGTCCCATTAGTAGAATTCCAAAAGAGAGTATACAGTTCTCCTTTTAATTAAATACGAATCGTAAAATATAGAATCTACTAATGGGACACCATTAGTAGATTTCAGTCTACTAATGGGACACCATTAGTAGATTTCCAAAAGAGAGTATAAAGTTCTCCTTTTAATTAAATACGAATCGTAAAATATAGAAAATGAGGAAAACAAGTGAAGTTCATGAAGTTCGTGCCATTCCACCAGTGTGCACTCTGTACAGCATTATAAATGTTTCTCTTAGTGGACTCACGCGAGTCAAAATTAACAAAATGTGCGCGCACTTCATTTGCAAGTTCGCGCATAACCGTAAACTTATGTTCGCGCACTCGATAAAGTGGTGGACTCGCGACAGCGCAAACACACACGAGTTCACGCACTCAGTTTTTTTTCGAGGGCCGGGCGGCCGAGCGAAATATTTATTTGTTCGCGTAGATACATTCGGTGGCACCTGGCGGATCTTCATGTGCATTTGTTTCTTTTAATTACGGATTGCCTTGCATTACGGAGTGAAAGAAAGAAAAGAAAGAAAATACATTTATTTGGCACAGACTAAAAGGCACACAAGTAGAAAGATAAAAATAAATTTGAAAAAAACAGATACAAGGAAAGAATACAAAATAAAAAGTGTAAAACTGCGTTGTATGATACTAGCAGGAATGTGTGCCTCGCGGCTACGCCAAATAGGCCCAGTTCAGCATATATGCCAGACAACTAGTGCCTGACGCTGGTGGGTGGAGTGGACGAATGATACAATTTTTGAATTTATACAAGCGGTCGAAACATAACCAATACTATGGGACTCTTGTCACCCAGACTCAAACTCAAAGCAATTATTTCAATTAGACCATTTACAGGCACTTTTGAATTGTCAAGGAGTCGGTCAGTCAGAAATATGAAGCTAGTTGCCCATTTCAAAGCGTAGTAGGTACCGATGGAGCAGAACGGGCAAGAAACTCCACGGACACTCTACGAGTAATATCAAAAATTTTATACAAAAATATTGGTTACATCATTAATGTTGAAATTATACATGTGAAAACAATGTAGAAAGACGTGCACGTTAAAAGCGTCCGTAATAAAAATATAAAAGCAAAGAACCATTCAAATATTAAAAAAAAAAAAAAAAAAGCTATGGCAGCTACGAGATGACCAGTCCTATCTGACGGCGCCCGTTCACGAACATGACGCATGAATCAGCACCATTCAGTTCAACCATTTTGAAGGGAGCTAAATGATCCAACACAAGCGCCATCCATGAAAGATATATTACCTGGTAGGTAAAATGGTAGCTCTATAATACATAGTAGGTACTTTAGACTATAAGTATAAAAAGCATGGTGCTTGCTTGCTCAAGAGTTGATTCTGACTTTCAATATTGTGATTCGACTGAGGAAAATTATTTTGGCTCAGTACCGATGAGAAAAGAAAAAGATAACTGACTCGATATCATTGGGTTCTGCACGAGCAGCATGACCACCATATAGAAACGCGTTTTTTCGACGGAAGAATAGACGTAATGACTGATAGAGATTGTGAATTTGTCATTTTGTCTATTCTTCCCGTAAACCGTGTCTATTGTGATCATGCTACCCGTGCTGTACCGTGATATACACTTTTTTTACATGGAATCCCAGCAAGCAGAGCGCTCCCGCGGAGAACATGTTCGCGTACAAATGTGCTGCACAGTACATACATTTACAAAAGTGGCGCAGAGTTTTGGCGGTGTAGACAGACAAACTACACCTACATGTCAAGTACACGCAATGCTGGGGTCCGGCACAAAATGTTCGTTAAGAAATATTCTGCACACTATTTTGGTGGAATGGCACCTTACTAAGCGCATAAGCTCTCGGTATCGTCCAAGACAATGGCGGAACTGTGTGTAGATGTGTGTGTTATGTGCTGACACTACTTGTCTTCACGCACACATTCACAGCGTGTTTGTACCCTCACGCCCCTAGCCGCCTCAGGAGGAGACGCCCTGGGCGTCGGGAATCTATTGCCGATTCCCGGCCACCGTAGGCGCGGGCTTGCGGACGGTGAGCAATGGGTAGCTCGCCGTCCAGTAAGGACCAAGCCCGGGTCGACGGCGCGTTGTGTTCCACGCGCGCCTCAAAGAGTGTCAGCGAGTGAAGGGGTCCGATGAGACCATTGCCTGCCGGGGTTGCGGGAAAGTCCGAAAGGGATACCGTGGCCCCCTGGCATAGCACAGGCAACAGAAGGAACACGGGTGGGTTTTAGTCAGTAAGAGTCTGACACGCCCTCCCGCTCCACCCAGAGCGGGAGACGTCATTTGATGATTTCCCACCCAAAAAAAAAAAAAAAAAAGGGGTTAAAGTATGAAATTGCCGATTTGTACTGAAAAATTGAAATTCGTTTTTTTTTTAATTTAACAAAAGTAATATCATCTCTAATAGTATTATATAAGTAAGACATAAAATTAGCAAAATTATATACTAACTTATCTAAAGCTATTGAAAAATTAAAATACCTAGTCGCCATAAATATTGTCACGAAGAAAGTTTTTTTTTAATTGCAAATAATATTTATTACTTTTACAGTGTGTTAGTTTAATACATAAATATAAAACAATTTAAAATATAAAAAGCTTATTCGAAGTGGTCTCCATTGGCTGCAATTGTCGTTGAGGCCAGTTATCAATAGAAGCACGCACTCTTTCCATGGGAAAATTCTTCACTGCCAATCGTATAGATTGTTTTAGGGACTCCAAATTATCATGGCGTTTAGAGCAAGCCGTACTCTCTAAAACTGACCATAAATAATAATCCAGCGGATTAAGATCGGGACTAGACGACGGCCAGTCTCAAGCTCTGATGAAGTCCGAAACGTTCACTTCCAACCAAGACTGCGTGGACCGAGCTTTATGACCCGGCGCCGAGTCTTGTTGGAAGGACCATACTTGGTTACTGAAGATACCATTCTTGAGAAGGTGCTTGATACACTATCACACTATCTTGATATCTTGATACACTTGTGCGGATGTTTTGATACCTTTTTGCCCACATTGCACTCTGTCGACTAATTGGTAAGCTTCCTTAGAGCTTTGAGCATAAGTACGGTCATTTTGTTTGCTTAAATGTTGCTCAATTGTAAAGATTTTCTCATCCGTAAACAAAAAAAATCTGTGACCTCCCATTGCGTACCCCGCTTCAGTAGTTGTTTCGATTTTACCACCCTATTCTTTTTTAAATTATCAGTTAAAAAATGACCAGTGCGTCTATTATAGGCTGCAAGTACAAAGACATCTTTTAAAATACGCGACATGGTTCTGGGTGCTATCTTCATCTCCCGAGATAAAATCTTTTGCTTTCGGACAGGATTTCTTCGAATTTTTTCCCTTACTGCTTTGACCACCTTTTTCGTACGAACACTACGTGGACATCCAGATCTTTTTCTGTCACAAACAGTGGAGGTCTCATTGTATCTATTAATAGCCCGGTACACAAACATTTGACTAATACCAAGCGTATGGAGAGTTTTAAAAATTGCATTTGGCTCCATACCAACTTTGTGTAATGCAATCACAGCGATTCGGTTCTCTTTATCACCCCACTCCATTTTAATATCGCAAAATATTGTACAATGTATTGGCGCCAAAATTAGAAAACTAAATGAACAATCGTATAAAAATTACAGATTCCAAATTCAAATGTAATATCTTTCTTAATTTTAATTGTAACAGTATTTATGGCCAGACTAAGTATAGCATCGATAAACTCATCCGCATCGCTGTTGACTGGTAATGTACTCAAGAGACTGGCCGCATTGCCACGTGGTATGGAAATGCTTAAATTTAACATCTGTTTATTTAATCAAAATAATTGCTGCCATCTAATAGGAAGGTCATTTATGCCTTTGCGATAGAACTCTCGTGATCTAGATTCGACCAACTGTGTGAAAGCAATTTGTACTGCCTCCTGAGAAGAAAACTTTTTATCACGTGCATGAGCAAGGTCTGGCGTATACGGAGGGTGACGAATGGTTTCTAATTGCAGTTCCTGTAGAGTTAAAACGGTTTCTCGTGCTGTATGAGGTCTCGCGTTATCATGGAGCAATAATGGTGAAGATCGATTCATGAGTCGGGGCTGTTTCACTGCTAGTTTTGCTATAATTGTTCGGAGTTCGGCACATCTGCCGTTATCGCTTGACCAGATCGGAGAAAGCTATAGTGAATAACACCATGCTGAGACCATCAAACAGTTACCATTATCTTTGTATTGGTAAGCTTTGTTTTAGGACACTGTTGCGGTGTTTGACCTGGGGTCAGCCATTGCATTTTTCGCTTACGGTTATCGTAAAGAATCCACTTTCATCACATGTCACAATTCGATCCAATATTCCTTCATTTCTGTATCGATTCAAAAAGGCAACACCAGTTTCAACACGCGTTTCTTTCTGCAGATCAGTGAAATTATGAGGCACCCATTTATCATATTTTTTAATTTTATTGATTTGATGCAAATGAGTCAATATTGTTGGTAAGGTAACGTTAAACCATGCCGCTAATTCCTGGGTCGTTTGGCTCGGGTCGGCTTCCACCATATCTTTCAATTCATTGACAACCACGTGGAAGACTGCCCACACAGGTGAATAACTCACCTGTGTGGGCGGTCTTCCACGTGGTTCGTTCTTCAAAGTTCAAAGTTTTCATCACGAAAGCGTTTAGACCAAAATTGCACGGTGCGTTCATTAGCAGTCCCCTCTCAAAACGCAACATTGATATTGCGAGCTGTTTCTGCCGCGTTAGTTCCGCGTCGGAACTCGTGGTCAAAAATAACTCGAATTTTCGAAGTATCCATCTTTCTTGTCTAAGCTGAATAAAAAAAAAAACAACTGAAAGTCGATAATCGAATGTTGCACATTTTTTAAAAGAAGAATTTAATAGGTACTATGTTAAAAAAGTTTCACTCAAAATCTCAAACCATGAATGTTCTATGTCAATTCGAAGTACCTATTACAATAAAACGGCAATTTCATACTTTAACCCCTATTATTTATATTATACGTTTCTAAACAGTTCACTGTAATAATAATGGTAAAAGTATGCTTGTAATAATTTTCATTTACCTTAATCGGCATCCTATATCCATGTTGTCTGAATTTTCTGAGAACAGTGAGGTACAGCAGTTGCTTCGACTTCTTCACATTCACGAACCGGGCTACGTAGTTCATTGGCGTCAGGTCTGTAAACAATTTAATTGAATGAGCTGTCAAGGCAAAAGAAAAGAAGACTTTTTAAAAATAATATAGATTTTGAACTCTGCAGCTTAGCGAATGATTTGTCAGGGTTTGTGCTCAGCAAAAGCTATTTGTAAAACTGTGGCAAACGCTTCCCTAAATATAGGTACTAATGGATAATGATCAGTCTCCTTACCCTCCAACGCATACGTGTCTATGGGCAAAGCGAACTGTGCGTTCTGCCGAGAGAAGATTTTCGGTATGTGCAGCCACTCGCCGAGGCGGACAGCGGGTACTATCAGTGTAACTGCTATAGTTCATAGTACTTACCCTCCAACGCATACGTGTCATGGGCAAGGCGAACTGTGCGTTCTGTCGAGAGAAGATTCTCGGTATGTGCAGCCAGTCGCCGAGGTGGACAGCGGGTACTGTCAGTGTAACTGCTATAGTTCATGGTACTTACCCTCCAACGCATACGTGTCTATGGGCAAGGCGAACTGTGCGTTCTGTCGAGAGAAGATTTTCGGTATGTGCAGCCAGTCGCCGAGGCGTACAGCGGGTACTGTCAGACTAACTGCTATAGTTCATAGTACTTACCCTCCAACGCATACGTGTCTATGGGCAAAGCGAACTGTGCGTTCGGTCGAGAGAAGATTTTCGGTATGTGCAGCCAGTCGCCGAGGCGGACAGCGGGTACTGTCAGTCTAACTGCTATAGGTCATAGTACTTACCCTCCAACGCATACGTGTCTATGGGCAAGGCGAACTGTGCGTTCTGTCGAGAGAAGATTCTCGGTATGTGCAGCCAGTCGCCGAGGCTGACAGCGGGAACTTTTAACTCTCGCAGTAACTTTTGCATTTCTTTTCCATACGCTCGCTCGGGACGAGTTCGCATTGCCTCTTCCAAGACGTAGCGACGCTGAAAAAAAGATAATTATTTTATTTTGATCAAACAAAAAAAGTTTTTAGGGTTCCGTACACCAAAAGATAAAAAACGGAACCCCTAAAGGATCACCTAGTGTGTCTGTCTGTCACAGCCAATTTTCTCCAAATCTAATGCACCGATTAAGTTAAAATTTGGTACACATATATATTAGTGTGACCCAAACAGGGACGTGTAACGTAAATAAACGAATTTTGACCTTCACTTCTGGGGAGTAATTAAGAATATAAAAAAAAAAAAAAATGCAAACTGTTCCGTGTGACATATCAAATGAAAGGGTTTATTGCGAGGAAAAAAAATACAATCATACTTTTAAAGATATTTAAGAAAATTGATGAAGTGACCTCACTCACGCCTTCTAGGCAGGCAAAAACAGGGGGCCACCTACAGGGGCAAACTACAGAAGGCCACCTTCTACGATCCTTACATACTCCTTTTGCGTCGTTTACGTTCATACATCTGGTCATACACGCACGCCGGTTGCGAGTACTACGCACCTGTCCTTTCTGAAGAACATCACCAATAAGGTCCGTAAAGGTATGTTATGCTGACAACATAACAAACAAACTGCTGCGCATATCGTAACGAAGCTTGGCATAGTGATACGATACATGCAGATGTGACCAACCGTTGTCGGTTATCGTCGCGATAGTTCCGGCTGCGTAGCACTTATTGTCCGGGTAGCGGTACACAATAAACGTGGCGAAGCCGCTAATGTGACCACCGCATTAGCGGGATAACTTTTTAGCGAGTAAAACAAAATGAAGCTTCGTCACGCATTGGTTTGTCACGATAGACGCATATGCGGCCGCAGCATTACGCTTTCACGCTAAAACGGATGAACGGATTTGGATGAAATTTTGCGCATAGGTGGACCATGACCTTGGTTAGGACATAGGATAGTTTTATCCCGATATTCCCACGAGATCGACACTGATGCGGGTTAAACCGCGGGGCGCCGCTAGTATCGAAATAATCAACAAAACAAACTAACCTTTGTATCAAATTCAGTCTCAATAGCGTCTTCATCGACTTCTCTATGTAAATACTTGAGCATGTCATCATCGAGGAAGGAGTCTGTCTTCTTAGGGACCACTAGCGGTCTGATAACCGGCAGTAAAATGACGTCATCTTCTAGTGCCGGCGCTATCGAACCGCGGGAACTCGGGTTTTGGGAGTCCGTACCGATGCCGGCGATCTACAAAAACATATACTTATACAGATATATTTAAAACAGCATAGATAGTTGGGAGACCGAAATTCTGACAACCAGTCTACCAAGGGGTATAGATAGTGCAATCCACGACGACGCGCCCCACTCCGCTCCGCCTCCGTAGTGGGGGGTAATCGCGGAATGGTGCGTGTCGTCGTGGATTGCACTATCTGTATCGTATTACCCTGTTACAGCTAGGGTTGTGAAAGTCTGAGTCGCGCAAGTCGCTCATGTCAAATACTGGTTTTCAGCTCAATCCAGTTAGACTGGATGCCGACCCCAACTCAGTTGAGAAAAGGCTGGGCAGATGATAATGATGAGACAGTTGAGACTCACAGTGAAGAATTTTATACATCAAATAAACGATCATAATGCAGGATAAAGACTCAGCCGGGGCCGTATAGAGAACTGTCAAAAAAAATATTGTTCCGTTGTGAAAAGGCATACAGATAGTGCAATCCACAATCCACGACGACGCGCCCCACTCCGCGATTACTGTACTGTAAGCTGTACTTTAGTACGGAGCGGAGCGGAGTAGGGTGCTTCGTCGTGGATTGCACTATCTTATTTACGAGTATATATAGCTTAGCTTAGCATCTCTTTCTCGCACTGGATCAATTATAAAGCCCGAGATCTGGGAGTCTACTCTCTAAGCCCGTTAAGTAAGATACGGCAGGCCTATATACTATCCCAAAGTAAGTAGTTTATTTGTCAAAACAAGTGTTAAATTCAATTTTTCGGACGGGGAAGCCACACCGGCAGAAGGGACAACAGTCAAATCGTGTTGTCATTCAATCTTATTTCGGGCCCCGAATTAATCTTCTTCTTGTTTGTAAGTGGTAAACCCCTGTAAATTCGGCCGGAACTACGGACTTTGTACTTATAGCGTCCGTCCTGTTTACACAAAGACGAACGGACAAAATGTGTACACATTCAGTCCAGGTAACACTACAAAAATGCTCCTACTCCATTTTGTACATTTTGTATGAACCATTGCACTCACACACCAGGCGGACTGAACCGGGCTTTTTTGTATTGGAATACGATGTGCTACGGCCCGATAATGTAATGTAATGTAATGTGCGCTTACCTTTAATGTGAGGTCTTATTTTGGCTGACAGGGCACAACCCTGCACCCAACTTACAACAAAGAAACACCAAGACAACATACCTGAGTCTCGGGATCTTGTTGCGTTTGCGCTGCAAGTCCCGCAGATGTCAGCCGATCACTGCCACCCCGACCTCCCTTCTTTCTTCTCTTTCCGCGCCTTCGACCTTCACCACTACCTGGAGACAGAAAAAAAATTGTATACATATTTTATAAGATTAGCTAAAAAAACAAAACGACGAGGCAACGATATATCAGGCATTGTGGAAACTCGCACGAGACGAATTGGAAGTAAAGTGGAGAGGTTTATGACCCACAGTGGAACATAATTAAAACCTGTAAAAAAAGAATTGTAAAAAATGGGCTACTCTGTAAAAAGTTATGCATGGTCTTCCATAAAAAAAAAACGCATCGACATGAGAAACTCCTTAATTTTTTCGTTGGTAAAAATACCTACTTGAACGTTACAGCTATTTAATCGGGCACGCCCTTCATGCCTGGAGGCTTTTATTTAGATATTGTTTACCTTTAGTTATTTTTATTTCTGCCGGAGTATAGGTCGTTCGATGTTTTTGGTTGGTATATTTTAGTGGCATGAGCAACAGGGTGTAAATTTCACTCATCCACCAAAGAAAAGGGAGGATCCTCCGACCAGACGGGTGTTGTGTCTGGCGAGCAAATGCCCAACTGTTGATTTCGGATACAGATAGTGAAATCCACGACGACGCGCCCCACTCCACTCCGCTCCGTACTAAAGTACAGCTTACAGTACAGCAATTGCGGTGTGGGGCGCGTCGTCGTGGATTGCACTATCTGTAGTCTTATATATAGGTATATGTCATTCGCGCGGTAAAATCTAATTGCGCGATGCAGGATTTGTGTGACGTCATGTCTTTTTGATGCGTAGTTCGTATGTGGCGGTGTAATCGCTACATCACTCCCCTCCGGAGACCAGAGGTCGATGGTGGGCTGAGTCTTGTATCTTGCGATGCTTCATTGTGCCAGCTAAGGTTCCAGTGAGTCGGAAAGGGGTGCCGCACAGTTCACGGTGAGTCGGAACTGTCTGCGGTGATTGCGGCGATTGTGGTGATGGTGGTGATTGCGGTGATTGAGGTGATTGCGCATTTCCCCATTGAGTCGGGGTGATGAGGGTGACCAGGAATGCGCTTTCGCTGAATGCTGGTGGTCGGGATACCCGTTGAAGCTGTGGGTGCTGGCTGTCTGTGTGACTCACCTCACGAAAGCTTGCGGGAGTGATGATGATGATGACGTCACGCTGAAGTAGTTGCACGAAGGCTGCGTTCACGTTCATACTCGGGGTCTCCAATTTAGAGGCATGAGGAACAGGGTGTAAAGTTCACTCATCTTCTATAGAAAAGGGACGATCCTCCAATCAGACGGGTGTCGTGTCTAGCGGGCCACTGCCCAGGTGTTTTTTTAATTTATTTTTTTATATGTCATCTCGCAGTTGACTCTCAGATTGAGTTCGCAGCTGCTTAACCGGACTATCCTGTGGATGCCTTAAGCTACTAACTTAAAGCCTCCAGCCAGAGGCATAAACTATTCTATGTTATACCCCCTGTGGGGTACGAACCTCGGCTTAGGGCGTCGCTGGCGGGAGGACAGCAAGATGGGACAGGCTGGATCAAACAGATATTAATATTATAATTAATTGGGGAATTTAGTGCTACATTTCTCAGCATAACGCGGGCTGGCGCTTCTGCGAGCAAGGGTCCGGGGGGAGTATTATTTACTCGGGAGTGTCGCGATCGCAATGGACCTCGTCGGCGAGGTCGGAATGCGGGTCTTTTTTTATTGTTTTGTAACGTGCTGGTGTCCCTATTGCTTTCCTGGAGGAGGGTTATAGGGTCATCTGGGTCGGAGAGAACATGCCTCGGACGGCGAATATTACTGATTTTCTAACGTACCAGGGGGCTCCCGTTGCCATTCGTAGGAAACGGTTTTGAAGCGTTTGCATTCTATGCACGTGTCGGGGTTTGGCTTGTGCCCAGGCCGCGCACGCATAGGTCATGAAGCCCAGGTGTTGATGTCGGATAGTCTTATATAATATGTCATTCGCGCGGTAAACTCTTATTGCGCGATGCAGGATTTGTGTGACGTCATGTCTTTTTGATGCGTAGTTCATATGTGGCGGTGTAACCGCTACAATATTGGCGTGTGCTAGCTGTCATATGGCTATTAATTTATAATTTATATTATGTTTTGTGTAGCGTAATGTAAATTTTGCATACTATTTTAACTATAGAAACATTTTTTCTAACAGACCAAGACAGCAGAAAGCTCCCCAGCAGCACGCAGGGGAGTTTGTTCCGCCACTTCCTCTTCCCAGCTAACGCTCTAGGTAGTGGTGAAGGGTGGGCGTTTTGGGGGACTGTCTTATGTAATGTTGACGTTCGAAAAGGGCTGATTCTTAGCCTAGTTTGAATAAATGACTTTTGAATTTTGATTGAAGGATATAACTCATAATCCGACAGCTGTACTACCTAAATAGACCACTGTATTACATAATTAAATTTAAAAAAAAAAAAAAAAAAAACTGCCTCGTACCTCCTTCTTCCCCATTCGACGCAGCATCGTTCCCCTCATTGGCTGCTTCTTTCTCTGCCTTAGATCGCTGCGACGCAGGCGGTTCTTTACCATTATTGTTCTTATTCTTCGCTGGCTTTCCTAGGTTCAGAGCCTTTAGTTGATTCTGGAACAAATATTGACATTATTTCAGCTGAGAAAACGTTGGTCCACCGAGCGAAAAAAATCCTATAAAAATTGTCCACCACGAATATTTTTCAGCCTATTCTTATGTAGTGCTAAGTACCTACAAAACAATACCTCAAGTTTCTTAAAGAACTCGTCAGTGTTGTGTGTCAACGATTTCTCGCCTTTAACCAATTTTCTCGTCAATTTAACACTCGGCAGTTTCATGCGCTTCCTCTGGCCGGTCGTGCCCCACGCGGTCATAGATAACACAATGTTGGAAGCGCCTCTTTTCCTGCTCTTTGGTGCGTAGCTAAGCTCTATTTTGGTGAGGTGCATCAGATTGCAGTCGCACGTCCCCGTTTTCAATAAAGGTGGAAGCTTTGGTGCGATTCGCCTCACACGACGGCTCGTCAAAGTCGCAATATTTTTCAAAGTCGCCAAGTTACCACCCGTCACGAAGAAACTCTTTTCTTTCGTCTTCTTATCTTTCGCTGTATCTTTATGTTTGCTTCTTATAGGTAGAAGTTTAGTTTTAGATATTAAAAACGGTAGCATATTTCAAATGGAAAATTTCTTTTTTGATATCGCTCCTTGGACGACTAATCCGTGGAAATCGGCGTATCGGACTAACGTCAGCGAATGTATCGATCTATGTTTATCAACAGTGGAATGATGTTTGGAGTTACGCTCTAGTAACTCTTGGCCAGGCTTGGAGGGGAAAGTTTCCATATCAGTGATAAGACCTCATGACTGGCGCTAAAGCACATGCGTTGATAGCAGTAGCAGCGGTGTGACGCAATTTAAAACTAAGTGGCTTTTTAATTCACAACTTGATATCCTTGAGTATCCAAGAAGTATGTGTATAGTATGTGGGTGAAGTACCCGGCTAAAGGATACTATTTCTCAATAATCACCTCACCACTTTCGGAGATGAGGTGTTAAGGTCGGATCTTAGACAAAGGCACAAGGTAGATACTCAAAATATAACCTACGATTGTCTTCTAATCAAATGGGTGTCTCTAAAGATGACGCAAAAGCAGTTACAATTACCTACAATGGTCCATAGTTATGACTTTTTAGACAAAACGAAGATAAAATAATAAACCATGAATTCATGAACCAGAAAATAAATCCTGGGAGTAATGCCTACCCATTATTTTATTTTGGATCATCCATTCATGATTTAGTTTTCCAGGCTCAAGATGATTTAAACACCATTTTTTTATGGTTTCAATATAAGTAACGATAAATATTTCTAAAACGTGCTACTTACATCTTGTTTAAAGCAAAAAATTTAATAATAGCTCCACTCCACTTATTATCCATTAGTTATGAACAATGTGTCATTATACACTTGACCGTTAGTAGAAGCTTATATGTATTGAGATAGGCGACTCCATTTCCCGCTTTAGCAGACCTCTCTTTCTACCCTATAGTCTGTCTCTTTCGCACACACCTCCCCTCCTACCAGGCGCGCGAGGTAGCTAGCGATCCGAGCTTGCTCGTCATTGGCGTGATATTTCCCGCACAGTTCACTTGTGCTACTAAAGATATTCTCTATATTTAAATTCAGTGATTCCAAGGAAGAACTCACGTAAGTGCACAAGTGATTTTATTTAACGATATTATCGTTCGTTTTTTAAAAATATTTTTTATGTTTCTACCCTCAAGTATTTCTATGTATGAATTCCTTCTAGAGATCGTATCTTAGGTTTTATTATTTCCTTTTAAGGTAGTGTAAACCCAGGAGCGCTAAACATGGGGTCCGATGACTTAGATAAACCAGTTGCTACTGCTGGCGGATCGGGTACAAAACCGCAAAAATATAAATCGCGTTTACGTGAACGGCAATCATCCGTATCGAGCAGTAGTAGTAGTAGCAGCCCGACATCATCATCTAGCTCCTCAAATCAGGGTTCAAAGAAAAGGAATTCTAAGCGGCGTCGAGGGCATCAATCTAAAAAACGAAGGCGCGACCGTCAACTTATTGAGAAATTATCAAAAGATGTAGACAAATTACAGAAAACCGTTCAGAGTTATGAGTACCCTCCTATTTATAATTGTAATAGTGATAATGTTTCCATTGTAAGCCGAGATGT
Source organism: Xanthia togata (assembly GCA_963853775.1). Classification (NCBI taxonomy): domain Eukaryota; kingdom Metazoa; phylum Arthropoda; class Insecta; order Lepidoptera; family Noctuidae; genus Xanthia; species Xanthia togata. The sequence continues at coordinate 21,124,501 of OY970800.1, forward strand.
AGATAACGAGCTATATAACGAATATTGCGCCTCGCAGGCGTCACCAATACAAATTTCTGAGAATTCGGTAGTTGTACCGGATTTATCTTTTGATATTGAAACAAAGTTAAAAGAACCCGCGGTTCCAAAAACTCCAGCAAATTTTTTAAATATGTTAGATGAAGTTCAGCGTTTTGGAAAAAACACGTGGACTGATATTAGATCGATCTCGCGGATCGCGACACTCTCAAAGAGGTCAGAAACGCCGCTCGTCGCCTTCGGGCTACAGAGGCAACAAAAGGCAGAGACAATGACTCGCAACCTTTCCTAGCCGGACAGTTAACACGCTTTGTCAACCAATGGAAGCAAATGGGAGCCCCATCCTTTATATTACAGACAATAACAGGGTATCGCATACCTTTTCGAAAACGACCTCCCTTGATAACACCGGACCTAAAAGGCGATCGCCATCGCACCTTAGAGTCAGAGGAGATGTCTTTAATCGTTCGTCAAATGAAACAACAAGGCGTGTTGAAGGTAGCACCTCTCACTCCGAGCTTTGTGTCCTCCCTGTTCTTGGTACCAAAAAGCGATGGATCGTACCGACCAGTTCTCAACCTAAGGTTGCTCAACCACTATGTGCTAACAGAACGGTTTCGATTAATAAACATGTTCCGAGTCCCAGACTTTCTCCAAACTCAGGATTGGATGTGCAAGGTCGACCTTTCGCAAGCATACTTCAATCTTCCGATAGCAGAGTCACACAGGCGATTTTTACGTCTCATTTACAGAGACGAAGTACTGGAAATGACTTGCCTTCCGTTCGGGCTAAGTACAGCCCCGAAAGTTTTTTGCTTGTCTTACAAATTGGATTGCACAAATTCTCCGAGAAAAAGGTCTGAGAATAATAGTGTACTTGGACGATTTTTTGCTAACACATCAAAATCCAAAGATGTTAGTCCAGCAGATGGACCTGTTATTGGAGACGCTAGAAATCCTCGGGTTTCAAGTGAATTACGGGAAGTCTGTCCTTGTCCCGCAAAAGTCTGTAACATATCTCGGAATTGCTTGGCATCCTTGGACAAATCACAAACAATTACCAGCAGAAAAGTCATCTGTCGTAATCAAAAAAGTCACACATGCTCTGAAAACAGGCAAATTGTCCCTAAAAGAACTACAAAGCCTGGTAGGTTTACTGAATTTTGCAAGCTTTGCGGTCCCTCGAGGCAGGCTAAACCACCGATCCACTCAGAAGTTCTTAAACTCCCTGCCCGAGCACACAGCCCCAACCAGGTACGTTCTACCTCGTTCAGTGTTAGACGAGATGCAATGGTGGCTTCAACATTGCCATCTTTCATCCCCGCTTCATATTCCACCTCCGACACATTACTTAACTACAGACGCCTCAGACATAGCATGGGGAGGACAGCTCGACAACCAGAACATGTCAGGTGCTTGGAACACAGAGGAACGATTCCTACACTGCAACGTAAAGGAGTTGTTAGCCATTCTGAAAGTCCTAGAGTTACAAGCGACAAACATAGCAGGAGAATCAGTTCTCATTCAATCGGACAGCCGATCTGCGGTAGCCTATCTTCGCAACGAGGGCGGGACCAAGTCCCAGTTACTCATGAATGTAACATACAAAATTCTGCGGATCCTGGACCATCATCAGATTCAATTCAAAATTCATTACATTCCCGGGCGGTTCAACAATCACGCAGATTGTTTATCCAGACAACGGCGGGCCCCAGAGTGGCACTTAACATCGAGTTGTACAGAAAAAATCTTTGCAAAAATGGGAATACCCGTTATCGACCTGTTTGCATCCAAGACCGCACGAACAGTAGCGAATTATGCAACCCTAGACTTGAACGATCACGAAGCAATGATTCACGATGCTTTCAGCATAACTTGGAATTTCCCTCTGGCATGGATATTCCCACCACCATTTCTTATTCCCAGAGTATTGATGCATCTCAATCAAGCTACAGGTCTTTACCTCATTGTAGCTCCACGTTGGGAAAAGGTATTCTGGAGGGCGGACCTGAAATCGCGAGCAATCGCAGCCCCCTTCACCTTAACGAATCTGAAACGATTCCTAGTCGACACATCGACGGGGTTACCACCCCCCAAAATCGAGAGCATGGTTCTCGAGGTCTGGAAATGTGGGGGTGGGAAGACAAAATAAAAACATGGGATTCTAGTCAGGTATCCTTACTTAAATCTGCGTGGCGTTCTTCGACGTGGAAAACTTACAAGGCACCATGGAATCGTTGGATGTCATGGACAAAACAGCATAACATAAATCCAAAGCATCCTGAAGCATCCCATTTAGCTCAATTTTTAGCTGACCTATATATTAAATTTAACTTCTCATATAACACAATTGTTCTTCACAAATCAGTAGTTTCCACTCTCTGTAACACAGAACTGTCTGGTAAATTAGGTGAAAATGTCCTTGTAAAACATATTTTAAAGGCAATATCTTTAAAAAATCCAATTACTCCAAAACCACCTATCTGGGACATTAATATTCTAACCAATTTTATGAGTATATACTCGGTGGACAATACAAACATTTTTCAAACGGTTCGACATACTGTAGCGTTGTTGTGCCTTTGTTCGGGTCGCAGGATTCACGACTTGACCCTTTTGGGTGTTAACAGAGATCAATGCATTATCAAAAACGACTTAATTACTTTTTGGCCTCAATTTGGGTCCAAAACAGACTGTAGAGATTATAGACAATCAGGGTGGAGTCTCATGGCTAACACTCAAAATCAAAACTTAAATCCTGTATATTGGGTCAATCAAACTATAGCTATTCTAAATGAAAGGCGTAGAAGCTCTGGTACATCAAATTTATTTATAACTTTGCGAGGTCCACCTTCACCTGCCTCCAGGACGGTCATTGCAGGTTGGTTCAAGTCGCTTCTGAAGGCAGCAGGTATAACTGCACCGCCGGGAAGTGTGCGTTCTGCTGTAGCCTCTAGAAGTTGGATTGATAATTCCTCCCTGGATGATATTTTAGAGAAAGGGAATTGGAAATCTGTAAAAACCTTTCAAAAATTCTATCGTCGAGAGGTAATGGTTTCTTCAAGTAATAGTAATCCTAACACGGATATTTCTACACTTTTTGTTCCGGTCCGTTGATTTTGACACTAGATCATTTATATAATGCTTGATGATATATTGTTTACTTAATTAAAATTGTTGATTAGTTATAAAATTGTCTACATTTTTTGTTGTTAATTGTTCAAACGATTACAATAGGTTACAATGGTAGAGGATTGATCGTATAATTAAAAGCTGTTGTTTGATTATAAAATTATACATTTATAAGGGTTTCCTGTGATAATTATTTATTTTATAAAAGTCTTGTTCTTCACACACTATGCTTTCATTTTATTTATTTTTTACCTATTTTTATGCAAACCTTCTACTTTCATAGTACTTAAGTAGGTAGTTAATTAATACATAATATGCAATCACATTGGCGTTTCTCCTTTAAATCACCAGGCGATAACAAACAGGTCTCAATACATATAAGCTTCTACTAACGGTCAAGTGTATAATAGAACCGTTTTACCTGAAATAAAACGATTATTATATACTTACCTTAGTAGAAGCTTACTTTTAATCTCTGCCTGGTGGTATTTCGACACAATGACGAGCAAGCTCGGATCGCTAGCTACCTCGCGCGCCTGGTAGGAGGGGAGGTGTGTGCGAAAGAGACAGACTATAGGGTAGAAAGAGAGGTCTGCTAAAGCGGGAAATGGAGTCGCCTATCTCAATACATATAAGCTTCTACTAAGGTAAGTATATAATAATCGTTTTATTTCAGGTAAAACGGTTCTATTACAGCAAAAATAATGTGAAAAATATCTTGGCTTAAGAATGGATAGATCTTTATCGTGGACTATTCACTTGGATCATATTAAAATAAAGCTTACGTCACTAATTGGATTCCTCCGAAACATAGTTCGATGTATTCCACACAGACTGCGTCACACCATCTATAACGCCTTAGTAAAACCACACCTCCTATGTCTGGTTGAAATGTGGGGTAGTGCGGCCAAGAAGAAGCTCCAAGTCTCCTAGTTGCACTTAACAAACTAATAAAAATGATTTTTAACCACCCATATTTAACATCAACATGCAAAATTTATTAAGAAATCAAATTAATGAACATTAGACAGTTACTTATTCACAATACATATATTTTCATTCGTAAGGTACTCAACAAAAGACTAATTAATCGTTTACTGAAGTAAAACCGCACTAGTAACGCAACGTAGCACTCGCCGAGCTAGTTTTCTGATTTTACCGAAAATGAGAACTAAGAATGGCAAAAAAAAAAACTAGATGTAGCACAATTATACAACAAAATACCCTCATGTATAAAAAAGTTACACTCATTCAATGCATTCAAAATTCAATTAGCTGAATATTTAATCACAAATAACACCCTTCTTAAAAGCTGAATGCATTGGATGTGTGAATCGTATTTGCTACCGTGACGTTTGTGACGAACTTTATAATTATAACTAGCTTTTGGCCGTGATTACCGGCTACCGGGATTACATACCTAATAGCCGAGGAAAAAGTCATTGACTCCTACCGCTGCACCCGCGTAGCCGTTAACCATAATTATTTTGTTACGCGTAATTTTGAAACTGTGATATCTTTTAAACTATTTATTTAAATGGTACGATTTCAAGGCATATTTTAATCTAAATTAAATGTCCAATCTACATCAAAAAAGAGGGTTATGATTTTGACCAGTATATAAATGTATGTTTGTATGTTCATCTGTTACCTCATAACGTCTAAACTACTGATCATAATTTGACAAATGAGGTACTTATCGTAGGAAGCGTCTTGATCGTCCGCTGGTTATAGGCTATATGACGTCACATTAAATTTAATATGGTGCCCTCTAGAATACATAAATTTGTAATAATGCCATGTTGGGTATCAAATGAAAGGGCTTGAGCTTGACGAGCACATCCCAATTATGTACCTATATCATTTTGTCTAAGTAAATAAATGTTTGAATTGTTAAAAACAAGCGTAAGTGAGACTGCTACGGAAGGCGTGGCTGTAAAATTAATCCCTACTATAAAATAAAACCTAAACGAAAAAAAAAGCGGCTCTCCAAATACTTTATCACAAATTATAACCCCAAAATAATTTAAATAAAAAATAAGTTCAAAAACTAGAACCCGACTACTGAAACATCACGCTCTAAAATGTATGAAACAAGAAAATGAGCCATTATAATTTTGTAGGTGTACAGGCATACGGCATTACCTTGACTATTTTTGTAGGTACCTGTCTTGATTTCTGTTTAAAATATTTTCTTGTTACCATATTTACCCGACTACTGATTCATCACATCACGCTCTAAAAAGTATGAATTTTTAGATGTTGATGAAGTAGTCGGGTTTCAGTTTTTGAACTTATATTTCAGCATTGTTCTCACGTAAGTGACTGTGTCTTTTTTGGGAATAAATATCTTTAAACCTATTGTTCCAATATATAAAAAAAAACCTATAAGTATAAAAAACAAACACAACCTCCTCCTTTTGGGCTTCGCCGCAGTCGGGTAAAAACATCTCGTTTTATTCTATCAAGATGTGCAAAAAAAATTACAGCAAATCGTGTTCTGGCTCAAACCGGAATCCTTAATTGTGAAAAAGTAGGTATTATTAGATGATGTCAGGCGACAAATAGTTGCTGCCGGCCGCCTTCAGAGCGTTACTCTAATTATGAACTTTATGAGGTCAAAGAACATACGTGATGAAGTTTAAAAGAGGATTGAGGTATCAAACGTCTTGCTATTCTAGGAAAAGTCACCTTCTTATTTTTACCCGACTGTCCCAGAAGGAGAGTAATGATTTTCGAGAGTATGTATATGACAGTCTATTTCTTTGGCACGCTCTGTAGCCTAAAGGGCTTGATAGATTTTAACATATGAGTTGTCGATTCGTCTGAATTGTGGAAGTGATATAAGCTATATAATATTTACTTATTGCAATCAAATACAACAAAACGTGAAAAAAAATTGAAACAAGATTTAACTTAATACTACAACCTCAAGCAGAGGTCTTTATTATTAAATTTAAGAAGATGCCTTCGACTCTTCTCATGAGATTTTTATTAATTTTTTACGCATTATTGGGTTTTTTATTATTGAAAATACCTTACTTTTTTATTCGAAGTTTAAGTTTGGCATTAACTTTGCTCCGTATCTATTAATAACGCATAACATCACGGTTTCTGGGATCGGATTCGTGATAACGAGTTTCGTCTACTAACTCAATCTAAAACTTATTACTATACGCTTTTCTATGGATTCGTAAAAATTAGTCAACGTTTATTACTATAGGAAATTAGTGTATATAATTAGAATTGTTCAATACTTCTAGATGCGTAGCACGCACGTTGCTAGTTAATTATGTAACACAACTAAAAGTTTATACGTTCAGTACCGGGAGCCCTCGCGGAGGGCTCATTTTAAATATAGGTTTTTCTTATTGAATATTGCATTATAAACTGTAAAAATGAAATCTGTTGTATGTTTTTAAGAAGATTTATTAGTATTCTAAAACGAAAAATCCAAGCAATTTGTTTTTAAATCGTGTCACGAGGCCTGAATTTCAGGGGTGGAAAACATTTTCACGCTTACAAATATTCGCTAAAAATTTAAAAGGTTGGACACCCCTATATCGGGATCAGAGCGAGTTACCTTTCTTAATTTTTATTAAATATTTCACGTCCCCACCCCACTAGTACATGAAAATACCCGCAGAAATACGTGTAGCGACAAGAACCCCTGTAAACACTATTTTACTTCGTTTTACTGTGTTTTATAACACCGTTTCAGATCGAATGCCGTTGACCGTCCGCGAGGGTTAACTTTAGCGCAAACGTAATGCTGGTGACCCTCCGGGAGGGTTCACTTCCAATATGTATGGCATGTGAAGTCGAAAGTGTTAAGATACATTGTAGGGACAGTCACGTGCACTATAATGTGTAGGTACCTATAGACACAGCAACTTGAACAAAACTGATTTTCTCTTTCTGTAAATCCTGCCTAGCCTTTTCTAAACTATGTTGGGGTCGGCTTCCAGTCTAACCGGATGAATACCGGTATTTTATGGCATGTATTTAACGCAGCAACAAACTAATCTGATTTAGGGTTTTAAAAATAATTAAAATGGGTAGCAAAAATAATCGTTTGGCAGCTACAAGCAAGGATCATTTTAAGTATAAAGTAGCAGCTTTAAATTGAGTTGTAAGCTTTGTTTAAATTTAGTAAATTTATTGTTAAGCGAACACTAGACACTGGCACTCGCCAGCCGCTGCCGCGGCACCGCTCGCTTCGCTTGCTCGGCTCGTGCGTTGTGTGGTCACAGTTCTAACCTAACCTAACCGACCTGTCAGTCATTTTCATTTTTAGCCAAGGTTTTATATGGAGGCCTATAGTTGCATAGAATACAATGTTTGTCATCCCACTGTTAATATTAGTCGCCATGTCATTATTTATAGTACCTAATAGTTAGTCGCGCTTTAAGTTGATAGTCGCCTGGAAAATTATTTGCCGTATTTTATATGGAGCGACTGCCTATCTGATCTCCACAATCCAGTTACCTACTGGGTTTCACGATTCCTATTGGTAAGGCTGTTTGTTAGACTTTGGACTTCTGACTACATCTACGAATTACAGCCGATTAAGATCTACGAATGACAGCCGGGACCAACGGCTTAACGTACTTTCCGAGGCATGGAGGATCTCAATATGTAATGGATGGTCAGCCATTTACGAACCATCCGCAGCAAGCGTAGCTAAGCCTTCAATCGACCCGTTCGGCTGTTATTATTTAGCCACGAGTCCCTCATTTCTCCTACTGTATTTTTATGTTGTTACGAACACAGTATTTTCGAACCCATCACCTCTACTACAATAATAAAAACTTGTTCACGAAAAAAAACTAAAATAACTGATATTTCGGAAATCTGTGGCAAAAACGAAAATACAAAACCAAGACTTGGATATTCGTTTTTTGCCATCGACTTCCGAAATGTGAGTTATTTTTCACTTTGTAGTGGAAGTCGGTTATTCTTTTTTGTGAATAAGTTTTTATTTCTCGTGTTTTACGTTATTTTGGGTCGGTTTGTAGTTTATCTAAGTTACAATAGCCTAATGTCAACTGCTCATCACCTTTTACAAAATATTGCTTTTCCCGATGCAGTGACGTTAGTTGTCGAGGGATTCTCCTGATACTTCGCCATCAGCTCCACTTCACCGTATGCGTTGTGACGAGCATAAATTGCTTAGAAAATCATATTAAAGTAATCGAATCGCAACCCGTGAAATAGGTACCTACTTATTATAGTAGTCCCGGTGGCCATCTGGTGGTCTTCATCATCATTTCCACTTCACCTAGTAACTCGCACATTAAATGTGTACCCAAAGCGTGGTGCTTTCCGAGGGCAAATGTACGAGTTACTATAAAAAATACCTAAATCGCTATAGGTGTGCCTATAATATTTGAAGATTTTCCTCGATTTCTCCAGGGTTCCATTCCATCAGCTGAGTATAAGTAGGTACCAAAAATAAAAATGTCAAGTCGATCCAGCCGTCGTCGAATAATCAGGGAACATACGTATAAAAATAAATCCGACGAACTGAGAACCTCCTCCTTTTTTCAAGTCGGTTAGTGAAAAAGGTCTTATCAAAAAGATGCAATCGTTATTCCATGAGAAAATAGCTATAGAAAGTTTATAAATATTGTTCGTGACTGTATTTTTTAAAGGCAACCGCCAAGTCAACGCAGACTTAGCTGGTTTTCAGTTCCAAACAAATATAAACATTGCGAGTGTTGACATAAAGTCCAAATTGTACGGTTTATGAAAATCATACCTTTTTCGCATTCCTGACGCTTTGCGGGTCCTTTACTGGTAAAGACCTCTTGGACAACACGAGGGGGGAAGCAAGGGGGGGAAGCTGCTCACTCTGACCCTTGAGTAGACGGTTGTGGGCTCCGTCTGATAGGTTAAGTGAGGGTAAAGTGGACCTGTCGTTGGTCGGGCTAGAGTTCGGACCGGCAGTCACGTCGGAAGTCGCGTAGCCGTGGTAGTAGATTGTCTCCTGATGAAATAAAAATGTAGTTTACTTTTGACCGTCTTTTAGGCTCTTATAAAGACAGCACAATTGCAGATCGAACATTATGAAGCTGATGGAGTCTTGCAATTTGAGATAACTGATATATTATTACCTGTATGGTTAGGATATGTGACACTTTAAAATTTACGCTCTAGTTACAAGATCGATTCCCAAATCGACAAATATCTTCATGGCAGTATGTGAGGCCAAGTTGAAAATCATAGGGAATCTCGTCAAATCATTTAAATTGGTGGGTACCTACCTGACTGTGACTTCGCCTCAAGTCCAACACAATGGTAGTTCTGTGATGAGGCTGGTCTGGTGTGAGACAACGTCGGGAACCCCTGGATTTGCCGCTAGCAAGCGTAGGGGCTGGAGTGAGCGGTCTTGAATCAGTCTCGGCGTATCTGCAGATTTAATTGATTTTCAACTTTATTTTAACTAAAGCATTGTTGATATTTGTTAAGCAGGTACAAACACGCTTTACTATTTTTCGCCAGGTTTGCAGCAACCCTAGAGATGGAAATTAGAAGAAAGGTAACACAGGTTTTTCAGTAGCAGCCGTGAGTCTGAATTTGTGGGTTGACGATAGGCGACCTCTATTTCATGGAACTTAAGAGTCCTATAACATTTTTGACGCAAATTTATGATTTTTGACGTTGTAATTTTCAGCAGCAGTAAGATATTTGAATTATTTGATTATGAATAACGATAGTGCCATTCTCTTTATTGTAAGTTGGAATTACACATTTTAACTTTTCTTGTCGTGTAATTTACTATAAATATTTTACGAACTCACTTTACAAGGAAAAACGTCGGCAATGGAACCTTGACGATCAAATTCACATTGTTTCATTCAGTTCTAATAAATGCGAAAGTTACTAAACGATAATTTTAATGTTTTACTTGTTTATTGGAGTTCTAGAATTTCTTTATATTCCTTGAGTTTTCAGGGAAAATTCATAAAGAAAGCCAATAAATGTCTTGATTTTCATGTCAATTATATTCCAAATAAACACAATTAAATCAAATAAACCAATATGATATAAAACTTCGATCTACAGTGAATACGTTTCATTAGTTTTTGTTTCTCAATATAATAAGACAAAATTACAATAAATTAAATTAAAGTACTTTATATTCCGCGTGTCAATTCAGCAAATTACACGAAAATAATGTGTAACTCCAACTTACAAGAAAAAGAATGGCACTAAAGTTATTATAATCAAATTATTAAAATATCTTACTGCTGCTGAAAATTACATGGTCAAAAATCATGAATTTCCGTAAAAAAATGTAATAGGACTCTTAAACATAATTCCCGAAATCTGTCTGTACTCCTCTCTCTGCCTACCGGTTTGGGGAATATAAGCATGAGAAAATTTAAGTACTTATGTAACTAAAATAAATTACCTCCTAAACATGTCTTCAGTAAAAATATCATGTGGTGTTCTATTCTTATCTTTATCGCCGCCATCTTGGAACTTGGATAGGTCTTCTTGAAAATTGTGTCCTTTGCCTTCTATCTGTAAAGACAAACAGATGTAGTAGAGTTTTTATTTTGTTACTGTAGCATTAATTGTATGCTACCTAGCCCCATAGCCGAAGGGCTAGCTCCTGTACACTTAAGTAAGTAGCTGTCTACATAAAAACTATTAAAAAAACGACTTCCAAAAAGAAATAAGTGAAAAATAACTTTAATTTCGGAAGTCGGTGTCTTTGGTTTTGAATTTTCGTTTTTACCACCGACTTCCGAAATTAAAGTTATTTTTCACTATAAATTGTGTTTTTGGAAGTCGAGTTTCTTTTGCGTAATGTTTTTTTTTTTTTGTTGTGGTACCTATCCCACACAAATTCCTACCTACCTCCTATTCCTATTTCCTATTTATCTGCTGTGTAAATAACAGTGACAGAAACTTATTATAACATCATCAACATAATAATATGCTTGTGGGAAAAATACGTATTATTGAAGTTAACTCAAAAATTACCCAAGCAAAGTTAATAAAATTTATAAGGGACCACCGCGCAAGCTTCCTCTACCAAATGACAAAAATAATTTTCAAAATCGGTCCACAATTAACGAAAATATCGATAACCAAACATAAAAAATATATACATAAAGTTGAACATACAACCTCCCCTTTTTTTTGAAGTCGGTTAAAAATCTTAAATTAATTTATTCACTAACAGACGACGCACAACCTAAACCGCTGGGCTTAGAAGCGTCAATTTTGCACAGAGTTCGAAAGTGAGCACAGGACGAATTTTTGAAAATTCATCCCCTGATGAGGTTTCATAGGGATGAAGTTTGAACAGAAGTTCGTCATTTTTGCCGAAGGGAAATACCATCGAGCACACGGACAGCACTTGTATAAACTAAATCAACATACCCAGTTGTCCTTAGCTCTTCTGACGACATCCCTAGCTTCGGTATCAGCAGGGTGGTTGCAGAGCACGGAGCACGCGTGAGAAAACGGGTTGTAGAGGCCAGCGTACGGACGCAACATGAACGGGGCTGGAGACACGTCGCATCGCAGTTCTATCGTGCTCTGAAAGGGTTGGAATGTAGTATTAATCTATAATTTATAGGAGATATAAGATCATCATTCTCTAGCCCTTGTCCCTATTTATTTGGGGTCGCTCTACGCAACATGTCCTCATATCGCAGCATATGAAAGTAAGAAAAGCAAAAGAAAATTTTATTGAAATATACCGTAAGTCAAATAAAACATGCTTGATTGTCTTATATTTCTTAGGAAATTCTTCAACAAAACCACAACATCTCTTATTAACGTTCAAGTCGATGAAGCTGTATAAACTGTTACCTAACAGAATAAATATGAACTTCAGGGAGCTAAACATTAATTTCCTAAGTGAATTTCGTAAAAAGCAAAGTTTGACCTTTGTTCAGAAATTAATTTGTTCCAAGGTTTTCCTTGGAACAAATTAATTTCTGAACAAATTACGCAAAAATATCTAAGAAGTTTGGTTTTGTTTACTGTAAACAAAGGGGTGCTGTGTCGTTAGGTAAGTACATAAGTTGAATGAAAACTTAAAGGGCTGCTCTACTAACCTTTTCCCTAATAAACGTGGGTTTCGGAATAACTGCCAGTAAACCAGTATTGCTCACTTGAGCCATTATTCATATTATTTTTGTTTACTTCATGTAGCGTGTAAGTAGACGTGTGCTATCGATCCAACTATCACCTAGTTACCATATAGGCAGGGAAAACGTATTTGACAAATCCCAATTATAAAGAACCTATTAAAATCCTTGTTAAAATCTAAGAAAAATTTTGTTTTGACAGAAAATCTGCCAGAAGCTTGCCAGAAGAGTAACGAAAATAGACAAGAATGTTTAACATTTTCTTTTCTTAGCGTCGACCTTCGTGCAAGAAAGAAGTTAGTTTGATATAAACAACACAATATCTATTGTACCTACCGAAATAACCGATTCGTCTACTTCTTTCAGCTATTCATTGGGTCAGATAGGTGACCAACAACCGACATCACACATTGATATAAAAATACGAAGTTAATTCATTGTTAGATACTTATTCCCTCTCCCCGCTGTAACTTGAAAGACATTCCTTCAGTTATGTACTTGAGTTTGATGTTTTGTCATTTTAATTCATCTGCCGCAGTGAGTTGTAAAATCGGATGAAATTTTGAAAAAAATGTCTAGATTTCTCGAAAATATAGCTCAAAATGGCAAAATGGGTCGAGGTAGAAAAACGAAAAAAAAAAAACAAATTGAATTTTTTCACATATATTATTCAAAAAAATTTACACAAAAGCACTAAGACATCCATTTAACCTTATTGTCTAAATAAATGAAGTTTTTAAACCGACACGCAACCTCTTAATTAATTAAGATATAATTTGTCTCTAAAAATAATACTCATTTTCTCTTTTTAGATATCAGAAAGTAACTATGGCATTACCAACATAACACCTACGAAGCGACATTGTGAAAGTTAACTCTAGATAATCAATATAACTTTAGAATTGTGTCTAACAGCGCCTATTTCTTACAAAGGGAATTTATATTACATATAGTGCAGAGTTACTGAATGTGTACAACGGGCGTTAATTACATCATCTCTTAAAATTTACAAGAATATTTTAACCACTCATTAGTATTATTATTACACAGAATAGAGTCAAGATCAAAATAATTTCAATTGTATAAGTACTTAATTTTGTGTTAGTGTTAATCTACTATCGATATAAATATCTTTAAAACAATATAAACACGTTTTTAGGGCACAAAATTACCTTTATTTCGTAGACATAGAGTACATTGTACTGTTAGCTTCATAATTTATGTCAAAGTAATTTAGTCTGCGAAATAAAGGGACTTTGGCGAGTTTCAGTCAAGAATTTAAAGTTGTCGGTTCTCCGACTTGTCCCAGGCAATGGGTATGACCTGTCGCCCTACTTTCTCTTAACACATGTGAGAGAGAAAGAAAATTACATATCAGAACGAAAGACAGAGTTCGATAGTGTTGCCTAGTTATGCTGATAAATTACTATTACCCCACTGCGAGTTCAATTAATTAAATTTGCAGTATGCATGTGACATTCAGTTCTTAATTACCGACTGCTAATTCAGTACTAGTTTTCACACCTAGATCGAAAATATTATGCGCCTATTTGATAGATTATAGGATAGATCTAGTAGGTAATAGAGACAACAAAATCACTGGATGAGATTTCAGAAAAATAGTTTCGACTACACGCAAACACGTTTATGTATTGTTTTCGATTAAAGTACCGATTCTTTTAATGTGTCTGATACCGAAATGAACATAATTTATCATGAAAGAGTTAGTTGAAATAGACATTAAGTTAAATTGGATATCAGAAGTAACTGGGATAAATAAATGCAGTAAACATAGCGTTATCCGTAATATGGTTAACACCGACATTGGTTATTTTCGCTCATTACACAAAACGCGTTTTATGCGCGTACCGTATTATTAGCAGTCATAACTGAGAACGAATCCCATACAACGGATATAAAAGAACGGAATTGCATTCAATAAAATATTCCATCACAAAAACGATCTTTTACAACACCAAGGCCATAATCACCTTTCATAGCTAATATAGAATTATTGCATTCGGTCAATATCAACATTTGAAGGCAACATCAATTAGTAACAATCTTCTCACGGCGATACAGACCTCAATCTTATAATTGATATGTGAGTGTAATTTGACAACGATTGCCTCTCATGCCACTCTGTATGTTACATTTATCACTCGACCCTCACTTCCGTCTCATTGAGAGCTAGATAGGGACTATTTCAAAATATATATTTCTATTTAAAATGTAAATAATTTAAGTGAAATAGGAGTTCCTTAGGATTATACAGAGCGAGAAAGTCACTACGGGACAATACGTAAAGGCAAGTTGATTAGAAAGGCAAGTCCACACAGTCCCTACTCTGTCTGATACTTAAATAAACACTTATTTATAGTTATATATATTATTATGTCATGAACATAAAAAGCAATGTAGTTTACATTGAACATAATTACTGTAACCATGTGGCCCATTCACATGAATGCTAACCAGCACCCTTATTTATTTGCATTATGATTTCATTCGAAAGCTACTGGCGTAGCACGACTGTGGCTTCCGTTCAGTAAGGTAACGTGACACAGTTCCAAGAGTCGATAAGTAAGCAATCGGGCCTCACCAGTAGCGATCGAGGCGTTTATGTTATTCAAAATAAACAATAATTTAATCTAAATAGCCTACGTAAAAACGTGTGACTCTTTATCTCATTCACAAATAAATTTTAGTTATGACTAGTAGGTAAGAAATAAATTTGAGCATGGAAAATAAGCGTACTACACGACCATGCAACTATAAAAAATATTATAAAAACTTAAATACTTAAGGTACGGCCCTATCATCATAAATATAAATTACAGGTATCGTCACACTCGAAAATATCGCTCGCCCGTTCCGGAGGGCGGCGCGTGAACACTTGGAGAGTTAGTTAGCGCCTAGGGCGCGCGGCGCAGGCACTAGGGCCGCGAGGCGCGCGCCGCCTCCTCCAGCGCGCGCACCTTGAGCTCGCGCTCGCGCTGCTGGCGCAGGAAGTCCTCGTGGTGCGCCGGGTGCAGGAACCCGCGCTCGCGCTCCAGCAGGAGCTGGCGCTGAAGCTGCTCGTGCGCCGCCGCCTGCTGCGCCAGCTGCTCGGCGTACGGCCGGCCCAGCAGGTCCGGGTGCGGCAGCGGCCGGTACTGGCCGAGCGCCAGCGCCGCCTCCTGCTGCGCCTGCGCCGCCGCCTGCTGCCCCGGGTGCAGGTGCAGGTGCGTGTGCGAGTGCGCGTGAGTGTGTGCGTGCGTGTGTGCGTGGTACTCCGGATTAATGCCGGCCATCTGCAAACGCACCATGGGGTCGGCCGCCAGCGCTAGGCGCTCGGCCGCCTCCAGCTGCGCCGCCGCCACGCCGGGGTGCGGGTGGTGCGGGTGGTGCTGCTGCGACATGGTGGTGGGCACGGACTGTTGCTGGCCCCCTGCCGGCGGGATGCCGAGCCGCTCGAGCCGCTCGCGCTCCAGCTGCGAGAGCGCGGCCGGCCCGTGCCCGGGCGGGTACAGGCCGAACTGCACGGGGATGGCGCCCTGCGGCGGCGGCGGCGGCATGCCGTACCGCCGGTGCATCTCCAACCAGTGCGGGTCGAGTGCTCGCGGCCCGACGTTATTTTTCAGCAACTCCTCCTTCAATCTGTCGTTAAGCTCGCGTTCACGTAGCTCTCGAATCTCTCTGTCTCGTTTTTCGCGCTCGAGGTGTTCTAGTTCGAGACGTTCTCGCGCGCCTGCGGCGCCGTACATAGAGCTGAGCTGATACTGCAGCATCGGGTCCATGCAATGGCGCGGCAAATTGCCCGGACTGAAGCCAGCGTGCGGTCGAGCATACTCTGATAATTGACGGAGTGCAGGCGTGTCCGGGTACCCAGGCGGCCGCGGGAATCTATCGTATGGAGATGATATCGTTTCGATGGCACCTCTTGATGGCGGCTTTGTCTCTGGCTTCTCTGGTGTTGCTATCTTTCTGTGTGCTTGTTGGGCAATTTTTTCCCTTTCTTCTCTGTCTCGTTCGGCTTGCTTTCTAAGACGTTCTTCCCGTTTTCTAGCAAGTTTGGATTCTGGCACCGGTTTAAAGATGAGATCTGTTCTTGTGCACGAGTTATAATCACCACGATTCCAATGTCTGAGGAAAATGGCCGATTGAGATCTGTGACATTCGGTATCCTCAATCTTCGGTTCGGGACTCGGCCCATGTGGTATGTTCGCTGGGCTCGGGATTTCTTCCTCCTCGGGCTGTGATTGGGTTTCGAGTTTCAGCTCGGGATTCTCATCAGGCATCGGTCGCGGAGGACCTCGCAAGTGTGGATGACCATGAGGAAGCTGGTGAGGCGAGCCGGGTCTAGGATGTGATCCCTGAAGTCCAGCTGCGGCCTGCGCATGTAAACGAAGGCTTTCAATAGAACTTGGCCCTGGGCCCGGTGGCAGACCTAGCCCCATGGGATGCCCCATCGACGGCGGCTGTATCATCAGATGATTCGGGTTGCCAGGAAGCATTTTCGGATGATGACGCATAAGCATAGAGTCGGCCGGGGAAAGCCTCTCGGGGTGATGCGCCAGGTGGTGCGTGTGGTGATGCGTGTGGTTGTGGTTGTTGAGGTTGACGCTGGACGACGAGCTCGTGGTCTGAGACAAGCTCGCCGACAAGTGATGTGGAGAGTTTGAATGAGAACTACTCTTCTGCTGCGTATTAATTTTGTGCTGGATCGATTGCGACGAGCTACTCGAAGTCGAATGAGATATAGATAACGTGTGGTTGGTGCCACCTCCTACGTGACTTGGCTGCTTTTCGGTACTGGTATGCACCGCGCTGTGATGACTAGTCGAATGATGGTGCGTCATCGTTGTCTCGTGCAGTTGATGTCTGTCAGTTGTCGCATTGTGATGTCTTGGATCCTCTGAACTTTCAGAAATTTCTCTAAGTGATCTTGTTGTGACTGACGAACTGGTGCTGTGACTGAGATGTGCGCTGAGCATCGTCGTGGATTCTATCGTCGACGGTTTCACTGGCTCATGGCGTCCTGCCTGGCTTACCACAGGGTGCATCGGTGGTATTGGGTGAGGTTGAGGTAGTGGTCCATAAGGATATGGATAAGGCATTGAATACCCAGGATGCGGATGTGGGTAATATGGGTGCATAGCGTGAGCCGCCGCTGCTGATAATTGAAAGATAGACGGATGCAGCAAATGTGGGTGATGCAGCGGCGACGCAAACGGGTGTTGTTGTCCAGAGTGCATGACAGGGCCAGGTATTGTAGATGGTATTGATAATGGCGTAGGATTCATCAAGTTGAGCGCCGAATGCGACACTGGAGTGTTCGGTTGAACTGGCGATGCTGAGATTTGTCTCGGTTGCGAGGGGCTTGTCATATGCCTAGAGAAAGGCGATGTGGTAGACGATGAGTGAGAAATATGCATTGGAGTTCCATTGTGACCTGGTTGACTCTTGATAGGTGTCGGCGTGTGCGGGCTCTTCACGGGAGGAACGTGATTAGAAGACTCTGAACTGCTGCTCTGACTTGTAGAAGTAGGAGGTAGGTGAGGTTGGTGTAAGAAGTCAGGCTCTTTCTTTATACTTTCAATCCTTGGACCAAGGAAAGCACTGGAGCCCATATTGGTGTTCTCATTAGTAGGTTGACTCGGGGGTCTACTGTTATTTTCAACACTAGATATGGATTCTCTGTCCCTCTCAGTATTCAAATGTTGGGCTATGGCACTTCCAATAGGATATCCTGGCACTTTGACTTCTTTGAGTGATTGAAGTGGATCAACTTGCTGGGTAGACAAATTAGCTGGGACATTGTCAGGTACCTCCTGCTTGATTTTCAGATCTTGTGGCATTGAGGGATCACTTTGATTGTTAGAGCTTTGTATAAGATTACTACCCTGTAAACTGTGTGTTGGTGGATGCTGTTGCATTAGAGGTGGCATTGAACCAGGCTTATCAAGTCCTGGATGACCTGGATGCCCAGGATGTCCAGGATGGTTTGTATGACCATACAATGCAGTAGGCATAAACCCATAAGGTCCTATGTTTGCACCACTTCCAACAGATATTATTGGTCCTGGAGGCAGCAAGCCAGCCATAGAAGGCTGACTGAGTGGTGGAGGCATGTTTTGGACAGAAACTGGTGTAATAGAAGCTTCTGTTGATCTAATTCCAAGATTTTCTGGTCTCACTGGATGTGAAAATGAGGGTTGCCTCAAGTTGCTATTCTGGGCATCTAGTTTAGGCATTGGCTGAGTCTTTAGATCTGTTGGTTGTTTATCATCAACTTCAGATTCTTTGTTTTCTTGTGAGTTTGCTGGTGAAATTGGTTCTGTATTCAAAGTTGTAGGATGTTCCATTGGAGGAGGTGATGATCCACGAGGGTTAGTAGGTGTTGGACTCATTCTCTGTAATGAGTCTAACCGAGGAGTATTTGGAGAATCAACTTTGTTGGCTGAGGATATAGTAGCAGTAAAGATTTCAGGTGTATTTTGATTTTTCATTTCGCTGGTTTCATCCCGAGGTTCTAATTTTATGACTGTCTTTAGAGGATTCATATGTGGATTATGTTTTGAAGGATCATTGGAAAAACTCATGTTAGGTGGATAAAATGGTGGCATGCCAGATGAAAAGTCTTTTGCACTTCTTATAATTGAACAGTCTTTTGTTATATTTAAAGGACTGAAAATATTATTAGGCACATTTTCAATTTTAATACTATGACCTAATTTTGGATTGTATATGTGACTGTCTTTCACAAAGAAGTTTGTGTTCTCCAAATTAAGTGGTTTGTTGGATTGGCTCACGGGATGTCCAGGGAAGTTGTGTGATAAAGGATCTTTTGGATAATCATCTTTTTGTAGATTCATTGTCTCGTCTGTATCTATTTCCTCTTTAATTTTAATTTTCTCAATAGGATCTGTACACATTGGTGTAACTTTTGGTATGATGAGTTCTGTTTTAGGAAACATTGGATTTTGCAGTACAAGAGGTCTTGGTTCCATCTTTTCAGGTAATTTATTTGTCACGTTAGGATCTGTTTTTAAATCAAGAGCACTTCTATCATCTGTTTCATTAGCCAATTGGAAATTTGGAGGTAACGGATCTTTCTCAGTTTTAATAACAGGTTCAGAGTTGTTCTCAATTTTAACTGGAGGATCAGAAGATTTTGCAAGCTGTTCAGGGTCCATTTCTTTATTTTGTTCAGTGTTCTCTTTGTCAGTCTTGTTAAAACTAAAGTCACAAGCTTCTGGCTCAGGCTCCGGAGTTTCAGTTTCATCCATTGCAGGAAAACTGTCATTAGTTAGACTTTCAGCTGGACTGTCGGGAGGTGTTACTGGCTTTTTCTTCTTCATCTGCACATCACCATCCAAAATACTCTCTGGCTTTGTTTCATCTGGAAGACGTTTCTTAACTTTTGATACATCAACTTTTACACCATTTGCCACTGGCGGTACCTTTTTCTTAATATCTTTGCTAACCGGAGATGAAAGCACTTTTTCAGGTATATTATTGTTGGTGTTGGTAGAAGTGACAGTACTTTGTACAATTGGTTTACTAGGTTTAGGTTTAGGCTTTGAATCATTATCACTTTCATCTTGACCCTTCTTTCCATTAGGTGTAGTAGGTGTATTTTGTTCTTTAGATTTATTTCTGGTTCTCATTCTACTTGGAGAGTCATCAGGGTTATCTGGTCTTACATTGTCAACTTTAGCTAAATCGCCAGCGTCTCTGGAATCACTATCTTCTTCAGAATTTTCATCTTCTGTAACTGAACTCATCTCTCCTGCTTCCTTAGGATTAGGTGAGGGTCTTGAACCATTAGTTTCTGGTACTGTAGGTGTAGCCTCTGGAGTCTGTTCTTTGGGAGTACCAGCACGGGAATTTCGTGTATTACGCACACGTCTCAGAGATGCCTGACGCCGTCTCCTGTGTGGCCTATTGCTACTAGCACCAGGAGTCTTTTTCCACAGATAATAGAACTCAACTAACTCAGCAGTGTCTTTGTGAGGCAATAGGTCCTTTCTAATTTTAAAGAAATTCTTACCAAATTGCCGAATTCCTTTGACAAATCTTTTAGTTTCTTCCTCTGTCCACTTTTTCTCAATTCCTTTGGGGACTGGACATTTGACAAGAGCTTGTAGAGCACGACCAGGGTCGTAGCCCGAGTCATGAAGCACATCCAGAGCGTTGATAGTGGTGTCATCGCGGCTGGCGGCGACACAGCCGTCGTCCGGGGAGCCCCCGTCACACATACCAGCGAATGCTGCCATAGAGCGTGCAGCTCGCAAATACATCACCAGATCTCGGTCTGTGGCCTGCGCGGGCAGCCAGCGGAGCTCTTCACCTCCGGAACACGATTCGTCGGATCCAAGCGGTCCGTTCATCCGCATATCAGGCAAACAGGCGTAAATATCTTTCTCTTTCACGGGTTGGTTCGGTGTCCCCACTTGAACCTCCCCCTGATTCTGGGCCATGGTTCGTGCCAAATGGTCTATTTACACTGGGCACTTTTCCTTGCTCACATATCACAAATATCACTTGGGTTTACATGTTGTTCATTTATATTTTAAGATAAATCAGTCAGTGAAAACCTTTAGATGTTTATTTGCTGGTCCATACAGCAGTAAGTATGCCAATATACATAATTATTACTTCTAATGGCCACCATTACACGATGCATTGTGCTTCATTTTATGAACTTAAATGATACACACGTAATAAAAGTTGTTGGTTCACTTTAGTATATCATAAAAATAAGTCTTTTGAGTCAGTATTTACGCAAATTTTACTGTTATTTTAGTAAATGCTATCTACATGCTAGCCTTTTGTTTAGCTTCGCCTTTCTTTGGCTCACCATAGACAAACTTCAGTTCTATAAAATGGCTGCCACGAAAGGATATTTTGCGGTACGTTTCAATTCTTGCAATATAACATTTCCGAGAAATTAGGATTCTGAAACGCACAATAAGAAGAGGCACATATTGTACGCATGTTGCCGATTTTCTACATCTTATTATAATTTTACCAGCATATAATATAACTGTGCGTTCGCACTGGCGAAACATCACAACAAAACATGTTGAAATCTCTAGTTCAAACATTTTATGGAACATTGACTGAAAATAGAGATTTCATCATGTTACAGAGTGACAGTAACTGTCCCACTAATCCCAATATAGGGCAAAGGCTTCTTGTCGGCTATCATACTAAGAAGGCATGAGAATTGACTACCACATTTGCGCCTTCTGGTTTTCTGACGTTATTTTCCTTCACCGATGACAGTAATGTCCAAAAACTGAACTCAGAAAGTACAAATGAATTGCAAAAGTCACATTGGTACATGCCCGGTTTAAACCCACCGCTCGTGAATCAGAGGTTGACCACTGGGCCATCACGACATCAAATCTCATTCCTCCACTGATTGAGACTTACTTTGTTAAACCATGAGAAATGGAACGTCTTGACTTAATTCAATTTAAATCTCCATTGTCTATGGGAAATGTTTGATTCTCAAAATAAGATGATCTTTAATCTAAAACCAATACAATACGATTTAAAGTGACTTCACGTTCCTATAAGATAATCTTAGGACAGATGCAATTTAAAATTAAATCTAACGAGAACCGGGGTTCAGTTATTTTTTACTAAATTGCGATAAAGCAATACTGCGATTCTTTAGCATCACATGGACTGAAGTGAAACATATCTCGACCCTTTTCTTTTATATGGAATTATAAATGTTTGAAAGAGAAAGCGAAAGGCTCATTACTGTCTCTGACGGAGTCTGACGTCTACATTGACTTATGACGTCTAGTAGCAGCGCTGTCAACTAATTGTCAAGTGGTTGTTTATTAGTTTTATTATAGTAGTATTAGACTTTTTGAGTATTTTACTGATTTCCAGGACTATCTTGCTTAAAAATCACTTTTTAAACTGACAATAAACACAAGAAGATGTCTTCGGATGAGTCTGATGATGAACCGCTATCCGTTATAGCGGCAAATAAGAAATTAGACCCAGAACAATATGTACAAATAACATCAGATTCTTCGGAGTTTCCAAATAAGAAGAAAAAGAAGTTACCACCGCCTAAACGGTTCTCGGTCACGATAAAGCTTCAGCGTAACAAGGCTGGTCAGCAACCACCGGTGATTGAACGGCCGGCAGACGTGTGGCTTTACTTAAAAGATCTTAATCCTTCGGGACCGTATAGCTGCTTACTTTGCCCAGACTGGTTCATAAACAGATCGAAAATCATTGTTCATTACGTCCTAAATCATAAGAAAGATTTCTGTGGGATTTGTAGGTAAGTACTATGTAGGTAATATTCATTGTCTTGAATCTTGTGTAGTTATAAGTAATTTAAAGTTTAATTTATTTCAAGCTCAATCACTATTAGTATGTTTTTAGATACTTTGTACCTGATAGAGAGGCTTGGTGGAAACATGTGAAGTTTCATACTCCCTGGCCGTGCTCACAATGTGTTGAGAACTTTGAAACTGAAATAGAGCTCCGGCATCATCTCAAGTCTCTTCACAATCTAGTACATTGTAGACTCTGTCACTTCCGTGTACTTGACGGTGATCTGTACCACTCACATTTGTTCCAAAAACACAATGTTTCCAATGTGTCAAATAAAGATGAAGAAAACCTCTGGGAATTGGAATATGATGGCACCTCAAACTTTCTCTGTTTGCTTTGTAATAAATCTAACAACTCTACTAGAACATTCTTCAACCATTATATGGGTTATCATCATTTTACCTTAAAATGTTTCACTGCTCTGATGTCAGGAAGAGACGTACAATTCTCAGTGTACGGAGCTGATCTCAGAGCTGAATTTGTTGAAGAACAACTAAAACACCATGAAAGATATGGCTATGTTGATTCTGAGTTCAAGCCTACTGACTGTGCTATAGAAGCTGACACAAATGAAACTAGAGATTTACTCAAAGTCCTCATACCAGAAATTAAACAAGAAGTGCTGACCGCTGATGAAGCCAAGAATGATGATGGAGTTGCTAAGACAAAATATGATGATAATGATGATGTCTACAAAAACTATAACGGTATTGATGATTTTGATGTTACTTTAACAGAACTGATAATTGTACAGAAATGTTACCATGATTACATAAGTGACATATTGTCAGATATTAATGCTAATTCAGTTTTTGAATATTCGGATGTTGATTATGAGAAGCTTACAACTGAAATCACTATGGATATAGTTTGCACACTGTGTAGTGTCCGGTACAGTACTTTGTCTACTTTTACCACTCATATGTTCAAAATGCATTGTATAAAGTCTTTGCCAATATTTTCATGTAGAGTGTGTGCCACTACTTTTGAGACTCACCATGAGCTTGAGACTCATACATCAAATGAGTTGGGAGAGTTTGAGGATCTGTGGATATGTCAGTTTTGTGATAAGGAGTTTGACGACAGGGAAACAACGAGGCGTCATCTGACAGAACATTGGGAACTAGTAGAATATGACAACTGTTTCAGTCCACATTTAGGTTTCAAATGCAGGTATTGTCCGACATTGTTCTGGCATGAAACGGACAGAGAGATGCATCAAGTTCGAGCGCATTTCTTCAATCATAAGGATGCATATTACAAATGTGAAAGCTGCAATGAAATGTTCAGTGATAAGGTAATAATTGCAAAATTAATTAAATAATAACTCAAATATTATTATGACTCATTTTATTTTAGTAAAACTGTCCAAAGGAGTATTAATGAAAATGTACAGACAAGAAGAAAGTTCACAATCTTTAAGTTCACAGGTTTAAATTCAATATTGTTTTCAAAACCCAATAATAAAATTTACGGTATTGATACCCCCAGGTCTGGTTCGTCCACCACCACTTAGAGAAGCACAGCACTCCAGATAAAACACCTCTATACCTCCTGAAATGTTCCCTCTGCTGTGTGGTGATGCCAAGTATTGAGGACATGAGAGCACACTTCAACTGTGACCATGCTGAAGCTAGGAAGGTGTTCTGTTCGCTCGACTCTTGCCAGTACAAGCCTTTGAGCCATAGGAAGTCTTTTAAGCTACATGTGCGGGTAAGACCTTTTTTTCTTTGTATACCAGCGATTATTTAAATTGCTGGCATACAAATGCCAGCTGGCATTTAAATTGGTTCAAAATTTTTTCTGCATTTTGGTTTTATGTTAGAAAATTTTGTTTGTTTAATCATGAACAATAAATTGTATCTGAAATTTCATGTTATAGAAAAGAATAAAAAGAAATAATTAAATTACCCATACTGAGCACTACAAATAACATACAAATATACATAAGGATACATTATACATTAAAACCATTCCATTAACAATAAAATTTAAGTTAAAGAAAAAAAAAATTACTACATACATACTACCAATGATATTGATGTTATATTATAATAAATTTTAATTTTTATAATATCATTGCATACAACATATTTATCATTGTCTACCTTCTGAATGGTCGCGTACATAGTAAAGAGCGTATCCTCGACACTTAAATTAAATCTAAAGATTATCTACATTCTCTTGTCTATTTCGATCCTACAGACGATGCACACATCTCGTACGTCACGTCCGGAGCGCGCAATGGACTGCGCAGTGTGCGGCCGCGAGTTCGGTAGCTCGCGGGCGTGCGGCGCGCACATGGCGCAGGCGCACGGCCCCGGCAAGTTCAAGTGCAAGCTCTGCAGGGAGATACTGCACACTATGGACGAGAGGTGTGATTTTAATTAGGCTTCATGGTGGTCCATTTACCCATTTTTCTGATAAAATGACTGTTTTCGAATTTGAATCCATCTGGATTTTCGACGACTTTTATATTTATGAAAGGCTGCTAGAAACTTGATTGAGCAGCTTGCCGTAATAATGCCTCGAACAGAGCAGAGCAGCACAAATGAGATGATTTTCTGACTGAATAATAAACTTTATAGTAAGTTTCATAAAGTGTAAAATTGTACGAACATCAACGCAGACATCACCCTCGGGAGTCCTCGACCGTCCCTCCTCTCTAGTTTGTACTTTATCTCACTGACAATAAAGTCTATTATTCAGTTTCTACTAAAGCAGTAAAAACTGTTACAGAAAACTCCACTACCTCATAAGTCATCCTGGACAGCATCCGTTCGAGTGTTCGGAGTGCGGCAAGTCGTTTCAGTACAAGTCGTCGCTGTACATGCACAAACAGGATCATCTGCCTAACAAGCAGAATTATACTTGTACTTACTGTGGGAAGACCTTTTTGGTAAGTAGGTATGATAGATATACAGGTGTCTGGTCACCGGTGTCCGACCCGTTAAGCCGAAGCAATATGATCAATTTTGCCGGACACCGGTCACCAGACACACTGTACTTATGTATTTTTATTGTTTTCATGTCTTTTATGTTGTTTGCGGGTGGAATTTGTTTAATTTACATACATCTCAGAAAGTAATTCTGTGAAATAATAAACTCCATCTTCACTGGCAAAAAGCCACTATAAATCTCCCCTTTACATTACTCATAAACTTAACATTGCACTAAGTCAATGCAAAAGCAATATATTTCATTTAATTGGCTGGGAAATCCACGAGAACATTTATCTTAAAGATACAAAAATCTTCATTTAAGTAACTTTAATCATACGCATGCAACTTGAATTTTATTCACACAAACATAAGGTTTACATTAAAACCATTATAATTATCAAGAACTTTACTAACACACGCGTCTTTTACACAGAAACGCGATTCCTTCCGCGAACACGTCCAAATCCACGAGGGCCCTCGTCACGCGTGTTCGTACTGTCCAATGCGCTTCGTGCAGCGATCTAACATGCTGCGTCACGAGCGCCGTCACACCGGCGAGCGGCCCTACGCCTGCCCGCATTGCCCCCGGAGCTTCGCTGATAAAGGAGCCTGTAACTCACATACTAGGTAATATTGGCTTAGTATCGACTTAGTAACATGCATAGTAAAGGGAACTAACTCTGAAACCTATTTGACTTAATAATAAATTAAATAAAAAAAACTTTTTGACATTTCTATAGCTAATATTTGACTAATTTGCAATTTGAATGTTAATTTATTTAATTCAATGTCAATTCAATGTGTGATCTAAAAAACTAACCAAAACCCTGACAATGTATTTTTACGGCGGAAACGGCAGACGCGAAACGGTGGTACAATACTCTCACATATAAATGGACTAAATTACTATTACTTTTATAATATTCAAACAAAATTGCTGTTCCATACAAAAAAATTAAAACATTACTTTTCTTTTCATTTTGAAGAGATTCTTTTTTGCCATTTCAGAGTTGGTCCTATAGTAAAAGTTCTTATTTTTAATGTGAAATTTTTTCATGAGGAATTATTTTTTGTAGGACCCATTTGAAGGACACTTCGTACGCCTGTATGTACTGCGGCAAGACATTTGTACAGAAGTCCAAGCTCACGTACCACATCAGAAAACATACTGGAGAGAGTGAGTACTCAATATTTGCTACTGTGGAGAATAATAACGAAAGGTTTCATAGCTTTGATAATATTGAAAGAGTTTCCTTCTTATGGTGGGTACACATCATCATCTGCCTAGGTTTTTTCCAATTATGTTGTGGTCAGTTTCCAGTCTAACCGGATGCCGCTGAATACCAGTATTTTACGTGGAGCTACTGATGTAGGTGGGTACACATGCGGAACGTAACATCAAATCTAACATACGTTGAAACGAACATGCCGTCCAAATATATGCAATGCAACACGCAATGAAACACAACATCTAGGCGAATTTGTTTCAACGTGTATTACATTTCATGTAAAGTTTCACATAATTATGTGTACCCACGATTATTGGACGTGATTTCATCTTTATTTACAACTAGCTGCGCCGCGCGGTTTCACCCGCATACTCGTATGTCTCGATCCTGGATAAAAATTTGTATGTGCCAGTCTTGGCACAGCGGCGTGATGACCTAGATTAGTTTTTGAGCCCGGAATGTAAAATAAATTGTATGTGTTATGCCTGGGAATCACTGCAATCTATCGTTCCACTCAATATCTTGTGAAGGATGATGCAGTCCAGTTTCTTCCTACGATTGGCTAGTGTATCTATGTGATAGTGTTTTTACCTGTCAGTGTACCTAGTGAGTTGTTTAGCCAAGTGATCTCCGTAGACAGATGGTAAAGAAACCGCTTTTAGATGCTCTCTAATCGCTTGGAGTAAACCTCGTAATGCGGATTCCATACCACGGAACTATATTCTAGGATTGGACGGACTAAAGTGTTGAAAAGCTTTATCTTTGTAGCGGGCCTTTTAAATACTTTATTTACCCAGTCCCTTGAAAGATCTTGAGAAAATATTCAGGATGTGCAAATCGAACTTTAACGCTTCATCGAGTTGAATACCCAGTTGTGCTTATTTGTTCGCGAATGTTGCTCAGTTTCTTTACTTGAACTCCCTCTATGTAGTATTTGTTCTCAAGCATTTTTTTATTACGAGAAACTGGATGTAGTGACATTAACATATATTTAAAAACATTTTTTTTAATTCGCATCTTTCTACAAGTCTGTTGATGTCATCCTGTAGCATTTTGCAGTCTACGTTACTCTGAATTGGCTTCACTATCTTTCCGCAAACAAATAAATACGGGAATGTCAAAAACATTAAAAATAATCGGCCCCAAATGTGATCCTTGCGGGATTCCAGAAGTTGCTAGATAGCTTTCAGAGAAATTACCGTTCACTACTACTTTTGATTCTATCTTCTCCAGGTAATAGTTAAACCTTTCAACGTTCCATCCACACCCAGTTGAGACCACCCAATTTATCAATAAGAAGGCAGTGCTCTACTTTATCGAATGCCTTGCTAAAAATCAGTAAAGATTACGTCCACTGTAATACGATTGTTGAGGCACTTCTATTAGACAAAGCCGACGTAAAACATAGTAGGTTAGTAATGGTCGATCTAGATTTAACGAAACCATACTGATATTCAGTAATGTGTTATTTAAGGTACCACATCACATGTTTGCTAACAAGTTTTTCGAATACTTTTCCAAATGTAACTAGTAATGAGATTGGTCTATAACCACTAAATGCTTTTCTCCAGAGAGCTCCTCTCATACCCATATTTAAATCTTCCAGGTGCCTAGGAAGATACCATCGTGTAAAGATCTATTGAAGATTATTTGTAGGGGCAATTGCAAATCTTTTAATAAATATAGACGGAATACCATCGCTACTCGCGCCTTTAGTTTAATCTAATCCAATTAATTCAGGGTACAATTCTTTATTGTCAAATTTCAAATTACACAGTGCTGCAGACATGAGAGAATGTGTAAACAAATATGAGGTAGCTTTCGATTTGTGAAAATGAATGTGTTCAAAAGCAATTTTTGATGAAATTCATATAATTTGGGTTTCATACCTAACTCAAGTGTGTGATTTGATTACACACTAACTTCGTATCGTGCTTGTTTATCCAATAAAACGTATAAAGAAAACACTGTACATCAAAGGTAGCAGGGTTGCAGGGGATTCCTCTTTAGGTTATTTTGAGTGTAAATACTGACTCCTTTCATATTTTCAGATCTGGAAACGTGCACGGTGTGTTCAAAATTGTTCACAAGTGCGTGCTCGCTGCGGGAACACATGAAGATACACGGACCTAAGAAGGAACAAATTAAATGCCCGCTGTGTGGTGAGTTTACACGCTCTTTTTTGATGTGTAACATCTTTCCTCTCGGTTTCCTGCAATCAAAACCTAAATATAAAAAAAAAAACTGAATAATCAAATCTGTGGGAGTAATTTCGTGAAAAAGGACGAAAGTTGTCACAGAAAGCCGTGAAAGCGCGCGCTATTTGATTTGAGCAAAGAGCGCGGACGGTGCTGAAGTTGTGAGGTGGTGTGCCGACTATTCAATGTCCAAAAGCATTTAGTGGCTATCTATTTTGTGGTAACTTAACACTAACCTTGCACCTAGGAGTCAAAAATTGCTTACAAATCTAATAAATACATACAAACTTCTAACTCTTTTATCTTATTTCGGACTGAGTGTAGAGATATGCATGTCAAATAAGGTACGTCTGTTACACTATTCTGTAGTAGAAAAACAAGATTTGGAAGACAGCCGTGACAAAAAAAAAGACGCTACCTTCCATACTAAAATCGGCATTGTCCTTTTTCAAGTCGTAAAGGTTCCTTTTTACCTTTTAAGTTTGGAACCCTGAAAAAAACACGTTGAGACAAATTAGCCTTATTGTTGTGGTGCATTTCATGTTGCATTACATATATTTGGACGCCATGTTCGTTTCAACGTATGTTACATTACCTACATGTTACGTTTCACTTATGCGTATCCACTACTAAAAACACAAGTAACATAAGTATCTTACCCAAAATCTTGAAGAATGTCTGCTTATTTTTTTTGTTGTAAATAAAACAATTTAATTAATTAATTTATTTTTTTAATAACACCCAAGTTTCCCTTTATACCACTGTTCCTTATATTCAAACCCCACATACCGACCTGCATTACCTTCCAGATCGCAAGTACCAAGACGAGCGCTACATGTTACGTCACCTCCGGACGTCCCACACGCACGCCAGCCACCCGTGCCCCATCTGCAACAAGACGCTGACCAGCGCCGCGGGGCTCCGCCACCACGTCATCACTCACAGTACCTTGAAGACCATCAGAGTAAGTTGACAGCATGAGATGTACAACGCTACAAGGTTCTATTGGCATAATCAGCCTATATAGTGCCGGGACACAGGCCTCCTCTATTCGAGAGGAAGTGGCCTGTAATCTACCACGCAGGCCCAGTGAGGGTTGGTAGATGTCACATGTCTTCGATTTTTTGGTTCTAGGACATGCCTTGACATGCTTAGATTTCACAATTGTTTACCAATAACGCCTGGTAATGTCAGTCAGGCGCCAAAAGGTCCTTGTAGCACTCTAGACTGAGTTAAGATTGAGTATTAAGCGGGACAGATCTGACGAATCGCAGTAGAGCGTTTCCCTGCCAAGCAAATATCAACATTGCGTCTCTTAAAATAAAGTATGAGTCATCGTCGATGCACTCACGGTCTAATACAAGTTTATTTATTTTCAACTTTATTCCAACGTGACCTAGGTTGATATTTGTTTGCCAGTGAAAATCATACTGGGCGCGGGTAAGCGTTTTATGTAAGTAGCTCAGTTTGTATGGAAACACGCCTGGTAGCACTGTATACTAAAAACGCCTAATATTGTTGATAATATGATTGTTTTCCCTTGTTACAGTGCAAAATGTGTCCAAAAGCGTACTCAGTGAAAAGAACAATGATCAAGCATTTCCGTCGTCGACATGGCTTCAAAGGTACCGAACCAAACATCAAAGAGTTCTACACTAGATTGGATCCTAGAGAGTGTAATCTAGGTCTCGACGAACCGGTCATGACTAACATATTCGGTCCTCCTCCAAAGAAACCGGTGGACGAACTCCTAGTAGCAGATTACGTCACACTTACTAAACTAGAACCACCAAAACCAATAGAGGAAGAAAAAGGACAGAGTCAGACCACAGATACAGGAGACACACAACATGAGAAGTCTCTGTCGGACGATGAACAGTCTAGGGAGAGTAAGAAGAATACAGATGGTTATCTAACAGACGGAAAGAAAATAGTTATAAAGATTGAAGCTGAAGAACCAGATGAGCACAATGTTGCGGAGCTGGAACCCACTGACTTTGTTAGCGTTAAAATTGAACCAATGGATGAGCATGATGTGGTGGAGTAGACCGGATTGCATGCCATTCAGAATTCTTTGATACAAGACCCCCATAAAATAAATCTACACGTCGTTCGCAATTTAGTTTCCACTAATCTGTTTTTTGGAAAAATATCTTTAATACCCACGTATAAAGTTCAGTTTGCGTTCAGTACTTACTAGTCATTCTGAAACCAAATTAATTTTCTTTTTGCATCAAGTTGATATTTACATCAATTGGAAAATAGGCTGAGTTGCAAGATTTTGCACTAAATGCTGCCAGAAGATTACATTGATAGTTCGACGAATAAAAAAAAAAGAAACAGTGTGTCCAGTATATCTTTGCAATTCATGTTTAGTAGGCGTTGCCGTGCTGGGTTCACTGTTCCGGCTCCAGCGCAAATCTACTGGTGATACTGTAGCTTGTAAATATTCATAGTAGTGTTTTAATAATAAATTCAATTCAATTTATTCAAAGTTTCATGATAATCACTATAAATTTAAAATCTTAAACTAGGTCAATAAAATACAATCCATAGTAGGTAATCCTGTGTTTCAGGCGATATGGGCTAAGCTTAAAACGATTTAAAATTATCACGTTCTTCTAGATTGAGTATTACATTATGACTGGTATTTAAGACAAAGTATTCTTAAGATATTACTTTTTATGATAAATGCTTTAATCGCTAGTTTAATAGTTATGAATAGGTAAATGTTGTCGGTCTTTAATAAAGAAATATTTCTCGTTCAGAATGCATTTTATTAAAATCATTTTCATTTAAGTTATTACAGTGGCTAAAACTAATTATTAGACCATGTATAAATAGTGCAATCCACGAAGATGCGCCCGACTCCGCTCCGCTCCGTACTAAAGTACAGCTTACAGTACAGTAATTGCGGAGTGGGGCGCGTCGTTGTGGATTGCACTATCTGTAATAGAAAAGTTTGTATGAAAACAGATGAAAAAAAAAAAAATGTTTTTGAGATGCCATAAAGGGTGGCTCTTTGTAGTATCTAAAAAACAATTTTTTTTTCATGCAAAAAAAATTGATCTCTTGAGCGTCGACAAAGAATGCTTTTCTGTCTACGCTCCTGTTGGGCCGGACGGCTGGACGCCGGTAAACCGCGCCGACGCGCGACGCCGCGAAACCACAGTAGCGAAACCGCAGTAGTACAATTCTACTGGCTCGCGTCATGTTCCGCTGAATTGAATTGAATTGAACTACTGCGGTTTCGCTGTTATGGTTTCGCGGCGGAAGTGTACTGTACTAAAGCACACTAAAATGGCGTGAATAAATAGACCTGAGAGCAGAGAGAGAGGCAAAGAGGAAGTTCTGCAAAACATTCATGCAAAAGATTATTCAAACAATAATAATTCTCTGGAACGCAATCAAATCAGCTGTTAAACAGGAAACAAGGAAACGTCAGTTTGACAACTATGTTTTAGACTTTGACCTGTAGATTATTCCAATTTTTCTATTAAATAAGCTGTAAAAAATTACGTAATGGCTTAAATATTAAAATATATACTTAATTCCATTACCCTGTGTGAATTCCTTCTAAATAAAACCATGTATAACCCAGCGGTAACAGTAAGAAGGATCGATGTTTTGATTCGTATTATAGGCCATCGTAAAGCAATATTAGCGGCTAACCCAGTGAGAAGTTATTCTAGTGGAGATAAAGTGACTATAGGAGATGTCAGCAAGGAGATCAAGAGCCCTAAAAAGGTTGAATATGTGCCTCGGAAGTACCGTAAGTGATTACCTTGAAACTTTTGTTTATAACCCCAAAAAACAGCTTAAACCATGTTTCTGTAGTTATTTGGTGAATATAAACTTTAAAAAATATAAACATTTACTATTTTCCGTAGTTTTCGCATAACGAAAATAATTCCAATAGGAATGGTATAAGTTTTGTCAAAAGTTGGAGCGATATTGATAAAGTATCAACGCATGTTGGGTAGACGATCAGGTTCTCTTGAATTTACAGTAATATTTTTATAGCTTTGCGTAAAATTAAATGTTAAAACTTGAAAAAGTTGATCTTAAAAATATTTCTTTATAAGAATATATTTTTGTGGCAATGTGACAAACTTCTCAATGTTCTACCGCAAAGATCATTATGTCCTTCTTTCTTTGTAATCCCTCTAAATATTTATATAAATCTATAGAATTCTTAGTATCTCTATTAATAAATATAATTATGTTTACAGTGACAATAGAAGATACAGAAATTAAGACCTTATCACAGAGTACACTCAGGAACCTAAGATGGATGATGCAGAAGGATTTACTAGGCCAGGACATGTTCCTACTTGGCAGGCCTGGGCCAAGCAGGTATATTTTTACATAATTAGTTTAGTTTATTTATTGATAACTAGCACTTTGCCTGTGGCTTCACTCCCGTGGTCTTTCCCGCGGGACTCGTTATTTTTCCTGGGATATAAAGTAACCTATGTTACTCCCTGAAAACTAATCTTTATATTGCTAAAATAATTTTTCAAATCGGTCCAGTAGTTTCGGAGCCTATTCAATACAAACAAACAAACCATTAAAATCTTTCCTCTTTATAATATTATTATATAAAGATTATCACAATAAAGGTCATTTATACAATGTTATTTAATCATATTTCATCATCACATAGCGCGCAGAACTGACAGCCGATGTGGCAGAAAGGTTCTGGAATGGAGGCCACGTACCGGCAAGTGCAGCGTAGGACGTCCACCCACTAGGTGGACAGACAACCTAATAAAGGTCGCAGGAAGCCGCTGGATGCAGGTCACTTCCAACCGGCCTAATTGGAAATCATTGGGGGAGACCTATGTTCAGCAGTTGACGTCCCATGGCTGAAATGATGATGATGATACAATGTTATAAAGTCACAATCATCATAAACAAATAAAAGTTCTGATCACAAATAAATAACAAAAATAAATTCCCTTACAATAATCTAAATAGAAATTTTCTAATTGAGTATTTGGTTACGATGAATTATGATTAAATAAATTGAGTTTTATAAAAATTACTGCAACTATACTCCAACAGACTGGGCATAGGAAATCTACTAGTAATGTGTGTACTGGTGGAGTGAACCTACTTCTAACATATGTAGAGAACACTTTGCTTTGCCCAACTTGGGAATAAAACACAGGGCAGGCCTCATGTTCAGCAGTAGTGCTTGCGACCAATAGACCAACGAGGCAGCCTGTACACGTACAGTGTACCAATATCAGGTTGTTTTTTATAAACTCATTTGTATACTTTGTTTCAATGATAATCGCCTATCTAACTTTCTTTTAGGAGGAAAGTGGCTTTTCAGTACTTAGAGCTGACACAGAGGGAGTTGGAGTATGTGGCTCTTTCACGAGACACCACAGAGGCTGACCTCAAACAGAGGCGAGAGATCCAGAGCTCCACTGCCACGTATTTTGACCAGGTAATCTCCTTATTATCATGCTTTAACAATCCCAAACCTGAAAATGGGAATTGTTTATTGTGCTGTTTTTGAGCTGAGGGTTATTTTCACGAAAAAATTACCGTCAGCTAAACTTCACTAAGTGAATGTGAACGAGCGTTTTTTACGAATATGAACGTTAATGTGATGTAAATAATGTTCATTTTCGCATGAAACACCTAACAAAGTGAGTTCTGTGTTAATCTTTCCCTTAGTAAGGATTAGTACATTGGAGCTGGGATATACCATTCATAAAATCGTTTACCCCCACAGAGTGCTGTCCGCGCAGCAGTAGAAGGTCGAGTGCTCGTGCTAGAAGGAATAGAGAAGGCGGAACGTAATGTGTTGCCAGTGCTAAATAATTTGCTGGAAAACAGGGAGATGCACTTAGAAGATGGACGGTTTTTGGTTCCGGCTGCTAGATACGATAAGTTATTGGAGGTAATATCATAAAAATAAAATCATTATTTTTTTCAATTATCAATCACTCCAAGCTTCCCTCTGTTGGAAAACCCCAATAACACTATGTGCGACCTGGGAATCGCACCCAGGACCTCATGCTCAGCAGTAGCGCTTGCGACCACTTGACCAACGAGGCAGCTTTCTAAAACTAGATGTTCTGTATTAATGCCCTGATGCTGTTCGTGTAATACCGTCAAAAAATGTACCCCATTAGTGATTTCTAACTAAAATGGATATTTTATAAAGTAATAAAATTACAGTAATTTAGCTATTGGTTTATGTATTTTACAGTAATTTTTCGAAATATGTATTCTTTTTAAACATCGTTTTCTCAGGAACACGGTGCCGAAGAAGTATCAAGATGGCGTTTAGTGAGGGTCGACGAAAACTTCCGTGTGATAGCACTTGGTCTGCCGGTGCCCAGGTATAGCGGGCAACCTCTCGACCCGCCGCTGCGGTCCCGGTTTCAAGCCAGAGATGTCGCCACCGTCGGCTACTCGGTGAGTCCAAGTATATAGGGTGAACAGCACTAGGTCTGCCAGTACCCGGGTATAGCGGGCAACCCCTCGACCTGCCACTGCGGTCCCGGTTTCAAGCCAGAGATGTCGCCACCGTCGGCTACTCGGTGAGTCTAAGTATATAGGGTGAACAGCACTAGGTCTGCCAGTACCCGGGTATAGCGGGCAACCCCTCGACCTGCCACTGCGGTCCCGGTTTCAAGCAAGAGATGTCGCCACCGTCGGCTACTCGGGGAGTCTAAGCATATAGGGTGAATAGCAAGGGTCTGCCAGTACCCGGGTATAGTAGGCAACCACTCAATCCACCGTTGCGGTCCCGGTTCCAAGCCAGAGATGTCGTCATCGTCGGCTACTCGGTGAGTCTGACAGAACAGACAAACTGTTCTGTCTGTCTATGTGTGTGTAACAGCACTAGGTCTGCCAATACCCGGGTATTGCGGGCAACCCCTCGAACCGCCCGCCGCTGCGGTCCCGGTTCCAAGCCAGAGATGTTGCCACCGTCGGCCACTCAGGGAGTCTAAGCATATAGGGTGAATAGCACTAAGCCTTCCTGTACCCAGGTATAGCGGGCAACCCTTCGACCCTCCGCTGCGGTCTCGGTTTCAAGCCAGACATTTCGTTACCGTCGTTTACTCGGTGAGTCTATATGTATATAGGGTGAATAGCACTAGGTCTGCTTGTGCCCAGGTATAGCGGGCAACCTCTCGACCCGCCGCTGCGGTCCCGGTTTCAAGCCAGAGATGTCGCCACCGTCGGCTACTCGGTGAGTCTAAAAGCATGTAGGGTGAATAGCAAGGGTCTGCCAGTACCCGACTATTAGAGATGGCTAAGCCATACATACAAATATTGCTGAGTACTGCAAAGTATTTTCGGGCCATAGGTACCTAAAATTTTGCTGGAAAGTAGAAACTATTGCAGACATACAAAATTGACAAACTTCTATTGTTTTATTACGAGGCTTTTGGCTACTTTGTAGGTATTTATGTATTGTACTCGTATGTCATTTTGTTATAATGTGCGTTTTGTTAGCGCAGAATAAAAAAAAATCTTTTTATCACATCTACTCAAAAAGAGCTAATTTATTCTTCGTAAACAGGGACTAAAATAGCTTTTTAATCCCTAGGGACTAAAAGTGATTTGAATTTGGAATGTGGATATTGTCAGTAAAAGTTCCAATCACCAAAGATCAATCACGATGGATCAAGGATGCTAAAGCCAATAGTGAAGTCAAAAAATGTAAATCCAAGATGGCGGCAGCGTTGTTTTTTTTTTCATTGGTCGTCTCAAAGTTTTTGAAGGTTCTAAAGCCGATAGTGAGGTCTAAATCTAAATCCAAGATGGCGGTTACGAAATTTTTTTTGACGTCTGTTATACCTAAAAAGAAGTATTTGTTGGGTATTACAAAGTACTCGAACAAAGATGAAAGAACGCATTTGATAAAGCAGCAAATAGGTCACACTAAAATTAAATAAACAAATAGTTATATGTATTTCCGATGAAGTAATAACAATGCCGTAATAAACATCGTAGTAAACCAGTAGTAGGTACTATAAAATCTCATTTGTAAGTTATTTGCAGCTGGAATTAGTTTTAGAGCCGCACAGTGAAGCAGCCAAGTCCTAGGGATTGTATAAACAGTTCTTTTGCGATATAAAAGTTATAGACAAAAGTTTTTGTTCAGTAATATAATGATTACCTTGTACGTGGTAGTAGAAACAATTTAAAAATAAAGATAGCTGATTACTTTTTTATTGTTGTGTCAAATTTCAAGCTTTTATATGACGTTTGTGATAATAAACTTTCAGTTCTACTAGCGGGAGTGGACTCTAGTTTCTTGGGCAGCTCAGGCATGAAGATATGTACTTGTCGCTTAGGATTCTTACTCACATCCGGGATCAGCTTTTTATTCAGCATTTCCGCGTATTGTTTCTCAACGGCGTTCTTCTCGTTGATCACTTTGAGTCGCGTCTCCGAGACGTTCGTTCGTATGTCTCTGGACTTTGTTTTGTTGTTATTGTCTTTTATTTTGGCGCTCGTCTCGTGCCGTGGCGTGCTCTTGGCGTTCCGTGACTGCCGCGCGTAGTTCTCAATCGTGTTCGCAGCCGTCGGCACATAAAAATCGTGCCGATCAATAGTCCCATTTTGTTGCGCTTTTGGACTGTCCCCCCCTTTCGGCGATGTTCGCCCTGCCTCCTTATGTATGTCGATTGCCGTTTTAGATTTCGACAAATTGTGGCTTCGACGTTGCAGCTCTGGCCAGCTGTGTCGCGGCTGCGACATTCGTTCAACGTTTTCGGGCGCCAATAAATCTATTTTTCCCGCCAGGTCCAGCCATTGTAGGACCCGTTCAGAAAGTTCGGTGTTCTCCTTAGCGTCGGTTCTGGACGTTTTATTAGCTCTCAAGTTCCTCATGTTGATGTTGAGACTATCGTAATTGCTTCGGTAGGTCTCGTTCAAGGTTTGCGGAGTTGCTTTTACAATCAGTTCGTCGTCAAAGTCTCCGTCTACGTCACGCAAGTTGAGGTGCTCGATATCGCCGGAGATGGCCGGTCGCTGGTTGATGCGCGACTTGTCGCTGGTGAGCACTTGGTTCAGCTTTCTCACACAGTCCTGTAGGTCTTCGGAGTGTTGGCTGAGCCGGGAGCTCTTGTTGGTGTTGGTGGAGTAGCTCGCGGACGAGTTGGGTCTGCGACGCTTAGAGTGTAGCCTGAGCAGGTAGGGGTCGTCGTGTGTGAGAATGGCGTGTCGAAAGCCGCCTACCCACACAGTCCTGACGTACATAGGCCGCTGCGAGGACTGCCACAGGACCATATTCCACTCCACGCTACGCCCTACCGCAGGGAGTCACGCGAGCTATTCTATTAGATCGTGCGCGAGTCGGCTGGGTCGTCATAATTGATTCGTATCATCTATCGCGAGGCTTTCGACGGCTCTGCGAACAAATGGTGGAGTTTTATTGGATAGTTTTTTATGAATGAATGCTTAGAGTTTAGTAGAAAATGAAATGTATTGTTTTTATTTGGTTAGGTGGGTTTTATGGAAACACTGAGTATTATTGTTTTTTCAGGAGCAATTTTGGTTTTTATAAGAAACTAGCTGCGCCCCGCGGTTTCACCTGCATAAGTCTCAATCCTGAGGAAATATCGGGATAAAATTTGGGACATTTTATCCCAGGTTTGATCTACCCATGTGCCAAATTTCATGCAAATCCGTTTATCCACTCCTAATAACTGAATTAATTGTCTGAAAAAAAGACACTTGTCAGTACCAATTAAAGAAAATGGGAAATCAAAAACCCTCTGGACAGCTGATAAGGAAATTATAAATGAATCTTTAAACTTTGAAACAGTTTGTAGAAGTTCATTATGCACTCTGCCTGTTGCTTGGAAATTGCTTTCATTGTTAACAGGCATTAGGGCTAGGGCGCGCAGGTTTTGTTCGAAAAACGAGACATCCTAAACATAATAATATTATAAATGCGCAAAGTGAGTTTCTTTGTTTGAAACCTTTTCACGCTAAACGGATTTAGATGAAATTTGGCACACAGGTAGACCATGACCTGGAATAGGACATAGGATACTTTATCCCGATATTGCCACGGGATCAAGACTTATGTGGGTGAAACCGGGGGGCGCAGCTAGTTTACAATAAAGCTTACAATGATCGAGATGGTATTCAATGTAACATAAATGTAGGTTTGCGATGGACATATTATTTAGTAGATATTGTGTAAAGAAACACAATTTTTGCCATACATAATATTGTTTGGCTCAAAAAACCTAAATAGTGTTTAACTGACTTGCCCATAGCTATTGTATTTCCTAAAAAAATTGAAATAAATGAAGAAAAAGTGATTATTTTTCAAAGAAACATGCACATAGAGAATGTCCTAAAACTAACACTATTTGGTGGCTCCTCTACTACCCACACAAAGTTAAAGCAATGATTAATTGTAAGCTAAATGCAACGTAACGTGGGGAAGTCGCTGTCGGAATCTAATCGGAACTAATTCGTTACTACTTTTGGCTTGTTTATGAATTCACTTTGCATGTAACCCAAAATATTTTGGTGAAAGAGAGGGAAAATTGAGAGAAAAAAAATCGTTTTATTATTTTTACAAAATATCTTAACAACTAGTGATTGGAACCTCCTTTTAAGGCGATTCCGTAGGACTTCCTCTCTGCCACTTTCCCGCTAGTTGGCGGCGTATTTTTACGCCTGACTTCGAAATCTTTGAGACACAAATTTAAAAAGCAAATAAGCCTGTGTTAGGAGACACCGCTCTTCCAATATCTTAAATGCGTATAATTTACTTGTTTTATTTTTGGTTCTATACAAATGTAGATATTAAAAGAAATAATAATATAAAGAAAAGAGAATTTGTGTTCGTTTAGAGTGAGTATCAATCTGCCTAGCCTTTTCCAACTATATTGGGGTCGGCTTCCAGTCTAACCGGATGCATAACCAATATTATACATGGAGCGCCATCGACTGCCTATCTGACCTCCACAACCCAGTAATTGGGTTATACGATACGATACCCCCGTGGTAGTACTGGTTGTCAGACTTTCGGGCTTCTGACGACCCGTAACGACTGTCACAGAGTCACGAATGACAGCCGAGGCCAACGGCTTAACGTGCTTTCCGAGGCACGGAGGGGTCTCGGTATGTAAAGATGGTTACCTATCCACAGACCAACCCCGGTAACCGTCGCTTAACCAGATGGATCGACCCATGCGGCAGTTATTACTTAGCCATGAGCTCCTCCTCCTGATATTTTTAGGAGTATAAAGAATTAAAATGAAAAGTAGAATTTATTTATTTAAGGTTTGATTTTTAGGGTTTGGTACCTCAAAAGGAAAAAACGGAACCCTTTTTGGATCACTTCGTTGTCCGTCTGTCTATCTGTCCGTCAGTCTGTCAACACCCTTTTTCTCAGGAACGTGTGGAGGTATGAAGTTGAAATTAGTATCAAATACGTAGGTCTCTGCGAACTTGAAGCTCTTAAAAATGAAGCTTCTAAGTCAACGCAATAAATAAATACGGTCATTTATGCGACATATTTTGATACTCGCAAATAAATCAAAACCTACAGGCTACTTCCCGTTGACCTAGAACCATGAAATTTGGCAGGAAGCAAGGTCTGACAGCACATGTAAAGGAAGAAGTTGAAGATAAGAAAAAAAAATTGATTATATTTAAACCCACTCCTAGGTACAAACGCCCCACGTCAAACTACTAGAATCTGTAAAATTTCTTTAATAGATTGTCAACTTTATCACTAAAGCATAAGGTTCAAAGTTGATTGGGTAAATTGGACAGTTTCGGATAGGTAGATGTGCTGGCGTCTGTAAATCTTGGCCTATAATAATTTTGTACTCTGAGCCTTTAATAATCTTGTACCTTTTCTAAAAGATATGTGAGTACTAATATTTCTACAGCAACACGCGTATGACTTAAAAATGTATGTATTTGTTGTCACTGCGCGAGGTTGTAGAGTTGCAATCAACCTTCAGTTTAAATTGAACCAAAATCCTCTAAACTAAATAAAGATTTAAAAAGTTTTCATTAATTAATGGGGAACGAAGTGCCTGTTTCTCTTTTAGCAGAGCAGCTTTGTTTTTAGTCCAGATTTATACATAAAAATAATACCGTCAAAAATATACATGCGAAAACGAATATTTGAAGTCATGCTAGAAAATGCTACATTCGTGTACTTCTTTACATATTATAAATTCAAGTCGCTTTTCGTGTTTTGTCTGTATGTCCGCGTTGTTCTTCTAAACCACGCAACAGATTTTGATGAGGTTTTCACCATCGTTTAGAGAATTTAGTCCGGAAGGTTGTTGTGTATATTACGTTCGTATTAAAGTTACGTAAAACTAAGAAATCTCGATGATTTCTCAAGTTGTAAAAACCGTGCGAAGCAGGAGATCAAAAAAATCCGATACTAATTACGTATAAATTATTATTTTTACTTACAATCAATACTCCGTATCAAGTCAATGCATCGGCTACGAATCCGTAGCATTCTCGTAGCATATAGCTACGAAGCGTAGCGTTGTTCTACGAGCGTAGCATTCACATGATCACTAGTCAAAAAATTAAGCCAAGTTCGGTTGCACTGTTATTTAATTTATTGTTTAGAAAAATATTTTGTTATTTTGTAAGTATTGTTGCAGTCGCAAGCGTCGTTACTTATTTACCTGTAAGCAGTGACTGGTCGTCGTTCCCCGCTCGCGATCGGTTTTGTCGTCAACTAAAGCCGATTACACACGCGATGACACGATTCGGGTTTAAGGTTGAATATATTAGGTACATGTGTCAAGTTGAACCCATGAATCATTTGTGCGAATGCTTGGTTGGACGTTATTCCGTGTTGGATTATTTATTTTTGTAAACTTAATCAAACTTACTCTAACTAACTTACCTAAAACTTAATAATAAATTCATTCTTTCGAATTAGAAGAATTTTGAAGTTGTTAAACTATCTGTGGTTTCTTTAGAGCAAAAGTTGGCGAAACTTGAATTCCCCAAGATTTGGTTTTTATAATAATTTTTAGAAGTCAACTGGCTGCGGGTTCCGTAGTAATCAAGGAACCTTTATAGTTTAGCCATGTCCGTCTGTCTGTAAAGCTGTAATTTGGCATGATATCACGCAGACAAAGTGGTAAATATAAATCAAGAAAAAAAACTTTTTTTTCTCATCTATCTCAATGTGTCAGTTTGTGAAAACCATTTTTGGATTCAAGGACCAGTTTGTGAAATATTAAGCTTTAAAGTGCAAATTTTTGTTAGAGTCTTGTCCCCCCCCTGCTAGCTAATTGGTTGGTTTTGGATATGTGAAAAAAATCACGGCAGTAGTATATATAACGAAATTAAAAGGAAAACTATCACAGCTAAGTAGACTTTACAAGTTAACGAGTAATAATTGACCAACTTACATTTGCGGTTGCAAAAACATGTTCTCCCATACATTGTTTTTAAACTACAAAGCTAAGTTTGTTCTTGCGATAAATTCATACAAACTACCGACATGCACTTGGCCAGTTTTTTTTTAAATAAAAAGTGCTAGTGTGTACTAAGTTTAAGATTAACACATCACAGTTTTAATCATTTAGCCCGTTAAGCCCGCAAAATCGAAAACTAAAACACTATTCAATCAACACAACGTAACACTACCTAATAATCAATTTAATGAGGTCTTGTGTGCATGTGGTATTTGTATCTGTAAACGCACCTCTAATAAAGATTCTATAATAAACAGTCCGGCTGTCGAGAGAATACGTTCTTGACATTGACACCTGTCAGTTTCAAACGAACGAATATGTGAATTGCGAATTTGATCCTTATTACTA
Organism: Xanthia togata; assembly: GCA_963853775.1. Lineage (NCBI taxonomy): Eukaryota > Metazoa > Arthropoda > Insecta > Lepidoptera > Noctuidae > Xanthia > Xanthia togata. Next base: position 21,167,300 of record OY970800.1, read on the forward strand.
CTAGAAATTGTCCAACTGAGAGGTGTCAGGAAACGCATACTCTCAACGGCTGGACTGTAGTTGCGTTTACAGATTTCAGCAAACTCAAAGCATTTATTGCAAGTGAACCTATTAGGGCCGGTGCTCGCTGGCGGCACGGCACGTCAAAGGATATTTATGCGACGAATAGAAATATAACTTAATAGTATGACAATAAAATTGAAATCAGCGATGCCGCAGTGTCCTTAGGCATGACGTGGCAGGCCGACGTCTTTAGGCATCATCATTGAAATTTCAATTTTATTGTCATATTATTAAGTTATATTTCTATTCGTCGCATAAATATCCTTTGACGTGCCGTGCCGCCAGTGACCCGGCCTTTACAGGCACTTTTGAATTGTCAAGGAGTCAGGTCAGTAAGATGAAAGTAGTTGCCCATTTCAAAGCTAAGTTGGTTCCTATGGAGAAGGTTAAAACAATAGTATGTTTCAACGTTACCTACCGTAAGCATACACAACATCTTCTGCACGAGGCTTTATAATTTATTTCATGAATAGAACCTTGTTTTCGACGTTTTATAGTTTTCAGTCCCAGAGATTGTACCTACCTGTATAATTATATATTTAGCGTACTATCGAAGAACTTCATATATAAGCAGTTTGAAAACAAAATCCCGTGAACACGATGACCACATCTGTTACCGCCCCGGTTCTATAGCGGCCGAGCGCTGCAAACAGAAATAGTCCTTACGGTGTATAGATATGAACTTCTTTGGTGGTACATCAGGGCCCGTGCCTCGGTAAGCTCAGTAATTATTCGTCGTATCGTGCGACAGTTAGTAATTTATTCCGAAATATTGTAGTATTGTAAATTTTGCATAAGGTTTGCATAATTTCGGGGAGACATGATCCAAACTGTTTGGAGCACGGAACATTAAGTTTTATGGCAGTAAATAAGTAGTTTGGTGAACTTAGCGATATGTAAAGTTTGTGCTAATAGCAGGGTACTGATACAATCTTTTGAGGGGATTCTACAGAGCTATAAAAGGTTTTAATGTGCTGTAGAATGCTGTTGTACATTAGTTTTGTGTGGATAGGTGGTTTGAAGTCGTTCAACATCTACCTAGTTCTACTACCACCATCGTCTGTTGGGGTCGGCTTCCAGTATAACAGGATACAGCTGAATACCGATATTTTTCATGGAGCGACTGCCTATCTGACCTCCAAAACCAAGTTACTGGGTAACAGGATACTCCTTAGTAAGACTGATTGTCAGACTTTCGGGCTTCTGACGACCCGTAACGACTGTCAAAGATCTACAAATGACAGCCGGGAACAACGGCTTACGTGCTTTCCGAGGTGGTTTGAAGTTAGTAATAAGAGATTTTGTTCAACTTTTGGCCGGTTCTGGTCCCCAAGCCACAGGCTATAAACCTAGTTTGGGTGCCAGGAGTTAATACTCAATGCACTTTATGTTGTACCATATTACTGTACTTGTAACCTTTGTAAACATTTTACTGGAAATAAACATTATATTATATTATTACTTGTAAAACCTCTTTCGTGTTCTTTAAATTGACGCGGCCATAGCCCAATGGGTAGGTCGAACACCAAAATCACACAAATATTTTCTTATGTTAAAAGAAGGAAAGAAAGAAAGAAAATACATTTATTTAGCACAGACTAAAAGGCACACAAGTAAAAAGAAATAAAATAAAAAGAAAGAATAAGTACAAAATAAAAAGTGTAAAGTGCGGTGTAAGATACTAGCAGGAATGTGTGCCTCGCAGCTGCGCCAAATATGCCCAGTTCAGCAAAAATGCCAGACAACTAGTTCCTGACGCTGGTTTTCATCTAGACCAAGGTTCTTATTACGATTACGAAGTATTAATGCCATCATGATTCCGTTGCGAAAAAAGGATGGTGCTATGTATAGCTGCGTCTCTCTCTGATACTGGAAAAATGATGGCATTAATTCTTCATAATATGGCCCCTGAAGTGTGAGGTGACGGATGTAGCTCCGTCTCTCTCTGACACTGGAAAAATGATGGCATTAATTCTTCATAATATGTCCCCTGAAGTGTGAGATGACGGATGTAGCTCCGTCTCTCTCTGACACTGGAAAATGATGGCATTAATTCATCATAATATATGGCCCCTGAAGTGTGAGGTGACGGATGTAGCTCCGTCTCTCTCTGACACTGGAAAAATGATGGCATTAATTCTTCATAATATAGAAAGAAAGAAAGAAAATACGTTTATTTGCGGTAAACATGACGCAAAAAAGAGCTTACACAAAAAAATAATTTAGAAAAGGTTGCGGGAAACATGCGTCACATCCACGCAAAACGGCTATCGCTCAGCATTATGCTGCGACCCTATGCAAGACAGAGCCCCAGCGCTGGTTTTCAGTGACAACCGGCGCCGACGTATTGACGTCATTCGGTGCAGCAAAAAACTATAACTAGCCCCAGCTAGCACTAGCTCTATATGGCCCCGAAGTGTGAGGTGACGGATGTAAATCAGTTTTATACTGCAATGTGTGTATGTATACTAAAATAAAATAAATTTGTGTAAGATAGTAATAATAACAAAAAAAGAGCTTCGTTTTTAAATAAAATCTTGCACTTTGACGAAGCAACACCCTTTATACGGAGGAACTCGACTCACGAACGCTTACCTAACTCGGTGCTATGCAAATATCCATCAGATACCTAGCTCAGACATAAGTTTATGTGTGCCTTGTGTTCCTGCGATCACGTATCTACTGACATAATTTATTACGAAAGCACTTCAGCCTGTCAAATGGATATAGATTAGTGCTTTCAAGAACCGTTGGAACCGGTGCCAACATTTGGTAGGCACGAAGAGCCACATATAGAAGCTCGTTGGGTTTACGATGGCAATCGAGGTACACGTTTTTCTTCACTTTTCTATCGTTTTATGGGTCACAGCGTCACACTTTAGTAAAATGGTGGTGTTACATTATTGTAACACCACCATTTTCAATCATTCCAATTCTTCTCGGCCTGAAACGTTTCTTCAACTCGGACAAAAAAATTGCAACATAGATATTTTTTTATCCGTCGTATTGCCACAATTTCCTGGAGCCTAACCGGCTTTCCACATTATTATTTTTTCTGTCTCCTGTAATTTGATGAGTCCAAGATTTGCTTGAAGAAGTCCCCATGTTTTTGATGTGTCGCTCTCCTGAATCTGTGGGAGTGATTTCGTAAAAAGGGACGGAATTGTGTAACAGGAAGCCGGGGAAACGTGCGGTATTTGATTTAACCAATGAGCGCGCGTGGTGCTCGAGTTTGCCGTCAGATGGTACCAACTCATTTTCCGAGAAGTTTTTACTATCAGCCAAGATGTCAGATGTTACATATCATATTATGCGACTACTGAAAGGCTTGCTAGTTTAATTAAGTACCTACGCGGCCTGAATCAGCTTGACTTCTAGATTTCCCAGTAAATTGTGTCGAATTCCTTGGAATCGAATTCCTAAGTCTGAAGCCAGTGATTTGCGTGTTTCTGCCTTCGCTTATATGGTGACATTTAAAATGTGTTACCGATAGTGTCTGAAAACTATTGTTATGTCGCGACTACCTACATACAAATTTATATAATACGTAGTTTTCTTTGCTGAATGGTGAGTCGAATGTGCGTCTGTGTTCTGAAGACCGACTGGAATAATCTGCCTAGTCTTTTCCCAACTATGTTGGGGTCGGTTTCCAGTCTAACCACCAGTTTTTATTTGATTTATTAATTACTATTACATCTCTCAATAGATACCTGTATAAATTTTGTATTAAAGCTATTAGTAGTTTATCTCATAAAATACCTGCATCATTATTAGTTTGCTAGGTAATGTTTAACAAGTTCTTCCTCTCTCCTAACTCACTTATTTTGCTGTGCCCGACCACCTAAGAAGTTTACCACCTAAGAAAACCTACATTTGGAAAGCAATAAAATTATTGAATAATCGGATGCAGCCAGATGAATACCAGTATACATGGAACGACTGACTATCAGACCTTCACAACCCAGTTACCCCTTGGTAAGATTGGTTGTCAGACTTTCGGGCTTCTGACGATCTGTAACGACTGTCAAAGATCTACAAATGACAGCCGGGAACAACGGCTTAACGTGCTTTCCCAGGCACGGAGGGCCTCGATATGTAATGGATGCAGGTCATCCATCCACGGACCGACCTCGGCAAGCGTAGCTTAACCTTCGATCGACTCATGCGGCTGTTATTATTTAGCCATGAGCCCCTCTACCGACTGGAATGGAATAGTAGTGAGTTTGTATGTAGGGGGTAATCTTCGGAACTACGGATCTGATTCCGAAAATTGTTTCACTAATGGGAAGCTATTGTATCGCCGAGTGTCATAGGATAATTTCAACAGTCATATTTTATGTTAAAACAAGAAACACGTGGACGAAGTCGCGGGCAGAAGCTAGTATGTTAATATGACCATGAATATGACTGTTGTTTTGGACATCCTATATGTAGCTATAGATAGTTTTGCCTTGTAACTGAATGGCAAGTAGGTGCATCACATTTACTAGAAAGGTCGACTTTTACCTTTTAAAACAAAAAAATATTTATAAGTAAGTTTATGCAAACACTTTTACACGTAAAAAGTATTTTAAAGAGTTGGACAGAGGTGTACCTATAGAGTACACCCACATCTCGCCAGTTATTTTTGAGTCCCATGTAATACGGGGCCAGCCTATTGCCATCAACCGGGCACAAATCCAGACTCTGGGTTACTACTGAGAAATTCCAGACGGAAAACCCAATAAATCTGCACAACCCGGGAATTGAACCCAGGACCTCATGGTCAGCAGTAGAGCTTGCGACCACTAGACCAACGAGGCTGTTCACCTCTACACATCTGCCCATCCCTCCGGGGAATTCAGGCGTGATATTATGTAGGTACGTGAGTGTGTATGTTAGTATTTTAAAGAGTAGATGAGGTTGATAATATCATGTGTTAGTACCTTATAAATAATCATGCGTGTTTAGAACTGCGTTGGTTACCCCTCTACCATACCTACCAAAGCGTAAAAACAGGGTGGAATGGCTCCGTAATTAATAACAACTAACGTTTTACTTACTAATGAGCCATCAGAACGTTAAGCTCAGTGTGTATTAATTGTGGTTGAATTGTTTCCGTGCCGGCCGCAGTAATGGGGTGGTAACATGCCACCATGTCATGCTCCATGTGGTAATCACGGGCTGAACAGTTTGCCTGCGGTTGCACGAAATAATGAATGGCAAACATGGTATTTTGGCTAATAGGATTTTTGTATGAAATAGTTTTAAGGTTTTAATGACGTGATATATTTTTTAACTGAAATAGTGGTGGCAGTTTACAGGCAGTAGTGTGGTTATTGATGTGGAGATATTTAGGATAGGTATATATTTCCTATTGAAAGTAGATTTATGATAATAATGCTTTCTAGCCGATTTCCTGCAACGACTGCATTCGATGACTTTTCAGGGTAATTGATAGCTTAGATAGAAGAAGATTACGCAGTAATGGACTTGGTTACGTGTTAGGAATTACAATTACGAAAACAGACTCCAAAAACGCCTAAGGTGTTATTGTGTACGTACAGGGGCCCTACCACCACCTCTTTTAGCAGTATTATTTTAATCTTACTTGAGCGTGGGAAAGAGATGGAGCTAGACGTCCTGTATAGCTCCACTTCTTTCTCGCACTGAAGTAACATTAAAATAATACTGCTTAAAGAGGTGGTGGTTCTAATAAACGATAAAGGTACAATTTAATCAAATAAATAAATCTTGTACATGTACATTGATCCGCATAATAGCTTCACTTTCGACAAAAAGGAACAATTTGCCGATAGTATCATAAAAACCATACCTACTTATTTTTAGAGTACCCCTTGCCATTAAAAATCGCGAGAAAATCATTGATAAAAATAAATTAAGGTCAATAAAAGGAAATATGACCTTAAGAGCTGTTCGCACCAAATCGTTCTTACAATTCTATATAAATGATATCCATTCGTTGCGTGCTTAAATATTTTCCATATCTAGGTGCCTGGCAGCAAAATGTTGTTTATTTCTACACCCACAGAAAGTTATTTTTGGTCCGTAAAAGTTTGTATCGTCTATAAAATGGAGTGGTGGAGTGTAGACGGTGTCTCGTAGAATGGAGTGTGAAAAATTACTGTGTTTTGGAGCGTAGTTTTATTAATACTGACTGTATACGATAATATGTATAAGTTGCGTAAAGTAAACAAACATATAAACTTAGATCTGCGAATTAATTTGAACCTTGCTGAAAATAAATGTGTTTATACCACTATACATTATCATTTAAGATTCTACCGTAATCACCGTGCTTAGCAGAATTGGTGGTGATTGCGTTATAATAATGCGTTTTAATCCAGAATTCTAATTTTGGAAACTAACATTAAAACTACATTACGGTTTACAATTAATTTAAAGCGAAAACAAAACAATTTTCACTAAAACCGCACCACATTACAAAGTCAAAGCGATCCATCAAAAGCATAATCAACACATCGCATAGTTTCGTGACGCGGTCTGTTCTTTATCATAATTGCCAGACAGAAATTAATTTGCCGCGACGTTCAACCCTAAGTGAATCATTTAACGTTTTGCAAAAGCAAATTCTCATGATTTACGTTTGCTTGGTTTTAGTTTTTTTGCTTTTTTGTATTTTTATGTCTTTGTTTACTTTTCGGGTAGTCAAATGGTTCGGTAAAAAAATGTCAAGTTTGGTGCTAAAATGTAGCAGGTGGTGGAATGATCTTTTTTTTTTGTCAGGTGTGGACATAAAGTGGCACCTATAAAAAGAATGATAATATGTTGTGATTTTGTGATTCAGAAATTTGCCTCTACCATGCACCAAATATGTAATTTTTTTCTTGACTTATTTTTGTTATTTTTATATGCCCGTACATCTTTTTTTTACCATGGACATGCATGCATTTTTTGCATGTCCCTATTTCAATAGCGCTTTTGTTTCGTAGCAGTTCAGTTTTCGTAGTTCAACTGATATTAATACCTACATAGTCGTGTAGTTCACCGTACATAATAAATGTTCAACTCAGCCTGTCGCAGTCCACTGCTGGACTGCGACAGGCCTCTCCCATGCTGCGCCACAACATTATGTCCTCCGCGTTCCAGTCTGTCAGCCACCTTTTTAAGGTCGGTCCATCTAGCTGGGGGGCGTCACGCTTGCCGATACGCGGTCTCCACTCCAGGACTCGTCTGCTCCACCGGCCATCGGTCCTTCGACAAACATGGCCAGCCCACTGCCACTTCAGCTTGCTTACTCTGCAAGCTAATCAATGTTACTTCGTGGTATAATCGTGAATATGATATTGTGATGATTATAATTTTATCTAATAACTCCTTTGTCCCCAGGAACACTTAAACGTGTTAAAGTACGAGGCTCCCCGGGTGGATGGCGCCAAGTTGGAACAGCTCCTGTCGGCTGCGTACGCGTTGATCAGCCCCGAGCTGCAGCAGGTCAACTTGCCTGACTTCCCTGTGGACAGCCTGCACGCGGCTGCACTTATACTGGTAAATTCCTACGTAGACACTTCTTCCAGTGGGAACAGCAGTATGTACGCGTTGATCAACCCCGAGGTGCAGCAAGTTAGCTTGCCTGCAAAGAGATTTAATATACTATCAGAAGAAATGTCATAGAATAACTGTGATCCCTCGTCTCAGTGACGCCATCTTGCGTAAAATAGCAAAATTACATAATAGCCAACTTTGACACGATACACTTTTACTGACACCAATCTTTGATTACCAACCGTCAGATAGCTTGACACAAAACGAAATATGTACAGATAGTGCAATCCACGACGACGCGCCCCACTCCGCGATTACTGTACTGTAAGCTGTACTTTAGTACGGAGCGGAGCGTCCATATATACAATGAATTTAAATTGTCGTTTCGTTTGTCTAATCAAACGAAACAATTCAATTTAAACATATACCAACGTAATTGTTAATTAGAACCTCATTGTTTTATCGGATTCGCACAAGTAATAAAGGTGATTGGGGAGTTATTATTACACACTACTGGTAACACAGATGTGATGACGTAGACTTGTATCTCCCACGTGACCACTGTATCTCGGAATGCTATACCTTATAAATAAATTGCAAATAAATGTCAAATATTTCGCTGTTTTGATTAATTTGGCAATATTACTGTATGGAAATATGAAATGTGGCTAACTAGCGAACTAGAATATTAATAATGAATTGCAATTTATTATAACACTGAATTTGATGTTGTAACTGTTTTAAGAGTAAAAAAGGCATTTGAAAAGTTTCTAAATACTTTTTTAACATTTAAAACTAAATATTCGGTGTTAAGATATTAATAATTGCATTTCATAATCAATATTTTACTTGACAAGTTAGCCACATTTCATATTTCCATACAATAATATTGCTAAATTAATCAAAACAGGTAAATACTTGACAGCTATTTGCGACGTTGCCGACTTTTAGGATAAGCGCCCTTAATGCATGCTAGAAGCCCGTGAGCCCTCCAGCAATCAAAACGGTAATAAACCGGAACGATAATATTTCAAATGCCGACTGGTGAAAGAGATGATTTTATTTGAACTCTAAACTTCGGTTTACAGAGTTAATTATTCTCATAAAGATCACAAACAGTTCACTTAACATATACAAATAAATCATGCAGTTTTATTGTAGCGTAATGACTGTGAGTCGGTAAAAATATCATACACAGTCAAGTTATTTTTCTATCTAGTTGTTACAATGTTTCTGAATATTAAGTCTTAGGTTTTTTTACTCTCAACTTTGGGAACATAAAAATACTTTGTATGAAAAGAAAGGAGTAAGTTATCTACGTATTCTAAACAATTTCATTCTTCAAAAGTTCAAAACATCTAAGGAAATGACGTAAAAATAATCGCGTGTTACCATTCTTGCAATCCACTGACAGTAATAATATAATTTGAAAAGTTTGTTAATTAGGTAATGTCAGAGTGAATGTCATTGTATTATTGTAAACTGCAGGTAAGGTCACAGATGTATACAGATGGTTCACTCCGCAAAATCATTGAAATAAAAAGCAACTCTTGCTACGACACAATCAAGTGGAATTCAGGTCGCACAGGGCTAATTACCTACAGTTATATTCACTTAGAATTTGCCTCTCTTTCTATCGCGTAACTCTTATATTTTCTGACTACATTACACTCACTGAATTGGCCCGACAAGACGGACCCGCCGCGGACTTGTAGCTTCATGCCTAAAATGGTGAACTGTCTGTATTAATCTGTGGGAAGGTTTGAAAAGTTTTTCTATTTAAAATGTAAACGTACGACCTTCGCGGGGGTATTAATTGCCGCAGGACACGATATTTACTAATCACACGTTAATGAGTAAAGTTTGTAGTCAAAGAGAAATTAGAAATGTAAACTGGCTACTGCTACCGTGAACGTTTGTTTGTATATACGTACCTTACGGCTTTTCAAACTAGACAAGGCTATTTCTAGTGGCTGCAAATAGTGGACACATATTTAAACCGTTTGTACTAGCAAAACCCTTCACACTTGGTTTTATACAGAGTATATTATGGTTAAATAATAATCAATTTACGATGGTTTGTTTATTGAATTTATTTATTTATTATGACAATAGGGTTTTTTTCAGAAGATACGGTATCGAACTAAAAACAAGAATTTTCACACAGTTCACAAATTCAATTCACAATAGCCCTTTTTTAACCCCCAAAAAAGGCAACACATTTGGAACGACCCAAGTGACACCAAAAACTTACGAACTATAAACGTTTACTCCCCATCTTGACCTTGGCGGCAAGTTACTCTGATGATGGAATCGCGTGCATACAGTGGGGTTGTTCAAGGTCAAATGTACCCTTGTCACATAAAGGGGCAGGGGTGCTCCTGAGATTTGTTTTTGGTATAATCTTGTAAATGAAAGTGTACATTCGTTATTGTAAATTTTTCGTATTTTATTTAACGTTGGAACTGGCGAATATCTTTCTTCTTTTAATGTTTCTTAATCCTCATGGATTCAAAGAGTTGACCAAATTTGTGACTATGTCATGAAAGACCTAGTGTATACACTGAATTTCAGAGAAATTCTTAGGTATGAATGACATTGGAAGCAAACCTGAACAATTTAGACAGTAATGATATGTTTTTCTCTTTATTCAGGAACGGAACCCAAACATCCCAATACATAAACTAATCTACCTCCTCTATCCTTACCATTCATTCCTCACCAGAGAACACGTGAAGAACGTAGAAGCAGTTCTTCACAATCTGAGCATAAATACTGGAAAAAACTGGAACATATCGCTGCAAGACGTCGTAATACAAGGAAATCAGGCCTCGGTCACTATGGAAATCGATGGCGCTAAGTCTCAATTTGGCGTGCCTTTCGGTGGTAGAAAGCAGGGGGTTGAAGATAGGCGTATGGTCAAGACCGACTATCAGAGTGAACTGCTGAACGAATTGTTGCTGAGTCATAGTGTTGGAGACTTCTGTATTATTGGTTAGTAGATTTTCAGTTATTTTTAGTCAATCACTGACTGCCTCGTTGGTCTAGTGTTTGCAAGCGCTACTGCTGAGCATGAGGTCCTGGGTTCGATTCCCGGGTCGGGCAAAGTGTTATTGGGTTTTTCTATCTGGAATTTCTCAGTAGTAGGTCGGAGCCTAGATTTGTGCCCAGTTGATGGCAATAGGCTCGCCCCCTATTACATGGGACTTAAAACATAACTGGCGAAATGTGGGTGTACCTACTACAGGTACACCTCTGCCCAAACCTTCGGGGAAACAAGGCGTGATTTTATGTGTTTTAGTCAATCAATCGAAATTTTGGCCTTTCATAGCTAAAATGTAATGTAATGAATTATGTAATTACCGAAATATTCTGGCGCTTAAAATTTATGATTATCCACACTTCCATAAACCTTACATAATATGTATTATAAAACAAAGTTTGCGTTCCGCTGCGTCTGTCTGTCTGAAAACGATAAACTCAAAAACTACCGAACGGATCTTAAAACGGTTTTCACATATGGACGTAGTGATTCATGAGTAAGGTTTAAGTGTATAAATAATGGTGTAAATTGGCTGAAATATGACAATTATTTTTGAAGATGTCGGAAAAAACCTTGCTGATTGGGAGCTTTACTCGCATGCGCTGCATAGAGCTTAAGAGATACATAAAATTAATGTTCTACAGGATTGTACATCTTTAAAAATTGAACATAAATGTCCGCAATAGCATAAAATAATTATGTCTATCTTCTAAGGATGACCCACGTTAACCATTATTATCTCAGAAATTGATAAAATTTCATTGTTATTTCTGAAGCTATTTTGACCGTTATTATATTTATCCTGATCCAATAAAATTTGTTATTTTTTGGCATCTAATTAGATTGCGATATACCTTGACATTAGATCATAATAAGATATCACAGATTCAAAATGACGCGTAACAAATTAGTTATGGTTGATGTTGGCGTAGCGCTAGGACACTAGAGTCAATGGCCTTTTCTTCGGCTATTCGGTATGGCGTCTGCTACCTTTTTACGCCTAACGGCTGAGCAGATCTCGCACGCAGGTATAAACCGTGAATTAAGACAAGACATTGTTTAACTAGTGCAAAATAAAAATACGATGAGCCATGCTCTGTCAAATGCATACCTTCAAACATTCTCAAATTCTGCTCACAGGTCCAAAGGGTTGTGGGAAAAGCCTCTTAGTCTCGCAACTATCATCCTTACTTGGCTACACAATAGAGCCTATAGTCCTGTACCAGGACATGACAGCTAGAGATCTGGTGCAGCAGCGAACTACCCTGGATAATGGTGACACTGTGTGGAGGAATTCGGCTCTGGTCGAAGCAGCGTTGAAGGGGCATATGGCTGTTCTAGATGGGCTGCACAGGATACATGCTAGTACGCTTGCTGTATTGCATAGGTGAGTTAAAATTAGTTTTAAAAAGCGGTCAAGCAATTATTTTTATTATGTTTTCGGAATAGTTTCATGAATTAAACATAATTTGACTATGAATGGCCGTCTAGTTCATTTATCCGACTAGTTTGCCCAAGTATCACTACTTATACATACTTACCCTCAACTTCTAAAGATATTTTCAATTTCTTATGTCATCATTATATTATGTACATTTTACTGTTCAGAGACTGATGAAAGTTTCTGGAAGTGCTGGTAAAAATCATAAATATTATCAGCTTAACCCGTCGCACGTGCAATTAGCAGACACAATAGAATTTTATTGTCATTTGCACACATGGGGTGTAATTGACATTTTAAGAGTTAAAGCATTCATGTAAAGGAAAGAATGAAAATAATTTATTTCCTTAAACATGACGCAAAGAAAAGACACAAACACAAAAAATTACAAGTTGGGAGGAAATATGCGTCACATCCACGCATAACGGCTATCGCTCAGCATAATGCTAAAATACGCAAAAATGCAAAATCTGCATAATCTATGTATATATATTTATATGAATAAGTTTATGCTTTATGTATGTATGTATTTATTCTATATGTAGATGGTACACCGCTGACTACCTGCAGTATTTTCTCTCCTGTTACCTTTAATCCATCCATAGGTTGTCTGTAAAAGATCGCCCATTGTGTCACCTTAAGTAAAATTTCTAAATTTATGTCTGTAATTTTTATGGTGTACAATAAAGAGTATTCTATTTATCTAATGCTGACACTATGCAAGATTAGAGCCACAGCGCTGATTTTCAGCAACAGCGAAATTACGTAAGACATTTATCTATTCCCCATAGCTCATTCCTCTCTTTTTTTGCAGGTTAGTCCACGACAGAGAGTTGCAGCTACACGACGGCACGCGACTCTTACGACACGACCGCTACGACGAGCTGCTGAAATTAGGAATCACTGAGGATCAGCTCCAGAAAAATGGGGTTAAGAAGATACATCCGGCTTTCAGGTAGTACATGTAAATGATACATTTTTATTAAAGCTGTTGCATTTTACTAGTTCACCTTCTTATTTGAAAAATAATTATAAATATATTATTTCTGTAAATAGTTAAAAAAAATGTAAAACACTTTTACACGGCAAAAACAGTATGTTTTAAAACTAAATGAATTCTGTATTTCTTATCCGACTACACTGGTCAGAAAGACCGAAGCAAACTCAGAGCTCACAGTGTCTTTTAAAGTCCAGTCCATCATTTTAGTCAGGCCATATGAGGACCATGCAGATCAATGTTTGAGATGGTATTTTGAGGAATTAACCACACAGAGTTGAGTTGAACTATCCAGTCAGTGCATGCATTTATTAGTAATCGTGTAGCTTGACTCAGAATTTAAGGAGCTTAAGGAGCTCAACGACTCGTTGCCTGATGACTTTTATGCCTATTGACATAAGGTTTTAATTACAATGCTTGACGCTTGCTTTCAGGATCGTAGCATTAGCAGAACCACCAGTCCTCGGTCGCGGACAACAGTGGCTGTCCCCTGAGATATTGAGCCTCTTCATCTTCCATGAGATGAGGAACTTGAGCAAATCTGAGGAGATATTCATTATTAATAGCTTGGTGAGTGACCTTTGTACAGCGGCAGTGTTATTACTATAAAAACAATTTTATATTTTTCACTTTTTAGTTGTGGTACAGACGCCAGCACATCAAACTACCCGAAACTGTCAAATTTTCCCAATCAACTTTGAACCTTATGCTTCAGTGATAAAGTTGAAAATCTATTAAATAAATTTGACAGATTGCAGTAGGTTGACGTGCGGGCGTCTGTACACACCCCACACAATTCCGTTTACTACTACTTGTTATGCAAACAACAGTGACAGGAAGTTTTATAACATAATCAACATACACATAATGGATGAAATAAATATTATTGACTCATACTCAAAAACTACCTAAGTTAGTTAATAAAATTTATATGGGACCAACGCGCGAGCTCGTTCCAATAAATGAAAAAAAGCCGGCCAAGTGCGTGTCGGACCACGCACAATCAAGGGTTCCGTAATTGGGATGAATTTCTATGAAAAATATTCTTTGTATTTTTCAAAATTGTAGGCTCAGTAGTTTCGGAGATAAGGGATGATAAGGGTAAATTTTCAACTATTTTCTTAAATATCTTTAAAAATATTATTTTAAAATTATAAAAAAAAAGTATTTCAGATATTCGTCGCAACAAGCCCTTACAATTGATATGTCACACGGTACAGTTAGCAAAACATTTTTTTTAGGAACCCTAAAACACGTAAATTGGCCCAGTAATCACGGAGAAATCGGTGTAAATACTTGAAAACAATACTTGACGAATGCATAATCTCCTCCTTTTATCAGATTGAGTGTTATTGTATTCTATGTAAAGATAAAGAAGTGATAAATCAATCATTGTTCCGTTGGAAAAAAGAGATGCTGCTATGCCTTACAGTTATCTTTTTTTTCGCTTCACTCAAAGAAAATAACATCAAATAATAAAAATATTTTTTTGCTTCCAGTACGGCAACATATCTCAACCACTCCACTCCATCATAAATCTAGCAGACGTACTTAGAAAATCAGAAGACAGTACTCTAAAGAACCTGTCATCCTCTCTATCCACTCGCCAACTCCTCAGGATTGCCAGCAGAATGTCCAAGTACCCCACCGACTCCGCCTATGAGACCGTACAACAAACCTTTTTGGCCAAATTCCTGCCTAACTTAGCCAGACGCGCGCTAGATGGCGCTTCTCAAAAGTTAGGGATTGACCCGCCAAGTCGCTTCGGTATCTTCGGAAACAATCCTTCAGAAACCAAAGTCAAATGCTCTGTTAATAAAAACATTCTAACGATTGGTAACACAAGCACAGAAATCTTCAAAACTGATGCTTTAACCAAAGTCCCGGATATTTTGTTCTACGACGTACCTCAACATTTGCGGTTACTAGAATGGTTGCTGCAGGACTTTTTGCTTGGCAACCACTTACTCCTCGTCGGCAACCAAGGCGTGGGAAAGAACAAGATTGCCGACAGACTGCTACAGTTGCTGAACCGACCTAGAGAGTACATACAACTGCATAGAGATACCACTGTGCAGTCTTTGACTGTGCAACCGACTGTCAAAGATGGTGTAGTAGTCTACGAAGATTCTCCTTTAGTAAAAGCAGTGAAATACGGCCATGTTTTGGTAGTTGACGAGGCTGATAAGGCCCCGACACACGTGACCTGTATACTAAAAACTTTAGTGGAAAATGGTGAAATGATTCTCAGTGATGGTCGAAGAATAGTGCCCAAGCATATGCTGGAAAGTTCTGGAGGCGCTGTGTCCAGTTTCATACCAGTACATGATGATTTTAGAATGATCGTGCTGGCAAATCGACCTGGCTTCCCGTTCTTGGGAAATGATTTCTTCGCGTCTTTGGGTAAGATATTTTTTTATTATTTATTTATGTCACTCTTTTACCTTTTCTGGTATTCTTGTTAATCCCTTGAATATATTTTTGATCTTTCCTTCTTTATTTTTCGTGTGGTTAATGACTAACCTGGTGTCAAAGTTTTTAAGTCGCCCATGGGCTTCTGACTTCGCTTCATATGCCGTCGAGAAATATCTCTCAGTTTCCTCACGATGATTTCCTTCACCGTTTTTGAAGCAAGTGATAAGTATACCTACGATTTTCACATGAATCCGAAAAGTCTGAAGATCGTGCCTTGGGCTATCACTACTGCATATATTTTTGATAGTATTCTTAGGGTTTGGGTTGGCGTCAATAGTGTAATTCATGAATTCTCACTCACTATTGCTTCATTTTAGCCGTGGTACTATTGCCTCATAATAAAAGTTTTTACTTTATTGTTTGTCTTTCTGTCTGCTTGGTATGTCGCAAGTCAATTTTTGAACCAGTATCCTATTATGCCAGGCAGTTTTGCACACTGATTTAAGTTCGGTGACAATACATCCTGACTAATATTATAAATGCGAAAGTGATTTTGTTTATTTGTTTGTTACGTTTTTACGCTAAAACGGCTGAACAGATTTGGATGAAATTTGGCACATGGGTAGACCATGACCTGGATTAGGACATAGGATATTCGCCATATGGGGGTGAAATTGCAGGGCCCAGCTAGTTTACACAGAATTATTCCCTTCAACTAATGAAACACAGAAAATGGAGTTGTGTATCGAATAATCTTTTTTTATGATATTATTAGCGTGTGATGTGTTAGTACGTGTGTGTGTTTAAGAGCTAGTGTAATAATTATATTTGCTCCTTAACCAGGTGACCTATTCTCCTGCCACGCCGTGGACAACCCATCCGTAGACTCTGAGATGGAACTCCTGCGTTCTTACGGGCCAGATGTACCGCAGGACGTAATGAAGAAGCTGGTCCAAGCGTTCGCGATACTAAGGGACAAGGCTGACCAGGGACAGCTGACGTATCCATACTCTACCAGGGAGTTGGTCAATATTGTTAAACATTTGCAGGTTAGTTTGTGAACTACGATTCGTTAGATCAGTTATATATATTTAATGACAACGTTACAAAAAACGCCCCGTTCTTTGTAAATTTTGTCGTCCATAACTCCCAACCTTCCAGTGTTTAAGATATATATTTAATGACAACGTTACAAAAAACGCCCCGTTCTTTGTAAATTTTGTCGTCCATAACTCCCAACCTTCCAGTGTTTAAGCTGGGTGGAAGAACGGTACAGGAATGTTGGGTATTTTTTTGTTTTTTGTAGTATTTTAGTCCTTTTTATCGACTGATTAGGAGAACGTAAATCGGAATACGTTTGAATTTTGGACCTTACGAAATGTTCTTTTCTGGATTTGAGAACCAGTGTTAAAGAGTCCTATTACATTTTTAACGAGTTTTTTGACGTTGTAATCTTCAGCAGCAGTAATATATTTTAATTATTTGATTATGAATAACGATAGTGCCATTCTCTTTCTTGTAAGATGGAGCTACACATTTTAATTTTTCTTTTCGTGTAATTTACTATAAATATTTTACGAAATCAGATTACCAGAAAAAAAAAAGTTGGCGATGGAACTTTGACGCTCAAATACACATTGTTTCATTCAATCATAATAAAAGCCAATTTACTAAAAGATAAGTTGATTGTTTTACTTGTTTATTGAAGTTCTAGAATTTCTTTAAATTCCTTGAGTTTTCACGGAAAAAATCGTAAAGAAAAGCAATAAATGTCTTGATTCAGCGTCCAATATATTCCTAGTAAACTTAATTTTATCAAATAAACAAATATGATATAAAACTTCTATCTTTAGAGAGTTTTCGTTTCTCAATATCAGTTAAAATTACAATAATTAAACTACTATATAGTCCGCGTCAATTCAGCAAATTACACGAAAAGAACGTGTAACTCCAACTTACAAGAAAGAGAATGGCACTATAGTTATTATAATCAAATAATATCTTTCGGCTGCTGAAAATTAGATAGATAGATAGATAGAATACTCTTTATTGTACACCATAAAAATCACAGACATAATTTAGAAATTTTACATAGGGTGACACAATGGGCGGTCTTATCGCTTAATCTGTCGCGCGCGCAATTAGCAGACACAATAGAATTTTATTGTTATCTGTCTCCAATATGAGACACCAGTATTATAAAGGTTAAAGCGATCTTTTACAGACAACCTTTGGATGGATTAAAGGTAATAGGAGAGACAATACTGCAGGTAGTCAGCGGTGTACCATCTACATATACAATAAATATGTACATACATACATAAAGCATAAACTTATTCATATAAATATATAAATCTATAAACATGAAACAAGAGCAAGGAACTAAATGTAATGATGATGTTTAAGGAGAGAGGAAGTGTGTTTTTACCAGAGTTTTAAAAGTGGACAAGGATTGAGCTCGCCTTATCGACACGGGCAAGGCATTCCATAACCGTACTGCTTGAACTGTAAAAGATTTGTCATAAAAGCTGGTTGAATGCATCGGCATCTCTAGTTTCAAGTTTTCCGATGATCTCAGATATCTATTATGTGTGTCATGTAGGAACTTGAAACGTTATTTAAGATAGGAGGGGGTTATAGGATTGAACAGAATACTGTAGAGCTGAAATAAGATATGAAAATTACAGCACCAAAAATCATGAACTTTCGTAAAAAAATGTAATAAGACTCTTTAGTTAAATCAGCATTTTCGCTAAAACAAATTTAAGCTATAACAAATAAGGGGCTTTGTTTTTAGTTCTACTAACATTGCCGACTTTTGAGTTATCTGAAACCTTACAAGTTTTGTATTCACAGAAATATCCCAACGAAGACTTAGCGACTGCGATCGGCAACGTATTCGACTTCGACCGCTACAGCAAAGACTTGGCCGACACGTTGCTAGAGGTGCTTCACGCCAGCGGACTGCCGATAGAGGGCGTGCTTGACGGCCGGTCCAAGGAGGCGCTCAAGAGAATACAAATGACCATAGACAGGCATAGTGGGTAAGTGAACCTTGCCTGCCTAATACTATAATCTTCGATTGACGACTCGGGTAGTCACAAGCTCGAAAGTATGACAACCAGTCTTACCAAGCGGTATCGAACACACAACTGCACAACCCAGTTACTGGGCAAAACCCAGTAACTGGGTTGTGCAGGTGGCAGTAGCTTCTTGTAAAGTTCTGGTATTCAGCTGCATCTGGTCAGACTGAAAGCCGACCTGCAATGACTGATTTAATTTACTTAATTAAAATCACCACGCTTGACTGATAGTGGGCGTACATTACATACGTTACCTATGTTTTGTTCCTGCATTGTTTTGTATTGTATAACGGGCTGGTGCAACTCCACGTCCAAACGTTGTTTCTGCAATCAACTGGTTCTTTGATACAGCCGAACGAATTCGAGGTATAATCTGTCATCTTAGAAAACCAACATATTTGTAGATCCTTATTGACTCTTCAAAAATTACAGTAAAGACACATCCTCGCCTAAGCACGGTAAGGAGGATCCTAAGAATGAGCCTCACGTGGGCGGCAACACGTGGGCGGGCGGGACCGGCGGCCGGGACACGGCCGGGCTGGGCGGGAAAGGCGGACCCTACCGGCTTGATAAGGGACATGATGTTCATCAGGTACATCATTTCTACGATAAACTGCTATTTTATCTTAAACTAGATAAAAAAGATAAAAACTTTTATCCCCGGGATAAAAAGTAGCCTATGTTACTCCCTGAAAACTAAGCTTTCTAATGGTAAAATAATTTTTTAAATCGGTCTAGCAGTTTCGGAGCTTATTCAATACAAACGAACATACAATCAAATCTTTCCTCTTTATAATAATATATTATTAAGTAACTCCTGACTGCCTCGTTAGTCTAGTGGTCGCAAGTTTTTACTGGAGGTGCTGGGTTCGATTCCCGGGTCGGGCAAAGTGTTATTGGGTTTTTTCATCAGAAATTCCTCAGTAGCAGCCCGGAGTCTGGATATGTGCCGGTTGATGGCAATAGGCTCGCCCCCTATTACATGGGACTTAAACATAAATGGCGAAATGTGGGTGTACAATAGGTACACTTCTGCCTAACCCTTCGGGGATTACAGGCGTGATGTTATGTTATGTTATTATTAAGTATAGTATTATTTATCTAAAATGCGGAGTGCGCCTTCTGACAAAGACTTCACTCAACCCTTGAATACTATTCTAGGGTACGTCGGGTAAGTACGGTTTATGCAAAACATTATATTTCAGCTTTCAGAAGCTGAAAAGGACGACGTCCCGGAACACGTGAAGAAGGCTGCGCGGGAGATGAACCGTAAGGCCTTCGAGGAGCGCCTCAAGGAGATCAATATGAGCGAGTTCGATGCCAAGCTCTATGGTCAGTTCCATAGAGCCGTGCAACAACAGGTGACGATATAACGGTGTAGGGTTCCTTACCAAATGGGATTCCTACCCGGTTGACCAGCGACTCATATTGTATGTGAATTAAATAGAAATGGTGTAATGTGGCTGTACTACACCTCTGCCTACCGCCTTGGGGAAAACAGGCGCGAGTTAATGTTAAGGTGCAACGAAAAAAAAAACGAATTCTTCCTATTCTTGTTTTTATCGCCGCCGCCATCTTGGAACTTTTAACTTCTAGCATGTTGTTGAAACTTAGATACATATCTTCTTGCCAATGGTAATTACTAAACATACACTGTCTGGCACAGCTGTACCTTTTGAACCATAATAGATAGCCTGTTGTTGGAACTTAGATACATCTTCTTGCCAATGGTAATTACTAAACGTACACTTTCTGACACAGCTGTACCTTTTGAACCATAATAGATAGTCTGGTGATGGAACTTAGATACATTTTCTTGCCAATGGTGATTACTAAGCCTACACTGTCTGGCACAGCTGTACCTTTTGAACAATAATAGATAGCCTGTTGTTGGAACTTAGATACATCTTCTTGCCAATGGTAATTACTAAACGTACACTTTCTGACACAGCTGTACCTTTTGAACCATAATAGATAGTCTGGTATTGGAACTTAGATACATCTTATTGCCAATGGTGATTACTAAGCCTAACTGTCTGACACAGCTATATCTTTTGAACCATAATAGATAGCTTGTTGTTGGACCTTAGATAAATCTTCTTGCCAATGGTGATTACTAAACGTACACCGTCTGACACAGCTATATCTTTTGAACCATAATAGATAGCCTGTTTTTGGAAGTTAGATACATCTTCTTGCCAATGGTTATTACTAAGCCTACACTGTCTGACACAGCTGTATCTTTTGAACCATAATAGATAACCAGTTTTTTTTCTGTTGTTTCTGTATTTTATCATGGCACCATTTCATTTTTTGTTTTATCTTTTCTTACGGATACCTTACCGGTTTTTCACTTGTTAACTAGATCTCTCTTGTACCTATATCTGAAGCATAAGGAATCGTAATCTGGTTTGTTTTATAGGCCTGATAGTCTACTAGAGTCTAGGATGTATTCCTTAACTCTTGATTTTAGTCAAATAGTCTTAACTAGCGACCCGAACCGCCCCTGCTTCACACTGTTTTAACGACTTGAAAAAACAGAGATTTATTTTTAATATGTGAATAAATTCGCCAAGAAGACCGCATCAAAATCCGCTGCGAAGTTCAGATGAACAACGTCACACACAGAAAATCGACTTCAATTTATGATCATAATGTTACAGGTAGGTGCTTTACGTGGAGTGCTAGCTGAACTTCAAGCGAAGAAGAAAGAGCGGCACTGGAGCAGGCACCAGACCAGCGGGGAACTCGATGACGGCAAGATTATAGAAGGTATGTCATAAATAGAGACCTGATTATATGCTACTGCTATGGTCGAAATGTGCAACAAAATTGCCAAAATGGGCCAAAATATGCAAAATATATTTTTTAAAGGGAGATAGATTTAATTAGAGTATCCCAGGCACTGGGAGAGGTGCAAAAAAATTGCTTACATTAAACTAAAAAAAAGAAAGTGAAGTGAAATGAAGTGAAGTGGCTCCATCTATCTACCCCATAAATGATACTGCACTGTCTAAGGCTGGTCTTATCGCCATCTGCAGAGTCTTTTCTGAACTGTGTTGGGGTCCAGTCTGCCCGGATGTGGCGGCATATCTATAACTATGCATATCAATTAATGTCACTTTTTTGTCTGTCTGTATGATCGCACGTATTTCTTCTAAACGGATTTTAATGCGATTTTCACTATATTTTAGATAATTTATGTGAATATATAAATAAGCCTTTTATTTTTCTAATTTTTTCATGCAATTATACAATATTTGTTAGCATGCAACAAAGTTAATATATTAATCAATAAATTTTTCAGTTTTATTATGTAACATAATTTAGAATTTATACATTATTTTTAATTATTGTTGATTTGATTTTCAATTTATTGTTACATTTAATAATATTAATTTGAATGAGAACACCTCTGTTGGTTAAAAGCCTCCTCCATTTTTGTCCATTGTTTTCTATCCTTCGCTTTTGTTTGCCATTTATCTCCCGCTATATCTATGATATCGTCGACCCATCATCTTGGTGGCCTTCTACGCTTTCTTTTTCATGTTCGTGAACGGGCGCAGTCAGTAGGGACTGGTCATCTCTTATCTGCCTCGGCTTATTTTAATATTTGATGTAACCAATATTTTGTAACAATATTATGATTTAAAAGAGTATCCGTGGAGTTTCTTGCCCGTTCTTCTCCATAGGAACCTACGCTTTGGAATAGGCAACAAGCTTCATATTTCTTCTCTCTCTAACTGACTGACCCCTTGACAGTTCAAAAGTGCCTGTAAATGGTTTAATTGAAATAAATGCTTTGAGTTTGAGTTTTTCCCTTGGGTTCATTCCATACAACGGCACGATTCGTCCACCGGTCATCTTCAATTCTAGCTAAGGTCTATTTAAATCCTTGTTTCCAATTGATGTTATTTCCACATAAACAAACATCAACTTTATGTAAACGTAAATAAAGTTGATTTCAGACTGACTAGTGCTGTTGAAAAAGTTATAAAAAATATGAAGTTGTAGCGCAAACTGAACCTTATGTTTAGGTACTACAGTTGTTTTTCCTAAAACACGTATTTGTTTACATGTTTGGCAAATAAATTGCGAACGCAGATTAGATGTCCTGCCCATCTCCACTTTGAAATCCCAATAGCTTTGTTCTTTCTCTTAACTTGGTGTGGCGTACTTTACGAGGGCTGCACTAAAAGTATCGGGAATGGAATATTTCCACTGTTCCTGTCATATTAAAATCTTTTTAATTGAAAACTCCTTGGTTTTAAAAATCGAATACCATTTATTTATTTAAAAAAAGATTATCGGTCTTGTCACAAGGTTTTGTCAAACTTGTTTAGTCGATGAGAAAATGGAATTGACTCGAGAAAATTCAAGAGCGATAATTTAATATGACTTTCGAAGTGGTGGTACAAAAACAGTGTGTTGACCGGATGATTTCTGCATTTGGTGATGAAGCCCCATCCAAAACCACAATTTATCGCTGGTTTGCTGTATTTCAACGTGGACGTGTCAAGCTCAGTGATGATCCCCGTCAAGGTCGTCCAAAAACTGCAGTCACCCAAGAAAACGTTGATGCTGTGCGTAAGCTGATTGAGGAAGATCGACATGTGACATACCGCGAAATTCAGGCAACTTTAGACATTGGCATGAGTCAAATACAAATAATTTTGCATGAACAATTAGGTGTAAAAAAGTTGTTGTCCCGATGGATACTGCATTTGCTCTGTGAAGAGCAAAAAGTGGCTCGCGTTACTTGGTGCGTCAGAACTCTCGAAAGATTCCACGCAGGATCCTCAAATGCTGTATACAACATCGTATCAGGTGACGAATCCTGGATATACGCGTACGAACCCGAAACAAAAAACCAGTCACGAGTTTGGGTGTTCGAAAATGAGTTAAAGCCAACAAAAATTGTTCGTTCACGGAGTGTTGCAAAAAAAATGGTGGCCACGTTTGTCTCCAAAACCGGCCATGTTACGACTATTGCTCTTGAGGGACAAAGAACGGTTAATGTAGAATGGTATGCTAGCATTTGTTAGCCACAGGTCGTTTCTGAACTCCGTAAAGAGAACTGCAACCGCCGCATCATCCTCCATCACGACAATGCGAGTTCTCACACCGCGCACAGAACAAAAGAGTTTTTAGAGCAAGAAAACATACAATTACTAGATCATCCGCCATACAGCCCCGACCTAAGCCCTAATGATTTTTATACTTTCCCTAGAATAAAGAATAAATTACGTGGACAGAGATTTTCATCACCTGAAGAAGCTGTGGACGCCTACAAAACGGCCATTTTGGAGACCCCAACTTCCGAATGGAATGGTTGCTTCAATGATTGGTTCCATCGTATGGAAAAATGTGTCAAATTTCGCGGAGAATACTTCGAAAAGCAATAAATACATTTTTAAATAGTAAAGTAGTGTCACTTCCTTGATTCCCGAAATTTTCAGTGGCGCCCTCGTATTTTCTCTTTCGCATTCCTAGAAAGGGTCTTTCCATGGCTGCTTAGCATAATCTTATTTTTTCTTTGGTCAGTTTTATGTATGTCCAATAGGGATGATGGCAAAAAAAAAGTTTTTTGTCCGTCATGTAGATTATGAAAAAATAACGTACACGTATTTTTTCTTTTTTCAAAACATTACGGCGTGTTACATCTCAATGTATTTGAGATATAATGCGCCATGACGGCACTTGTATACTTGTGACGTATCAACCCCCACTCTCCAAATTTAATGCGTTGTATCTAAGTCATTTTTCATTAATATGATAAAGCAAAAAATACGTGTCTAATATTTTTTTATTATCTGACTGACGGACTAAATAGAATTTCTTTTTTTTGACTCAGGCATCATCCCTATTGCCCATGTTTGTGAACCGTATGATACGGTATATCCATCGACAGGGAAGTATACCACTGTCCATTACTTTCTTCTTCACATAAAGTGGCATATCTCCTTTCAATACTTCTTTGTAAGCAGTACTTTTGCCATGACATATTTATTTATTCTTCTTGTTATTTCCTCTATGTTGTTGTTCTGAGGCTCTAGTGTGAGTTTCTTTTAACCATCTCGATTTCACGCATCAACCGTGTTCGGCGCTCCGATTGGCAGCCGGCCGGCCTTCACCAGTGAAGGACCAATCGGAGCGCCGAACGCACTCGATGCGTAAGGTCGAGATGGTTACGGTTTTTCGTGTCTGTACACGAACCTGACCGTGCGTACTACTCGTAACCGGCGTGCGTATATGACCAGACGTTTGAACGTAAACAAAGCAAAAGGAGTATGTAAGAATCGAAGCTGGTGGCTTTTCTTCTGAAGTTTCGGCCTACCCTTATTTATTTATTACTTTTAAGAAGGCTTACAGACTAATTACAAATAATTGGTAACAACAAAACATTATCAATTTGCTAATAACAAGCCTCCACCGATATATTAAATATCGATTACTTAAAGCCGAACAATCAGCAATTAAAGTACAGACGCCAGCACATCAAGCAGCTCCAATCCGTCAAACCTTCCCAATCAACATTGAACCTTATATTTTTGTGATAAAGTTGAAAATCCATTAAAGAAAGGACAATGGGAAATGAATGTATGGAGTCTGGGCCCACCCTTCAATAGTAACATCTGATATACCTTTGGATAGGGCTTTTTAAGTGGAACATTAGTTACTGATATAACTATGGTCAAATGTTAGTACTTTCGGAGATACGACGTCTTAAAGTCGTCAGTCTAACATATTCTTTATGGATACTTATAAGGTAAAATAGTAATAATAAGTACACTTTAAACAAAAGTGATTTATTATTCGTCTTGGACATCAAAGACAATTACATCATTTAAAAAACCCGCGGGGGCCACGAATGGTTGATGTCTCCCAACTCCTAGGTACCAAATCAAAGAAATAGTGTGAGCGCATCTTCCTACAGTTCGCCGTCCGGTCAAGCAAGAGCAATAATATTGTGATATCGCGTTTCTTCCAACTTGGTTTCGATCAATTAATATATAGCAATAGTATATTCTTGCTCTTACGTGGCGTGACTGTATCCTACCACGCAGCAACCACACATTCTCTGCTGGTATATTATATTCTATTCAATCAGTGTCCAAGGAATAGCCGGGTCAAAAAGTACATAAAACAGATAACGATCGTTCAACGCAAAACACTCTAGCGACGACTAGCGCAAGCGCTAGCGCGTCACTGGCCGTTGGTCGCCATTTGCAAATGCGCCTGGGCAAACGGCGGGCGCAGCGGGTAGGGTGGGGGCGCAGGTAAGGAGCAAGCAGATAGGTGCCGTCCGTTTTGAGTTTGGCCATAGTTTATCTTTTATCGAAGTAAACTACGATCACTTTTATGGCAGTATAATAAGTAATATAACTCCAAAAGTACTGACTTTTGACCTTAGTCGTAATAATAAGTTTTATTCTGCATAAACATACCTATTCATTTATGAGTATCTTATTCCTATTGAGAGGTGGGCCCATCATTACCCATTCTCCTTTGACAGACTGCAGCAACTCGATGTGCTGGCGTACTGTACATTGTGTACGTAAGTAAGTAGGTTAGGTTAGTAATGCATGGCTTATGGGAAGAAGGCTTAAGTATATACTCGTATATGTGTCTATTGGCTGTAGCATTAACAAAGTCCCCTCGTGTAGGCCTGGCAGGCGAGCGCTCCATCTACCGCCGGCGCACGCAGCAGGAGCCGCCGCCCGGCGCGCCGCCCGAGCGGCCCAAGCGCCTGCGGCTGGTGCTGGACGTGTCCGGCAGCATGTACAGGTAGGGCCGGATAGATCATAACATTACATCACGCCTGTATTCCCCGAAGGGTAAGGCAGAGGTGTACCTATAGTACACTCACATTTCGCCACTTATCTTTAAGTCTCATGTAATAGGAGGCGACGAGCCTATTGCCATTGAACCGGGCACAATTTCAGACTACTACTGAGAAATTCTAGATGGAAAAAGCCAATAATGCTTTGCCCGACCTGGGAATCGAAACCTTTAGGAGCTCTAATCAGCAATGCTTGCGATCACTAGACCAAAGAGGCAGTCGGATTTATGAGTCCATTGGATATGCCATAAACGTAAAAGTTCAAATTAAATTAAGAACAAAGATCTATATGTTTTTAAACATTACTTATTTTAAAATTCATTATTTGATTTCGATAATACCGGAAGTGACGTAAAAGACATGACACTAGTTTATTCACATGGATTTTACGTCACTACGTAAAAGCCATGTGAATAAACATACAAACCATGTCATAACCCAAATGACAGCGATTCCTGCTTGAATAAAGCACAAAAAATGGCTTAATTTATATGATTTGATAATGGCGTCACATCATGGCCGCGACGGTACTCAAAATTTGAAATGTATTAGAAAAACGTGGAAGTTTCATATTTTTTTTGAACAGCAAGCGGTAGTTGGGTTAATATTACTGTCTTTTATTGATTAAGTGACAAAAAATATATGCATATTCCCTTTTATATGTCTTTCAGAATGGGGCTCAGCTTTCGAACTAGCTATCATAAAATATAGTAAGTAGTATCTAAAAACCGGCCAAGTGCGAGTCGGACTCGCGCACGAAGGGTTCCGTACCATTCAATATAAACACGGCAAAAAAATCTTGACTGTTGTATGGGAGCCCTACTTAAATATTTATTTTATTCTATTTTTAGTATTTGTTGAGATTCGATCGCTGGTTGTCGAACAGTACGGTCGTTTCGAGAGCGAGCTCCGACCCAATTTTTTTCCTGCACTAAATCTCTTCCTGCACATATGGCAATATCGCGTCCCTTGCCGGCGAATTCGTGCAGTGCGTTGGTACTGGTGTTTGATAATGCTGTGACCGCCAACTGGTGTTTGATAATGCTGTAATCGCCAACCAAATACATTAAAATAGTGCTAAAGTGATGTGTCTACCTAAGTGCGTTCCGGACCTCAGGCGAGTGCTTCAGAGCATCTGGTGAAATCTTTCTTTATCTTTCAGGGCGTTGCTGTGCAAAATCAGTATTTTATTTTTAACTTCGCGAGCGTGCATTTGCATTGGTGAGGTGCTAAGCGCACATTAAACTCTTATTTTCTAAGTTAATGTTATAAATCATATTATTATTATTTATTATGCGCATATTAAATACCTACATGATGGATTTATCGCTTTAGACCTCGTACAAAACTATTTTCTCATAAAACTTCTGCAAGACCGCCGTAGTTTCGTCATTTTAAGTCAATTGTTCATTTTGTCCCTATAGGTTTAATTTTTTGGTGGGCTAAATAACGTACCCAACTTTAGAATAATGCGTGTGTGACAATTTTAATAATATTCTGTGCTGTTTATAGTGTTCCAAAAACGTTTTTTGTGTGAGTGTTGTGTTTTTACGATTTCGGGCGCGCACACCTAACAACTTGAAAACGGAATTCCTTGCACTGGCAGACCGTATCTGCAGATTGCAGCCCCCGTTTTTTGCGCCCCGAGTTCACCCGCGCCGCCGCGCCAGCCCCCAAGGCCGGCGCGGGCGCATAGCAATTTGTAATTTGACTTTTATGATACTCGCTATTTGTGTCTATTATGGAATGCTTATCGGGGTATCTCAGTAAATGCGCTGTATAACCTGATATTGAAAGCGTAACTGTAGATGGTGTTAAATACGACTTAATTTGTTTTTTTTTCATTTACTGTTTTTATTTAATATATACGAACATAAAAACAAGAATTCGGGAGACGCGGGTCGGAGGTTTTGTCTTATTAATTATCTGTTCGGAGTGGTGTGCATAATTTAGAAATATAATACAATCGCGTCAACTTGAGGTGAACAGCAGTGAGAAGTTGTACCGCGTCAGAGCTGGACATAGACAACGAGGAGGACTTGATTAACCACGCTAGGAATAAACCAAGCCAGAAGACAAAACATGAAAATAACGTTAACAGAAAAACTGCAACCAAACGCATCAAGAATGTGCTAGCACATACGCACAGGCGCCGAAAACCACACCTGTAACAAGCAATACAAGACCAAATCCGAGAAAACTGGCTGACCTATTTACGCATGTAACGGCAATCTCAAACAGGACATGACTCACTTCGACAAGGAAAAAATTTTTTGGATGGACACGCATGACCCTGTCAAAATTTTGTATCTCTGTCTTGAAACTAAATCTGCTCGCTCGGCCATCGGCACCATGGGGTTCCGACTACCAAACAATATTTTTACAATGGTAATAATAGCAGCCATTCAAAAGGACGGCAATTGTCTGTTTAGCGCGATTGCGCACCAAATAAATAATATAATGAGCCTAACTTTCGACCACATGTCTGTCTGATGAGACCTCGCTACCTATATCTTAAACTAGCTATTATAAAACCTTTATTCAAAAAAGAATGCAAACAGTTGATGGTGAATTATAGGCCTATTGCACTATTATCAATATTTTCGAAAATTTTCGAAAAGTATCTCTATGGCGAACTTAATTCATATCTAGAAAAAAATAAAATTTTGTGCAATGAACAAAAGGGCTTTCGACAAAATAAAACCACTAATATGGCCATTTATGAATTCATCCAAAATGTTATAGGCCACGTTGACAAAACAGTTCCAGCTTGTGCAATTTATTGCGATATGTCACAGGCTTTTGATTATGTAGATCATAATATACTAATCAGTAAACTCGAAGCATACGGCATAAGAGGCAATATCTTAGATTTAATTAGATCCTATTTAACGAACCGACAACAGATAACAGTAGTAACTAAAGTGAATCCTAAAACAAAAAAAGAGGAAACATTCAGCTCCTTGAGGATAAATATCACATACGGTGTTCCTCAAGGTAGTGTCCTAGGGCCGCCGTTGTTTATTATCTATATCAACGACTTGCCAAAGGCAACGACTCAACCTATGACATTATTTGCTGATGACAGTACCGTTTCAATTGCTTGTAAGGACATTAATAATTATAAATCTGACATAAATAATTCACTGACATCTATAATTTCTTGGCTTAATAATAATAATTTAAAAATAAATTTACCTAAAACAAACATAATGCACTTTGGACAAAGATTGCATAATCCATTAAATGTAAATTTGACTCATGATAATTACACTATACATGAAGTATCTAATGTCCGTTTTCTCGGCTTAATTATAGACAGCAAACTAAACTGGAAAGAACACATTGACGCAATATGTAAAAAAATCAGTAGTCAAGCATATGCTTTGTACCAACTTGCTCCATCTATCAACACTAATGTGTTACTATCGGCTTATTATGGACTTGTTGAATCTGTCCTAAGATATGGCATTATCTTCTGGGGCAACTCAACAAATAAAGATATGGCATTTAAAATGCAAAAGCGATGCATACGTGCTATGTTCGGTATCCAAAGTACTGAGAGCTGTAAGCCACTTTTTACAAAGCATAAAATCCTCACACTCCCGTCACTGTATAATTTAGAAATCGCCTTATTTGTAAGAAATAACCCCCATTTGTTTCCTCGAATATCGGACCTTGTAATACGAAATCGCCGGGATAATAGTAAACTTCGTGTTCAGCCAGCTAAGACAGCACTACTGTACAAAAGCGTCGTATGCAGAGCACCGATAATTTATAACAATATCCCTATCGGTGTAAAAAAACTAAATACAGACCAGTTTAAGAAAACATTTAAAAAAATGCTGACAGGAAAAGCCTACTATAATGTCAATGAATTTTTAAACGACAAATCGCTCTGATACACTGACTGAATTTATTATATTTATTTTAAATCGCATGAATATTTACCTTTTTTTAAATTTATTTTTTTGGTCTTAATTTAATATTTAAGTTGTTTTTTATTTTAATTTTTTTGACATTATTTAACTTTGTATAATTTTTTAATTTTATTTTTCTAAAATCTTACGGTCTCCCAACCTAATTTGTACACCAGCCATGGTCAAACATGTTGTGCCAAAGAATATCCTGTAACACCTTTAATAAACATCATACCATGTATAATATCTACACATGTTTTTGCAAATAAATGAATCTTTATCTTTATGTTTAGGATAACCGCGGTGACGCCAGCATTTGCCTAGCAAAAAGGAATAACATTCAAGACTTTATTCCCAACAACAAGCTTTCTCAGGAAAAAATGATAACAAAATACATAACCGCGCAGTTTAACGAGACCTTCTGGGGAGGAGAAGACATCTTAATCGCCGCGGCTGAATTTTATCTCGTAAATGTGCATGTGCATATAAATCACGGGAACACACTGTTGTGTTCACCGGCCGGCAACAGTACCCGGAAAATAAATCAAAAATCAAATTCAAATATTTTATTTCACATAAACCTGCCTAAACCTACCGCCGACGAACAGTACAACAATATATCTTCAAAGACTAACGCAAGAAACAACCAACAAAAGTACACCACAACATACCTAAACGGTAGGTAATAATTAAATACGACAAAAAGAGACGAACAAAGGCAGTCAGTCTACAAAGCCCCGCTTCCTGAACAGCCCCCAATAAGTTAGCTCAATAACACCGTATGAACAATTAACATCAACATTAGGTACACCGTTATCGGTTGAAGTCGCGGATGACAATGGATACACAATACTTAGAAATCAGTGTTCTACCGCAACTAAGTACACTTGCTCAGAGCTGTACCTGCGTTTGCAACGTGGAACGTCCGTGGGGCCTTGAAACCGCCAAAAAACCCGACACGTGGCTAGAAACAATGCAAGTACCAATTCCGAAGAAAAACAACCCTAAAGATCCAAATGACTATCCACGAATATCGGTTTGCAATACGGGCTACAGAATCTATAAAGCCTCCTACGTTAAAAAAAATAGAAACATAACATAACATCACGCCTGTAATCCCCGAAGGGTTGGGCAGAGGTGTACCTATAGTACACCCACATTTTGCCAGTTATGTTTGAATCCCATGTAATTGGAGGCGAGCCTATTGCCGTCGACCGGGCACATGTCCATACTCCGGGCTGCTACTGAGGAATTTCTGATGAAAGAACCCAATAACACTTTGCCCGACCCGGAAATCGAGCCCGGGACCTCATGCTCAGCAGTGGCGCTTGCGACCAGCAAACCAACGAGGCAGTTAGTAAAAAAAAAATAGACGAAACAATAAAACAATTAGCAGCACCCGAGCGGCCTTTTTAAACAACAGATCTACAGACGATCACATATTTACGCTAAAAAGGGTTCTGGACGAAGAATGGCGCGCAGGTAATAGTAGATTATGCACCGAGGGGCTAAAGTTGTGTCTTATGTCACGGGCGTCATAATGAATCTCGAGCGCAATGAAGGATTCGGGATTTAACTCCCGAACGCAGCGAAGAGTTTAACTCATGAGCGAAGCGAGGGAGTTAATACAAGAATCCTGAATGCAGCGAGGGATTCAAGCTAGCCCAAGGCAAAGACACCTTTAGCCCAGAGGAGGATACTCTACTTTTTACACCTACTGTGAGAAAATAATAGCCATAGTACGAAAAACAAAGTATTTATCAAATAAAGAAACAGTAAGAATAACATATTTAGAACTAGTTAGTTATATGCACTTACATATTAATTGAAGTTAATGGTAACATTTGAGACATTAGTCCAGTTGTGCAAAGATAAAGTTAAGTTTTTATTTGGTACGTTTATAGATGTTGATTTGGTTTTTATTTGAGTATTGTTCGTCAATGCTTCAAAATCTTGTATTTAAAAAAAAAAAAAAAAAAAAAAATTAATAACTTTTTCTTTTTAAAATCGAGAATATAATCCACGCGTAGTAAGGGTATCGAGAATAGCTTTCCTCTTTCTGGCACCAAATGGTGTTTGTTAGTACTATACTGCCAATTTTGCTGAGCATGTGAGATTCCAAATTCAAATCACATTATTGACCAGCGGGTAATAATGAAATCCAGTACAACATTATTGACCGGCTGTGCCCCCGGCCACTAATGACTCACTTTAGGTTAAGGTTGCTTGACATATAATTTGACATTCTCGAGCAGGTGGTGTGAAAAAGAATTTATGTACTCGCTCTGGACATAAAAAAAAGCTTTAGACAACGTCGACCTCCCAAGCACTGCAAGACATTTCAATACATAGAACAAAGAAGTCACTAACCAACAGGATAATCAAGGTTTGCATGAACGAACGCACACAAATTTTAAAATAAATATAGAAATCGACAACATAAACTACCAGAAATTAGTAACCTCACAATTGAAATCAAGATGTGCCAACAAAGATTTGCAACATAAATATAATAACAATGTCACAAAACCAAATATGTACAAAAAAGGAACTATCCCATATTATTTTAATAAACAGCAAAATACCACTAATCATATTTGTAAACCTATAAGCAACACTGAAAACACTAGCCAACCGATGTTTTTTCGAGATTAGACGCAAATATTCTCTTCTACATCAAAATATAGCTGGTGTATTGATTAAAAAAGACCTTCTGGAATTATCAATAGCGGAACTAGAAAAAACTAATATGAGTATTGATATTGTTTGTCTCAGTGAAACATTTATAAGACAAGGGGCAGAATCCAATCTTACCATGAAAAACTATAAAGTAGTGTCACCCTTTTGAAGGCCGCATCAACGTAGAGGTGGAACTTGTATATTGACTAAAAAAGACCTTGACTGCAAACCTTTATGTAAATTAATTGAGCCCAAATTATATTATTTCGAATACTGTGCAATTGAAATTACAACCTTAAAACGTTATGTTATCTGCATTTACCGCACACCAAATTCAAACATTAATTTATTTTTAGAAAATTTAAACCTCCTCTTAAGAAAACTTATAAAAATAAATAATAAAAGCATCATATTATGTGGTGACTTGAACATAGACGCTATTAAAGCAGATAAACATTTCAAAGAGCTAGAATCTATTTAAAAAAATTATAACATACATAATCATATTACCAATCCAACAAGAAAACTCTCTTGTATCGACTTAATTACGAGTAATATACCAAATGTTAAGCCCCATATACATTACCTAGCTCTATCTGATCACGAAACAGGACAATCTATATGTTTTGAGGTAAAGGTAGACACCACGAATTTTAAGAGACCATTTTATTTTGAACAAAGACGCGATTTTAATCAAGATAATATAGATAAGTTTGTAAACTATCTTCATTGTCTTTCTCAGATATCTTCATTGTCTTTCTCAGATATTTATCAGACTGAAGATACTGACATTGCATTTAATTATTTCCATGACATTCTACTATTATTTTATAATTTATGTTTCCCCAAAATCAAGTTTAAAATAACTATTAAGCCCTTAAAACATAATTAGATAACAAAAGGCATAAAAAAATGTTGTATAAACAAACGGCGTCTATATCTAAAATATCGCCTCTCAACAGCAAATAAAAACCGTAATAAAAACATCTATAGTAAATATACTACTATTCTAAAAAGATGCACGTTACAGGCACAAAAGGGCGAAAACATGCGTTATTTGTCTCAATCCAACAACAAATGTAGGGCTGCCTGGAAAGTAATAAAAAGTAATACCAGCGAAAAACAAAATTCTCATGACATAAATAAAATAAAATTAGACAATCAAACTTACACTCAACCTGAAAATATAGCTGACATTTTTAACAATTTTTTTATTTACATGACGAATGACACCATTGACCCATCTATTGACTACACACCACAGATGACTTATCATCCAAATTCTATGTATTTGACCCCAACTAATGACACCGATGTATATAAAATAATAAACTCTTTAAAAACAACCAACTCTACAGGCTACGATGACATTAACACAAAAATTCTTAGATTATGCTCTACATTTTTATCAATTCATATTGGCCATATTATTAATTTGTCATTTATGCAAGGTTTATTCCCATCACGGTTAAAATTCTCAATTGTTAAACCGATCCACAAGAAAGGTGACAGAAGTGATATGAATAATTACCGCCCCATAACACTCATTCCAATATTATCAAAGATCTTTGAAAAGGTCATGCATGATAAATTATCCGGTTTTTTATCCAAATACAAAATTTTAAGTGAGGATCAATTTGGTTTCAGAAAAAATAAATCGACCACAACAGCTTGTTTTGCTTTATTAAAATTAATAACGAAAAGCCTTAATGATAAACTACCAATTGTCTCTTTTTTTCTAGATATGTCCAAGGCTTTTGATTTTGTGAACCATACACTGTTAATTTATAAATTAGACCGATATGGCATAAGGGGAAACGTTTTGAAATGGCTTGAAAGTTACCTTACGCATCGACAGCAATGTGTTGAGATTTCGGGACAAACAGGAAATCAAAAGCTCGCATATAGATCTCAGTATCGTGAAAATAACTGTGGTGTTCCCCAAGGAACCATACTAGGGCCGCTTTTATTCTTGCTATATGTTAATGACTTGCCTAGTGTAACTTCCCACAATTGCATACTATACGCTGACGATACGACCCTCAGTATTATAAACGAAAATGACGACATTGTTGAGTACCAAAATGAAATTAACATGACATTAAATAAAATTATTTATCTTCATATTAATATTAACAAAACAAAAATGATACAATTCCAGACATATAACAGTACGCGTCCACGGCTTACAATACATTATGGAAATGAGACCATAGAAGAAGTCGATTACGCAAAATTCTTGGGGATAACAATTGACAAAAATTGTAATTGGAAATCTCATATTGATGATTTATGTAAGAAGATAGATAGATTTGTATTTGTTTTATATAGACTTACACGTGTGGCTAGTGTTAACGCGGCAATATGTGCATACCATGGCTATGTCTCATCAATTTTGCGCTATGGCATTGTAATATGGGGTAATTCGGTTGAGCTTAAAAGAGTGTTTAGTGCTCAGAAAAAATGCGTACGCTCAATCTATGGAGCGCACCCGCTGGACAGCTGTGTTCCACTATTTAAGAAACTTAAAATACTGCCACTTCCAGCACTATACAGTTTTGAAATTTGTATCTTTGTACACCAAAACAGACATGAATTTGACTTGTATAATGATGTTGTATCCAGACCCAGCCGCAGAGTGCATACGCTTAATGTTCCTAGGCGTAGAATTAAATTGTTTTCTTATAATGTATACTGCATGTCCATTACGGTATATAACAAATTACCTGATAGCTTCAAAACTCTCAGCCTCAGAACATTTAAATGTAAATTATTTAACTTTCTTCTTAGCAAATGTTATTACTCGACTGAAGATTTTATGAACGAAAAATTTACCTAAATATTTGACATTGACTAAATATTTTGACCTTATTGAATTTTGCGTTATATAATTACCTAATCTATTTTTTTGTTTAATTTATTTAAACTATTTGTAAATCTAATTTTAATCATTTATTTTTAATGTAATGATGGTCCATAATCTTAAAATCATATTTATACGCCGGAAACGGCAGAATATTATTATCGTAATACTTGTAGCACATAACAACTTTGTACAATATTCTGACAAATAAATGCATTCATTCATTCATTCACACATCAAATGGTGTGGTCAGCAAAATAGTTGGATTATTAAAGGAAAGGTAGTCAAACAAGGTTGCCCGTTATCCCCTCGCCTTTTTACACTGGTCATGGATGAGGTCCTTACTCAATTGATCAAACTAGACCAAGATCGCGAAATCTCACTCCCCCTGGTGCTATCCGCGGACGACCTCATCTTCATTACAGATGATTAAAAGTGTTAGAAGGAATCGTATAACATATTAAACCCTTACTATACCTAGTAGGGGTGTAATATGGTATACGACACTACCGTGTCGGCCTACAAATAAACGAAACAAAACAAATATACTAATTGGAGACCGAATAGCTAAGCGGAAAGCGACCTACGTGTCATTTAACGGATTAAATCTTCATACTGTCGATGAAATTAAATACCTACGAGTAGGCACATACATAGGAAAAGCACACTATCACCATTCATAAGAAACTCAAAGGTGGACTGGAAACTAGCCAGACTCATGTATGGAATGGTGCTCGTACCTTGTATGATACATATTGAAAGTGTCAGCAATCACTAAAGCTAACAGGTCAAGACCGAGAAGATATGAGAGAGTCATCATAAGAGACTTGATTAACTACGCCAGAAATAAACTAAAACAAAAGCAGATGCATGAAATCTTAGACGGAAAAACAGTAACCAAACGCATCAAGAACCACAGGATGTGCTATTTCGCACACTTTCACACGGCACGGCAAACCGCACCTGTTACACGCAGCAATGCAGAACAAGGCCAAATCCAAGAAAGTAGGCCGTCCTATTTACTCATGGAACGACAACCTTAAACAGGACTCGACCAACTCCGACAAGGAATTGAACTTTTGGATGGACACGGCTACAGACCGATACAGGATCATGAAGGCTGCCAGCGAGATCTACAGGAAACCAGAAACGGATAGCAGCGTAACTTCTGACGAAGACATAGAATCGGCTAAATGCAACACAGCACAGCAGCGATATAGAAAGGCGACGAGCAAGCAACGTAACCCCGTCTCAAGATTTACCGGTGAAGGAAACAACGTAGCGCCGATATCTCAAAAAGATGCTCATCCAAAGACAAATAACACCCGTCTCTCCACTAGTCCATTGCTTACTCAAGGATGCATATCGGGTATGGCTCGTAAATCCTTTCCTATCCTGAGGGCACGTCTTCCTTACCATTACCGCGCCCCCCGGTCTACTCCTTGATATGCAATGGCCTTTGTAGTCCCATGAAACATGAGACTTCATGGGCTAGTGCAAATCTTGGGGTTCATTCGATTTATCGAGTCTGGTTAAACCATTCTGGGATCGGTGCCTTTCATTCATTCATTCATTCATATTCTGTTTTTAGTATTTGTTGTTAAAGCGGCAACAGAAATACATCATTTGTGAAAATTTCAACTGTGTAACTATCACGGTTCATGAGAAACAGCCTGGTGACAGACGGACAGCGGAGTCTTAGTAATAGGGCAGGGTTAGGGTCCCATTTCACCCTTTTGATACGACAATATGAATGAATCGTCAATTCCCTTCCCAGGTTCAACTCATACGACGGTCGCCTGGAGCGTTCCATGGAGGCCGTGGTGCTCCTGACGGAGGCGCTGTCAGGCTACGAGGCGCGCATCCGGTACGACATGCTCGGCCACTCGGGGGAGGAGCACAAGCTGCAGCTGGTCGCGCTCGACAGGCCGCCTGAGAACGAGAAGGAACGGCTAAAGGTAACATTTCCATCAAAAAGATCTTCACAACGAATCATTAACAAATCACAAACGCGCTCTTCCAAAACTTCACGCCTGTATTTCCCGAAGAGCTCGGCAGAGTTGTACCCAGTCATGATCAAGTCCCATGTAATAGTGGGCGATCCTATTGCTATTTTAGGGGCATGAGGAACAGGGTGTAAAGTTTACTCATCCACCATAGAAAAGGGAGGATCCTCCGACCAGACGGGTGTTGTGTCTAGCGGGCCGACTGCCCGACTGTTGATGTCGGTTATGATGGATATGTTGATGTCGGATGTCTTATATATGTCTTTCGCGCGGTAAAATCTAATTGCGCGATGCAGGATTTGTGTGTCGTCATTTCTTTGATGCGTAGTTCGTATGTGGCGGTGTAACCGCTACACTATCAATCGGGCACAAATTCGGGCCATCGGCTGCTACTGTGAATTCAAAAACGTATAAAGATTTATCGGTTTGTTTTTGAAAAATTAATTCGAATTAACAGCACAAGCTTTATTTAAAAAAAAAAACCGTTTAAGGCTATTTTTATTTATTTTTGTCCAGATAATCCGCACGATGCACGCACACGCACAATTCTGCTGGTCGGGCGACAACACCCTTCCTGCAGCCGAGCACGCCATCTCCAGCATCGCTACCGAAGACGCCGACGAAGCCATTGTGCTCATACTGTCTGACGCTAACCTAAGACGGTCAGTATATAGATTACTAGCACTTTGCCCGCGGCTTCGCTCCCGTGGTCTTTCCCGCGGGACCCGTTATTTTTCCCGGGATAAAAATTAGCCTATGTTACTCCCTGAAAACTAAGTTTTCTCATGACAAAAGAATTTTTCAAATCGGTCCAGCAGTTTCCTACTCTCACCCTTACCTCTACATGCGGGGCTCTGTAGAGTGTCGACAGATTTTTTCCTCTGCTTTTCGTGGGAACTAAATGAGTTTAAATATTAATAATAATCAACTCGGAGGCGGCGGTGATGCTCGCCACACACCACGTCAGTTGTTTCCACGGGGCGAAAAGCGAGCGGCGGAATGTCGCTTAGCTGCGCTGAATGTGCAGAGAAGTAGTCTTAATCTCATGAGAATATCGCGATAAAAAGTATTCTATGTCCTAACCCAGGTCATATTCTTTCATGCACCCATGTGCC
Source organism: Xanthia togata (assembly GCA_963853775.1). NCBI lineage: Eukaryota > Metazoa > Arthropoda > Insecta > Lepidoptera > Noctuidae > Xanthia > Xanthia togata. Next base: position 21,206,274 of record OY970800.1, read on the forward strand.
AAATTTCAAACAAATCCGTCCAGCTGTTTTAGCGTGAAACAAACAAACTTACTTTCGCATATTTTATGTTTTTTTTTTTTTTAAATATACAATAATACCAATTTTGTGTATATTTTTTTCTACAGATACGGTATCCAGCCGGAAGAACTAGGAACGATACTGACATCGGACCACCGAGTGCAGGCTCACGTGATCTTCATAGGCAGCTTGGGTGACGAAGCTAACTCGTAAGTAACAATGTTATACGTTCTCTGTCGAATCGACACTATCAACTTTTCGCCCTGCATATGCTTGCTCAAAAACCCTCTCGGCTCCCCCAACCATTAGTATAGGATTAATTGAAACTGTTGTATAGTATTATTTATACGACAGTAATAATATTAATGCCTTGTCACTCGAAACACAAATTTTAAACTTTCTGACGACTATAAAAAGCCTAACTGTCTTTTTACCTACATAATAAAAATCTTAAATTAATGAATTCACTGACAGACTACGCACAGTCTAAGTGCCACATACAATTTTGCACAAAAAAGTTCTTCATATAGCTAAAGTGAGCACTACGGATGGATTTTTGAAAGTTCCCCCCCATAAAACGTGGGTAATGGAACACATAACTTTGTCCTTCTATAATGTGCACATTTCTTGCAGACTCCTGCGCCGCCTGCCCGCGGGCCACGCGCACGTGTGCATGGACGTCGCGTCGCTGCCTCAGATCATGCAGCAGATATTCGCCTCTTCTCTTATACAGTCATCTTGATTTTTATACAATAACTAGTTAATTCTAGCCCGTCGTAATAAACTGAGCAATTTTCAAAAAAGGGTATCAAAATACATTAATATGATTTTTATACCTATTAACACTGTAATTTAGAAATATTGTAATAGCTAATTATTTATAAGGAGTAACCGCGAGTTTCGTGCCGCCTCTTCTCCATAGGAAACGACCAATTATTGAAACCGCAGGTTTATGTGAAATAAAATATTTAGATTTTTTGATTTTGAAATCAATATTATTTGAATGTACCTTTAGGGAGCTCGTGCACTACACCACGACCGGGTAAACTTTAGTAACCTATACGAATCACGCACTTGGTCGCAACGGCCAACTAGCCGACCAACACGTAGCATGACAACTATAGAAACGGGTTTTCTACGGCTTTTGTTGACGGAAGAATAGACAAAATGACAATTTGTGATTGTTTTATCTGTCATTTTGTCTATTCTTCCGTCGACAAAACCCGTTTCTAAGCCCGCTAAGCGTGCAGTTGCGCAATTCGTATCAGTTCCTATAGTTTACGTGGTCGCTGCGACCACTGGTCGTGGCCGTCTAGTGCGCGAGATCATTTTGTGCTCATTTGTGTGAATAGAAGTATTTAGCTAGAAATATCTCGGGAAAGAACACATTTTTTATTGAGAAATGGGGCTGCTCTCGACGTTGATCGCCTGATTTAAAGTGATGGATGAGGTCTACGATGGAACGAGCGGTCCCAGATAGATAGTCTGTTCAGTCTTGACTTGAAGCCTATTTCATGCTGCAAAATGTATGAAATTAATTCCGTTAACTCTTTTTATTAATACGCTTTCATGCGCCATAGTGGTATTGGTTTATTGTTATTTTAGGAGTGACTTATTTGTGGCATATTTTGCCTTATAACCATTGTTTCATTTTAGAATTACATTATAAACCTTTAGAGGCACGAGGAACAGGGTATAAAGTTCACTCATCCTCTATTGAGGATCAAAGGGAGCATCCCCCGACCAGACAGGTGTGGTGTCTGACGGGCAACTGCCCAACGATTGATGTCGGAAAGTTATATATGTGTCGATTGCGCGGTAAACTCTGTTAGCGCGATGCAGGATTTGTGTGACGTCAGGTCTTTGATGCGTTGTTCGCATGTGGCGATATAGATGCCGCCAAAAACCTAATATCTAAGCAAAAAATAGAAAAGGTTTTTTTTAGCCATTTAGATTCTATATTACAGTATAGCTATTCGCAAACATTCGACAGGCTTCCGAGTCGAAAATTTCACACAATTTCGGTTCCTTAATTTGCCTAGTCCCCGTTCGCAAATAGTGGTCGTTTATTTGGTTGGAACTGACAACATTTTCTGGTTTCGGATTTGTGAACAGCGTTGAGAGGACTCTTTTGATAACATTTATTTATTTATTTTGTTAGGGAAAACAAACAGTTGTACCATCGCGGAAACCCTTAACTAACCTCTTTGATAACAAAATTCCGGGCCCACGATGATCACATCTGTTACCGCCCCGGTTCTACAGGGTGGAAGGGACATCGACGCGAAAACTAATACCATGGATTCAGTACATGATTCTGAACCCCCTGCGTTGAAATTATCCGTCGGTTATAAAAAAAAAAATCAGCTGTTCCATATATTTTGATCACGCAGGTATTGAACATTTCTATGAAACAACTGTTTTTTTAAAATAACCGACGAAAAATTTCAACTCAAGGGCATTCAGAATCATGTACTGAATCCACGGCATCAGTTTTCGCGTCGATGTCCCTTCCACCCTGTATAGTGGCCGAGTACTGCAAGCAAGAATAGTCTTTACAGTAATTAGTTATGGCTTTCCGCGATGGTACATTATACATGTACAATCCACGACGTTTCTACAGACTACCAAGGTTAAAGATACAGTGAAGACAAAAACACGAAGAAGACAGGAATATAAAATAGAGGATGTACTTCTCTAAAACAAAAAAAATATTACTCGAAAACAAACAACGACAACAAAATAGACCCTACACATCACGCAAATGCTGACTATTCACAATATATAAGCAGTGATAGCCTAGTGGTGTGACCGTCGGACTGCCAAGTCACAGGTCTCAAATTCGAACCCAAGGCACGCACCTCTGACTTTACGGATTCATGTGTGTATTCTATAATTATCACTTGCTTCAAAAACGGTGAAGGAAAACATCGCGAGGAAACCGGCATGCCTGAGAGATATTTCTCGACGGCATGTGAAGCCAAGTCAGAGGCCCATGGGCGGATTTAAAACTCAGGTTAGTTACTAACCACACGAAAAAGAAGAACATTTACCGATATAACATTCATTGATGTTCGATTCGGTACGGAAGCGTATCGAATGTTTGTGAATAGGTATGAAGGCACAAATAAATACAGATGGACACTCCACAGCTTAGGTATGAAGCTCCAAGTCCGCGGCGGGCCCGTCTTGCTGGGCGAATTCAGTGAGTGAACGTAGTCAGAAGATCTAAGAGTCACGCGATAGAAAGAGTACAATAAAGAGTATTCTATCTATCTATCTATCTATCTATCTATCTACGACCTTAGTAGTCACCTGCGAGATGCCCTAGTATCAAAAAAATAAAAATAAACGTGTGACCTGAATAGCACTTTATTGTGTCGTAGCAAGAGTCGTTTTTATTTAAATGGTTTTGCGTAGTGAACCCTCTGTATTTATCTGTGATGAAGGTCTATCTGTGAACGCAGTTTCAATGGAACACTAAGCTAAATATGATTTAGGAATGGGCTACAACAATAGGGTTACCTTTTTTGGATGCGAAATTACGTTGTTTCGCTCGCCATCCAACATCTTTACTAGTGACCTATTGCTGTAGTTCGGTCTAGTGTTAAAAGTAGGTTCAATGATTTGTCTTATTGCAATAGCTACCTCGGATATCTTAAAAATACGAAATTAACTAAATTAATATCGAAGTTCAGTTAATAAGTGCTTAGGGGCATGAGGAACAGGGTGTAAAGTTCACTCATCCACCATAGAAATGGGAGGATCCTCCGACCAGACGGGTGTTGTGTCTGGCGGGCAACTGCCCAACTGTTGATGTCAGATAGTCTTATATAATTATGTCGTTTGCGCGGTAAACTCTAATTGCGCGATGCAGGGTTTGTGTGACGTCATGTCTTTAATGCGTAGTTCGTATGTACCGGTTAAACCGCTACAAGTGAAAGTCAAAAGCATCCCTTATTATTATATATAAACGGAAACCATCGCACACTATAGTCGAGCCGAACCGCCCTTTTTGTATTGGAATGCATGCGCTGCGGTTCACTGCAGCTGTAATACAGGGTGGTCCAAATAGTTTCCTCATAAAAACCAAGTCGTTACTCTTGATGGTAATTATATTAGAAAATGCCTCTAGTTTACCAAAAATACCTCAATGTTATTACAATTGATGATTATTAAAACTATGAATTGAATTTAAGTGAGAAGGATCACTTAATTTACATTACACAAGTTATTTTGGGTAATAGTTAGGATTAGTTATGTTTTCCATGAGATAAATAAATAAATAAATTATAAAATAAATACGCAATTAATTATAACTCGGAAACTCAAGAATCGTAGAACATACATGGAGTATATTCGGAAATGAAATGAAATGAAATTGTTTATTCTGTAAATAGGATATTGGAATCACTTTTACACGTCATCACGCACGGATACCCCAAGGCATGAGGAATCTATTTTTTTTATGAAGTCACGGAGCTCGTGGCTAAGTATTACCAACCCCCCGATCCATCAGGTTAAGCTTCGCTCTATAAAAATAATAGTCAAATAATTTATTTCATTTAGGCGCTTATAAGGCACTTTTGAATTGCATTATTTACAAAATAAATTGAATTGATTCTAGTCGCTTGCTGGGTTTAGTCCGTGGATACTGACCATCTTTACATAGCGAGACTCCTCCGTGCCTCCGAAAGCACGTTAAGCCGTTGGTATTCGTGGATCTTTGACAGTCGTTACGGGCCGTCTGAAGCCCGAAAGTGACAACCAGTGTTAACAAGGGGTTATCGTATTATTCAGTAACTGGATTGTGGAGGTCAGATAGGCAGTCGCTCCATGTAAAATACTGGTATTAGGCAGATTTTTATTTTCAAACGTTTATTGGTTGGTTGAATACAAGGGTTTTTGGCTACTTTTGTATTTTTTCTTTGAATGTGCGTTTTGTTTGTGCAGAATAAACATATTTATTTCTTTTATTTTTTCTTTTCTTCTATTTGGACAATCTTGTATCTGTAATATCTTTTATCGGCCGCGTGATAATTTTTTCGTGTTTACTTTTTTTTCTTGTACATGTAATACGATGATGTATTAGGTGAAATTGGTGTTTTTTTTTCTCACAAACAGAGAACCTCGTCACTCTATGATTTAAAATATTCATCAATTGCTTGATATTATATCGAATAATGACCATCATAGACAACTACCAATAGTAAAAAACCTCATTACTTAAAGTTTTCTAAACATAAAAAACGACTCATCTTTTTTTTAGGAGAAATGACCACTATTTGTTTTAAAACTTAGCAAAAACTTATTTTTGTCCCTTAATCTAAGTGGCATACGTTATCTTAGTTTTTAAACACTAGTGCATACAAGTTTTAAAACATTAGTGTTCATGGTTGTTAAATAAATTATGAAAATGTTAGTATGAAAAATGCAACTTCTTTAAAATTCTCCATACAAAACGCTGATTTCATAGGTGGGGGACCTAATGTATTCTAAATGGGTTCTTTAAGGTCACGAAAATATTACTTAATTAACTGAAATTGTCCCCTGAACTGTTATGGCATGTAAAAGTAATACTCATTTGTTTTGGTATTAGAGTACATTCCTTTTTGTGTCAACGTTTTATGTACAAGTAGGTACAATAATATTTATACTATTATCTAGTAAGTGCCAGACCAATTTGTATAAAAATAAGTACAGGTAGGTACTCTATAGCTACGGAAATAAGAAATGTCACAAATAAAATATTTGTTGTTGTTCAAACGAATCTTTGTTAGTGTAAATAAAGTTTAGTTCTTTGACTATCTGTTGACTCTATATAATAATAAAAAACCGGCCAAGTGCGAGTCAGACTCGCACAAGAAGGGATCCGTACCACCATACAATATTTAGCAAAAAAACGCCGAAAAAAATCATGTTTCTTGGGGGGGCCGCTTTAATTTTGAACCTTATTTTATTTTTATTATTAGTTGTTATAGCGGCAACAGACATACACAATCTGTGGAAATTTCAACTGTCTGCCTATTACGGTTCATGAGCTGAGAGATAGAAAGCTAAACATTTAAGTACATTTTTGCAGGTAAAATAATACATAAATAATAGATAAGCGAAATACTATTAAACATTGATAACATGTAAGTTAAAGCTTGTTCCCACAAAAATAACTAATTTAAGTCGTAAAACAGGACTTCCTCTCTCCTACCCTTTTGCTGTGCCCTACAGGGTCCATAATGATCTAAATGATATAGTTACCACATAAGTATACATTATAGTAAAGCAATAAAGATATTGAGTATTGAGACGGATAGCGGAAGCTTAGTAATAGGGTTCCGTTTGGCACCCTTCAGGAACGGAACCCTAAGAATGAAATGCTGTTCGTTGGTAAGCACATCACTTCAGAACGGCTGGACCAATCAGGCTATTTTTGTTTTAACATGTCAGTAATGGTCCGAATTAAGTTCTTATGAAAACGGAAAAGTTTGCCAGAAAAAAATCAAATTCGGTAACAACTGAACATCCTTTTTTCTAACAAACTTATTGTAATTTTGACAGGACAACTTTTGACGGCTCAGCTAGTATAATTATAATCATAAGAATGGACTTGCACTTGTATGGAGTTATAGTCCATTCGCGTTAAGAAAATTGTGAAAAGACACAAGCGTTTCGTACGAGCATCTGCCGTCAATGGTCAGGTTTCTAATTTGTTGCGACCCGAGTGGTCGAGGGGCCGATGACTCACTGTTTTCTTAACGCGAATGGACTATAGGAGTAGACCTGTCTTGGATAGTTCTGCTTACAACTGATTCAACAAACCAAAGTTAAATTATATTTTTTTGAAATATAGGATGGAAGGGACATCGACTCGAAAACTGATACCATGGATTCTTCTCTACTTGGAATAATGATTATGTTATAGTAAGTAAGTACTAAAATATAGATATATATTTTTTATACATAGTTTTTGTCCATGTACCCTAAGAACTAGCCGCTAGAAATTGTCTGTGGCCCGTAGTGAAGTAAGTAATCTGTGTGTTTTTACTAAGAGATACATAATGTTTATATATTGTTTTAAACTAAAAATACTGTATTGAAAATAAGCTGTTACCTAATTAAACCAAAACATTGCCTGAAATGATTACGCTTCTTTACACAAATGATTTTTGAATTACGGGAACCAAAAGAAGCGGCAAACAAATCATGTCTGCTGTATGGGAGCCCCATTAATTATTTATTTTATTCTGTTTTTAGTATTTGTTGTTATAGCGGCAACAGAAATACATCATCTGTGAAAATTTCAACTGTCTAACTATCACGGTTCATGAGATACAGCCTGGTGACAGACGGACGGACAGCGAAGTCTTAGTAATAGGGTCCCGTTTTTACCCTTTGGTTGCGGAATCCTAAAAAACGACAAAGTCGAAGTAAAAACTTTTCCTTCAAAATATAATATGAAAGACTGCCTCGTTGGTCTAGTGGTCGCAACCGCAACTGCTGAGTATGAGTTCGATTCCCAGGTCGGCGGGTGGTATTGGATTTTTCCATCAGAAATTTCTCAGTAGCAGCCCGGAGTCTGGATTTGTGCCCGGCGGCAATAGGCTCGCCCCCTATTACATGGGACTTAAACATAACTGACGAAATGTAGGTATGTAGGTACCTCTGCCTCTGCTATGTATAATATAAAAAAATACTGAAATCACTTGTGGTTCGTAATCGTAGAATAATAATTAGTATTTTTTAAGTGTTCTACTGCTGCAAAATTAATATTGTGTTGCACCTACAATATCCAAATGTTTGCCTGACTAAATAAGTATTTTATTTAGTATACACATACGCTTTTGCAATTGTTTAAAGTTAATAATTATTAACTTTTGATTTAAGTAGGTATGCAAATTTTATTATTTGTTATTTTTTAATAAAAAGTTTTAAAAAATGTTGTTTTTTTGTTTATAGAAACAGAATGATCTTTAGATAATGAAACGTCTGAAAGATTCAAAATGATTGTCATTAGCCTTATTAAAATTTTAAAAGTTATACAAAACTATAGATCGTGCAATCCACTGAGACGCGCCCCACTCCGCTCCGCTCCGTACTGAAGTACAGCTTACAGTACAGTCATCGCGGAGTGGGGCGCGTCGTCGTGGATTGCACTATCTGTATTAATGGCACTGGTCAGTTAATCAGAAAGTTGTAGCTAGCTGCCCACTCCAAACCGTAGATCGCTATGGGCAAGAAACGTTTTAAATCAATATATTACATAATCCTGGGTACATTATTTTTGTTGCTTCTAAATGTATCTATGTGAGAACATCAACAGCCTAGCCTTTTCCCAACTTTAATGGAGTCGGCTTCCAGTCTAACCGGATGCAGCTGATTACCAGTATTTTACATGGAGCGACTGCCTATCTGACCTGCACAACACAGTTACTGGGTAATACGATACCACTAGGTAAGACTGGTTATCACACAATCGGGATCTGTAACGACTGTCAAAGATCCACGAATGACAGCCGGGACAAACAGCTTAACGGGCTTTGCGAGGCACGGAGGGGTGTTGGTATGTAAAGAGGACACCCATCCATGGGCCAACCGCGGCTAGCGTAGCTGAATCTGATCGATCACCCCGTGCGGCTGTTATTAGCTAGCCACAAGCCCCTCCATGTGTCTATGTGAGAACAATGTAAGACAATATATATCTAAAAAACTAATAAGTTTGGGTAGGTAGTGGTGTCGATTCTCTTGTCACAAATGCCTCTAAACTAGACAAAAAATCACCAAAATTTAGTTTACTCCTGTCAAACGAAGATTTCCCATTCTGAAATAGACTAAAGTGGCACAACTTAACTATATTTTAGTTTGACAGCACTAAGATTGTACTGAGATTATAATTTAGTGAAAATGTCATTTTTGCTATTCTGAATTTGACGTTTTTCACCTAAAATTTTAATTTTCTAACTAAATCTGACCATTTTTAATCACGATCAAAAATGGTGTGGGATATTATTAGTTGTCATGAACTAAAATTCACACGAACACCTCGACTTCAGGTGCAAAAACAGTACTGTACTGGGGGCCAATTCTCGATTTTAGAGATGGTGTCGAACTCGACAAAAATTTCTAATGACGTCATTTTTTCGACAAATTTTAAAAGTTGCTATTCTGGGGATGTCGTTTTCGACATTTGTCGAAGGCTAACGTTAGAGTTCATGTCGAGTGCTTCTGAGCAGTAGAGATGTCATGTCGATTGTAGAGATACGTCATTTCTGAGTGAATTCGTTGAGTTTTGGATTGTACACTGTGTTTTCTTTTCTTTAATTTTTAAATAAAATACGGCTTGGCATCTCATACCTACTGGAAATTCGATTTATACTCTTTGATTTGTGCATTGTGTTTTCTTGAAACGACGACCTTCGCGCAAATAACAGACTCTGTAATTTGTGTACCCACGATTGGACAAGAAACCACTGAAAGATGGACGAGTTTATTAGCATTTTTATCTCGGAGTTGTTGGAAAGAGGCGAGCAACTGGCCAATACACGGCGACAACAGCGCACTTATCCCACCGTCGATATTTACGACTTGAGCGAAACAGAAGTCATTAAAAACTTCAGATTAGATAAAGATTTAATAAGGGTTCTAATAGATCTATTGGCTCCTGTAATTCAGGATACCACGAAAATAGACCTGAAAACGAAGGTAAATAATCGTCTGCTTCATAATTTTATTAGTCATGTATAACTGTTCACTAAACTAACCCCCATCAAAAATACTAATTGCACACCCTAAAATACCTAAATTAATTATACAGTCAACTGTCAATTTGTCAAACTGATTATTTTTACACTAAACGTTTCGTTTTATACTTAAATAATTAGGTTTAGTCAGCGTTTTAAAACAAAATCATTCATTAACTCATAGCTACCTAAAACGGAACGTGCGATTCTTCATAATGGTAACATTATCTTCACTCGACTCGACATTTTCGTGACATTTATTTCTATTTTGACTGAGAATACGGAATTCTGCTCAATTCGACATTTTTTGGTAGAGATAGAGATATTTTTAATAGACATAGAGATAGACTTACGATCTCGAACTCGAGATAAATGGCGAAAATCGAGAATTGGCCCCCTGGATCTTTTTCTTTTCTATTGCTTATATCTCGAAAATGGTGTGTCCTATCGCAAAAATAATGAAAATTTCGACCCCCTTTATGAAACCCTTATACCCCTAATACTCTACACGTAGGTTTTTTTTTTCCATACAAAAAGTGAATAATTCCATATAAAACACGTCGAGGCTGCCCCCCCTGCGAGCCTCCGGCTCTATAAAAATTCACGGGGTAGGGCAAACAAGTATGTACCTACCACGAGGAGTCGCAATTGTCAAATTCGATTTAGTTGTGTCAAATTAATAATTATATTTAGAGACTTTTTATTACAGAATAGCTTTAAGATTCTCATAGCCAAAAGTAAGGAGTTTTAGTGATAGTTTAGTTAGTTTAGTTCGATGTACAAGAGAATCGGCACCATTAACAACGTTTCAAACATTTTATCCTTCCTAGAGTCACATGGCCCCTAAGTTTAGGTTAATTGATAACGTTACCTACTTAATTTTAAGGAAAACTGGGTGTTTTTCGTGGATAATCCAACGAACGTAGTTCGTTAGTCTCAACTAACGAACTACGTTCGTTGGATTATCCACGAAAAACACCAAGTTTTAACAATAACAAGTATAATAAGATAAGGTTCCGATAAGTATAATTAAAATTGGGAGAATGGACATTTCCTCATGATTGTAACATGGGATTATTATAAATTATACTGTTTTTTTTTAAATATAAAAGTAAATTTACCTTAAGTAAATGACCTCGGACCGTAGCTTGCTAAAAATATAGTTTTGTAAAGTTTATATAATATCTACGTAGGTATCTATCTACACTACAGAACACTAGACCCGTAAGAAAGGCGAAATTATGCTGAGTGATAGACAACTGGAATACTCACATATAGAATAATCAAAACTAAAATTTGAATTCAACAATCTTCTAGTACAGACGCCAGCACATCAACCTGTCCAAGGACAATGCTCACAATGTATGGGGAAAAAAACCTAGGCCCGGCGCAAATGAAATGTATCTCAGATTTTAAGTATTTATATGTGACATAATATTCAGTAGGGGGCATTACCAAAATCTTTTTTTAAATGTCTTATTCTAATAAATGACATTTAGGCATCTATTTTGACAACGCCATCTACATTTTGTGCAATGTTAGGGTAAACTTAATAAAAAACAAGAGTAGGCAAATGAAATTATTTTATTATTATACACATTATTGGTTCTCTAAGTCTATGATTACATCTTCCAGAGTGTATCCGGGATGATTAATATCATCTTGATGTCTGGCCCAACCCTAGTAATACAGTACACTCATAATATGGGCGCAGCTACCCAAAGTTCTTTTGCCATGTATACAAGAGCAATAATGCTCTGAAATTGCATTAATACCGGTTTCTCTTCTATACAAAATATAAGTATAGTAAGTTCTGTTCCTTACATGCCGCGATTGTATACGGCATCTTATTAAAACACCGCTTTCGCCATTAATTGTTACGAGCACCGGATGTCTATATACTTCAATTTCGTAGACACCTGTTTGTTTAATGTGCTCACTGCCGCATTGGTCACGTGACGTGAGCGAGACTACACAATGAGTGACACTCGGCCGGTAACTTGATAAGGTACGAGAATACAGGGAACCTATAAGTGCGAGTGAAATAGCAGTTGACTCTTGGTTCGTTTTTGTAGCGAGCGACGACGACGGAAAGGTATTGTGTGAACAAACAACCAGTTTAGTTTAGTGCCTCTCCGCCTTGCAACAACCACTGAGAATATTATAATGGCTAGCGTAGTATGTTAAAATATATGTATATACATATTTTCTCTAAATAATTCTATTTAAAAATTACTTTCACGAAAAAAGGATTAGCAAAATATTACGTTTAAAAACGAATTTTTGGCTATATTTTTTTTTAGTATGAAACTACTATTTTATACTAAGAATTTGAGATATGTACCGTTTGCGCCGGGGCCTGGGTTTTTTTGAGCATTATCCTTTCTTTAATAGATTTTCAACTTTAACTTTAACACTAAGGCTTATGGTTCAATAATATAAAAATATAATATTATGGTTTAATAATATAATCGTTTAATAATATAATATTAGCCCTCTTCCTCTATCCTATCTTGCTGTGCCCGACAGGGTCCACAATGATCTAAAATTATGTATATTTTATAATGTAGGTACCTACCACCTATGTTAACCTTGTGAAATGCAAATAAATGTATTGAGTATTGAGTTGATAAATGTATTGAGCAAAGTTGATTGGGAAAATTTGACAGTTTCGTGTAGGTTGACCTGCTGGCTGTCTGGTCTGTGCCTACCAAAAAAATAAAAATTAAATGCTGTTCGTTGATAAGCGCATCACTGGAGAACATCTGGGCCGATTTGTTTTTTTTTTTGTTTTTAAAATTTCTTGATAGTCCGTATTTGATTTTTACCGAAAGAAAAATTGGAAAAGTTCCCCGGAAAGTTTTCAAATTTAACGGAAAAACTGAACGTTCTATTTCCTATGGGATTTTTGTATGAATTGTTGAAAATAGGTCAAGACAACGTCTGTTGGGTCAGTTAGTTAATGAAATGATGAATGTTTTTCACCGCCTTCAAAAAAGCACGAGGTTCTGAATTAGTCGGAATAATGTTATTTTAATATATTATGTTCAGCGACAATTCAGCGTCAACGTCGACCGATTTCGATGATTCTTTTTGATTGGGTTTGGTATCCACAGGGGTGATCCCATATAAAGGAGACTTAGCAGTATGGGAATTTGTGTATGGACTAATAGCGATACGGTTTTGATATTAATTGTGTGGGGGCGCCCTTGTGCAAAAGGGCTTCAAAATCTGACCCAGCAATTTTGAGAACAATATACTTTTAAAATTTACAAGGGCCTTTGTTACAACAGGGAAACGTTCAGTTAAACCTAGCCTTACAACAGATCCGAATATCCATGTATATTAGGTATAGGTAACAGTGTATTTTTCTTCAAATTGTTGGGTCAGGTTTTGATACCCTCCTGCACAAGGGTAAAGGTGAGCTATCCTTACAATTACATAAATATATCATAACAATATCGCTTTTGGTCCATTAAACACTTTTCCCAGTCTCTTTTGTATTGGTCAAGTTCTGATGAGTGGTTTTTGAGATTTACCTTCGATAATGCTAATTTTAAAGCTATATAGATTTAAAATGCTAATTTTAAATCTATATAGCTTCAATAACACGTATTTTATCTACTTATTTAATGCTGATAATGTTATAATACCACTACTTGCTATGTGAAATAAATACAAAGAATTTGTGTGGACAGGCCAGACAAAAGGCCCGGAATTAGAGACCCAGGGCCCCTAGGCACTTCGACATTTGAGGCTATTCCGAAGCCATTTTGGAAATATAGTAAATAAAAAATGGTAAAATGACTGGAAAATACCGAAAATAAATAGATTTTAATGAGACTGAATGTCACCTCAAGATAGTCGTATCTTGAGGTGACATTCAGTTTCATTCAAATCTATGTGACTCAAAATTCAAAATTCAATAATCATTGATTTAAACTAGACTGAGAATCAGCACTCTTCGAACGTCAAAATTACATAAGACAGTCCCCTAAAACGCCCACCCTTCACCACTTCCTAGAGCTTTTGCGGGGAAAAAGAAGTGGCGCAACAAACTCCCCAGCAGCACAGCTGTCTGTTTAGTTAGAAAAAGAAAATGATTCATACAATAGTATGCAAGATTTCTACATTACCTACGCAAAACATAATTTAAATTATAAATATTAGACTATATTTCCAATCCCTTAAATCTAATCTCTTGAAAAGAGTTACACAAAAGTGTCAATTAAATGTTATATTCCTCTTACACGATATCTGATCAATAGATATTATTTCATATTTGATGATTCTTATTAAAGTTTAAGGTCTTTATTCGATATTGTTATCTACTGTAAAATATTATAAAAAAAAAACAGGAATATGTGAATGAAAAATCCATATTATCAGTAATATCAATTATTTATTAGGACTTAATAAAATTTCCAACATTCATTGCCAACTTTTACAGCGTCCTCTAGACAGTGAAAATCTTGCCAAAATGGTCCAACTGTCATTAGAATCGGGACCCGTTTCACATGTACTCTTTTTTCTATCAATATTTTTCTTATTTGCTTAGCACTTATACATACGTCTTCGGTGATGATATCGTTAGCTGCACTGATGGCATGAAATCTTCCGTGTCGTGTGGGTTCAAGAGACACAAAACTCACAGTTGCAGAGAGTATAAGACACAACGCTGACAGCAAAGTCACGAAGACAAGGACACACATTACAGTAACTCCTTGCATTATGAGGGAGAGGCAGAAGATTTATAAATATTCAATTTATAGTAGCAGTAACGCCAACCAGTGAGCGCTGTTATGTTTCCGTTCTAACTGTTTATAATCACAATACGGACAGCTTTTATATAGGTACTTAGGTACCTAAGTAATACCTACGCATTATTTTAACTTCCGCGGGATACCAAAATGTTACTCCATTCATTTGAATATTACTGTCAACGTATCGTAATAAAAATTTCAGAAATCTGGATTGTGATTTACAGTTAGACACCTAACTGAGTACTGTGTGTGAAGGAATATCTCGTTGGTCGAGTGGTCGCAAGCACGACTGCTGAGTAGGGGGTCCTGGTTTCAATTCCATTCAGGTCACGTAGTGTTCACGTTCAGTGGTCACGTTCTCATTACGGATTTCTCAGTAGCAGGTCGGTGGTGTCCGAATTCGAAATATTTTACATCACACTTCACACTAATTTATAAAGGCGAAAGTTTGTGAGTGTGTATATTTGTCACTTCTTCACGCTAAAACTCCTGAACGGATTTGGATAAAATTTGGCACACAGATAGTTTATAACCTGGATCACACACACACACACACACACACACATAGGATACTTTCTATCTCGATATTCCCACGGGATCGAAACTTATGCGGAAGAAACCGCGGGGTACATAAATGGCGAAATGTGGGTGCACTGCCCTACGAAAAAAATAGACGTGATAATATTATGCTTTATGGTGTATCTCAGATACAGTAAAAGTGCAAGTTTTTATGTTACGAGTTTACATGAAATTATTGTCCAGATCTGCTGCAGTGTCTGATTGATCCGCTGAATGCGTGCAGCATGGACCGGTCGTTGTACCGATGCTTGGGGGACGCCAATGTTCAGCAGTGGACGTCTTCCTATTGAACGATAATGACGGTCATTAAGCTTGAAACGACCGTATTTGGCCTCGGCTTCGACCGCGTGGATGTCTGAAAATATCCCACGGGAACATATTACCGGGATTAAAGTACACTATGTGTTAATCCAGGTTATAAACTATCTTTGTGCCAAATTTAATCCAAATCAGTTCAGTCATTTATGCGCCAAACCGGAACATACTTACAGACAAACTGACAAATATTCTTCGTTAGGTACGTAGTGTTTTATTATATGTATGTATGGATACACGAATGGTACGAGGTTGAATCAAAGAAATAACACTTAACCAATATGGAATATAGAACAAAAAAAAAATAGAAACTATATGTAAACATTACGTAAACTATTTATTGTATAATGTAGAATTTATCATCATTAATTACAAAAAACGATCATCGAACGTTGACAAGGTGGACATACTATTAGCGAGAACTATCAAGTATATTTATAAATCTTCGTTTTAACCAATCAGTAACTTTCGCCAGACAGTAGCTTTCAGCAGCTTGTAGCATCAGTAGCATCATCGCACCGCTCTCACTGCCCACACCATTGAGATTCAATGTAAACTACAGACACCGCGAACAAAAAATGTGTTCCTTGGATGTCAAGTGTAACAACTGCGCGGTGCGTACTGCGCTCCATAATTTTCAGGTAGTGAACTAGTGACTCCATTACAACGTGTGCCACAAAACTTTTTGTTCGCAGTGTCTGCTCTAGTTTATAGTGAACCTCAAAAGCCCGCACTTCCGGATTTCTCGGTTCCTGCTGGTGGTTTAGTAGTAGCTATATCATTTTTCTTCGTGCTAGCCTCTGTTTTGGATGTATTGCCCTTCGCACCGCTTTCACTACCCTTAATGTTCTTTTTCTCGGTTTTTGCTACAGATTCAGGTTCAGTAGCAGTAACACTGTAGTTTTCTATACTAATTGCCGTCGTGCTAGCCTCTGATTTGGATGGATTGATCGTCGTACTGCTTTCATTACCCATACTGTCGTTGTTCTTGGTTGTTGTTACAGGTTCACGTTCAGTAGCAGTAACATTGTGGTTTTTTATATTAATTGCCGTCGTGTTAGCCTCTGATTTGGATGGATTGATCGTCGTTCTGCTTTCATTACCCATACTGTCGTTGTTCTTGGTTGTTGTTACAGGTTCACGTTCAGTAGCAGTAACACTGTAGTTTTCTATATCAATTGCCGCCGTGCTAGCCTCTAATTTGGATGGATTGATCGTCGTTCTGCTTTCACTATCCATACTGTCGTTGTTCTCGGTTGTTGCTACAGGGTTTCTTGCTTTTGTCCCGTTTTCCACTGGTTTTTGATACATTAATTTAAAGATTATGTCTGATTGCTTAGGTATTATCTTTTCGTAATACTTTATTTTGTGTTTCATCGCACCGTTTTCATTACCCACACTTCCGTTGTTCTTGGATCCTGGTGCAGCTGTAGTTATGGCTTTCGGAGTGTTTGTATTAACATTATGAATAGCTAGTGCCTCTCTTTGGTTTGTTGAGCTCTTTGCTCCCAAGGTCATGAAGAGTATGAGACCCACTACTGACAATGCAGCCGCAGACAGTACCAAACACAGAAGAGTTGACCGTTTCATGGTGGTAGATTGACTAATTAATTTAATAATTAGTAGTAGTACTTAATGCTAGCGATCGTTATTGTGATCCTTTTTCTACTAAATTGTACCAAGCTATTTGCCGCATTTATATACCTTTATCTACTTATTAGGTATTTCCTGCGATACTGACGTGTAATTTACGTGTAGGTATGGTAAGTCATTAAAAAACCGGCTAAGTGCGAGTCGGTCTGTCGCACTGATGGCTCTCTACCTCGGCCTCGGAAGGAAACATATTTTTTCATTTTAAAGTTTAAATTTTTTCATTTTCTAAAAAAAGCACCTGATTAGAGACATCGTTTTAATTTAACTGGAATATTTATATAAACCTCTACCAACACACATTATTTTAAAAAAAATCCTTTGCGAACTTTTACGATAAGGAGAGGGGAGTGGGTGAAATTATGACCAAATAAAACTCTTATATGAAACCTCAATTGACCCAGTAACCTCTCTTTATTTAAATACCCGATTTTGGATTAAAAAAATGAGGTTATTTATTTATTTATCAGGCAGTAAGAGTCAGACACGCCCTCCCGCTCCGCCCAGAGCGGGATTTTCCCACCCAAAAAAACATTTTTTTTATTATTCAGCCGACATAAAGTATTCGTTATTTGGGTGTAACCATTGATAAAATGTTGTCCTTTGATGAACACATTCACAAATTATGTAAAAGAGTACGGAAACTGACTTATATTTTTAAACAGCTTAGACAGGAAGCTAGTGGTAAAACGCTTAAAATGGTATATTTTGCCCTTGTTCAATCTATACTGATATATTGTGTAACTACTTGTGGAGGTGCCGGTAAAACTAAAATGTTGGAAATTGAAAGAGCTCAAAGGTTGATTCTGAAAGTTGGTCTTTAAAAACCACGACTCTATTCCACCGACGCACTGTATCCGGAAGCTGAGGTGTTAACTGTTAGGCAAATTTACATCCTTTTTACTATTCTGCGGCAACATTCAGATCCATCCTCTATCGATCTTTCCAAATTAACAACGAGGAGGCAGTATGCAATATGTAGCACCAACAAATCTAAATGTAAACTTATATTGACTAACTGGCTACTAAAATTGAACTATATCCAAACAGAAGAGCTACTAGTTATAGGAACCATTCGTCTAGTTGGACATGAACCCACTCACATACCCTCTCATCATCTCAACACTACACACACGCACACACACCCTCGCACACACACACAGACAAACACAAACACACCCTCACCCACACCCCACATGCACCTTGAACTCCACTACACTTCATACAAATTTTAGATTTTATTTTACTATTCTTCTTTTGCAACAATAGTTTGCCTAGTAACAGAAAAATGTAACTTTTGTTGTTTTTTTTTGTTCTGTAATAATGTTTTTGATGGATATTTTTTAGGGGAGTCCTTGGGGTCCCGAAATACAAGTCACGGCTTAGTTTAGGCATCAGTCTCCCACAAATGAAAATTGTCCTACATTATAATTATTTTTTCCATTTTTAAGTATAATAAGTGTTATTTGTGGCAGAAAATAAACATTTTTTTAATTTTATTTTATTTTCCCACAGCATGGCAAAGGCCTCTTCTCATGCAAATATGGCACGAGCATTGGTCAGGACGGTTGGCGATTTTAGACTTAGGTTATTGTCTATAATATGTCCAGATCCCTTCACGATGTTTTTACCTTCACCGATGTCACTAATATCCAAGATATTAGGCACATACACGATAAACAAAGTACATACGAATTGAAAAAGTCACATCGGCTCTTGCCCGGATTTGAACCCAGAACCTCATGCATGAGAGGTGGGACCTTAACCACTGGGTCAACACGACATTTTTGGGCAATCATTACTGTAAACTATTTCAATTTCAAGCCGATAGCATAAGTAGTTGCGGGAATAAGCAGCTGTGGCAGACAGACGAACGAACTTACACCAAAAAGATTCCTTTTATACAATTTTCGTACGGGACCCTAACTAGATAAGAACGTAGGTACATAGTTGGACAAATCCGAAAAAAAACCAGTTGATTAAAAGTTAAAACATTCATAATTAATAGTGGTTGAAATTCGACGATTATTATTTAAATTGTAAGTTTGATAGGTTAGTTTAGGATAGTTCTTACTAATTAATTAATTCCATGCTGCCATGCCAATTTTTAGGTCTAACCTTAGATGAAAATTGTAATTGGGGAACACATATTGAAAACCTATGTAATAAAATAAACAGACTTGTATACGCACTAAGAGAACTACGTAAAACAGCGAATGAAGAAGCTGCACTCAACGCCTATCACGGCTATGTAGCGACTGTATTGAGGTACGGCTTACTCCTATGGGGTAACTCGTCACATTTCCAAAGAGCTTTCATAGCGCAAAAAAAAATGCTTGAGAGCAATAACTGGGGCGCCTCCATATGAGAGTTGTAGACCAATATTTCAAAAGTTAAAGGTTTTAACGCTAGCTTCTATTTATATTTTAGAAATAGCCATATTTGTTAGGATGAATTCACACTTCTTCTCCACAGTAACCGAAAACAATAGATTTACAAAAAGGGACCCCACCAAGCTAAAAAACCAATTTTGTAACAGCGCTCTCCACTACAGAAACAGCTACCTTATGTCCATAAAAATTTACAACCATATTCCAAAAGTAATAAGAGAACTACCATTTAATTACTACAAAAAAAATCTAAAAGCATGGCTTCTCCAAAATATATACACTGAAAGATTTTTTTGCATTTTATACACTGAAAGAATTTTTTGATTACAAGAGTAATACATAAATTAGATATATTTAGTTTTATAATATCTACAAATATTGTTGTTGTTGTGTTTTATTTTATTTTATATTTTAATAGTCTAAATGTCAAAATGTAAATGTGTGTCTTTATGTCTATAGTCTAAGCGTTTTGTATTGTTATTAGAATATAAGTAATAAATAAGTTAGGTTTTAACCATGTAAATATTCGTATGCCGCTTTTAGCGGCGGATGTGTCCTGAACATAATTACTTCACTTAAACAACTTGTATGTACCATATCCGACGAATAAATATCTTTATCTTTATCTAAGGTAGCCAGTAAAGCTCTACCAACTCACATTATTTTATATTTTTTACGTTGCGAACTTCGCAGATAAGGAGAACGGAGTGGGTAACAAAACGAGACCACACAGGACTCGTGCGCTGGTGGAGCTTGCGAGCCAGGTTGGTGGATGGGGTCACACAGTAAGACATTACGCTCATAGACGCAATATGGAAAAGAATATTTATTTTATTTTTACTGCCTACTCGCAGGAGTAGAACATAGGAGGTTGTTGGCTGCTTAAGCGGGCTATCTTGTGGATGACTTAATAAATTAAAGCCTCTGGTAGGGCATAAAACTTATACTAAGCGACTACACGCTAAGGGCATCCCCAGCTGGGTACGGACCTTGCAGTTCATATATAAATGACCAATTTTCGGATTTTCATCTTTACTGGACCTTGGTTCTCGCTAAACTTCATGTTGCTGGGCTAACGGGAAGTACGAATTTTAAATAGACTGGTTTATTTGCGAGTGTCAAAATATGTGGCATAAATGGCAGTATTTTTTTATTACGTTGACCTGGAAGTTTGATTTTCGTTACAGCTCCAAGAGACCGTAGATCTAAGTTTTTGATAAATCTATTTCAACTTGATGCCTAAACGCGTTCCTGAGAAAAAGGGTAGACAAACAATTAAGTCATAATTTTAACGGGCCGGCGGAGCATGTGTAGTTCATACAAACTTAATACCAAAATAATTTATAAATCAAACATATTCTTAAGGTAGTGTGTATTTATTCCGATTGGGTTACAGAATATCTAGGCTCCCAAATATATATTTTGAATGGACACTGATTTAAAGACGAGTTATGAGAAAAATAAGTTTTCTATAGAAATTTTAAATTCCTCATATTATCTTAAGGGCTCAATTGGTCTGAGCTTAAGAGTTTATTTTTTTCATTTTAAACTCTAAAACAGCTTTATCTGCCTGACTGCCTGTTACTTTGTCATGCCGTAACGGCTGAATGGTTTTAGATGATAAGCATACGGATACGCCATGATTAGGACATAGGATACCTACTCTGAATCCCGGTAGCACGTTCCTGTAGGATATTTTTCGACATCCTAACTAATATTACCTATACATGCGAAACTGAGTTTGTTATGCTTTAACGCTAAAACGGCTGAACGGATTTGGATGAAATTTGGCACATGGGTAGACAATGACATGGAATAGAACATAGGCTACTTTTCATCCTGGATGTTAGACGAAATTGCGGGCTACAGCTAGTCACTGAATATTTTTGTGTACTATGCTAGATAGGTGGCTTAAGGAAATTTATATGCGGTGATAATAATTAATGAATAAGTTATTTTATATCACATTTTCCCTAACAAAATAATGCTTTAAAACATGATTATTTTGAACAACTGTTGTAGGTACCTACATTGTATTAGACCTAATACGGTTTTCTTTAAACTACTAGAAACGAGTCAGTAAACCCGAAATATCCAGTAACTAAATGCCGCCATGCCTAGCGGGCCATAGCAACTAGTGCGGCCGATCGCACGACATGTGCGCATGTACTGTGTGCCACCTCTTTGAGCGCAACAGCTCGAGCGACGACACAGCCCTAATTTCTCCGCCCGCGCCGGCAGGCTCGCCTATGTTGTTTAAACCTTTATTTTAAAACAGCCAGTTTTTAAAATTAGAACGATCGTGATCGAAATACACTCTTTTTACAAATAGCTTCTTTTTATAAAAAAAGCTGTCAGGCTTAGTCCGGTACTAAAGCTGTCAGTTTTGGATTAAGAACTTTCCGTAGTCGGAATAAAGTTCGAAATACAATAACTGGGGCTACAGCTATCTCATCAGTTATATCCATTTATTGTTGTATTGCAATTAAATAACAGGCACAGGTAGAATTAGGTACTTAATAAAGATGTTCAAAATTAAATATCATCACTGTAAGATAAAGATAATCATATTTAACAGGGACACAGTACAGTAATAAGGAACAAAAAAGAGAATTCGGACGTGATCATAATTTATTACTTACTTATAATTGCAGTAACAAACTTCGACACGGTAATTTTTGAAATCTGTACAAATATACAAGTAACAGGTATTCATTACAGAAGTGATTTAATATACGAACATGAACATGAATATATGAGTGAGGAACAGTTCATTCAATTGCTTTTATTTCAATGGTTCTTTTTTCGTACGGCCAGCATGGAGCATCAGCTATAACACAATGAGCATAGTCATTCACATTTTCAATCGTTACATTGTAAATTTTGGTACTAATAGTACTTATTTGTTTGGGTAGCCGTTTTGTAGCACTTTCACTGTCTGTGATGTAGATGTTATCTGTAGTTGTAGTTCCAAGTGCAAAATTGCTACTGTCTAAATAACAATCCATAAGGTAAATATCCCAGTTTTCACCCATAATTGTATAAGCAGGAATACGTCCTTGTGGCACGTTCCTAAATACTTCGGTTGCTTTTGTTTCAATAATTCTTTTGTTTTCCGGCAAACATTTACCATCACCTATACAATTATCACAGTCTAAGATATTTCGAATCGTAATACTATAACGATTAATATTGTTATAAAACGTTTGTCTATATAGTTCTGGTCGCTCCGTAGCACTGGCACTATCCCATACGTAGAGGTTCTCGTACACTGGTCCTTCTGTATTAGCTTTAGGATCGGTATTTCTTCTACTCATTGTCTTAGTTTTCACTTCTCCGGGTTTCATAACACTTAAATAACAATCCGAAATGTAAATGTTCCCGGTTTTCTTAATATCAGTTCCGTTTCTTGTGGTGCCTATGGCTCCTACAGCCGTGACGAGTACCAGGCACAACGCAGTCGTTGCTTGCATTGTAATAAGGCAGTAGATAGATGAAGCACTTGAATTACCAACTAGTCGCAGTAACTTATGAAGTCAGTGAGCGCTGCGGGTATCTCAGTCTTATTATTTTATTGATAACATGTACCACATTTATATATACCGTAGGTTATCATAGTGCAGCTATAAGCAGTACGCTCGTCGACACTTTACCTCATTTAATCGAATGATTATTATTGTGTGAACCCAAGTAATAAGCACAATACATCGCGGCTTTTACCCGTTCTCATATTGCTATTGTTCAACCTTACTAGCACCATTATTTGCAGTTGAAAAACGTTTTTTTATGTGAGGGATTGGCAAACAGCACTATGGAATGTGTTTACGTGAGGGATTGGCAAACAGCACTATGGAATGTGTTTACGCTGTCCAAAACCCTGCGGCACCAATGGGATTGCGGATGCGTAGTCAACCTAGAAACAAAGTTGATATGTTTCACGGAAACTTATCGGAACCAGCATCGTTTCCTCCAACCGGAACAGAGCAATGCTGCAGGTTTGCAGAAATAGGTACATGTTTTTAGTAGGTATTTGTGTCGTACCATAAACTCACGTCTTTTTCTCATAGGTCAGCAGAAACTACAGAACGCCACGTGCTACGATTCCTACATACTTATTTCGCCCATAGGTTCCTGGTGATACACGCGCGCCGTTTGCGAGTACTATGTACTGACCTTTTTGGAAGATAACATCACGCCTTGTTTCCCCGAAGGGTTGGGCAGAGGTGTACCTGTAGCAGGTACACCCACATTTCGCCAGTTATGTTTAAGTCCCATGTAATAGGGGGCGAGCCTATTGCCATCAACCGGGCACAAATCCAGACCCCGGGCTGCTACTGAGAAATTCCAGATAGAAAAACCCAATATCACTTTGCCCGACCCGGGAATCGAACCCAGGACCTCATGCTCAGTAGTAGCGCTTGCGACCACTAGACCAACGAGCCGCAACCGTAACCGTCTTTATTTGAATGTTCGTTCACTTCTCGCACGGGTCGGGTCTGCGAAAGGTTGACATTTTGGTTGGCTATAATCAATTGCATGTCCGAAGGGAGTTTACGCTAGTCGCCTACTTGGTGAAGGTGCTTCGTGGAGTGGAGAGTAACCCGGGAGTATGCAGGGCTTGAGTCTGTGTGTGCCAGACCGCTACGTGTGGAGGCGGCGCAGCCCGCCACTGCTACCTACAGCCAGAAGTAACCTGCTTGCCAAGGCACCCCTTACCAGAGCTATCCGTACCATCAACGACCTTCAAACTCAGATTGATGTGTTTACATGTTGTGTGAGTGAATTCGCAGGGGTATATACCTACTATTTATATTATGCTACAAGCAAAATAATACTTAGGTAATTTTTTCGTATAGTAAAGTATGTTTGTATTTGAACTTTACTTCGCGGAACTCGGATAAATAAAACACCGGATACCTTGAAAGTATATATTCGTATTAGATCTTGGCGTGATCTCAATACTCAAACTCGAAACAAAACATACATTCAAAATCGTATAGGTAATCGATGGAAAGTCTTAACATCGCGATTCAAAATAGTGACGTAAAAGAACAACGCCATCTAGTTACAAAAATAGAACAAAATTTCTTCAAACATTTTTCATTGCACAAAATAAAAATGCGAACATACCGCCCACCAAGGACATTATGATATGTCCTTCATTACACAAAACCGCCCACCATGAGGTCAGGGGCTCAAACTAGACTAAAAATAAATTATGTGTGCAACGACAAGTGATAACAAAAAATATTTTATGGAAAGTACCCATTTCTTAGCACAATAAAAAGAAAAACTTACACTACTTGTGGACTGTATAAAATTATCTAACTTACAAACAATGCTTTGTGGACTGTATAAACTTATCAACAGTTGTGCCAACTTACAAATTACTTAACCAAAACTTAACGTGTACTATATGTATAAGGTTTACCTTACTTTTCAATTGGCAAAATGCACAATTTTGACATAGGTCGTTTGATCATGGATCCATTACACTTGAGGGTCACTACTCGAGTAACTTTATCCAAACCAGGGTGCTTATCTACGACTTTGCCCAAAAGCCAACGAGCAGGAGGTAAGTTATCCTCCTTGACTAACACGACATCTCCAATACTTGGTTCTGGAACATTTTTTGTCCATTTAAAACGTTGTAACAAGTGAACCAAGTACTCATTTGACCATCGTCTCCAAAAGTCTTGCAACATGCCCTGTGTAACCTGCCAACGTCTCAAGTTGCTGAGGTTAGAATTCTCATAATTACGTTCAGGCACTGCTATCAGAGACTCACCGATCAGGAAATGACCTGGTGTTAAAGGAGTGGGATCTATGGAAGTGTCAGGCAACATTGATAACGGCCTGGAGTTAAGGCACGCTTCTACCTGGGACAAAAGTGTTGATATTTCTTCGAACGTTAGTGTAGAATTACCTATTACGCGTTTCAGGTGGAATTTGGTCGATTTCACCCCAGCCTCCCACAAGCCACCGAAATTAGGGGAATGAGGCGGAATGAAATGCCAAGAAGTGCTGTTGTTACCTAACCACTCTCTAATCTCTACAGCCACGGAAGATTTTTCCGCAGCGACTAAATGCCGAAGCTCCTTGGACGCGCCAACAAAATTCGTTCCATTGTCGCTCCAAATATCACTGACAAAACCTCGCCGAGCTACAAATCTTTTAAAGCCAGCGATGAAACCTTGCGACGTCAAATCACTGATGGCTTCTAAGTGAATAGCCTTTGTCACCATGCATACAAAGACGCAAATGTACCCTTTGTATGATCGGTGGCCTCGACCCTTTGACGTTCGGATGCTGATGGGACCAGCATAATCCACGCCGCTCTTCAGGAATGGTCTTGCTGGAATGACTCGACTAGACGGTAACTGACCCATAAGTGGGGTTTGAATAGATGCCGAGTACCGTCTGCACTTTACACATTTGTGTACGTGAGCTTTAACCTTTGTTTTAGCGGAAAGGATCCAATACCTACTACGCAGCTGGCTCAACATTAGTGTTGGTCCCCCATGTAATGTCCTCTTATGAGCTTCATCAATCACTAGGTTGGTGAAGTGACTGTTATGTGGTAGGATAATGGGATGTTTGACAGCCTCATCTAAATTAGCATTATGAATGCGTCCACTGACACGGAGAATGCCTTCATCACTGATGACTGGACAGAGACTTTTAAGCTTGCTTTTTGCTTTCACGCTTCCTGTTTTTCTTATATCCCTAATTTCTTCGGAAAACTCTTGATTCTGAACAAGTTTTATACACGTTTTTGTTGCTTCTTGTATTTCTTCCTTGGTTAAATACCTTTCGAATCTCCTTTTACCATGTGATTGTCTCTTCCAACTCAAAACTCTTCTGCAGTACGCTATAACCCGAACTAATCTTTGTAACGATGAATATCTTGTCCAGAAAAGATCCTCCTGAAGAGGCTCAGTTACAACGTGAACCTTGACTGATCTTTGCTCCGTGTTGGTCATAATTGACTTAGGTCTTGTATATTCTATCGTTTGATTATGAAGCCATGAGGGTCCTTGACTCCATAGTGAGTTGCATACAAGTTCTTGTGGTGTTACACCTCTGGATGCCAAATCTGCGGGGTTATGCGTAGATTGGACATGAGCCCAATGTGAGTTGTCGACGTGAGATAGAATAGTAGATACTCTGTTTCCAACGAAAGTAGTCCAGTGACTAGGATGTTTACTCAGCCATGCCAAAACCACGGATGAGTCAGTCCAGGCGTGTATTTGAATGGGTGCGATTCTCATTACTTCAGCGACTTCAGAAATGAGCTCAGAAAGCAACACGGCCCCCATCAGCTCTAAACGCGGTATTGACTGCTGCTTCACTGGTGCAACCTTAGTACGAGAGGTGATCAAACTAACATGAATAGTTCTGTGGGCATCAATGACTCTAATATACACCACGGCGGCATAAGCAGCAATCGACGCGTCGCAAAATCCATGCAACTCTACCAATAGATCGTCAGATTTCATGTTAACCCATCTGGGGACGCTGAACTTGTTTGTTTGTACAAGGCTTTGACGGTAAGTGTCCCACTCTGACAGTAGTTCCGGAGTTAATTCTTCATCCCATTCCAGGCCAGCAAGCCAAAGCTTTTGAATGAAGATCTTGGATGTTACAATGCAAGGTGCCACCCAGCCAAGCGGATCGAACAGGCGTGCGATGTCGGATATTACCTTTCTCTTGGTGATTGGGGTCTCCTGTGGATCAAGTTGCACTGAATATTTAAATTCATCATTCTCACGATCCCACGAAATTCCTAGAATTTTTATAACTGAGTCCAACTTAATATCCTTTCCCTGTTCCTCTTCCTCATTCTTTCTTACCTTTGTTACCGTATGTTCTTGAATTCTTTTGCTTAATTCATTGCAGCTGCTAACCCATTTCTGTAGTTGAAATTGACCTTTGGTAAGTAACTCTGTTATTTTTTTATGTATGTGTAAACCTTCTTCAACTGTCTGACATCCTGTCATTAAATCATCCACATAAAACTCATTTTTTATGATATTAGATATTTCAGGATGACCTCCGCCTTCATCAACTGCCACCTGCTGTAAGGATTTCACGGCGAGGTAAGGAGCCGCTGCTGTACCAAAGGTAACTCTTACTAATTTGTATTCTTTTATTTCAGATGCTGGATCATCGCGCCACACTACTCGCTGAAATTCTGCATGTTCAGGAGAAACCTTCACCTGTCTGTACATTTTTATTATGTCAGCACAGAGACTTATGGGATGCATTCTCCATCTCATGATGATGTGACGTAACGGAGGTTGCAACATTGGGCCAACCATAAGATCGTCGTTCAGAGACACTCCATTTAACCCTTTCATTGAAGCGTCGAACACTATTCGAACCTTGGTTGTAGATTTATCTTCACGTACCACGGCGTGATGTGGCAGATAAATCACTGTATTCATATTACGCTTATCACTGTGTACAGGCTCCATATGACCAAGGTCGATGTATTCCTGGAACACATCTGAGTATCGAGCTTTAATTGTCGGATTCCTCTTGAATTTATTTTCAAGAAGATGAAATCTTTTGATTGCGAGGTCCTTCGAACTCCCATATTGACACTGTGGATCTTGATCGCGAAAGGGAAGATTAACCACATAGCGACCTTCCTCATCACGGCATGTAGTTTGTGCATAAAGATCCTCACATCGCTGTTCTTCGTCAGAAAGGATCTTCTTATCAGGTATAGTAGACTCTATTTCCCAGAACCGTCGCAACAGTGCGTTGTCATCAGCCTGATCTGAGCTGCTGTGAATGACGTGATGGCAATGAATAGAGTCGCTGCTTGACGATATCTGTCCAGAAAGGATCCAACCCAGGGCAGTATTCTGAGCTACCGGTAAGTTTGGTGGACCTTGAATTAAACCATCTCTAAGAACTTGACCATATATTTCCGCACCAAGTAAGACGTCTATCTTGCTTGGCGTATGGAACTCTGGGTCAGCTAAAGGTATCCCTTTTAGCTCGTGCCAATAGGACTGCTCTAATTTTTCTGAGGGTAAAAACGACGTAATGGTACCTAATACAAAAGCATGCACTAGGACACTAAAATTTGGATCTAAACGTGAGTGAATAGTCATCGTGACTGTAAACTTGGAAGCAAAAGCACTTCTCTCACCGCCTATTCCAGATATAACCGACTTGGTCGGCTTCTTCTTTAGTCCGAGTAGCTGCACTGCTGATTCTGCTATGAATGATGCCTGAGATCCCTGATCCAATAGCACTCTTAACAGTTGTGTAGAGCCACTTCTTGTCTGTGCTTCGACAAGAGCAGTAGCCAACAAAACTTGACTTGGTACTGACCCCTTAGAAAAATGTGACACTATATTTGAATTTGATGGTTCATTTGCTGATAACGATGCCTGAACACTAGACACCGCTGATTTAACTTCAGCTGCTGTATTAGAGCTTTCATTAACTACTGTGGAGTTTGAGACCGAATTTGGATGTAGTAGTGAGTGATGCCTTCGCTTACATATATGGCACGACGCAGTATTCCGACAAAACTTAATGGAGTGATTCGCGTTTAAACAATTATAACACAACCGTCTGGTTTGTGCAAAGCTATGACGAGATTCGTAACTCTCTTGAGCAAACTTCTTACAGTTAGAAATTTTGTGGGTTTCTTTACAGAATGGACAAGTTGTTGCAACAGCCTTATTGTCGGTACTAACTATATGGTGAACTTTTGGTTTACTACTTGATTTAGTGTCTAAAAATTCGAGCGCACGAAATCTGACTTCCAAAAAATTTCTAAACTCCGAGAGCACAGGTAATTCATCTTTAGAGCTAATTTTTGTCTCCCATTGCTTTCGTGATTCAGAATCAAGTTTGGAACTAATTATGAAAATGATTATGATGTCCCACGTGCTAACGTCGACTCCCAGATTTTTCAGACCATTTAGACATTCCATTGTGGTATCCAGTAAACCCTTAAGGCTATTTGAGCATTCTGTCACATTAGTCTGACTCAATAAGCGCTTTAATAAACAATTCGACAGAAACCTTTTATTGTTATATCTACTATGTAGCAATGACCAACATTCTTTGTAATTATCTGAAGTAACCGCAATATGTCTGACAAGTTGATCTGCTTCTCCCGACAATAGGCCCTTTAAATAATGCAATTTTTGCACGTCTTCTAAACTATCATTATTATGTATCAAAGATGTAAATAAATCTTTGAACGTAGTCCACTCTGCATAGTTGCCCGAAAACTTTGGAATGTTTATCTTTGGTAATCTGACACTATTTGATATTGTGTGGTCGACATTTGTTCTTGGGCTTCGATCTGAATTACTATCTCTATACGTGTTTAAAACTTCTTTTAACTGTGTTTTGTGGAAAATGTAAGTTTCTTCAGTGGTATCATAATCATCATTCACAAAATACTTATTAGATTCTCGATGAGCGTCAGTAGCATTCTGTATTATGTTTCTATGAGTTGACGAGAATTCATTCCATAAAGCTTCTAGTGCCTCTAATCTAGTTTCAACGTAAGTTTTAGTAACTCTATCTTTAGGAGCTTTTTTAAAGTTGATCTGAGCTTTTTCAATAAGAAGTTTTGTATTATTTTGCAATTTATACATTGCCTCCATAGTTATTTATTTTATATAGGCAGTAAGAAGGTACTAATATGATTTTTTTTTTATTTGACAAACTAAACTTTCTACTAAAATTACCAAGGACAAAATGTTAACCACATTTACCAAAGACAACTTTTTTTTTTTTTTTTACAATTATTTCAATATTGCACAAAATAATTGGTACATAAAATATCACAAGTTCAAGCAGGTACCTACACTTTTAAAACTTATGAATAAAGTCTACTAAAGGTCTAAAAAAATCTGCTAAAGTCCAAATAAATCTTTTCAGACGAAATTTTCTATCTTCAGAAAACCCGACTTGCAAATATGTAACAATAAATGTACTCACGATTTTTGCTTGAACAAACCGCACTTCACTAGCACTGAATCCGTATTCACTCCACTGCGTCACCCAGATGTTGAAACCCAAGCGTAGACTCCACTATCGCGCTGGTGAACTCAACTAGTTTCCGCCCTGCGCCTCACTCAGTTGGTGATGATGATATCCCGTCCGCCCTGCTCCACTCTCCGCTGGTGTCACACTTCACCCTGCACCCTGCGCCTCCGCCTGGTGCTGGTCCTCACCAGCTCCGCTGCAGCAGCACTGGTCACTTCACTGTGCACACCAGCTTGGGTATGCGGCGCTTCAGGGCGATCCACCCTGGTTTCTACGCCAAGAATCACAAAACACTATCTGTATCTCACTTATCCGACTCGATAAGGACCATGAACTTTACTTCGCGGAACTCGGATAAATAAAACACCGGATACCTTGAAAGTATATATTCGTATTAGATCTTGGCGTGATCTCAATACTCAAACTCGAAACAAAACATACATTCAAAATCGTATAGGTAATCGATGGAAAGTCTTAACATCGCGATTCAAAATAGTGACGTAAAAGAACAACGCCATCTAGTTACAAAAATAGAACAAAATTTCTTCAAACATTTTTCATTGCACAAAATAAAAATGCGAACAGTATTTATGTTGTACTATGTTATGTTTGTACTATATGAACTCAAGTAAGTAAATTCAAAAATGTTGTTAGGTTTATTTTTTATAATTTGGTTATTGTAAGTATATACGAGTAGCTTAGGTTATTAGTTTATGTTCTTAACTGTCTCATTGGGGTAAACCCTCTACTGGTAGTTTAAGCTGCTATAAATTTAAAAAAAGTGTGCTTTAGCCTAGTCCTATTTGATAGATGGTGATTAGAATATATCTCCGTAAAAGAACTGGCTGTTTTTATTAACTGGAAGTCCCTACATCAACTAACACAAATCCCCACAACATCCCCAAGTTATAACAATCTTCGTCGATGATTTCATTTATCTGTTTTAAATAAGCTTCGTTCAGAATTCGGCTACTTCGACAGCGTTAATCTTACTTAGCGGTGGTCCTACCATATTGGTATCGTGTTACCCAGTAACTGGGTTGTAGAGGTCAGATAGGTAATTGCTCCATGTAAAATATTAGTAATCAGCTTCATCCAGTTGGAAAGCCATTCCCAGCCTTAGTTGGGATAAGGCTAGGTGAATGAATGAATTTTTAGTTTTAGGCGTAAAAGAATTTGGAGAAACTATTTTTTACACCTTTTAAACTGCCACAACACCAAATTCAGTGATAATATTGCTTCAGGCCGATATTTCTTAATTTAATTTAGGGCCGATTCGCCTGATAAAGGTACAGCCAGAACGATAAATCTTTCAATAGTTATTTAGCGTATACAATTATCTGGCTGCTTATCAGGCGAATAAATATTTTTCAATCATAATAATTATCTGAAGAATAGTGTGTTATCTGTGGTCTTTGTTAACCAACTTCACACTCTATAAGTGCAAGCGATATGCACAGATCATGGAACTAGTATGTACTACGTTGTACGTTGTACATACTAGTCCCATGGCACAGATACAGTGTTGCCAACGAAACATGCAATCCGGCGTCAGTGCGGCCAGCGACTCCGGCGTCATGTAGGTACAGGAAGCCTAAAGATCACTGTGATTTTGACAGTACCTAATGCACAATCAGAAGAAAACTAAGGATGAAAGTTCGTTAAGATATCAATCAAAGAAAGAAAGCAAAATAGGTTTATATGTCACAGAAACACGTGCATTTAAAAAGACAAGAGTAATCAGAAAACAAAATAGATCTAAGTATATATGAAATCACGAGCGTGAAACGGAAATATTTGGAAAATCCAAAAGGGCACGCCTCATAACGGTCATTCAAAAATGTTACCCAACAATAAGGGTAAAATTTGTCATCTTTACGCAGGTACTGTCAAAAACTATTTAGGTTTGCTTTGTTGGTTGCTAGGCAACGGAAGAGGGTCGAAGTTAGAAAAATAGATATGGATATTATATTAGTTAGTTTTTTTTATTAATTATAATTACCTAAACTCCTTGAATAAAAGAACTATTTTCAATAGGTTCCTACTATGGCTGAAACGAATCCCGTTCTTACCCATTGGGTACGGAACCCTAAAAACAGTTGCAGAAAGGAGGCAAAACAAATTTTTCGATCGCCAAGCACTCTAATGCTTCGCATTATGAGTCGTGCAATAGTCAACAGCTGTACGTCATGACTGTGACAAGAAGGCTTCCATTCAGCATGATGCTGTTCTATGGGAGACCCACAGCACAGCGCTGATTTTCAGTGGTCATGAATAAGAATAAGAATAATTTATTTAGCAAAAAGAAGTAATACAATGCATGTTACGTTATTATGATAATATTACATTTGTGCACATATTTTTTTTTGTGAATAATGACCCTGATGCTAGGACAATCCTGTGTTATAGGGGCCATCCATATACTATACAAACAGTTCAGGAGGAAAAGGATCAGTCAGGAGCCCATGAAGTGCGCATCTACACAGACGGCTCAAAAACACAAAACGCTTCTGGTGCTGGCGTACACTCCCTTGACCTCAACCTTAGCCTTCACATACCACTAGGCACACACAGTTCGATATTCCAATGTGAATGTGTTGCCTTAACACAAGCCGCAACAGCAGTAAAGCGCTGAGGCATCCGGGACTACGGCATTAAATTCCTATCCGACAGCCTATCTGTGCACAAAGCTTTAGAAAACAAACAAACTAACAATAAACTAATTTTTGAGTGCCATTTAGCTATGGAGAGTTTATCGAAGTTTAATCGCATTACCCTCCAGTGGATCAAAGGGCATAGTGGATCCTTAGGCAATGATGCCGCTGATGAACTTGCGAAGAGAGGCTCTGATATGGAAGTGTACCCACTTCTCCCTCTGCCTTTCTCACAATTTCGTGCGTGGATTCGCCAAAGATCGACCGAACTCCATAACAACAGATGGTCACGGGCAACAGACTGTAGACAGTCAAAATTGGCTATACCAATTTGTAGACCCGCGATTAACCAAAAAACTTCTCAACCTGGGTAGAAATAACCTTAGAATAATTATAGGAACAATTACGGGCCATAACCCCCTCAACAAACATCTTTTCAACATAGGCGCCACAGATAGCCCCCTTTGCAGGGGCTGCCTTGACGCCGAGGAATCAGCCGCCCACGTTATCCTGGAGTGCGAGGCTGTGGCTTCTCAACGGGAAGAAATCCTCGGAACAGTGAAGTCGCTCCGCGAAGCCTGTGAAGCCCCCAGGAGGCTTCTGTGCTTTTGGGCGAAGCTAGGCTGGCTCTGTTAGCCAGTATCCCCACGCACAATGGACCAAATGAGAGTCTAAGTGCGGAAAAGGGAGTCCCATCATCATCATCATCATCAGGGGCCATCCATTCGTCCACTAAGATTTTTTTACAAAATTAGGAAAGCTAAAAAGTGTAACAGCTGTAAATTGTGTGTGAGTAAGCGCGTTTGATGTGGTGTTATGGGGAAAGTGTATGAGTGTGTGATGTGTAATGTGTGTCGTGTGTGTGTAGATGGATGGTTTGAAATGGAGTTTATTGAGTGTGCGTCTGTATTAAGTATAATTGAGTTTGTTTCACCATTGATGCTAATGGGTAGTCAGATATGAAATGTCGACTTAATCTAGCCAATAAGCTAGACTAAGTCGACATTTCATATCTTAATTGAAGACTTCTTAATTAAGGCGCCTTGAACGATTTTTGGTAGAGGATGGATTCACGTCACCAACCGTTATAACTGTATAAAATAAAATTAGGAAAGCTAAAAAGTGTAACAGCAGTAAATTGTGTGTGAGTAAGCGCGTTTGATGTGGTGTTATGGGGAAAGTGTATGAGTGTGTGATGTGTAATGTGTGTCGTGTGTGTGTAGATGGATGGTTTGAAATGGAGTTTATTGAGTGTGCGTCTGTATTAAGTATAATTGAGTTTGTTTCACCATTGATGCTAATGGGTAGTCAGATATGAAATGTCGACTTAATCTAGCCAATAAGCTAGACTAAGTCGACATTTCATATCTTAATTGAAGACTTCTTAATTAAGGCGCCTTGAACGATTTTTGGTAGAGGATGGATTCACGTCACCAACCGTTATAACTGTGGTTATAACGTGCACGTATTTCCGTACATTTTATGGACGATAATATCGTCACGTGAGAAATTATAAAATAACTTCGCGCACATTAAGGTGCTATTTTGTCCAAATTTGATTTAGGTATTTTTAGCCTCTTACTTTTCTTGGAAACAATCAAAAAAATTATGATTATACATGGAAAATGTATCTAATAATAGTCCAGTCTTTAAGTTTTTGTTTCAATAGCTTAGTAAAAAAAATTGGGAGCCAAGGTAACTTAAATTAAAAAATGTGGGTCTGCAAACACTACGTAACAGCACAATCTTATTATGTATCTATTAAATTAGTAGTCATACTAACAATCATACATGTTGAATGTTAATTGTAATGACCTATTTAACATTGCTTGGATTATGTTAGTTTGTACATTTAGAATAAGATCTTTTGTATGACAGTAAAAATGTATAATAAATTACCACCTGGCTTGAGAATGTTACCATAAAATAAATTCAAATGTAAAATGTTTACTTGGCTCTTAGACATGTGTTTCAATTCCGTTAATGAATTTTTAAATCATACTTTTTGACATTGTAATTAATATTCTATGCTTTTTGACATAATAATTAATATATTGACATTACAAATAATACTATCTGAATCAATTTTATTGTATCAAATTAAAAATATAAATTCAAATCAATTTTATTAATATAATAATACTATCTGAATCAATTTTATTGTATCAAATTAAAAATATAAATTCAAATCAATTTTATTAATATATGCTTTTATTGTAATGTCTACGATTTGCGTGCACTTAGTTTATTTAATTTTTCTACACCAGCAATGGTAGTATATGTGAATCAATGTTTAATTTTAGATCTCTATGTACCATATACTTAGAAATAAATATTATTCTATTCTATTCTAAAAGTTAATAAGTACCGTAAAACCGGCCATTATTGCCCATAGCGGATATCTTTGCCCGAACACTAAAACTAACTAAAATCTTGAATTGTAAATTTTATGGTTCCACTGCAGTTTAACCCGCGCGTGCAAAACTTCACAATTTTATAGCGGGTAGATAGATGTCTTCAACGGTCGGTACGGGTTCGGGCAAAGATATCCGCTATGGGCAATGATGGCCGGTTTTACTGTATGTAATGTTGTTAAATTAATAAAGACCTTTAATAATCAAATCAAATCAATCAATAGCTTAGTACCTACATCATTATTTTCTTTGATGAGTTGTTAAAAGCGCTTATCCTAAAAGTTGGCAGCGTCGTAAATAGCTGTCTTATTTTGAATAATTAGGCAATAATACTGAATGGAAATATTAAATGTGGCTACTAAGAACAGTAACTAGCGAACTAGAATATTAATAACTAGCACTTTGCCCGCGGCTTCGCTCCCGTGGTCTTTCCCACGGGACCCGTAATTTTTCCCGAGATAAAAAGTAGCCTATGTCACTCCCTGAAAACTAAGCTTTCTAATGGTAAAATATTTTTTAAAATTGGTCCAGTATTTTCGGAGCCTATTCAATACAAACAAACAAACAATCAAATCTTTCCTCTTTATAATACATATTAGTATAGATTTTATATTATAGTACCTATAGATGAATTGCAATAATTGATATCGTAAAACCGAATATTTAGTTTAAGTTATAAAAAAAAAAATTAGAAACATTTCCAAATGTTTTTTTACACCTAAAACAGTTACAACATTAAATTCAGTGTTATAATTGCAATTCATTAATATTCTATTTTGCTCGAATCCGCATTGGTAACTTTTCCATAAGAGATTTGATCAAGGGACAAATCTAACCTAGAGAGATATATTAATGATTATAATTCTGTTAAAACATATTTTTTATAGTCGCAAATCATATTTTGATCAAGATACAATCTGAAACTGACCTGCAAATCGCAAAAAACGTAAGAAAATTTGGATTTCGCGGGCTGCCACTGCGCATCTACCTTAATACGAAGTATTTGCGGTTTGGTTATTAACAAATGTGTTTATATACTGTGAATAGTATAAGAAAAGGTTCGAAGCAGCCATATTGGCTGATTTATTAAAAAAAAATGTTCAGGTTTACCTAAAAGCCGTCGCCATTAATAAAGCAAAATGAGTTGATTCAGAGACATGTTTTGTTACAATTAATTTTCCTTAATACAGGATTTTATAGTGTAGGTACTGAGGTGAAATTATTGTGGTTTTCTTTGTAGTCCAGGTAGGTTCACCTTAACAGAAGTTGTTATTCTTTGGATGCGGTTTCAAGTAGCTACTCGCTGAGTAGGCATTTAATTTAGTCATCTTATTATTATTATTCTCAAGTCGCCACGAAAGCACCACTGAAAAATAAAAATATTTTACGTTTATTATAGGTAAATATCAAAGTTATTAGGATAGGTATTAATTTTTACACGATCATATACATCGACGCGAAAACTGATACCATGGATTCAGTACATGACTCTGAACCCCCCTGCGTTGAAATTTTTCGTCGGTTATTACAAAAAAAAAAACAGCTGTTTCATAGAAAAGTGCAATACCTACGCGGTCAAAATGTATGGAACAGCTGATTTTCAGCTGGTTCAGATTCATGTACTGAATCCATAGTAAAAAATTTCACGTCGATGTTCTTGCCATTCTGTATACCTATATGATCCTAGATCCAAGGTATATATCTAGGATCATATATTATGTATTAAGTTTTTTTCCAATCCAGCGCTACTGCTGAGCATGAGGTCCTTGGTTCGATTCCCAGGTCGGGCAAAGTATTATTGGGTTTTTCCAACAGGAACTTCTCAGTAGTAGCCCGGAGTCTGGAATTGTGCCCGGTTGATGGTAATAGGTTCGCCACCTATTACATGGGACTTAAACATAACTGGCGAAATGTGGGTGTACTACAGGTACACCTCTGCCCAACCCTTCAGGGAAACAAGGCGTGATGTTATGTTATGTCAAGTATGTGAAATAAAATAAATATTTTATCTCGTTAGTCTAGGGGTCGCATACACTACTACTGAGCAAGAGGTCTTGGGTTCTATTCCCAGTTCGGGCAAGATGTTTTTCCATCTGAAATTTCTCAATAGTAGCCCGGAGTCTGGATTTGTGCCCGGTTGATGGCAATAGGCTCACCCCCTACATGGGAAATAAACATAATTGGCGAAATGTGGGTGTACTATAGGTACACCTCTGCCTAACCCTTCGGGGATTACAGGCGTGATGTTATGTTATGTGAGACATTATACTGAAGCTAACAAATTATTCATTTTTATCCATCGACACCAAGCTGCGATGGAAATCTCACGTTAAAAAGAAAAAACAGAAACTCTACATAAGTTACAAAAGTATGTATTGGCTACTCGGAAGGAAATCCTGTTTATCAATACATAATAAAATGATATTATACAAGCATATTCTTATACCAATTTGGACGTACGGTATCTAACCTTGGGGCTATACTAAACGAAGCAACGTTAAAATAATAAAACAATTCCAAACTAAGGTACTCGGGGATGCCGTAAATGCACCATGGTACACTAGAAATGACAACAGATCTTGAAATGGAACTCGTCACCAACATCATCTAAGCTGAAGCCCACGAACACAGACTTCAACGACATGTGAATGTCTAGGCAATCCAGCTGCTATCCAACACGGACATAGTGCGTCGGCTAAAGAGAACTATACCATTTGAGTTGGTGTAGTGTATAAATAGTGGATAGTAGGTTAGTGTAGTGTATAAATAGTGAATAAATAATAGTAACAATGCTGTGCTATACTTGTAACACATGAACAAAGTGTTTTCATCAATCAGACTCCAAGAAAGTGCTACGAAATTGTGTAAAAGTGCAAATTAACACTGTCTTAGTTATAACATAATATATCTCGTAAAATGTTAAGTTAGCATTAAATTGCTTTTTAGCCTATTAGGCTAGATTGTAATCTATTACTTAGAACTTTAGTTCTTATAAAGACAGAAGAAAAATAAAATATATCATATGAATTTCTATCTATATATACAAAAATGAATAGCGGAAATGAAAACTTCCGAATGACTGCACCAAATAGCATAATTCTTCTTTTTGGTTTCGTTATTTTCTGGACCAGGTTTGTAGGGTAGGTATGTAGGTAAGTAGGGTAGGTATGTAGGATGGTAGGGTAGGTAGGTGGGCCGTAGATAAGTACTCAGTGATATATATATATAGTGCTAATGCGAAGCCGGGCCGGGTAAAGCTAGTATATTAGAAATTGAAATCGCTTTTCGTTTCTGTCTTTATGGCCGCGTTAAGCTTATCATACACATTGAAGATGATATACAGGGTGGAAGGGATATTGACGCGAAAACTGATACCATGAATTCATTACATGATTCTGGCGTTGAAATTTTTCGTCGATTTAAAAAAAAAAAAACAGCTGTTCTATACATTTTGACCGCTGAGGTATTGAACTTTCCTATGAGACAACTTTTTTTTTTTTAATAACCGACGAAAAATTTCAACGCAGGGCGTTCACAATCATGTACTGAATCCATGGTATCAGTTTTCGCGTCGATGTCCCTTCCACCCTATATATTATAGCGCTTAAAAATCCTTTAATGTAAAATATATAAATTATCTTTACTGCGTGTGGTGGTCCATTAAATTCTACAGTCAACCTACCCGAAACTTTCAAATTTTCCCAATCAACTTTGAACTTTATGCTTTAGTGATAAAGTTGAAAATCTATTAAAGAAATTTGACAGATTGTAGTAGGTTGATGTGCTGGCGTCTGTACGGTGAACGATATGTCGAAGATATTAAATAGATAATATTTAATATCTTCGACATATCGTTGAAAGTGTGTGACGACTTTTATTCTTCTTAACTACGCACACACACACAACTACACACACACTAGGATAAACTTTATTATACCTATACTTACATTATTAATGTAAGATTTATACTTACTATCTTTTACCAATTTGTTTTTTTTTTTAATAATTTTGAAATTATTTTATTTGTATTAGGTAAATGCACGTACCTCGTTCTAGAGAGCGGGTCAATTAAAATGATAATCATATTCATTATAGCTGGGCGGAGGCGTTTGAGGCGGTCTGAAAAAAAAATCAAGTGTCTTTGTCATGTATGGAAAATGCAGATTTACATTGAGACTTAGCCCAGGTACAAACGGGCGATTTTTTTTCGTGCACGGGATTTTCAGCGCTCTACTTAGCGCCGAGAGTTGAAAATCCAACAGTCTGTTTTTTCAACGCGTTGGAACGAGAGTGCGTCCCAGCGCGTTGGAATCTCGACACTCGGCTCAACACCGAGAGTTGAAACTCCAGTGCGTGATTAAATCCCGCCGCGATACTTCGAACGAACGTGCATACGTGGGCCTACTTACTTACTTAGTGAATATTTGTACGTGAACATTTGTACGTGAATAATTGTACGTGAACAACCACAAGAGGTTATAATAATATAGTTTGTAGGAAGACCCATCACATAGCCGTTATCTACGCACTCTGATCATCAAATTTAGTAACATTGAGCAAAAATTATTGTTGGGAAACGACTTTTATTTTTGGTGTGCAAAATCGCTACTAACGGCAGCGAGCAATACAATACTAGCACGCAAAATATTGTGATTTTGTGTGTACGTTTCGGAACAGCAGTAATGGTATATTTAAATTCAAGTTATAAGTAACATTTAACCCTAGCTCACTAACCTTAATTTCGACTAACGTTATCACTAACCATTAGTAGATTATACGACAGATTAAAACATCAATATTTATTTAATTAACTTCATAAAAGACAAAAAGATCTTAATTAGCAGTCTTAGTTTTCTTTTTATCCAATAACATCAATCTGTTTTAGAAAAACCTACATTGAACAAAGATTGCTCATAGACACAATAATTATGCTCCCTGCAAATCGCTTTTCTCAGCCCTTGCAGAAGTTCGTGGTTATACGACGTTTTTTTACAGCTGCAAGTTTTGCGAGTTCTGGGAACGTTTTGACTAGGACCTTCGTGATCTAGTCAACTATTTTCAGGATCTCCGCGATGATTTACTTCAAATTTTGTTGCAAAATTAGTCTGAAATTTTACGACTATCATACGATATATCCCGTTCTAAAAAACGTGCATCCGTAATGAGTCATTGTGGGTCACTAATGATGTGAATCAGGAAGGTATTAGAAGCGGCAATGGTGGCGGAAGTCGGAATCTAATCAAAACATTAAATGTGCAACGTACGCGTCGCGTCGTCTATTTTACGAATGGTTAGTGTTCCAGGGTTAAAGGTGTTTTCGTGAAAAAAATTGAACTTTGACTCAATCTTTCCGAAACTAGAAGGTTCCCAGGTATGGTCTTGTACAAAAATGATATGAACTATGGGCGGGGAGTATCTATAAGTGATTCTCGGCTTTATTAAGTGCCTTTTTACACCTGATATTAACAATCAACTTTACCGTGCTCTGTGTCTGCATGAAAGTCGGAACACAGCGAACACCACACTTTTAATAAAAACTGAATTCAAAGAGCGTAGGTACATTCTGAAAGTGGGGACGTCGCAAATAGCCGTCAAATATTTCGCTGTTTTGATTAATTTGGGAATATTTCTGTAGTATCGCTCTATAGTGAACTTAAATATAGATTATGAAATCATCATCATCTGCCTAGCCTTTTCCCAACTACGTTGGGGTCAGCTTCCAGTCTAACCGGATGCAGCTGAATACCAGTATTTTATATGGAGCGACTGCCTATCTGACCTCCACAACCCAGTAATTGGGTGATACGATACCCCTTGGTAAGACTGGTTGTCAGACTTTCGGGCTTCTGACGACCCGTAACGACTGTCAAAGATCCACGAATGACAGCCGGGACCAACAGCTTAACGTGCTTTCCGAGGCACGGAGGAGTCTCGGTACGCAAAGATGGTCACCCATCCACAGACCAACCCCGGCAAGCATAGCTTAACCTGACGGATCGACCCGTGCCGCCAGATATTACTTAGCCACGAGCTCCTCGAGATTATGAAATGTATCTAATAAATAATATCGTAACACTGAATATTTAAAACTACTTCACACTGATCAAAATAAGATTAACACACAGACTACTTACAGACATTTTCCTGACTTCAGTTTGACGCCACCATTCGGACAAACCAATGTATGCAAAAAATTAGGAGCTTGGCCAGTACATAGTGTACTGATTGCAGTCAACGCAAGAATTAATAATGTAAGTAAGAGCTTCATGTTACGTGTTCACTTGTGTACTGCCGACAGATGAATAAGGCGCTCGTGAGTAACGCCCGCGGTGACCAAACACTGACCCTGGCCGGCCGACGCATGCTGTAAAAATCTTACCGTGGAATCGTGAAAAGTTAGGTGAAGACAGCTTGAATTAAGCTATCAATAGTGATAGGTGGAATGACAGCTCACTTCACATAAGTTTTCAGCTTTTCACGGTCAGATTTTTACAAAATACGTCGGCTGGTCTGTGTTTGGTTAGAGCAGGCGTTAAGATTAAATTATACACAACGAATTGTCTAGGTATATTATCTTTTTATTTATTAATTTAGGTATACTTCAAGCACATAAATGTACAGAGGCGGACTTAATGCCACAGGCATTTTCTACCAGTCAACCTTTGGGTGATGCAGAGACAAACAGTGGTAGCTGCAATAGCGATAATAAAGAAAAAAAAAAGATATACATATATACCTATTAAAAACTATAAATATAATAAATACACCTAATTATATAGAAATATAAGCAAAAATAAGACAAACAATGGGAAAACATTACCGTTGTGATGATACTGCCAGCTTCTTGCGAATGTGCTCGCGGACTTTAATTTTAAATGATAATCGGTTGGTCGCCATTCTGATTTCCTGGGGGAGCGCATTCCACAGAGAGATAGACTGAATGAAGAAGGAAGAGTGAATGAAGTCTGTGCGGTGAGTGGGACATTGAAGAAGACGATTGTGAGATGAACGTAGATTTTTATGTTAATTAATGTAATTGGTGTTGTAACGTTTTAATGTGATATGCTAGTTAGGATACACTATTATACGAGAGTGAGTTTGTTTGTTTGATTGTTTGTTACGCTTCCACGCTAAAACGGCTGAACGGATTTGGATGAAATTTGGCACGGGTAGACCATGACCTGGAATGGGACATAGGATACTTTTATCCCAGTATTCCCGCGGGATCGAGCACTATGCGGATGAAACCGCGTGGCGCGCCTAGTTATCTATAAATAAATAAATAACTTTACATTTTGAGGTTCATATAGAACTAGCTGCTGCCCGCGACTTCGTCCGCGTGGTTATGAAGATATCAAGTGTAATGATGTTTAACGAAACTTGCGAGAGTGCTTAGACCTCTTTAATCCGGCCCTGTCGCAAACCTACCTTCCTGCCAACGCCCCCTTTAGGATTATTTTTGAGACAAAAAGTAACCTATGTCTTACCCTAGGATGCGATTTATCTCCTTGCCAATTTTGTACCGATAATCATTCCGGTCAAAGACTTATTCAGAATTCTGAAGTCTTTTATTCAAACTAGGCTGAGAATCAGCACTTTTCGAACGTCAAAATTACATAAGACAGTCCTCCGAAACGCCCACCCTTCACCACTTCCTAGTGCTTCAGCTGGGAAGAAGAAGTGGCGCAACAAACTCCCCAGCAGCACAGCTGTCTGTTCAGTTGAAAAAAAATGATTCTATATTATAATAGTATGCAAGATAATTTACATTACGCAAAACATAATTTAAATAAAAATTAATAGCCATAGGACAGCTAGCACACGACAATATACCAAACAAAAACATCGAAAACTATACTCAGGACTATAATATAGCGGAGCCTCGAGCTATACCTCAGGAGGCTCTCATTGCGCTTCTGGGTCTTGGGGCTTGATTAATAAAGCAGTACTCCTGGTTCTTCTCTACCACCAGCAGCTTGGACCCTATCCCAGATGCCGATGGGCTACTATTTTTAATAGTCTTATGTTTGTTTTTAATCAAAATAATGTAAAATATTAACAATATTAACAAAATAAAAAAAATATTATAAGGTAAATACTAATAATAACAGCCTAATAATGTCAAAACTTGATAATAATGATTGATTATCAAAATTTGAGTTAGTAGATAGTTTTACTAGGTAATTTAGAAGATCAAGCAAATCATTTTTTAAACAATGTGTACCTACATAAAAAATAATTACAACAGCTGTCGGAGAAATTATTATGAAGATTTGGATACTGAGTATTGTTATTGTTGTTAAACATTGTAGTTCTAAATTTTATTTCTCAAAAATTTATCCGATAATTAGTGAAAGTGTAACTACTGCTGGTTACTGGACAAAAGACTGGCCCTTTATATTGATGCTACGACACAATAACTGTACATATTACTCATTAACTTATTATTTATTTAATAAAAAAATACGGATCACGAAATATTTAACTTTTATAGCCCTTTTACGGCTCGCAGCTTTGCCCACGTGGAGGTCGGACATTATCCCACGGGTAGGTACAACCGGGATAAAAGTATCCTTTGTCCTAAACCTAGGTCATGGTATACCTATGTGCCAAATTTCATCCAAATCCGTTCCGTCGATTTAGCGTGGACTCGTAACAAACAAACACACCTACAAACTCAGTTTCACATTTATAATACACTGGATCGCAAAAATTCCGACCCGGAATTTTTCGGTAGGTAATAAATGGCGTGATAGTTTCTTAAATACATAAGACTAATTTGCAAAACTATAGTTTATTGTAGAAGACTGATTAATATACAGGATTACTGGTAATTCGACGTATATCCGTCAGGGGCTGATAAAGGGGGCCAAATGCAACAAATTGAACCCCCCATATGTATGGCCGAAATTCAATAGTATTCGAGATATTTGAATTTTAAGGGTTTTTCGATATTTACCCAAAATTTGACATTTAATTCCAAATAAAAAAAAAACTACACATTTGAATGGGTACCATTAAAAATCATGTTGTAGCTAGCACTTCAATTAAGCTATGGACATAGTTAAAACTACTTAA
Source organism: Xanthia togata (assembly GCA_963853775.1). Lineage (NCBI taxonomy): Eukaryota > Metazoa > Arthropoda > Insecta > Lepidoptera > Noctuidae > Xanthia > Xanthia togata. The sequence goes on from OY970800.1 coordinate 21,250,897, forward strand.
TTTAACAAAATAATTAAAATAATGAACGATATAAGAATAACATCTTACCAATATTTTTATTTTACGCTTCAAAAATGTTGCCTCCTCACAAAAATTTCTATGACATTAATCGTAAAAATAACTAGAAAAACTTGCCTATTCTGTAAGCTTTCCAAAAAGGTATAAAAATCAATTTTAAAATACATAATTCGTGGCATGGCATGTGTTTGAACCGGCGCGGGGGAGAAATAATGTGTGGTTTAGTTTATGATCCTTGCTAAAACAACCGATTTTACTGGCGGAATTCTTCGTGATGGGGCGGGGTGTGAGGGTGGGGGAGCACACGGCGTCTGCTGTGCTCGCGTCGCCTTCCTTAGTAAGTTTCGACTCTACGCCGCGCAAGCACGTGTGTTGTTATCTTGCTATTAACCAATCTCTCATCGCGTTAATTTGTTATCGATCATTATTGTTAATTCTTGTTTCTCTTGTTATTATTTTTGTTATCATTGTTATTTCGGATACCATGGCTTCGTATGCTAATAACGAATACGCAGACATTATGTTTTGTTATGGTTTTGCCGATGGAAACGCGGCTGCGGCTCGGCGAGAATACCAACGCCGCTTTCCCGATCGTCGACTTCCCCACGTTACTGTTTTCGGGAGCACCTATCGACGATTGTCTGAAACTGGCAGTGTTCAGAGAGCACAATTCAACGCTGGCAGACCTCGACGGTATACGGCTGACGAAGAGGACACCATTCTTCAGTGTTTTATTGATGACCCAAACATCTCAACGAACATTGTTGCAAGACAGCTCGGTATAGATAGATAGATAGATAGAATACTCTTTATTGTACACCATAAAAATCACAGACATAATTACGACGGGACGGTATGTCCCAGTGGAAAGTGTGGTCGGTAGTACATCTATCAGGTAGACACCCGTACCATTATCAACCTGTCCAAACATTGCACGAGGGAGATCCTGCCAGGCGACTCGAATTTTCTCGGTTTATGTTAAACGCTGACGCTGACCAGGAACATTTCCTAAGAAATATTTTGTGGACTGACGAGTCAAAGTTTGACCGGGATGGTATAACGAATTGCCATAACTTACATTTTTGGGCACCTAAAGCAGGCAGGAATCCAAAAAAACTAAAAGAAACTGCGTCGCAAATGAGATTTTCCCTGAACGTATGGATGGGTGTCGTTGATAATTATTTGGTGGGCCCTCATTTCTTGCCCCAAAATTTGAACGGCGAAAATTACGAGGAGTTTTTGAGAAACAACCTAGACGATTTGTTGGCGGATGTTCCCGAAGAAATAAAAAACAACCTCATGTTTCAACATGATGGGTGCCCAGCACATTACCGGATTACTGTCCGACAGTGGCTAGATGAGAGATTTCCAAACCGATGGATTGGGAGGGGAGGGCCAATTCCGTGGCCAGCACGAAGCCCTGATATCACACCACTTGATTTTTACGTCTGGGGTCATATGAAGGAATTAGTTTATGTGACCCCAATAAATTCAGTCGAAGAACTTCGACAGCGAATAATAAACGCGGCGCAACAGATGAGAACAACGTTTTCATCAAGAGTGACGAAAACCAAAGTTAGGAAAAGAATTCGAACTTGCATTCGTAATAGAGGGGCTCATTTTGAACAAGATGTGTAAAATTTTTAATAAAATTTGACGTACATTTTTGAATGCATTTTATTTCATACAAATACAAATTCTCTCCCCGCGCCGTTTCAAACACATGCCATGCCACGAATTATGTATTTTAAAATTGACTTTTATACCTTTTTGGAAAGCTTACAGAATAGGCAAGTTTTTTTAGTTATTTTTACGATTAATGTCATAGAAATTTTTGTGAGGAGGCAACATTTTTGAAGCGTAAAATAAAAATATTGGTAAGATATTATTCTTATATCGTTAATTATTTTAATTATTTTGTTAAATTAAGTAGTTTTAACTATGTCCATAGCTTAATTGAAGTGCTAGCTACAACATGATTTTTAATGGTACCCATTCAAATGTGTAGTTTTTTTTTTATTTGGAATTAAATGTCAAATTTTGGGTAAATATCGAAAAACCCTTAAAATTCAAATATCTCGAATACTATTGAATTTCGGCCATACATATGGGGGCTTCAATTTGTTGCATTTGGCCCCCTTTATCAGCCCCTGACGGATATACGTCGAATTACCAGTAATCCTGTATATAAAAAAATGTGTAACATGTTTTGTACACTATATAACTTTAATTAAATAGGTAATACATTTTCTAAACTCATCTTTTAGACAAAATGGACCAAATTATCCGGCATACATTAACTTCAATCTTAAATGGCCATGGACGACCGAGCTTGGGTACAAGCTACTCTTCCTATCCGTATGGGAGGCCTCGGCGTTCGCAAAATTTCCAGTATTAGTTTACCGGCTTTCATATCCTTGGTTCACGGTACTGAGAAGTTAATTTGGATAATCCTAGCCCCCATACTGATTAATTTTGATGTGCCGTGCCTCACCGAGGCTAAGAATGCCTGGAGACTCGCTTGCCCGAATTCAGATCCACCTGACAATCCATTTTCCTAGAGACGGTGGGATGAGCCGCTCTGCAGAGTAGTACAGAACAATTTACTTGACACGTCTGCTACTGCTGCGGAGCGTGCGCGCCTGTTGGCTGTGGGTAAATGGGAGTCGGGACTGTGGCTTCATGCACTACCGTCATCGAACGTAGGCACTTTGTTCGACGACACTACCTTCCGCATCGCTGCTTCCCTGCGACTAAGAGCTCCTTGTTGTTCTCCTCATCGCTGTCACTGTGGCGAAGTTGTCAACAGTTGTCGAAGTGCTGGTCGCTTAGCGCGGCACGCGAACATTAATGACATCATCCGACGAGCTCTTTTCACCGTCGGCGTTCCAGCTATGCTAGAACCTAACGGTTTGGCACGCGATGATTGCAAGAGACCGGACGGCATGTCTTTATTTCCATGGAAGGTGGGTAGGCCTTTAGTGTGGGACGCAACGTGTGTCGATACTCTTGCGCCATCCCATCTTCCTGGCTCAGCGTGCAGTGCTGGCACTGCCGCTGTGGCTGCAGAAAACCTCAAGCGGCGAAAGTATAATAACCTTATAGGCAACTATATTTTCGAGCCGTTTGGGGTTGAAACCCTAAGGCCGTGGGGTCCGAGTGCTCATGGTCTATTCACTGAAGCTCTAAACGACTGGTTGACACCTTGACACTTCCCGTGACCCAAGGGTTGGTTTTTACCTTGGCCAGAGGCTAAGCATTGCCATACAACGTGGCAATGCAGCCAGTCTCTTGGGCACACTACCAGTCAACAGCGATGCGGATGAATTTTTCGACGCTCTATTTTAGTTTGTATAATAATATATTCGTTTTAATTTTTTATATATATTAAACATACATATTAAATAGGTACTAAAAATAAGAAAATTTGGCTTCTAACTTATGACAGCAAAAATACACTTCGCAGTAAATCTTAAAAAATAAAATATTTTTTGTCAATTTAATATTTTGTATTTCCTCCACGAGCCCGTATCACTTCATAATCTTCAAATACATTCGTCGCAAATACGTGACGCGAAGATTCAAAATATAAAATACTCGGAGCCTCAGCGGTCACGACGTTGTGGCATGCTGTAAACCAAATTTTTAATATGATTTTGGTCTATGTTTGCCCATTCCTCCCCATTTTGCGCATTCCTTAACTCGTGTAAGGTAACGGTAGCAGGAGAGCATTGTCTCACGCATCTCCCGAGCTCGTCCCATGCATGTTCTATGGGATTTTAGTCTGGGCTGTGAGCTGGCCACTCCATGCAGGTAATACCGACGTCTTGAATATACATATTGATCAAACGAGCAGTATGTGGTTGCGCATTATTGTGCATAAAAATTGAATTTACACCCATATTCACTAAGAAAGCACCAGCATGCTCATTTAAAACCTCTTCTACGTATCTGGCAGCAGTCAGAGAACCGTTTTCTACGATGACTAACTCCGTGCGATCCTCTGAAGATATCCCAGCCCAAACCATTATTGATCCTCCACCGAATGGCACCTTTTCTTTAAAACACGCTTGATGATACCGTTCTCGTGGTCGTCTAAATACTCTTCGTCTCCCGTCACGCGTAAATAAACAGAATCTGGACTCATCGGAAAACATAACCTTGGACCAATTCTTCATCTGTCCATCGAATGTGTTCTCGAGCAAACCGTAACTCGATGTTTTCTGAGCAGCTTGGGGCCGTTTGCTGGTCTATAAGGCTTTATATCAGCTTTATGAAGACGTCGCAGAATCGTATCAGAGCTCACATTGTTGTGGTGAATTTCTTGAAGACTGTTTCGGACTGTGTCTTCTCGTGTAGTTGTGCACCTCGGCCTGCCATTTGCCTTCTCTTGATGTTCAGCTCGCTTTGAAACAAAAACAGAAAAAAAAAAAAAAACTTAATTTTAAATTTTAATAATTTTCAAAGAGCAGATTTTTTTTATCTGTTTCTTTTACAAATGAAACTTATTTAGAGATTTAGAACAAGAATTAGTAACCTGTTTACTACATATTATTTATTCTAGCGATCTAGGTATGTAATTTATGGAGATATCACGGTTTTATTAGCGACCCGGAGTTTTTGCGATCCATTGTATTATATAGCTAGAATTAGGTATAAATTTAAATGTTTTTAAATGTTATTACGTAGGTACCTACCACGTCCCAATAAATGTTTATACGTCATCATAAAATAAATCATTATAATTGTACAAAATCGTTGATGTTGGAAACCTGAAAAATAAAAATATATGATTAATTCTAGGATTTGAAGAAACTGCCTCGTTGGTCAAGTGGTTGCAAGAACTACTGCTGAGCATGAGGTCCTGGTTTCCAATCAAGGGTCGAGCAAAGTTTTATTGGGTTTTTCCACCTGGACTTTCTCAGTACCTTGCTTGGAGTATGAATTTGAAGCCGGTTGATGGCATTAGCCTCGCCCCTATAAAATGGGACTTGGAACTGGCAAAATGTGGGTGTACTATAGGTACACCTCTGCCTAACCCTTCGGGGAATACAAGCGTGATATTATGTTGGAGAAACTGTGTTGAGGTCCTCCTCTACGCAGTTTTACCAGCTGCATGCCAGCAACAGAAAAAAACTATATTTAATCGTAAAGCTTGAAACGATGTCGAGCAATCAAAGTCAAAGTCAAATATTTTTTTAATTAGGCGCAAAAATGCACTTTTGAACGTCAAAATTAAAAAAAAAAAAAAAATTGTTTCTAGTCGCCCCTTCCAAAAGGTAGTTTTCGTATGGAGAAGAATGGGCAAGAAACTCTACTTGTCATTCCGCTTTATTTTCAGATCATGATTATGTCATTCAGATTAAACTACTTTGTTATTCAGCTTACAGCTTCGTGCAGACTAGCGCGACGCGACAGCGCGACGCGACACCGGCTATTGTTATGCCGTGAAGTTTTCTTGGAATTTGTATTGTTCGCGCTGGTCTAAACGAGGTTTTATTCGGCTTCAATAGGAAGTTATCCATAAAAAGTGTTTTTTACAATTCCACATTCTTTTTATTTTTCCTATAACTTATTATTAAGTTTGACGATTTTTGGAAGGCAAGTTGAATCCTAAGTCTGGCATCCCTGTGAGCGTGGGAGGTGTGAGTGACAGTAAGGGCATTGCTGAGCTGTTTAGAGAACACTTTAGGGTGAGTTCTCCGCTTGGTCCTTGAAAGGTGATGCCTGATGCTGAATCAGGCGTGAACTGTAACTTATTTAATGTTACAGCCAAACAAGTGTCGGATATAATTATGAAGATGTCCAGAGGTAAGTCTCCCGGTCACGACGGGCTCAGTATTGAGCATTTAAAGTATGCAGGCGTTCATTTGCCGCGCGTTCTGGCAATGTACTACACACTATGCATGAGTCATTCATACCTGCCCCCCGACCTCTTGCGAACTATTATTGTTCCCATTGTCAAAAATAAAACGGGTCTTTTATTCGACAAAGAACATAGGCCAATTTCTTTGGCGACGGTAGTAGCTAAGGTGATGGACGCCGTGCTTGACTCAGAACTTGAGAAGCATCTCAGCATTCATGATGCGCAGTTCGGGTTCCACCGCGGACTCTACTGAAAGCGCCATTCAGAGCCTCAAGCACACCATGCAATGCTACACGGAGCGGCATACATCTGTGTATGCATGTTTCCTCGACCTTTCAAAGGCTTTTGACCTAGTGTCATATGACATGCTGTGGTCTAAGCTTAAAAAAACCGGCGTGCATGCACAGGTGCAACGGATCTTCAAAGGCTTGACCTAGTGTCATATGACATGCTGTGGTCTAAGCTTAAAAAAACCGGCGTGCATGCACAGGTGCAACGGATCTTCCACTACTGGTACGCCAACCAGACCAATAATGTCAGATGATCAGACAGCCTCTCCGAAGTGTACGGATTGGAGTGCGGGACGAGGCAAGGTGACAATTTTCTCCCCTAAGCTCTTTAACCTATACATTAACGACCCGATAGCTGCTTAATCTTCAGGACCTCTGGCAAGTGTCCACCTAGTGTGCCCGCCATAAAACAGAATGGTGTTGAGCTAAAACGGGTCAAATACTTAGGGCACTATAACACTGAGGATTTTGATGACCAAGTTGACATTGAAAGGGAGCGCAGGGCATTGGCGGTTAAAAGTAATATGCTGGCACGCAGGTTCGCTCGCTGCAGTAAACAGGTAAAGGTTATTTTTAAAGTTTACTGCCAAACTTTTTACACGAGTAGCCGGTGGGTCAGCTGTTCTTTTTTATTTTTTTTAACTTTGGCCACGCTTGTAATTTTTCCTGTATTGTGAGTGCGTTTATAAACATTTAAACTCACATACACAAACAACCAGACCTGGAACCACTACTTGTAGGTCATACAAATATTTATTCCGTGCTGGAATCGAACCCGCGACAGGAAGTGCCAACCGTGCCGTCAAAATCAAAGGTCGATCAATGCCTTGCGTGTTCAGTATTATAATGGATTCAGGATGCTGCCAGGGCTGCCCCACTTTTGTAGCGCTTCGGGTATGTTTGTGGAGGCTCCTCGGGTTGATGGTTTCCATGCTATAATGCGCAAGCGAACCGCCTCCCTACTAAGCAGAGTGCGGGGCAGCACTAACAGTATCCTTCAAGTAATTGCTGAGAAGTATGACTCGGCAGTCATGAAGGCTTTCGTTCGGATTCTGGTCAGATAGCGTAGCCATCTATCCTGTACAGACATCATTCACCACTGCAACACAAAGTCAAAACATAATATCACCACGTCATACATGATAATGTATGGCGTGGCGTAGTGTACCAATTATCACTTAGTTTAAGTAGTACACTTGGCTATGGCATGTGTTTCCCTAAAAAACCGGCACAGTGTCAAGATAATAATAATTATTAATATTATGAACTTTAAAATTTAAGTTCTTTTAATAATTTATTATAATCTAGCCTCCTATGCAATTTAACTCCAACTTATCATGTTACGTGATAGCTGATAATGTTATAACTAAGATTAGTGCACTTTTACACTATTCCTTAGCACTTACTTAGGGTATTACATGTACATAAAGCACAGAATTGTTACTCTTATTTATTCACTATTTAAACACTACACTAACTGAAATTATTTTGTTATCTTTAGCCGACGCACTATGTCCGAGTTGTCTTCCAGCCTATTGCTATCAATCGAGCACAGATTCAATCTCCGTGCTGCTACTGAGATTATCCTGACCACTTTATCGAACCCGGGACCCCATGGTCAGCACATCAGGGGTTCTTACGACCAGTAGACGTATGGGGCAACATAATTATTTATAGTAAGTAGAACCTTAGATTCAAATAGTTAAAAATAGTACTCACGAACATCTTCCTGACGCCAATTTGAATGCACCACCCGGGCAAAGTAGTGTTTCTAACATCATGTTTTGCGGGGGGGGCCAGGTGGTAGAGTCTGGTGATCGACCGTCCATGATTCTACCTGAATGGCGGGATCGGGTAAAAATGTCGTTCAGCGGACTGTCTATGTTGTCATCATTTTGAGGAAGCAAAACAAGTTCTTGAGTAAGGAGGTAACGCTGTTTACATGATATAATTTTTTCACATAGTTCTCTAGATATAGTTCTACCAGTACACAGGATACCGAGTACAGTCAACACAACAAACAATATAAGTAAGAGCTTCATGTTATGTGTTCGCTTGTGCGCGGCCGACACATGAATTGAAGAATGTGAGTAACGTCGCACTTAAATTCACTGATATGTATGAAGGTTATCATTTATAATTACGAATTAAGTTTATAAAAAGAACCGAAAACATCGAGATTTCTGTGCTATATCTACCAATCTAAGTTAAATTTTAATGTAAATATTACCTACTTGCGATCCGCCCCAGCTTCGCAGTTGCACTCGACAAAACATCGAGTCTAGATTACTTTATTATTATACTACTAGCTGTCCACCCCGGCTTCGCACGGGTAGCACTAAGTAATTATCTACGGCGCACCTAGGTAGGTGCGCCAAGCTAGTCTTATATCTATATTTATATAAAAGAAAGTCGTGTTATTTACACTATTTATAACTCAAGAACGGCTGAACCGATTTGACTGAAAATTGGTGGGGAGGTAGCTTTGAACCAGGAGAGGTAGTAGGGTAGGTAGGGTAGGTAGGGTAGGTAGGGTAGGTAGGGTAGGTAGGGTAGGTAGGGTAGGTAGGGTAGGTAGGGTAGGTAGGGTAGGTAGGGTAGGTAGGGTAGGTAGGGTAGGTAGGGTAGGTAGGGTAGGTAGGGTAGGTAGGGTAGGTAGGGTAGGTAGGGTAGGTAGGGTAGGTAGGGTAGGTAGGGTAGGTAGGGTAGGTAGGGTAGGTTAGGCTCCCTCGTAGCTTAGCTTGGACCTTGCTCCTGACACCGGCGGAATACTATTTTTTATATTTTTAAATGTTTTTTTTACCGCTTTTTTAATATTTAAAAATGTATTTTATATGTTCAAAATATAAATAAAGTCAAACTCAAACTCAAAGCATTTATTTCAATGAAACCATTTACAGGCACTTTTGAATTGTCAAGGGGTCGGTCAGTCAAAAATATGAAGCTAGTTGCCCATTCCAAAGCGTAGTAGGTACCTATGGAGCAGAACGGGCAAGAAACTCCACGGACACTGTTTTAATCAAATAGTCCGTAATAAAAAAATAAAAATAAAGAATCATTCAATAACTTCAGCTAAGAGATTACCAGTCCCAACTAACGGTGCCCGTTCACGAACATGACGCATGGATTAGCACCATTTAGCTCAACCATTTTGAAAGGAGCTAAATGATCCAACACACGCGCCACCATCAGCGAAACATTTGAGTGAGCATGACATACTCACAGCCGCCAGGGCACATTCAAGTCAATGAAATACTACATATTACCCGGTAAATGATAGCTCTTTAGTACATAGTACTCACATCTGTGCTATGCAATTATATAATACAATATATAATTGCATAACACAGATAATAATACAATAGTGTAACTAACACGACTTTCTTTTATATAAATATAGATATAAGACTAGCTTTGCCTACGGCTTCGCCCGCGAACATGTCGGATTTTCCGACATCTAAGGTTTATTCTCACGGGAACGTACTACCGGGATTATAAGTAGTGAATCATGTGTTAATCCCAGTTATAAATAATTACTTTATTTGTGGAAAGTTATATGAGTACTTCATTTGGACAAATAGAACATAACACGAATTCCTTAAACTAAGATTATTTGTAGCGGCTCTGCAGCTGGCCAGGACTGTAATTGATCACGACACACGATCACTCACAATTTGTTTCATTTTGACAGTTCAACAACATTCATTGCGTTATTTACGTTTTTGAACAAAATTATGTAGATTGTGTCTGATCGTGTGTTTATATTTAGGGTGCAGGTAATAAATAATAATAATAAATAATATGTATTCGATAATTTCCCACCCAAAAAAAAATAAGGTTATTTTATTGCTATGCGTATTTCCACGAAGATGAGTTCTCATATTGGTCCTTATGTTCAAATTTTGAATCGATGTCCATATAGGGCAGACGATTTCAAGTATGCTTTCATAATATCTGCACGCGTTCCTCTGTTGCTGTTGTGTTGTTGTGTGTAAATAAAAAAAAGTAATTCCACCCATAATGACAGCGGGGCTTCTGAGCTCCTTTAAGGTTCTGTCCACAGCTTCTACATGTGCTCTATGCCTCATGGTGCATTCATCCCATTTACCTAATCAATGACGCGTCTTGTAGTAAGCCACTGTATTTTTTAAAGTTTTTAATAATAAAGAAATTAATTAGAATTACAAACTACTAATCAATTGCTTCTAGTTTGCAAAACTTAAACCCTCTTATTCATAAAAGTTGTTTAAAGATGTGTGGTTAAACAGGCGCTAATCATTACTTAACTTTAAGCAGCGTTTATAAATACGAGGGGGAATGTGTAGGCTGTGGGGCTGTTCGCTCACACCGCGGCAGTTTTCTTCCTTTTAGCATTTTTTTTATCCATCGTAACTTCTAAACGAAAATTCCGATTCGAATAATGATTATGAAACTATTTAGTCGAATAAGGATTAATATCATTATACGAATATCATAATTTTTCGATTCTACCCGTGATTTGATTGACTACTTTGACCAAAAAAACGGTTATTGTGACTTAACTAAAATAGTTAGACATACAGCCTCTCGGACTTTTTGTGGGTGATGAGTACTATAAACATTATTTTATGTATCATCAATAGTTTTTGCAGAGCACCCCAATTAATGCCTTTTGTAGGCAATTTTTTGATACCTTTGGATTCATTATTGCAATTTAGGTAGGGATCTATCATATTTAAAAAAAAAATGGGCTTATCATGTTTGTAATGGATAAACTCAAAAATTACTTAACCATATTTAAAAAAATCTTTCAGCTATATATGCAGGTTATATTTTATCGAACGAAGTTGCGGGCAGAATCTAGCACCAAATAAATTATTTGACTGTACTATACATACATGGTATATGTATGTACAAATGAGTACACAGTGACACTGACACATATTATTATTATAATCGTTTATTTTTCTGTTATTTACCCATAGCAATATTACAATGCATTGTTATAGCAAAAGCACTAGGAAGTGGTGAAGGGTGGGCGTTTTGGGGGACTGTCTTATGTAATTTTCACGTTCGAAAAGTGCTGATTCTCAGCCTAATTTGAATAAATGACTTGAATTTTGTTTTTTTTTTTTGATTTTTTTTGTTAAATTATTACATCATAATAAATATATTTAAAAATTAAATTACATTATAAAAATTTAATAACATTGAAATTAAATTCAGATTACATCATTTCAGAATATTAGCATCTTAGCAGGTACATACCTACAGCGAAATATTAGACACTATCGAGTCAAGAAAGATGCCTTGAGTCTCCTCAAGAGCCCGTAAAAATCAGTAACTCTGTTCTCAACGAACAACGAAAATAGAGTTATTCATCATAAGGAAAGAAAATTAATTTAATAAGAGAACTTACTAATATTATATTTATTATAGCTCACTTAAAGTAAGTACCTATTTAACTGGCAATCATATTAGCTACAATTTTACAAAGACTTTATTTATTACTATAAATAAGAGATAGAAAGAGATTTTAAGAATCGAATACAATAAATTAATGTATAACTAAAGATGTTCGCCAGATAATAGCGAGGCAAAGACGGCTGTCGTAATTATTAAGCCGAACTAGCAGATTTAATAGCTATTGTTAAAAAGTCAACAATAATACGATTAAAGTTATGCGCCTGGGCATCTTCGTGTATCCGAGTTAATGCACACGACAACATATTGTATCAAGCCATACATTTCCAGTATTAGTTAACCAGCAGTTACTCGTAGTTTGATATTTTAGATCTTGATGTTAGAAAAACTGCTGACCTTTGGGGATTATGAGAACATACCATGTCTTCTATAATTGATATTATTTCACCCTTTTTTACCGTTTGTTTTTAACTCTTGTCTCGCATCTGGTGTATTGAAAAGATGAAACTTAGCAAAGTGATCCCACCACTCAAATCTGGCAGCACAATAGATCCCACGAATTTTCAGCCTAGTTCAATATTTATTACTTACATTGAGAAAAATCATTGAAATTCATTTTTTTTAAAATTTTTGCCAACTTTGAACAAGTTAACGATGCACTCTCTAAAGTTGTATAAGAATAAGAATAATACATTTTATTTGCTCAAACATGTGTATACACACAGAATTAAAATAATACATGCATGCAAGATCTTAAGAGCGGCTCACGACATGCCTGCCATACCTCATGGCATGCAAATATCTTAGGTACCTACAATTAATATTCCTATTGAATTTATGATTTTAAAATATTATCATTTCACTTTAAATACATTAAATATCAGTCACAGCATTTTTTTTATATTCAATCATTTACATTATCTATTATTTATTTTCTTTGTCCAAATAACTTTAATAGCAGGCGTACCGCTTTTTTCACAATACCCATTTTACTAAACCAAATACCTGTGGACATTAGATACTCAATGAATAGTAAAAACATAAAGCGTAAGCTGAAAGAACATTACATCAACTCGATCATAGCGCGTTGATCAAATCTCAGGCCATGGTATGCTAAGATAGACCCCAGAGGTCTAATTGTGTGCTTTGTTTATGTGTAAGGAACTTAACAAGTTACAATTAATTATTACAATGAAGAATTACAATTAGGCATGACCATAATTACTATGATGATTATTATTAATAATAATTGGATACCGTGCCCCCCTGGCATTGCACAGGCAACAGAAGGAACACGGGTGGGTTTTAGTCAGTAAGAGTCTGACACGCCCTCCCGCTCCACCCAGAGCGGGAGAAGTCATTTGATGATTTGCCAACCAAAAAAAAAAAAAAGTTATAGTTTGCTCTTTCCAATTTTTGGGCAATTTATTGTAGATAATTGGTGCCATGCAAAAAACACTCTTGCGCATGTGCAGTTTTTGATGTATGTACACATAGTTTGCTATCATCACGTCTATTTCTTGGAAATTTGTCTGCCATACGAGGAAACAAATGTGGATTTGTTTTTACGAACATTGCTTTTTCTAATATATAAAGCGCAGGTAATATCAATATTTGATATTTAGTGAAATCATTTTTACAACTATTGGTAGTATTGAGGTTAAACATAGATCTCAAGCAGCACTTGTCTTTTAAAGATGTCACCCCTATCGGTTGAGTAACCCCAGAAGATAACGCCATATCTAATGACGGATTCAACCAAACCATAGTAGGCCTTCTATATTTATATGCCAGTAGCGCTTCTATATTTAGAGTACGTGATCATTAATATAACACATATGCACCACTGCTTATTCCTTTGGCCAGAGCCTCGATATGTGCTTTCCAATGTAAGTTTCCGTCGATTGTAAGACCTAAAAATATTGTAGTATTAGCTGTCTGTATTTTATTATTATTCTAATCGATGTCAAGAATAGAGAATAATGATGATCGATTGCTAAAGTGCATAATCAAAGTTTTATTTATATTAATTTTCAAATTATTATTATTCAGCCACGTTACCGCTTCAATTAATGTATTTTTATGTCCGTTGTGCATTGTTTTAATGTAAATAATCTTCTCCTGAACGAAAAAAAGACTAAAATGTCAGGCAGCTGACTACCGATGTACTGATTAATGGAATAGAGTTGGACCCTGTTGAGTCGACAGTTTTTCTTGAAATAACGATTGACGGTAAATTACAATGGGGCCCACATATGGAAAAATTGTCAGAAAGGGTTAGTTCGACCACCTACGCTGTTAAAAAAAATAGACAGATAAGAGATAACTGACGTAGTTAGAGCCTGAATTGTATATTTAAATTATTTTTATAGTCTTATATTAAATTATTTAAAAGGTGTATTAAAACCAAACTTTGTAGAAAAAGGGTACTTCAAAATGTCTGATTATTTAGAAAACTGGTATCTCTTATCTGCCAGGGCTTATTTTTAATCTTATATTTTAAATCGTTTTTGATGTTTATATTTTTTTTACATTGTTCTCACATATAGAATCAGCAAGAGTAATGTACCCAGGATTTTGTAATTTCTATATTTAAAAGAGTGTCCTTGGAGTTTCTTGCCCGTTCTTCTCCATAGAGATCTACGTTTTGGAATGGGCAACTAGCTTCAACTTTCTGACTAACTGACTGACTCTTTGACAATTCAAAAGTGCCTGTAAATGGTTTAATATAAATAAATGCTTTGAGTTTGAGTTTGACGTTTTAATTATTATACAAAATCATCTTCCTAAACAGTTTTATATACACATTGACATTGATGAATATTTACTTTGTGAAGTTTATTATTTTACCTTAGCATAAACATAATGAACATATAATGTTACCACTGCTGGGACGCAGACCTCCACTCTCCATGAGGGAGTGGGCTGTAATCTACCACGCGGGCCCAGTGCGGGTTGGTAGATGTCACATGCCTTCAATTTTTGTTCTATCTGGTTCTAGGACATGCCGGTTTCCTCACGATGCCGGTTTCCTCCTTCACCGTTATTGAGAGCAGTGGTGATGATGAACCCACGACCTACAACACGTAAGGCCCGTTATGGTTGGACCACCACTGGTCTCTATTATAATTATTGTGAATTTTTCTATTTTGTTTTTTCTCAGTTAGTTTTAATGATAGTCTGGCAGTTTGAGTACTTTATGCGGCCTACTCAGATGTCCTTTCTTTAGTATTGTTCGTGGAATCGTTTCTGAGTTGTGCTACATAACTAATGCTTGCAGTGAGCGGACAGGTCCACTCGAATCTGTGTTGTTCTTTCCTCAAAAGAACATTTCTGACACTAATCTACATGGTCCTCATATTGCCTGACCAAGATTATGTATGTCTGGACTTTAAAAGACTGACCCCGTGTTTATTTCGCCATTTCTTCTCAGGGGTAGTTTGATTGGAAATGTCGACTCCATCAATCTTCTTTTTTTGTTATTTGCGTGTAAATGAGATTCCGATATCCTATTTACGGAAACAATTTAATTTAATTTCATTAAGTTCCTACTGCGTTCAGATTTTTTTAAGCTGGCTTTTTGTTATTCCCAAATCCATATGAACGACTCCGTTGTTGTCGGAGGCCTGAAAAAAATAAAAACAATGATTAATTTTTGTTATAAAAATATTTTTATTGGCACATTAATTTGATTATTTATATGTCTAGATCTAGTCTATCACGCTGCAAAATAACTAAAACAAAGAAGCCAATTTTGGTATGCTATTGTGCGTGACAGCTACATCTCACTTGCGCCACGTCGTCGTTCTTCTCTTCTAGTGTGCGTGCATTTAGCGGCCAACAGACCAACAGTTGATCGCCATTTTTTTCGACGAGTTTACAGCTTTGACTGTGTATCTAGACAAAATTATGTCTGTCGGCACACTTTATTTTATGTTACAAGGTCGGTAATTGTTTTATTATTATTGTTAGAACCGCTTGAATAAGTTTAGTTTAGTTTTAAATAAGGAAA
The DNA here is from genome assembly GCA_963853775.1 of Xanthia togata. NCBI lineage: Eukaryota > Metazoa > Arthropoda > Insecta > Lepidoptera > Noctuidae > Xanthia > Xanthia togata. The sequence continues at coordinate 21,266,486 of OY970800.1, forward strand.
AGGGATTCTTCCTGGTCTAATGATACATCACACAAATGTTTAATCAGCTGACTCGGCTGTGCATGAGTCCATCCGTCATCTAGGTACTTCACCAAGCGTAATTGGTATTAATTACTTTATAAACAAGATACAGTATTTAAAAACGTAACATATCAAGCGTCGACTAATGAGACACAATTAATTAACATAACATCACGCCCATAAACCCCGATGGGTTAGGCAGAGGTGTACCTATAGTACACCCACATTTCGTCAGTTATGTTTGAGTCCCATGTAATAACAATTTGCCCGACCTGGGAATCGAACTCAAGATCTCATGCTCAACAGTAGCGCTTGCGACCACTAGACCAGCGGTTCTCAAACTTTTTTGGCGACGGAACCTTTTTGGAAAACGAATTATTTGCCAGAGCCATAAAATAATCAAAACTTGGTTTTATCTGTATACTTCACTAACAATCATAATACTTGACATTAACATTGACATTTGCATCTAATGTAGGATATGAAATAGATTTTTACTTTTCATTAATTATTTCATGTCAGGCTTAATTGAAGAGAGTTGAAGTCGAATGTCTGGTTTGGCATCCAATCTGGCAAAATTGCGGTATTTTGATTTTTTGATGCATAGGTTGAGTTGAGAATCCTGTTTCGCACAGTTTGTAACTCTGGTCTAAGTTCAAATAGCCTTGTTAAAGATTTACGCCGAGATAATATCTCACTTCTGTATGGAGCAGTAGTATATTATGTTTGCTGCTATAATCTTGACACAATATGGAAAACAATCGGGATTGCAGTGGACAAGTTTTGATGAAATTAATTATTTTTACCGCTTTCTCAAGAACTAATTATATTTTATTGAGCAAATGCCGCCAAATCTAAAATTAGTTCTTGATGAAGCTAGGTTCCGCAAAGCCGTTCCGCGAAAATTCACACAATGAACCAGTATTTTCGCGGAGCTCCCACAGAGGCTTTGCGGAGCCCAGGGACTCCGCGGAGCACACTTTGAGTAACACTGCACTAGACCAACGAGGCAGTCACAATTAATCATCAACGTATGATAACGATCCGCGAAAGACACAATCTATATTACCCCGTTTATGTACAAATAACTCGAAAAAATATGGAAAAGTAAACAAAAGGAGGTAGGTACTATGTATAAAAGTACAAAGATCAAATTAAATGAGCACATAGTCTACTCACAGACATTTTCCTGATTTTGTTTTGGGGCCGCCACCAGGACAAATTAATGTAGCGAAAAAACGATTATTGATAGATGGTATGGCAACAGAAGTTTTTCCACGTATACTGACACGTTTAAGTCCACCAGTACATAGAGTACTGAGTACAGTCAATACAACAAACAGTATAAGTGAGAGCTTCATTATGTTAAGAACGTGTTCACTTGTGCGCTGCCGGCGGGTGAATAACGCGTAGTACGTGAGTAATCAGACACGTAGTTTTACGAGTATTATAAATGATGATGATGTGTTGTTTATTTCTGTTAAGCTTCGGTTTCCTAGAAAAGAGGTGGCTGCCACAGTGTACTTATTTATCGGCGAATGACATCACTGAAACGTTATTTATGAAAGTTTGTGTGTTTTCCTAGAAACGTTTTTTGACAACGTAAAGTTTTTTTTTTGTATCCGTAATGGGAAGCTCTTGGTCTGCATCTCACCTGATGGTAAGTGATGATCAGGCCAAAGGTCAAAGCAACCTTCAACCAGAATCTTCAACCTCAGTGGAACTGGCTATCCTACTTATCTGCCGAAACACAACAATGCTGTTAATATTGTTGTTACGGCGACCGACTTAGATAAGATAGCTAGCTACGGACTTAGAACAAGCCCTACCACCAACCAAAAAAAACCCCGCTGTCATTCTTTTCGTGACGGCCACAGTAGCTTTGGTAGGCTTATAGTTTTTTACAAACACTTCAATAATATTTTAGAAAGTAGATGAGGTCGATGTTTCCTATCCGACTCTGAGAAGACCCCGAAACAAACTCAGATTAATTAATACTGATTATTAACTAACATTCTGCCCCTTTTAGCGCGTCAGGAGCGATCTCCTGACATGTCAAAACAACGAGATTTCTGTGCTATATCTTAAAATGAAACTTCTTAAGTATAAAACATTTCTACCGGGCTACGACTACATAATAACCACTAGTACAGTCGAACACAATACGCTCGATAGATAAGATCCTACTCGCGTGTTTCCCATAACGTGGTCTTGCTCATCGCCACTGTGTTTACATTAGAACTGTGAACGAATTGTGTTGTACATAGTTTCGGTTTTTAATAATATTTTTAAATTTTTGTTATTTATAAGTTATTATTTATGTACACATAGAAAAATAGATACAGATAAGACATAATCATAATTATGAGTACAAAGGTTATTTTATTTATTTTGTTGTAATCTGTGTCTGTCTGTAGTGGGATTTATCTAAGTCCGTAGGTGTGTCCGTGGCATTACAGTGGGATCAGAATACCAGAGCGGTGTTTTTTTTTTAAATATGCTGAGATAGGGGCCTTTTTAGCCTCGCACAGGTCGTTATTATTTTTTTAGTTTTTATATGCTCCTCCATGTATATTTTTAAAATTATTATTACTGTTTGTATTTTCTGTGCGTGTCCCTAATAAAATATTTTTCTTTCTTTCACCATATACTTCGGCTGGTGCATGGCCTACATCTTATCATCGTATCTTTTTTAACCTATCGTAAGCGTATTTGTAAGTACGGTTAGAATTTTAAGCTTTTAGTGTATAGCGATCACCATCGAAAACTTCCGCTACCTTAAACGGACCTCTGAACTTCCGATAACTCAGTATGATTTCTCTTTTAATCAACCGACTTCAAAAAGGAGGAGGTTCTCAATTCGGTTGTACGTTTTTTTTTTGTATGTTTTTTACGCGATTACTCCGCCAATTATGAATTGATTTTCATGATTCTTTTTTGTTTGTTTGGGCATACTTCAGAAGTGGTCCCATATAAATTTGGTCAAAATCTGATGAGGGGTTTTTGAGTTAGCTTCAATAATACGTATTTTTCCCACCTAGTATATGTGGATGATTTTCTAATAGTTCCTGTCGCTGTTAAACTGCCCGGTGGTCGCCACTTACAGGGTAAAGTACTTCGGTAACCCAGGTACCCTACGCGAGATTGCTAGTAACACCAAGGCTTTGCTGGCCTTCTTTGAGGAGCTGGGGTGGATCGAATGACTGATTTTTCCCAACCGTACGCAAAATACGCGCTCGTGGAGTTTACCCGTATTACCTATTACCTAGTTCCTGTCACTGTAATTTACATACATAGCAGGCAGTGGTATTCAAATTTTTGTTGAGGTTTTGTGTAGGTATCACAACTAAAAAGTGAAAAATAAAAACATTTTCACAAAAATAAAACCGACTTCCAAAAAAAAACACTACAAAGTGAAAAATTACTTTGATTTCGGAGGTCGGTGGCAAAAAAAACGAAAATAAAAAACCAAAGACACCAACTTCCGAAATCAAAGTAATTTTTCACTTTGTAGTTTTTTTTTTTTTCTAATAACACGAAATCGCTGCCTTTGTCCTATCAAATCGAGCCTTGTCATATTCCACACTAGTTTAATATTCTATGACACAATCTCGCGGACTTCATCAATGTCGACTTCGGTTTTCATCAGGTCCTATCATAATATTAATTTGGAAGTAAGTGTCACAAAACACATATAACAAAATCTCAAGTTGGTGTTCGCTAAACGTCACGCGGGTGCATTCTTCGGGTTAAAACTTTCCACCGCGGTTTTCAGCTCCTGAAGTGTAAACGGTGGGTCATGGTGTTCATTATGCGCCCACTCCTTTCACGACTGGCCGCCTCTCGTGTCCGACGATGGTGATCGGTTTCTCCCTCTTCTAAGTCTTCCGGGTAGAAGGTCTCGGCAAGCAGCAGAGCCGATTCTTGGGCGTTGAGTGGCACTCCACCCTTCACCAACGACTTCTCCTGTTTTTTGGCGGTCCGTCCTATGACCCTTTAAATCCCCTCCCATATTCCTTCCTTATCCTACTTCCCGCAGAAACCCTTCCATCCTTCTGTCTGTGCCTTTTTGGCTAGAGACTCATAGGTTTCTTTTAATAAATAAATAATAATAAATAAATTCATTTATTTCAGACATAATTACAAAATTGTCCATATAGTGTTAGTAACAGAGGTCTTAAAAACTATGTTAGTATACTAGTATTAATTCACATTATAAAAATTCAAATAGACATTAAAACACCACATAAAAATACAACAATAATAACATTACATATATTAATTATGTCACGTGAAGCCGAATAAGCCTCCCCAGCACTGCAGACTCCGGCCTATCTGATATCATCCTCAGAATTCCGTTGGGGCTCCCACGGATCCTAAACATCAGAGATGCTGCTTTTTTACGCATTATGGCATAAAAATCGTCGACCCTAGCGTCAGCAAACATGCCTGATGCGCTGCAGAAACGTGGGAGCCCCACCAGAACTCTGAAGGCGTTGTTGTATTGTACGCGAAGAGCGTTGTAGGCCCGTTGCGTGTAGCTGGTCCATAGAGCACTGGTGTAAAAGCTTTGGCAGTAGGCCCTGAACAGTGTCACTTTTACATCTACTGTACACCTTGCAAATCTATGCACCAACATATTCGCACGAACCGACAACGCCCTTCGCTCCCTCTCGATATCTGCATCGTCATTTAGGGTCTCAGTCACTATGTGTCCTAGGTATCTAAACTGAGAGACACGTTTCAGAGGTACTTCGTTTAAAAAGACCGGGGGTACATGCTCCGGTGACTTATTCTTACTTCTAATCACCATGAACTCACTTTTTTTCTCATTGTATTTGAGACCATGAGCGACCGCATATGACTCACAAATACCGAGCAGTTTTCTCAAACCACTGAGCGACGGACTCAGCAACACCATGTCGTCAGCGTAACTGATGTTATTTACGCAGACGTCATCTATATGACAACCAACGTGACTGTTACTGAGGCCCTCAATCAGCTGATTAACATACAAGTTAAAAAGTCTTGGAGAGGTCAGGCCTCCCTGTCTGACACCACACTCAAGTGCATACTCATCCGAAAGCACATTTCCCCACTTGACATAGTTTTTCTGATGGTTGCACCAGAAAGACAAGATATTAATAAGTTCAGTGGGAGCCCCCACCTCCCCAAGCTTGGTCCAGAGCCTGTTGTAATCCACCAGGTCGAAGGCTTTTGACAAGTCCAGGAAACAAGCATAGACAGGTGTTTTTCTATTAACATAGTAGTTGACGGTATGTTTCAGTGTCAAGATAGCACATTCGGTCGACAGATTTTCACGAAACCCAAACTGCGCATCGTTAAGCCGAATATGCTTGCCGATTTGTGCATCCAGTAGACTGTCAAAAACCTTTGCAATTACAGTCGCAAGAGATATCGGCCTGTAATTGTTTATATCCGCTTTTCGCTATTGGTACCACAATAGTATCTATCAGCTTTGCAGGTAGGTAAGAGTGTCGCATACAAAAGGTATACAGCATGGATAGGACCCTATAAAGATGCTTGCCTGCATACTGCAGATTTGCCTCGTACCATATTTGTGATAACGTTTTCCACATCTTTGCTGGAAAAGCCTATAAAATTATCCGACTGGGGGGCAATCGCCGCGGGCGCGGCAGCACCCGATGACAGCGGTGAGACAACTTTAAAATGATCCCTGAACAGGTTGGCTATACCCAGAGCATCGCTACATCCCTCAACACAAGCAGGTATGCTCACTTTACCCTTCATTTCACTTTATCCTTTTGCTTGCAGGTACTCATCGACGACTTTTTGTCTCCGGACTGGTGCAGCGCATTTAATGGTGTCTCCTGGTGTTCACCTCTGACCTCATATCAGCGAGATCTTTGGACCACCACGGTATTGTAAGTTGATTCTTGATTCTAATATTTGGCAATGTATCTGCAGAGGTTTTGGTGATGCTAAATATAAATTAATTAACTTTATTTTCTATTTTGTTTGTAATTTGGTTGATTTCATTTTGGTCTAATTTTGCTTCAGCTTTTAGTTCCACTTCCTTGTTCAGCGCACTGGTAGACTCTCGCTCCCAGGTAGTCTCGCATTTTTTTAACTCCACTCGCATACAGCTCCTGGAGCAATGCGAATGGAACCCTACGCTCACTAGCCACGATCATTAGCTCTTGGGTTGCTAGATTCTTACTCTGCAGATTTGCTTGGAATACCTGGTAACTCTTGTGAGAGTTCTTGTGTATTCGGGAGTCCCTGCTTCTTGTTGCCGCTGGTTGGACCTTAGCAATACGCCACCGACAGCCGTGCCAATGCATCCCACTTAACGCGAATTGGGCACTCACTGTCGAAGGCGTTGTGCTCGGTCTTGCCCTGTTTTGCGGACACGCAGTTTTTGCACTTCGGTGTTTCCACAGCCAACCTTGAGGGGCAGTCGATCCTCAGATGGGGATTGCCACAGTGTGTGCAGAGGTCTGCGGGCTCCGTGCAAAGTTTGCGGCTGTGGCCGTAGCGCAAGCAGCGGGTGCACTGAATCAGTGGCGACTGGTCCATCACACGCACCCGCTTCAAGTCAATGTGCACTCGACCCGCGTGCGTCAGCCTCTGCCACACCGAAGGGGACACCTGCAGGATAATGTGGGTCATGTGGGAGTTCCTTGTCCTGCGACGGTACTTCACTCCCATTCTCACACTATCGGCAGCCAGGTCGCCAGTCACCGATCAGGTGGTTGTTCTGGCGTTTTAGCGCCTCGATGACCTCCACATCCGAGTGACACGAGAGGACGTCCCTTATGATGATTAGGGGATCTTTGTTTTAACCTCCTCAACTACGAGGTTACCGGCCTTTTTAATCCTCTCGGTCATCCGGGTCAACTCCTCCTTAGTCCCGAAGCCGACCACCACCTTCTGGTCCCTCGCCTTCCGCAATCTCTGCACCCTCGTTCCCTCGTTTCTGGCATCTACTGCCAACCTAAGCTTCTCAATGACCTCTTCCCCGGTGTCCTCGTCATTGACCGATGACACTACGCCCACTATGCCCAGTTTGTCTGATGGAACGTGTTTGTGAGTAATTTGTGTTTTTATTCTATTCTGCAAGCGACCCACCCCTGCATCTTTACTATCAAGGTCTAAGAAAACAAGGTCTGGCATTCCGTGACACATGCTTACGTCACTATCCAGTTGCCACCCTAGCATTTTATATTATTATTATATTCTTTATTTACGGACAACAAAGGTCCAGCGTGTTAGTAAACAATAATATAACTTATTACTAGTGTAAGTAGTTAAAATACATGTAGAGAAGAGCACAGAATAAGTAGAATTGTGAAAAAGACATCCCCAACTTAATGTTCAGTGATTATCCTTTTCAAAAAACTTTTAATAATCGGAGAATCTATACTCTCCGCCATCGCTGCATCGTTTTTAGAGTACTGTTGCCACTCGCCCGCAACCTTGACAACAGCGTCGCTGTTTTCTTGCGAATGACGGCATGGAAACCGTCAGTTCAGTTTTGCGCAAACATAGTGGATGCGCTGCACCATCGTGGCAGTCCCAACAGCATCTTAAAATATTATTATATTGCACGCGTAGGTCATCCAGGGTTCTTGTGGTATAGTTGACCCAAAGACTCCCCGTGTAGAAGCATTGGCAATATGCCTTAAAAAGTGTTAATTTTACTAGTTTGCTACCCCGAGCGAATCTTCGGGCCAACATGTTACCTCGGACCACCAATGCCCTACGCTCCCTTTCAATATCAACATTGTCCTTAAGGTCGTCAGTGAGAAAATGCCTTAGATATTTGAATTTTGTCACTCTTTTGACGTTCAAGCCGTTCAGGGTAATGTCAGGGTAGTATCTGGGCATTCACCGCTGGCCCTAAAGACACTGTATTCGCACATCTTAGTTTTATAAATAAGTCCGTGCGAGGTAGCATACGCCTGACAGACCCTCAGCTTTTCATTCACGGCACCTGCCGTCGGCGCTAGCAGCGCCATGTCATCAGCATAGCTGATACTATTTATTCTTACACCATGGACATGTAGCGTCCATCCGCATATTGCTGAGGTCCACGATTAGGCCATCTATGTATGTGCTAAATACCCTATCCGGTCAATGACAAGGACACCGGGGAAGAGGTCAGACCACCCTGCCTCACACCGCATTCTAACCTATAAGTTTCAGAGATTGCATTGGACCACTTAACAACATTATCTTGGTTCCCGTACCAATACTGCAGGATCCTGAGGACTCCTGTCAGTACATCCCTATCCTCAAGCTCTCTCCAGAGTACATCATAATTTACCAGATCGAAGGCTCAGGAGAGATCCAGAAAACAGGCGTATACGTTCTACGATCAGTATAATACTGGACCGTATGCTTGAGACTAACTATGGCGCTTTCCGTTGACTGTCTAGGTTGAAATCCGAACTGTGAGTCATGCACGGATAGATATTCCTTCAAGCTAGAATCTATCATATTGTCCAGCACTTTTGCCACTGTGGTTGCGAGAGATATAGTTCGATAGTTTGACTTATCTGATATGTCAATGTTAACACTAGAAGTAAGGATAAACTACGTGCCCTCTCACCGGCTTCATAAGGTTCATAACTCATTTGTTGTGCTTGGTATAACCTTTTAGAACAAGCTACCCTCTTCTTTGCTAGATTTGCCTTTTAATGGGTTTAAAACTAAAGTAAAGTCCAACCTTTGTTCAAAGGCATACTATTGTATCAACGACTACTTAAATGATAAGAATAGTTGGTCGCTGTGATTAACTCAAGACAATGTTTAAATGTTCTTTCTCCAGAATTAGTTTACCTACTAACTGGTTATATGAGTTTATATAATTGTTTATAATTTTATTTTTAAGTCATTTTATTTTAATTTTATTTTAATTTATTGTTGACATAATCTACTTATTACAATGTTTTTTTATGAGTTGTATTGCAATATGTGGTTAGCTAGCGACCTCGACAATTCATTTTACCTCGATGGTCCTTCTAGTTACAGCTAATGTAAGCGGGCACGCCCTTTATGCCTGGAGGCTTTATTTTCTTTTTTAGATATTGTTTACGTTTCGTTATTTTTATTTCTGCTTGAGTATAATTCTCGATGTTTTTGGTTGATATATTGGCGTGTGCTAGCTGTCATAAGGCTATTAATTTATAATTTAAATTAAATTTTGCGTAATGTAAATTATCTTGCATACTATTGTATGGAATCATTTTTTTTCTAACTGAACAGACAGCTGTGCTGCTGGGGAGTTTGTTGCGCCACTTCTTCTTCCCAGCAAAAGCACTAGGAAGTGGTGAAGGGTGGGCGTTTTGGGGGACTGTCTTATGTAATTCTGACGTTCGAAAAGTGCTGATTCTCAGCCTAGTTTGAATAAATGACTTTTGAATTTGAATTAGTCCCCCGTCCTATTCTTAATTATGGGAACTACCAGTGTTTTCATTAGTTCTGCCGGCAAGTGTGTTGCAAGAGTGACTTAGGCACATGGTATAAAATAAGAAAGAAAGAAATAATAATATTTATTTGGACACAGTTCGTGAAACACATACTAACAAAATAATCTTAAAGCAATAATAGTAATAGTGACAAAAACCTTAGCAGATGAACCCCAGCAAATTTGAAATGCTCAATACTGAGCCCGTCATGCCCGTCGTCCCCTCTGCTCATATTTTTAATTAATGTTGCAACTTGTCTGGCCGAAAAGAACAATGACTTCGGTCCCTGAATTTCTGGCCCAGCACTGAACATATCAACTGAGAGACCCAGAGGAGATTGCACTGTAAAATGTTCATATTTGCAACCTCCCCCGGATCACTCCTCCCGCCGACATTTACAGAGAGACCAGGCTTAATATCAAGCTTACTCGTAGACTTCCAAAACTTAGCGAAATTATTTGTTGCTCTTGCTCTTGCTATCATATCCATCTTTATTTGCTCCTGGTTTTTTTGGCACCATTTTAGCCGAGCCTTGAAGATGTTACGGACCACTCGCATTTGTTCACAAATAACTCGAATTTAAGCCTGGCCTCCCGGTGTGCATCTCTTACATGGTAATTCCACCCGCACAATGTCTTGTGGTTCCTACTTCGACTTACAGTCCCTATCCTTTCGTATGTCTGCTCGGCGGAATCACACAATGCATATGATATCTTCCTATACAATTAATCTAAAACAGCTCTGTGCTCGCATAAATTACAAAAAACTATGGCTACACTCTTGAAACTCTGGAGGGAAATCAATTTCGCGCAGCCTACTGTTACATATCTCACGGTATATGTCTATTTGCGAGTCATATCGTCCCCTCCTAATAACTTCATTGCAAAGAATACGAATTGTTACCCGCTTAGGTCTTACTATATTTAAGACGCACTCAATGCAAAGTGCTAGATGACCTTGTTCACTGCAGCCCAGGCTGACAGAGAGACTATACAGTGATCAAGCCACCTCCTACATCCATGTGCCTCACTCATAAAGGTATAGCTACTATTCCCAGTCTTTAAATATCAGCACAAACAAACGATTGATCCGCGCAGAAACTAGTAAGTTCCCTAAAAAATTATTCGTTTGGATGAGCATTAAAATCACCCAGTATAAACAAACTCTCGACCCCACCGCTCGCAACCACTGCACTGATCTCACCTAACACTTCCGTAAACATAGGCAAGTTATCGCGTGAATTAGTCGGCATATACATACAAGCTACAATAATCGAGCGCCCGCCAATGCTAGCTTTGACGGCCGCCAAGCGACTCTTGTTACATTCCAACACCGTGACTGTATCAAAAACACCGTTTCTCCACAGAATGGCTACTCCCCAATGATATTAGAAGTAAAAAGACTTAGATAGGTTACCTACTTAACATTCTATCTTCAAAAACGGCACTATGTCACACTATTATATGACACGTGGAAGTAGGATGGCATGTCGTAATTATCGGGAGCGAAAAAGAGACAAAACGAAGAAAATGTGGCTAATTAGCCAATTTTTGACGTGCCACTTGCGGAACGTTTATAACCTATCTACCTCTTTTTACATACAATATCATTGCTACTCCCCCATACGGCCTTCCAGTCAGTAATCAACCAGTTGTGTCAACGGCTGACTTACCCGTATATTCAAATTCATCTGATATGGTACTTAAAATGGGAATATCATGGGGTAGAAGCCATGTTTCTTGGAGGCATATCGCACATATTAAATAACCTTCTAACACTTTCCATCGATCGTTTAACATAGTTACAGTAATGATCTAACAATGTTTGTTATATGATAACCTTGAAAAATCATGTCTAGAATCCTACATAACTACCAACCCATACTTACAAAGAAACCACTTCCAATTTTTCCCGATAGCAATACTTCAGAGGTGTTAACTGCGTAATTTCCGAAGTACGTGCTTCTCCAACGGCAGGGAAGCGGGCATAAATCTTCAATATATTGGAGACAACCCTAGTAATAGGGCTGCAAACTTCGTCCATACTTCACCGGTATATCGTTACGAAATATATTAATTAGCGCAGTAATATTTATGTTTTAGTGGGAAACTATGTGAGCTATTAAATTGTAGATAGTTTGATCTAGTTTCGATAGTAGTTGATGTGGTCTGTTCTATGTGAAGCTTTGGCGAGGAAAAAGAGTTTGTAAGACGTCTTAAGAGAATTAACGAAAGGCAGAGTTGTGTACGTACATTTTCCGTGTTGTTGTCGAGTAATAAGAGGCGATTCCAGAACCGTAACATAATAACACTGCTCGGCCTGGGGATCGACCGAGCGGCACGCTTGCTGTCTTGGTAGGTGGTAATCAGTTACTAGGTTTATCTACTCAGGTTACAAAGCTGTTGTTAAGCTACCTACAGGCTACAACTTATCAATAACTAGACTAAGTTATAATGTGTAGGTATATATGCAATTTTGCTTTGTGTTTTTAACTAGGCGTTTTTATCATATTAGACTAAATAGGTTTTATGTGTTTTGAGAGGTCATCAAACGATTTTATATTCAATGTATGTTATGCTTATAAAAAATAGTTATTTTAAAATTATATCAATCGTTTATTATATTAACTGATCATTATATCAAATAAAATTATAGATTCAGTTGTTATATCTTGTAAATATTAGAGTTTTTGTTATTTTATCATATATTATTTACCCAGGTAACACGATACGACATGGTACATTAATGCAACATGTATACCATGTAGGATGTGAAATCAGCCCTAAGTAAGCACTACTTAGGGCTGATTTCACCAACGAAACTGAACGCGTTTTACACTGACAGTTCTTAAACGCGCTTAGATGTGCTGAACTTGTTCAACGTCATTTTTGAAATCCGCACTTAGTATTTATCACTTATGATAAAAACTAAGTAAGGTCAAACAAATATCCAAAGGTTGTCTTTAAAAGATCGCTTTTAGCGATTAGGCCGCCCATTGTGTCACCCTATCTGAAATTTCTACATTCATAACTGTATTCTGTATGCTGAGATTCTGTATTCTCAGGTCCTGGACTGCACCTTAGGCAACTACTGTTTGTACTTACTTGGCAAGACATATCAAAATAGCCTAAAGACAACAGGGCTATGTTGTTTAGTTGAGAAGTCCATAAAGCCACAATCTGGCTCCATAATTAGATCCTAGACTAACCTTGGGCTAACATACCTAGCTACTTGTAAAACCAAATTCAAACAGCCGAAACACAACGGGGCTATCTTGTCTAGTTGAGGAGTTCCTATGGTGACCTTCCGGATCATGAGCTTGGGCTGTAGTACTTGGCAAGGCGAAACCAACGACCGCAAACACAATGATACTATTATGTTTGGTTGAGAAGTTCCAGCCAGATTATGATGGAATTTAGAATGGACCATCATAATTATAGCGTACCTATATTAAATTTCGTGTCTGTACAATTGACCGTTCAAGAGTTACTTCGTCTGAAGTTAATCTTGGGTGCAGCAGCCAGATCATGGTGGACTTAAGAACGGACTGTCGTAATTAAAGCGTATACAATATTTCGTGTTTGTACTGTTGACCGTTGAGGAGTTCCCTCGTCTGGAGCCAATCCTGGGTGCAGTAGCCAGATCACGGTAGAATTTAGAACGAACCATCATAATTAAAGCGTATATTAAATTTCATGTCTATCCAGTTGAACGTTGAGGTGTTTTCTTGTCTGGAACCAATCCAGGGTGGCCAATCAGATCATGCTTATCATAAAAATGCTTTGTCTTTGAAACTTAACTAATTTATAAAATGTCAATTCCGTGGAATAAGAGGAACTGGTTGTATTTGAGCTTGCAAGATTCGCCCTAAACAAACATACAAACATTACAAGTTGATTAGTACATACATACAAACATAAAGTATGACGACACTCGAGCCGCCATGACAGTATACCCTGTGTTGACATTCAAAATTAAATTGAAAAACATTGCTTTGCATTGCAAAAGTTAGTTCTGTAAATGTTAATATTTCGTTAAAATATTCATACGAGTATTTCGAGGAAAATAAACTCCCCAGGTAGATTGGAAGCTGCTGCATGCGGGTAGACTGGAAGTCGACCTTAACATAGTTGGGAAATGGCTAGGCAGAAGGTGTATGTACGATGTACTATCGAAGAACTTCATATCTAAGATGTTTGAAAACAAAATCCCGTGAACATGATGACCACATCTGTTACCGCCCCGGTTCTATAGCGGCCGAGCGCTGCAAGCAGAAATAGTCCTTACGGTGTACCTATAGATATGAAATTCTTCAATGGTGCGGTGACACGTGGTAAGTATCCAACCTACCTAGCAGTACTTGGTGAGGTGGATAGGTACTTATCTCAGGTCAGCGACCCTATACATAGACATATGTGAGTAACCAGGGGTGTTAATATTGGTTTTAAGATAATCATCATCATTTCAGCCGAATGACGTCCACTGTTGCACATAGCGCCACTTCGACCGGTTCTGTGCTTCCCGCATCCAGCGGATTCCTACGGCCTTCAGAAGGTCAGCGGTTCACCTTGTGGGAGGCTTTCCAACACTACGTCTTCCGGTACGCCCTCCAGAATCTTTTGGCCCCATCGGCCATCTGTTCTGCGAGCAATATGCCCTGCCCATTGCCACCTAACTTTGGCAATTCTTCGGGCTATCAAGGCTCGGAGTATTCAAAAATATTGCCATTTTTTCCAGGCATCGATCATAAAGTACTTAGTTACTTATATATGAGTTTTTTGATGAGAGTTTAATGATCTATTTTATCATGACATTTGTAAACTATTAGATTCGGTTTGACATACTTTATTTTGTTAATATCTGCATGCCATTATTTAAGGCAAACGTGATGATCTGTTTTTATCTCTACTTTTAACACCTCTTGCATGCTGACAATTTGTGTTGTATGTATTGTACTCATGTTTGAGAAAAAAAATGGTTATCCAAATATGAAAGACAAGCAAAAATCCAATATAAAGTTATATTTGTGTGTACAGACGCCAGCACATCAACCTAATACAACCTGTCAAATTTCTTTAACAGATTTTCAACTTTATTACTTTAATTTAGGGCTCAAAATTGATTGGAAAAATGTGAAAGTTTCGTGTAGGTTGATGTGCTGGCGTCTGTATATAAGAAATTGACACAAATATTTCAGTTTCTGAATAATAACAACTTTATTTATATCTACGTATACCTACATATAATTGTAAAATCGTAACGAAGTCAAAACTGTACATTAAATATTTTAGTAAAAAAGTAATTTTACGAGGTTTGGGAACGATTTTAAAGGTACCATTCCGTACCCGACCGCAGGCAGCAACTGCACGCGACGTGTCGCGGCGTCATGCCGCGGCGACACGTCGCGGTGTCATGTCACTGCAGTCATGATTCCGAACCCGACCGCAGGCGGCAGCAGCCCGTATTCCAGTCGGTAGATAGAAAATAGAAAAACGGGTTATAGCTCGAGCGTTGGCGGCACTACTGATCTGCGGTCGGGCTGCACGGGTCGCCTGTCACTCGGTTGTAGCTGCCAACGACGACGTATTGCTAGCTACGGAAGGTATTTTATAGAAATTCATAGAAACAAGTCGTGTCGCGACGACACGTCGCCTGCAGCTGCCTCCTGCGGTCGGGTACGGAATGTTACCATAATGCCGAAAATATAGTTATTAGAATTTTTGTCTGTTAGTCTGACTGTATTAGAACATACAGTATGACGCAAATTCCACCGTACAGATTCTATTAAAATTTTGCATAGTTCCCAATAAAAAGCCATATTAAATCGCTTTTAATAGTATGTTTGATAGTTCTTAAACATTTTGACCCATTTTTCATTGAAAAAAATGTTTGAATGATTTGAGTTACTACAGTTAGCGAGTCCCTTAAGCCCCATTTACACATAACGCAACAAATAAGTTGCAACAACTTTTAGCTCTCGTACCCACAGGCAATTTTTTATCGCGCACTGGATTTCAACGCACTACTTTCTTAGTGCCGATAGTTAAAAATCTGACAGTGTATTTTTAACGCACTGGAATGCGCCCTGCTGGATTCTCAATGCTTGACTCAACAGCGAGAGTAAAATCCAGTGCGCGAAAAAAAAAAGGCCGGTGCCTATTGGCACTATTGTGCGCCTGGGCTTATTGGTGTTTCAATTTATGATATGCCTCAGGCAATAGGGATGATGACAATTTTTTTTGTCCGTCAGATAGATTATTGAAAAATATTGGACTCGTATTTTTTATTTTTTACGTACCTACCTAATCCAAAGATTACCGCGGTAAAATATGGCATGACGTAACGCCTGTGTAGATTTTATTCTGAGTTGCGACGTATCGAGCCCCCACTTAACGCGAAAAATACATGTCTAATATTTTGTTATTATCTGACTGACGGACTAAATAGATTTTTATTTACCCAGGCATCAACTCTATTAAATCGCACCGTGTAAATCAGGCTTCAGGTCCCGTTCACACGGCGATGATCAGTACGATATTCTACTGTATAATTTTGGAATCACATGGCAGTTCCATACTGCACTTGTTTCTAACCAAGGTATGAACCTATGAACAGTGACATCTTGCCTTATGATTTCAACTTTTAAATGTATTATATCGTACTGATCATTGCCGTGCAGCACTCTTGTCTTCTACGAAAGGTAATTCTATATTACTAATTAGTGTTTTCAATTGAGTTCGTCGAAACCGCGGCATGGATATTAAAACCAGTCATCATCTCCTGAACCTGTAAATAAAATTATTTTAGTATTAATTGGATAAATTATTCAGGTATCATGTTGGCTACTATAAAATAGAATGTAAAAACAAAATAAACAAATAGTTACTAAATCGAAGCTATGCTGAAACGGAACAAGTCCTTGAGATAATAAAGTAACAAGGTATATTTGTTATAACTGTTTATATTATTTATTAAATTATTTATATATAATTTTCTATGCACATGTACTTAATTAATTATATTATATATTTATGAAATATTTTATGTACAAAAAATGTAGGCACACACACGCACACAAACAAACATACACTCAGACAACATCAATCACTCGTAATTGTAGAACACTTTTACAAAATGAAACAGCTAGCAAACGCCGGGTTTTCGAAAAAAATATTCCTAAAGATTAAAAAAAATCAACTTATTTACGTATACGTAATACAATTGTCATTTTGTCACAGATAATGTAACTCCTAAAATTAAATTAAAATTAAAATTCATTTATTTCAGGTCATTGGTTCAGACAAAGTCTGGACGTATGTAAAACGGAACAACCTAGGAGACAGCGGATTTTAATGGTTTTTAGTATATAAATGGTAAGTTTTTTAAAACTTTAATTCATTTTTAAATAGCTGCTACTGTAATGAACTCAATTACATAGCAAATAATATATAATTAATGAAATTAAAATAATAAAGTTTAATTTGTACTCTTATAAGATCATGTGGGTGTACTATAGGTACCTCACCCAACCTCTGCCTAACTCTTTGGGGAAACAAGGCGTGACGTTATGTTATGCTATAAGATTATGGGTAACGCAACGTAATCGAATGTAAGTGACACTAACGAATTACTTTTGACAGTTGTTCTTTTTTATGATATCTGTACACACCAAACCAACATAATAAACAGGGTGTAAGGGACAGCCCTCCGCAAACTAACAGGGTGCATTCAGCTTCTTATTTTGAATCATATTCCACTGAAAATTTTCTCAGGAAAATTTTCATTTTTTTTATCGGGTTTTCAGTTACTATTCCTTTATTTCAATTTAAAATTACATTCTCTGTACGCAGTACTCTATTAATGTAAATAAATCAGTAAAAAAAAAGGCAGCAATGACTGTTGAAATTCTCTAACGAATTAAGCGTGAAATCAACTGTTCAACCACCGCGGGGCGGCGGGGAGGGCGTCCGAAAGCTCGCTGCGCTACCGTTAGCTACGTGCGATTTGACACGGTAGCGATACATTGCGTGTAGGGTAATCAAACAAATCAGGTTTGATGGATTCCCATAACGTTCCTGAAATAATTTCATGTACCGGTCATCTTAGTGTGATATACTGAATTCACCCCATCAGTCTGCGAAGGGCTGTCCCTTACACCCTGTATGTATAAAAATAATACATCTCGACTTAGTAAAAAGGCAACGTGAATTTATGATACAAGAGCGAACGAAGCGAGCTCGTGACTTATGGCACCCCGACTCGGACAGGTTAGGTTCGGTTACGGGAAGGCGTGGTCTTTGTTCGCTCACTAGACCCCGCCATCCCCTTCGTGGTTATTTTCTTTCAAACCAGTCAGAAGTAGTAGTCCCGAAGCGGGGCTCCATCGACTACGCCTTACTAAAAAAACCTTGAAAAATCCTTGACCTCAGAGCTTGTTACAAAGTAATATTCCAAGATTTGGGCATATTTGGATTTAAGCTTAACTTTTGGGGTATTGACCTTGACTTTTGGGGTGTTGACCTTGACCTTTATGATATCATTGACCTTATTATTGCTTGGAAACTGATTTAGACCCACCACATGAACTTTCCCGCCCTTAATACTCCCACTATCCCACCAATCCCGGAAGAAACAGGCATTTTTTTTCTCGGTTCCTATGGTTTTACTAGAAAAAGGTATATTCTACAAAAAAAAAAATTGCTAATAAAAAAAATCGCCAGCCCATAAAGTACAGTGCTTCCCAAATTATTAAGTATAACTAGTATAAGAATGTAATTTGTGGAGTAAAATAAACATTCCTTTTTTTTTTTTCAGTGTTTAATTAACTGTTTAGCGAGAATTAAGTTGTTCTTTTGTGTTTATATTATTTTACAGTAGTCAAAGTAATTGCGGGAAATGGGTTGGTTCGCATCGGTTGGAGTGCGGGGTGAAGCAGGGGGGGCTCAGCTCACCCCGGCTCTTCAACCTATACGTGAACCAGCTGATCCTTGAGCTCAGCAGCACCAATGTCGGATGTTATATTGAAGGAGGAGGCAGAACGCGTGAGGGAGAGGCAAATTTCGCGCCCTCACGTCCCTAGCTCGCGTCAGAAGACGCCCTCGGCGTCGGGCTTGCGGACGGTGAGCAATGGGTAGCTCGCCGTCCGGTAACGACCAGGCCCGGGTCGACGGCGCGTTGTTCTCCACGCGCGCCTCAAAGATATGTCAGCACAACCTGCACAACTGACGAGGTCCGCTGTCCACCGTGGCCCCTGGCTACGTACAGGCAACTGAAGGAACACAGGTGGGTTTTAGTCAGTAAGAGTCTGACACGCCCTCCCGCTCCGCCCAGAGTGGGAGAAGCTATTTGATAATTTCCCACAAAAAAAGGGGCTCAAATATAATGTCACAAAGAGTGAGCTAATGGTTTTCTAAATAAAAACTAAAAATTAAAATTAATCGGAATTTAATAATATAGAATATAAATACAAATAAAAGTTTAGGGCAAATTTTGGATAACAATCATAATATAAATTAATAAAACAGCAAATCGCTCATCAACATGCCTTTGCTATATGCCTACTGCAACACTTCATAATATAAGGGCAGTCCAATCGCCCAGCAATCATCACTAGGACAGCATTGGAGCTGACCCGCACCCTGCGCACCAAGGACGCGCACCGCTTGCGCATTGTGGTGTGAAAACAGTCGGTGCGCGCTTCCGCAAACATGCCCGAGGCACTGCAGAAGCGGGGCAGCCCCAATACCGCCCTGAACGCGATGTTATACGTGTATTTATATTTTAGTTTTTTTTTGTATAAGACTTCGCAAATTCATAGTTTACTCTTTTTGTTCTACATTTCTTTCTCAAGAGAGAGAGAAATTTCTTCCAGCAGACCTGCGAATGGAGAAATCCATTCGCAGGTCTGCTGGAAGAAATTTCTTAAGAAATAAGCAGTACCTTTGTACTCAAATTATAATTTATGTCGTATCTCTATGTATTTTACTGCGTACATAAATAATAAAACAAATAAATAAATATATTCAGCGACTGAGCTCCAACCCTAAATTTGGAAAGGTAAAAATAAAAGTATTGGTATTTTAATGTACGGGCAGCAGCTCCGCACACTGAGATGTAGGATGTAGGTGGATGAATCACTCGGGATGTGTACAGGAAATAAAATCACTGTTTTGTGTCCGATAATGATTGACCATTTGTTTAATAAAACAACGAATTATATAATGCCAAAAGTAGGTGGCTTGTGGCGGGCGTAATAGCTTAGTCAGCGAATGTACATAAATCGGTGAATTAGCAACTGCTTGATCAGGTAAAAACTAAAACAATAAATATCATGTGGCGATGCTCGTACATCCTGCCGACTATAAAAGTACAAATGTCCAGTAAAATGCATTATCCAAGGGTAAGTAAAGTATGTAAAGAAAGTTATTGGAAGGTTCTAGGTCCGTCGCTAACTGTCATTGGCGACGTTTCGCGATCCACCTTGCTGCTGTTAGGAAGATGTCTGGTGACCTCTTCTAGATCCGGGGTGTCTGCCTTTGCTTGTCCTTCCGTAGGGAGATGCCGTTCAGTAGGACTTGGGGCCATCTCAATCTCTTCCTTGTGCGCCTGCTTTCCTGTTCTGTTTCCTTGAGGTGTACGGAGACAGCGTGCTTTAATTTGGACGCATACCCATATGCTGAATATTGTTGCACAGGTTATCATACAGCCGTACAGGACGTAGTGATGTTGCTCCGCCTCCACGGAATTAACCATTTGTATGTCCTGTTGTTCTTTAACCAGCTCAATTTTTCTCTTAATACTCTTTAGTTGTTCTTCATGTGTTTCAAGTTCCATATTTGTTATATTTGTAATTTGACTATTGCTTGTTAATAGTTCGTTTAGATTTATCTCTGGTACGTAGATCTCTTGCTCATTTCCTTAATTCCATGGTGCTTTGCATTTTGTAATGTGCATGAATCAGATGTTTATCGCCGCGCATCATGCAACCTGTAGCTAAGGTGATGATGCCTGTATTTTGTAGTGTCTGTGACGTAATTCCCGCAGGACAGAAAATGCGCATAGTGCATTCCTCGCAACACGTAAACAACCAAGCTCCCTTACTGTGCAGTTTTTTCCAGTCATTGCTGCAATTCGATACCTTAGTGCGGCAGGTTGTTACTCCTCGATTGTTTATTATGCCTGCTTCGCACATTGTTGTGGCTGTTTTTATACTGTATATAGGTAGGTCAAGGTTGCATAGCAACAGCTGATTTGTGTTTACTTGTTCGCACGATGAAAGATGTTGTTGATCCAGTGGTATCATCATGTCTAGCTTCAAGTTAACGGCTATGTATTTGGTTGTTGGTATTATGTGAATCATGGAGGTTCCCTTTATGTTGCGGATTGGGATGACTTCGGTTAGTTCGTACTGTTCGTCTGCTACTAACGGGATTTTTACTTCGAATATGATGAAGTCTTCGGTTAGTTTTCCTTGCACACTTGCTAGTTTATACATTTCCCGGATACACTTGAACTTGTTTGAGCAAGGGAGAGATAATCCTTTTGGGACTTGTCCTGCTATGATGTTCAACTGTTTTTCGAACGCATCGGGTTTCAACAGGTGAGTGTCGACCTTGCCGTGACGAAGATCTGTAACTAGGCTGATCAACATGTCTTGTATTCTCCGCAAGTTTGTTATCATCATGTTTGCGGCAAGTGCAGTAGCAGTAAGGAACGTTGCTTGGTCTTGTTCGGTTTTCAGTTGTTGGAGCGAGTCTCTGAGACTTTTGTTGATGACAATGAACTGCCGGTTCATTACTTGCTCATTCCTCTTCAGAAGGTTATATTCCCCTTCGATTATTGAAGTCTGTTGTTTGTACAGATTGTACAAGTGGTCTTCATTGCTGTGCAGTAGTTTGATGTCGTTGTTGTATTTTTCGGCGAATTTGTCATCAAGTACTCCAAATAGAGAGTTGGCAATGTTCCCAATTCCGTTTATGAGACCTCGCTTGCTACGTATTCCGTGGTCGGATTGTAGTACTTCGTTGTAGTGTTTGAGCTCGTTTAGTTCGTGCTCGAGTTGTGTGGATATAGTCAAGTACGCTATATTTCGTTGACAAAGTCCGTGTAATTGCTGGACGTATTGTTCAACGGCAGAAGTACTTTTCCAGTAAGTTGACATGTTGTAGTATACTACCAGTCTCCATTCGTCTTGTATTATCTGTAAGTCTGCGGCTTTGTCAAAGTATACAAGGCGGGTCGGGTCTAGAGTTGTTACATTGACGTGTTGTTGCATGGACGGTGTCACACACGTAACCATCAGTACTAGTAACGTGCTTAGGTACTTGAGGACGTTACAGCTGGAAACACCCTTCTGTGCCCGTCTAGGGCTCACCCGACGTTGAGATGTTGATGACGTCGCCTCTGGTTGTGTTGGTTTGTTTTCTTTGTTGTTCCCGGTTTCAATTGGTAATCGGGACAATTTCGTTACGGGTCTCTTCATTATGTTGGATTTAGTTTTGAGCGTGACGACTCGTACCAAGTTATCCGGTCCAGGATGCGTCTCTATAACTCGCCCTAATAACCATCGGGCTGGGGCTATTTGTTCTTCCTTTACAAGGACACAAGCGCCGCTCGCACGGTTGTTCAGACGTGCAAAGGGACGAAATACGACTTGTGCTGTACAAGTCGTATTTCGACTGAACAACCGTGCGAGCGGCGTATTGCAAGTCTCGACACGCGTTGTACAAAATTTTGCAGTATTATTTTTTCGCACTATCTGTTAGGATTGCATGGGAACTAGTAGCTCCTTAAAGCTTCAAAATGCTTTTTTTAGTCTTAATGCGACCGTTTTTCACCGAAATACAGCCCCACAAAAATCACCGAAAAATTAGGATTATTTTGCTCCCTTAATTTTTTTGAGTAGTTTATTATCGGCCTAAATTGATAGGTAAAGCCAAGCCAACATTTTTTTCTTTACTATTGAAACGAGATAAATTTTCGTGGACCCTCACTTGCAACGTGTGAACCCTCATTTTTTTCACGCCAACGTAAACCCCCATCGAGTCTCCCATGGACTTCTGGGAGTCCACCTGGAGCACTTTGGAAATCACTGTACTACTCGTACCTTCCGGAATAAATTCTCTGAATGATGGTGAAAAACTAAAAACCGCATGAAAATCTAATAGAGCAGTGCAGTTTGCACACACACAGACACGAAAAGCGACTTTGTTTTGTTTGTTTGATTTTAAATATGATTTTCCCTCACAAAAATGTTAACTGTAAAATATTACATTACCATAGAAATTTTTTTGCTCCATTTACACTTTGACCGTCGTTGTAATCAGCAGGTGAAGGTTTTGTTGTCCTGAAAAATAAAAATATGTAAATAACTATTCATTTTTATTGTAGGTGAATGTCAGTAGTCAGTAGGACAAGTGGTGCAAACAATAATAATAAAAATAATGCTTTATACATATTTTAAACCATTTTTTGTAAATTCTTTATATTTTATATACATTTTTGATGTACAGCATAATCGATACAAAAGGAAAGAAACAATAATTCTATATTAATTATTGTTTGAATACAAGTATAAATAAATAAGTATAATATAAGTTATTTATAAGTATGTCGCAATCGAGTCGTATCCGGTACGCCAGCGCCATCTGGTGGCGCTCGATGGAGTTGGTGGGGCGCGCGCTTCACTTCTCGGTTGGCGGGCGGCGCGTGCGCCACTAAACCATCTCACGTTCTGTGAATCTGTGATACGTCTAGTACCTACTTTGTGCATACCTATCTACATACTGTGCTGTAACTACTGTATCGGAATTATTATAATCTGATTGTGTATACAAGTCTGTTTTCTTCATCCAACACTTCCCACCGTAGAGCGTCGCCTACAGTTCATAAGAGGACCAAAAATGAGTGCTAATGATGATGGAGAAGTTCATCCTCCGTCAAGTATAATATCTTTTTCTCAAACATGCTTGGAAATTCGAACATTATTTTGACAACCTTATTCTAGATACATATATCGAAAATGTTGTACTGGTCTAATACATGCGAGCAGGCGGCCGGCAATTTTAGTATGAAAATCCATATCTGTCGTGTTTACCGGCCCAATTTTCTATGAAAACTCATATCTGTCGTGAAATTTAAAAATGGAATTAACTTTTTACTTCGACACATGGCAACCACTAATGGAAATGGCAACTTCTAAGAGATTTACTAAAATTTTCATTTGGCTTGCAAATAGTAAACAAGATACAAATGAAAATATTGGCGCGTGGAAAATTATCATTCAATTCAAAATATTTTATTTCACATAAACCTACCAGGGCACTTATGAAACGTCACGGTTCCAATTGGTCGTTTCCTATGGAGAAGAGACGGAAAGAAACTCCACGGTTACTCTTTTAAAAATAAATGGTATTTACAATGTTTTAAAATGACAGTGTTAATAAGTATGAGAGGACAGTGTAGGACTATCAACAAGTACCTACCGTTGATTTGTTTTGATTGATTCTGGAATTTATAATTAATTTACGTAGTTTGAATTTCCACGCATTATTTGAAAAAAGTACCATACAAGCCTTGGCCGCAACCAGGCATTGATGGACTCACGTTACCTACGTGTGTCAATCAAGTCCCCTTTTTGCAGGCCACGGCAGTAATGTACTATTTTTGATTAAGGTACATTATATGAATGACCTTTATCAGAAAAGATAATTATATAAAGGTTTATAACATACGGTGTATCAATGGTTTCAGTTTGGTTTCTTGTTACAGTATTATTAGGTAAGACGAAAGCGCCAGGGTATAGCCGGCGAAGTTTTATTACTTTTTATTGTAATTTGCAGATAAATATCTGTTTTATGTTGATCAATATATGATTTGAGACCGCAACAAGTATGTATTAACAGAATTATAATCACTAGAACAGGACCTACAAGTCTCTAAGTTCAAAATACCCCTTGAATGACTATTTGATGAAATCAACAGATACATTCGAGGCCAATTCAAACATGTTCGTAAGACTCTCGCAATCTCGCAAAGCCGTTGATAAACCTTGCTCCGAAATGAAACTGGCAATTATTTATGTTGTTTCCAATGAATAGTTGAATACTGCGCATATATATTAACAGAATTATAATCACTAGAACAGGACCTACAAGTCTCTAAGTTCAAAATACCCCTTGAATGACTATTTGATGAAATCAACAGATACATTCGAGGCCAATTCAAACATGTTCGTAAGACTCTCGCAATCTCGCAAAGCCGTTGATAAACCTTGCTCCGAAATGAAACTGGCAATTATTTATGTTGTTTCCAATGAATAGTTGAATACTGCGCATATAGAACATTATTCAAAAATAAAAAAATCAAGTGGTAATGTTGATGCCGCCACAAATACATTAACACGTTCAAGCCCGCGCCGCTCTCGTGAAGTGCGTACGATAAGACACAATACATTTTCATACAAAACGGACTTATGGTCACAAACATTCTGCTCTTCAAGTATCCTAGAGTGTTATAAGATAAAACACAACGTCAAAAGACGTCGACGTCAGATGATGTTGTTCCATAAATGGTCAATTATAACTGCATACAATTTGGACACGTCTGTTCCCGTCAACGTTTTTAAACGTTGCTACTCCGCGCGACGTGTTCGGACGTTGCGTGTGTGCATACGCGCTTGCAAGTGTGTAGTAGACGATCAAATTTCGATTTGATGAGGCTCAGTGTTTGACACTTTGCAAGTGTTGCGACGCAAAAGTTCAACTAATGGATTTTACTATGCCTTCCTGGCGTTGTGAGACGTAGTGCAAATAATGTCACATTTTTATTAGGCGTGCTGAGACGTTGTGTTAATAATAAATTGTTCAAATTTGACGTTTTATGACGTTGGGGGACCGAACGTGTTAATATTAAATTTATATAATAAATAATCTCGATGTTTTGTCAAGTAATAACCATGCGAAGCAGGGGGTGTTCGCTAGCAGAATATAATAAAAACACAAACTACTCACCCACACCTTCCAAAAGGATCAACGGAAATATATTCCGGACAGTGTATTCTATGAGCTGAAGCTGCCGTACAGAGGGTACTGACTGCAGTCAAAACAACAGACAGAATAAGTAAGACTTTCATGTAACGTGTTCTCTTGTGCGCTGCCGGTAGATGAATAATGTAGTCGTAAGTAACGTCACTTTTATTTTTTTGCTATAATAATAATATGCACTGATATGTATAGGTGGCTTCCCACGGTGCGCAATATTGTGGACGAACACGAATTCAGGTCTCACCAAGCGAGAGACCGAAGTCACCGACCGAACAGTTCTTTCGGCTCACTTCGGAATACTTCGGATCACATCGTTTGCTCGTACAACAATAGCTCTCCGGTACAATACGTCATTGTTAACTTTCTTTATTGGCATTGAGTTAAAGTAGAAAATACTTTGGCATATCATCAAAAGGAACTGCATTGTTTATTCTAACAGTTTTTACGTAAAGTCATAATAAAAACTAAAAGTAAGTACTTAGTACTTTTTCGGTTGGTTTGACGAAATGACATGCATGCCGCTGCATGCAAAGTAGGTAGGTACATACCTATAGTGTATTTACTGCATTTTCCAAAGAGCTATTGAGCGAGTAGACTCGTCTCCTTCGACGCACGTGTGGCGTAAGTCAAATGAGTTAACAGTCGGCGTCTGATCGACTGTCGACTGATGGCCGATTCCTATAATATATGGACCGTAAAAACGTTATTACCAATAATGAAGCAAAGACCTCATAGCTTTGCATCGTAGACCTTCCCATATGGAAGTAGCTATCAAAGGTAAAATTAGTAGACATGCGTCAGATATATCAAAACGATCTAAAATCCAATTTCAGTCGCAAATCGTATCGTGTCAAATATCCCAACTAGACAAACCGATTTAAAAAAAAAACACGGTAAGAGTAGATAATGCGTAAGCAAGTATTTCTTTATGTTTGGATAGTTTTGATCGACGTACTTACAACTGAATTATATTACCAGAGACGATCGAAACTGCGAGCCGGAGGCACCGGAGCCGCTCCAGAAATGGATTTCTTTGACAACAATGCTGTTAACATTGTTGTTATGGCGATAGACTTATATAAGGTGGTGGTAGCTAGTCAGGCGGACTTAGAACAAGCCCTTCCACCAACCAAACCAAGTAGAATATGGTCTCTTCATGTGTCTCTGGGTCTGAGACAGGTGGTCTTAACACCAAACCACAGCGGCGGTTATATTGCTAAATAAAAACGTTTGCGAAAAAATCCAAAAACGCCCATGTCTAAAAAGAAGAATCTATTTATATGACCAGTTTGGCAATAAAAAATGCTAGCATTGGTAAGCAAAACGATTCGTTTTAGTTTATAGGAACCGAGCATACCTCACACCACACCTTCGAAGTTACAGACTCACCGCGGATCGGACGCGTTGCTCGGACTTGTCTGCGCTACCACAGACGACACCCTTCCGATGGTGCGTGTCGGTGCGGGTTAATCTGCGGCGAGTCTGTAACCTCAAAGAGAATGTATTCAATGTTGGACACACTACGACGCACATGTCTGCGCTACCACGGACGTTACTGTTCCCACGTTGCGTCATACGGACTGGTGCACGTGCGTGCGCAATATCGCGCAATGTTGGAAGCCATCTTAACATTGTTTGTAAATAAGTTTTTATCGTTCACGCTCACACAAAACTCAAAAATAAGGAGAAACAATCGGCCAAGTTTGTGACAAGCCACATGCAATGAAGGGTTCCGTAGTCAGTACCACTATAGGCTTAGATATTTACCAAGATGTAGACTCTAGGTTGAAAGATATATATTATACATTTTAAATTACTTAGTTATTAATCGTTTTTATTAAGTAATTTTGATCGCAGTTTCTATGAACTTTTTTTTTCAGAAACCCACATTCAGTTGGTCGACTAATGCAAGAATAATCTTCCCCGAAAATTATTGTAGCTTACTGAGCTGTGTGTTATTTAATTTGAGCCTTACCTACTGAGACAGGTCAGAAAATGCACAGAGCTTATTTTTATAGCAACTAATTAGCTTTTTTTTATTGCAAAAATTGACATGTGACTAACATGAAGAATAGGGATTGATTATAAAGTGGTTCATACTTTATAACAAAGTTATATTTTTAAGGAACCCAAAATAGTGGCGCGTGTGTGCATCACCAAATCTTCTTTCTATCTGTAGTTCATCACATGCGATAACCCGGACTTGTTTGGTTTGGACAGTGCCGCGATTCGGCAATTTGATAAGAAAGCAGCTAATAAAAAAAGCCAAAATATAATGTCTCAATATGCTCTATGCTTTGTGACGCAAAAGGTGTACGTGGTGGAGAATGGAGATAGAGAAATACGACCTCGTAAAGTGTCAACATAGAAATATTATTTTATAAAATAGGAAGTAGGTAAGTTTACGGTCATATCAATAAATCTGCCTAGCCTTTTCCCAACTATATTGGAGTCGGCTTCCAGTCTAACCGGATGCAGCTGAATACCAATATTTTACATGGAGCGACTGCCTATCTGACCTCCTCAACCCAGTAACTGGGTAATACGATACCTTTTGGTAAGATTGGTTGTCAGACTTTCGGGCTTCTGACTACCCGTAACGACTGTCAAAGATCCACGAATGACAGCCGGGACCAACGGCTTAACGTGCTTTCCGAGGCACGGAGGGGTCTCGGTATGTAAAGATGGTCACCCATCCGCAGACCAACCCCAGCAAGCGTAGCTTAACCTGACGGGTCGACCCGTGCGACAGTTACTACTTAGCCACGAACACCTCGAGCACCACGAGCAGCAAGTAAGTTTACGGTCATATAATTCCCTTAATTTCTTTGGGAGTAGCACAGTACTCTCTTGGCTCAGGCTGGTGTGACGATTCGAAGTGGCCCGCAGAGGCAGGCCGGCACTAGCCGGGGATCGCGGAAGTCGCATTAGATCCCGTGATCCCCAGTGCAAGTGTGCGACGGAACACCGGGGTGGTTTTAAACAGTAAGAGTCTGACAGACCCCTCCGCCCTCCCCAGGGCGGAGGACATCAATGACGATTTCCCCCCGTAAAAAAAAAATGCTGGTGTGACGATGACCGCAGCAAGTGTGCCACGCTGCAGTCGCCAGGGTTGGTGACCGTCGCGCGTCAGTGGATGGTCGAGTCGAGTCAGACGAGTTCTTCTGTGGTGACCCAGGGTCACGCGCAATTTGGTTTTTAATATGTAAACAAATATAATGCTTAAAAGAAACCTAATGTAAAGTTTAAATAGTTATTCTATGTATTTATTTAAAAAAAAACAGCACATTACAACGTCACATCACCTTAAGGCCATTCGCACACGGAGTGACGGCAACTCAACCTAAACTGTTTGGCAAAAGACGTTGAACTCAAACTCAAATCATTTATTCCAAATAAACCAATTACAGGTACTTTTGAATTCGCGTTCGTTGAGGCGGCGGCCTGCCCGCCGGTTGAACGCATCCCAGAGGGTCATGGCCACCCGGCTGGTCCGGGGATACCGCACGGTCTCCGGTGAGGCGCCGAGCCTCCTTGCCGGAATGCCGCCATGGGATCTGGAGGCAAAAGTCCTCGCGCATATTTGGGAGTGGCGCGAGGAGGCGAAACGCCGGGGCTTGACTCCGATGCCGCGAGAAATCGCGGCACAGCGGACAGAGCTCCGACGGGATCTCATGGCGTCATGGAGAGTGCGATTGTCGCAACCCAGTGCTGGGCACGCCACTATTGCGGCGATAAGTCCCCTCTTTGAGGAGTGGCTGGAGAGGTGCCACGGCGTTCTCACCTTCCGCCTGACGCAGGTCCTCACCGGACACGGCTGTTTCGGGAGGTACCTGTTTCAGATAAGGCGGGAGGAAACGCCCGGGTGTCATCACTGCGTGGATCGCCCGGAGGACACGGTGGAGCATACGGTGGAGGTATGCCCTGCTTGGGCAGATCACCGCCGTGTCCTCGTGGAGGCGATCGGTGGCGGGGATCTCTCGCGTCCGGCCTTGGTCCAGGCCATGGTACGGAGCGAGAGGGCATGGGAGGCCGTCACCTCCTTCTGCGAAGCAGTAATGCTCGCAAATGAGGAGGCGGAGCGCATGAGGGAGAGGCAAATTTCGCGCCCTCACGCCCCTAGCCGCCGCAGGAGGAGACGCCCTGGGCGTCGGGAATCTATTGCCGATTCCCGGCCACCGTAGGCGCGGGCTTGCGGACGGTGAGCAATGGGTAGCTCGCCATCCGGTAAGGACCAAGCCCGGGTCGACGGCGCGTTGTGTTCCACGCGCGCCTCAAAGAGTGTCAGCGAGTGAAGGGGTCCGATGAGACCATTGCCTGTCGGGGTTGCGGGAAAGTCCGAAAGGGATACCGTGGCCCCCTGGCATTGCACAGGCAACAGAAGGAACACGGGTGGGTTTTAGTCAGTAAGAGTCTGACACGCCCTCCCGCTCCACCCAGAGCGAGAGACGTCATTTTGATGATTTCCCACCCAGAAAAAAAAAAAGGTACTTTTTAATTGTCAAGGGGTCGGTCGGTCAGAAATATGAAGCTAGTTGCCCATTCCAAAGCGTAGTAGGTTCCTATGGAGAAGAACGGGCAAGAAACTCCATGGACACTCTTTTAAATTAGAATATTGTTACAAAATATTGGTTACAACATTCATGTTGAAATTATACATGTGAGAACAATGTAGAAAAACGTGCACGTTAAAAGCGTCCATAATAAAAATATAAAAACAAAAATAATTTAAAAATTAAAATAAGCCATGGCAGCTAAGAGATGACCAGTCCCCACTGACGGCGCTCGTTCACGAACATGACGCATGGATCAGCATCATTTAGCTCAAACATTTTGAAGGGAACTTAAGTGCTGGTCCTGCTCCACAACTAATTAACATACACACTGATTAACATTTTGAAAATACTGATGGAGCTGCTGAAGATTGTAAGACCATTTTTGTATTGTATAAACTCAATTTCCTTTGTATTATATAATTGCATAGCACAGGTGTGAGTACTATGTACTAAAGAGCTACCATTTACCGGGTAATATGTAGTATTTCATTGACTTGAATGTGCCCTGGCGGCTGTGAGTATGTCATGCTCACTCAAATGTCTCGCTGATGGTGGCGTGTGTGTTGGATCATTTAGCTCCCTTCAAAATGGTTAAGCTGAATGGTGCTGATCCATGCGTCATGTTCGTGAATGGGCGCCGTCAGTTGGGACTGGTCATCTCTTAGCTGCCATGGTTTATTTTAATTTATTTTAAGTGTTTGAATGATTCTTTATTTTTTCTTTTTATTACGGACGCTTTTACCAACGTGCACGTCTTTCTACATTGTTCTCACATGCATAATTTCAAAATGAATGATGTAATCAATATTTTGTATAATTTTTTTTATTTAAAAGAGTGTCCGTGGAGTTTCTTGCCCGTTCTTCTCCATAGGTACCTACTACGCTTTGGAATGGGCAAATAGCTTCATATTTTTTTTGACTGACCGACCCCTTGACAATTCAAAAGTTCCTGTAAATGGTTTAATTGAAATAAATGCTTTGAGTTTGAGTTTGGTCCCTATTTCTAGTCCTATAATTGTGTCTATCACCTATTTTACTGAAAATACTTAGATTTTTCCTTACGTACATGATGTTCTCATAGATATATTGACAAGGTACCGTCTTAATGTTAATATCTTTAAATAGTTCCCTCAGAGAATCGTGTCTGCGGAGGCCATATATTGCTCTGATGGCTCTTTTCTGCAGAATAAAAATATAAAAATAGATTTGATATTTGCAGCCCGTCCTCATAGTAAAATACCGTAATCCATGATAATATACTACTACTACTATGTACTAACTGAAATAGACTAGCCTCGCGGTATCTACATCAGTAAATTGACGGATTTTTCTCACAGCATATGCTGCTGAACTTAGCCGTCCTGCAAGAGATGTTAAACGAGGACCCCATTGCAGCCTTGAGTCGAGCGTGATCCCCAAGAAAACAGTTTTATCGACGAATTCTAGTTTCTCCCTATTCAATACTATTTCACAATCACTACTTTTAACATTCGGTAAAGCATTTAGTTTTTTTCCCATTTAATACTTACTAAATTATTAGCAGTAAACCAATTTTGGACCTGCAGTAGGGCGTTATTTACATCGTCAAGATTTGATGCACGTCGTGTCTATTTATCTTAAAAATTAGGGAAGTATCGTCAGCAAATAACACCATCTGTGGTTTGTTTTTTAATAAATGGGGTAGATCATTAATATATACTAAAAAGAGGAAAAGACCCAATATTGAGCCTTGTGGAACACCCATTTTTACTTTTAGACCGAGTGAATTGACACCGTTAATTTGAACTTGCTGTTGTCTATCATTTATGATTTTACCAAACTGAGCGCAAGCTTACCTAGTCCGTAATGCTCAAGTTTCAAGAGTAAGGTTTCGTGATTTACGCAGTCAAATGCCTTGGAAATGTCACAAAAGATTCCTATGGCATCTTGGGCCGCCTCTCATGCTGTAAATATGTGTTTTATTTTAAAATATTTAAATGGCTCATAAGGCGACACCGGCGTCAGTCGTACAACGTCCTTTGGTGAACCCATATTGCTGATCGTGTAAGATTTAGTTGGTGTTAAAACGATTAAGCATTTGATTGAGCATTACCTTTTCAAACACCTTGCTGAATACCGGCAGCACGGATACTGGTCTATAATTGTTGGTGTCTTTACTGTCCCCAGATTTAAAAAGTGGTATAATCTTACTGTATTTCATTAAATCCGGGAAAACTTCATGATCCACGCACAAATGAAATATTAAAGCTAAATATGGTCCTATAGTCTCGATTATGGATGTACAAACTTTGATAGATAATCCCCATAGATCTTCGGTAAATTTGATTTTGATTTGCCGAAAAGCTTTTATAACTATCATAGGGTTTATATATATCTTAATTTATGTATATACTAACACTAGTTATAAGGTATTTTACTAACACTACGGATCTCTGTTATCTGATTATTTGAAAATAAATAAATAAATAAAAAATATGTTTAAATTGAAATTCAACCGGGCAGCCTGTAACGTTCGCTTATAATAAATCAATTGAGACATCGAGTGAGTAATTTAAAGCTTCCGCATTTTTGATGGTATAAAGTATAAAGAAATTTCCTTTCAGTTTTCCTTTCCCCGGCAGGTATCGGTCCTATCGGACCCCTTCACTTGCTGACATCTCTTTGAGGCGCGCTTGGAACACAACGCGCCGTCGATCCGGGCCTGGTCCATATCGGACGGCGAGCTACCCATTGTCCGCAAGCCCGCGCCCAATGGGGCCGCGCATCGGCCTGCGATTCCCGACGCCCAGTGCCTCAAGTCTGCTATTACAATAGTGTCAGAATGGTCTATCATTGATTTCATAATTGTTGATTTTGACAAGTTTGGTAATCTACTAACATATTGGCGTCATTATGACTTTCCAATGGTCAGCCAGCGACACTCCATTGAAAGAAATGGCATCTATTGGTAATCTCGTGCATAATGAAAAATGAATGACTGACTGCAAAAATTTTGACAGTTCCTTTGATCAGTGACCTACCATTAAAACGTCATTGTGCAGTCATTGCTTTTAATTTGTTAAGAGTATCGTGTTTGTGGAATACAATGGTCAACCAATGATCGACCATTATGAATTTTGCAGATTACGAACTTTTAGCAAAATGACAATGGGATCGTGTTGGAATGACGAATTTATAAAAATAGCTGACTTGGGCCCCAGGACGTCTCCTGGGGCCGCTAGGAGCGTGAGGGTGCGAAGTTTATCTCTCCTTCACGCGTTCCGCCTCCTCCTCCGTCGCGAGCATTACTGCTTCGCAGAAGGAGGTGACGGCCTCCCATGCCCTCTCGCTCCGTACCATGGCCTGGACCAGAGCCGGGCGCGAGAGATCCCCGCAAGTTCAAAATTCCCCTTGAATTACTATTTAGGTTTAAAGAACTTTATTTCTCATAAGAACTTAACAGTTCGCTTACAATGAGATACTTAGTGATTATAACTATGTAGTACATTAGTTAGTTACCTCTAGGGTGTTGGAGACATTATATTAGTGATTATAACTAGTAGGTACTATTCATATTAGTTACTTCTAGGGTGTTGGAGACATATTGTAATTAATCTACTTCTAAAAAAAGGAATCGGATGTTTGCATTCTAAGACACAGATTATGGCAACACACCGCAACACTTAGAATAAACTAAAACTTTCAGTTCACCTCGGATGCTGCGATGTATTGCCCCAATCTGCGTTTGAATGTGTTTATATTGTCACATTTTTTCAAATCCTCCGGTAAACTATTGAACAGCTGTGCGCCTTCAACCAATATCGTTTTTTTACCATAATTAGTGCGAGCGTGCGCTGGTTTTATCTGGATTTTGTTTTTATTCCTTACGTTATAAGTTATGTTTTTCATATGTAGTTGTATGTTTGATTGAACAGATTTGGTGATGATTTTTTTAATAAGAATGCATGTGTAGTATTTATAAAGATGAGTTATATTTAGGAGTTTGGTTTTTTTGTATAGTATTCTTGTCGGAGTTAAATAGTGATAGTGAAATAATGTTTTTATAATTTTGTTTTGTGTTCTTTGTAGTGGGTCTAAGTAAGTTTTCGCTGCTGACCCCCATAGCTCAACTAAATATTCAAGATGAGATTTAACCAGTCAGTTATATATTATTTTACGTACTTTTTTTGGAATGCAATTTGAAACTTTACGCAGTGCTGCCAGTAATGACATCAATTTTGTTTTGATATGGTTGATGTGATGTTTCCAAGTTAGTTTGTCGTCTACATGTAATCCTAGGTATTTTTCATAGGTTGCCCGTTTGAGAACTTCTTTATCTATTGTGAGTGGTGTGAACTCTGGTAACGGTTTGTTTTTGGCGCAAAAAATCATGAAAGATGTTTTTGCGGCGTTAATAGTAAGTAAATTACATTTTAGCCATTCGTTCAGCAGGTTAAGGTCGCTTTGTGCGTCCGTTATAATATCATGAATAGATTTATTGAAATAGAATAGACATGTGTCATCTGCGTATAGAGTTAAGTGCCCTCTAAGTCCTATGTTATGAATATTATTAATATAGATTAGGAAGAGTAGTGAGCTAATAACGGAGCCTTGGGGACAGCCATACGTAATGTTTTGAACAGAGCTAGTGAAATTGTCTAATTTAACTACTTGGCGCCTATTCTGTAGATATGATGTGAACATATCGAGTGCGCTGCCTGCGATACCTATGTTATTTAGTTTCTGGATGAGCTTTTTATGGCTTACTGTGTCGAATGCTTTTTTTAAATCAATAAATATCCCTAAAACCAATTTTTTTTCATCAATGTTTGTTTTTATTTTTGTTATTAAGTCTACTGCAGCTGTTAGGGTACTTGACTTAGCTCGAAAGCCATACTGTTGATCTATCAAGAAATTCTTGTCATTTAGGTATTTACTTAGCCGATTATATAGAACTCGTTCGAATATCTTTGATAGCACTGGCAAGACCGACACCGGTCTATAGTTACTCGGGTCAGCCCTACTTCCGGATTTATAAATAGGGCTGACCCTAGCAATCTTAAGCGTGTCGGGAAAAATACCTCGAGATAAGCACACGTTTATACAGTCAGTTAATCTCCTAATTATTATAAGTTTTAAACATTTGATCGCCTTAGTGCTGATGCCATCTAGGCCTGTGCTTGTGTTGCTGTCAAGGTCGTCAATAATTCTAGATATTTCATCTGTGCTACATGGGGAAAGCTCGGGTAGCGTTATGCTATGTGTGTAATTATGGTCGTACATAAAAATATTATCGGTGTTTACGTGGTATGTGATGGGGATTTTGTTAGCTAGGTCTGCGCCTATTGATGAAAAAAATGAGTTAAATGAGTCACATATTGCATTACCTTCTGTAATCAGGCCTGAGTTCGACATCAGTTTAGGAGGGGCACGGCTGTTGTCCTTAATTTTATTTAAAGCTAAATCATTAATAAGGTTCCACATTTTCTTCGGTTGATTGATATTAATTTTAAATAAGTTAAGGTAGTACTTCTTCTTTTGTGTCTTGATTAGATTTATTACTTTGTGTTGTTCTTCGTTGAAGTTTTTCTTTAGGTCATCGTTTTTTGGATGTGATTTTGTTTGTTGCCATAATATGTTTCGTGAGTTTATTGAATCGATAATATCTCGGTTTATCCAGTCTTTTTGTGGTAGGTTTAATATTTTAGTTTTGTCTATTTTGCTCTCATTGACTTGTTCCGAAATAAATCTCTCTAGATAATTATAGTCATTATCTTCATTGCTGTAGGCAGCTGTCAGAGCGCAGTTATGTAACTTTGCGTAGTCCAGTGCTTTATAATGTTTTTTCTTGTTTATTTGCGGCTCCAAGCTGCCTATTTCCAGAAACATTTGTTTATGATCTGATAGGCTCGATTCCACTATTGACATACTGAATGAATGGTTGCTTATATTTGTACATATGTGGTCTAGTATAGTATTTGTTGTATCGGTTTCACGAGCACTATATAGTTTATCTATATTATTTAATACTTCGTAGCCAGTTTCTTTAATTTCATTTAGGTATTTTGTGCTTTGAGTGTCCTTGTTCAGAAGGTCTATATTGAAGTCGCCAAACACTATCGCTCTTCTTCTTTGTTCTAATTGCAGTGTGTACGTTTCTAAAAAGTTATTTATATTCGACTCACCAGGCTTATATATTGCTCCTACGTTCAGCGATAATTTCTCTATGTATATCCATAAGTAGTGGTTTCCATTTTCACATAAGTCTGCTGTTGTTTCATAAACTATACTGTTGTGCACGTATATGGAAACGCCTCCACCTTTGCGATTTCGCCTGTAGTTGTAAACATGGCTATAGTTAGGTAATTGATATAATTTTGCGTCATTTTCTGAAGAAATCCATGTCTCGGTGAATATTAATAGATGTACGGCCCGTGGGATCGATTTCACTATGCACCTAATCTCATCTAGTTTGCCAGTTTTCCGGATGCTACGTAAATTGGCATAGAAGAATCGTAACGAGGACGGGTGAAGTGGAATGTCTTCGTATTTTTTCGCTAAATGATGGCTTAGTCTACTCGTATGTTTTTTATTTAGTATTTGTGCAGTTACTGGTTTTTTTGGTAGGTTTTGTTTTCAATGATGGTTGGTGTTCCTTTAATATATTTAATAACAATGTTATTTTCGCCGTCTGCTACACGTTTGTTAAATTCCTCCTTTAAGGACTGTAAATATCGTTTTTGTGTTGGGGTTTGGTCAGAGTAAATGTTTGTATTCTCAGGTAACTTTTTCTTATTCTTTAGTAGGTATCTCGGAGTTTCTGAGTCGCTGAAGCATACTTTTATAGGCCTGTTTCTATCTGGTACATATTTTCCCAGTCTAATGGTTTTAATCGGCTTGGGACATTCCTCATAAAGTGTTAACAATACTTTCGTGACTTCATCGTTATCGTAATTTCTCCTTGAGTTGAAATCTTTGTTGTTTTTTTCCAATATACCCACCAGTACAATATTTTTTTCGCGTTCACATCTGTCCTTGAGTTCAAGGATGAGGTCTTGGTGACATAAGACGGGCGGTTCTGTTAATGTACTTTTTATGTGTTCCTGATTTAGATTTTTAATCTGAGATATCTCGCTTTCTATTATTTGAATTTTGTTTTCGTTTTCGCTATTTTTGCATTTAATATGTTCTATTTCGTTGTTTATTTGTTCAAATCTTGATGCAAAATTCTCTGCTGTTGATTTTATTGTCTTTATTTCAGTTTTAATCTCTGATATTTCCTCTTGTATGCGGTTTAGGTTTTGGTTTTGAGTTTCAGCAAACTTCTCCAAGAAATTCATCATATCTTTACGGAAGTCATCAAAGTCCTTTTTATAGTCCATGTCTTCAGTACGCTCCTTTCTTTTTCTTAGGTTTACGTTTGTGCAGAAGTCACTATTTTCGCCGTAGGTGGATAAGTTTGGTACAGACCCGCTGGCGCTTCCGCTTCCGCTTATCAACATCACATTAGGCGTTGGTGGAGTTCTGTGCATTGCGTATGCGTGAGAGTAAGACGAAAAATAGCAACGGTTCTCTTTACTCGCGGGGGTGAGCGGTGCTGCGCACTCGTCGATGTATGACGTCGTGTGCCAACGCCAGGTTTTTATTTATTATGCACTTAGTAGTAAATTTGACTTTAACACCACATTCACAAGACTGACTTTTGGGAGTTACGATTTTAGTAAAATTATTATATTTTTAGTTAATCCACCAACACGTCTGCTTCCAACAGCGCTAGAGGCTACAAAAGACTAGACTATTTCATGAAATCATCATAATTTTAGAATTATGACATGTCATTTTAGGCCAAGACTCTCTTGTACAGACCAAACCACTAAAGCTATATTTAAACGGGCACGTGGCAATTGGTGGTTTGTTTAGTATTATAACATGTGGTCGACGTAGACTCTTCCCATATCGACTATTTTATGCCACAGGATAGGGTGAGCAATTACGATGGCGTTGTAAAGTTTTGGGTTCCTGTTATTTCTTTTGAAGGCGAGTGGCAGATCGTCATTCTTCTCAATGAAAGGCGATAGCTCTTCGTTCTGGCCGCGAATGATGTCGATTAGCTCCTCCGATGGCGTATCTGTTGAGATTACCTTGAGGATGAGCATAGGTTGCAGTTTTCTTGCCGGTTCCGCGCTGAGCTGGGAAGAAGTTTCCAGTTTCTTGAGGATCTCATCGCGCTGTTTCTCCTATTCGAACTCAACCCTTAGTTTATTGTTGGACACGGACTGGATCTTTGTAGGCGCATATGTGGTGGTGCGGAAATCGACGCTGTTCCTAAAAGACTGCACGACTTCCTGACGAGTTTGTGTGTCGCACTTAGCCGAAACGATGAGGGCAGGTCTGTTTGTTGGAATCTCTTTTATTAGGCGTCGAGATGCAGGCGCACTAGTAGCATGCGCGTAAGATGGTGATACTGGAGGTGCGAGTGGACTCGTTATAACAGAGAGGTGCTTGCTCAACTTCTCTGGCACGCAAGTCGCAATCTCCTTTCTGAGTGCCCCGTCGCCATCGTCGGTTCTGACGAGGTTTTTCATGGATTGAACCTCTGTCTTTACGCTCGATATGATCTCGTTTTTGAGGTCGCCGATGTATGATGGTGGTTGGCCTTCCTGGCCGACTTCATCCCGAGGAGAGAGAGCGAAGTAGGAGAGCTTTGATATCTCTAAGCTTATTTCGTCCGAGGCAAGAGCGATTGTCTTTTTATTTCCAGTCGTGACGCTTTTATTCTCGTAAACGGAGGTTTTAATGCATTCAGCAAGTCATGATATGACAGCGATGCATGATTCGCTTCGCTGATAACTTCTGAAGAGTCTGCAGGGAGGAGAGTAACTTTGATCGGGGATGGGGGAATGACAGAACGGGGGGAGTATGGACTAAAGACATTTTTAATTAAATTTATTTAATTCTGACGTGGAGAAACTGTGTTTCTAATGGCTGAGGGATGGATGTTTTGGTGGCAAATGACCACTAACATCATTAAAGTATCAGGGTGCACTAAAATACAATAAAAATATTTTGCAAAAATAGTCACGTTTACCTACCCTGCCACTATAAGGTGGGTGGGGAAAGTTTTTCCGAGTTAGCCACGCGTGTGAGGTGTCCGAGAAAAACACGCGTCTCCGCGCGGGCTAATGAAAAACCGAGTGCTTAGGCACCGAACATCATTTTGAATTTATAGCGAAAAAACGTGATTTATAGCAGAAAAATAGGTGTTATAGAATTTTTTGTTTTACCAACCAACGAGACAGGACACAAAACGCAGTCCAGCTTGAACGTGTGGCAGGTAAGTAATTATTAATCTCAAAATTACTGGCGTTAAACTGAAAATCTTTGAGTTATTCGAGAATTGATGGCGAGAAATTGTGAGGCGAATCACATCAGCCCCTGGTCAAGAAAATACATGAAGACCACGACCACTCTGACAAGAGTGCTACGAAGAAGAAAATACAGTGTGTTTGGAGAACGGTTACCGATACTTCAAGGGCAATAATATACAATTTATTATCGACAAATGCACTTTTATAAATACTCCTAACCTAACACTCCGCGAATGGCAGCCATCTCATTTTTTTAATCGGCTGATATATGTTTTTGGCCTTGGGATTGTATTTGCCTGATTAAATTCGTGTTTAAAGTATGAATTATAAAGACAAAGG
The DNA here is from genome assembly GCA_963853775.1 of Xanthia togata. Classification (NCBI taxonomy): domain Eukaryota; kingdom Metazoa; phylum Arthropoda; class Insecta; order Lepidoptera; family Noctuidae; genus Xanthia; species Xanthia togata. Next base: position 21,306,247 of record OY970800.1, read on the forward strand.
TAATCGGTAGCCTTGTTTACATCATCTTGTGACCTTTTTAAAATTGCAATAATTATCGAGCTCATTTTTTATTGTGGTGTAGGTAATCAAATTTAAATCTGCTTTTTGGTTTGTTGTTTCTAGAGTTAGTTCTATTACCAAGGCATAAAACTATTGGTAGATGATCAGTGACATGAGTATTTACTACCATCATTGTCGCTGGCACAGATATTTTCAATAACAAATGATCCAGGCTGTTTCCTTTCCTTGTGGGATGGAGATGTTCAGAGAAATTCAAGGGATGCTGTCAGGTTAGCAGCATTTTTCGCTGTACTATATTTTTTATATCGATGTGTAAATCGCCGATAGTAGCGTTTTTTTGCAATTAATAGTATAAACTAGACTATCATAGAAACGGCTGAGATACTTGTACAGATAGTGCAATCCACGACGACGCGCCCCACTCTGCGATTACTGTACTGTAAGCTGTACTTTAGTACGGAGCGGAGCGGAGTGGGGCGCGTCGTCGTGGATTGCACTATCTATAAGTTGGTGATCGAAGTAAGTCGATCGGTGTGTAGTAACTAATAGTATTGGATTACTTACTTACTTAAACTCCAGCCAAAATGACATAATCCGTTCCTGACATCTATCAGTTAAGTAAAAAAAAAAGTGCTTTACGAATTTAAACTTTATTAGTTCCTAATCGTGTCCAGCTGAAAAGTGTCAGGATGAACGCATTCTTTCGGTGGCCGGAATATAATGATGCTTCATTAAGGTCCGATTGCACTAAAAATACGTAAATACGTTTAGCACTAAACGAATATAAAACCTCGTTTTATTTCAGTTAATAGTTTGAATATTACGAACATTTTAAAACAAAAATTGATTGGTCAAGGTATTGGTAAGATATTTAATCAGTGTTCACAACAATATGTAATTAATAATTGTTTACCCGGTGCCAGTATTAGCCAATTAATTAATAATATTAAACTGACAAAAATAAACCCCAGTTCCACTGTTATATTATTATATGGGAACAGTTTAACTGTAAAAAAAAGACATAATTGAATGTGTCCATTTGATGTTACATCTCAATGAAAATAATAATTGTAAATTTATTTTCTGTACCTTGCCTTATTCTCGATATTTGTCTAATGAGACAAATAGGCACATTTATAAATTAAATATGTTGATTTATAATAGGACTTGTCGTCACAGTGACACTATTTTATATTTTGATTGTAATCAATTTATTACTGATTATAAACTGACAAATTATACAATGTATTTGCCACCTAGTTGTAGAAGACAAATTGCTAATCTTTTAGCATACAATATACACAGTGACACTGGTACCTGTACTGTACCATCGATTACTGTTATTAGTGGTACTACGAATAACACTACTTTTGATACGCCTTATAGTTTAAACTATTAGGAGCGACAACGGGTGAGCCGCATATATTGAATGTTGTTTATCAAAATATGCAGGGTCTGTCCGGCAAAGAGCTAGAATTAAGTTTATTTATGGAGAACTATGATGTTCAGGTGTTATGTTTGACTGAACACTGGTTGAAAGAACATGAAGTAGTGTTTATCAATGATGATAATTTTACTGTACAAAGTGTGTTTGTAATAAAAAGCGCCATTCGCGGTGGATCTTTAGTTCTAGTTTCAAACAAGTTGAAATGTAAACAACGTTTAGATTTAGTTAATCTTTCCATCGAGCGCACTATTGAGTTGTCTTGTGTTGAACTCAAGCGATACATTATAATTTGCGTGTATCGACCCCCCCCCTGGTGATTTTATTAGTTTTGAATCGGTGATGGAGGATTCACTCAATAGGTTAAAATCAAGTAATAAAAGTATAATTTTATGTGGAGATTTTAATATTAATATTTTAGATGTTACTCCATTAAGTATTAGACTTCTTAATCTGTTTAGGTCTTATAATTTAATTAACTTGTTTTTTGAACCTACTAGGATCACGGCATCTTCGTCAAGTTGTCTTGATAGTATATTTAGTGTTTGTATCACCAAAAAACACACAAATAAATACTTTGACTTTTGACTTTGACTTTGAGTGATTGTGATGCCAAAAATAAATTAGTGTTAAGTGACTTAACGTCTGACCACTGTGGTTTATTAGCTAGTTTCCCCATGCCATTACATAAAAAGCCGCATAAAATAGAATGTAGGCCTTATACAGCTAGTTGTTGCAATAAATTTAAAAATAATATAGCTCATAGAATAACATCATCTATAGTAGAACACGAGAATCCTAATGAAATGTATGGAGCCCTTTTTGATGTTGTGCAAAAAGAGTACCAATCTACTTTCAAGACTAAAACTATTAACATTAATGGCACCTCCGTTGGCTTTAACCAATGGGCCACTCCGGGTATTTATAAAAGTAGAGCGAGACTATACGAGTTATATGGTTTGAAAAATACAGGTTTGATACTCCTTTCCTAGAGTATGTCAAAAATTGTTCAAAATTATTTAAAAAGGTTAGTGTTTTGGCTAAATCTTAATTTTTAAACGATACAATCAAAAATTCCAATAATAAAGTAAAAACCACTTGGAAAATTATTAACAATGAAACGGGTAAATCGGTTAAGCAAGATAAACAACTTGAGATTATGGTCGACAGTAAATTAGTTACTAAAGCAGCTGACGTAGCTGAGGCGTTTAATGAGTTTTTTGCCAACATACCTATAACTACGACTCGCTCCTTAAATTCGTGTGTCTAAAAGTAGTCGCATATTTAGTTTCGAACATGTAACGCCTCGTGATGTAGTTAATGTTTTTAACACACTCAAGTGTAAAAATACTGGTGATTACTGGGGAATCTCCATTAAACTATTAAGTAATATAATAGACATCGTAGCCCCCTATGTAGCTGTAACTTTTAATAAATGTGTTGATTTAGGAACTTTTCCTGATCTCATGAAGAGTAGTAAACTCATACCATTATTTAAATCAGGTAATAAAAATGACGTTGGCAATTTCAGGCTTATTTCTATTTTACCAGCATTCAGCAAAATATTTGAAAAGTTAATACTCAAGCAGTTGCTAAGACATTTTAATTTAAATAGCCTCCTTCATAATGAACAATATGGCTTTACTAAGGGTCCTTCGACTACAGATGCAGGTGTTGCTCTGCTGAAACACATATTTAACGCACGGGAGAACTCTCAAAATGCTATTGGAGTTTTCTGTGATCTCTCCAAAGCCTTTGATTGCGTGCACCATGACACGCTTTTGCGTAAACTGCGTCATTACGGTGTGCTAAACGAAGCTCTCAACGTTTTAAATTCGTATTTAAATAATAGGTCGCAATGTGTAGATGTTGATGGTGTAAAATCTTCCGGGCTACCAGTTCAGTTAGGTGTACCTCAAGACTCAATACTGGGTCCATTATTGTTTTTAGTGTATATCAATTACTTACCATTCTATTTAACGGATATCTGTGAAGTTGTACTGTTTGCAGATGATACTTCTCTTATTTTTAAAGTAGACAGGAATAGACAAGATTTTGACGATGTAAACAGTGCACTGTCAATGGTTACGGATTGGTTTACGACAAATAACCTAGTTCTCAATGCCAAGAAAACGAAATGTGTAAAGTTTGCCCTCCCAAATGTTAGAAATCTAGGACCCAACGTCGTCTTAGATAAAGAGGTGCTTGAAACTGTAAGCTCGGCAGTTTTTCTGGGCATAACAGTAGATGCTAAACTTCAGTGGGGCCTACATATATCGAGCCTAGCGGGAAGGCTCAGTTCGGCCGCCTACGCCGTCAGAAAAGTAAGACAATACACTGACGTTGATACAGCTCGGTTAGTCTATTTTAGTTATTTTCATAGCGTTATGTCCTACAGTATTCTGCTTTGGGGCAAAGCTGCAGATATTCAAAATATATTTGTCCTCCAAAAACGAGCTATTCGAGCAATTTACCAGCTAGGTGCCAGAGTTTCTCTGAGAGATTTTTTCAAAGATATCGGTATCCTCACAGTGGCATCACAATACATCTTCGCCAACATCTTATATATTAGGAAGAATATACACTTATACACTAAAAATAGTGATATTCACAATGTTAATACTAGAAGTAAGGATAAACTACGTGCTCCCTTTCACCGGCTTCATAAGGTTCATAACTCATTTGTTGGGCTTGGTATAACCTTTTACAACAAGCTACCCTCTTGTTTGCTAGATTTGCCTTTTAATGCGTTTAAAACTAAAGTAAAGTCCAACCTTTGTTCAAAGGCATACTATTCTATCAACGACTACTTAAATGATAAGAATAGTTGGTCGCTGTGATTAACTCAAGACAATGTTTAAATGTTCTTTCTCCAGAATTAGTTTACCTACTGACAGGTTTTATGAGTTTATATAAAAGTTTATAATTTTACTTTTTATGTAAATTTATTTTATTTTATTTTTATTTATTGTTTACATAATCTACTCATTACAATGTTTTTTTTTTTTTTAATGAGTTGTATTGCAATTATTTATTTTACCTCGATGGTCCTAGTTTATCAATTATAACTTCTAGTTACAGCGCTATGTAAGCGCTGGAGGCTTTATTTTCTTTTTTTAGATATTGTTTACGTTTAGTTATTTTTATTTCTGCTTGAGTATAGTTCTCGATGTTTTTGGTTGGTATATTGGCGTGTGCTAGCTGTCATATGGCTATTAATTTATAATTTAAATTGTATTTTGCGTAATGTAAATTATCTTATAAATTATTGTATAGAATCATTTTTTTTTCCTAACTGAACAGACAGCTGTGCTGCTGGGGAGTTTGTTGCGCCACTTCTTCTTCCCAGCAAAAGCACTAGGAAGTGGTGAAGGGTGGGCGTTTTGGGGGACTGTCTTATGTAATTTTGACGTTCGAAAAGTGCTGATTCTCAGCCTAGTTTGAATAAATGACTTTTGAATTTGAATTGCTAAATCGGTCCGGCCGTTTTCAAATGATGCGCTTATCTACGAACAGCATTTCATTTTTACATTTACACACATTTACAGTCATTCGTACTCCCGCTTGTTCGGTGATCGCTGTAATCCGGATGACGACAAAAGCGATGAAGTCGTCACTCCAAAAAAAGTTCCAAATTCAGAAGCAACGTGAGCTTTAGACACCGCTTTAAAATGGGCTGATAACGACTTTGATAGCCACGAAGTTATTTTTCTCCGTTGGCTTTGAGACTGTGCTTTTGAAATGAAGAAAAAGTATTCGTAAAAGCAGAAGAGTTCCGTTTTTTAACTTCTTACATGTTTGTAATTCTCGTAATTCTGTAATTCTCTATATTTATGTACTTTTGTACATATTGTCTGTCTTGTTTGTCTTACTTGTTGTTTTTCGATGATTAATAAAGAAACTTATGGTTAATCATGTGATTTATTACCACAAAATATTGTTGACCACAATCCAGATGCCACGGTAATCCGCCATGGGCCTGTTTGATGCCTATCCGGATTAGCGAGACCCTACTGTACATTTGATTGCTTAGATCGACTATAAGATAAGTAGGAATCACTGAATTGGACCTTGGTAGGTCCATGACATATGAATCTTTTTTATCCCAGTAGTGCGATCTCGTGGGATAATTTCCGATATCTACGCGGGCGAAGCCGCGAGTAAAGCTTGTCATTTTATATTAACAGAACTAGTGAACCACTCTTGCTTCACAAATGTGCAATCAGTTAATTTGGTGACGTCGGGATGTCAGTACATCGTGAGCTTTAAAAGAACTAAGCGGTTACACACACGAAAAGCCAGTATATTTTATATGTACCTTACAATACAGTGATAAATAAGATTTTAACATTTTAAAATATTAAAAATTGTTAGATATTAAACATCTTATATAAGCGAAAAGGGTTCATCGTAATCAGGTTCCGATAATTTTAATATGTAGGTATAAACTGAAATAAAACCCACACACACACAATGACATTGGTCGTATCGTTTAAATGTAAATAATGGAAAAATTTAATGCTATTTTTATTAGTCGGAGTTCTAAATAAATATCTATTTTTATTGATAACTTTATTCTGACTAAGGGCCTAGCCAAACATCTGATGGCATAATGTATGGAACAATTGTTTTATTTTTACTAGGGTAAACCATACAATAGTAGCTTTTTTACTCTTCATTTGCTATAATTAAATAGCACAGATTTAATGATTACATGATAGAAAGGTGGAGGAGAATAAGCTATTGAAGTAAAGTACAAGTTGCTCGAAACTGGAGCAGTCGAGAAGTCAAGGTTATTAATATCTTTAATATAGAAAAAATAAACGAATACATGGTTTTTGTTGTTGTTATTAGTAATTAAGATGGTAGGACCATCGAAGTAAAAATAAATAAACAGTTTATCATCTGTGATTTTCGAGTTACAGCTTTGATAGATATAGTATGTATGTAAATGGGCACGCCCTTTATGCCTGGAGGCTTTCATTCGGGTATTAAGTTCATTTTACTTTTTTGTTGGTATATTGGCGTGTGCTAGGTGACATATAGAAAATAATTTAAATAAATGTTTTGTATAGAATCAGGTTTTCCTAACTATTCAGACAGCTGTGCAGCTGGGGAATTTGTTGCGCCACTTCTTCCCAGCTAAAGCACTAGGAAGTGGTGAAGGGCGGGTGTTTTGCTGCGCGCCGACAGTCCCCAGTGGCGTCAGCGTCGTTTGTTACGCTGACGACACGTTGGTCCTGGCGCAGGGGAGGTCACACCAGGCGGCGGTCGAACTAGCGACACACAGGGTTGTGACAATCGTGCCAGAATCCGGCAGTTGGGACTCAAGGTGGCCTTGCACAAGTCCGAGGCCATGTGTTTTCATGGTCCTCGGAATGCGCCACCGTCGGGTTCACAAATCACGGTAGGAGGGGTTCACATCGGCGTTGAGTCGACGATGAAGTACCTAGGACTCGTCCTCGACAGTCTGGAACTTGTGGAGCACTTCCGACGTTTGGCTCCCAGACTGGAGCGGGTCGGGACTGCCTTGAAGTGGCTTTTTCCCAATCTAGGGGGTCCAAACGCCTCCTGCCGGAGGTTATACTCAGGGGTCATGCGGACCATGGTCCATTACGGGGCACCGGTGTGGGCGCGTTCGTTGAGGACCGCCTCAACGAACGCGCCGCGCTGGTCACCGGGCCAGCCCGGCGGTTGAACGCCTCCCAGAGGGTCATGGCCACCCGGCTGGTCCGGGGATGCCGCACGGTCTCCGGTGAGCCTCCTTGCCAGATTGCCGCCATGGGATCTGGAGGCAAAAGTCCTCGCGCATATTTGGGAGTCGCGCGACGAGGCGAAACGCCGGGGCTTGACTCCGATGCCGCGAGAAATCGCGGCACAGCGGACAGAGCTCTGACGGGATCTCATGGCGTCTTGGAGAGTGCGATTGTCGCAACCCAGTGCTGGGCACGCCACTATTGTGGTGATAAGTCCCCTCTTTGAGGAGTGGCTAGAGAGGCGCCACGGCATCCTCACCTTCCGCCTGACGCAGGTCTTCATCGGACACGGCTGTTTTGGGAGGTTCCTGTTCGGTATCAGGCGGGAGGAAACGCCCGGGTGTCATCACTGCGTGGATCGCCTGGAAGACACGGTGGAGCATACGGTGGAGGTCTGCCCGGCTTGGGTGGAGCACCACCGTGTCCTCGTGGAGGCGATCGGTGGCGGGGATCTCTCGCGTCCGGCCCTGGTCCAGGCCATGGTATGGAGCTAGAGGGCATGGGAGGCCGTCACCTCCTTCTGCGAAGTAGTAATGTTTGCAAAGGAGGACGCGGAACGCGTGAGAGAAAGTCAAGATTGGTTTACGGTAAATAATTTGGTACTAAATAATAAAAACCAAATGCATTCGATTTAAATTACCAAATGTTAGAAGTAGCGAATGTGACATCATATTGAATAGAGAAAAACTGGAATTTGTTAATCAAACAGTTTTCCTTGGAATCACGCTAGACGAGAAATTACAATGGGGACCCCATATAACATCTCTCGCGGGGCGGCTCAGCTCGGCCGCTTATGCTGTTAGAAAGATAAGACAGTTAACAGATGTAGAAACCGCGCGTTTGGTCTATTTTAGCTACTTCCACAGTATTATGTCGTATGGCATTTTACTGTGGGGTCGGGCTGCCGACATTGAATCCATCTTTATTTTACAAAAATGAGCGGTCAGAGCCATTTATAATCTACGTCGTTGCGAATCTCTCAGGGAACTATTATATTTATTATTAGTGACTTACTGACATTCACCTACAAAAAAAAAACCCACCTAGTTATTTGAATATTTTTAAGTTTCAGTCCAATAACACCTCAACACCTCCACCTGACGATGAAAGGTAATTATTTAATACAGACAACGACAGAAAGGTAATTATTTAATAAATAACCCAAAATAACTTTTTCTTTTTTGGAAATTCTTTAAAATAAATATACAATATTGATATGTACATTCACGATAGATTCTAAAGTACTATTGATGGATGATCGTAACAACATAAAATTACAATCAAGTCAGTAGGTGATAATATGTCATCTCCTTTACATGGCCCCCAACAATTTACGAATGATGGAGTTACTGAACGTAACAGAAAAGTTCAGTAGCGCCATCAGGATGGAATTTGGTGAGGACAAATATGCAGTCATGCATGTTAAGCGAGGGATTACGGAATCCGGGGGAATCCAACTCTCGGATTCCATACACTTTAGATTACACTCATCAACCGAAACGTACAAGTATTTGGGTGCGGTCACGGTGGTCAGCGAGTGGTAGAATGAGTGGCGCCCGGTTTTAAAATTCGTCTCGTGAATACAACCTCTTATAGAAATTCAAAACTTGAAAACATAATACATAATTATTAAGGTTAAGAGACGACCATTGTACCGTAAGTAGTGTAATGCTTGCTAAAAAGTTTAATTAGAATAATATCAAGTTCACTTTAAGATTTGTCACGGAAGAACTCAGATGCTTTTGGGGGGGAGGGGGCCTTAGGATCCCCATGGATCCACCCATAGATATCCAGAGATATGCCTTAATTGCGGAATAGTAAGGAATCCCAGTGCCACCACTTATCTCCCACCCAAATAATTACAACATTAACAAATAGTGTACTTACGACACACACTTAAAATTTGAACACGCACACTAAGAAGAAAGCAGCTACACTAAATCAATTTCTGATCACTAATCAAGCACACATACATAGAATGGGCGGGGCTTTCACTTGTAAACACTTGCAATTTGCGAACATTCAATGCACACGCATGTAATTAAGGAGTCGAAAGCGATGGTCGATCATTTTTATCGATATTTAATTTTACCACATTCTTGTATTATTATAACTTCGTTTAATTTTCTTTATATAATTTATTTTGTTTTTATATACCTATCCGAAAATATGGGCTATTTTTACTAAAATAAAATGGAAATATTTTTTTAAATATTGTATTACCGGTTAAAGGGAACGCTCTCTGTTAAATATTATGCTATGCACGAGTAACTGTATTGAAATAACAATGTCTTTATTTGCTTCAAACAACATTAAATTAATAACTAATTTAACTCTTATACTATACATGTAATACGAGAATATCCATTGAAATCTGTAAAAAAATATTCGACTGCAATAATACGCATGTCGATAAAATCAGCCGCACGCACTCGATTGCACCTCTCTAAATCCAAAACGTTCGTTCCGTTCGGAAAGATTCGGGCTAGTTCGTATTGCTCCGGATGTAAGTTAGTTTAAAATTGATTTAAAATATTAAACAGTGACTTAAATGTTTACTTACCGGTGGTAGGACACGCCATTTGTCTTCAGGTTGATGGTACTAGACCTATTTTTACAAATTATTACAGCACAACTCGGCATTTTGGTTTTTTACGCATCAATAGTACACTGTACGCAATTGCAAAGCGACTGAATGAAGCGTACAGCCGCCGTTCGAACATAAGCCCAATTTAGCAATATCGAGGCGCCACGTGCCACGCCTCCAAGGCATATCCCTCGATATCCGTGGATCCACCACTGCGCTCGGCTCACTCGTGTCGAAGATGGACTCGCTTCGGTTAAGAGCTTGCTCATCGTGTGATTAAGCTCGCTTTGCTCGCTCGGCTCGTAAAAACAATTCTCCGTTCTAACCTATCCTGCTTTACCGAGAAAACTATAACAGAGCGGTAATAATATGCGATATGTGACGAAATCTTTTTATGTGAGGCTGTTGTAAAAAAAACTTACGGTTTCCGATACCGTATCCATTGTATTTACGCGACACTGTTTATAAAGTAACCTTTCATTATAAGTGATATTTTTCAGTTCAGTTTTACGGTCGATACGAGACGACATCTGAAATTATTTTTCAGTCAACTGTAAAATAAATTGTGTTAATGCATTTTAACCCTTTTTTGGAGTTGTTGTTTCTGAGTAGTGTTGTGTCAATTCTTGACAATGGCACCAGAATCACCGTTCTAGCTAAACATGTTATTGCGCTATACGAATTGAAATTACGACACATAATGAAGAATAGATGGTTGCGTGCATGGGCCTGCACCCGCGACGTGACGTCAAGGAAATATTTTTTTTATTTCTCTTCCACAAAGGCACCCTAAAAATATGAAGATAATTACTGTATTAAATAATTACCTTTCATGTCGATGTGAGTCCTCTACTTCAAAATGGGTGGAGGTGTTGTAGGCCTGAAAAATAAAAATATTGAAATAACTAGGTGGGAATTCATTTTTGTTGTAAGTGAATGTCAGTAAGTCACTAATAATACATAATGCTACATTTTTTTTTGTCGTAAATTCTTTAAAATAAATATACAATACTGGTATTTATACAGCCACGAGCGCTAATATGTATCCACCTAGCGAAATTCAAAAGCGATTTCCTCATGGAATATCGACTACACGAGTATTTCATATTAGTGTTGGTTCCAAAATACTATGATCGTAACAACATAAAATTACAATCAACTCAGTAGGTGATAATATCTCTATAGGTTTATAGTTAACAAGAAACAAATGGACATATTGGCGCGTGAAAAACTATGAGTATCATTGTTCGTCATTGATTCTGGAATTAATAATTAACTACCTGTGTCCCACGGTTTCACTTGCATAAGTCTCAATATCGTAAGAGTATTGGGATAAAAGTATTCTATGTCCTAACTCAGGTTATGGTCTACCCATGTGCTAAATTTCATCCAAATCCATTTAGCCGTTTTAGCGTAAAAGAGTAACAAACAAACTCACTTTCGCATTTATAATATTAGTTACGTGTTAGGATTTACTTAGTTTGAATTTCCACGCCTTATTTGAGCAAAGTATTATACAAGCTTTGGCTGTAACCAAGCATTGATGGAATTACGTACATATGTGTGCCTCGGCCCACATTTCACGATCGTTCATCAATGCCCCTGTTGCAGGCCGCGACAGTAATGCACTTACAACAAAGGAACAAAGACCCATGTCGATTAATTGAAGCAAAACAATGAAACAAAAATAACGAACTTTGAGGAGAAGCCCTCGACGGCGCGTTGTGTTCCACGCGCGCCTCAAAGAGATGTCAGCGAGTGATGGGGTCCGATGAGACCATTGCCTGGGGTTGCGCGAAAGTCCGAAAGGGATACCGTGGCCCCCTGGCATTGCACAGGCAATAGAAGGAACACGGGTGGGTTTTAGTCAGTAAGAGTCTGACACGCGCTTCCGCTCCACCCAGAGCGGGAGAAGTCATTTGATAATTTACCACACAAAAAAAAAAAAATGAGACGCCCTGGGAAAAAAAATCGAGTCTGGAATTTTGCGCCAATGAAACCTTTTAGTTATGTCGTACTTTCGGAGCATATAGTTCTCCCGCCCTTGACCGAATGCACAAATGACCCCCGGGAGAGGGCCATTTAAATTAATACGAAGTTAATAAACGTAATGGGCTCCACCCATAAATGACTCATACTCTACGGTTTTACTTATTTAATGGCTGTATGGTGCGGTTCTTTCCACAGTGAAAATGTTAACAATATTAATTAAATTATGTAAAGCCTGCGACACATTGCGCGGATGACTGGTCGATGAACCTCTGCGACGGAACACGGGTAAACTGCATTCGTCCCGCTTAATATCCATGTGACACCGTGTAAACCCAGCCCGTAAATTAAAAAAAGCGTACTGGTAAATCGTGAGAACCGCGTATCTAATCTACTCTCATTGATTAGACCACAAAAACTCCTGGCGTTTGTTCCTAAGGTCTCAAAATAATTGTCAATGTGTGTATCGTTAAGTTCAATCAATCAACTTAACCTATCAAAGTCCACTGTAGGACTCGCTTGCTGATACGCGATATCCACTCCAGGACTCGAAATGTGTTCATCCGTGTTCCCTTGTGACCCACAGAAGATAGTAGGCTCTTGTTCGGTCTGCGATTAAATCAACGTGAAGTGTGGCGCTGCCCTAAGTGGGGATGAGCGATCATGCTAAATCGTTTTTATCCAATTAAAAACTTAACAATTCCGATAAAATGATCTGGTCGACTACTGTATGTATACAACTTATCAGCATTAAAGGTGTTCACGTATGAAATCAATAGACTGCGGACCCAAGTAGACCGCTGCAAGCACATTCTAACGAAATGGGGGATTATTGATCCAACCGACACTCAGTGCAAATGCGGTGCTCCATATGTTAGAGTATCCAAAGTGTACATAACACTTTGGAAACTCTAACATATGGACTTCTGAGGAACAAAAAACCACTGATGCCACGCGCACCTTTTACTTCTCCCGCTCTGGGTGGAGCGGGAGGGCGTGTCAGACTCTTACTGACTAAAACCCACCCGTGTTCCTTCTATTGCCTGTGCAATGCCAGGGGGCCACGGTATCCCTTTCGGACTTTCCCGCAACCCCGGCAGGCAATGGTCTCATCGGACCCCATCACTCGCTGACATCTCTTTGAGGCGCGCGTGGAACACAACGCGCCGTCGACCCGGGCTTGGTCCTTACCGGACGGCGAGCTACCCATTGCTCACCGTCCGCAAGCCCGTGCCTACGGTGGCCGAGAATCCGCGATCGATTCCCGACGCCCAGGGCGTCTCCTCCTGCGGCGGCTAGGGGCGTGAGGGCGCGAATTTTGCCTCTCCCTCACGCGTTCCGCCTCCTCTTTTGCGAGCATTAGTGCTTTGCAGAAGGAGGTGACGGCCTCCCATGCTCTCTCGCTCCGTACCATGGCCTGGACCAGGGCCGGACGCGAGAGATCCTCGCCACCGATCGCCTCCACGAGGACACGGCGGTGCTCTGCCCAAGCCGGGCAGACCTCCACCGTATGCTCCACCGTATCCTCCGGGCGATCCACGCAGTGATGACACCCGGCCGTTTCCTCCCGCCTGATACCGAACAGTAACCTCCCGAAACAGCCGTGTCCGGTGAGGACCTGCGTCAGGCGGAAGGTGAGGACGCCGTGGTGCATCTCTAGCCACTTCTCAAAGAGGGGACTTATCGCCGCAATAGTGGCGTGCCCAGCACTGGGTTGTGACAATCGCACTCTCCATGACGCCATGAGATCCCGTCGGAGCTCTGTCCGCTGTGCCGCGATTTCTCGCGGCATCGGATTCAAGCCCCGTCGGAGCTCTGTCCGCTGTGCCGCGGTTTCTCGCGGCATCGGATTCAAGCCCCGGCGTTTCGCCTCCTCGCGCCACTCCCAAATATGCGCGAGGACTTTTGCCTCCAGATCCCATGGCGGCAATCCGGCAAGGAGGCTCGCCGCTTCACCGGAGTCCGTGCGGTATCCCCGGACCAGCCGGGTGGCCATGACCCTCTGGGATGCTTTCAATCGGCGGGCTGGCCGCCGCCTCAATGAACGCGCCCACACTGGTGCCCCGTAAAGGGCCATGGACTGCACGACCCCCGCGTATAGCCTCCGGCAGGAGGCGTTTGAACCCCCTAGATTGGGCAGGAGCCGCTTCAAGGCAGCCCCGGCCCGCGACAGTCTGGGAACCAAACGTCGGAAATGTTCCACAAAGTTCCACCGACTATCGAGGACGAGTCCCAGGTACTTCATCGTCGACTCGACACCGATGTGAACCCCTCCTACCGTTATTTGGGAACCCGACGGTGGCGCGTTCCGAGGACCATGAAAACACATGGCCTCGGACTTGTGCAGTGCCACCTCGAGTCCCAACTGCCGGATTCTGGCCACGATTGTCACCACCCCGTGTGTCGCTAGTTCGGCCGCCACTTGGTGTGACCTCCCCTGCGCCAGGACCAACGTGTCGTCAGCGTAACAGACGACGCTGACGCCACTGGGGAGGTCGGCGCACAGCACCCAGTTGTATCCGATGTCCCACAGATGCGGCCTCAGGACCGATCCCTGTGGGACCGGGGTAGATGATGGCCCTGTCCATCAAATATGCCTCGATCACACGCCAGAGGTAGGTCAGCATCCGGTGATACCGGAGTGCCTCCCTGATGCAACTCCAGGGCAGGGTATTGAAGGCGTTGGCGATGTCTAGAGACACCGCCAAGACGACCCCACTCCGAGCCACCGTATCCCCCGTCGTGAGGGCTCGCACGCGCACCTTGGCGTGGCTTTCATCAGCTTCAGCATTGGTCAGCATCTAGGTACGACTAAATAAAATGTCTACGAATTAGTAATAATATATAATTAACATAATGTAATATTTTTACCTTTGCCATCGACTCCAAAGAAGAAGACGTAACTACTAAATGATCTTAAAAAGAGGATGAACAACTAGGTATTGTAATTGTCAACCCTATTGCAATAAAAACGTTTAATATTTTTAGGGCAGATTTTTCAATAGTCAGGCAACCTTATCTGAAGAATTTGTTAGCTTTTGTATCGAAAATATGTCAAACTGTCTTAATAATCCTTCAGATGAAAGTTATCTGACTATTTAAAAATCAGCCCTTAGTCGAATAAAGTTGTTAATAACAAAACAAACAAGTAACAAGGGCAGATTAATATCTTTTATAATCTTAATAGACATCGTTTTACAACGTTTTCCGTTTATCATCAATCTGTAAACGAAATAATCGTGAAATGGCGTGAATAGGACTCGATTAAGTTGATAGAGTAGCGATTGCGATCAATACCAATAAAATGGAAAATTGCCAATGACAAGCATATTAGAGGGAGTTATTTTTTATATTTACAAAGTGGACGACAATATGACAATCAATTAAACTTCATTTATCTAATGACATCTCTAGTCTGCATATAAAAATTCAACCAAATTTGGTTTGCATGAAAATTAAACTTATGTTAATTATGATTGAAGTTATCTTCGAAACTATGTATTTTTAGTACACTTGTTCTAGGTTTTTCTTGTATTATTTTTACCAATAGTTCTTATTTGATGATTATTTTATATTATTGTTATTTTTAATTAATATCGTCGATCTGTCTTCAAGTCTTCAAATACAACGTTGAAGTGACACAATAAAATTAATTGACGAAGTGTCGAGCGGTTTGGTTTTTCCATCTGTAATTTCTCGCAACTCGGAGTCTGGATCTGGATTTGTTAAGACATTGGATTCTTGATGGTGGCATTATAGGCTTGGCGTAAAGGTGTAATACATAAGAATTCCTACCGATTCTGATAGATGCTATCTTAGTGACTAATGCTCGGTTACTATAAACAAAAACGAATACTTTTACTTACCAATGGTAGCATTTGTTATACCAAACTAATAAATAAATAGATAAATAAATTCGAATGAATATATTCTGTGATAGTTACTTCCGTATGGGAGGGCCTACTATTGAAGCTATGGGGTCATTGCCCCGTTATTGGTAAAGATAATTAATCCTAACTAATGACGGTCCTCAAAATGTAGGAATCGGCCATAAATACAAAACATATTTTTAGCGTTTATGAGCTTATCGTAAACTTTCGCATTAAGATCCACACTGCATCTGAAATAAGTGAACGTTTACGTTCTATGTTCTATGTTATGGGGTTTGGTTTCCGCACTCAGTCCGTCAGGTGGACCATTGTGCGTGGGCTATAGCGGCCGTTTGGGGGGTTATTCCAACCAGCCCACCTCCCTCCAGAAGTTGATTAGGTCTCCTGGTTTGCTTAGAACATCTGTGTATGATCTGGGTGACCCGAGGGTGTTTATTCTGATCTGGGTGACGCCCGTGCATTCAAAGAGCACGTGCGCAACGGTCTCCTCAGCCTCCATGCACGCCCTGCACAGAGGACTGTCCGTTATGCCTATTGTGTGGAAGTGTTTGTTTAGCGAGCAGTGTCCCGTGATGGTCCCTGTCACCAGGCGCAGGCAGTTCCTGTCCAGGCGTAAAAGACGCCTGGTCAGCTTGCTATCCAAGGATGGCATAGCTTCCTTTGACTGCCGGCAGCCCGGTGTCGAGGACCACCATTGTTCTGCTTGTGTGTGGGTGATTTCCTGTAACCACCTACGTATTTGGTTGAAGGGGATGGGTATGACAGGCTCGGGTCCACAGACTGCCGTGCTGGATCCTCGTCTAGCAAGTTCGTCAGCTGCGTCATTACCTAGAGACCCGCTGTGTCCTTTTATCCATTGCAGTGTCACAGTGTTGCGGTTAAGGACCGTTATTTGTTCTAATGCCTTGTGACATTCTAGTGTTAGTTTTGAGGTAATGATTTTTTTCTGTAATGATTGGAGGACTGAGGCGCTGTCGGAGAGTATACGTATGTGTGTATCCGTAACCCTCCTGGCTTCTAGGGCGTGGACCACATGTATGATGCCCACACACTCCGCCTGATAGACGGTGTTGAACCTTCCCAGCGGTCTGGATATATTTATGTTGAGTTCGTGTGAGAAGACTCCAACTCCGGTACCGGAGTCGGTCTTCGAGCCGTCGGTGTATACCCTCATTTCATTGGGGCCTGAGTAGTCACACTATTCTTCTGTGAGTATTATTTTGTAGTGCCTTTGAAAATGGGTTGTTTTCGGGGCTTTGTCGCAGGGTGATGCCATCATTGGCTGTCGTTTGATCACATCCTCCTTTATGCGTGTGTGCTTAATTCTGGAGTCATTACTTAGGGTTCCCGATAAATGGAGCCTAAAGGCGGCCAGGGCCGCTTCCTCCCGCACGATTAGGTGTAGAGGCGGCAGCCCCAGCAGTGCCTGTAGGGCAGCGGTCGGTGTAGTTCTCATACAGCTAGTGATTGCGACACACGCAAACCGCTGCAGTTTCTCGAGATCTATCTGGGCTGTGCTCAGGTCTGTTCTGGGCCACCAGACCAGTGAGCCGTATGTGATTGTTGGTCGTATGACTGTAGTGTATAGTCAGTAGGTGACTTTGGGGCTAATCCCCCAATTCCTGCCAAGCAGTCGCTTGCATTGCCACAGGGATATGCTGGCTTTTGTGATAGTGTAGTTCGTGTGTTTTGCCCAGTTCAGTTGTTTGTCCAAATAGATGCCCAGGTATTTGGTTTCAGTTGAGAGGCTTAGGGTTGTTCCAAAGAATCGTGGTAATTGTAGTGTCATCAGTTTCCTCTTTTTTTGTGAAGAGAATCAGTTCGGTTTTCGTTGGGTTCACTGAGAGTTGGTGCTTGTTGCACCATTCCTCTACTATTTTCAGGGCTTGACGCATAAGGTTGCATAGGGTGTTTTCGATGGTCCCGTTGATTATTATGGTTATGTCATTTATTTTTATTTTATTTATTAGGTCTACCAACAATTGTTTACACTTATTACAAACAAAAATAAAACATGCGTTTAAACTCTACACAGTGCAACAATTACTTAAAGGTAAACACCACATGAACAAAAAAGAAAACAATATTATGAAGTTATTCTGTAAGCTTCATCTATGCAATATTAATATTTCAGTATCTAGCACACATGTTACTGAAAATAACCAATAACATATATATGTCAAACATCAAAAGTATTTCTTCTATATAGGTTAAGTACACAATTCAAAAGAAAAAAAAAAAAAAAACTTACAACAAAACTGATATACACTTGAGAAATTTACATTTCTGCTTATTGAGCGAATCAAAGTGAAAATCAACCACATCACTGCAACTATTCAAAACCCTACAGAACCTAGCACATGGAGAGTTTGATCCTAACACCGTTCTTCTCATTGGAGGACAAAGTGGAGTAATAGGTTTGCGCGGAATCCTCGACGGAGCACGAAAGTTAATGAGTGCGAGCAGCGGCGGTGAGTCGATATATCCCTTCAAGATTTTGCTAGCAAACATTGCGTCATTCAAACATCTTCGTTCTTCCAAGGTGTGCATGTTGAAAAATTTTAATCTCTCCCTGTAAGAACGCACTCTCTTGGTTATTCCCACAGAAAAGGCCAGATGCCAAACGAAGCGCTTTTGGACACGTTCTAGACGCAAACTATTAGTAGCGTAGTGTGGCCGCCACACCACACTGCAATACTCCAACATGCTACGTACTAAACTCTGATAAAGTAAGATTTTAGTTTTAATTTGACGAAAACCCTTACATTGTCTTATGACAAACCCCATCATCCTGGATGCTTTTTTAGAAATAGAATCTAAGTGTGGTGCAATGTCATCGGCGTAGCCTACGGTGAAATAACCTTTGCCATTGAGTGTTTTGATGAGGCTGTCTACCACTAAGTTCCACAGAAGCGGCGAGAGGACGCCCCCTTGCGGGCAGCCTTTCGCAACAATGGCTCTCGTGGTGTCATTTACTGTGACTTGTACAGCCCTTAGTTTGAGCATATTGGTGATCCAGCCACTCAGGGTCGGGTCTACGTTGTGTCTGTCGAGGGCCATATTTATGCTGTTGAACGTTGTTTTGTCAAAGGCACCCTCGATGTCGATGAAGGCAGCCAGTGCTGAGCCTTTGTGGTCCACTGCACATTCGATCTTAGAGACCACGCTGTGCAGCGCTGATTCTGTTGACTTGCCTGTGGAGTACGCATGTTGTTGTTTATGAAGTGGTTTTACCCGGAGAGCTCCGTCTCGGATGTGCCTGTCACAGAGTCTCTCTAGGGTTTTTAGTAGGAAGGATGTGAGGCTTATGGGTCTGTAAGCTTTGGGTTGTGTATAATCAGTCTTTCCAGGTTTGGGTATGAATATGACTTTCACCTCGCGCCATGCAAGAGGTATGTGTCTGAGTGCTATACAGGTTTGGTAAATCTCCACCAGCCATGGTGTCAGACAATCTACCGCCCACTGCAGTAAGGCGGGGAAGATGCCATCCAGCCCTGCTGACTTGTAAGGCTGAAAGGTGTTAATAGCCCACCTTACTCGATCTTCTGTTACTATGTTGCGGGCACTTGACCAGTCCTGATCCGTTGGGGCCCATTCTGGTTCCGCTTCCCACGTCCTGTCCTCTACAACCTGGGAAGTGAGTTTCGAGAAGGACCTTACTAGTTTCACAGTCAGATACTGTGTATGAGTTGTTGGGTTTCCTAAGCGCGCCTAGAGTTCGGTCCTGATCCGTTGATAGGATCTTCCTTACCCTTGCGGCTTCATTATTAGTCTCGATGGATTCGCAGAATTTACGCCATGCTGCCCTCCTGGCGTTTCTGATCTGCTTTTTGTATGTGTATTGGGTCTTTTCGTATATCTCCCAGTCGTCCGGAATTCTGGTGTTTTTGGCTCTGTTGAATTGCTTACGCAGCGCATCTCTGAGTTTACTAAGTTCAGCATTCCACCAGGGGTTCCTCTCGTTCCTGTTTCGTGGCGCTCTCAGTTTGCAGCATGCGTGGTATGCTTCGATTAGGTATTCTGAAAGTTTTGTCACGGTGTATTCTAGTTGTGCCTGGTCTTTTATGGTTACTTGTGTTAGGTGTCTAGTTAGTAGGGAGGCCAAGAGGCGTCTGTATCCGGGAACATTAGTGCGCCTCGGGTTTCGCTTCGGCTCGGGTTCCCTACATTTGGTCATCAGTGTAAAGCGGATCCTTCTGTGATCTGAGCAAGAAGGCTCGTCTGACACGTGCCAGTTTGTAATCAGGTTTGTCGCGTTTTCTGTAGCAAGTGTTAGGTCTATAATCGTCTGCCTCGGACCGTGACTCAAGTGGGTTCCGAGCCGCGGTTAATGATGTTAAGGTTAGTAGAGAATAAATAGGTGGATAGTACCTCTCCCCTGGAGTTCGGTGCGTCGCTGCCCCAGAGCGGGTGGTGGGCGTTCGAGTCAGTGCAGATGATCAGGTCCAGATTGGTGCACTCGCAGTGTTGCACTAGGTCAGCCATCAGTTTTGGTGGACAGTCTGCGCCCTCGCCGGGCATGTACACCGAGGCCAGTACAACATCTGGGGCGCTACCTTCGGTCTGGAGCCTGACAGCTGTCAGGTCTCTGGAACAGAATTGGGTGAGTGGTGTGGTAGGGATTTCTTTGGATATATAGACGCAGGTTCTTGGTTTGTCTAATGTGTGAGTGTTGAGGATTATCTTACCTCCGATGTTACCGAGGCCACATATTTTGTTATTTCTGATCCACGGCTCTTGGATCAGTGCGATGGTTCGGGGCTTTACCTCCAGTGCCCTGCGTAAACTAGCCGTGGCTGTCTGGCTATGTTGAAGGTTGGTTTGGATTATGTTTAAGGCTGGTGGCGGCGGTGGAGTGGAGTTAGTCGGAGATTGATCCATTGGACAGTCTCTCCGTCTCCTCCACTCTGATTTGGGCGTCGTTTCCATCGCCCGGCGACGAGGTAAGTAATAGCTCGTTCCAGCCAGGTGATGCAGGGGGCAACGTGTCGGTGTCGTCGGCCATTGCCGCTCGGGCCATGACCTCCTCAAGTTGTGCCATGTCCGTGTCGGTCGTCTGTGTCGTCGTCGGTACTGTCGTCTTCCCGTCTGTGCTGTCGGTCTGGGTGTCAGAGGGTCGGGTCGTGGGCCAGAAGCGTACGTATATCGACCCTAGCATGTACGATATCCGTCGCTCCCGTCCCAGGACCTTTTCAGCTTCCTCCGGTGGCAGCCCTAGGGTCAGATAAGTCCCACAGTGGTCGCCACCGACGGTAGTTGCCCTGTATAACGACCACCGCGATTTGTCGTACCAAGTGTTCTGACGGATCAGAACACTCTGGAGCTTGGCCACGTCACCTCTGTAACGAGGGACGAAAAGCGAGGCTCGGACACGGGTGGGCACGTCGGTCTGTTGCATGACGGTAAGTCTTTGGTTAGTGTCTGGGAGTCTGATTTTGGGCACATTCTGGGTCAGCCAGGTCAGGGCATTGTCGTCTTCACACCACATCTGCACTGTACCTTCCGCCACCCGTGGGTAACCGCGGAAGGCCGGGAGTGGTGCCGACAAGTCTGTGTCCATCACTAGGTTCTCAAGGTCCGTCTTTATGTAGTCTGCCTCTACCTTGGTCAGCTCCCTGCCGAGGTGGGGAAAGCAGATTGCTACGGCCAGCCGCGCCGGAATATTCTGGGTGGCCCGCGCGTAGGTTCTCTGCCCCCCTGAGCGGAGTAGACCCTCACACGTTTGGCGTCCCCCTGAAACGTACTTGGCGAAGCCGTGTCGTCAGGTCGATCCCTCTTCGCCGGCCCTGTACCGCTCGGTCCAGGCTGCGGCTCAGAGGTGCCTGGCAGGGTGGTCGTTGCCGGCAACGCCTTGTGTGAGGCTCCAGACCGCTTACCCCTAGCACGTCTAGGTCGAGGTCGGTCGTAGGTTGTGTTAGTGTCTTGGGGTCGGTTTGCTGGCCCGGCAGACTCCACAGCGTGCGGAGGCGCTTCGCGCTGGGTTGCCCCTTCGCGTACCCGCCCCCGCCCGCTTGGTTCCA
Organism: Xanthia togata; assembly: GCA_963853775.1. Lineage (NCBI taxonomy): Eukaryota > Metazoa > Arthropoda > Insecta > Lepidoptera > Noctuidae > Xanthia > Xanthia togata. The sequence goes on from OY970800.1 coordinate 21,327,954, forward strand.
CGTCCGGCCGCTTTCCGCGCTGGGTTTCCCCTTCGCGTACTTGCGGCTGGGCGCGTGGCTCCGCGTCCGGTAACTTTGCGCGCTGGGTTGCCCCTGCGCGTACTCGTGACCGGTCGCGTACCATCTCTTCGGCGTCCGATCGCGCTTCGCGCTGGCCAGTGCCTTCGCGGGTAGTACGCTTTCGGTCGCCTACTTCCTTCTTCTCCCGGGCTGAGGCTTTTCCGCGCTTTGTCAGCGGGCGTACTTCACCAACAACGACCGGGAGAGTGGTAGAGCTGCCCGGTTCAGTGTCCTTCCCCGTATCGGTCTGTCTGTGTTCATCTTGGTCGCTGTCTGGGTAAGTGGTGCTGCTCCGCACAATGCTCTGTTGCCAGAGGTTTGTGGGAGGCACATACTCTGTCGTGGGTATTGGCGCGTGTGTCGCAGCCGGGGTTAGGTGCAGTGGCGCGTTAGTCGCAGCCTGTGATGTGGGCGCGTTTGTCACAGCCTGTGATGTGGGCGCTAAAGCGCTGTAAAGTTATTGAGCAGTTTGACGCCCCCCCCCATAATACGATGGGGGGGGGCGTCAAACTGCTCAATAATGGACACATTAATGCCGCACTTCTCAGCGCGGCCGGCTGCTGCTTAATAACTGCCGCATGGGTCGATCCACCAGGTTAAGCTACGCTTGCCGGGGTTGGTCTGTGGATGGGTGACCATCTTTACATACCGAGACTCCTCCGTGCCTCGGAAAGCACGTTAAGCCGTTGGTCCCGGCTGTCATTCGTGGATCTTTGACAGTCGTTACGGGTCGTCAGAAGCCCCAAAATCTGACAACCAGTCTTACCAAGGGGTATCGTATTACCCAGTTACTGGGTTGTGGAGGTCAGATAGGCAGTCGCTCCATGTAAAATACTGGTATTCAGCTGCATCCGGTTAGACTGGAAGCCGACCCCAATATAGTTGGGAAAAGGCTAGGCAGATGATGATCACAGGCTGCGACAAACGCGAGAACGTTTACGTTTACGGAAACATCTATGACTGGTACCTATTCTCTGTCATGGAAACTTGATACACGCTGTATATGCAATTGTTTTGTTTGTTGTTATTATTTGTTTAGGAGTGGGACGTTAGAAGGGTGAAGATGATAATGTACATCGTTGGTTTAAGATTTGGATACATAATTTTGCAAACTCACATATATAAATAACGTTGGCATCACATTGAAAGGAAGAACATAGTAAAAGACACGACAGGTGGATGAATGAGACTTGTGAAATTATTATTTATTTAAACTTTTAACACTCAAAAAAGTACAAAGGCGGACTACCAAGTACCTACCCATATTATGTACCTTGGGTAAATTATACGGAAATTAAAAAGTGCGGCCGCGGCGCTTAAAGGTGGCTTAATTAGGGTTAGTTGCTGGTACGTTACATAAAATAAGAATTAGAATAACTATTACGAACTTACTAAAAAAAAGGACATTACAAAAACGCGTGCCCTTCACCATTTCCTAGTGCTTTAGCTGGAAAGAAGAAGTGGCACAACAAACTACCCAGCTGCACAACTGTCTGTTCAGTTAGAATAACTTGACTCTACAATACAATATTATATGCAAAATTGTTTACATTACGCAACACAAAATATTAAATTAAATTATTTGCTATATGTCAGCTAGCACATGCCAATATACCAACTACCTCTCTTTTTGCTTCGCCATAGTCGGATAAAAAGTAAACAGAACTTAATACCCGAATGAAAGCCTCCAGGCATAAAGGGGGTGCCAGTTTACATATAGCTATTAAAGCTGTAACTCGAGGTCACAAATGATAAACTAAGACCGTCGAAGTAAAAATTAATAAACAGTTAATAATTAACAACAATAACAAAACCACGAGCTGCACCCATTCACGAGTATAACGCGAAGATCAGCCATTATTCCCCTCGCCATATTTGAGGGAAGGAGGCATCCCAACTCCTGACGCTACCGCAAGCAGTGACATCTAAGGCAGCACGATGAACTTTCTGCCAGTTGCTCAGAATAATATGATAAATTTTCAACACGCAGTGCAGCAGTCAACTCCTTAACCACTGCGCCAACCGTATCGACATTGGATTAGCTGAATTAGTCCCAAGGCTTTTTGTCGTCTAAGTAATCTTTAACTTTATAGAAACCTTTTTGACATAGACATTGATGACATTTATTGAGGTTCAGTTCTTTAACATGGGTTGGGAGTTTCTTGTAAAAACGTATACTTTGGCACTTAAATGAATTACAATTTTTTAGGAGCCTAGTCCTGGGTACAATAAATAAATCTTTGTTTCTAATATTTATGCTATGAAAGTCGCTGTGCTTAGAATATAGATTAATATTCTTTTTTTCCATAAATCAGGTTCTCATATACATATTGAGATGCGACTGTCATTATGTTTATTTCCTCAAATTTATCCCTCAGTGAATGCCTACAACTTAGGTTATAAATTTCTCGAATGGCTAGTTTCTGCAGCACAAATATAGTCTGAATTTCGGCTACATTTCTCTACAGCAAAATGTCGTACGACAATCCACTATGGAAATAACTAAAATATACTAATCGAGCTGTTTCTACACCAGGAAAATGACGGATTTTTTAGACCGCGTAGGCTGCAGAGCTTAGCCGCTTCGACAATTTGGTAATACGTGGGCCCCACTGAAGCTTCGAATCCAAAGTAATACTTATGAACATAGTGGTGTCCACAAAATCCAATTCTACCCCATTTACTAGTACATTGGTTTTCATCAGCTTAACGTTAGGTGTCAGAAATTTAATATAATATTTTACAATTTAAATATTTTTGATTCAAATGTAAATGAATGTAGTCCCGTGATCTTAGTTACCCAAGCTATCAGAAACAACTCCGTAAAATCATTACACAACTTAATTACTAAACTGTTGAGAATCCGGAATCAACACACGATGTCTTTATTACGCACTTACGGGGTGCCCTTGTCACTTAATTATGGTAATTCTATTAACTATTCACTAACAAGGCTTCACGGTCACGTATTGCCTAACAAATTGGTACAGTACGGCACAACCTAGTAGTTCCATGTAACGACGAAAATCAGTAACAAAAATCGCTTGTTTTTATTACACCCGTAGTAATATCTAAGAACACAGTGGTGTTCACAAGATCCAATTCGGACCCATTTACAAGTAAATTTTCACCTGCTTAACGTTAGATGTCAGAAATGTCATACATTTAGTAGTTTTTCCCGTTTAAAAGTAAATTATTAACACTAAACCAATACACTATTTTAGGGAAAGCTATACAATAACAATTTAATACATCGTCAGTAACTGTCTGTTGTCGCTTAAGCTTAAAGTACCTGGGCGAGGTGAAAATAGAGAATGCTCATTTAATACTTACTTTTAGGTACTTACTAATTCCATACTGCCATGATAGTAGGTACTTATCAACTCCATGCTGCCATGATATTAGGCACTTACTAATTCCATGCTGCCATGTCATTATTCTAAGGTTGTCTATTCTGGTATCTTGTTCGAAACTTTGCGCGACCGAGCTCTGCTCGGGTGAAAATACGGAGAAAACGAATTTTCCCAGATATGAGACCTAGCTAGATCGATTCTTCACAACCGTAAACCCCTATATTGCAACTTTCATTGAAATCGTTAGAGCCGTTTTCAAGAACGTGATTACAAATATATATATATTGCTCATTTAATAGTTTAGGATAATTCCATGCATCCATGATAGTAGGTACTTAGTAATTCCATGCTGCCATGGCATTATTCTAAGGTAGCCATTTTGTTATAAAATTTGGACGACCAAGCTATGAGACCTAGCTAGATCTATTTTTCTCCCCCGTAACGATCCCTAAATTGCAACTTTCATCGAAATCGTCAGAGCCGTTTTCGACATTACAAATATATATGAACAAATATTAGGTTGGGGAAAAAGTCTTTTCGCATTATAGTATGTATGAACTTGTAATAAAATCTCTTTGGTATAGCCATTATTACATATTTGTATCTGGCTGGTTTTGGTATCATTGAAAGTTTAAATTTTAAAGAACATAATTCCAAATTCAAATTAGGAAAGTGTGTGATTTTCATTTGTTTTTCGTACCGTCAAGATGAGTGAATCTAATGAAGAAATTCGATACATTTTAAAATTTTACTACAAAAAAGGTAAAAACGCAACGAAAGCCGCGAAAAAAAATTGCGATGATTATGGACCTAGTGCAGTGTCTGTAAGAGTAGCACAAATTTGGTTTAAGCGTTTTCAATCCGGAAATTTTGATGTCAAAGATACACGTCGCTCTGGACGCCCTATTACGGATAAAATGGATGTTTTTTTTGAAAAAGTGGAGCAAGATCTCAGTAGTTACAACGTAGCTGAAGAACTGGGAATTGACCACAAAACAGTTTTGTCGAATTTGAAAAAAACTGGGTACACAAAAAAGCTCGATATTTGGGTACCTCACGAGCTCACTGAAAGAAACCTAATGAACCGTGTACTCATTTGTGATTCTTTATTACGACGTAATGAAACCAAACCATTTTTGAAGAAGCTGATAACTGGTGATGAAAAGTGGATCACGTACGATAAGAACGTGCGAAAAAGGGCGTGGTCAAAGGCCGGTCAGGCTTCACAGACTGTGGCGAAACCCAGGTTAACTCGCAACAAGGTGATTCTGTGTGTGTGGTGGGATTGGAAGGGCATTATTCATTATGAGCTGTTACCACCAGAAAGGACCATCGATTCTGAACTCTACTGCCAACAACTAATGAGATTAAAGCAAGAAGTTGAGAGAAAGCGGCCGGAATTAATCAACAGAAGGGGTGTGGTTTTTCATCATGATAACGCCAGACCTCACACATCTTTAACCACTCAGCAAAAATTAAGAGAGTTTGGCTGGGAGGTGTTAATGCATTCGCCGTATAGTCCTGACCTTGCACCTTCAGATTTCTACCTGTTTCGGTCTCTTCAGAATTCCTTAGGCAGTGTCAGGTTAACATCACGAGAGGACTGCCAAAACCACTTGTCGCGGTATTTTGATCGAAAGTCCCAAAATTTCTATAGCAATGGGATCATGTCCCCCTACCTACAAGATGGCAAAAAGTTATCGAACAAAATGGTACCTACATACAGTTAAATGTAAATAAACTATATTAAAAATGTATTGAATTTTCTTAAAAAATGCGAAGCAACCTTTTCTATTATTACTCGTTTAAATAGTATAAGATAGGAAAGGATATATAAGTGATGTGTCATCTGAAAATAACACTATTTCATGACTGCAAGTAGGTCATAGGCAAGTTAGGTCATTATTATATAGGACAAAATAAAAAACCGACCAAGTGCGAATCGGACTCGCGCACGAAGGGTTCCGTTCTGTTTAAGTATTTGTCGTTATAGCGGCAACAGAAAACATTTCAACTGTCTAACTATCACGGTTCATGAGATACATCCTGGTGACAGACGGACAGCGGAGTCTTAATAATAGGGTCCCGTTTCACCCTTTGGGTACGGAACCCTAAAAAAGGTAGGGATCTGTACAGAAAGCAATTAAATAAATATCAATAGTAACATCTGCCACATTTGCCGCATCTCAGACGATCAATGAGCCGAACTTACGACCCTGTGGGTCCCGCTTAATAAATATTGGTCCTTAGCAGCTCTAGACTAGACAGAGAGAGAGGTGGAGAGAGAGTAGAGAGGCCTTTGCCCAGCAGTGGGCCGATAGTGGCTACCAAAAATAGTAATGTTTTCAAACCCTAAAAGATATCCTTATATTTCCAGGTCAAAGTCAAAGTCAAATAATTTATTTCAATTAGGCACAAAAAAGGCACTTATCCGGTGGCACTAGGATTCCTTACTATTCCGTAATGAAGGCATATCTCTGGTTTTTACCCTTTGGGTACGGAACCCTAAAAATACTTATCGTTCCTTTGTTTGCATTATAATAGGTACTGTAAATACATATTTGTTAAACACCACACCACCAATGCTGTTCCTAATTCATATTTCATATTAAGAACGTCAACATTTACAACAACAAAAAATATAATAATTGATTCTAGTCGCCCATTCCAAAAGGTCGTTTTCGTATGGAGAAGAATGGGCAAGAAACTCCACCGTTACTCTTTTAAAATATTTTCACAATATCCTGTATACATTAATTATATAATTATATGTGAAGATGATGCACCTAGAATAAGATAACTATACCACGATAGGTAAAAAGAATGAAAAATGAAGGAATGACATAAATTAATTATGTGATAGATGCATGGTGCTCACATATTTACAAACATTGTAAAATTATACGATATTCTTAACATTTTAACAAGTACTACTAATAATAAGTCAGTGTGTGAGTTCAAGTAATCACAGAATATAAAATTAATGTTTAAAAAAATTTATTATACAATTAAATTGGCAACCAGTTTGATTTTGTCTAGATTCTAAATTGTCCTATGGAGCAGGACCAGCATGGTCCAGGTCGTGCCCCAAATGTAGCATCGTCCCGTATTTCGTGTGTGTATTTAAACCTTCGTCTAACGTGACACCTTCTCGTGACGTCATACGTTATTTGAAACTTTTGGTTGATAACATTTTTAATTTGCATACCACTCGAAGGGATTATAGAGATATCAGGAACAGGGTGGAAAGTTCACTCATCCTCCATAGAAAACGGAGGATCCTCCGACCAGCCTACAGCCTGACCTGACCGGACTACAACCCGACGATTTATGTCGGGATGTAAATGCCGCCCATGGGACCGCCTGTATTTTTCTGAATATTCATGTAAAATCAACTTTAAAATTGGGTAGACCCCCATTTTTATAGGCTTTAATATTTTTCATTTGTAAAAGCTTATGAGTTAAACTTTTAGAAATAATAAACAATCCAAATTGAGCCAATACCATCGGAGATATGGCAAAAAAGCAAGGTCACAACTGCTACTCAAAAATTTAAATTGAATATCATGAAAAATATTATTTCCTTTATTTAATATATATACATATAATTTACATTTTTAAATATTTTTATAAAAACAAAAAAAAAAACAAAAACATTTAAAAATATAAAAAATAGTAGCCCACCGGTATCGGGAACAGGGTCCAAGCTACCGGTGGTCAGGGCTCCTGAGAGAGGAATCTCCTAACTATACGCGCCGTGTCCAGGAGTACCGCTTTCTGGATCAAGCCCTTGATCCAGCTGCCTAACGAGAGCCTCCTCAGGTGTTGGTCGAGGCTCTTGGCTATTATGCCATTGGCTGTCACGACTATCGGCACAATGACTGCTGTATCCATATCCCACATGTCGACAACCTCGCGAGCCAGGTCAAGATACTTAATCTGCTTATCTTTGAAAAATATTATTATTATTATCTTTAAAAGTACAACTACTGTAATTTGTTTTGAGAAAGACGCGTATCACTTGAGCGTGTAGCTCGTGGGATAGAATGCTTGGCCCACAGGGTGGGCAATCGGTTTGTGAGCTACAGGTAGAGGGGTTTGATTTTCGCTGGGAACAAATATTTTTACAGCCTACAGATAGTTGTTCTGCGTACTCTGCATGTGAGAAGCGTGTCCGCAAACACAACCACGTTAAAAGAAAAACTAGTTTGGGACAAAGTATTATTTAAAAAAAAACCTCTTAAAATTAATTAAATTGACTTGTATTCATTGCGATATAAGAACCTATGCAGCTTGTCACTTCTTTTATATCCAAAGATTAGATTAAAAAGCGTGGAGCGGTTTAGTTAAATTAATTAAATGTACACACAATTAATTAAAAGTACTCCACGCTTTTACGAACTTATATCGTAACGAATACAAGTCTATTTAATTATTTTATAATTTTTAGTGCGTTAGAAGCATATTGTTTATACAAAATTGAAATAAAACTTTTTGGTTTAATATCTCATCTTCATTTAGTTAATAAGTCTAAAGTCAACAAAATTATGACTTGACTGGTTTATTAGTAGTACTCGTCTGGCTTCATCGTCAGACCCTCAACAGCAAGTGTAATTTATTGGACTCATCAAAACCAATCAAATGACCCAAAACTCGAAGGGTTTAAAATAAACACAGAAGAGTTCCACTATCCACCTCCTGGCTCCATCATCAGACCCTCGTTACCAAGCCAAAACTATTGGACTTGTCAAACCAAATTATATGAGCCCAAACTCGAGGGGTTTATTGGTAGCCACTGAAGAGTTCCACTATCCACCTTCTGACTCCATCATCAGATTAGCAGCTAAAATTGAAATTAGTGTATTGTCATCGGTCCTTGATACGTGTGCAAATTTTCAAGATAATCGAACGTCTTGAAGTTGGTGAAAATTACGTTAAAAAATTCCGTTACATAGATATTATATAGATACAGGTGCCGTATTATGACGTTTTAATGCCACCATGATTCCAGTGCAAGAGAGAGATGGAGCTATATATGACCGCTATCACCATTCTTTTTTCGGTCTGGAATGATAATGGCATTAATACTTTATAATACAACCCGTGGTCAAGCGAATAAATGCGTGTTAATTAACAATAAAAAAAACTCTTTTAACGACGTCTTTCAAAGAACAAATTAAACTAACCTTTTTTCTGTTTAGTTTATATTGACGATGTCTTACGTGGTTTATTATTATTTATTAATACTAAAAGGTAAGTTACGAGTACATAAAACTATAAAGTGAAGAAATTGGGTTCGCAACCTGTTGTGTGTTACAATTTTAAACCCAATGCACGTAGGCTCTGCTTGGAACCTTGCCAATGCTATAAAGAAGAATATTCAATTCTGTAAAGTGGGACATTTCGGCTACTTTACGTCTTCTCTTGGTTGTCGCTATAATTAAGGTTTATATTGCAGCAAAACAACTGCAAATTGCTACCATTTTGAAAAAGTAGTTCAGCAATACACGCTCTACGATTTTTCGTAGCACACAGCTACGAGCGTAGCAAGTGTGCTACGCAAGCTACGAATATGAAACTCACTTGAATTTGCGTATGACGATACTTGACTCAAATAATTATTTTAAAATATAATTTAATACTGAGTAATGGCGTTGTGTGTGGGTGAGTGAAGACCTTTTGTTATTGGTACGCGATAACTGTGTGGATAAAGTTAAATGGCAGTGATCTAATTTTAGGTGTATATCACACTTAATAAAAATAGATCACTGCTCCAAAGCAGTGATCCAATTTTAGGTTACATCTTTAAAACGTTTTTGTAATAGCCCAATTATCTGCGGATCGAACCCAAAGACGGGTCAATGTTAATAATACTTTTATAAATCAACATCACAAAATTCATTTGTTTGTACGTTTATAAAAAGATATCTTTGAAAGATCTAGATCCGATTACAAATAATAATATTTGACTTATTTAACATGAAATATTTTTATTTTTTGGGTTTTACTGGCTAATTTAATTTGAGATTTATAGCAAGCAAGAATTTTCCCGAGTGACTTTTATCTAAAAAAAATTGCCCCAAGAATAAACTGATTTCGTTGGAATCTCCATGCAAGTGAAACCGCGGGACGCAGTTAGTCACTGATAATTACAATCAATTTAATGAGTTATTAGAAATTATTAATTCCAATAAGTCGTTAACGCTTCTGGGCAGGCAGAGTACGAAGTTAGACATTAATATCCCATTGGATTTGCGTTAATTGCTTTCAGAGAGGTCACGGTCATTTGCATAGAAACTGAATTGTATTATGTACCTACTATGTATGAATTACTAATCCCAAAGGATATTAAATTTGAAGATATTATATAATATTTACATAGAAATATTATAGTTAATTTTACACGATAATGTTGTTAACATTATCGTGTAAATTTAACCATAATATTTATTTAGAATACCGTTAATTATTTAGTATTTAATTATTTTCCTATAGGACCAACAATAATATGAGCCTATTATTGTTCTCCTGCAGGGCAAAAGCCTCTTCTCAGAGAGAAGGCACGAGCAGTGATCACCACGCTTGCTCAAGATGGGTTGGCGATTTCAGATATATAACCTAACTAATATGTAATATAAATGCGAAAGTGAGTTTGTTTGTTAGGCTTTGGTAGACCATGACCTAGGTTAGGACATAGAATACTTTTTATCCTGATATTCCCACGGAATCGAGACTTACGAGATAGAGAACCGTGGGGCGTAGCTATTTAACTACATATAAGTCCAGATTTCCTCACGATATTTTTCCTTCGCCGATGTCAGTAATGTACAAGATACTCGTAAACTCAGAAAGTCCATATGAATTGAAAAAATCACATTGGTACTTAAACCCACAACCTTATGCATAGGAGGCGGCCTTGGCCATCACGTCATCATATATATATAATTTTAAATATCTAATTTTAATTTCTTACATGATGGCTATCAAAACCGACAGTTTATCTAAAAGTGGAAACCAAAAACTATTGCCGAAAACAGAAAAACAATTGTTCTAAGGTTAATAAAGTATGACCAGATCAGTTTGCGACCTTTTTTAATTAAACTTTGTTGTAAACAACTTGGGCACACCAAAATAGTCTTTGGTTTTGTATGAAACTGTAAGAAAAGTAATAGGCTCCGACGACATTCGAATTCGATGTCATAATTTATACATACTATATTATATTACATGTTATTTTTGAAGTGAAAACTTCTTGAGGTACGTTGAGCGATTTTTGGTAGGGGATAAAGTTATGGATTCGCGTCACCGACATGCTCGCACCTTAGTGCTTAGTATAGAAACTAGATGGCGCTAATAACATTTTTGAACTTTTTATTTAATTTTAATTTGCCACAGTAAATCACAATTCGATACATTCATATTTTGTATCGCAACTTCAGCCGCTGTGGCTCAATGAAAAGATAAAGGTATCTTTATTTTAAAGATGGCTGGATTGTGTAAGGAATGATATGAAAAAAAGAGAGTGACGGGGAGACCCCACGTTTTATGGCACAAGGGCAGAATTAAAATTAAGCCGGTATTTTGAGAGAATCTAATACAATACTTTAGTATCGTCGAATTACCCAAAGGAAACATTACCTGCCGACTACTAGAAAAGACAGATAATAAAATAAACCATTCACAATGCTATAAACCCGAGATGCTCAGAAAATATCCTACTAATACAGTAACTTTGAGTAACACAAACTTCATTATGTCATTACTTGTAATTAGGTACTTCTTGCTAAACTTTGCTCCTTGGATGTCCGAATAGGTTCTCGTATTATTAGTACAATTCGTTTATTATAACTTGTCCTTTGACGTGATTGGTAACACTGATTTTGTAGTAATTGTGATTGGTAGTACTGTTCGGTCATTCGCCATTTTGAACTCTATTTATTGAAACTAAGTCTGCAAATTGCAGTGCTACCAATCACGTCAAGGGACAAGTTATAATTAACGCACTGTAAACAAAGTTATGTACAGGTAATAAATGTACATACATAATTATGTACAGCACAACAATTTTATTATGTCCCTCAGGAATCATATCATTTCCGAATACAAACAGCTTTCCTCCCATTTTTTAAATAAATTACAATAAGTTACAAGAGTATTAACAACTCTATATACATAATTCCAAGTCGATTGAGAGCGTCCGGTCTGCACCAAGTGCAAAGGGCAACTGATAACTGACGAAACACAAAGTTTGCCGAAGGACATTAAGAAACTAGTTGTACTGTACATAATATAATATATGTGTCGTAAACACATATTAGCCTTTTCAATATTTAAGTCTTTTGGTACATGGCCAATACACCATTGAAATGTAATAATAAAGTAAAAGAGGGATGTCTTTGACCAAAAAAAATAAAAAATAACTTAATATCACTCCCCCTGTAGTCCCCGAAGGGTTAGGCAGAGGTTTAGCTATAGTACACCCACATTTCAACAGTTATGTTTAAGTCCCATGTAATAGGGGGCGAGCCTATAGCCATAAACCGGACACAAATCCAGACTGCTACTGAGAAATTCTTGAAAATGTTTGTTTGAAAAAAAAACTAAGTGCAAAATATACATCAATCAATGTACTTAGCCTTTTCCCAACTATGTTGGGGTCAGCTTCCAGTCCAACCGGATGCAGCTAAATACCAGTAATTTACATGAAGCGACTGCCTATCTGACCTCCACAATCCAGTAACTGGTAATACGTTACCCCTTGGTAAGACTGGTTGTCAGACTTTCGGGCTTCTGACGACCCGTAACGACTGTCAAAGTTCCACGAATGACAGCCGGGACCAATATGCTTACCGCGCTTAACGTTCTTTCCGAGGCATGGAGGAGTCTCGGTATGTAAAGATGGTCACCCATCCACAGACCAACCCCGGACACCGTAACTTAACAAATAAAAAACGATGGAAGAGTAGAGAAATATTCTATTTAAAATCATTTACTTTAATAAAAGTTTCGTAAAATGTTACATCCGTAAAAACTTAAAAAAAATAGTAACAATTTTCGTGAGAAAACACCAAAATTCCTTTTACTAAATGAGTTGATAAATATCAAACGTCAATATGTCCATGATAAGTGAAAAGGAGATATCATTGTATTTTCATTTGCAGGAGCTGACAACGTTATTTATTAGACCGTAAGGTTTATTTTAACTTTGTTTGACAATGACTATTCCTGGCAATGTAGAAATATAACGAATCAAATCAAATCTTGCCACAATCGTTGAAACTTGTTTGGACATATTGGGTTTTGAACTAAACTAATGGACATAAACTACTTTGAAAAAACTGCATGGTTGGACATATTTGAATTTGATCACAAATACTATTTTATAACGTCATCTTGGGCTAGAACCTAGGGGTGGCACTAGGTGTACCTCCTATGGTGTTAAAAATTACTCTTAATTTTAGATTTAAAAAAAAAGTACTTATTATGAAAATTTTAATCATTAACATACTAAAAAGAATTTGATAAAAAAAAATCCGGAACTCGAATTACACGAGAGAAATCGTGGTACCTAAAAGTAAAACGGTGGCAGCCCTATACCTACTAGAGCAAGCTCAGCCAAGGTAAAGAAAGTTAAATTTACAATTTCCGTTTTTTTTCTGCTTTCTTCTGCTGCGACTTTATATTTGACCTTTTCCTAGCTTTACCAGGTTCAACATTTTGCACTTTCGAGTCCATTCTAACACTATTTAACTATTTAAAATGAATATTAATTGCGGAACCGTATCAAAAACGATCTCACTAATGGCCGCCATCATAGCCAGCCGCTTGATTTGATTGGTCCGTTTGGACGTATTGGATTTTGATATGAATGTCTTTGGGGACTTATTAGATTTTGAAACGAAACGGAGTTTTTACTCAATGGTTTTGTAGTAAATATGTGGACCTATTGGAATTTGTAAAATATTGACTTTTTTTTTTTTTTTTTCTCTTTACATTGATGTAAGAAAGTCATTTTTTGTCTGTGGTGGACATATTGGCGTTTGATATTTATCAACTCAAATCGAGATAGACAACTCTCAAGAGAGATCAAGTCAGTCTTTATTAGATTTCCACATTTCAACTCCATCCATGGTTACGGAGAAGCTTTTAAAACCCGCAGTGAATCTAAAGCAATGTGAAGGGAAAGAAAATTGTGATCACTTTAATAGTATCTTCAACGTCTTCCGTTACAAATAATGTAGAATTCTGAAAGAATAATCACATGAGAAGAAATAAATTCGGTAACCATCTACACGTTCTATCGGAAAATCTATTCCAAATCTCATCAATCCAAGGCTGTTTTTGTTCCACGATAATTAAAAATGTAGTTACTAAAGCAGCATTGTATCGAACTGTATACCAAAACGCGTTAAATAAATCGAAGTGTAGAAGTACGTGGTAGAGATATATTCAATTCATCCTGTATCTGTGTTCCGTCCAACCAGATGAATGTGGGAGCAAGATGGAAACACGGATCCTTCAAAAGTTTAACTTTATTTGCAATGGAATTTCAACCATATCATCCAGATTCAAAGTAGGTTTTGCAACAGCAGTTTTCACGTTTACGACACTAAGATTTCAGGATATCAGTGTGTCCTTCTCACCCTGTTTCTACCACGGGGCATGTAATCAGTCGCGAATATACCGTCCGCCGCGTCACCCGCTCCGAAACCGCTCGGGCCGCCAAGAAAAATATACACACATTCATAAATACTAGCTATATTCGAATATTTTTTAATATAATATATACAGAAAAAATCGATCTGTAATCGCAGATATATTTATAGATATAAAATATAATTATTTTTGCATTATCCTTGAAAATCGCGAGTGTTTAAACGCAGTGTAGTGACTTGCACCAGTTGAAACACTTTTCTATTTCAATTTGTTTAGTGTCCTCAAAAAAATAAACATGAAAACTTCATCGTTCTCCCTGCGGGTGATGCGAAGGGTACGTACAATGTAGATGTATATATAACTGTATATCTGTTTATATAAATGGTGTTGGTTGTCGGAGTGTAACAGGTTGCGTCAGGGAGGCTCTACAGGTTGTGATGTCTTGACGTATTAATGCCATTTCCCGGCCACACCCTGTGTTTTTTTATTTTCCTGTTATTTAGTATTAAGATTTGGAAAGTTTTATCACTTTCTGAAGCAAATGTGAAATACCAGACTAAATTATTCTGTACACTAACTATTACCTACATGATTTAACAGCTGTGTGATTCTAAAAGACACAAAAAACTTTTTCATAAATATTTTATTCTGAAAAGGACAGCGGATTTCTCCCAGTCTAACTAGATTTATTGGTATTGAAAACTTTTCTCAGAAGCAGGAGAGTCAAGGCTTTGAACATTACGAATGCATAAAATGAAACTCCCTCTTAGTTTATCGTCAAGAGCTGGGTTAACAAGATCGTTGCATTTACGACTTGAGTAATGCCTACTGTAAATATTTTCACATTCCTTTGATACGGGAAAAGTGCGTTGAAATAAATAGATTCAGGAAACTGAAAGGTTGTGTGATCAATTCCTAACAGCTGTTTAAACGTAAAATAAAAAATAATTTAACATATTGCCCATTGAAATTTTATGTAGACGATATAAATCAATTTTAATTAAGATTTGTCTAAAACACAATTCAATACCTACACTTTATTCCAGAAATGAACAAAATAAACTATTGTTAATTGCTGGTCTTGTTGTCAACAAGGTAGACAATAAACAAGGTAAACATATTTTCGTCGAAAATGTTATGAGAAAGTAGGTACAGTATGTGACAAGTTTCGTCGATTTTGAAATGCGTCTCGCGAAACAGGGTTGCATGGTACTTGTGAAGCCGCGTATATATCCAATTATGGTATCGGTCGATAGTTGTTTGATTATATTTTTGTATTGGAATTGAGTCGGAGGACGCATCCTCATACATTGCTGACCTTAGCGATATATGAATTTATATGGGAAGCGTAACCAGTGATGGTATAGAGTTCAATAAACTACAAGTTTTTTCGTTTTTTGAACATCATAACTTTGAGGGTATTCTTTTTCAACTTGTGTGAAAGTGATCGGTCTCGGGATGAAAAACCTTCCTACTTAAAAACATATTATAGGTTTTTGAAGTCGTTTTTTTTTTTGTAAAAACTTTTTATTTTATTCAAAATTAAGGTTTGATGATCCAATCAGTACGTTTCGGAAAACCCCTAGTTTTGAGCATACCCGTCACTTAGTAGCAGCGCCTCCAGTTGAGTCCGCAAACTGTCGGGCCATCCGATGAAATGCACTTATGCACGTGAATAAATCTGAAAATTCTGATAATGAATTTAAACAACGGAAGATAATTGGAAATCGCACACGATGCGTCAATACAGTTATCGATAAAATGACGTTATTGCGTCAAAGAGGCGACTGCGACTGGACGGAAAATTACCGGCTAGATATTATTTTATACATATTATTATATATTATATTTATATACTAGCTGCGCCCCGTGGTTTCACCCAAATAAATCTCGATACCATGGGAATATCGGGATAAAAAGTATTCTATGTCATAACTCAGGTCATGGCCTACCCATGTGCTAAATTTTATCCGAATCCGTACAGCCGTTTTAGCATGAAAGCGTAACAAAAAAAAAAAAAAAAACTTTATTATATTAGTTTAGACTAGCGTCCCGTCCCTGCTTCGCACGTCTTGACGAAACGACGACGACGACGACGTTGAGATTACTTTATTATATGTAAGTTTAATATTTATGTAATAACATAAATATGCATCATTTGTAAACTTTGCAATCCCGTTTTTTTTTTTTAAATAAACTATTACTTGTACTATGTATTTTACACATTATACCTTCCCCAAATATAATTGTCACTTTTTTATTTTGTTATTTGTATTTTGTGATTCACGAACCGTGTCCAAATAAACGTTATTATTTCTTATTCTTATTGTTTGAATTTTCCAAATGATGGTTAAAACCGCATCAAAATTCGTTGCGTAGTTTGGAAGAACAACGCGATCGCACAGTCAGAAACGAAAAGTAACTTTAATTTATATTGTGTATGGTTAAAGATATACGAATAAGTCCTGTTTCATAAATCGACCAAAATGTTTTTTTTTTTAATGTCTGTAGTTACTTATCATCATCTGCCTGCCCAACTTTTCGCCATATAAGTTAGGGTGGCTTCCAGTCGACCCGGATGCAGCTGAATACCAGTATTTAACATAGAGCAACTGCCTATCTGACCTCCACAACCCAGTAACTGGGTAATACGGTACCCCTTAGTAGGACTGGTTGTCAGACTATTATTACTATTATTTACTATTATTTGTCTGCATTATGAGAAAGGTGCATTATGAGAAAGGTGCATTTTGAGAAAGGTGCATTTTGAGAAAGGTACGTTTTGAGAAAGGTGCATTTTGAGAATGGTACGTTTTGAGAAAGGTGCATTTTGAGAATGGTACGTTTTGCGCATGGGGTGCATTTCGCGAAAGGTACATTCTGCGACTGAACGCGTTTTTACAGCCTGTCTGTATTATTTAAGATTTTAGTGAGTTTCTAAAAATATGACACTAGCAGTGTTTTTAATGATATTATAGATATTTCTATGATTGTCGTGTCTGGTGGATGACTGCCTGACGATTGATGACTTTGCTTGCGCGATGCAGGATTTCGCGTGACGTCAGTCTGGTGCGTCGCATGTGACGATGTATATGTATTGCGATTTTAGTTTTGGAAAAAATAAAGCTCGTTCAAATTCAAATTCAAAATGTTTTATTTCACATAAACCTACATGGGCACTTATGAAACGTCAGAAGCTAGGTGCACGGTTCCAATTGGTCGTTTCCTATGGAGAAGAGCCGGCAAGAAACTCCACGGTTACTCTTTTAAAAATAATTGGTTTTTACAATATTTTCAAATAACAGTGTTATTAGGTATGGGAGGACAGTGTAGGTCTTTCAACAAGTACCAGGTACCTAACAAAATAATTATGGTCAACAAATGTACAGTCCACTAAGCCTACAGCGTTCTCACATTCACAAAATAACGTTCTTTTGTTTATACTCGTATCCATCTATATTCTATATCTCTCCGAGCTAAAAGTTCGATGCTCGATGTGATGAACATGTTATGTTGGCGATAAGTCTGAAAATACGTGGTATCCAACGTCAGACATTATTCAAATTTATAACAATAACTTCGTGATACTAGTGTTCCTACATAATATGCCACGTATATTTTCCTCTGACCTTATTTTGCTTTGTTCCGACTTCTAACCTTTACGAGACATTTTATAGATCTGTCAAATAAGGTTGTTGTTATAAATAAATTACCTGAGCTTACATCGTAAAATTTCCGTACTGAAATCGGCTTATAAGAAACTACTTGCTTTTTCCCGCGGGTTTTCCTACGTGAAGGTAATACATTATCATACGGGAACGTAATACTGCGACAAAAAGTAACCTAACTTAGGCCATGGTCTACCTGAGTGCCGAATATCATCGAACCCGTTCAGCCGATGAGGGGTTAGAAGGTAGACAGACATACTGACAGAGTTATTTTCGCATTTTAAAATATCAGCATGGATAAGGATGGATTCATGAACACAAGAGTATTTGTGTACTCTTTTATCCAATGCATCTATTAACTCATAAATCCATACTTAATATTATAAATTCTGTATGTTACCTTTTCACGGCTAAACCACTGAACGGATTTAAAATTTGGCAAGGAGATAGATGAAATTCTGGAGAAGGACATAGGGTACTTTTTGTCCTTAAAATAATCCTAAAGGGGGTGATATAGGGGAGGAAAATGTTATGTGAGTTTAAATGGACTCTCCAGCATTTCTTAAGTTATATTGAAAATTCAAATTTATTCTTTTGGTAAGATATAAAGAATTAAACATTTCAGAGTTTTTGTAAAATCACCCCCAAAGGGGTAGAATCGGGGATGATTTTAAAATTATCATGGGATATATTCCGATATCCACGCTGGCGAAGCTGCGGGCTAAGAGCTGGTGATTCTATAAAATATTTGAGGAACCCGCTTCTCATCTATCACTCGCTGTCAAATGAATGTAACTTAGAAATTATGCCAAACAAGGTGTTAACATTGCCTGAAGTGCTGCCTCCCTCCGGGGGAAATCGAGCGTGCTATTATTGCCCAGTCACCCGCAACTTTCATTTAGCGGCAAGTAGTTCACTGCCAGGGAAATTATTGCCCGGAATATTTCATTCATCAATCGGAACTGCGCTTAGAAATTTTGCCACTGTAGTTTTACCAACGGACCTTCACATCTCAGTCACTGGGTTAAACGACAGTTTAACCTGTTTTAGTTTAATACTGGGTTGAGATTTGCTACACATCTATTTTTATTTAAATATAAAACACATTAAAAAACTATTTTATATCCATAAGACGTCCTCGTAACATAAGAACCACTTGAAAACCAGCGCCAGACACTAGTTGTCTGACATTTATGCTGAACTGGCCCTATTTGGCGCAGCCGTGAGGCGAATCTCTGTGTAAAATACTGGTGTTCAGCCAAGATGCACTGGTTAGATTGGAAGCCTACGATGACGCAGATGATGGTGATGACCGAAGGTAATTTTTATGGAAAAAATGTAATAAATAAAATTTCTAAAAATAATTACCCCGTTCTGATGTTACCGCGGAGTCCAATAATAAAGGCATGTTTTTTTTAAATAATATGATTTATTCATAAGCATTGTGATTGTGTGAAAATAAATTCTCTTTTCAAAAAGTGACAATGTAATGTAACTTTGGCAAAAATGACATGTTTAACTACACTGGACTGATCATTTTTGTGTAATTTTTCTATGAATGAACATACATATATCAATCACTTTGGTAGATGGAATAGTTTCACATTGAAAGAGACTTTATTTCGTAAGCAGTAAGGGCGGTTTTTGTTGGCCGGTATAGGTACTTAATATACTTATTATTTTTAGCGAAAGGAGAACGCTGAAACCTTTTTGACGTAATACCTGTACGAGTATGTACTATCGCGGACACGGATATCTGAACACCGTAAGGACTATTTCTGCTTGCAGCGCTCGGCCGCTATAGTAACGCTTACCGAACAAAAAAGGAGCGCTAAACAGATGTGGTCATCGTGTGCACGGGATTTGGTTTTCAAAGTGGTTAGATATGCGTGACCGCGATGGTACCTACTAGCAACTTTTATGTAATATTGAAATATCGGTAATCGGTAAAGTTCTGTTTATTTTGTCTCTTTGTTATTGCTCAAATATTATAACTGGGAAACAAATGAATATCCTTTTTTATTATTGTTTACCGTCTTTTCATCCGTCACATTGATGCTGCTTAGTCGGGTATAAGACGCTTCACTTTTTGTTCATTTTTGTATTTCATTCGGAATCTTTCACTCGAAGTGAAACGTCTGAACATGAAAACAAGTGAAATAAGTTCATTCGTGAACCAATCCAACGAAGTTGGATTTCGGCACTCGGCGTCTTTCACTAGCCTACCGAATGATCTAATAATGAAATAAAATGAGAAGATGAGCGGTCATTCCTATGTCATTTTTTCGGTGTCGTGTGAACGCAGAATGAAACAAAAATTAACATTCACGCAAGTGAAGCATCTGATATTGAATCAGCTTATATAGCTAGTGAATACTGAGACCAAATGAAGCTTTGAACTTCTAATTTGTTAGCAGTTCTGGGAAACGGAGCTAATCTCCCACCAAGGAAATTGTATAAAAGAAATATTTTTGTCTTCACATTTATTTTATAAAAGAACTCTTCTGCCTTAGTCTAAAAATACTATTACCTACTTATAATAAAACGAAACATCCCTCTGTCTGTTTGTTGTGCCCTTATAGCTCAAAATCCACATATTTCATCAATCAGTTTGGTACGAAAAGGTAACAGACAGACAGAGTTCCTTTTGCATTCATAATATTAAGACATTTTTTTTTTTTTTTTTAATCTTATTTATTATGATGTAATAATTTAATAACAATGCATTGTAATATTGCTACGGGTAAATGTCTGAAATAAACGATACTAATAATAATAAAATATATAAATCGCTGGGACCCAGGGAACCGGGAGGGAACGCCCTAGAAGGGCATAAATAGGGACCTTATTGGTGATGTTTTTCAGGTGCGTAGGACTCGCAACCGGCGTGAGTGTATGACCAGTACCCTAATTGCGTAATACACGATGAATCGGAATCTGAATCGTTTTGAAACAAATTTCTAAACCATAGCTTCATAAGTTCGAAAAAAAATCTGCTCAACAACGTAAATTTTCTGGTTTATTTTTTTGGTTTTCGTAGCTTGTGAATGTTTGCTAGCGCACGCTTATTTTCACGCTCTGAGTTTTTAATTCCCAATCATAGTAAAAAGTGCATTACTATACCTTAAAGTTACACCAGTGTAAAGCTGAACTCCAGTTCTTTAAAACAGTGCCAGTGAATCCATATTCTAACTGCAATTGCTGAAGATACAACAGTTTTTAAGTTGGTGAAAAACATAAACTTTGAACAGCTGACCGGTACGGGTGAGTCATCGAGCGTGCGCGCGCCGCACTACCACATCACACTATATCTGTCGCAGTCACTCCACTGCTATACGAGCTGCTGCTACCCTGCTCACACGCACATCACGCGCCCACCACGCTCGCGCTCGCATGCAAACCAAATCTACGTTTTAAAACTTAAAACAAACGGCACTATGAATACGCTGTGCGAAGCTTGTAAGCAGGACATAACGACCGATAGACTCATTAAATGTTCCAACTGCGACGCTAACTATCATAAAATATGTGTTAATGCAACCTTAGTCGACACCAACAAGAAAATTGATTTATGGCTATGTCCTTCCTGTCGGGCTAAGACACCTCGCACTGATAACTGCAACACTCCTGCTCGTCCCGCGACTACGAGCGCCGAGCTCGATATCTCGAACATAAACACCCAATCACGCGGGTACAAACGCATGGCTATCGGATCGCCCGCTACAGATGTCGCCGAGAACTTAGTGTCTTTTGCTGAGCTTGTATCTGAAATTCGACTTATGCGATCGGACATGGATGAAGTCAAAACATCATTGAATTCATTGCTCGACGGTGTAAACAAATGCAACGCCCGTCTAGACAGTTATGAGGCAAGAATTAAAACCCTCGAGCAAAGTAATTCGCAAGTTGTTATTTTAAATGAAACTATTTGCAATTTAAAGGATCAGTTAAACAATCAAATGCAGTCAACAATGCGTAATGAGATTGAGATTATGGGCATTGAAGAATCTCCCTCCGAAAACCTTCAACACATCGTTCTGTTAACTTCGTCTAAGCTTGGTGTTCAGTTGACTGTGGACGACATCGACTGGACAGCTCGGGCAGGCCTAAAGAAATCCTCTGTGACCGACTCAAAGTTTCCTAGGCCAGTTATCGTTAAATTACTAAGAAGAGCAAAACGAGATGAGTTAATAAAGGCATCCAAAACCAGACGCAATCTCTCTTCCAAGGACATTAACATCCAAGGACCTGTGCGTAAAATCTTTGTTAACGAGCATCTAACAAAGGATAACCGCATCTTGTTTCGTGAAGCTCGCGCGCGGGCACAGAGTACGGGTCACAAATACTGCTGGTCAAGCAACGGGCGTATACTTATTCGTAAGATTGAGGGGCAACCAGCCATTGCAATCAAGAGCATTAAGGATCTTGATCTTTTTCTCGGCATGCAGATTAACCCTAGTCTCATACTCGATACCTGAAACTACATTTTTATTTTTGTTATCGTTGCTAATTATATTTTCTTGCAATTATATAGTTTTTTTCATATACAAAATAACAGTTATTCCATTCACAACACCCCAACAAGATCAACTCTCGTGTCGTAAATATCTTTTCTCATTACACAATCAAATAAAAACACATAACACACACACAGCTATACTTCGAACTAACATGAAATTAAAAATCCCTCCTGTACTCCATTACTCTCTGCACTTCTCGCACAGGTGTTTTAGGCAAATGCCTCCAAGCAAATCTGCGGCTTTAATTATTCCCCTGTCAGCACTTACTCTCAAGAATTTTTTTGATAATGGATAAAACCGATCTGCTAACCGAAATAGACGAGACGCTGAGCATATCATGCCACACCGTCGAGAAACTAGAGTTGTGCGGGAACTTACTTGTGGAACATAACTTCAGGGTATTACACTTAAATATCAGGAGCTTGCAAAAAAACTTCCTCAGCCTACAAGCATCGTTATGCCGCCTTGACTTTCAACCTGATATAATTATCCTTACAGAATGCTGGTTAAATGAAAACTCCGTTATTTACCAATTGCCCGATTACAAGAGCTACCATACCACCAAAAAAATAAACAAGAGTGGCGGGGTTACTGTTTACGTTAAGGATCTCTGGACCGTGTCAGTGTCCGAACCAGAATTTGACGATGCTAACTGTCTACAGATTAAGCTTCACAATAAAATTACAGTCAGCGTTATATACCGCTCACCTTCATTTACCAACATCGAACGTTTTTTAAACTCATTAGACGATTCCTTAGACCAACTAAAAAACGAATCATGTGTCATCGTGGCGGGAGATATTAACATTGACATACTAAATGACTCGCCGAATGCTGTCCATGCAACATATCAATGTTTGATGGCTGAACACGGGCTATTGCCAGCTATCACTCACCCAACTAGGGGGAAAGCCTGTCTAGACCATGGCTACATAAAACTCAAAGGCACTACCGCACAGGGAATCGTCTGTGAAGCCTCGGTAACGGATCACCACCTAGTGCTGCTCGGATTAAACTACTCTAATCTTAAAACCAAAAATAAAAACAGATTCAAAATTAAAACCGACTACGCCATGGTGGTTGAAGAAGTAAGGCAGCTCGACTGGGCTGACGTTACCTCCACAACAAATATTGATGATGCAGTACTTATTTTTAACAAGACCCTGTCTGACATCATAAACAAACACACCTCAAAAATTAAAATAAGTCGCTCAAAATTTAATTTAAAACCTTGGATTACGCCAGGCCTTATTAGATGCATCTGTCATCGAGACGTTCTTCACGCTCAAACAAAACAGCAACCAAAAAATGATAACCTAAAAATTATCTACTCAAGATACAGAAACTACTGTAACAACATTTTGTGTCAGCGCAAAGCTGATCATGACAGGAAAGAATTGGAAAGTAATAGTAAAGATCCAAAAAAGCTCTGGCGGACTATTAAAGAAATATGCCAAGTTCCTAAACGAGCCAACGACAACCAAGAATTGCTGAAATATAAAGGAAACGAAATCATCTCCATCGATAAGTGTAACGAGTACTTTATCTCAGTTGGTGAGAGCCTTGCAACCAACATCTTAAACGGGCGGGCGACAACTGGGAACGAACAGTGCTTTGGTAATGAAGGTAAAAACCCACCTAAAGACTCACTGTTTCTATACCCTACTGACCATCAAGAAATTGGTAACATCATAGACAATCTCAAAGACGATAGTGCTCCAGGTCTCGATGGAATTCGGCCTCTGCTCCTTAAACAGACAAAGAAACACATTCTGGGACCCCTAAAACACATTTTCAATCTGAGCATGGAAACTGGAACGGTTCCTACTTGCTGGAAAACTGCTGTAATCACGCCCATTCACAAAAGTGGTGCCAAGGATGACCCAGATAACTACCGGCCAATTTCATTGCTTTCCGTGACATCTAAAATCCTAGAAAAACTTATAAACAACCGCCTCGTAAGCTTTCTAGAGAAAAACTCTTTACTCTCAGAGCGGCAGTTTGGCTTTCGGCGAGGGAAGTCTACTGAGCAAGCCGTGAGTCTGCTGACAGGCATAATATCTTCAATCATCGATAAGGGCCACCGTTCAACTGGTGTCTTCCTAGACCTCGCCAAGGCTTTTGACACAGTGTCAATTCCTACACTGCTAAAAAAACTAGAATCCTTTGGTGTCAGAGGCCTGTCTTTAGATTGGTTCAGCAGTTACTTGTCTGGTAGACATCAGCTTGTCAAAATTGGGGATAGCTTCAGCGGGAGTCTTCCGGTTGCCCTCGGGGTGCCTCAGGGAAGTATTTTGGGACCTACCCTCTTCATAATGTACATGGATGACATTCTGAGGCTTAACATTGCACAAGCGGAAGTCATCTGCTACGCTGATGATACTGTTATTATTTTTCATGGAGCTACTTGGGAAGAGTCTTTGGATGCATCTGAAAAAGGGATGAGTATCATAGCAACATGGCTAGAGCAAAATCTCTTAACATTGAACTTGAAAAAAACTAATTTCTTGACCTTTCACGTCACTCGATTTAGTAGACCAAACATTGACACACTAAAAGTACACAACAGCAAATGCAATGGCTTAACAACAGCAGCCATCTCCGCTAGCGATTGCACCTGCAACGAAATTGTCAGAGTAGAAACTACAAAATATTTAGGCGTCATGATAGATCAGAACCTGTCTTTCAAAGCACAGATTCGAGCACTCGCAAAAAAGACTCGCAAGTTCATTTACATTGCAAAACTCTTACGAGTTAGTGCTCCTAAGAATATATGTTTACAGGTTTACATTTCTCTATGCCAATCTGTCCTACAATATTGTGTAAGTGTCTGGGGCAGTGCCGCCAAGACAAGCATGCTGGAACTGGAACGGGCCCAGCGGGCTGTCCTCAAGGTACTTCTGGGTAAGCCACGGTGTTTCTCTACGGACGAACTATATACGGAATCTGGGGTTTTACGCGTACGTCAGTTGTTCATCCTAGGCTCACTTCTAAACCTCATAAAAGTCAATACAAAACGCTCTAGCTGCAGTAAAAGGGGCAGGAAAATAGCTGAAAGAATCCCCCTTCCAAAATTTAAAACCCTCTTTGCGACCCGGTTTACGTCGTATTTACCCATACGGATGTTTAATTCTGTAAGCAAAACGTTCAGTGTACCGAACAACTACTCTGAGGCCAAAACTAAGCTAAAATAATGGTTGTTGGGCCGGACTTATGAGGAAACAGAAAGTTTACTTTGCAGCACATATTAATACACACTCTCTGAAAGAATACATACCCTCACTTACACTTACACCACACACTTACTCAACTGTTTTTGTATAATCTATGTTATTTTTTTTTTCTTTGTATTTAAATTATTGTAAATTTTGTAATGAACTTTGATAATAATATTGCGCTAGCAGAACACCTTAAATTGTTAACTATGAGTAGTGTTTGGGTCACCAAGATACAGGCTGTGCCTAGTTTGGGACCCGCTGTCTAATATTCTACGTCTTCTGTTAGTGAGAATTTCATACCATGCTAGATTGTATATTAAGGAACTTTGTGTAAGCTTAAATAAATAAATAAAAAAAAAAAAAAAAAAAAAAAAAAAAAAAAAAAAACGCAATGAATTTTGTCGAACTGTCAAAATGAAAATGTGTTGCGTAATTAGACTACAGATGTATGAACTTAAACGAAGCAAAAGGAGTAATTAAGGGTCGGTGGCGTTCTGTAGTTTCTGCCTATCCCCTGTATGTGAATGTATATAAAGCGTGGATTAGTATTGACCTATATCGTTCAATATTCATCACAGTCAACCAGTCAACCACATAGCAATTACAGTACCTATATTCTGTTTCCAATACCTACCTACATAGTTATTTACCTTAAAATTGTTTACGTACATAATATCGTATGTTTGATTAACAGCATTATTTGTTACAATAACTGTCAATTCGCACAAGTTAAGTTAAATTGGCAATATCGGTTCGCTTTCAATATTGAAACAGGAGAATGAAATATTATTGTCGGTTGATTTGAACGATATTAACGATATTATCTTTTATAGAATACAGATAATATGATAGAAATGAACTACAAAAGCTCAGACTCTCAAATATAATGTCTTTGCTTTTGATCGTCTTATTTTCAAATGTTTTTAGAGGTATGAGGAACAGGGTGTCAAGTTCACTCATTCTGTATAGAAAAGGGAGGATCCTCCGACCAGACGGATGTCGTCTCTGGAGGGCCCGACGATTGATGTCGGGGAATTTATAATATGCTGATAAACTCTGCTTAATTAACTACTATATTACTTACCATATGCTAAACTCTGTTTGCGCAATGCGGGATTTTGTGTGACGTCAGGTCTTTGATGCATATTTCCCTTGTGGCGATGTAGATGCCACCACGTCATTATAATTATTTTTAACTTTCCAGAGCATTAAAAAATACTTTGTGAAAAGAAACACATTGGTATAAGAGCGATTGGTAAGGAGCTGCTGGAGTGGACACTTGGAACTGGCTGTAGAAGCATAGGGAGACAAGGACCAGGCCCGGGACGACGGCGCGTTGTGTTCCACGCACGTCTCAAAGAGATGTCAGCAAGTGAAGGGGCCCGATGGGACCATTGCCTGCTGGGGTTGCGGGAAAGTCCGAAAGGGATACCGTGGCCCCCTGGCATTGCACAGGCAACATACCCACCCGTGTTCCTTACACGGGTGGGTTTTAGTCAGCATAGGCAGACTAAGAGCCAGGTGGTACGAAAATCTGGGCAAGGCAGCAGGAAAGAATTGGATAGATTTACACCGTGCATTGGGAAAATCTATCGATACTTATTCGATTTAAAACTTTATAGCAATTCATACATCGTAATAAACAAGATTGATTTTTGGCTCCGTCTGTATGTCCGCGTTTATCTTCTAAACTACGCAACGGATATTGATGCGGTTTCACCATCATTTGGATAATTTATTTCGTAAGGTTTGTATATTACATCTTGTATAATACATACATTCGTATTAAACTTACATTTATGAAAGAAATCTCGATGTTTTGCCAAGTCATAAAAACCATGCGAAGTGGGGTCGGGTCACTAGTACGAAATAAAACAAACCATCGACGCCTGAATTTACCGAATGAATGTCCACAGCAATCTGCCATCTTTAAGTGTTCTCAGGAAAAAACCACGAGTATATATTTACGTTCCATTTCACGTTACAAATCTTCATTAACTGAGAGCGTTCCGAACCTTTTCTCGAGACCTTTGTGAAGGAAACAGTCCTTCACGCCGATTTAATGAAGAAATCCGCGTGTTCATTTGCCCGTCTGTCCATTTTTGTCAATCTTAACTACTAAATTACGGGGTAAGAGATTCACTGAGCTTCATTGCTGATGAAATTTTGAAGGAATTTGTCTTTAAAGACATTCTGGAGGGAAATAAGGGTAGGCTAATTTCAAATAACTTGATGACAAGTAAATAAAAGAGTAACTAATACCTACACAATATTATTACAAAAATATTATATTTTTGTTATTACATAAGTAGGTGTGCCTATTAGTCCCTGAAGTGTATTTACACTTTTACACTAGCTTGCCAGTATCAAGTTAAAAATATTTTGTCAAAGAAAACATATATTATGATACTTGTAGAATACTTTTTATTATACAATGTGGAGCAGGACGATTGACATTCCATAAAACCACATAAAGAGTGTCATGTTCTTTACCCGTATACAAAAAATCAATCAAATCCAATGAATATTTTAGCCACAGGAAATTATTTTTCATTTTCTTATTTTTCTACATGATGTAGATCTGAGTCCGTAATAATAGGTAAACATTGTAAGGTCAAGAACCTGTGCAAAACGTACGATTCTATCCTCTACGTCTCAATATGCTTGAGAGACAGAGAAAGGTGTCATACGATTCCACTCTGACGCGCCCCGCCCAGTCCCACAAAATAATACTACAATTAGAAAGAAAAATAAATATTACTTACGCAAATTATGCATTAGGGGTGCATAGACAATTGCGATTGTGTGTGTGAGCGGAATTTTTTCGGCAAAAAGTCTCGGGACTCGGTCCAGTCAGGCGGCGCCCTTTGAGGAACGCACTCGGCTACTTTTTTTTATCACGAGACGAGCCGCGCGCGCATTGTTGTGATTTTGTGAAAAAATTTAGTTGTTATTTGTGATTAAGACGATTTAGTGTGACTTATTGTTCAGTGTTAGTTTAATATTAGTTAATTAGGTATCGATGTCGCTTGTGCATAATGAACAACGGTGGGAACCTTGAAAATTTATAAATTTGACTATTGATGTAAATTCTGATTGTGATGTGATATTATGTGATTAATTATTCAATCAGTGGACTTTTAATTAACAACGCGCAACTTAGTGAGTTTATGCCGCTAATTTGTTGTTCTCCGACTAAACTACCTACCCACAGTACCCACGTCCACCTACGCTCCGCACCGCCGCGCAGGCACCGCCCCCCGCCGCGACCCGCATCGGGCCGCGCAACGGGTTAGTGACTTTTCGTAGATAAAGCGTGTTTACTTTTTATGCAGTTGATTCTGCTATTTATTTTGTTTGAAAATTGCAATTTTTCAATTTTCCATTAACTACTAATCTTCGTCTTTTAAAATGTTTCTATGGACTAGTACTATGCTCGTTTTAATTTAATGTCGTAAGTCCAGATCCACATTGTATATACGAATTACAGATATAAATTTAGAAATTTTATATAGGGTGACACTTTGTTGGTGGCTTTATTGGTATTTTATAGACAACCTTTGGATTGATTAAAAAAGAGTAAAAAAATAGACAATCGATCGGCAGTAGGATTGCCGACAGAAGTGAAAACTTAAAACTGGTATTAGCGCCATCTATATTCTATAGCGCAATACTACGCGAATCCATAACTTTAACCCCTACCAAAAAACACTCAACGCACCTAAAGAAGTTTTCACTTCAAAAATAATAATTTTATTTTAGCACCTTGATAAAGTGTTTTCACTTCATGTCATAATAATTATCCAAACACAGATAAATAATAAATAATATTTCATGTTAATTTAGGGGCATGAGGAACAGGGTGTAAAATTCACTCATCCACCATAGAAAAGGGAGGATCCTCCGACCAGACGGGTGTTGTGTCTGGCGGGCCGACTGCCCAACTGTTGATGTCGGATAGTCTTATATATGTCGTTTGCGCGGTAAACTCTCATTGCGCGATGCAGGATTTGTGTGACGTCACGTCTTTGATGCGTAGTTCGTATGTGGCGGTGTAACCGCTACATTACTATCAATGTGAGTAGTGTTCCTCACATTGGTAGTAACATGAAATATTTTTTTCATTAGTGAAAATCATGCTGCATAATCAGCCTATAACGATCCCACTGCTGGGACTCAGGCCTCCTCTCTTTGAGAGGGAGTGGGCTGTAATCTACCACGTGGGCCCAGTGCGGGTTTGTAAATATCACATGTCTTCGAATTTTTGGTTCTACGACGTGCCGGTTTCCTATTCCTTCACCGTTTTGAGAGCAGGTGATTAAATTATTTACACAAATTAAAGCACCTGCCTGGGTTCGAACCCATGACCTACAACTCGTAGGTCATGGCCCGTTACCACGTGGCCACCTCTGCTTCCAATCTCTGCCTGGTCTCAAGGCTTAGTATTCAAAAACAAAAAAAAATGACACTTGAAACTGACGTTTTCGGGAATAACGCTTTTTCGTTACGTGACGATTTCTACCAGTTTACTCCTACCGCAAGCCGCCTCACTGATGATTCGTCAAGAAAAAACAATACGTCATGACGGATGCAAGCGAAGAAAGGAGTTTTTTCGCGATTGTCACAGAAAAATCACGTGAAGTTTTTGACGAACGTAATTTTTTAAAGACGATACTTGATTTATGACGAGTCCGTCATTTTTTGGGATGCGTTTGAACACGGGCATAGCATTGCAGTTGTAAAAAAAAAAAGAATCATGGAAAAAGATGGATCGTCAAAAACACGAATCGTCCTCGTGTGAATGAGCCCTTTAAAAAACTCCATTCCAATAATCCTAACATTTTTGGTATTCTGTTTCATAAAATGAATGCTCTACTGCACAGCTTTCCTTCGCCAAAATACCAAAATGCCAAAGTAGGCCTGTTTAGCAGATTTTATGACAATACAAATTTGTCACAGCACTGGCTGCCATTGCGTGCCTTCATTATTTCGTGCGACGGCCTCTGCAGACTGACAAATGAAGGGCTCGGCTCATTTGAAAATAATTTGTTCGGTCTTTAGTTTGGTGAACGCCGAAAAATTGCGTGGAGCCTTGTTTATTTAAAAAAATATTAGGAGTTAATATTTTGATTTGAAAAAAAAAGCTAAAACATCTATACACTACCAGGATGCAAAATGGCTTATGACAATACACGGAGAATACAGAAATGCTGACACAAAGTCGGGCACGACATCTGACTAAAAACACACATACAACATCTTCGGTTCATTGAGCCTTGCTCAATGCTCACGTCATCTTATTGTGTAAAGTATGTTGTGCAGGAATAGAACTTAGTTAAAGTCCCTTTTACACGATGCAAGTTTCATGCGTTAAAATTGAAGCAACAAATGACTTGCAACCTATTGTATGCCACAGACAAATGTAAAGTCTTTAGGCTATTGCTATGTTTTTCTCTCTAATAACTTAGAGCATAGGTTAAATGCTCTAAGTCTAATAATAAAACAAAAAAGTTGGATTAGGAATAGTACGTTTTTGTAAGATTTTTTTTTTCTTGCGTGCATTATCTATCTGTAAATATTATAAATTAAAGTCGCTTTTCGTGTCTGTCTGTCTGTGTGATCGTGTTGTTCGTCTAAACTACGCTACGAATTTTGATGCGGTTTTTACCATCATTTAGATCAGATAGTTTATTCCAGAAGGTCAATTATGAAAGAAGAAGGTCATTTATGAAGATATCTGAACGAAAATTGTAAAGAGAAAAGATTTGATTTTAGGTATGTTTGTTTGTTACGCTTTCACGCTAAAACGGCCGAACGGACGAATTAAATTTGGCCCATGGGTAGACCATGGTCTGGATTAGGGCATAGGATACTTTTTATCCCAATATTCATTAACATTAAACTCACATGTTAAATAAATCTCTCTCTTTTTGTCAAGTCGTAAAACCTTGCGGAGCCGGTACGGGTCGCTGGTTGAATATAAGGGAGTAACATTCACGCCGTTTCCTCCATGATAGATCGCTGTTACAAAACTATCAATATCACTCAAAGTGTGTCATTTAGGAAAACAAATTATGAGCGTGTTTAGGAGATCATTTGGAACTCGGGTTTTTTGCCAACTGCTGTGATATTTTCTAGGTTTAGTTTTTTTTATAGATTCTAGGTAGTCGAAAAGGAACCCTGTTATGGGTACAAATAATATAGTAGTACCTTGTACAAGACATAAAAATACATTATTTGTGAATTCAGGAAAATAAAAACATCCTGTCCTTTGATTTTCTTTTTA
Source organism: Xanthia togata (assembly GCA_963853775.1). NCBI lineage: Eukaryota > Metazoa > Arthropoda > Insecta > Lepidoptera > Noctuidae > Xanthia > Xanthia togata. The sequence continues at coordinate 21,359,715 of OY970800.1, forward strand.
ACATAACTTAGCAATTTTTCAACCTTATTAGCAACTCTATTGTTCAGCACAATAAAACAGTAGAGTTGAATATTGTGTTAAAATAATCGGGTTTATTCATGTCACAAAATAAATGAAAATAATTTTTCCTTCGAAATCGTCCTTAACCGTCCTTGCCCACTTTTTTCTTTCTTTTTTCTCAAGTTGCTCTTTGCAGTCTTACCTCAAGAACTCATTCTGTATAAGATGCTGTTGTGGCCACTTATAGATGTCAGTAACAGTGGGCAGGCAACCTGTCGATACCAAAAATGGACCATTGTGATCCAGAGTCGAACGTACAATTTGTAAAGCGTGTACACAATGGTGAACGTTGGCCACACTTGTTGGTTGACGGATTAACGATCTTTCGGCGTTTTTTATTGTACAAGGATCTTTCGGCGCGTGGAAAAACTTTACCAACCAATTGTTTACCAACAGCCAACCTGACACTGTCATTCAAGCGCCATACGATCGTTGAAGCACCTGTAGCTTTGATCAAAAGTGTTTATGCAACATTGTTTTTATATCCCAACATACAGAGGCCCTAGTGTGAGTTTCTTTTAACGTTCTCGACTGTACGCATCGACCGCGTTCGGCGCTTCGATTGGCCTTTCACTGGCCTTCACTGGTGAAGGGCCAATTGGAGCGCCGAACGCGGTCGATGCGTACAGTCGAGAACGTTAAAAGAAACTCACACTAGGGCCTCGTATCATTTTCTTGGTCTTCTTCTTTTCGTGTGGTTAGTAAACCAACCTGGTGTCAGAGTTTTAAAGCCGCCCATGGGCCTCTGACTTGGCTTCACATGCCGTCGAGAAATATCTCTCAGGCATGCCGGTTTCCTCACGATGTTTTCCTTCACCGTTTTTTGAGCAAGTGATAATTATATAATACGCACATGAATCCGAAAAGTCAGAGGTGCGTGCCTTGGGTTCGAACTCGAGACCTACGACTTGTCAGTCTGACGGTCACACCACTAGGCTATTTTCTTGGTAATAGTCGAATTCCAGACTTTTCAAATATCAAGCTTTCCAGGAAAATCAAGCTTTTTTAGGGTTCCGTAGCCGAAGGGTGCCAAACGGAACCCTATTACTAAGCCTCTGCTGGCCGTCCATCTGTCCGTCTGTGCGTCAGCGGGCTGTAACTCATGAACTGGAATAGGTAAACAGTTGAAATTTTCACGGATTGTTTATTTCCGCTATTACAACCAATAACGAAAAATTTATGAACGAAAAAATTAAAGGGGTCATACAAGCAACGTTTTCTTTTACTAAAGTATTTAAAAACAATATGTGTGTGAGTCTCGCACTTGGCCGGTTTTTTAGACTGTGTGTTATTTAGAAATTACTGCTATACCATTGCCTATGACCATAATATTTGATTTTATCTTTATATAAATTATTATATAGGGACTCATTCATTCTTCTTTTCGTGTGGATAGTGACTAACCTGGTGTCAGAGTTTTAAAGCCGCCCATGGGCCTCTGACTTGGCTTCACATGCCGTCGAGAAATCATTCATTCATTCATTTACTTCGTACTGAGTTGATGATCGAAGCAGCAAGTAGGTTTTTTTTTTTTTTTTTTAATGTTGCCCCACATGAATTTCTTCTGTATCGTGAGTGCGTTCACAAACATTTAAACTCACATACACAAACAGCCAGACCCGGAACAACTACTTGTAGGTCATATAAATATTTAATCGAACCCGCAACACCCAGTGCAGCAGTCAATTGCTTTAACCACCACGCCAACCGTGCCGTCATATAAGTTGATAAGTAATTTCTCGCAACTGGTCGGCACTTCAGGTGACCAGAAGGCTGGCTCGTTCTTTGGTCAAATAATTTGCATTGTTATTCAACGTGGCAATGCTGCCAATCTTCTGGGCCGGATTATAACGATGCGGACGAGTAGTTCGACGCCTCTCAATCAGCATATAATGTTCCCACGAGCAGGCACACAGGCCTCCTCTCGATGAGAGGGAGTGGGCCCAGTGCGTGTTGGTAGATGTCACATGTCTTCGATATTTTGGTTCTAGGACAGGCCGGTTTCCTCACGATGTTTTCCTGCACCGTTTAGAGAGCAGTGGTGATGAAATAATATACGCAAAGTAAATTGCCTGTCTGCGTTCGAACCTACGACCTTACAACTCGCAAGTCGCGGCCGTTACTGGCACCACTGCTTCGACGCCTAAAGTTTCCTTTTGTTTTTGTATTTATTCGTATAGTTAGTCATTTAATTTAGTGCCTAGTATAAATATTTATTTAATATTGTATATTAAGTATTTAAATGTATACTTTTAATTTATTATTTTTATTTTTATGACTGCCTCGTTGGCCTAGAGGTTGCAAGCGCTACTGCTGAGCATGAGGGCCTGGGTTCAATTCCCGGGTCGGGCAAGTGTTATTGGGTTTTTCTATCTGGAATTTCTCAGTAGTAGCTTGGAGTCTGGATTTGTGCCCGGTTGATGGCAATAGGCTCGCCTCCTATTGTCTGTATTGTCTCTCCTGTTACCTTTAATCCATCCAAAGGTTGTCTGTAAAAGATCGCTTTAAGCGATAAGACTGCCCATTGTGTCACCCTATGTAAAATTTCTAAACTAATGTCTGTTATATTGTTTTTTGGTGTACAATAAAGAGTATTCTATCTATCTACCTGGGACTTAAAAAATAACTGGCGAAATGTGGGTGTACCTACTACAGGTACACCTCTGCCTAACCCTTCGGGGAAACAAGGCGTGATGTTATGTTAAGTTACTTTAAATTTTAAATAACGTAAAATAACTAAGTACCTATGTAACTATGTTTCTCCCCTCCAATACCTAGTAAATGTGAAATAATAATTATTATAATAATCTATTTTAATTTGAATGCACCATTTTGATTTATGTTAATTTTTCTTTGTTTTTTTTTAATTTCACCATTTATTTTCTCTATGTGTGCATGCTGTGGTCTCCTGTAATTGAAGGAGCACACGTAGAATAACCGTTTTTATAATTGTAATTTATATTGTGTATGTGTATCCTTTGTTGGAGATCCTAAATAAATAAATTAAGTGATCCACTTTTGAATTATAGTACTTTGAAATATACGGTTCGATGTGAAATTTACAAAAACCACGATTTTCATGACTATAACACACTTATTAATGTCAAGGATGTTTAAAATCCTTGTGCACTTCCGCACACTTATAATTCCGACCTCTAAAGGATGCCATCACAAAAATATTTAGCTTGCCATTAAAAATCGACGTCATTACTCCATATCATGCGACGTTTGTATGTCAAGTAAACAGATGTGCGGTATTCAAGCGGTATTGAGGTACTGGACAGGTATTTACCCCATACCTGGAGGGTAAATGACAGCTTTTGTGGGGTTTATTAAGTGGGGAACTCGTGAAAGGCAGTCATTAACATGTGTATGTGAATTAGGGGCTGCGTACACGAGCTTATGATATAGTTTTTAAGTGTTTTGTATTTGGGTTTATGCGACTTATGTTAATATTAAGGGAGCTTGATTAGTTTTGTACTCAGCGGGAGACTTGACTTACCCTCTGAAACGACATTTCACTAACTGTTAGACACTAACAGCATGAGACTAAAGCCGATATCAGACACTTAACTCGAGTGAATGGTTCACAAGAGTGAAGGGTCATTTTATTTTCACCATCAAAATTGTATCGAAATGAATCTTTTTTTTTCATGTTTTTTTCCTTTGTTTTATCATAATTATGTACTGCAAATAAACGTATTTTCTTTCCTTCTTTCTTTTTTTTCTCCTTTCATTTCATTTTTCAAACATTCGGTAGACGAGTAAAAGACGACGAATTCAACATCGATCGGTTCATTAATGTTTTTTTTATTCATTTTGTGTTCAGACATTTCGCTTCAAGTGATAGACGTGCGTCGAACGAAAGGCAATCATGAATAGAAATGTATTCTTCTTTCTTTGTTTTCTTTAAAAGTAAAGCGTCTGATATCGGCTTTAACGACGATACTTGAAACCTCTGAAGCTTCTGACGAATGGGGTCAAAATAACTCAAATTTTATGGCTTCTTCTGTTTCACTGCCATATGCGCTGGATGCTGGAGATAGGCCTTCCTTTTATAAACTTTTAATTTCACTACACAGTCACGGACGTTAGAATGATGATTGAATTTCAAGAATTTTATTTTTGTAATAATAAACTCAAGACTCAAAGCATGTATTCCAATTAAAACATTTACAGGCACTTTTGAATTGTCAAAGGAGCCGGTCAGTCATAAAGATGAAGTTAGTTGCCCATTCCAAAATTTAATAGGTTCCTCTGGAGAAGAACGGACAAGAAATTCCATGAATATAATATTACGGAACCTTATTATTATTGTTGTAAATATACCTATCCTTCTAGCCTTTAGAATATTCCACACTCTCCAATTACGTAATGGGATTATTAGTAGAAATATAAATAACTAGTTGCAGCCTTTGGTTTCACCCGCATAAATCTCAGTTCCGTGGGAATATCGAGATAAAAGGTATTCTATGCCCTTCTCCATCTCATGATTTACCCATGTGCGAAATTTTGTCTAAATCTGTTCAGCCGTTGTAGCGTGATGCGTAACAAACACATAAACTCACTTTTGCATTTATAATATTAAGTTAGAATATTTATTTGAATAAAACATGGTGTAAAAAGCTGTTTTTAAAAGAACATTATAGAGCATACATACCTATGTTTTGCATAATATGCGTGTAAATATTATAAGTTACATAACAAAATGTTTCCCGTCAATTATTGTTTTATGCTATTAAACTATTATATTATTATTTACTTGTTGTTTTGTTTGATTGTTGAGTTTAGTTCGCTGTAAAACACCACATTTCCAAAACATTACATTCTCTTGTGCCTAAACGGGCCATGGCACCCGCCGGCCGCTGCCACGTTGTGTGGTCGCAGTTCTAACCTAACCTAACCTACCTTTCAACCATTTTCATTATCTACTTAATTTTTCGTAAATTCAGTAATTGTAGTGACTTTTGATATACTTAATTATCTAAAACAAATACGACCAATCTATACAAAGGGCGGCTAACTAAACTCAACAATCAAACAAAATAGCAAGTGACAGTTACCATGACAATTCAATGCTTACAGTACTTTAGCCGGGCCGAGGCAGCGTCACTATTAAGCCGCAAATAGCGGCACTTTAACCGATAGGGATAATGTGCCACTAGCGGCACTCTATACACTTCCAAAAATTATTAGTGAGACTAGAGTACGTAGTGTACTAATATTCCCTCGTAAATTGGTCAGGTGCTTAAGCACACTAGCTGTAAACAATAGCTGTGCCCGTGATATTAAGTTCGTACCATAGAACAGACATTACTAGTAAGTTGTTGTTCACTGGCACAAAACACGAAATCGCCGCGTCGGCAGCGTACACGTCTACATATATTATGTATAACTGCAGTACTAATAAAATTCGTGGCGTCGAAAGATGACTGAATGGTTGAATGGAAACATTGTTGAAATCTATGAAAGTGTTCTAAGCCCCAATGAAAATATAATTTTAATATCTTTTTGCTTTTCTAATCTCCTTAAAATCCTAAGATCCACGCCAAGCTCACACATACACATACACACACTGCATTTTCAAAACAAACATATCTAAACACCACTTTTACCAAGAAATTGCTGATTCATTCTATTTCCGTCTAATTTCTATAAATGTGGAAGCAGTGGCACACAATGAAATGACGTAAGTACACGATATTGCTGTGTTTAATCCAGTCTTACCACAGTCGGTCACGTTTTGCCCTTGGTTAAGATTATGGGGGGAAGGGGGTGGCATCACGTTACACCCTGTTGTCTTATACGACATTAGTAGGTGTTGTAAGTGGTAGTTTGCCGAAGGTTGCCAAACGCAATCCTATTACTAAGCCTCCGCTGTCCGTCCGTCCGTCTGTTCGTCTGTCTGTCTGTTAGCGGGCTGTATCTCATGAACCTTCATTTCTATAGGAGCTATTACAAAAAATAACAAAAAAAATAAAAAAGGTAGTTACGAGTATTATCGTTATAGAAAGAAAAAAAGAAAGATAAAATGCATATTCTGGACAAAGGAAGAATTTTTTTTTACAAAATACACAAATACAAAAGTAGCCAAAAGCCTCTTATTCAACCAAAAAATAAAAAGAAATAAGCATCAACTTTGTACGTATTTTTTCTGTTGCTTTTTTTTTCTTGTCTATCTATATGTGTGTACATAAACTGTAAAATAATTAAATAAAAGCTGATAATGTTATTATCCACTATCCCATACAAGACTTCAATACCTACTCGACCCAAACGTATGGCACGTCTGCTTATGTTTTCACGATTACGATGTTGTTCCCATGAAGAAAGATATTCAGTTTGACCACACTTTTAAGTATCACCACATCTTTCTGATAATTATAATAGGGGTTAAAGTATGAAATTGCCGTTTTATTGTAATAGGTAGTTCGAATTGACATAGAACTTTCATGGTTTATGAAGTTCTTCTTTTAAAAAATGTGCAACATTCGATTATCGACTTTCAGTTGTTTTTTTTATTCAGCTTAGACAAGAAAGATTGATACTTCGAAAATTCTAGTTATTTTTGAATACGAGTTCCGACGCGGAAGTAACGCGGCAGAAACAGCTCGCAATATCAATGTTGCGTTTGGAGAGGAGACTGCTAATGAACGCACCGTGCGATTTTGGTTTAAACGCTTTCGTGATGGAAACTTTGATTTGAAGAACGAACCACGTGGAAGACCAACCACACAAATAAATAACAATGAATTGAAAGAGATAGTGGAAGCCGATCCGAGCCAAACTAGAAACCATTCGTCACCCTCCGTATTCGCCAGACCTTGCTCCAACGGACTACGATTTTTTTCGTGGTTTGGACAATTTTCTACGTGATAAAAAGTTTTCTTCTCAGGAGGCAGTACAAAATGCTTTCACACAGTTTGTCGAATCTAGATCACGAAAGTTCCATCGCAAATGCATAAATGACCTTCCTATTAGATGGCAGCAATGTATAGATAATAATGGTAATTATTTTGATTAAATAAATATGTTAAATTAAAAAAAAAACGAATTTAAACTTTTCAGTACAAATCGACAATTTCATATTTTAACCCCTAATATAATAACTATAACATACATCAAACTTAAACTCAAAGCCTTAAAAAAGTGCCTGTAAATGGTTTTTTAATTGAAATAAATGTTCAATTAAAAAACCATTTACAGGCACTTTTTACAATCTTATCCTGGGTATATTATTCTTGGTATGTGAGAACAATGTACAAAAAATAATCAAAATGGTTCACGAATATGACGCGTGGATCAGCACCATCCATTTCAACCATTTTTTAGGGATCTAATGATCCAACTCACTTGCCACCATCACCGAGCCATTTAAGTGAGAATGACATACTCTCAACTGTCATGTTATTTCAAGTCGACATACATCTTAATAACTTAATTAACAGCTGCTTAATGGTACTCACATTTCACAGCTTAATGGTACTCACATTTCCAAAAAAAAAAAAAATGCTTCTAAATTATACAAAACTGTAGTTTACAATGTATTTGAGATTTTAATAGAATTTTACTACCAAAAAGAAAGAAAATCATTATTATCTATTGGAGTATTAAACAATTAAAACTTGGTTAAATAAAAAAATAAACATTAAGTTCGTATTTTCAGAAAAAAATTAACAATAAAATAAAAATAAAAAGGGAAGCAACCCTTATTTTTTTTTTTTTACTAGTGACCCCAAGTGTAATGACCAGCAATAAGCCAAGCATTTTTATCCACGATATAATCATCCAACTTATAATAAATATGCTTGTCTACATAGTGTGCGCTTAATGTATGTTTTAAATGTCTTCTCTTTCAGTTGAAGAATATCGAGTGGTATTTTATTATAACATTTTACACAGTACCCCATAAAAGAAGTACCTATGTACTTTAGACAATCTGAAATTGATAATAATCTGAAACGAAGTTGATCTAAATTTTCTATTTCTAGTGTTAAAATTATGCCTGTCACATATCTTACTAAAAAGATGTAGATTTATTCGAAAATACATAATGTTTTCATATAATATACTGACAAGGAACCATCATGATACAAATTTTCTTAATCAGTTCCCTTAGAGATTCACGTCTGCGGAGATTGTAGATGGCTCTGACAGTCCTAAAGATAGAATTAATATCTGTAGCCCGTCCCCATAAGACGTGATACTATGAAAGCAACTAAAATAGACCAGTATCGCGGTATCCGCGTCTGTTAGTTGGCGGATTGTCCAAACAGCGTAAGCGGCTGAACTTAGTGTATTAGTGGACCGTTCTTCCGAAATCGGCGGTGTGGACCGTTGTCCACTGATACAGATGGATGCATAAGTGCTTGAAATTCTATTTATTTTCTAGCTACTTACACTAGATATTGTTAAAACATTTTTGTTAATACACCATATAACATTTTCATGTTATATTAAATACTAGATAATTAAACTATACGGTACTATCATCAGATAGTACTTTATTATTACTAAACGTAATATTAATTACGTTTAGTTTGCGGAATATTACGAACTATGTGAAATTACCATCCACCATCATTGGAGGGGTTTGTGGCTAAGTAACCACATCGGAAACCAGGTCAATGGCGTGCGATGGTCGCAAACCATGTCGCAGTCGTACAGGTTGTAGTGCGGGTTGAGGCAGGGGGGATTGTCCTGGGGGATCCCCCACAGCGCATACTTCCTCGTAGTATCCCCTGGGCAACGCCGTGTCTGACCACCGTAACGGAGTGGCAGACCGGTGGCTAAAGTGCGCTGTGACTTTTAAATCGTGATTTTTAATTTTTAATTTTATGCGGACATTTGCGAGTATGACAGGAAAGCCGGCACGCGATGCGTCCGGCCGTTTTGTGCCGAGTCGCTCTCCCCAGGGCGACCCAAACGGCCCTTCTCAGGGCCACCCCAACGGCCCTTCTCAGGGCCACACCAACGGCCCTTCTCAGGGCCACCCCAACGGCCCTTCTCAGGGCCCCACCAACGGCCCTTCTCAGGGCCACCCCAACGCTGGCGGCGTTTTGACGCCGAGAGGAGCAGACCGCCCACGATCCGCGGCCAGTTTGTTCCGCAGGCCGGACGAGTCTTCGGACTCGGACACAGAGTCCAACATGGACACGTCGGCTGCGGAAAGCGGCGACCGCTTCAAGCGGAAGCGGTCCGAGGGCTCCTCGGAGTCCACCGCAAGCCGCAGCCGCAGCAAGGCGAAGAAGAAGTCGAAGCCCAAAAAGGCTCCGACTTCTTCTCCGACGGCCTGTACCCATGACGTGGGCTTAGTGGACGCCGAGCGCCAACTTAATTTGGCGAAACGGGCGCAGCTCCAAGCGGACTTGGAGGAGAGGGTGAGCGCCAAGGAGCAGCAAGCTGCCAGGTCGAGGGATGGCTACGGTGCATCCCATGTGCTGTATGCCGACCACTCCCTGGCAGAGCTGGCGCGCATGGCGGAGGAGGACAGGCAGGAGGTCCTGGAGGTCGCCTCAAAATCCTCCAACCTGAAGGGGACCTTTCAGAAGGCCCTCAAATGCCGTGCCGCCAGCATGCACGGCATTGTCCTGGAGCTGGTCAAGCGGACGGCCACGGAGGAGACACGGCAGCTGCAGGCGAAGGTGGATCGCCTGCAGGCGGAGGTCAGCCAGCTTCACCAGAAGCTGGCTGAAGCCACGGCCCTGCCTGCCCCGGCTCCGGTGACAGGGGGCCCCTCCTCCTCCTCCTCCTCCCCCTCCCCCTCCACCCCTGCCAGCCTCGAGGCAGCCTTGAGGCAGGTAGTGATGGAGGAGAGGGCGTTCATTAGGGCCTGCTTCGCAGGCATCGAGGACCGGCTCCTGCCGGAAAAGCGGCTCCGCCCACCGCTAGCGGCGGACAAGAGTCGCCAACCGGGGGAGCCGGAACCTGCGCCTCAAGCAGGCCCTGTATTGGAAGGGCAGCCCTCAAAGGGAAAGGGCAAGGGCAAGGGCAAGGGGACCACGGCGTCTCCTCAGACCCCCACCACGAGCGCGGTGCGAGCGTCAGGGTCCTCTGCCGCTCCAGCAGCCCCGGCCCCAGCCCAGATCCAGGAGGAAGACGCCCTTCTTCCCTCCACCACCCCGTCCAACCTGCCGTGGACGGAAGTGGGTAAGAGGGGGAAGAAGGCCAAGAAGCCGGACCCCAAGCCCGCTGCGGCTGCTCCTGCAGCCAAACGGGCTCCAGCTGGTGGGAGGAAGCTGGTTCCTCCCAAAACCGCGGCCGTCGTAGTGACCATCACCCCGGAGGCCGCGGAGCGGGGCGAGACGTACGAGTCCGTACTGAGACGGGCTCGTACGAATGCTGATCCCTCCCAGCTGGGGATCAGCAAAATCACGTGCCGCCGGACTCTCACGGGAGCTCGAATTTTCGAGTTTTCGGGAGAGCAGCGCGGCACGAACGCGGACCTCTTCGCAGCGAAGCTGCGGGAGGTCGTCGCGGATGTGGCCAAGGTCGCCAGGCCAGAAAAGACCGCAGCCTTGGAGGTGGCCGATCTTGACGACTCGGTCGCCAAAGAGGATGTGGTCGCGGCCGTCGCAGCAGCTGGAGGCTGCGACGCCGGCGCGGTGAAGGCTGGAGCCGTCAGGCTCGGCCGCCGCGGCATGGGCATCATCCGCGTGGAGTGCCCGGTCGCCGCGGCTGGGGCCGTCCTTGCGGCGACCAAAGGACGGTTGCTGATCGGCTTCAGCTCGGCGGTGGTCCGGCCACTTGAGGCACAGCCTGCGCGGTGCTTCAAGTGCTGCGCGTTCGGCCACACCCGAGCCACGTGTCCCTCCAAGTCCGATTGGAGGGATACGTGCTTCCAATGCGGGAAGGAGGGACACGGGTGGGCCGCGTGCACCGCCACCGCCACCGCGCCACACTGCGCGGCGTGTGCCGCCAGTGGCCGCCCCGCGGGCCACCGGATGACGGGCAGGAGCTGTAAGCCCCCCGTCAAGAAGGGCGTGGTGCCGGCGCAGGTTCGCCCTGTTGCCACCACCGCCGCCGCCGTCGTCGCCGCTGTAGCTCCAGCGGCGGCGGCGGCGGCTGAGGAGGGTGCGATGTCGGAATAATAATTTCCGACCTCCGCATCCTCCAGACGAACGCCAACCACTGCAGAGCGGCCCAGGACCTGGTGGTGCAGGTCATGGCCGAGTGGTTGGTGAACGTAGCGGTGGTCGCCGAGCCCTACTTCGTCCCCGGCAGCTGGCTGGGTGACGAGGACGGCTTGGTGGCACTAGCGGCGCGGTCTTCCACAGACTCCCCTCCCCTCTCGCTATTAGAGAGGGGACCGGGATACGTGGCCGCCGCGTGGGGAGAACTCGCCCTTGTGGGCGTGTATTTCTCCCCAAACCGCCCTCTCCAGGACTTCGAGAACTATCTCGGAGTCCTGGCCGCCGTGGTCGGCAGGGCGGCGCCGCGTCAGGTCTCCGTGCTGGGAGACCTGAACGCCAAGTCGGTGACCTGGGGCAACCCGGCCACCGACGCCCGCGGGCGGGCAGTCGAGCTGTGGGCTGCCTCCTCTGGACTCTGCCTCTTGAACAGAGGCAGCGTCCGGACATGCGTGCGGCGGCAGGGTGGCTCAGTGGTGGACGTCACTTTCGCCACCCCTGCGTTAGCCGCGCGCGTGCTGAACTGGCGGGTGGACCTGGTGGAGACTATGTCGGACCATCGCTACGTGCGGTTCGACATCTCCACCAGTCGCCCCGGAGAGACGCGGACTCTGCCGGGGCGATCACCGTTCCCACGGTGGGCCCTCGCCCGCCTGGACAGGGAGGCAGCGCGGGAGGCGGCGTTCGTCCAGGACTGGCTTTCGCCGCCTTCCGCCAGCCGGCTGCCGGATGTGGACACCGTGGCGGGGCAGCTGAGGGAGTCTCTGACCGAGGTATGCAACTCGAGCATGCCTCGGTCTGGCCGACCACCACCCAAACGGGCCGTGTACTGGTGGTCGGCGGAGCTGGCGGGGCTTCGAGCAGCCTGTGTGGAGGCAAGGAGGGCTTACACGCGGAGTCGGCGGCGGCGTCGACGGGACCGGGCCGTCGGGGACCACCTCTACGAGGTGTACCTGGCGGCAAAACTGGTCCTCGATCGGGCCATCGCCGCCGCCAGAGACTCTGCGAGAGCAGAAATGCTGGAGGGTCTCGACGCGGACCCCTACGGGAGACCGTATAAGGCGGCGCGGAACAAGCTGCGCCCCTTTGGTCCCCCGGTGGCCGAGACCCTGGAGCCCTCCTTTCTGGATGGGGTGGTTCAGTCCCTGTTCCCGTGCAGGGACGACTTCACCCCACCAGCGATGGCCCCACCAGCCCCGCCAGCTGATGATGAAGAGGAGACCCCTCCCGTCACGGAGTCGGAACTTGGCGCGGCTATTCTCCGTATCCGCGCCAAGAAGACGGCGCCGGGCCCCGACGGTGTCCCGGCGAGAGTGGTGGCGATCGCCGCCACCCAAATGGAGGAGCGGTTTCGGGACCTCTTCAGCGCATGCTTTGCGTCTGGAAGGTTCCCGAAACCATGGAAGGAGGGACAACTGTGCCTCCTTCGCAAGGAGGGCCGCCCGGCAGACTCCCCCTCGGCATACCGGCCCATCGTTCTGCTCGATGAGGTCGGTAAGATGTTCGAGGGGATAATCGCTGCCCGCCTGAAGAGCCATCTGCGGTGCATCGGGCCGGACTTGTCGGACGCTCAGTACGGCTTTCGGGCTGAGCGTTCGACGGTGGACGCGCTGGCCTGCCTCAAGGGGCAGGTGAAGGATGCGATGGAGGCGGGGGACGGGTTGTTGGCAGTGTCGTTCGACATCGCCAACGCCTTCAACTCCGTTCCCCACTCCACCATCCTAGAGGCGCTCCGATTCCACGGAGTGCCTCGCTACATGCGCGTGCTGCTGGCCAGCTACCTGGAGGATCGGGCGATCGTCCTGGTGAACAGGGCTGGCCGAGTCCGGCGGTACGCCGCGGAAGCCGGCGTTCCACAGGGGTCAGTCTTAGGACCTCTCCTCTGGAACGTCGGCTACGATTGGCTCTTGCGGGGAACTCTCCTCCGAGGCACGAGTGTCGTCTGCTACGCGGATGACACTCTCCTCACCGCCCGGGGGGAGAGTTTCAGGGAGGCGGCCTCCTTGGCCTCGGCGGGCGGATCCTTGGTCGCAGGGAGGATCCGCCGCCTAGGGTTGACGGTGGCGCTGCAGAAGACCGAGGCCGTCTTCTTCCACGGTCCCCGGCAGCGCCCCCCGCCACCTGGCGCCCACATCTTCGTGGAGGGCGTCAGGATTGAGGTGAAGGCCCAGATGAAATATCTGGGCCTTGTACTCGACAGCAGGTGGCGCTTCGGCCCGCATTTCAGCGGGCTGTCGTCGCGCCTGCTGAAGACCGCGGGCGCTCTCTCGTGGCTCCTCCCGAACTTGGGGGGGCCCAGCGCTCGATGCCGGCAACTCTACGCCGGCATCTTGAGGAGCATGGCCCTCTACGGGGCCCCCATCTGGGAGGAGTCTCTCCACAGACGAGAGAACGCCGCGGCCTTGCGGGCACCTCAAAGGGCGATAGCCCAGCGGGTGGCGCGGGCTCACCGCACGGTGAGCTTCGCCGGGGCGTGCGCTCTGGCCGGCACCCCTCCTTGGGAACTCGAGGCGTGGGTGCTCGCCAGAGTGTACGAGTGGAAGGCGGGGCGGGGGGCGGCGGGTCAGCCCTTCGCCCCGGAACAGCGGGAGGCCGTCCGGCGGGAGGCGAGGGACGCCATCGTCGTCCACTGGACGACGGACCTCGCCGCCGCGGTCTTCGGCCGCCGAACCCTCGACGCGATCGGGCCGGTCCTGCGGGACTGGCTCGAGCGGCCGCACGGGTTCCTCTCGTTCCGCCTGGTGCAGGTGTTGTCCGGACACGGTTGTTTCGGATCGTACCTGCATCGGATCGGACGGGAGGAGACGCCGTCGTGCCACGACTGTGGCGCGGCGGAGGACACGGCGCAGCACACTCTCGAGGTGTGCCCGTCGTGGTCCGGGCCGCGCCGCAGTCTCGTCGCGGCGATCGGGCTGGACCTCTCGCTCCCCGGCGTGGTGGGCGCCATGCTGAGGGACGAGGGGTCCTGGGCGGCGGTCGCCTCCTTCTGCGAGCACGTCATGTCCCAGAAGGAGGCGGCGGAGCGCGTGCGGGAAGATGATCCCGACGCGGCACCGCTCCGAAGGCGGAGGAGGGGTCGAAGGAGACGTCAGTTCGACGCTCATCTCCGACTCCTCCTCCCAGGTGGAGGCCAGCAGGCAACGGGTGCGGGGGCACCCTCGCCTGCATCGCACAGGCCTCCACCAGTGCCGGACGGGAATGGCCAGGTGTTCCCGGCCATTCCCGTAGCCCCCCAGTCAGGGGGGCATGCGGGGCCCGCCAGCTAGGCGGGCATGCGCCGGGAGGGTCGTGGATGTAAAGGCTACGCCGGTTTCCCATGGCCCTCCCATCACGGCGATGCGGGAACACCGCTGAGTTTTAGTGGGTATACTGTCAAAAAAAAAAAAAAAAAAAAAAAAAAAAAAAAAAAAAAAAAAAAGGGGGGATTGTCCTCGCCAACCCTATTTAACCTGTATATGAACGATTTGATTGTGTGATCAGTAGCACCTGGGTAGGTTGTCACATATACGGAATTAATGTAAACAACATTGCTGATGACATGGTGCTACTGAGTGCATTGGTGTGTGGCATTAAGAAACTTCTTACCATCTGTGAAGCATATGCCGAGCAACACTGATTACTATATAATCCAGTCAAAAGTGAAGTCATAGTCTTTGAGGCCAGAGGAAACAATACAGGTAACGTGTTTCCCAGCATTACGCTTAATGGTACAGCTTTGCGTATGGTGTCTTAATTTAAGTACTTAGGATATATGCTGACCCCTGACCTCAGGGACAATGAGAGGGAACGGAGGGCGCTGGCAGTGCGGGCGAACATGATAGCTCGCAGGTTTGCTCGTTGTTCGACAAAATTCAAAATGACACTATTTAGGTCTTATTGTACATCATTCTACACGTGCAGTCTGTGGGCCGACTATACTCAAAAGTTTTACAGTGCCTTCCGAGTCTAATTTAATAATGCATTCAGGGTGCTGATGGGGCTGCGGCGATTCTGTAGTGCATCAGGGATGTTTGCTGAATATCACGTATACTACTTTTAAGCTTTTAAGCTTTTGCGTAAAAGGTGCGCACTCACGCGCAGATCCCTGGTGCGTACGTGACAGCGTTAACAGCATCCTTAGCATGTTCGCTAGTCGGCTGGATTGTAGTTACACCAGTCATTGCTGCGTCATTTGTTATGGAATGGCGCAGTAGTGTTTGGTGAGTTATCTTTCTTGTAGTGTTTGCTATGGGTAGTTTTAAGTATTACTAACACTAGTCTATAAGAACATTGTTACTAACAAAGTTAACACCATGGTCTGAAATAAAGTATTGTATTTATTTAATTAAGAAATAACGGCCGCACGGGTCGATCGATCAGGTTAAGCTACGCTTTTAGTGGCATGAGGAACAGGGTGTAAAGTTCACTCATCCACCATAGAAAAGGGAGGATCCTCCGACCAGACGGGTGTCGTGTCTGGCGGGCAACTGCCCATTTATTGATGTCGGATCGTTCGCGCGGTAAACTCTAATTACGCGATGCAGGATTTGTGTGACGTCATGTCTTTGATGCGTAGTTCGTATGTGGCGGTGTAACCGCTACACGCTCGCCGCGATTGGTCTGTGGATGGTTGACCATCGTTAGCGTCCATTAGTACAGTGAAGTGAAGTGAAGTGTTTGAATAAAAATGTAAGGTAAAACGAAGCCGAAGTCATATAAAGAACATAACCTACAATATATTTTTAGTTGAAAGTGTACTTCAAATTATGACTACAGGAAGGGGTAGAGCAGACATGACAAACAAAACTATTAGTTGAAGACGATGAACAAAATGGTGGTTATAAAAGTTCGGATAGTACTGCAAAATCGATTTTTGTAAGTAAGAACGAACATGTACTTAAGATAAGAATGTTGAGTTTCAAGTGGCTTGAAACTGATATAGCTCAATGTGATTGATTAAAAATTTGCCACTTTGTGATTCCAACTCTTTATTAGTGGTTTTTGTGGTCATGATAATTATTCAGATTTGTCACGTCATTTCGTTTAAAATACGTTTTTTTTTAAATTAATTAATTTATCTTTATATAGATTCTTTTCTATTTTGTGAATGTGAGAACGCTGTACGCTTAGTGAACGGTAGATTAGTTGACCATCATTATTCTGTTTAGTACTTGGTACTTGTCGAAAGACCTACACTGTCCTCCCATACCTAATAACACTGTTATTTGAAAATATTGTAAAAGCCAATTATTTATAAAAGAGTAACCGTGGAGTTTCTTGCCGGCTCTTCTCCATAGGAAACGACCAATTGGAACCGTGCACCTAGCTTCTGACGTTTCATAAGTGCCCACGTAGGTTCATGTGAAAAAAAATATTTTGAATTTGAATATTTTAGATGGAGCGACTGCCTATCTCACCTCCACAACCCAGATTCTGGGTAACTCGACACCCTTTGCTAAGCCTAATTGTCAGACTTTTGGGCTAGTCTCTCTCTAAGGGTAGTCCCTTAACGACTGTCAAAGATCTACGAATGCCAGCCGAGACCGACGCGGCGTAACGTGCTTTACGGAGATGTCTCGATACGTAATGGTTGGTCACCCATCCACAAACAGACCACGGCAAGCGTAGCTTAACCTTCGATTTACCCGTGCGACTGTTATTATTTAGCCACGATATTGTGATTATCATTAATTGACTATATAGCTACAATTTAAGACAGGAATCAGGAATATTTTCTTTTTTCATGCTTTTCAGTTATTTTTTTGTAGTTGACATCAATAAGTTTATAATTGAAAAAAAAGTTCCAACCATGTTGACACTTACTCGATCAATTATATTTTAATGGAACATAAAGCCATAATTATAGATAGCACGTGTAAATAGCAAGCGGTCAAGGGCCATTAGAAAAAAGTTAAACACACTTTCATTTTCCGCCATTGCTGATTAAAATCTCGAACGAAGTGTGTTGTAAAATATAGTTCCGGATAGCACACGAGTGAAAATAAACGTACGTACACAGACGATTTCGTACGGCGGGCGAGGTTTAAATAGCCAATTTGTTTTTTTTAACTATCATTTTTTTTTTTTGTAATTTATATATAATGGGACTGCCTCGTTGGTCTAGTGGTCACAAGCACTATAACTGCTAAGCATGAGGTCATGGTTTCGATTCCCGGGTCGGGCAAGGCGTTATTGGGTTTTATCATCTCGAATTTCTCAGTAGCAGCCCGGAGTCTGGATCCGTGCCCGGTTGATGGCAATAGGCTCGCCCCCTATTAACTTGAACATAACTGGTGAAATGTGGGTGTTCTATAGGTACACCTTTGCCTATCCCTTCGGGAAATACAGGCGTGATGTTTACATAGAATATCTTCTATTTTGTTTCCCTATTTTGCACCTGTATTTGTTGACAGGCCTACACTGACTGACCTCCCTTATCAATCAACACTGTAATTTGAAAACATTGTAGAATAATTATTTTTAAAAGAGTAACCGTGGAGTTTCTTGCCAAGTCCATAGGAAACGGCCAATTGGAACCGTGCACCTATGTAGCTTCTGATGTTTCATAAGTGACGTTGTAGGTGTAGGTATGTATTTTTTAAGCCACTGGAGAGTGCGCCTGCACTCACTGTGCAAAGCCACGTGTCTATGTGTGCGTATTCCTTTATTGTGCCTCCTGTACTCATTTATTTTGTGGTTTAAGTGTAACAGTAGGAAGGAAGTGTTTCGATACGGTCATTTTGTTCGAGACAGCGGCACGTGAGCTAATGGTTAATAATACAATGTACGGTTCCAATTGCAGCAAATGGAATATCAACTGATTCTATTATAGTTTGTTTTCACCCAACTGCCCAGAAGTAGGGTAATGTTTTTCCAGAGTATGTATTGTGTCTATTCTTTGGCACGCCCTGTAGCCTAAACGGCTTGATGGATTTTAACGTAATTATGTGGTGTCGTTAGATTCGTCTTAATTGTGGGAGTGGAGGCTGTATAATATTTAAATATTGCATCTACAAATACAAAAAAAAGGATGGGAAGGTTTGAAAAGAAATCACAACAATTTAATGGTATCAAATATATAAATATTTATATTAATAAAGCTAAAAAGCTAGAAATAAGGTGAATTTTGGTATCGCAGGTTGGGCACAATAACCTGAAATATGGTGTCATTTTAAACGTTATGTCGATGGGTGAAGCCCATTTTTTGTCTGAAAAAAGTGAGTTCGCTTTCAAATTGTATGCGGTCACTTTAGTGAGGTTTGAATATTGATATTCACAGAAACTCACTACTAATATTAATAAATTTTGTATGACACATAATAAAATGTGCCTGGTCTGTGACTAGCTATTTAGATTTTTATTTTTTTCAAGATACATTTCCGAAGCAAAAGCTATGAATTTTCCAGGAAATTTAATCAGTTTTCATTGGAATCGTAAAAGAAAACTGTGGCCAATTTCACGATGCGCTTCGAGTGTCTTAGTCATATTTACATTTCTGAATCTATTGTAGCTTTATGCACATATTGAAGAGATCCTGCAGTCAGCTGGTTTTACGAAACTGGATTTTTCAAGATTTTCATTATATCTTTTTGTTAAAGTTATCTGAAATGTCGAATGTCGTGACGCCCAGTGGTTAAGGCATCGCCTCTCCTACACGAGGTTGTGGGTTCAAATCCGTGCAAGTACCAATATAACTTATTCAATTCATAATGTACTTTGTTAGTTTTATTAGACATCACTGGAATCGGTGAAGGAAAACATCGTGAGAAAACCTGGAATAAAACTATTCTGCAGACGCCAACCCTCTTGAGCAAGCGCCGTGATCAATGCTTCTTAGTATGACAGGCCTAGTGCGAGTTGGACTCGCACATGAAGGGTTCCGGACCATATTGTACAAGATTTAACACTATTGAGATAAATGAAAATATTAAACGAAGAATATTTGTCCTCTTAAATTTATAAAACAGACTTTGTATTTCATAATGTTACTGTGAATTACGAAGTTATTTTTTGCAGTTGCAGAAAATCGCCCATATTTAAAATAAATACGTTTTTAATATTTGTTGATTATATACCGTATATGGTACACGATTTAAAGAAGTTTCAAATTCCTAACTTGTTTAGTTGTTGTGATGGAGTTCGTATAAAAATGGCCTAAAACTGACAACTTTTACGGCCCCCTATTTCTTCATTATTGAAGATAAAATAAAATTAAAATTGTATTTTTTTACCGATTCGTTCTCAAATGTCATGATTTCATGAAAAAGTCATTCAATGGAACAAATCTAATTTAGAGAGATGTATTAATGATTCTAATAATTATAATTCTGTAAAAACATATCTGTTATAATCGTGAATCATATTTTGATCAAGATACAACCTGACCTGCAAATTGCAAAAAAAACGTAAGACAATTTGAATGTCGCGGGCTACCACTGTGGATCTACTTTACGAAGTTCCGGTGGCCATCTGTGGTCTTCTTCATCAGTTCCACTTCACTAAAATTAGGACTATTAACACTACAGAAGTCTTACATAAAGTAAGTAAACAAATACAATTTAAAATAATTTGAAATCAAATTGTAATAGTTAACAACAGATAAAAGGTTTTATAGTGGATTCTTTGTTCCCGCTGTAAATCATACAAAAGTGTTGGACTGATGAAACCGCAAGCCCACCAATCCTCATTTTGATAAATTAGTAATGATTCACACAACACACATTTCATAAACTGTTCGATATTAACTTGTGACAAGTTTGCTGACGCACGAGCAGCAACTGGGTATTTTAAGTGACTTATGGGACTTGGAACCATCTTCGAGCAGTACTGTCATTTGGCGGTACATGAACTTTTGTTTACAATAGCCTTGGTATCCGTTTACGAATATAGCCACTCCAGAACAGTCTTTGCTGAAACAAAAAAGTCATAATTTGAATTACCTACTTGGAAATCACAGACGCATTTTTCTTTAGAGATTTTAGGTACAGACAACTCCACTCCACACAGTAGGTTTTCATAGTTCAATTCTGACTTGTGATTTAACTTTATCCATGGTACATAGTTTGTAGTATATCTGTCTTGGCCAGATCATAAAATTGATCATTTCATGAAATGAACATCGACCACTGGTCAAATCATGAAGTGGCCTGGCCAGATAAATTGAATACTAAACGTTTAACGATATGAACAGTTAAACGCACGACTACTTCATGATGTGGCCAAACATTAGTGATCGTATCGTAAAATAGTTATATTATCCACCGGTAGAGGCGTTGATGACGCTCTGTTTTTGTTGTGCATCATGGCGGCAGCATACAACAAATCAAACAAAGTAGACCACGCAAAAAAAGTCGATGGACTTTTATTGGGTTTCCAAATATATTATACTAGCTGACCCGCGCAACTTCGTCTGCGTCACAGAGTGGTTTAAGTAATGAATTTTCCCAGTTTTTTCGCAACATTTTTCATTGATGTGCCGCTCCTATATCATCATAATAGTCATAGCGTTGCCCACGACTTCGTCCGCGTAAATATCATTATCGTGGTTGGATAAATAATATTAACCTGATCTTGATAACGCGACATAGTTTGTCCATGTGAAAAGCAGTCTTAACGTAAATCGATTCCTACGTGTTTAAATGTTTGCCCCTGTGCTTTATTAATTGTTACGACAAAAGATACCTTAACGGGAAATTGAATTCTTTTAAAAATTAAAAGGTAAATCATTGGGAATCATTGGGATGCGAGGTATTAGCACTGTTTGACCAACTGCTGGACCAGTCAAAACTAATGCAACTCGCAGAACTACCGGGCGACGGCAGGCCAGCGCCCCTTCCCCTCACCCGCCGGCCAGCGTCCCTCCCCCTCACCCGCCGCGTCTTGCGCATCATGCGCACGTGAACCCGCACATATCTATTTATTTTGTTGCGGAGTTCTTTTAAAATTATTATATCTCCTAAGATGTTCATTGAAATCAAGTGATGTCAAGGACAATTTTGTTTACATTTAAATACTTGTGATTAATAACATATTTATTTGGCTATGGATTAATATTATTATGTTGATAAAACTCCTTCGCAAATAATGCATTAATTTCGAACAAATTTGATTACGATAAAAAAGGTTATAGTGAGTCAATCTTAAAAGATAGACATATACCGTCGCGGACTTTTTTTTAGAACTTTTAAAGAGGAACAATTCCGTCATAAATGATATTTGCGTAACTTAAACCGTTTACGCAGCGCACGCAACGGGAAAAAATATTCCTTTTTGAGAGCTTCCTCTCAAAAAGGAATATTTTTTCCCGTTTTTGTAAAAAAAAACATTTATGCTCCGCTCCTATTGGTCGTAGCGTGATGTTATATAACCTATAACCTTCCTCGATAAATGGACTATCTAACACAAAAAGAATTTTTCAATTGCAACCAGTAGTTCCCGAGATTAGAGCGTTCAAACAAACAAACAAACAAACTCTTCAGCTTTATAATATTATTATTATTATTTTAGTTTTTAAATTTAATTTCTCAGGTAAGTTCCTGGTATTTTCAGAATCTCACGGGTGTTAACCAAGGTGAGATTCTAGTTATTATTCTAAGAAGGTAAATTGCTCTGTACTGCATTGAAATTATTATCTAAGTCTAGTTGTAAAAAATTTCTTACTATGCGGCAAGTGTTTTTATTATATAGTATTATTATAGTATTATAGTATAGAAGTATAGATATTATGGAATATTATATATTATGGAAAGCGATCAACTTGGGAGTAGCGCTCGCCAGCCGCTGCCGCGGCGTGAAATGCAACATAGCACTTAAAATTAGTTTTTAAAAATAAAAAAAATGACGTCGCATAAGTGGCACCCCGATTGAATGGGTTAGGTTAGGTTAGAACTGTGACCAAACGCGCGTGAGCCGAGCGAGCGTAGCGAGCGGCGCCGCGGCAGCGGCCGGTGAATGCTACTTCCAAGTTGATTGCAGTTACTTGGCTATTTTTACTACACCTTACACCATGGATACCCTACAGCAATGATATGGCCAAACGTCGACGGACATATCATAACGTTGACGTTTTAACGATATGGCTAATATTAGCTGGCCATTTCATGAAATGGTCATTTCTAAGCTCTGGCCACGACATATCCATGTTCATATTCATATCTTTAACATGATGATGTGATTTAACTATATTTAAGATTCCGTTCCAAAATGATAAAAAGAAACCCTTATGGTTCGAACTTGTCCGTCTTTCTGTGTCACAGCTTGCATATGTCAAAGGTTGACTGGTAGAAAATGCCTGTGGCATTAAGTCCGCCTCTGTACATTTATGTGCTTGCAGTGTTAATAAATAAAGAAATAAATAAATATTTCATTGACTAGGTATTGAACTAACACTGAGGAAATTTTTAACTGCTTGCACACCCATATTGCAGGTAAAATAATTGAAAACAAACAGTACCAACATTGCAACAGGAGCCGAAATGAGTTACTGTTTTTAAAGTACAGTTAAAAGGTAAAGAGGAGTTTCATAGCATATTGTGCATTACATTTTTATCATCTTTCACACCGCATAGTTTATGATTTAGACATGATGAAAAATGTTTATACAAATTACCTTGCCTCCTCCGAAGTTTGCTCATCGTTGTTGAATTTTCTGTAATAAATCAAGTTGATAGAAGTAAATAAATATAACAGAAAATAAAATATGAGTAAAAACCTATTTAAAAACAAGCTTTTTATGATATGAACAGTACTAAATAAAACTTACGTAGACATACAACTTTAATATTTTCTTACAAGTTTAAGGCTTATCTTTAAGTGTAAGAATGGCATTTACGCATCAAGTTTGTAAGAAAATATGAAAATTCTATTATGTTTTGTACTTTTTAGTAGGTATTAGAATTTGTTTAAATATCTATATTCTATCACCTTCACAAATTCAAAGAGCCCAACACTACAGGGCTATCTTGAAAGATCGAAGAGTTCAGGCCTGTGGCCACCTTCTGCCTCTATAATCAGACCCTGGACTACACCATAGGTTATAGTTTTGTCACGACAAAAATTTACAAGCCCAAACACATCAGGGCTATCTAGTTTAGTTGCGGAGTTCTTGTGGCCACCTGTTGGCTTCATCATCCGACTTTGGGCTGCACCTTTGGCTATAGTTTTTGTCACGACGAAAGAAAAGAATAAGTATACGAGTATTATATAAAAAAAAGAAAAAAAAAAATATTTTGTAGTGTTTTTTTTTGTTATGTGTTTTTGTGGTGTACAATAAAGTATATATAAATAAATATATAAAAAAGAACCCAAACTCAGGAGGCTATCTTGTTTAGTTGAAATTCTATGGCGAGCTTCCAGCTGAATTATCAGACCCTGAACACCACCTAGTGTCAAAGCTATACATAATCAATGAGTCCAAACACGATGGTGCTATCTTATTTAGATGAGGAGTTCCTATGGCCATCTTCGGGATCCATGATCAGAACATCTCCATACTATCATATTTTTAAAATGTCTCTATAGTTATATTAGCATGCCAAGTTTCAGCTCAATCGTACGCCAGAAAGTGCTTGCAAAATGAATGACAAATAGAGTAACACTGCAAACACATACGAACGAAGCAAGCTAATATAAAGCTTGTAAAATAAATCAATGTCTATAAATAGCATATTTTCTAAATGCTGTAACTAAATTGTGATCGTTGGTTGTAAGCTCGTTGTAAACTGAAAAATACAAAGAGACGTCACTTACTTGCAAATCTCCACTTTGAATCCCTGTACTGGCTTGTCATCTTGATTTAGCACGGTGTGCCATTTTCCACTGGAGTCGATTGCTGCTTTTGGATACACCACCTGGAAAATTAACCAACATTTTATTCTTCATCCTACACATCAAACGAGCTATATTTGTATAATTATATATAATATATTAAATTTGTTTGTTATCACCTTCTCGAAAACGGCTCTAACGATTTCGATGAAAGTTGCAATATAGTTATAGGGGTATAGGGCGAATCGATTTAGCTAGGTCTCATAATTATCTGGGAAAATTTGTTTTCTCCGTATTTTTACCCGAGCAGAGATTGGTCGCCCAAACCTTAGAACAAGATAATGCCTCAGAATAATGTTATGGCAGTATGGAATTAGTAAGTACCTACTATCATGGCAGCTTGGAATTAGTAAGTACCTACTATAATGGCATTTTGGAATTAGTATGTACTATCATGGCAGCATGGAATATACATGGAATTAGATTGAACTATCCTTCGTATTATTAAATGAGCATTCTTTATTATTACCCGAGCTGAGTTCAGTCGACCAGGTACTATTTACATATATGCGATCATCATTGGTGTACATATTAAGTGGCTGTAGTTCTCCATTTGCATAGTATTTTCAAAACTATGTTAGTGTGGCTTCCAGACTTACCGCGTGCAGCTGAATACCAGAACTTTACATGGAGCGACTGACTATCATTCCCCCACTACCCATAATGTGGCCAGGCAGCCTAGTGCTGTATCCGCCAGATTGCCAAGTCTTAGGTCTCGAGTTCGAACCCAAGGCACGCACCACTGACTTTTCAGAATCATGTGTTTAATTATCACTTGCTTTAAAAACGGTGAAGGAAAACATCGGGAGGAAACCAGCATGCCTGAGAGATATTTCTGACGGCATGTAAAGCCAAGTCAGAGGATCATGTGGACGGCTTTAAAACTCTGAAAACTGGTTAGTCACTAATAATACGAAAAAGAAGAAGCAGGATTTAACATTGTTCAGATTCATTAAAATTATAGCTAGGTAGATATAAATTGCTATACGGGTGATGAAAATTGGTATAAGGATTTAGCTGTAAGCCGGCCAGTGAGTACAGCATTTTGTTATTTTTCAAACGCAATATAGGTAGGTACCATCGAAGAAGTTCATATCTATATACCATAAATATTATTTCCGGTTTTATAAATAGTATTATTTAACCGGGGCGGTAACAGATGTGGTCATCGTGTACACGGGATTTTGTTTTCAAACTGCTTAGATATGAAATTCTTCGATAGTACCTACTTAGCGATGTACTTTTCAACTGGTTAGGTTAAGGTAATAAACACATAGAGAGACAGAAAGAGTTACTTTCGCATTTATAATATTGATTTAAAGCGAGTCGAGTCGAGTTATGTTAAACACAAATACCTTCTCCTCAAATTCGCACAACTCTACGTTTTCCTCTGAAGGCCCAACCCTCCTGGTGTCTAGCAAGTCCAGTGAGTCAATTAAGTCTGGTAACTGGAAACAATAACAGAAAACGATGTTATAATAAGGTACTGTGTAATAACCTTCAATGAAAGAAAAAAAAAAAAAAAAAAAAATATGATTATATCAGTTTGTGGTAAAAATCTTAGATTCCCTTCCAGGAAGAGTAATGTGATCTTCATAAATAAGTAGGTATATAAAGCCCGTGAAAAAAACTTTTTTTTTTTTTGGGTGGGAATTTATCAAATAACTTCTCCTGCTCTGGAGGGCGTGTCAGATCCGATACGATCCGTTACGATCACCGGATTGGGAGCAAGGCCTGCGCCCCACCCGCAAAAGCCAGGGGAATACCCTCCACCACCGCCGTCACTGCCGCAGCCACCACCACCACCGCCGTTGCTGCCTCCGCCGTCGTTTTCGCCGCCGGCAGGTCCCTCACAGAGGGCTCGGGAGGGGTCTGACATGGAATGGTAATAATGGCCCCATTACACTTCCTCCAGGCAAACATCTACCACTGCGCCGCAGCTCAGGATCTGTTGCTCCAGAGCATGGCGTAATGGTCTATTAACATCGCCGTGGTTACTGGGCCGTACTTTGTCCTGCCCAGGGCTGACTAGGTGGAGGACCAGAGGTGCTCATTAATCGGGGTTGCGTGGCAGTACGGTTTGGGGAGATTGTCGTGGTAGGGGTATACTTCTCCCCGAGCCGAACTCTTGCCGAGTTCCACAACTCCTCCCCGTGCTCGCAATGCCAAGAATGTGGCTTGGGGTTCCCGGTACACACGGGGCAGGATGGTGGAGGACTGGGCTCTGGAGACAGATCAATCCTAAACCGGGGTTCTGTCCCCATGTGTGTACGGATGCGGGGTGAATCAGTGGTGGACATGTCATTCTCCAGCCCCGCTCTGTCGCTGTGTGTCGTTGACTGGCGCGTCATGGAGGGGGTGGAGACGATCATTCCTGTGGAAAACCTTACTGCATCATTGAGGATCCACGTTACAGTAAAAAAAAAACTTAAAAAAAAATTTTGTATCCCCACTACCCCACCGCGAGAACGAGACTAACAAACTGAAGAAGTCGAATAAACTTGCATCCGATATAAGTTTCTTCGCTTGTTCTATTGGGTAATTAGGAATATCTTCACAAAACCCAAGTCCCTTGCATTGTTCTGGTATCTCCAGCTGGAATTCTTCAGTCTGGTCGGTAGTTTCACCTGAAAAGTTGAAGATTAATTTCGGTCAGTACGTCACATAAGTAATTCAGATCAGTCATATAAGAAAGTCAGGCAGTTGCTCCTGAGGAGAGCCTGAGAGATATTTTTCGACGACTTATGAAGCCTAGTTGGAGGCCCATGGGCGGTTTTAAAACTCTGTCTCACTAACCACTCTAAAAGAAGACGAAGAAATTGCTCCTTGTAAAATACTGCTTTTAGCTGCATCCGTATCGACTGGAAGCCGATTCCAACATACCTAGTTGGGAAGAGGCTATACAGATGATGATGTCACATAAGAAATTGCAAACTTCTAAAAACCAATAACACTTTGCCTGACCCGGGAATCGAACCCAGGACCTCATGCTCAATAGTAGCGCTTGCGACCACTAGACCAACGAGGCAGTTTTTTTTATAAAAATGTGGCTGTTATTTTAGTATAATGTGGTGTTTTACGACTTGCACTCAAACGGGGTTGTGAGAAGAAGGTAGTACTTAAAAAAATCATACTTACTTTTGCGGGTTGAACACGCAGCTACATGAGCCACCAGCATCACGAACGTGAACAACAGCGTGACTTGCAACAACTTCATGATGACAAACGGTAGCAATACTGAGCTAGTGAAATGTACTAAATATTTCTAGCGTTTAACCGATATTTATAGTTAAAGTTATTATCCTATGAAAAATTGATGAATTGATTTGATACAAATAAATTCAATTTTCAACTATTAACACTAATCAATTCAATAAAAAAGAAAATTGCATCGTGTAAATGGAGCTTGACTAATCTAATTTATAGATTAATAGTTGTTAGTTTTTTATTGCCTCGTTGGTCTAGTGGTCGCAAGCACTACTGCTGAGCATGAGGTCCTGGGTTCAATCCCCGGACGGGCAAAGTGTTATTGGGTTTTTCTATCTGGAATTTCTCAATAGCAGCTTGGAGTATGGATTTGTGCCCGATTGATGGCAATAGGCCCGCCTCCTATTACATGCGACTTAAAAATAACTGTCAAAATGTGGGTTTACAAACGAAAAATGCCGCACGCGGCATTGTTTGGATTCATACCTCTAAGCTAAGCACAAACAGCCGCATCGAGCCACAGCGCATCTCATTCCAATCAAAAAGCGCTGTGTCGGGGCTGAGGTGTGGATGGTCCGTACAAAATCACGAAAGTCATTTATGAGGGTTTTAGCAATGGGGTGCGGTGCGCCCAAATCTGCGTTTACCTTAACATACACCAAACGATTCAGTACAGAGTTTTCGTCAATCTATACAAATAATAAAATAGTAACGAAGACAAACTGTACATTGAATATTTTTGAATAAAGGTAATAGCTTTATACGAGGTTTAGGAATGATTCTGATGTTAAAATAAAGTTTTTATTTTATTTTGTCAATTTGCCTGTTTGTGTGTATGTATGTTCCGGATTGGCGCAAAAACTACTGAATAGATTCTGTTCAAGTTTTGCACAAATATTCCTTACAGGTCTGTACCCTAATTACGTAATGCAAAATCAATCCGAATCTGAATCGTTTTGAAACAGATTGCTAATCCATTGCTCCGTAAGTTCGAAAAAAAAAACTGCAGAGCAACGTAAATGACGCAATGAATGTTGTTGAACTGTCAAAATGAAACAGATTAGTCTTTATCGTTTACAAAAATATGTTGCGTAATTAGAAAGCCGGTCATCAAATTGGCTATATTATTATCACACTATTTGGTATGGGGGATTAGCAATATTGCATTATGTCCGTATTCCTCAGTTTACCGAGAGATTTAAGTAGTTAGACGAGATAAAAAAAAATATGTAAATTTAACTCTGGAACTATCAGTCGGATTTGATAAATTGTTTTTGCATTTGATTGCCCAATTTTTCATGCTCCAGCTACAGGAAGGTAACATCCTGCTACAACCCTTAGAAGCCAAGTAAAAAGAAAAAAAGTTCGAAAGAACGTTAAGCGAAAACGAAGTAGATAATAGACTGGGCGGGCGATGCGATGCGACGCGATGGAGCCAGGGGCCGAGAGCGCCTGTAGCATATTATATATTTTATATGTTAAAACAAGAAATTTCACGCAGATGACGTCGCGGGCAGAAATTAGTACTCGTATCATATAAGTTATCTCAAAAAAAGCTTTAGCGAATGACTAAGCTTTTAGAATGAGCAAGATGAAATGGAAATGCGTTGACCTCGGATGGAGGTATTGCTATTTCATCCCTCAGATCCAAAAATAGCGCTGAGGATGGCTCCCAGCTAGACGGATCCGATAATCTGAAAATCTCAGTAAGCTGCTAGATTCTAAAGGTTCAAAATTAGTTTTAGATGAATGGGCAGAGTTTCAGTTATTTTTAGTACAGTTAGGGAAATTTGTTGTTCAGCAAATTGTCAATTTGACGTGTTTATAGCCATTTACATACAACTGTCATGTCAAAGAATGACAGCTGTGAATAAGCCCATACTACCTCAGCTCAAATTCACTTTTTATCTCGCTCGGACCATACTGCTCGCGGACTGCGAGAGAGCGAGACCGAGTGGGGTGCTGGCGGCTCCAAGGCGCCGATAATTTAGGTAATTTCTTTATACGGTGTAAATACTTGTAATGATAATTAAAAAAAAAAAAACATAGTATCTGCTTTAAATTTAGTTCAGTTATTGTGTAAAGTTTCATGATCTAATTTGAAGTATTTTTTGTAATACCAGCGGTTTATTGTTCGGTTTGGAGGTAATTTTGTTTTTTTTTTTTTACATTTTTTTTTATGGAATCGTGTCTTCATTAAACATCGTACTTAGCATTAATCCTCAACGTTAATATTATTTCAAAATTAATACTGCATTATTTTCTACATAACTGAGGATCATGTTAAGCAATTTGAGATACTAGATCAATTTAAGTTGGTAGTCAATTTTCCTTAACAATCACTTACTTTCTTTGAGTCCACTATTTATATAAGAAAAGGAGAAATGCAAAAGGTTTACAATAGAACACTTCAAAAAGACAAGAATCCATTGTCCGTTCTCAGATTAAACAGGTTTCTTGTCCATAATATGGACAAATAAATAAAAAATAAATAAATAATTTATTCACAAAAACATTAACTACAATTAACCACCACCACAACAACCAACCATGGACAACCTTTATAATATAATGGTTGTGATTATTTACATTAGTAAAAGAAAAAGTACAAAATATGCAATGGGCGGCCAGTGACTGGATAGCACCATACCCCTTCGTAAGACTTGCTGTCAGACTTTTGGGCTTCTGAATACCCGTAACGATGGTCACAGATTTACAAATGACAGCCGGGACCAGCGCAACGTGATTTCCAAGGCACGGAGGAGTCTCGATGTGTAATGGATGGTCACCGATCCACCGACCGAACTCGGCAAGCGTAGCTTAACCTTCGATCGAAACGTACGGCCGTGTTACTAAGCCACGAGCTTCTTACAATAATGAGCATCTCAACCAATTTTTTTATTTATTTAGTTTAAAAAAGACCGTAATCTAACAGGTGGGGCAAAAGTAATCACCCTATTGGATGACGCAATAATTTTTGCAAATGGCGGCAAATGTCAATTCTGTTTTGACATTTGTGAAGTAAACAGATGCAGAATACACGTCAATAAACCATGGAACGCTATAGGTACTCCTCATGAACGCGGAATCTAACCATGTGGGTTAGATTGATGACCTAGAAAGTTGAACTTTGTCGTCCAGCTGGGTAATTGTGTGTATACAAAGGAAAACATCAGAAAACAAAAACAAAATATGATTTTAAATATTTTCCAAGTAATCGATTTTTATTACTACCTAGCGCCTTTCGAAATTATAATAGCAGTTAACAACTTTTTCTTTCGCAGGAGAATCGGTTCCATGATGAAAGGTCATTTTTATCGTTTCTAGATTATTTAGAAAAACTTAGATAATCAACCAATAAAGTGCAACTGGCAGGGCCGGCTGAGCGATCTGACATCATTGCGGATAATTATTGTAACAATTGTATTATGAAAGAAATATGTATATTACTTACATTCTTACACAATCTTGCTACATATATTTACCCAACTACGGCGAAGCAAAAAGTAGGGTTATGTTTCTGACCGGTACCTATGTATGTATGTTCATCTGTTCCCTCATAACTTCTAACTAAACAACTATCATAATTAGACAAATGAGGTTCCGTTAAAAAGCTTTTTGATCGTCTGCTGGTAATAAGCTATGTGACGTCACATTAAATTGAATATGTCGCCCTCTAGAGGACATAGTCACAACAAAAAAAAAAAAATTATGATGCCATGATGGGTATCATATTAAAGGGGTTAATTTACAAGGGGTTTTGTGGGCGGGGCACATAACGACAGAACTGACGGCCGATGGGGCAGAAAGGTTCTGGAATGGAGGCCACGTACGGGCAAGCGCAACGTAGGACGTCCACCCACAAGGTGGATAGACGACCTAATAAAGGTCGCAGGAACCCGCTGGATGCAGTTCGCTTCTAACCGGCCAATTTGGAAATCATTGGGGGAGGCCTAAGTTCAGCAGTGGACGTCCTATGGCTGAAATGGTGATGATGATGATGAATTTACACATTTCAAAAAAAAATATTTGTCGGAAATACTTTACTGGTTGTGATTGAGACGCCAGCGCCGTCTTGGCCTTGGCGCTTGACAGAGTTTAAAACATAACGCTCGGACCGGCCGGAGCTAAGTAGAGTTCATCATTGGCGGACAAGCAGTGAATACGTTTAGAAACTGTCACGCGTTCCGTGTGGTTGTGTCGTGTGCCTACAGTGTGTGAATGGCTAGTGTGATTAATTTGATTGTAAATTATAATTTGATCTGAACTGCATACGGTTTTTCTATTGTGCAGCACTACCCATAGTACGCCCATTATAGTTAAAATATGGCTGATAATAACGAAAGAGACCTTCTCCGTGTGTTTGAAATTAATGAATCGGTTAATTTTACGTTGGTTTACAGATTGTATTGGTTTGGTTACTAGTATAGACGTCAATAGATATTTAGGTATGAAAATTTCAACTTCAAGTTTTCAGGATATACTTCATAAAGATCAACGAAGTGGAAGAGTCATGCATTTGTGCCGTTGTCACTTTGAACAACTTCCAAACATATAATTTCTTACCCAAAAACTTACAGAACCCTGAGTGAAAGTCAATAAATAAAAGAACTGGTCAATGAAAAATAAACGTTTTTTTTTTGTAATAAACATTGAACATGTTCCTAAAGTTAAAAACTTTTATCTTAGAAGTATCCTATATTTGTCTTAGGTCACTTTGAAATAATCAACATCATTATTAAAAAAAACGGCCAAGTGGGTGTCGGACTACGCACAATGAAGGGTTCCGTATTTGGGATGAATTTATCCCAAAAACGTTGTCTTATAAGCTTGAAATTTTTAGAACTCTAAGGGACCACAAACCGACGTATTTGATATTAATTTCAACCTATTACCTTAACGCGTTCCTGAGAAAAACGGTCTTGACAGAATGACGGACATACAACGAAGTGATCCTATATGGGTTCCGTTTTTTCCTTTTGAGGTACGAAACCCTAAAAATAAAATAAAAATGTAATCATACCTCTGTCAAAATAAAATATAAAGTAGCTCTCCATACAAATAACACTAGTAGGTACTTAATAGGTACCTATTAATGGCACTTTAAATTACGGAGGTATATAAAGTTAAGTTAATATCAAAATCCAGATTCAAATCAGGTTTTACTTAATTGATCCAATAGTTTTAATTTATCTCTATGTATCTTAATTAAAAAATCCAACAAAATTCCTATTATCTGTAATTTTTTAACTAAATTATGTGATGCGTGATTGCACGCCTACGGGGTGTGGGTGGTAACTAGTGAACTATAGAATATCAATAATTAATTGCAATTATAACACTGAATTTGATGTTGCAACCGTTTTAGGGTCAGTACACACCGAGACGTGACGCGAAGCGACGCTGCGCGCACTTTTTAAGATCATCATCATTTCAGCCATGGGACGTCCACTGCTGAACATAGGCCTCCCCCAATGATTTCCAAATTGGCCGATTGGAAGCGACCTGCATCCAGCAGCATCCTGCGACCTTTATTAGGTCGTCTGTCCACCTTGTGGGTGGACATCCTACGCTGCGCTTGCCGGTACGTGGCCTCCATTCCAGAACCTATCTGTCCCATCGGCCGTCAGTTCTGCGCGCTATGTGCCCTGAAACTGGACCTACCCAACTGGATCACTTGTCCCAGGTAAACATATTTGTCAACAGTTTCGAGAGTAGAGCACCCAACCGATATTGGGTAGGGCGCAACATGGACGTTCGACATGACTTTCGTTTTGTCCATGTTTATCCGGAGCCCTACTAGTTGGGAGACTCTATTGAGGCCTTCGAGCATTGTGCCAAGGTATTCCAGCGATTCTGCCATGACCACAATATCGTCGGCAAACCGAAGGTGAGTGATGTACTCGGCGTTAATGTTGATGCCAAATCCTTCCCATTCCAGGAGCTTGAAAGCGTCTACCAATGCAGCGGTGAACAGTTTCGGAGAGATAACATCTCCTTGTCTTACGAATACGCCTCGCTGCAGAGGAATCGCTCTCGTGCTCTGCTCCTGTTCTCGGACCGACATAGTGGCGTTTTTGTACAAACACTTCAGCACCTCAATGTACCGATAGGCAATATGGCACCGCTAGAGAGATTGTAGCACTGCCCAGGTCTCGATCGAATCAAAGGCCTTCTCATAGTCCACGAACGCCAAGCATAGTGGCAAGTTATACTCCTCGGTCTTCTGTATAACTTGCCGCAGCGTATGGATGTGGTCTATGGTACTAAAGCCTTTTCGGAAACCGGCTTGTTCGGGAGGCTGGAAGTCATCAAACCTACGTGCGAGACGATTCGTGATGACCCTCGAGAACAGCTTGTAGACATGGCTCAGAAGCGAAATGGGTCTGTAATTCTTTAAGGAGGTATTATCCCCTTTCTTAAAGATGAGTACCACCGCACTTCTGTTCCATGCCTCTGGCGTTATTCCTTCGAGTAAGACGGAGTTGAAGAGCCTCTGAAGGACCTTCAGCACCGGTGTTCCACCCGCTTTCAGAAGCTCTGATGTGATTCCGTCTTTACCCGGCGCCTTGTTGTTCCTAAGCTGTTTGAGGGCCATCCTAATCTCGTATAGGCTGATGTCCGGGATATCATCGGTATAGTGTCGGGTCAGCTTAGCTCTAGGATCTTGGGCTGAGCTACCAACAGGTTTTTTGACCAACGTGTATAACTGTCCATAAAACTTCTCGATCTCCCTGAAAACTTCGGCTTTTGACGACGTTATACTGCCGACCTCCGTTTTCAGCTTCGTCAGCTGGCTTTGCCCAATAGATATATCTCTTGCAAACACTTTGAAGCCTTGTTTCCGCTCAATCGCCTCTTTAATACAGTTCGTATTAAAGTTGCGAATGTCATGTCGCAAAGACTTCCATTCCATATCCGTCTATTGAGCTGCCGATATGCCTTAGCGTCAACGGAGGTCTGCAGTGCCATTGAACGTCGTTCTGCCATGAGATTGAGAGTTTGATCGGTAAGCTTTTGCGGCCTGTCTGCACGACGGGGCCTGAAAAATATCGACCCGACCGCTCGGACAGTTTCCACAAACCTGTAGTTAGTCTCGTCCACTGACTCGCAGTTCTCCAGGCATTCAAAGCGATTTGACAACTCGAGCTGAAAGCTCTCGGGGCGGATATGGGCATTTGAGGGTCGGAGCGTAGACTTCATCAAACGGGACCTTTCCAGCTTGACGTTGATATTCAATGTGCCTCTGACGATTCTGTGATCACTGCCGGTTTTAACCCTGTTGATCACAGAGACATCATAGAATATTCGTCGCTTTGTGGTCATGATGAAGTCTATCTCATTTCTCGTGGAACCATCGGGACTCATCCAGGTCCACTTCCTGTGAGGCGGCTTCTGAAAGAAGGAGTTCATCATAAAGAGGTCCTCCTTCTCCAGAAATTCTGCCAACCTCTGTCCCCTGGGGTTCCGTTGCCCGTATCCAAATTGCCCCACTCTCAACTCATTATCGCCTCGAATGCCCAGTTTTGCGTTAAAGTCCCCCATTACAACATTGAAGTAGGTTTTAGTAGTATGTATGGCTCTACTTATGTCCTCATACATAGCCTCTACTTCCTCATCTGGGCGTGCCGAGGTCGGCGCATATACCTGGATGACCTTCAGCGAGTATCTATTCGATACTCTGATTATCAGGTACGCAACCCTGCTCGACACACTTTTTTTTTTGTAACGATGTTGTTGATGAGGGACCTGTGGACGAGAAACCCGACACCACCTTGGGACAGTTGGTCGCCCACCCGGTAGTAGAGTAGGTTGCCGGATTTCAGGGTTATCGTGTCCTCACCCGCTCGTCGGACTTCTGATAACCCCATGACACTCCAGTGCAACCTACCCATTTCTTCTTCCAGCTCAACAATCTTCTCGTCAGTCCTTAAGGTGCGTATATTGTGTGTTACCAGGGCCAGTCGTCGTTGGGGGTGGTAGCCATTCCACCTCCGGGGATTCTTAGCACCCCTGCCCCGCCGTCACCCTGACCGCTACCGTAGCCAGGAACAGCGGGGCTACCGGAGACTGGGGGCCTGGTTTTCTTTGGACTTTGCATTGAGAGATTTTTGCCAATACTCGCCACGCTTGGCAGGCGGGTTGGCGAGCGCAGTTTTTTATTAGGTTTCGCACGCAGACGCTGCTGCCCGCCGCGTGCTACAGGAATAAGTCGCCTCTTACGACACGCCTCCTGTTGGCGGTGGGGAAATATATTCTTTACGGCCGTCCCCGACACGACACTTTTTAAGATAGTGACTCAAAATGTAACTTTATTTACTACTCAAAAATATATACATTTAATTGAGATAATTCGAAAATGCTTCACGGCGGTGTTGCGCTGTGGCGCAGCGCGCCTGTATTTTCCAAATGCCTGTATTTTCCAAACTGCAGATTTTCTCAGTTAAGCGTAAGAAAAGAAAATATTGGCCGTGACTGCCTCAATGACCTGTTGTAAGTTTCGTTATAAATAAATATGAATCACGCAAGTAATTGACAAAAACATTATTTTCTCCATACAAAATATTTTCAATATTTTTAAGTGCCTGTAGTTTCCACAGCGCACATTTTCGCAGTTAAGTGTGAACACAGAAAATGTTGGCCGTGACTTCTTTAATGAGTTTTAGTAAGTTTTATTTTAAATACATATGTTTCACGTAAGTAATTGTCAAAAACATTATTTTCTCCATACAAAAAATAATTCAATATTATTTTTCTCAGAAAATAATGAAGTTTCAGAAAAAAACTATAAAAGGTATTTGTAATGACGTCAGCAGTTGACCACAAATAAAAACAGTTCAATTCCTTGACCTTTAACCCTATGTCCGTTATTTCGTGTTATGGATTCAGTGTGTGGCGTAGCGTGACGCATCACAAAACAGCGAGGTGTGGGGCTGCCAGCGACTTCACGACGTCACGCTATGTCTCGCGGCGCCGCTGCCGCGCTGCGCAGCGCGAAACCCCTGGCCTTTTCAAGCATCACGTCGACGCCATGAGATCCCACCGGAGCTCTGTTCGCTGTGCCGTGATTACTTGCGGCAGCGATGTTACGCCCCGGCGTTTCGCCTCCTCGCGCCACTCAAAATGTGCGCGAGGACTTTGCCTCCAGATCCCATGGCGGCAATCCGGCAAGCAGGCTCGTCGCCTCACCGGAGACCGTGTGGTATCCCCGGACCAGCCGGGTGGCCATGACCCTCTGGGACGCATTCAACCGGAGGGCTGGCCGCCGCCTCAATGAACGCGCCCCCAGTGTAGAGTCTCTGGCAGGAGGCGTTTGTGAACTGACCCTTAGGTGTAAAAAAAAGGTATTTGGAAACTTTCCTCTCCACTCTCCGCTCAGCTCCGGCGGGATCTCATGGCATCGACGTGATGCTTGAAAAGAACAGGGGTTTCGCGCTGCGCAGCGCGGCGGTGGCACCGCAAGACATAGCGTGACGTCGTGAAGTCGCTGGCAACCCCACACCTCGCTGTTTTGTGATGCGTCACGCTACGCCACACACTGGATCCATAACACGAAATAACGGACATAGGTTTAAAGGTCAAGGAATTGAACTGTTTTTTTTTGGTCAACTGCTGACGTCATTACAAACACCTTTTACTGATGTAGTTTTTTCTGAAACTTGCAGTATTTTCTGAGAAAAATAATATTGAATTATTTTTTGTATGGAGAAAATAATGTTTTTGACAAATACCTTTTTTTACACCAAGTATTTGGAAAGTTTCCAAATACTTTGATTACTTCTGAAATGAAATATTCGGTGATACGATTAGAATTATTGCATTTCATAATCAATATTTTAGTTCACTAGTTATCCATATTTCATACTAGCTTCTGCCCGTGACTTCGTCCGCGAGCCTTTAACCTTCCTCAAGAATTGGGCTATCCAATGTAACAAGAAATTTTAAAATTCGACTGGTAGAAGGTATTTCGTTCCGGAGA
The DNA here is from genome assembly GCA_963853775.1 of Xanthia togata. Taxonomy (NCBI): domain Eukaryota; kingdom Metazoa; phylum Arthropoda; class Insecta; order Lepidoptera; family Noctuidae; genus Xanthia; species Xanthia togata. Next base: position 21,396,894 of record OY970800.1, read on the forward strand.
TTACCCCCTTCATACAAACTTACAAAAAAACAAATTATTCGTCTTTATAATATTAAGTATTGATTTCCATACAGTAATATGGCCAAATGAATCACTTTTACTTATTAATAAGCCGTTGCTTTCCTATGAGTGTAGCATTAATCTTTTATACATAGTCTTGCCATAAATATTGCCCCGAAGATTTTTTTTTATTGCAAATAATATTTATTACTTTTACAGTGTGTTAGTTTAATACATAAATATAAAACAATTTAAAATATAAAAAGCTTATTCGAAGTGGTCAACATTGGCTGCAATACAGTCCTTTAAACGTTGAGGCCAGTTATCAATAGAAGCACGCACTCTTTCCATGGGAAAATTATTCACTGCCAATCGTATGGATTGTTTTAGGGACTCCAAATTATCATGGCGTTTAGAGCAAGCCGTACTCTCTAAGCTGACCATAAATCATAAATTTTCAGCGGATTAAGATCGGGACTAGACGACGGCCAGTCTTCAGCTCTGATGAAATCCGAAACGTTCACTTCCAACCAAGACTGCGTGGACCGAGCTTTATGACTTGTTGGAAGGACTATACTTGGTTATTGAATATGGTGTTGTTAAGGGGCTTAACTACCTTCTCAAGAATGGTATCTTGATACACTTGTTTTGATACCTTCTTAATCACAAAAATATGGCTCTGTCACTCCTTTATAGCTAACACCCCACCAAACCATCACTGAAGTCGGATAATGCCCACGTTGCACTCTGTCGACTAATTGGGAAGCTTCCTTAGAGCTTTGAGCATAAATACGGTCATTTTTTTTGTTAAAATGTTGCTCAATTGTAAAGATTTTCTCATCCGTAAACAATTTTTTTCTGTGACCTCCCTTTGCTTACCGCTTCAGTAGTTGCTTCGATTTTACCACCCTATTCTTTTTTAAATTGTCAGTTAAAAAATGACCAGTGCGTCTCTTATAGGCTGCAAGTCCTAAGTCATCTTTTAAAATACGCGAAATGGTTCTGGGTGCTATCTTCATCTCCCGAGATAAAATCTTTTGCTTTTGGACAGGATTTCTTCGAATTCTTTCCCTTACTGCTTTGACCACCTTTTTCGTACGAACACTACGTAGACGGCCAGACCTTTTTCTGTCACAAACAGAGGAGGTCTCATTGTATCTATTAATAGCCCGGTACACAAACATTTGACTAATACCAAGCGAGAGTTTTAAAAATTGCATTTGGCTCCATACCAACTTTGTGTAATGCAATCACAGCGATTCGGTTCCCTATATCACCCCACTCCATTTTAATATCGCAAAATATTGTACAATGTATTGGCGCCAAAATTAGAAAAATCAATGAGCAATCGTATACAAATGACAGATTCTAAATTTAAATGTAATATCTTTCTTATTTTTTATTGTAACTGTATTTATGGCCAGACTAAGTATATAAAAGAAAGTCGTGTTAGTTACACTATTTATAACTTAAGAACGGCTGAACCGATTTGGCTGAAAATTGGTGGGGAGGTAGCTTAGAACCAAGAGAAGGACATAGGATACTTTTTATCTCGGTAGGGTAGGTAGGTAGGTAGGGTAATTAAGTAGGAAGGTAGGTGGGGAAGGTAGTTAGGGTAGGTAGGTAGCGTAGGTAGGTAGGTAAGGTACCTACCTTACCTACCTACCTACGTAGGGTTGGTAGGTAGGAGTCTGACAGACCACTCCACTCGACCCAGGGTGCCTCCACCCTGGGTCGAGTGGAGCGGTCTGTCAGACTCCATGAGGATTTCCACAGGATAGTAGGTAGGTGCGCCGTAGAGTACCAGTGCGAAGCAGGGGCGGACAGCTAGTTAGGTATAAAAGCGATGTCACATTTGTCAAATGTGCCATTTTTTTACTTAAATACTAAATGTCACTATTGTCACTTACGTCAACACAGTTCTGGAAACTGCTGCACCTCGCGGAGAGCCCCGCATATTGGATACACGCACTGATGCGGGGGGAAACAACACTAGCGGTACAATGACACGTAACACTCTCTCTCGGTGAATACGGAAATTAGCGCAGTGCCGTTTTAACACTTTATAAATTATGCACTTTTGAACACTGTCGTATAAACTCAATTTCGCATTTTTGCAGATGTACCAATATTATTACTAGGAGACTGATATATTATAACGAGATGTAATAATGATTCTATTGATTATAATTCTGCAAATACATATTTATTTGATAGTCGCGAATCATATCTTAGTCAAGAAACAACCTGACACTGAAAAATGCAAAAAAACTTAATAACATTTAAATTTCGCGGGCTACCACTGCGGATCCACCTTAAAGAGTTCAGGTGGCCGTTAGTGGTCTTCTTCATCAGTTCAACTTCCCCAAAATTAACACTACAGAAGTCTTACATAAAGTAAGTAATTAAAATACACTTTATAATGATTCGTAATCGACTTGTAATAGTTGACAACAGATAAAAGATTTGGCTTACAACTTCGTTTGCGCTGTAAGTCATACAAAAGTGTAGGACTGAGGAAACCGTAAGCTCACCAATCCTCATTTTGATAGTATAGTAGTAGTCATGAATCACACAACACACATTTCATAAACTGTTCGATATTAACTTGTGATAACTCTGGCCACGCATGAGCAGCAACTGGGCACTTGAAGTGACTTATGCGAGTAGGTACCATCCTCGAGCAGTACAGCCACTTTACGGTACACGAACTTTTGTATACAACGGCCTTGGTATCCATTTCCGAATACCGCCACTCCAGAACATGAGTATAAGTCTCGTCTGAAACAAAACAAGTCATAATTTGAATTGGAAATCACTGTCGCATTTATGTTCAGAGATTTCGGTAACTAGGCTAGTTAAATTCTGACGTATAGTTTAACTTTACCTATGGTAGTTAGTAGTATAATATCCCTGTTTTTAGGGTTCCGTACCAAAATTGTAAAAAAGAAACCCTTATGGTGCGAATTTGTCCTTCTGTCTGTGTGTCGCAATTATTTCATTGACTTGGTAGGCATTGGCCTAACATTGAGGAATTGTTTTAACTGCTTGCACACCCATATTGCAGGTAAAATCATTGAAAAAAAACAGTACCGACATTGCAACAGGGCCAAAATGGGGATTTTTTTTAAAGTGGAGTAACAAGGTAAACAGGAGTACTCCAACATATTGTGGACTATATTGTTGTTAAATATTGCGCCGGATAGTTTTTGAACATGATGAAAAATATGTGTATATTATACCTTTCCCCCTCTTTTTTCTCCAAAGTAATAGTTTCCCCATCGAACTTGGTGAATTCCATGTCTTGTGTGGATAATAAATTTCTGTAATAAATCGAGTTGATAAATTTAATGTTAACGTAAATATAACGGAAAATTAAATATAAGTAAAAATCTTTAAAAAAATAAGTTGTTTGTGAACTAAACAGAATTTAAAAAAAATACGTAAACTTAAAGCTTTAAAATGTTATTAAAAGCTGTCAGGACAACATTTACGCCGCCATTGTAAATTGAAAAATACTAAGAGAGGTCACTTACTTGCAAATCTCCGCTGTGAATCCCTGCCTCTTTCCCTTGTCATCTTTATTCAGCACGACGTGCCATTTTCCTTGGGGGTCGGTTGCTGCCTTTGGGTACACCAACTGGAAAAATCAACCAAAATATTATTCATTCTAATAATATTAGTAGGATAGTAGGATATATCGTCCTAATATTATAAACCCGAAAGTTTGTGAGTATGAATGGATGTTTGTTACTCTTTCACGCAAAAACTGCTGAATGAATTTGGACGAAAATTGTATCACAGATAGTTTATACCCTGGATGGACATAGGATGCTTTATATCCCGATTTCACGGGATCGAGACTCGCGGGGCGTTGCTAGTATTCACACACATGTGATCATCATTGGTGTACATATTATGTGACTAGAGTTCACAATAGGCATAGTCTTTTCAAAAATTGGTATTTCTATTGCTTCCAGTCTAACCGGATGCAGCTGAATACCTGAACTTTACATGGAGCAACTGACTATCGGACCTCCACTGCTCGTGCAGACTAGCGTGACTTGTGCAAAAAGTGAAAAATATATAAACCATGTTACAAAAACAAACGACTTTAAAAAAAACCATTATAAAGTACAGAAACCACTTTTTACAAAAAAAAAAAAAAAAAACTCAACGGACTTAAAAAAAAACACTACAAAGTGAAAAATAACATTAATTTCGTAAGTCGGTGGCAAACAACGAAAATTCGAAACCAAAGACACCGACTTCAGAAATTAAAGTTATTTTTGACATTGTTTTTAAATCAGTTTTTTTTTGTATAAAGTGGTTTCTGTTGTGGAAGTCGGTGGCAAAAAATGAAAATTCGAAACCAAAGACACCGACTTCCGAAATTAAAGTTATTTTTCACTTTGTAGTGTTTTTTTTTAAGTCCGTTGTGTTTTTTTTTTGTAATAAGTGGTTTCTGTAGTCTATAATGGTTTTTTTTAAATTCGTTTTTTTTTTTTGTAAAATGGTTTATACATTTTTCACTTTTTAGTGTGGTACCTACCCCACACAAATTCAAATACCACTACCTGCTATGTAAATAACAGTGACAGGAACTATAACATCATACTAAGTGGGAGAAATACGTATTATTGAATCTACCTAAAATACTACCCAAGCAAAGTTAGTACAATTTTTATGGAAAATTTTACCTCTAAAGTATGACCTAACAAACAAAAAAATAATTATCAAAATCAATTCTTAAGTGGCGAAGTAATCGCGTAAAACATGAAAAATTTACTCGTCGAATTAGTAGGTGTTGCACTCGATTTCGTCTGAGTGTATTTTTGGGTTTTCACAATACTTTTTTCTGAAATATCCAGGATGACAAGTAGCGTATTTACTTTCACAAATTTTTGTACGATCAATTCAGCGGTTTCGGCATGAAAAGGTAACAGACAACTAAAGACACAGAAATTCGCACTTCGCATTTCGAGAGGGCTTTCGCATTTAGAATATTAGTACCTATTGATTTAAAGCAAAATTCAAGCTATATTGAACATAAATACCTTTTCCTCAAATTCGCACAACTCTATGTTTTCCTCGCTAGGTCCTACCCTCCTGGTCATGTTTGACGAGTCTATGTTTTCGTCTTGGTACATTTCTAAGTCTGATAGCTGGAAATAATAAAGGAAAACGATGTTATAATAAAGGTATTGTGTACATAATTGCCATTGAAATGTGGCAGCATATACAACGCCACATGTGAACTACTCATCAAAGACCCAAACTCAAACTCAAAGCATTTATTTCAATTAAACCATTTACAGGCACTTTTGAACTGTCAAAGAGTCACTCAGTCAGAAAGTTGAAGCTAGTTGCCCATTCCAAAACGTAGATCTCTATGGAGAAGAACGGGCAAGAAACTCCAAGGACACTCTTTTAAATATAAAAAATACAAAATCCTGGGTACATTACTCTTGTTGATTCTATATGTGAGAACAATGTAAAAAAAACAAAAATGATTACAAATATAAGATTAAAAATTAGCCCTGGCAGATAAGAGATGACCAGTCTCAACTGACGGCGTCCGTTCACGAACATGACGCGTGGATCAGCACCATCCAGCTCAACCATTTTGTAGGGAACCGAAAAATCCAACACACTCACCACCATCAGCGAGACATTAAGTGAGCATGACATACTCTTAACTACCCTGCTCTTTCAAGTCAAAATACAACATAATAACATAGTAAACGACTCCATGGTACTCACATTTACAAAAATTGAAAAAAAATGCGTAAGTTATACAAAACTATAGTTTGCAATGTATTTGTAACATTTTTAAAGAATGTTGCCACCATAAAGAAAGAAAGTCAATATTACCTATTGGAGTATTCAATAATTAAAACTTGGTTAGATAAAAAAAAAAAATAAACAATAAGTTCGTAGTCAGAAAAAATAAAAAAGGGGAAGCAACATACATTTTTTTTTTTAACTAGTGTACCCAAGTGGCCGTGGAGCAGGACCAGCATCTAGCCAAGCATTTTTATCTACGATAAAATCCTCCAACTTATAGTATGCTTGTCTACATAGTGTGCGTTTAATGCAAGTTTTAAATTTCTTCTCATTTAGTTGAAGAATATCGAGTGGTATTTTATTATAACATTTTACACAGTACCCCATAAAAGAAGTGTGTACTTTAGACAATCTGAAACGTGGTTGATCCAATTTGTTCCTATTTCTTGTGTTAAAATTATGCCTGTCATTTAGCTTACTAAAGAGATGTAGATTGATGTGACCTGACGTCACACAAATCCTGCATGGCGCCTGATCATGCCTCTATAGAAACGACGATAAATTATGATAGTATCATTGCTTGTGATAAAGATCTTAGATTCCCGTCCAGGAAGCGTAATGTGGTTTTTAAAAATAAGTAGGTGTATAAAAATAAGCCCGTGGAAAATCAAACTGCATCATTGACAAACTCTTAGAGGCATGAGGAATAGGGTGTAAAGTTCACTCATCCTCTATAGAAAAAGGAGGATCCTCCGAGTGTCGTGTCTGGCGGGCAACTGCCCAACGATTGATGTCGGAAAGTTATATACATATATGTTGATCGCGCGGTAAACATTGCTTACGCGATGCAGGATATGTGTAACGTTAGGATTTTGTGTGACGTCAGATCTTTGATGCGTAGTTCGCATGTGGCGGTGGAGATATCGCCACAAACTTAAGAACAATTTCAGTATCCCCACTGCCAGAACGAGACTAATATACTGAAGAAGTAGAATAAACTTGCCTCCGATATAACTTTTTCCGCTTGTTCTTTTGGGTAGTTGGGAATATCTTCACAAAACCCAAGTATCTTGCAATGATCTGGAATCTCCAGCTGGAATTCTTCAGTCTGTTCGGTACTTTGACCTGAAAAGTTGAAAATTAATTCCAGTCACTACGTCACATAAGTAGGTAATTTGAAAAAACCAACCTTGGATCACTCCGGGCTTGCTGCGGTGTACAAGACACAGAGACCTCCTACATAGAAGATTGGAACGATCGCCTAATAATGTCACGCTCAAAATTTCCTACAAGCGATACAGAAACTTCTGCAATAAAATATTTTAAAAAGTAAAAAAAAAAAATGTCACACTCACTCTCACATACTCAAACATACACACACGCGCACGCACTCACTCGACTCAGCACATCTACATTCCTCTTTGTAATTTGTTTTATTTAATTGTAATTGTAAGATTTTATCTTTTTTGTTTTGATACTGTAATCTCCAAAAGCGTAAAAACATGATTTTTGTTATACTCTAATTGGGAGTCGAAACTGTCTCTCTTAAATACAGATTGCTCAGTGATCTACGTAGGGGAGCAGCGATTCATCTAACAATTCATTGTACCTACACTATGTTATTAATAACGCATACTTTGTAAGACCCTCATGTACTACAAATCCTTTATGTTCCTAAAATAAATTATTATTATAATTCAGATCTGGGTGGAGCTGGAGGGCGTGTCAGACTCTTACTGACTAAAACCCACCCGTGTTCCTTCTGTTGCCTGTGCAATGCCAGGGGGCCACGGTATCCCTTTCGGACTTTCCCGCAACCCCGGCAGGCAATGGTCTCATCGGGCCCCGTCACTTGCTGACATCTCTTTGAGGCGCGCGTGGTACACAACGCGCCGTCGACCCGGGCTTGGTCCTTACCGGACGGTGAGCTACCCATTGCTCACCGTCCGCAAGCCCGCGCCTACGGTGGTCGGGAATCGGCAATAGATTCCCGACGCCCAGGGCGTCTCCTCCTGCGGCGGCAAGGGGCGTGAGGGCGCGAAATTTGCCTCTCCCTCACGCGCCTCCACCTGCTCCTTCGCGAGCATTACTGCTTCGCAGAAGGAGGTGACGGCCTCCCATGCCCTCTCGCTCCGTACCATGGCCTGGTCCAGGGCCGGACGCGAGAGATCCCCGCCACCGATCACCTCCACGAGGACACGGCGGTGCTCTGACCAAGGCGGGCATACCTCCACCGTATGCTCCACCGTGTCCTCCGGGCGACCCACGCAGTGATGACACCGGGCGTTTCCTCCCGCCTTATCCGAAACAGGTACCCCCCGAAACAGCCGTGTCTGGTGAGGACCTGCGTCAGGCGGAAGGTGAGGATGCTGTGGCGCCTCTCCGCTTCTGAGAGCCTGAGAGATATTTCTGGATGGCATATGAAATCAGAGGCCCATGGGCGGCTTTAAATCTCTGACACCAGGTTAGTCACCACACAAAATGAAGAAGAAGTCGTTCCTTATAAAAACCAATAACACTTTGCCTGACCTGATAATCGAACACAGGACCTCATGCTCAATAGTAGCGCTTGCGACCACTAGACCAAAGAGGCAATTTTTTATGAAAATGTGGCTGTTATTTTGGTATATTGTGGTGTCTTACGACTTCCATGGAAACGAGGTCCCAGGAACAAGGTAGTACTTAAAACTATCATAATTACTTTTGCGGGTTGAAGACGCAGCTACATGAGCCACCAGCATCACGAACGTGAACAACAGCGCGACTTGCAACAACTTCATGATGAAAAACGGTAAAAATACTGAGCTAGTGAAATGTTTTAAAATTAAATATTGAACCGATATTTATAGTTAAAGTCATTATCCTATGCACAATTGAATTGATTTGATACAAATCAATTAAATTTTCAACTAGGAACACTAATCAATTCATTTAAAAAGAAAATTGCATCGTGTATATGGAGCTTGACTAATCTCATTTATAGATTAGTTATTATTTTTTACTGCCTCGTTGGTATACTGGTCACAAGCGCTACTGCTCAACATGAGTTCCTGGGTTTGATCCCTAGGTTGGGCAAAGTTTACTCTGTTTGTGTGGATGTATGTAAACATCCGGACTGGGTAAAAACTACTGAATAGATTCAGTTCAAATTTTGTACAAATATTCCTTACAAGTCTGGTCATCGAATAGGCTATATTGGAAGGAAGGAAGGTAACACGACCCTTAGAAGCCGTGCAAAAAACAAAATGTTCGAAAGAACGCTAAGCGAAAACGAAGTAATAGACCGGGTGGGCGATGCGATGCGACGCGGTGGGGCCAGGGGCCAAGGGTGCCGTATATATTTTATGTTAAAACCAGAGATTTAACGCAGACGAAGTCGCGGGCAAAATCTATTATTTATTATATAAGTTATCTCAAGAAAAGCTTTACCGAATGACTAAGCTTTTAGAATGAGCAAGATGAAATGGAAATGGGTTGACCCCAGATGGATATATTGCTATTTCATCCCTTGCTCAGATACAAAAACAGTGCCGAGGACGGCTCCCAGCTAGACGGATCCGATTATCTGAAAATCTCAGTAAGCTGCTAGATTCTAAAGGTACGAAATTAGTTTTAGATGAATGGATAGAGTTTCAGTTATTTTTAGTACACTCAGAAGTTTATTGTTAAAAAGCAAATTGATCCCCTAATCATCAATTTGCCGTGTTTATAGCCATTTCATACAATTGTCAAAGAATGATAGTTGTAATTAAGGTACGGTTAATTTAAGTTGGCAGTAAATTTTGCTTAACAATTACTTACTTTCGTTGACTTTGCAATTTATAAACGAAAAGGAGAAATGAAAAAAGTTTAATCACAACACTTCAAAAAGACAAGAGTTCAGTATCCATTCTCAGATTAAACAGGTTTCTTGTCCATAATATGGACAAATAAATAAAAAATAAAAATACATAAATAATTTATACATTCACAAAAAAAAATGGACAAGAAATCTGTTAGAGAATAATGGATTTGCGGTTTTGGCGGAAATCCCTCGCGCATTCCTATAACACAGGGAAAATCCTAGTATTAAACCCAACACCCAAATACAGAAAAAAATATCAGCTACTTTCTTCATTATACTATACATAAGCCTATCTTCTATTTACTAATATAAGTAGGTATATAACGTACTTTTCCCCAGTTTCGCTCTAATTGCGTAAAATGAATAGGCAGGGAGCTTGCCGAAGTAGTCGTATGCCTTCATTCTACTGGACTAGTTCGGGCTCTTAGACTTTCGTGGTCAACTATTTCACTGGTAATAAGAAAAGTAGATATATTTAGGAAAGCATATTCTGAAGTTGTAAGTATTTTAATATTTTTTTCTTATACAATGTCACTGTCTATTATGTCCTAGAACCAAAAATTCGAAGACATGTGACATCTACCAACCCATTCGGGGTCCACGTGGTGGATAAGGGCATGCTTATGCTTAGGAAACTATGTAAGAAAGCAATGTTTATGAAGTATCTATTTATTTAAGTATATTAATAGTGGAAAAAAGATTATATTTCTATTTAAATTCCGTACTACGCTATTCCAGCTCAAGGTCAGTACAATATACAGATCGCACGTCAAGGGTAGCACTTTGATAAGTTATATCTATCTGCCAAGCTTTTTTACCCACTGTGTTGGGGTTGGCTTCTAGTCTAACCAGATGCAGCTGAGTACCAATATTTTACAAAGAGTGACTGCCTATCTGACCTCCACAACCCAGTTACTGGGTAACCTTGGTTCTTACCAAGGTTACCCAGGTCGGTCTGGCTGTAAGATTTTCGGGCTTTCGACCGTAATGACTCTCAAAGATTTACGAATGACAGCCGAAACCAACGACTTAACGTGCTTTCCGAGTCACGGAGGAGTCTCGGGATATAATGGATGATCACCGGTCCATCGACCACCTTGGCAAGCGTTGCTTAACCTTGGATTGACTATTGCGACCGTGTTAGTACAATACATTAACATTTAACCCATAATAATAGAAGACATAATATTATCCAGAAAGTATCTACATGCTTTAACTTTATTTCTGTAGGTATGAGTAATACTTACATTGCATTTGCACAAACATGGATTTTGTTATGCAACGTTTTGCGACCTCCATACGGATAATTGAATTGAAAAGCATTTTAAGGGATTGTCGTTTGTTTTTGTGGGTATTTCCAGCGTCGAAGGTTTGTATGACCGTGCATTCCGTAAAAGATTATATAAATTACTTTTCTGTTCGACACGACTGAGATTTTTCATTGCCCGGTTTTTCTGGAAATTAGAAAGATAGAATAAGTATTTTTTATATTTATATTTTAATATATAATATGTAATTCTGTAATTGCAGATCTTGAAGTCCATAGTGTTAGTATAGTATATGCTTATTTAACTATTATTAGTAATACACACAAAAAACAAACAATAACATAATACAATAAAATAAGCCGTATAGCTACTTAGAGCCGACCTGTGTGTGCAGTCTCACCCATCGGCCAAGCATCGGGCAGTCCCACCGGCCACTAAATGCCCTCAGCATGCTGTGGGAGCTAAAACATGTTCTTTGCCGGAGAGAAGCGCATCGCTTCCGAATAAAGCTTCGTTCAGACGAGCGCAACGCGATAGTGCGACGCGACAACGGTTATTGTTATACCGTGAAGTTTTCTTAGAAATTGTATTGTTCGAGTCGCGTCGCACCGTCGCGTCGCGCTGGTCTGCACGAGGCTTCATGGCGTAGAAATCATCTACCCTCGCATCAGCAAACATACTGGAAGCGCTACAAAACCGCGGCAACCCCATAAGCGAAATAATTAATACATAGAGATACGACATAATTATAATTTGAGTACGAAGGTTTTATTACTAAAATAAAACGTATTTTCACCGTGTTAGTAGAACTGTTCGTAACTGCAAAGTTAGACTGCTAAGATAGTAATACAATTGATGATCCGTATGAGTTCGGCGGTGAGTGGCTAATCACAACTATAGCTATAGCACAGCTTAGAGATATTCTGAAGTTTTACGTATTTTGACATTTTTCTCTGATAATATTTGTGTCTTTTCCTATTTAATAGATCACAAAGCGATTCAATCGTTCGTCGGTTGTACTATAAAAGGACAAATAAAATTTGCTAGCGAAACTCGATGGGTATCGATGGCTAAACATGTTTACATAAAAATTAAAAACACTGTAAAAAAAAATCGGGGTTAACGACCGCATGTAGTGTAGTTTATTGAAGTATGAGTTTAGCAAATCTGTTTATTTTTGTTTTATCGATTAAGGGCCTATACTACCTCAAATGGCTTAGCATGATCCTCCGTTTGGCCGAAAATACTGCAGCATTAATTTTGAAATAAATATATGGTAAAGTTAAGGATTAATGTTAAGTACTATGTTTATCGAAAAAACAATTCCATAAAATTTTCGCTATAGAAAAAAAAACCAAAGTTACTTCCAAACCGAACAATAAAGCTGGTATTCAGAAAATACTTCAAATTAGATCATGAAACTTTGCATACTAACTGAACTAACTATACAGCAGGTCATACGTTTTTATTTTTTTTAAATTACCATTATTTTCACCGTAAAAAGCAATTACCCAAACTACTGGCGCTTTGGAGCCGCCAGTGCCCCACTCCGTCTCGCTCTCACTCAGTCCGCAAGCAGTATGGTGCGAGCGAGATAAAAAGTGAATTTAAGCTGAGGTAGTATGGCTTAAGATATCGATACTGATTATATCTGTGCAGTTTACACAAAACAAAAACTGATATTTCAAGTCACTACAATATTGCGGTCAAAGAACAAAAAAAAAATGCTCCTATCATTGTGTGGGTTGCTTGTTTATTGGCCAACCAATAACATATACATACATCAAAAACATTTGTTCAGACAGAAAAGCATAAATTATCATCTAAATATTCAAGTAGACTTTGAATTGCGCAGTCATATCTGAGTTGTGTTCGATTTTTATCAGGTTATTGGTCTGTTCGCACGAATTTACTCGCCCAAAACCGGCGAATCTTGGAATAAAATTAAGATAAAATAATTGGCAAATATCGTTCGTAGTATACTTTTTCTTAACTTTATTGCATATAATTTAAAATGTGCCAATTGCCTAATACGTATTTCTGGAGCTGTCTATTCGCCCACAAATAAATGAACTGCGTGCAAATCGCCTATAGAATAAATATGTTATTTAAAAGTGTCGATTCGCCCCTTTTGGGCGTGAAAATTCGTGTGAATCGAACAATAAGCCTTTTTATCAATACCTACACGTTAGAGTGAATTGAATCGAGTCGTGTTTGTGGGGCCCGAGTAAACATGGGGGTTAGGATAGGTAAATTTTCCAAATTGATCTGTATTGTGTTATCTTCGCGCTAGTTTTAGGTGACAGGATGGGTAGATGGCATAGTGAGTACTGCTTATTATTATTGCAAAGTATGATCCGCTTTTGACTAAGGGAATGGATAGATGAATAATCCACCTCTTGTTAAGAGCAGGCTCCCTAAATTGTATGTTAACTTCCATAAATATTCTGATACAGTCACGCATATAATCAAAATGGAACTTTAGTACAGATATGATTTATTGGATTTTTTTCATTCCACATACAAGACAGTTACGTAATTTTAACATGTTAGCTCGATTCATTTTTATTCGAAATCATGTCTTTATTAAAGATTATTTAAAAAAAGATTAAGATTGCTCGGCTTTTATATCTACTTTCAAATTCAATAGTCATTTATTCAAACTAGGCTGAGAATCAGCACTTTTCGAACGTCAAAATTACATAAGACAGTCCCTTCACCACTTCCTAGTGCTTTTTTTTTTTTTTTTTTTCTAGACGAAGCGGCGCAACAAACTCCCCAGCAGCACAGCTGTCTGTTCAGTTAGAAAAAAACAACTATAAAATAGTATGCAAGATAATTTATATTACGCAAAACATAAATTAAATTATAAATTAATAGCCATATGACAGCTAGCACAAGCCAATATACCAACCAAAAATATCGAGAACTATACTCAAGCAGAAATAAAAATAACTAAACGTAAACAATATCTAAAAAAGAAAATAAAGCCTCCAGGCTTAAAAGGCGTGCCCGCTTACATATAGCTGTAACTAGAAGTTATAATTGATAAACTAGGACCATCGAGGTAAAACTCGATGTCAGTTATGTCCAAGATTAACTTTGAAAGTACATATGAACTATCCGGATTTGAACCCACAACCTCACGAGAAGCGAGGCCTTAACTACTGGGCTATCACGATACGTGTCAAATAGACAAAGAGATGTTATAAAGAAGAGTGGAAGAATTATCAGCTGGAGTAGGCACTGGTAATAATACACTGCGGTCACCAACTTTTACATATGAGAGAGGTTTGACAAAGTATGTAATTAAATGAAGACATTCCATAGGAAAAGCTTATCATATTAACTACACACAAAACACATACAACAAACAACACAACAACACAATTAAGACTATTTAGTCTACTAAGTTTAAAGATGATGCCACCCTTATTTACATATCTATATGAAAGTGTAAACAAAAACAACAATAAACGAACCTTGTTCAGATTAACATAACATATAACATAACATCACGGTTTGTTTCCCCGAAGGGTTGGGCAGACGTGTACCTGTAGTAAGTTACACCCACATTACGCCAGTTATGTTTAAGTCCCATGTAATAGGGAGCGAGCCTATTGCCATCAACCGGGCACAAATCCAGACTCCGAGTTGCTACTGAAAAATTCCAGATAGAAAAACCCAATAACATTTTGCCCGACCCGGGAATCGAACCCAAGACCTCATGCTCAGCAGTAGCGCTTGTGACCATTAGACCAACGAGGCAGTCAGATAAATTCTTACGCAATCACTCAAAGGGAATTAGTAACATATTCATCTTTATTTAGAAGGTTTAAACTTTATATTTTTTCCAATTTTAGTTGCGCTTTCCGATCCATTTGTTTACATCTTTATTAGTTACCTTTGGAACATACTATAATTGATTAGTTCAATGCATTCGTTGTTTTAGTTCCACAAAACGAGGATATCCAATAATTATACATTATTATTGGATGTTTACACGTAAGCATGAGCTGTCAATAATATAACTACAGCGCATAATTTTAGCTGTAAGCCGACCGAATCGAATAGTTACATCAATCTGACAAGAGGGCCTAGAACGAACGCGTGACTTAAACGTTACGTAAATATGAACGACCTTTTTTTATCGAAAATACTACACTGTTCTAAAACATTTTGCTTTTGCGACATGCAAAATTAGTATCACCCATATAGATATGAATCTTTAAACTAAGTAAATTTTATGTGCGAGACATGTATTTTCCATTTTAAAACCGTTCATATTTACGTAACGTTTACGTCACTCGGTCGTGCTACAGATAGGCATAACATAACAAGTAACAGCATAAATTTACGGTCAGAAACACATGTCAAACTAAATGGGTCAGACGTAGTCAAAGGCTTTTAACACCTCCACAGCCTGTGAGGATTATTAGAGCCTTTTAGGCTGGAATTCTAGCCTACCTGACAATACGGATTGGTCACGTCACTTCCGGGTGTATCCAACCGATGCCCTCAGGAATTCAAACCTACTTCCCGTTGAAACGTTATCGGTTGGGCGCAAACTGAGGATTTGTTGGATTGAGTGAACGGGAAATAACAGCAATAAAAGGAAAGTAAGTGCTACGATCAATAATTAAATTACGACAGTTTTTATTAAATTCAGTTTTTAACCGATTTAAAAAAGGAGGGTTTTCAATTCAACTGTATGTTTTTTTTGTTACTCATGAACTAGATAATTACGAAGTGTTTTGTCATATTTTGTATTGCAACATTTTCTTTTGATGAAGAGTTGAATTGTATTATTTGCTCACTAGACTCCTCAAGGCATTGTTGCGTTAGAATTAATGGATATAATTTTCTAATTGCATTAATAATTATAGTCAAGCTCAGAACATGAGCGTTGCGACACTTATATTATGATATATGTACTCTATATACTTTAACTGCCCCGTTGGTCTCGTGGTCGCAAGCGCGACTGCTGAGCGTGGGGATCTGGGTTCAATCCCCGGGTCGGGCAAAGTGTTATTGGGTTTTTCCATTAGGAATTTCTTAGTAACAGCCCGGAGTTTGGAAGTTGGCGGTGTTATACCCCCGTGCCTCGGAAAGCACATTAAGCCGTTGGTCCTACGCCTGATCTCTCCCCAGTTGTGTCGGATTGCCGTCCCATCGGACTATGAGAGTGAGGGAAGAGAGAGTGCACCTGTGTCTGGGCACACACTTGTGCACTATAATATCTCCCGCGCCAAAGGCTAGTCTCCGTTGAGATTGGCCGTTTTGGCCGAAATACGGTCTGGAGGACTATATACTTTCACT
Source organism: Xanthia togata (assembly GCA_963853775.1). Classification (NCBI taxonomy): domain Eukaryota; kingdom Metazoa; phylum Arthropoda; class Insecta; order Lepidoptera; family Noctuidae; genus Xanthia; species Xanthia togata. The sequence continues at coordinate 21,413,112 of OY970800.1, forward strand.
AGCGACCCGCTCCTGCTTCACATGGTTTTTACGACTTGACAAAACATGGAGATTTCTTAGTTTTACCTAACTTTAATACATAAACCTTCCGGACTCTAAACGATTGTGTAAACCTCATCAAAATCGGTTGCGTGGTTTAGAAGAACAACGCGGACATACAGACAAACACTAAACAAACAAACAGAGGCTTCAATTTTTACCCGACTACGGCGAAGGAAAAAGGAGTGTTATGATTTTGACCGGTATATATTATGCATGTATGTTCATCTGTTACCTCATAACTTCTATACTCCTGATATACTCATAATTTGGTGACAAATTAGGTATCGTTGGAAGCGTCTTGATCGTCCGCTGGTTAAAGGCTATGTGACGTCAAATTAAATTAAATAAGGCGCCGTCTAGAGGACATAAAGTTAGGAAATATTTTTTTATTTTATTTATTTATGCCGTGTTGGGTATCAAATTAAAAGGCTTGACGAGCAAATATAAATTCATAGGTATAGATTCTAACCCCAAATAAAAAAATAAAAAAACCCAACTAAGTCAAAAAGTCAACTAAAAAGGTGTAAACAAGAAATCACAGACAGACTAATTAAAAATCCGGAGTCACACGTGTTAGGCATAAATACACTCGAGAGCAATGAATCCGGGTCACTTAAAGAATCCTAAAAATCTCGGAAACTAAAAATGCTAGGTTAATGCAATAAATTGTATTTAATAGACAATGTAATACTCCTTAAATGAAGGTATTAAAACTTCTTAGTTATTGTAAAGTTATATCATAAAAAAATCAAATTTGAAAAAGGGCCACTTTCGAAGATGGAACTACGAAATTACAGCATTTGGTTTTGCTTTTGTTTGTAATCTGTCATTTATGTGGGTACATAAACCATGTTGATAGTGCTCTATATTCATTATTCAAGCTGAAATTATGTCGCTTACGCCTGAAGAATGCACCAGAATACTTACAATGCTGGAAACCGGCCGGAGTCAGCGCGATACAGCCAGGACTGTCGGTGTGTCGCTGTCAACAGTACAAAGAGTTCTCCGACGTTACGAAGAAACTGGTTCTAACCTACGCAGACCAGGAACGGGCAGAACCAGGTGTACCACAGCACGAGAAGACCGATACTTGGTGAACACCATGCTTCGAAATCGCTTTCTTACAGGAACTGAACTCACAAATCAGTTTCGGCGCCTCGGAGGAAGTAACCCAAGTGCATGGACAGTAAGACGTCGGCTTGCTGAATCTAACTTAAAACCCCTTAGACCTGCAAACGGCCCTAAACTGGAGCGTGGGCATCGTATTTCAAGACTAAGATATGCCCAGAGCCACGTAAATTGGAGTATTGAAGATTGGTCAAAAGTTATGTTCTCCGACGAATCAAAATTTATGCTCTACAAGCACGATGGAAGACACAGAGTGTATCGAAGACCAGGGGAAAGATTCAAGCAAGCATGCATCGAAGAAAAAGTAGCCTACGGTGGTGGGTCTGTAATTGTGTGGGCCGGAATTTTTTCTGAAAGTCGCACAGAGCTGGTGATCATAGAAAACGGCTCTTTAACTAGCGAAAGATATGTGGAAGAAATCCTCAATGATCACGTTGGTCCATTTATGGTCAATTTAGGTGAGGATGCTATATTTATGCATGACAATGCCCGACCTCATACAGGTAGGATTGTGAATGACTACCTTCAAGAGATGAACATTACTCGTATGGAGTGGCCAGCGCGCAGCCCGGATATCAACCCGATCGAGCATGCTTGGGACGAGCTAGGCAGATGCGTAAAACAACGAAACCCTCCCCCAATCACGCTTCGTGAGCTCAAAATTGCTCTCACAGAGGAATGGGAGAATATTCCCCAAAATCGTATAAGGAACTTGGTGTACAGCATGCCAAACCGCGTAAACGCAGTAATGGAAGCACGAGGAGGCAATACGAAGTATTAAAATTCAAGAAAATCGTAATAAAGTTCAAAAATTTCATGTTTCCTATTTTTGTTTTAAGGAGAGATCAGCAGTTTTTTTCTTTATGTAATTTTGTGTTAATAAAATGTATGGTAACTCATTTTTTTTTTTACTTTCATTTAAGGAGTATTACATTGTCTATTAAATACAATTTATTGCATTAACCTATCATTTTTAGTTTCCGAGATTTTTAACATTCTTTAAGTGACCCGGATTCATTGCTCTCGAGTGTAGAATAGAGATTGAAACTGTCTACATTTATATGTATGTATAAATATGTAAGTATAGATTATGTTTAACAATCTTGAATTACACATGAAATACAGAAACAACGACTCAAACATGTCTCAAATACATAAGCAGCAACTAAATATGCCAATATGTGCCAATATCAAAGCAATGGAACCTATAATAAACATGGAAATTGTCAACATACGTACTGTAATGGCTTCCGATAGGAATAGGAATGAGTTCCGATGTAAATCAGTCGTGAAATGTAAAAGCGAACAAACGCGATGGGGCCCGAAGGCTGGCGGAGATTGCCGAAGTGATGCGATGAAGTTATGTAAAATCGCGAAGTTCTTTCAAGAGTTAGAAAAGTAAAAATAAAATTCTAATTTAAGTACGAGTACAGTACAACTATTTCTTTAATGTCCCTCGGCAACCATCGCATTTCCGAATACAAACAGCTTTCCTCCCATTTTTTAAATAAATTACATTAAGTTAAAAGAGTATTAACAACTCTATATAGTTCCAAGTCGATTGAGAGCGTCCGGTCTGCACCAATTGCAAAGGGTAAAACTGGTAACTGACGAAACACGAAGTTTGCCTAGGGTCATTAAGAAAATAGTTGTACAGAATGTTAGCATTTTGTAAGAAGGTTTTCTTTATTTTAGATTTTTGCTTCAATAAAACATAACACATATAACATCAAGCCTTGTTTCCACGAAGGGTTGAACAGAGGTGTACCTATAGTACATCCACATTTCGCCAGTTATATAATAGGGGGTGAGCAAATAAATGAGGGGGGAGGGGGTTTTGTTTTTCAATAAAAAAATAGTAAATAATTTGTTTTCTATACATTATGGTTTTATTTAAATTAAGAAAAATTGTTTGCTATCTTTTTGCATCATCGTAAGACATTTTTCAACCATATTCCGCAGTTCTTTAGAAAGTTCCCGAGAGAACATCATTAAAGTTGCAAACATGCTACACCCACGGTTACACTCTATACTCCGAGGTAAACAGTCTCTCCGTGTAATCTTTGAGCATTTTCATGGCGGCTAGTATTTGTGTTAAAGAATATACTACGGGATAGTGCGTTAGGTATTCCTAGTTTCCTGGTATTTACATACATAAACCCACGCCTTCTTGCCATAGGGGTAGGCAGAAACTACAGAACGCCACCTGCTACGATCCTTACATATTTCTTTATTTACTGGTATGTCCATACATCTGGTCATACACGCACGCCGGGTGCAACTACTACGCACCTGCATGTCGATTCCCGTAATCACTTCACCGTGAAAACATGTGAAGTGAGCGTGGAGTGAGCTGTCAGTGTCATCTCACCCTGTTGGAATGACAACTCACTTCACCTAAGTTTTCACGGTGAGATGGTTACAGAATAGCACTGCTGATCTTTCTGAAGAACATCACCAATAAGTTCCAGTAAGGTAATATTATTGTAATCGGAAAAAATGGTTACTGACCCCAAGTAATAAAACAGCTGGATGTAACCATTGGTTTTTGTACAGTTGTTGTTTGTTTAGGGTTCCGTACCCAAAGGGTAAAAACGGAACCCTATTACTAAGACTTCGCTGTCCATCCGTCCGACTACCTATCACCAGGCTGTATCTCATGAACCGTGATAGTTAGACAGTTGAAGTTTTCACAGATGGTGTATTTCTGTTGCCGCTATAACAAAAAATACTAAAAACAGAATAAAATAAATATTTAAGGGGTGTCCCATGTCCCATACAACAGACATGATTTTTTGCCGTCCGTCCGTCTGTCACCAGGCTGTATCTCATGAACCGTGATAGTTAGACAGTTGAAATTTTCACAGATGATGTATTTCTGTTGCCGCTATAACAACAGAATAAAATAAATATTTAAGGGGGGCTTCCATACAACAGACATGATTTTTTTGCCGTTTTTATAGATAATTGACTGATTTATTTATTTTACCTCGATGGTCCTAGTTTATTAATTATTACTTCTAGTTACAGCTCTATGTAAGCGGGCACGCCCTTTATGCCTGGAGGCTTTATTTTCTTTTTTTAGATATTGTTTACGTTTAGTTATTTTTATTTCTGCTTGAGTATAGTTCTCGATGTTTTTGGTTGGTATATTGGCGTGTGCTAGCTGTCATATGGCTATTAATTTATAATTGAAATTGTATTTTGCGTAATGTAAATTATCTTATAAATTATTGTATAGAATCATTTTTTTTTCCTAACTGAACAGACAGCTGTGCTGCTGGGGAGTTTAATGCGCCACTTCTTCTTCCCAGCAAAAGCACTAGGAATTGGTGAAGGGTGGGCGTTTTGGGGGACTGTCTTATGTAATTTTGACTTCGAAAAGTGCTGATTCTCAGCCTAGTTAAAATTTCTAAATTATGTCTGTGATTTTTATGGTGTACAATAAAGAGTATTCTATCTATCTATCTATCTATCTATCTATCTATCTATCTAGTTTGAATAAATGACCTTTGAATTTTGAATTTTTTTTGAAGGACATGCTCGACAGTTTAGCCGAGAAAACCTACCAACCGATTTAATAATGTGAATTTCGTGCAAACTTCGCTAACCGTAATGAAGAAACAGGAAATCCAATTCTTGAGCAGAACATAATACGACTGACCTTTGCTACAACATCCCCAAATTGGCAAAAAATATTCGAAATTAGTCCTTCACAAAAACCGTCAAGATTTTTTGCAGAAATCCGGAGAAAATACATAATTTGTGAGGACATCTGGTATCGAGGTACAGTATGAAAAACCATCCGTAGGTACTTTATTTACAAAGGGCGCTGCCTACCCAAGTTTATCGGTCATTCCATTAACTTGGCTTTGGCTGACCGTAATATGTTCGTTGAACATAAAACGAGGCTTATACGTTGACCTATACGATTTCGTAGGAAATGTTAGGAATTTTCGAGTACTTCATGAAACAGTAAGAAGATGGCAGTTTTAGCGTATTGTAAGTTATTTTTGTAGGTATCTCTGTACATGTATCTATACAATATGTACGAGTGTACCTAGTCTTGCCATAAATATTGTCACGAAGAAATACTTTTTTTTTATTGCAAATAATATTTATTACTTTTACAGTGTGTTAGTTTAATACATAATTATAAAACAATTAAAAATATAAAAAGCTTATTCGAAGTGGTCTCCATTGGCTGCAATACAGTCCTTTATATACGATGAGGCCAGTTATCAATAGAAGCATGCACTCTTTCCATCGGAAAATTCTTCACTGCCAATCGTATGGATTGTTTTAGGGACTCCAAATTATCATGGCGTTTAGAACAAGCCGTACTCTCTAAAACTGCATAAATCATAATCCAGCGGATTAAGATCGGGACTAGACGACGGCCTGTCTTCAGCTCTGATGAAGTCCGAAATGTTCACTTCCAACCAAGACTGCGTGGACCGAGCTTTATGACCCGGCGCCGAGTCTTGTTGGAAGGACCATACTTGGTTATTGAATATGGTTTTATTAAGAGGCTTAACTACCTTCTCAAGAATGGTATCTTGATACACCTCTGCCGATGTTTTGATACCTTTTTCACAAAAATATGGCTCTGTCACTCTTTCATAGCTAACACCCCACCAAACTATCACTGAAGTCGGATAATGCCCACGTTGCACTCTGTCGACTAATTGGGAAGTTTCCTTAGAGCTTTGAGCATAAATACGGTAATTTTGTTTGTTAAAAATTAAACTTTGATCAATTGTAAAGATTTTCTCATCCGTAAACAAAAAAAATCTGTGACGTCCCTTTGCGTACCACTTCAGTAGTTGTTCCGATTTTACCACCCTATTCTTTTTTAAATTATCTCTCTAATTGTCTCTTATAGGCTGCAAGTCCTAAGTCATCTTTTAAAATACGCGACATGGTTCTGGGTGCTATCTTCATCTCCCGAGATAAAATCTTTTGCTTCCGGACAGGATTTCTTCGAATTCTTTCCCTTACTGCTTTGACCACCATTTTCGTACGAACACTACGTGGACAGCCAGATCTTTTTCTGTCACAAACAGAAGAGATCTCATTGTACCTATTAATAGCCCGGTACACAAACATTTGACTAATACCAGGCGTATGGAGAGTTTTAAAAATTGCATTTGGCTCCATACCAACTTTGTGTAACGCAACCACAGCGATTCGGTTCTCTTTATCACCCCACTCCATTTTAATATCGCAAAATATTGTACAATGTATTGGCGCCAAAATTAGAAAACTCAATGAACAATCGTATAAAAATGACAGATTCCAAATTCAAATGTAATACCTTTCTTATTTTTAATTGTAACAGTATTTATGGCCAGACTAAGTATGTACCTATATATACAGGCAATATTTATAAATAATAGGCGGTTAAATTTAATATGTAGAAGGCGCTCGTGGCTGTGACGGTCGATCCATCAGGTTAAGCTACACTTGCCAGGGTTGGTCCGTGGATGGGTGACCATATTTACATATAGAGATTCCTCCGTGTGTCATTCTTGGATCTTTGACAGTCGTTACGGGTAGCCAGAAGCCCGAAAGTCTGTCAATCAGTCTTGCTAAGGGTTATCGTATTACCCAGTTACTGGGTTGAGGAGGTCAGATAGGCAGTCGCTCTATGTAAAATACTGATATTCAGCTGCATCCAGTTAGACTGGAAGCCGACCTCAACATAGTCGGGAAAAGGCTAGGCAGATTGATTGAAATTTAATATGTAGGTACTTAACTATTTATTTCCTTTTACGAATGAGTTCAAAATGACCTTACCACGAAAACAAATGCATTCATTTGCTTTCAAAAGTTCACCGCTGCTCCAAAATGTATTTTCCTACAGAGCACGGAGACGCCTCGACGGCCGCTTCTAGAGCTATTGTCTCAACATTCCATAAAAACGTGCCACTGGCGACAAAAATGATGAACAGAAACAGACCTTGGCTTTGAAGGCGGTCCGTGTCAGACGTTTTCACTCATCCCTTTTTCGGCGCCACAAATTTTACGGACTGCCTCGTTAGTTTAGTGGTCGCTACTGCTGAGCCTGATGTCCTGGATTCGATTTCTGAGTCGGGCAGTGTTATTGGGTTTTTCCATCTGGAATTTCTTAGTAGCAGAAATTCCAGCGGAATATGGATAGACTAGCCCCTTATTACATGGAACTTAAACATAAGCGGCGAAATGAGATCTGCCTAACCCTTCGGGTAATACAAGCGTGATGTTATGTTATTTTATGGATTTTAGTAGCACTGCCGTTTCTAGACGCTGCCGACGCCAGCGGGGCGACTCTGTGCTCTGCGGTTCACCGCTACTCCAAAATGTATTTATGAATGAACTTTCCTATTGTAGGTACACTTTCTGACAGGCGGCTGTATATCAGTCAGATAATGTATTCATGTTCAGGGACGGACAGTATATCTTGGCTTTCAAGACGCTGCGAGCATATGTTTAAAGAATAATACATTATTTACAAGTATGTTGAATAAAATTGTCATTCTTTAATATAAAAATACGTTTGTTTGCCATTATCAGTAACATTATTGATAAAATTTGTTAAATGAATTGATATTGAGACCTCGTTTAATCTATATGTATAATATGTCTGTTCATCTTTAACCTAAAACGTTTTCACCACCTGACTACTGTAATAGTTTAGAAGTTTTAAACAGGTGAGAAAATACAATAGGCGACGTATATTTAGTAACCTTATCTTCTTAACTGATATTAAAGAGTCATAAAAAAACCCTGTAAGAAATTGACACGTGTTTCACCTCTCAACCAGGCATCCTAGACGTGTTGCCAAGCCAAGCGCCGAACGCAGTGAAACACAAATGCACTGAGTTCGGCGCTTGGTCATCTTCGGGTTCGCAACAAGTCAATCGTCATCCTGAGGATGCCTCGTTGAGAGGTGAAACATGAATGTGTTGATTTCTTACAGGGTTCTTGGACTCTTTAAGAACAGTTAAGCGGATTAGGTTACTAAATATACGTCGTGTATTGTATTTTATAATGGATTACCGCAAAGTCACGCGAATCAATCAACTATCTAGATGAGCAGTAGGTACTAAACTAGTGGAACTGTAGGATGGCCTGTAATGCTTGCAGGTTTTCATGAAATTCCATTATTAATATAAATCACGCCTGTAATACCAGAAAGGTTTGGGAGAGGTGAACCTATAGTACACCCACATGTCGCCAAATAACTTTAAGTTCAATGTAAAAGGGGGCGAGTTTGTGGGCACAAATCCAGACTTCGATCTGCTACTGAGAAATTCCAGATGGAAAAACCCAATAGCACCTAAGCAGTAGCGCTTGTGACAACTAGACAAACGCTGTTGGATGTGAGGGCAAATGCCACACTTCATTGTTGTTCGGGCACAGTAATGACGTATTTATTTATTTATTTATTTATATATACTTTATTGTACACCACAAAAACACATAACAAAAAAAACAAAATTAACACTACAAAATATACAATGGGCGGCCTTATCGCTTTCCGCTATCTCTTCCAGGCAACCTTGGAATGGACAGTGATTTGCCTGGACATAAAATGGGGCTGTCGTTGGTGCAAATAAAAACTATACAATATACTAGAATAGATACACAGATATATACATATCCTAAATAATAGATACATAAATACATACATACTTACTAAACATATAAACAACAAAAATAAATGAGGACTATAGATAATTACAGTTACGAGAACAAGATCACAACGACAAGTAATATCACGAGTCTCTTAAATATTGGTAATGATTGCGCGCGTTTAATTTGAACTGGCAATGCATTCCACAAACGAGCGGCCTGGACAGTAAAAGACTTGTCGAGGAAAGTTGTGGAATGCATAGGCAATTTAAGCTTCAAGTTATCTGATGACCTTAAAAATTTCGTGTGGGAGTTGCAAAGAAACTGGAAACGTTTCTTGAGATAGAGAGGGGTGGAAGGGGAAAAAAGCACATTATACAAAAGGGAAAGAATATGAAATTTCCGGCGAAGGCGAATTGGTAACCACTTGAGCTTCAGACGAAATTCGGAAACATGGTCATATTTGCGCAAACCGAATATGAACCTTATACAACGTCGTACGACGTACCACTGGAGCTAAAATTCATCCAATCGATAAGCTATATTTTTATAATTTGTAAGCTGTCACAGACGCCATCGTACATACAGTTACGCTATTATAGTAGCTTAGCTAGTTAAAGAGAGTACATAGGACTTAAATATAACAGGCGAAATATCAAACTCAAACCATTTATTTCAATTAAACCATTTACAGGCATTTTTGAATTGTCAAAGAGTCGGTAAGTTAGTCAGAGGGTTGAAGCTATGTAGTTGCCCATTCCAAATCGTAGATCTCTATGGAGAAGAACGGGCAAGAAACTCCAAGGACACTCTTTTTAATATAGAAAATACAAAATCCTGGGTGCATTACTCTCGTTGCTTCTATATGTGAGAACAGTGTAAAAAAAACGATTAAAAATATATTGTAGCGGTTACACCGCCACATACGAACTAAGCATCAAAGACATGATGTCACAAATCCTGCATCGCGCAATTAGAGTTTACCGCGTAAACGATATATATATATGACTATCCGACATCAACAGTCGGGCAGTCGGCCCGCCAGACACAACACCCGTCTGGTCGGAGGATCCTCCCTTTCTTATAGTAGATGAGTGAACTTTACACACTGTTCCTCATACTTCTAAAATATCATTAAAAATAAGCCCTGGCAGATAGGAGATGACCAGTCTCAACTGACGGCGCCCGATCACGAACATGACGCAGCACGCATGCGGGTGTAGATAATATGTGTTTCTCAGTAGCAGCCGGGTGTTTAGATTTATGCCCGATTGATAGCAATAGGCTCGCCCCCTGTTACATGGGACACAAACATAACTTGCGAAATGTGGGTGTACTGTAGGTATAAAGCCTGGCGTCCACTAAAGCCGAAACGCGTCGAATAGAAGTGAGTCGAGTCGAGTTGAATTTATTCCTTGTGCGTCCATCTCAGCCGAATCGAATCGAAACGTTCATACTCCGCAACTCCATAGCAAAGTAGGTCGTATGTGCGCGATGGACAAACACAACTGTGGGGATGAAGAACTGTTTTTATTTCAAATACTTTTTGATGAAGAAGAGGAGAATAGGAGAAAAATAAAACGGCGTGTTTCCAAAATTGGGCACACGATATTAATATGAAAATTATATTGATTGTGAGAATCTTCATGGTTATACAATTCATTGTATTTTTAACAAGAGATATCAACAGATCTTTAAAAAAAAATACGAATGTAACGCACTATATAGGTAAATAAAATATAAAAAAACTCGTCGGTGCGTATCCAATTCCTCGTGATGACTGAGGCGCACCGAGTTGAGTCGAAATGAATCGGCAAAAAAATCGCTAGTCGAGCAATGCACGCAGGCGATTTGATAAGTCGCGCCGCGGCTCGTCGCTAATAAATATACAGGAGGCGAATTTCTGCGATTCGATTCGCCTCAAATCGGCTCAGCCTAGTGGACGCGAGTCGTAACACCTCTGATTAATCCTTCAGGGAAAACAGGTGTTATGTTTATGCGTGTGTTAAACACAAGAATTTAAAAAGAAAAAAATATGTCCATTAGACCTTTGTTCGCCAAAAGTTTTTGCTAATTCCACATGTAAAATGTGTTCAACCTTCGCGTGAACTCGCCATATAACAGACAAAGTAGACCAGACACGCTATTACTGCATACCCTACTTAAATCTACCTGAAAAAGTACCCAAATACTTTTAAAACATAAATTATTTCACCTCTATAAAGCGAGAGCACCTCTACAATATTTATCCATCGCCCAAAGTGTAGAAGACCTCTTAAAACTGTTATAAAATGTGCCAGACATCCCTGAAATTGAGCAGAATTATGTAGAGTGTCTTGCAAAGATATCTATGGCACTGTAGAGCAAAACTACTAAAAAAAAACAAGACAAAAGGCTACACGAGACTTAACTGAACTTGTAGTTATTTTAAACCTTTGTACAGCAGTTTAAATGAATGAGACAGATTGTTCATTGTAGATTAATTAGAGCAGCTGAGAGTTTTCACAAGAAAATTGCATTGGGTTTCTATTTTAACCTCATTTATGTTAACATTGTAACTGGCAGGGAGCACTGAAACCATTTAATTTCTTCAGTTTGGTTGAATTATTTGACTTTATGAGAATATAATCTATGTAACAAAGGATGGCCTGTACATAAGATATTAAATACATAATTATCTTTCAAGAAAATTATTTATATAAAAAAAAAAAAAAAAAAATTCAGACCTTTCCGTCCATATGTTGTTAGTAATACACACTACTTAAATACTATGTTAGTAAAAAATGTAGATATATAAAATTTTTATTCATAAATCTGTTGCACTCACCAGACGCACTGGGTACATGCACATGTACATGCACCCAATGCGCCATAATGGCGCAACACGGCTTATCACTAATGACCTTCAGGATGCCGTTGACGCTCTCACGCACTCTGCGCATCATGGACGCAATCCTTTTTCTTAAGATGGTATTGAAACCATCAGTATGTGCTTCGACAAACATTCCAGATGCATTGCAGTAGCGTGGAAGCCCCAACAACATTCTGAAGGCATTATTATATTGCACTCTGAGGGCGTTGTATGCCTTTTGCGTATATCGAACCCACAGAGTGCACATGTACAACGATTGGCAAAAAGCCTTAAAAAGAGTAACTTTTACTTCTGGTGTACAACGTGCATATAATTATGTTTTTTTTTTTTACTTTTTGTTTTTAATTGATAATTTATCTACTTAGTAAAATCTTCAATTAATTTATTCATTCATTTACGGACAAACAAAAAAAATGGCAGCTGCAGTAAGCAGTTGGTATTGCAACCACTTTTTGCTTTTAATTTATATTAGCCTACGGTATTAAAGTCAGGCTTGTTATTAAAATGAACTTTTTCCATCGATATTTTGAATCCTAACTAATATCATAAATGCGAAAGTTAGTTTGTTTGTTTGTTACGCTTTCACGCTAAAACGGCTGAATGGATTTGGATGAAATTTGGCACATGGGTAGACCATGACCTGGGTTAGGACTTTTTATCCTGATATTCCCAGGGCACCGACACTTATGTGGGTGAAACCGCGAGGCACAGCTAGTAATATAATATGTAAGACTAGCTTCTGGAGAAAAAAACTAAAAACTAAAAACTTCGGGGGCATTTAGAACAGGGTGTAAATTTCAGTCATCCACCATAGAAAAGGGAGGATCCTCCAACCAGACGGGTGTTGTGTCTGGCGGGCCGACTGCCCGACTGTTGATGTCGGATAGTCTTAGAATATATGTCGTTCGCGCGGTAAACTCTAATTGCGCGATGCAAGATTTGTGTGACGTCATGTCTTTGATGCGTACTTTGTATGTGGCGGTGTAACCGCTAAAAAACATAAAACTCACTTTCGCATTTATAATTTTAGTTAGGATGTTTTTCAGTAATAATTATAGCATTCTGCAGGTGACAGATTTTTTTTAAATCGGTCCCGTTGTTTTTAAGTTTATTTATTACAAACAAAATACTTTACTCAAAAATGCATGTAATGTCATTATTTTGACAACCTTATTTGAACAAAGTCGACCTTGCCGTTCTGTTTCAAAGAGCGGCCGGCAAAGTTTTGCTGGTCGCTCTAACAGGCCGGCAAAACATTGCCGGCCGCTATTTTGACGTTTCAACGTTTTAAAAAATGAAATGCAAAAAGATTTTATTTAAAACACAGCTGTTTGTATTTATAGAGATAGGTACAAAAAGATTTTATTCCATATTTGGCTGTATAGTTCCAACTACCATAGTTAAAAAAAAAAACAAAGATATATAAAAATAAAAAAAAATACAAGAAAGTCGGTGTTGAATTTTAGTAACTGTACTTTTCATAATTGTCATTTTAATTAAATTTCTAGTTAATTAATACATATTTTATTGAAATTACTTGCTGGTTTTATTTAGATTAGGTACTTGCATTTTTGAGTAAAGCACTATACAAGCCTTGGCCCACTACTACTGCTTCGCTGGTCACGCTATGATTGCCTCGAGCTAGCCTAGCTACGCTCTAGGCCTTCCAGCTTGGCCATCATTGCAGCCCTTGCTGTCCTCGCTGTAAAGGCCTCGACCTACGGCCTCGGCCTTTATCTCAGCTCGTCCATCAAGTGCTGCACGCTGACCACGCTGTGTCGGCCTGGAGCTACGCTACGCTACGCTACGCTACGCTACGCTGCGCTGTCGGCCATCATCAGCGCGACCAGCAAAGTAGTCATTATAGACCGTGACAGTAATGTACTATATCTTTTCTCTTTATATTAATTAGCGAAGATGTAATAAGCCTTTATCTGAAGCCAAGACATTTGAATAGAAAAAGTCAACTAGATTCTGCAGAAGAAACTTGTTATAGGAATATAATAAGTGGACAAACTAGTGACGTGACCCGACTAGAAGGTAACCTAATTCTGAAGTACGGAGGTGTTCTAGGTGACCTAGAAACACCTAAGGGTTTTGGGGACCTTTTTATGTAAAAGCTAATTGTATATATTAATTCTGATTAGCTCAAAGTAAAGGTCTCTGGAATATCAAAGAGATTATCATAAATATTATAAGTAAAATGTTTTTAAGTGTGCTACTTTGAATGATTTCGATAGTGGAATGGAATAGATACATTATTTAAATGTGATTTATTTTATGTATTATAATTGTTATTTTTTACATAACTGGCGAAATGTGGGTGTACCTACTATTGCCAAAGAGGTATTGGGTTTTTCCATCAGGAATTTCTCAAAAGCAGCCTTGAGTCTGAATTTGTGCCCTGTTTATGGCAATAGGCTCGCCCCCTATTACATGGGACTTAAACATAACTGGCGAAATGTGGGTTTACTATAAGTACACCTCTGCCTAACTCTTCGAGGAGTACAGGTGTGATGTTATGTTATGTGTAAAATGATGAACAATATTTTCATATCTTTAAATATATAAAATATATATAATTCAACGTAGAGACTATAGTGAGGAAAATCTTCAGAAGTTTAAAACTTGTATAGAAAAATTGACTTTTTCGGAAATGTACACAACTTGCGATCCAAATGTAGCCTATAATATTTTCATTGACTTGTTTAAGCTATTTTATGATCTTTGTTTTCCATTTAAATATGTCACCATTAACAGTTATCGGAAAGCTCATTGGGTAACACGAGGCCTCAAGGCCTGCAGTAAAAGAAAACGTGAACTTTTATGGCAATACAGAAAAAAACCAAGCGAAGTAAACAAAACTAAACTGACACAATATTCAAAACGATATAAGAAAATAATAAGACTAACCCAGCGCGCACAAAATAATCATTCAATTAATACATCAGACAATAAAAGTAGAACAGCATGGAAAATTATAAACCACGCAAAACAAAATGTACCAAAAGATACTATAACTAGTATTAAAATGTATGATAGAACTATAACTGACCCCCGTGAATTTTCCAATGCTTTTAATAATTATTTCGTCGATAAAATTGTACCTAATAGTGATTCAAACAAAATGCAGTATAAATCATATTTGTCCACTAAACAAAAGTCTATGTTTTTTAAACCATGCTTGCCAAATGATATATTGCAGATTATTATAAGTCTAAAAAGCACTAATAGTATGGGTTACGATGGCATATCAACTAAGGTTATTAAATATGTAGCTACAAACATCTCTACTCATCTTAGCCATATCTTAAATGTATGCATTGCTGCAGGAGTCTACCCTGAGAGATTAAAAACTTCGATCATTAAACCGATCTTTAAGAAAGATGATAGAGAATATTTAGAAAACTATCGACCCATTGCACTAGTTCCAGTTATTTCTAAAATATTTGAGAAACATATTTACAAAGAACTCAATAGTTATTTAGAAAAAAACAATATTTTAGTAAAAGAGCAAAAAGGCTTCAGACCTAATAAAACCATAAACATGGCCATATATGACTTTTTAGACTTTGTTATGGTTAACGTTGATAAAAGAATACCCGTCTGCTCTATCTTTATGGATATGACGCAGGCTTTTGATTACGTTGACCATGATATATTACTTGGTAAACTAAATGCCTATGGAATAAGAGGTAACGTTCTCAAATTACTTGAATCATACCTCAAAGGCCGAAACCAATATACTGAAGTGACTAAAGTGAATGTTCTTTCTAAGCAAGAAGAAACCTTTATGTCACATAAACGTAAAATAAACTACGGTGTACCACAGGGTAGCGTTTTGGGCCCACTACTATTTATCATATACATTAATGACCTACCCAACGCCACTAACAATCCTATATCTCTCTTTGCGGATGATAGCACTGTTACCGTCAAATGTAAAGACAAAAACACTTATGCAAAGCGTTTTGGGCCCACTACTATTTATCATATACATTAATGACCTACCCAACGCCACTAACAATCCTATATCTCTCTTTGCGGATGATAGCACTGTTACCGTCAAATGTAAAGACAAAAACACTTATGAAGATGAATTGAATAGCTCCTTGAGCTCTGTTATGAATTGGTTGAATGTAAATCATCTAAAAGCCAACCTAGGAAAAACAAAATTAATGAATTTTAGACAGCGAATACCAGTACTAAACAACCTAAACGTAAATTTTAATAACCAACCTATTGAAGAAACAAAACAAAACACTACAAAATTTCTTGGCTTGTATATTGATAATAAAATGACTTGGAAACCACACATCGAATATTTATGTAAGCGAGTGAGTCGAGCAGTTTATGCCCTACATGAACTTGCATATAAAATAAATTCTAAGACTCTCATACATAACTGCTTATCATGGGCTTGTGGCGTCTATCCTCAGATATGGCATAATTTTTTGGGGGAACTCCACCAACAAAGATCTCATCTTTAAGGCACAGAAACGGTGCGTTAGGGCTATGTTCGGTTTAAAATCTACTGAGAGTTGTGTACCTTTCTTCAAAAAGTACAGTATCTTACCATTGCCTTCACTATATATATTTGAAGTAGCTGTCTTCGTAAAACAAAATCCTGAACTCTTTGTGTTAGCATCTGAAGCTTTCAATCGTACTCAAAGAGATGAAAGTCGTCTCTGTGTTCGCCAAACTAATACTGCCTTAATGTATAAGAGTGTTTTTCATATGGCTCCAGTCCTTTATAATAAATTGCCAAAGGAGCTCAAACAAAATAATGTTAATTTGTTTAAGCAAAAATTAAAAACTATGTTATGTCATAAATGTTATTATAGTGTCTCAGATTTCTTAACTGATAAATTCTGACATTATTGTATTTAATTTTTTTTTTCTATACATAATCTAAATCAATTATTAAAAATAATTCTAATTTAATTGAATACTTCTTGACTTTATTGTACGATAATGATTATATTAATTTTATAACGAATTTCTGACTGACATTTATTTTGACATAGATTTATTTTGACTTAGAAGAACTATTTTTTATTAACATTTTTAAAATTGGTTGTTGTTTGCTAAATTCACTACTTGTAAATTATTGACATTGACTTGAAATTAATTACTTACAATCATTACTATTCATATTTGCATGCCATTACTTATGGCAAACATGTCTGAACCTGTATTTTTTTTTCTATGTTATTCTGCATGCACGTTTTTTTTTTAAATTCTTGTATGTGTACACATGTTTGCGCAAATAAATATATCTTATCTTATCTTATCTTAAAAATTAAGGCATTTCTGATCCACTCGTTCGTTCTTTACAAAAAAAAAAAAACGAAAAATATGACTATCACATTAGAGAAAACCCGCTTCTGTCAAAATCTCGTTTACCCAAACAATTTCAGTTTTATAACACAGATATTTCACAAACAAAACCACTAAAATTAAAATTCAATTAATTTAATGCACAACCCGTCCAAGTCAGGCTCATCGTGTAATCCACAATTTAAATAATCCGTACCCATTTTAAATAAAATCAGTTTACTCAACACCCAGTTTTAAAGTTAGGTTACACCGATTGCGAATCGGGTGCGAGGCGTTCTCGGGCGTGGGCATTGTACCAATATTACGAAAGATGTTTACGGTTTGGAATGGGCGGCTTCATCTTTCTCACTGGCCAACTCTTTTGACAATTCAAAAGTTGTTTTAATTGAATCAGTGCTGATCCATGCGTCATGTTCGTGAACGGGCGCCATCAGTAGGGACTGGTCATCTCTTATCTGCCACGGCTTATATTAATTTTTGAATTGTTTTTATCTTTGTATTACGGACGCTTTTTACGTGCACGTATTTCTACATTGTTCTCACATGTATAATTTCAACATGAATGGTGGAATCAATATTTTGTAAGAATATTTTTTTTTAAAGAGTGTCCGTGGAGTTTCTTGCACGTTCTTCTCCATAGGAACCTACGCATTGGAATGGGCAACTAGCTTCAAAATTCTGACTGACTGACCCCTTGACAATTCAAAAGTGCCTGTAAATGGTTTAATTGAAATAAATTCTTTGAGATTGAGTTGAGTTCTAAATCAGCTGTTCATCCGGTGAACAGCTGATTTAGAACTCAACTCAATCGTACGTTCATGTTTGCTTGGCTTATTAGCTGAAAAAAAAAACACTTCTGCCAAAGACTACCATATTCGTTAAAGGCCAACTTGACAGTCTATTGTTTCGAAATAGCTCCTAAATACAGAGTTAATTAGCCTCCAATCAACACTTTTGCACCACGACGCTGCAACGCTTAGCGATCACTGCTATCAAAACACGTGTTTTATGTGGACCAGCCTTTAAAACAACAGCCAGTTTTAAATTTAAAATTTGTTCTCAGTTTTAACATCACACCTGCGGTTGGAGGGTTACGGGGTTCCGTAAAAGGGGCTTATAGGGATACAAGTTGTTAGAAGTGGGATCTTATTTTGAGACCAGTCACCGAGTTTTGTTCCCTGGGGTTATGCTAGGAGGTCACACTTTTCTTGTTGTAGGTATAGATTACGACAAGACTTGTAATGGGTTTTCTTTTAAAAGTTATCGGAAAACTAGGATAGTCTCTTTGTTTTGCTACCTCTTGTGCAACTACAGATTTCACAGTTATACTTAAGACTAGCTGCTGCCCGCCGCTAGGCCCGCGTGGACACATTTTTTTTTTTTTAAATAAAAGTATGTTACTCCTTAACACATCAGCTATCTGCCAGTGAAAGTCCTGTAAAAATCAGTTCAGCTGTTTCGGAGATTAGCTGGAACAAACAGAAAGATAGGCAGATAGAAAGACAAAACATTTTAAAATATATTTTTTGTTATAATTACCATATAGATATAATTTCATATGCATTTAGTAAAAAAACTGTTATTTTAACATTACAAACAGACACATTTATTTGTATAGAAGAAGACGTATATAGTGTTAATTGACAGTTAAGAGTTTGTATCAATATTCAGATTCCTTCATCATCATTATTTCAATCGTAAGACGTCCACTGCTCATATGCCTCCCCAAGCTTCGCCACTTTGACCAATTCTGTGCTTCAGATTCATTATCTAATAAGTAGAAAAAGATAACTGCAACTGTTGTGCTTAAACGTAACTGGCGAAATGTGATTGTTAAGGAAGCACACGAAATACCTACCTAATAAACTGATTATTGTTAGTAAGTACATCTGCACATGTCTAAATAGTATCAAGTCAAATCATGTGTGGATATTAATCAAGTCGGGACATGAAGTCCAGTAGGTAGCATCAAATCTGGAAAGTTTTGGCCCAGTTCTAACATGTCAACTAATATAGAATGTTTCGAATAAATGATCCGACAAGTTAGAACAAGAACGTCTAGTAAAATCAAAGATTCCTGACACAAAATCAGGTCTCTAGCAATAACCAATGTACCTATAGACACCGACTTAACTAAAAGATGTGTTAGACATTTGTCCGTGTCTACAGGTAACTAAAAATACCTTATTTTCTCTTGTTTACCTGTCCTTATGTAATAAAAGGTATATAACTCCGTTGTCAGTCATAATACAATGTTTTGATTATGACTACAACACTGACTAGACTATTTCCCACCTGAATACCTATTTAAAACAATGAGAATACCTATCTGTGTTTATAATTACGTAATCCATTGTTCTAGAAGTAATTATCATGTCATAACTTGCACCTGCGCAACCCTGCCTCCCTCATTCGTGTAAACACCCTCGTCATAGCAAAATGGGAAATACCCAGCTATACCCCGACCCTCTGTCGCGTCCCTGAATAGCGAACTGCCCTGTTGTATAGGAGCAAATTATTGTGTTTGCACAAATGGTACCCGCTACTTGCCCTATAGTAAAAATCTACTTAAGGTATCGGGTCTGATTTTACAATTGTAGTTGCCTAGTACTAGTTGCCTAGTACTCTCTTAGAAAGTCTCAGATTCTTAGTCAGTTGAGCTTTAACTTCGTTCCTACAAACATCTCGCTACTTGAGGTATAAATTCGTGCTAAATATAGTATTAAATTCGGATTACATCTAGCTCTAACCTTTGTCTGTATTACTGTTGTGTATTTTAAATATATTGTGTGTGTGTTTTATGTGCAATATACGTGGATCTATTACATTAGCTGCTTGTGGTTTTTCTACTGTGCCAAACCTTACAACAAACCGCCCCCTTCAAACGATATAAGCTGGTCGTTTACATTTTGGTCATTCGACAGCCGGATATCGTTTACATTTTGGTCCTTCGAGCCGGATAAGGTTCAAGTAACCATGAGTCAGCAATGCCCCATCACAACACGCAGCAAGCTAAGGAAGCTAGCCGAACAGCAAGAAGCACGTAAGGATGACATCACAACGGGCACCAGGTTGCAGTCCGAAAGGGGACCAGGTTCGCCGTCTGTGGCGCCGACCATGGCATCGATGGATCGCCGGAAATCGACCAGCAGAGCGTCATCCAGAAGTAGCCGCAAGAGTGTCGATTTCTTAAGAAAGAGAATCGAATACGAGGCCGAAAAGGAACTAGTCCAGCTAAAGGAAAACCTCCTCAAGAAAAGAGTGGAGGCCGACTTAGCCGAGATAGAGGCAGCTACCGAGAGCGACCACGACGCCTCCAATTCAGACGCGAGTACAACACAGCGGGTCGACCAGTGGATAGATACGACGCCGCAAGTTGGCCAACAGGAAACAGTGTTGCGTAATCCAGTTAGTGTTTTACGGCAATCGAGTACAGTGTTGTGTCAACCGGATGCAGTGTTGTGTACCCCGTCTGCGGAGCGCAGGCCCATGGATGTGGCCGCGCCCCGAATCCCTACCGTGAGTTATTCACAAACCGTAAGTACGCTTGATCCGACTACATACCGTAATAATGTGTCGCACATACTAGGTACACCCGTGCCGGTACCGTATTCGAGTACGATACCTAAAGCACGGACGCATACACCGATGCCTACCGAGAGAGTTACGTCCCGATTACCGACCAATAACCCCGTCTTTACCACTCCGGCCGCAAGTGGACCTCGCGTTTCGATACCCGAGTCGGATTCACAGCGGCAGTTGAAGCACGGAGATGATGTTAAAGAAAGACGGCGGGAGTCTTCGGTTGAAAGGGACTCTGTGTTAGATAGGCTGGCAGAGGCAATAACCAGTATGGGGAGACCGCGACCGGTACCGCGACAGGCGTACGAATTACCACATTTTAGTGGTAATCCATCCGAGTGGATATGTTACAAAAATATGTACTGGGATACCACTCAAGAGTATAGTTATAAAGTTCACGAGAACTTAGCCCGGCTTAGAACGTCTTTACACGGCGAAGCTAGAACCTCAGTGGAGGATTTATTAAGTTCAGGTACGGATCCCAACGACATAATGCACGCGCTCGATCAAGAATATGGTCACCCGACTTTAATATTACAAAGCGCGTTACAAAAGATTAGGGACCTACCTAGAATATCGGAAAGCTGCCGCGAGCTTAGAAAGTTCTCGTCAACCGTGCGAAATGTAGTAGCCCTACTTAAAAATATTAAAGCTGACGGCTATCTTAACAATCCACAACTAGTTAGCGAGCTATTAAACAAGCTAACTCCTATACAACGCGCGCGGTACGGGGACTTTGCCATGGGGTTAGATAACGTGCAGGGGGTGGACCTAAGAGTCTCACCTAACCTAGAATACTTATCTCACTTTTTAATACAATTAACGCATACAACGTCGTATTATTTACAGCCATCTATAATAGAACCTAGTGCTTCTAGGCCCCCAATTAGGCAACAGGAACAAGTCTTCGGTCAACGACCCATGAATACCGCGCGTCAACTATTCAGTAGGCCACAGCTGACTCATAAGATAAATACACAGAGTGATGAGTCTAGTATCGTACCTAAGAAATGTATCGTATGTCAAAGTGAACATACTATAGAAAAATGCGACACCTTTAATAAAATGACAGTTCAACAGCGATGGAACATCGTAAAAGAATTAAACACGTGTTTCAAATGTATAGTAAACAAACACAACAAAAGGTTTTGCCGCGCCGATAAATGCAAAAAATGCGGTTTTTCCCACCATCTATTATTGCACGCCGATAAGCAATACAATGCGAGCGATAAGCATAAAGATAAGCCCGAAACTATTACAAACATCGGTGAATGGAATGCTTCTGCGCTTTTAAAAATACTGCCAATAGAATTGTGTCATGACAAAGACAACAATAGTCATTGTTACGCGATACTCGATGGAGGGGCGACAATTTCATTGATCGACAGCTCGATCGCTACCGACTTGAAAGGGCCAAGCATACCTCTTTCATTAAAGACCGCGGGCGGTCACGAGATCACTGACCTGACGTCGCGAGCGGTTGAAGTAAAGGTCAAAGGGCCAAATGGACAGTGCCACAACATTAAATGTCGCACTATACGTGATTTAAATTTGCCTTCTCAAACCATGACCACCGCAATGCTTAACGACAATGCCCACCTCCGCGACCTGGGATGCGTGGAAATGAGGGGCGCCAAACCGCTAGTATTGATCGGGCAGGACAATTGGCAGCTAGTTGTAGGCCGGGACGTCCGTCAAGGAAAACCCGGTAAACCAATTGCCTCCCTTACCGAGTTAGGTTGGGTCATACATGGTCCGTTCGGCCATAATAATTTAAAAGGCGAACAAATTAACTGTACGGCAGTTTCCCTGCCTGACCTGCATGACCCAGTTAAATCTAGCGAAGCGATAGGTATTTCTGAGAACGTACGTAAAATCCAATCAGATGAAAGGGCCTTAGAAATACCGGATAAAACTAACCACCGTGTACCAGATGAATCACAGTGGGCAGTAGGTTTGTTACGGAAACATAACAACTTAATACCTACCAATTATAACGGTAATCTTTTGACCGGACCCGACCCATTATTATTATTACCTTTTCAAGAAAAGGAAGCCGAGACTTGTTTCGCTCGGCTTAATAACCTGCATCGCCTGGAACAGACAAAAATACCAGGGTTGTATGGGCTAGATCTAGACAAGGATCTAGATCTAGATCTAGATTTACAAATGTTTAGCGACGCAAGCAAACAAACATGCGCAGCGGTCGCGTACCCAGTGGGCTACCGAGATAGTAACCAAGCGTCAGTGACGATGTTAGGTAGGGCTCGCGTAGCCCCACAAAAAGTAGTCTCAATTACAAGGCATGACTTACAACCAGCCTTATTAGCTAGACTATCGGACCGAGGCAACTGGCACTGGGTTCCTTCCGCGGACGACCCCGCGGGCAAAGCAACCAGGTCGTCTTGGCCCGAGAACCATACGGCGTGGCTGTGCGGCCCCCCGTTTTTATGTAATCCACAGGAGCGGAGGCCGGTGTGTCGAGAGGCTGAGTCAGCAGAAGTGGACTTGGAGCGCATTCAGCGGGTCCACTCTACGGCAGCGACGCCGGCGCACGTCTACCGTGCGGCGCCACTCAGCTACGAGCGCTACACGTCGTGGGCGCGTAGGAAACGCGTCACGACTCAAGTACTCATCGTCGTCGGCCGATTTCGTAAGCGTCGGCCAATACAGCAGCGCGATCAAGAAGAAGCTCACAACCATCTCACAAGGTTGTGCCAGGATGATAGCTTCAGTGAAGAAACGCACTATGAAGTACGCTCAGGGAGCGTGCCCCACGTGAGGAGGTCCTCTACACCCTCCTCACAGAGGCCGAGCTCATCATAAACAGCCGGCCTCTCAGCTACGTCTACGATGACCACAACCAGCCCGTGGTCCTGACGCCGAACCACCTACTCCTTGGCACTGCGTCCGGGAGCACTCCGTTCGCGCCGGGAGATATCGAGGACGTCGACTCCCGCTGTCAGTGGCGGCGTGTAAACGCGCTCGCCGACATGTTCTGGCGTCGGTGGCTACGGGAGTACCTACCTACTCTACAACGTCGAGAAAAGTGGACAAATAACGTACCAAATGTGAGTGTCAACGACGTAGTGGTTATCGTAGATAACACAAAAAACCGAAGTGAGTGGACTAAAGGAATAGTCAAAAATGTGTATCACGGAAGTGACGGGATAATCCGTGTAGCTGACGTAAGAACAATGAATGGGGTCCTGCGTCGGCCCATTGTTAAGTTAATTGTGCTTCCCACCGTCCATGTGTAATGCGGCGGAACCCTTTTACAGGGGGTGGAATGTTAAGGAAGCACACGAAATACCTACCTAATAAACTGATTATTGTTAGTAAGTACATCTGCACATGTCTAAATAGTATCAAGTCAAATCATGTGTGGATATTAATCAAGTCGGGACATGAAGTCCAGTAGGTAGCATCAAATCTGGAAAGTTTTGGCCCAGTTCTAACATGTCAACTAATATAGAATGTTTCGAATAAATGATCCGACAAGTTAGAACAAGAACGTCTAGTAAAATCAAAGATTCCTGACACAAAATCAGGTCTCTAGCAATAACCAATGTACCTATAGACACCGACTTAACTAAAAGATGTGTTAGACATTTGTCCGTGTCTACAGGTAACTAAAAATACCTTATTTTCTCTTGTTTACCTGTCCTTATGTAATAAAAGGTATATAACTCCGTTGTCAGTCATAATACAATGTTTTGATTATGACTACAACACTGACTAGACTATTTCCCACCTGAATACCTATTTAAAACAATGAGAATACCTATCTGTGTTTATAATTACGTAATCCATTGTTCTAGAAGTAATTATCATGTCATAACTTGCACCTGCGCAACCCTGCCTCCCTCATTCGTGTAAACACCCTCGTCATAGCAAAATGGGAAATACCCAGCTATACCCCGACCCTCTGTCGCGTCCCTGAATAGCGAACTGCCCTGTTGTATAGGAGCAAATTATTGTGTTTGCACAAATGGTACCCGCTACTTGCCCTATAGTAAAAATCTACTTAAGGTATCGGGTCTGATTTTACAATTGTAGTTGCCTAGTACTAGTTGCCTAGTACTCTCTTAGAAAGTCTCAGATTCTTAGTCAGTTGAGCTTTAACTTCGTTCCTACAAACATCTCGCTACTTGAGGTATAAATTCGTGCTAAATATAGTATTAAATTCGGATTACATCTAGCTCTAACCTTTGTCTGTATTACTGTTGTGTATTTTAAATATATTGTGTGTGTGTTTTATGTGCAATATACGTGGATCTATTACATTAGCTGCTTGTGGTTTTTCTACTGTGCCAAACCTTACAACAAACCGCCCCCTTCAAACGATATAAGCTGGTCGTTTACATTTTGGTCATTCGACAGCCGGATATCGTTTACAGTGATTGTACTATAGGTACACCTCTGCCCAACTCTTCGGGGAAACAATAATGTACAGATAGTGCAATCCACGACGCCGCGCCCCACTCCGCGATGACTGTACTGTAAGCTGTACTTTAGTACGGAGTGAAGCGGAGTGGGGCGCGTCAAGAGTAAAACAAAAGTTAAAATTGTATGTCTATGGTTTTTTGTCCTTCTATTTTTTTGCCAAAGATTCCAAACTGTACACATGCATCTTGTACACATGGAAAGTATATAAAAAAAAACTCACGAATACGATACCCCTTGGTAAGACTGGTTGTCAGACTTTCGGGCTTCTGACGACCCGTAACGACTGTCAAAGATCCACGAATGACAACCGGGACCAACGGCTTAACGTGCTTTCCGAGGCACGGAGGAGTCTCGGTATGTAAAGATGGTCACCCATCCACAGACCAAACCCGGCAAGCGTAGCTTAACCTGACGGATCGACCCATGCGGCAGTTACTACTTAGCCACGAGCTCCTCATTAAAAAAAAAACTGTTTACGGACTATTTAGATATCTTCTACGAAGCGGAAACCTCTACAAGCTTGTATTTTCTTAGTATTGTAATTACACGCAAACAAATATGCTACAGTAAAACTGTTCTTAGTAAAGCAATTGCATGCAATCTACTAGCTATACCTCTACCCACATACCACACCAACATTTGCACAATGTTTGTCAAGCTCAATCACCATCCCCGTCCCTTGCACAATAACCTGCGTTTCCTACTGCAAATTTACCTACAAACACAGAATACTTCAGAAGATTGGCTCCATGCAAGGGGCGAAAATGCACGCACAAATAGACACGCTTCACGTACAGCGAGCGCACTCGCGACTGGCATTTGTTTTAGATCGCCGTAGAGCTCGTGTATGGCGCTGAGCAGACGATGGCAACTTTTTTCCTTAACCTGAGTCAAATAAATTTATTTTCTTTCTTTCTTTGAAATGACGCGCCCCTTCTACTTTATTAGTATATGTATTAATATCATCAGTTCAGCTGAAAGACGTCCACTGATGGACATAGGCCTCCCCCAAGCACCGCCACTTCGACCAATTCTGTGCTTCCTGCATCCAGCGGTTTCCTGCGGCCTTCACAAGGTCAACGGTCCATCTTGTGGGAGGCCTTCCAACGCTACGTCTTCCGGTACGCGGTCGCCACTTCAGAACCTTTCGACCCCATCGGCCATCTGTTCTGCGAGCAATATGCTCATTGCCAAGTAAGTTTGGCAATTCTTCGGGCTATGTTGGTTACCTTGGTTTCCCTGCGGATCTCTTCATTTCTGATTCGATTGCCCTTTGGGTGACTTTTAGCCTTCTGATAAGGCCCATAGTGGGCGACCACGGTTCAGTGCCATAAGTCATCACTGGTAACACGCAATGATCAAAGACTTTCGTATTAGTATACGTCATCATATGATCATCATCATAATCAGCAATGTTCTCACTGCTGAGAAGACAGGAGAGAATCTAGAGGTAATGAGCCCAAAGTGGGTTGGTAAATGTCACGTGTCTTCGAATTTTTGGTTCTAGGACATGCCGGTTTCATCACGATGTTTTTCTTCACCGTTTTGAGAGCATTGGTGATGAAATTATTTAAACAAAGTAAAGCGCGTGCCTGAGTTCGAACCCATGACCCGTTACCACCGGGATACCACTGCTCTCACTACGGTTAATACGGTAGTAGGGCGCGTCATTTCAGTTTAGACGGGCTTTACGTAAGTAGATACGCGTCTATGTTTGCGTGCGCCAATTTTCGCTCTTTGTAAGAAGTCGACCTTCTGTACTATTCTGTCCTTCTGGCTTCCGTATTGTGATGAACTATTCACGATCATCGTTCCATTGCTAGCTTTGACAGACCTTTGTGTACTAACGGTGAGCATCGATTTGGAAGTTTTTTGTGGTATCCTGAGCGAAGGATTGTAATATGTAGTTGTGTTTGTAAATACTTGGTTCTTGGTAAAATTGTTCTGCTTGGTTCGCATTTTATTCCATCAAAAATCTTTTCTAACTATGCTGGGATCGGCATCCAGTCTAATTAACTAGACACTTGAGAACTTTCTAATAATGAAACTTGTTAATCACAAAATGATGTATAATTAAAAGCAGTCGTACATTTTGGTTCAAAATCAGTACAAGAAGACATCCACATTTATGGTATCTACCGACATCTAACGATAAATGTGATATCGTAAATGATTATTGAAACTATTTAAAACATTTTTTACGCTTTTAAGTTCGAGTACCTAACAAACCGTCAAAGATGCCACAATACCACTAAAGTTTTAAATTACAGAATTAAATAGACTGCCTCGATGGTCTCGTGGGTCGCAAGCGCTACTGTTAAGCATCAAGTCTTAGGTTCAAATCTCAGGTCACTCAAAGTCTGCCGGGGTTGCAGGAAAGTCCGAAAGGGATACCGTAGCCCCCTGGCATTGCACAGGCAACAGAAGGAACACGGGTGGGTTTTAGTCAGTAAGAGTCTGACACGCCCTCCCGGTCCGCCCAGAGCGGGAGAAGTCATTTGATGATTTCGCACCAAAAAAAAAAAAAGGTCACTCAAACTGTTATTGAGTTTTTCCATCAGGAATTTCTCAAAAGCAGCGTGGAGTCTGAATTTGTTATGTTATGTAAAAATAATTCTCCAATTCAAGTTCCCGAGTTCGTTAACATGTCATTACGACGTAATGAACTCACACGAACCCGCACGAGTCAATAACGACGTACTAATTTATACGAGCCGGTTACAGCTTTGAGAGCTCAATAAGTACTTTATATTCGACAACTTTACCGGTTCAGGTGTTTCAATTCGTTGGCAAAGTTTAAAATAGCTGTCGTAGTCAGAATAATATGGACGGGAAGCCTGAATAGCATAACTGATTTAAAACAATATTTTGCCTGCGGCTTCGCCCACGTCACGGTCAGAAATTAAATCACGGGAACGTGTAAAATATACGGCTGAAAATAGCTTTTGTCCTAACACAGGTCATGGTCTATCTATCTATGTGCAAAAGGTAAAAGACAGACAGAGTCCTTTCGCATTAATCATGTTATATACAAATATATGTACAATGTGGAGTTGATAATAAAACAAAAAATTAAAACACTGGCAATACTAATTACATAAGAGTATTTTGGAAGTATCAAATAAATTCTAACAACGAAATTAAAAAAGTATTTTTTTCGAACAAACTAAATGGGCACACTATGGATTTTGCTTATCAGCCGACTAGCCGTAGTGACTAACCTATTGGATATATTTGATTGAATATTCGTATTCAGACGGGGAACGGCTATAGATATACACAGTTTAATTTAGGCCTCCCCCAAGCAACGCTACAGCGATTGGTTCTGCGCCTTCTCGCATCCAGCGGATTCCTGCGGTCTTCACAAGGTCACCTGTATACTTGAGAGGCCTTCCAATGCTACGTCTTCCAGTACGCGGTCGCCACTCCAGAATCTTTAGGCCAATCGGCCATTTATTCTGCGAGCACTGTGCCCTGCCCACTGACAATTAAGTTTATGTGTCGGATGCCTTGGTTCTCCTGCGGATCTCTTAGTTTCTGATTCACGTAGGGAAACTCCAACCATTACCCTCTCCATTACCCAGTACACACATGGTACAGTTGCGAAATTAAAAGGTCAAGCACCTTTAGTTTAGTATTTCAAGTACCGTGCATAATCCTATGTACTTCCAACATTATGAATGAAAATTTCAGTTCGAAATTGTGAGATATTATGTATGTGTGAAATAATGTATTAAGAAATTGCTAAACCTTTTCGTTACGTGAGCATACCATTCATATTCGAAAAATATCCACTTATTAATAAAATCTGAACTACTCTGATAAGCCGTTAATATACCGAAAAAGAGACAAACATAACTCTATAACATTACCGTCATTTGAATTCAGTTTGCATAATCCATTTGCAGACGTAAGAGGGAGAAAAAAGAAAAAAAATTGTACGTGCCGACTACTTACCATTCTCGGCAGTAAGTCAAGTAAGGAATGAGTTGGGTGACCTTCGGACCCCGTGCCTTCACTTTCATGAGGGTCACATAGTGTTTATAAGGTTTTATTGTAAGAAAAATAGAGTGAAATATTTTATCTTACTGTGTCAGATATTCTGTGGCTTAAGAGGGCGTAGAGTATCCTAAAAGTTGGCAACGTCGCAAATAGCTGTCAAATATTTACCTGTTTTGATTAATTTGGCAATAATACTGTATGGAAATATGAAATGTGGCTAAATAGCGAACTAAAATATTGTTAATGAAATGCAATAATTAATATCGTAACACCGAACATTTACTTTAAAGGTAAACGGTAAACGGTTAAAACATCAAATTCATTATTAATATTCTAGTTCGCTAGTTAGCCACATTTCATATTTTCATACTGATACTAATATTGCCAAATTAATCAAAACAGAGAAATATTTGACATCTATTTGCGACGTTGTCAACTTTCAGAATAAACGCCCTTAAGAGTACAGCAAGTACTTATTTGAGTTTTCTCGATCTATACTATAGTACCTGGGCGACAGAACTCTGCTCTGGTGAAAATAGAGAATGCTCATTTAATAGTATAGGATAGTTCATACTAATTCCATGCTGCAATGATAGTAGGGAATTACTAATTCCATGCTGCCATGTCATTATTCTAAGGTAGCCATCTTGTTTTCTCAGATATGAGACCTAGCTAAATCGATTTTTCACCCCCGCAAACCCAATATTGCAACGTTCGTCGAAATCGTTAGAGCCATTTTCGAGAACGTGATTACTCATAATCGTGATTGCGCATAATAATATTTATATGTACAAATATTGCTAATTTAATAGTACAGGATTCATATTATAAGGTTTGTTTGTTTATTTGTTTGCAAGTTTGTATGTAGGGGTTAATCTCTGGAACTACCTGTTGGATTTGTAAAATTCTTTTTGCTTTGGTTGGTCCAATTTTTGAGGAATTTTCGCGGACAAAGTCGCTTTTCGTGTCCGTCTGATCGTGTTGTTCTTCAAAACTACGCAACGGATTATCATGCGATATTCACCATAATTTTAGAAAAAAAAACGGAATATTTGTGTGTATGAAATTCATATTAAACTATCAATAAAGAAAAAACGTGCAAGGCGGGGGCGGGTCACTAGTTTTTAAATTTATTTTGGGTTCCGAACGACTTTTTTAAAGGAAAATGATGAAAAGAATCACCAATGAAGTGAGTAAGCATTGTGAGTTATCAAGTGTCGTTAATTCTGTGTTTATGAAGGCTTTTGTCATGCCTTAGTAGGTATAAGTTATAAAAAGTTAGGCTAGTTGCAGGTCTTAAGCTATCCTATTTTTACAAGCTTTTATTTAACTTGCAATGTTTGTTTGTTAGTTTGTATAGGTCGAATCTTGCAAGCTGAAATAAAACCACTTCCTTTTATCCTTCGGATTTGATATGTTATATGTTGGAGCAGTTCCGAAGACAATGCACTTTTATATTGTTGACTGCCTCGTTGGTCCAGTGCTCGCATGGGCAAAGTATTATTGGTATTTTCCATCTGGAATTTTGCAGTAGCAGCTCGTTGTCTGGATTTGTGCCCGGTTGATGGCAATAGGCCCGCCCCTATTGCCATCAACTGGGCACAAATCTATTACACGGGACTTGAAAATAACTGGCGAAAATTGGGTGTACAAGTACACTTCTGCCTAACCCTTTCAGGGAATACAGGTGTGATGTTATGGTAAAATTGTTTTTTTTCCCTTACTCTATAATATTTTTAAGGGTAAAGTTGTATTGCTTCTTCGTAATATTCCGCCTGACTATTTTGTTATCTTTTTGATACAAACAAGACATATTGGCAGTCTATATCATAAGCACAATAATCCGTTTAGCCTTTCGCGATTACTTACGATATTTTTACCCAGAAAAAATATCCCGAGATGAAATGAGTACGTACATTTATTGGTTGCCATGGACACCGTATCGTTATCGATATAAGAAACCCAGCCGGTACGTTTCGCTTTTATTATTTGGCAAGTGTAGAAATGATACGACCTATCGAATGACGGGGTTAGATATATAAATAAATTATATAATTTTTCTGTAAATGGATTTAAAAAAAAAACTTTTACACCTACAAATTTTGTTTTAAAGCTTAAATTATAACACAATCATATTTATCTAAGGTCGATATAATAAATAACTGTAATGAGACTAATAAATCTACATTAAAAAACTAAATAATAAAAATAACCGTAACCGATGATAATATAGTAACCGAAATAAATATAACCGAAGGTAAATGACAAGCTACTAATCTGTTAGTTATCAAACTTTTTTTTCTTACCATATTTTTTTTTTCATTATAATTTAAA
This sequence comes from Xanthia togata, assembly GCA_963853775.1. NCBI lineage: Eukaryota > Metazoa > Arthropoda > Insecta > Lepidoptera > Noctuidae > Xanthia > Xanthia togata. The sequence continues at coordinate 21,444,478 of OY970800.1, forward strand.
CTCAACTACAAGTAATATACCAAAAATTTCACTTTTTGAATAAATATTTCGAAGTAGTCCGTTTAAATGTTTTATACTTATTCTATTTCAACAGGTAAACCTAATATTAAGGCGTGTATACACGAACGAACAAGAACATGGTGAACATGAACATCGGACACTTTGTGCGCATGTGCGTATCGCTAACGTACATCAAACACTGTGTTCGTCAAAAACGATCGTGGCGATCCATTTGCGTTGTCCTGTGTGGACGGTTCGGAGAAGTTTGATGCAACATTGCGAACATTGGCGAATCCATGGCTACTAAAGAGAGCGGGGAGGTTGAGAATGAACACAAGTCGAACTGTGTTCATGTTCGCTTTGCTAATTTACGTCCACACGCACGAACCAAATGATCCGTGTTCGATGTTCGTGTTCACCATGTTTTGTTCGTTCGTGTGTACATGACTTTAGCCATACAATACTGTAACACACATACTCTGTAACATACTATTTGTATCCTGGTTGTCTAAATAAAGAAAATAATTAGAAATAAAACTAGATGGCATGGTGTTTCCTAACTGATTACTCTGAGAAGGAAGACCAAAACAAACTCAGTCTCTTTAAAAGTTTGGGCTTAACTTGTTTATATAAGGACTATGCAGATTAGTTAGAAGAAAAGGCTATAATTAATGTTATGAGTAACTATGGAGTTTCTTGCTCATTCTTCTCCATTGAGCTAACTATCTTTTGGAAAGGACGCCTAGAATCAATTCTATGTATATTCTAGTATAAATTGACGTTCAACGTGCCTTTAATGGCCTGCTTGAAATGAATGATTTGTCTTTGACTGTTTCATATTTCAGACAGGCTAGAGTCTGTCTGAAAGCTAGACTATGTGCGCGTTTACACATTGCGTTGCAGCGTTTTTCGCCGCTGCGGTATCAAGACTATTCAAGACTCGCCGCCACCGCGTATGGGTTCATACAAATCCAAGAGTGACTAATACTTGCGGGAAAGTCTGAAAGGGATACCGTGGACCCTGGCAATGCACAGGTAATTGAAGGAACACGGGTGAAAAAAACAAAAAAGGGAGACTAATACAGCGGCACCGCGGCGGCGGGTGGCGGTGCGGTGCCGCTGCAGCTACGGCATAATGTGTAAACGGCCTGTGTGTTCGTGAATAGCGGCCCTGATTCTGCGTATTTAAGCTCACTTTTATACGTATTGGTCAACTACTACAAACATCTAAGTTTTAAGTGTTACTAAATAAATGAGGCTGGTTACTTGTGATAAACATAACATAACAACACGCCTGTAATCCCCGGCGGGTTAGGCAGAGGTGTACCTATCGTACACCCACATTTCACCAGTTATATTTAAGTACCATGTAATAGGGCGCGCCTATTGACATCAACCGGCACAAATACAGACTCCGGACAGAACTTCCTGACGGAAAAACCCAATATCACTTTGCCCGACCTGGGAATCAAACCCAGGGCCTCTTGCTCAGCAGTAGCGCATGCGACTAAGTCGTAACTAAGCCGTTGGAAAATATTGTTGAGTTTCTGGAATAACTTGAACAAACTCCAGTTAATAATTAAGCGTCTTAATTACTTTCTTTTAACATAAATAATCTTGAAACATGAAAAAGTTTGTTAGCAAAGAGCGTGCTAATTATAATTATAAGCTTAGTAATATTCTACAGAGTTTTATCTTACAAATAGGCTGATTAAGCTTTGAAGTGGATTTTTTTACAAAAACTTTTAACTTTCTGACCTATTCTCACAATTGGTCGCAGTAACTAAAATAGTGCACCCCAACCAAAAGTTAGATTAGGTTAGAACTGTGACCTACCACGCGCGAGCCGAGCGAGCGAAGCGAGTGGTACATCCAAGTTGGTTGCAGTTACTTGGCTATTTAGTATTTTTAGAAATTATTTTAGGTCCACAAAAAGAGGCGCAATCATTTTATTAGAATATTCAATAATATTTTTAGGAGCGCAAAATGGGAATTATTAGAGGTTTGATTAAATACATGCCGAATTTAATAGTAGGTACAGCCAAGGAATAAATATATTAAACACTGTAATTCAAGTTTTTAAAGATTTTTACGTGCACTTATTATTTTTTCGAATACTTCTTTGCCAGCATTTTGAACCAAAATGACATTTAAAAAGGTGCTATACCCCGCTATGTGGGATAGAAATTTGTTTATAAATTGACTAACATTATCGTACCTGTTATCATATCGTTTATAGCCGTTTTCTAACAAAATTGCTTCGAGCTTGCTTGTATGCACCTACATATTTTAATATTATTTATACGTACCGAGACCGTGTCCCGGAAAACACGTTAAGCTGTTGGTCCCGGCTGTCATTTGTAGATCTTTGACAGTCGTTACGGGTAGTCAATCACTCCAAGTAAAATACTGGTATTTTACTTGGAGTGATTGCCTCTCAGACCTCCACAACCCAGTTACTGGGTAACACGATACCTCTTCACAAGATTGGTTGTCAGGCTATCAAGCTTCTGACTACCCGTAACGACTGTCAAAGATATAATTCTGTCTCTGTCAACTTCAAACGATTAACAGAAACAGAATTTTGGTTTCAAAATGCATGTAGCGTTAAACGTATTTTAGTGATTTGTGGTGCGCATGGGCAGAACTATTCGTCTCTTCTTTCTACATAATCTTCTTAGCGTGTCGATGGTTAATATTGTTTGAAAAGAAGTTACATTTTTTGTTTGGCCCAGTACTCGGCAACGCTAACACCATTCGCTAGGTTTCAAAAGAAGTTACATTTTTTGTTTGGCCCAGTACTCGGCAACGCTAACATTAGGTCCTCTCGTGTACAGGTATAGGGCGGCACAAGATGAAAGGTAGACCCGCTAGAAAGGTACACGAGAGGACCTAATGTTTTGAAACCTAACGAATGGTGTTAGCGTTGCCGAGTACTGGGCCAAACAAAAAATGTAACTTCTTTTGAAACCTGGCGAATGGTGTTAGCGTTCCCGACTACTGGGCCAAACTAAAAATTTAACTTATTTTGAAACCTAGTTAATGGTGTTAGCGTTGCCGAGTACTGGGCCAAACAAAAAATGTAACTCATTTTAAAACTTGAATTTGTCATCGACACGCTAAGAAAAAGAAGATTATGTAGAAAGAAGAGACGAATAGTTCTGCCCATGCGCACCACAAATAACTAAAATACGTTTAACGCTACATGCATTTTGAAACCAAAATTCTGTTTCTGTTAATCGTTTGAAGTTGACAGAGACAGGATTATATTTTAAATAATATGTTAAACGCTAAACGCATTTAGTGGATTTATTATGCCTGTGACCTTGGCCATTTTAAATGCGCGTCGCGATCACGACGAGTCGAGCCGCCGCGTCGCCGCCGGCGCCTTTCGGCTTCATAGGGAATATTTATTTATAGTAATGAAAACATCAATGTTTAAAAAAATCACAGATATAATTAGGTATGGATAATAACATACAAACAAAATGTAATAATAAATGTAGTTTGAAAGTAATATGGTTTTTATGTTTTGGGAGACATTACTTTCTGAATTTATTTCATAGAGTATTTTGCTACAATACTTAGTCACATAATTAAAGAGTTGATGTGTATACGTTCAAGTTTAATATACATCTTTTGCATAACTGAATTGCATTATTTCAAACCGTATTAACAGATTTAAAAGTGACTAAATCATATGTTTCAATTAGTTAAGGCCCCATTAAGTTGTCGACCAAAATTATTTACTTACTTTTAAATAAAATGAAATGCGTGTTTTTCTACGCTATCATAAAGCCGGTATTCCTTGGTCTCAAATATTGCTGTAGGTATATTATCACCGTCCTTGTAAAATATTCAAGCCGAAAATCCTGCTGTACTTATCTGTACGTGCCCTAACATTAACGCTTCAGATTACGTTATCAAACAAACTAATTATCCCTATGACTTGACAACTTTATACTGCCTAGTCACCAGACATCTTTACATCTCTGTCACTCATTAGGTGTGATATAAGAGTGTGAAAGAGACAGAGAATGTCACTGGGAGCTTAAGTATGGAAATTAATTTTACGAAGAAAACCGTATTATGAATTTGAAGATAACCTTGAGAGAATTTGATTATAAGTAGGTTCCTTAGCTGGCAGTATTTTTAACTAAATTTATAGATATTTGTTACAGTAAATACTTGCGTTTTTTTAAAATTTAAAGTTTCCTATTGTTTTGCGGCGTGTTATATTTATTTTAACGTTAGAAATAAGTGTTGTTACATAAAATGCGGTGCACGTCCTTAATGCGCTGGGTGCGGGCCAGCTCCAATACTGTCCTGGTGATTATCGCTGAGCGATTTGACTGCCTCTACTAGACAATGCTGTAACAAACATTTATAACCAGGGCTCTTAATTTTGATTGACCTTGACCTTGAATTATTTATATATATACTGACATGTTTGTATTGTATTGTTTTTATAGTTTTTTTTTTAAATTTTGAATTTTTTTATTCTGACTATTTTTATCTTACAATCATCGTTTATTTCAATTGTATTGACATTTTATTTCAATTTTTATTTTGTGACCTTTTTAATTTGTACCTACCTACTCACATTTATTTTAATTGTATTGACATTTTATTCTGGTGTAATTTGTGGCAGTATTGTGAATTTTTATTTTATGTATTATGGGTCTTGCCTGAATTAAATGTAAAAAAAAAAAAATACATAAATATAAAATGTTATTTTAATAACAGCTGTACCCAACGTAGTTGGGAAAAGGCTAGGCAAATGATGATGAAAATGTTATTTTAAGGTTAAGTTTTGTTATGTGTACTTATAATTATTGTAATTAAAAATGTATCTCAATTTAAAAATTCTATTAGAACATAGGTATTTTTATGTAGCTATAACTTATTAAATCAAGTAGGTACCTATTAAATGTAAAATTAATTTGCATGCCCTAAACAGGCAAAATATGGACTGTACATTAAACAACCAACTTTTACAACTAAAATTAAAATTTATCTTAATTTAAAAATTCTATTAGAACATAGGTATTTTTATGTACCTATAACTTATTAAAACAAGTAGGTACCAATTAGGTATTAAATGTAAAATTAATTTGCATGCCCTAAACAGACAAAATATGGACTGTACATTAAACCACCAACTTTTACAACTACGAGTATACTACTAATAATTTTTTTAGCCTACCCACTTGCGATGTATTTTTAACATACAAAATTTGAAATAAAATACATTTCATCCATTAAACAGATGGGTGAAGGTCATCTCTAGCTCCGATCTTAGACCAATTTAGTTTGCCAGCTTTTTTATTGTTCGTAGCGTGGCTGTGAGTCCCACCAACGTTTTCGTACAAAGCGAAGCTAAGTACACGCGTGTAGCTGTGGAGCAGCTCTATTACTGTCTTTATAGGGCTTTTTTATTAACACAAGTTATTAAAATATGTATGTTTAGGTTAAGGTATTTTTCTATGGGCCTGTGTCGCCTGAAATAAATGGTATATTATTATTATTATAAAGCTTCTATTTCAGAATTTAATGTCAAAAATATGATCAATGCTCTGCAGGAGACTAGGACTCGTTGGGTTAATCACTGCGCGTGGCAGGCAGTCTGGTGATTGCTTTTTTTTTTGGCATCAAGAATAAATTTTTGGTCATCTTCTTTATGTCAAATCGTCAATTTAATCGGTTGTGTTTACGATTCTCTCTTGAAAGTGATCTGTTGTTTATATCGAAATAAAACAATATTAAAATTTCCTCACGAGGGGACACTTAAATATATATCTTTCGAACTTTATTCATAAACGATGATAAAAGTTATGAGACGTTAAAACGTCAAAAATGTGTGGTTAAACAGACGCTAATCATTTCTTAACTTTAAGCAACGTTTATGACTAAGGAGGTAAGTATTTAATTCTACTATACATTACAGAGTTATTTTCAATTGGCTAGCTAAACTCCACAGACGCGATGTGTATATTATGTATCTAATCATTATAAAATAAATAATTTAATGTTTTTTTTTGTGGGGTCATCGACCGCAGTTGTAGAAAAAGGCTGTTCGAGCCATTTACAACCTAGGTCCGAGAGATTCCCTTTGAGAAAAATTCAAAGAAATAAATATTCTGACTACAATATATTTTTGATAATCTATTGTATGTACACAAAAATATATCAAATTTTAAGAAGATTTCCGATATTCATAGTTTAAATACCAGGAATAAACACAGCCTTGCTGTACATCGCACTCGTCTCCAAAGAGTAGGCAACTCGTTCGTGGGTCAATATATTTATACGCTTTTACAACAAACTTCCCATCAACATTCGAAACTTACCCATTAAACGATTTAAAAGTTGTATTAAAACCAAACTTTGTAAAAAAGGATACTATAAAATTTCAGATTATTTAGAAGATAAAAAAGCTTGGGATTGAGCTGCTCGCTCTGCTAAGCCTTGTGATAATACCATAAAAATTTTAATTTTTTATTATTATGTAAAATCATTAAAATATACTAGTTTTATATACATATTGACACTGTTGAAAATTATAATACAAAATGACATGATTACTTTGTAAAGTATTATTATATTGTTTTAATTATTGTGAATGTGAGGACTATGTGGATATTTTTTTTTCCTCTTTCATTACAAGTTTCTCTCTCGGTTAGTTTTAATGATGGTCTGGCAGTTTGAGTAGTTTATGCGGCCTACCCAATTGTGCTTGCTTTGGTATTAATCGTTCCTTAAGTTCTGAGTTGAGCTCCACGATTACTGACAAATGCTTGCACTGACGGGACAGGTCCACTCAAAACTGTGTGGTTCTTTTCTCAAAACACCATTTCAGACTAATCTACATGGTCCTCATATGGCCTGACCAAGATTATGTCTGGACTTTAAAAGAGACTGTGACCTCTGAGTTTGTTTCGGCCTTTCTTCTCAGAGTAGTCAGATAGAAAACACCGAACTCATCTAGCTAATATTTTTTTTTTTTTTTTAAGATGACGTGTAAAAGTGTGACGTGTCTAATATCCTATTTACAGAATAAACAATTTAATTTAATTTCAATGTAGTCACTTAAAATATGAGTTCGATTTACACTGACGTCATGACTATCGATAATTAAACACGGTAAAACATACGAAAATAATTATTTCAACTCATACTGTAACAAAACTAACAACGGTCGTTGATCTCCCAAAAAACAACATCAAATCTCTTTATTTTATCGTGTTTAGATTCGCGTCTGTGGAGTTTAGTTAGCCAATTTAAAATAATCTTGTATATCAACATGCTGACTGAATAAGTTTATCACGGCATAAGCTATTCTTGAGAAGGATGGATGAGCTGGTAAATGAAGGTCGAAGCCCGGAATCAAATAAAAAAGATGACCGAAAAAAGGTTTGTCAAATAACATCAGAACTCTTAAGATCTCTTTATGCATGAGTTTGGGAAGTTCCAGCAAGTTTGAAAGTTAAGTTCTGATGCTACATTCGTTGCTACCGAAGCGGCGACGGCTGAACTAAAATGAAGTTAAACTTTAGTCCTAGTAACTATAGTAGGAAAAGCTGTGTCCGCACTTTGAATACAGGGTTTACGAGGTTCGATATAATGGCCGCTATATCTAGCAGTATGCATTTTCCGGCTGAACGATGACTGACCAAAGACAACGTTTTTATTTGTTTGTTAAAAAGGTTTTATTTTTACTTTTTAATTGTTGTGTACCAACCC